>JAGYVD010000002.1:2664235-3996353 GCA_021209875.1 Rosellinia necatrix
ATATTTTAATTTTTTTATATAACGTAATAAAAACAGTATTTTATTATATAATATTTTTAATAATAATTTAGTTTAAATAAAACGTTTTATTATTATAACAAGTTATATATTAAATTAAATAGTTATTTTATTTAAAATAACGTTTAATTTTATATTTTAAACTTAAGTTATTTATTAATAATTAATTTATTATTTTATTATAAAACTGCTAATTTTTTAATAATATTTAAAATATAATCAAGATCTATTAAATATTTTGTTCTGCTACTTTTAAATTTTCAAAAATAAATTAATTTTTTCCGCGAAATAAAATACGTCTGTAAAAATAAGCTTATTTTTATTAGCTATTATTTTTATATTGTTTTTATTTTTTTATCTAGGTTAAACTAGCTAATATTAGCTTGTTTTATATAATTATTATATAATAAAAAAATAAAGCTGTTAAACGTTTAATATTTTTTTTAGTTTTTTATTTATATTTATAATTATTTCTGTTACTCCGACTTTTTTAATTAAAAGGTTTTTTTAAAGGTTTTTTTCTGCTGCTTTTTTTATTGTTTATATCTAAGCTATTTAAATCGTTAAAGTTATTATTTAATAAAAATAATTTTAATAGGTTTTTATTACTTGCTAAATATTATAGTTTTAAAAATATTATAACAAAAATATTACAAATATATTATATTTAAACTAATATAAAATAAAAGATTTTATATACTGTTGTATTATTTTAATAAATAAAGCTTTTATTAACAGGTATACAGCTTATGTTTTAAAACAGATTATTAAAGTAATAAATGCTAATGCTACTATTAAAACTTATACTAGTTTTATTAAAACTATTAAAATAAATAATTTAAGCTATAGTTTTAAAGTTAATATAGCTATAGTTAAATATTAATAATTAAAATATTAAAATTAAATAAATAATGCTGCTATATATTTAATTATGTTTAATGCAGCTTTAAATAATTAATTAATAACGCAATAAAATATTTTAAAAGCTAAAGTTTTTATATTAGCTAATAATTTAGTATTTTTTAATTATTATATTAATTAATTAACTATTTTTGCTGCTTTAATACTTTTAGCAAGTTTTTTATTTTTGTTATATTATTTTTAATTTATTATATTAATTCTATAAAAATCTATAGCTAAAATAAATAATTTAAAAGCTTGCTTATTTAATTTAAATTTTAATTTTTAATTTTATAATTTAAATTGCTATTATTATAATAATTTATTTATATTTTTAACGATATAGTTTTTAAACTATTTTTTTTTAAAAAGAATTTAAAAACTGTTATAATTATTAAACGTTGCTTTTTTATCTTTAAATTAAGCAATAATTTTAAAGTTTTCGTTAAATCTTTTATTAACTTTATATTATTTTTAAACAAGTTTAAAATATAAACCTCTGATTTTTATTATTGCTTAATTTAAACTTGTTATTAAACTTATTTTAAACTATATTTTTTTTAATATAAAATATTTAATATTTATAATTTTAGTTTTTAATTTTTATATAAATTAAAAAATATTAGTTTAATAAATTTAAGTTTTATTAATAAAATATAACGTTTTTTATATTATTTTTAAAATTAATAGTTTAAGTTAAACTATATTAAAACTAAAGATTTTTTGTTTTTATAAGCTTTAAAATTAAATTTTTAACTACTAAAACTATTTTAAACTTTTTAAGTATTAAAAATTCCAGGTTAGTTTTACGTTTTAATATATTAATAATTATTAAATAAATTAATAACAGAACTAATACATATAAGTTGTTTTATAATTAAGCTAATAAATATTATTAGCTGTTTTATAAATTTATATTTATATATATTTTAAAATAAAATTAAATTTTAAAATTAAAAATAAAATAAAAATATAATCAAGTAGTATTAAAGATCTACATGCTTATTAAAAACTTAACGCAGGCTTTTAAAAAGCAAAACTAGTAATAATTATATTTAAAATACATAATTATTATTATTTAAATATAATATTAATAAAAGTTTAAAAAACAATTAATTATAATATTATAGTTGTTAAATATTTAGTATTAAAATAATTAAAGTTTAAAAAACAACAGTTTATTTTAATATATTAATAGCCAAATATAGTAGTACGTAGATAATTAATAACCTAAACTATTTAAAATATAATATAAAGTTAAATTTAGCTGTTATTATAATATTTTCCTGCTTTTTATATTAATAAAAATAAAATAATTAACAAGCTAATATAAAATATATTAAATTTATAAGTTAATAAATATTAATAGATTTTGCTAGTAATAGTTAAGCTTAAAAGTTAATAATTTTATTTTTTTTATAAACAGCGCTGCTTAAAATAAAAAAAAGCTATATTAGAGGTTAAATATACGCGGACGTTAAAAAACTAAACGTGCTTTATCTGCTAAAACAAAAAAAAAATTAAAATATAAAGTTGTATAATTATAAAACTTACTGCATTATTTAGTATAGTTTATTTAAAGTAGTATAATATTAAGTCTATAAAAATATAATATAAAATTAAAAAAAAAAGGCTTCTGGTCCTGTAAGAACTAGAAGCTTTAAGCTAGTACTTTATTTAATCTATATAATCTTTATTTAGCTAGCTGCGCTAGCTAGATAAGGAGCCCCCTTTCCTGACTGTGTTAATAATATAAAAAATAAAAACAAATGTATTAAAAAATAGTAATTTTAAAATTTTTTGACATAAATAAAATGTTTGCAGCAAAAGTTTTTTTAGCAGTAGTAAATGCTTATATAACGCTTAATTAAAAATATTAATAATTTATTATATTAATTAAATATAAGCTATTTAAAAAAATATGCTTATTTTAATAAAGTATAATAAAATTTTTAATATTATAATTTATAAATATAAGCTAAAAAAAAAAAAAAAATAAGGTTAAAATGTTTATAAATTTAATAAACCAATAAATATAAAACAGATTTTTAATTAATATAACAGCATATTAAAACAATAAAGTTTAAAAAAAAAGCTAAAATAATCTAGCCGGCTAAAAAAATTATAAATATGTTGAATGGGCTTTGTACATGCAATGCATGTACTGTTCACGCATAAAACAAAATACAACTTTTTGTTATATAATATCTATTATATTTAATAATTCTATTTAAATAACTATTATGCGTAGCATTATTTTAAATTTTATATAAAAATTCTGCTAACATATAACTTATTAAAATAATAGCAATAATACAGCCTGTTTTATATATAAAATATATACGCTATATATATATATATAATATATATGTTATATACTTATATAAAATATATATATATATAACAGCTATAAATAACTATAATTAATTATTATAGTTTTAACACTAGCTTTTTTTTTTATTAGTTGTAGTTTTTTATTTATACGTTATTGCTTGTATATATATAATTACCTGTTTATACATAGTTGCTTTTTTATATAAAGTCTTTTGTTTATATGCAGCTTTTAATTTATGTATGCTTTATATAGCTGCTGCTTAATGCTTAAGCCTGGGCTTAAAATTGCTAGCATGTTTTCTACTGCTTAAATATACGTATAGCTTTATTTATAATTAACTTTTTGTTCTGCTGTTCTGTTTATTTTTTCTTTTTATATATATATATATATAATAGCTTTTTTTATATAATATAAATATTAACTTTTAAAAGCTGCAGCATTAATAATAATAATAATAATAATAATATCTGCTGCTGTTTTTACTGCTGCTGCTGCTGTTTTTACGCCGCTTGCCCGCTTTTGCTTTTGCTCCGCGCTTTTTTTAATAAAAAATATTTTATAGTTTATAATTTTTATTTATATAAAAAAAACAGCTAAATAAAAATTATTGTTTTTTATAAAATTTTAAGCTTGCTAAGCTTTAATTTAGTTTTTATATATTAATATATATAATTTCTTTTTAAATAAATAATTGTTTATATATTTTTATTTTTTTTTGCTAATAAATTTCTATATATAATAAAATATTAAAAATATTATTATCGCTGTTTTTTTATAATATTTTATTTTAAATAACAGTTTTAAACGTTTTTATAAATGTTTAAGCTAAGTTTATTTGCTGCAAAAACTATTTTTAATCTTTTTAATTTAAAACTAAAAATTTAATATTTAAAAATATATATAATAAACCGTATAATAACTACTATTATAATTAAAAAGCTTTATTTAACTTATATTATTAAATTTTAATTTTTAAAAAACGTTAGCGTTTTTATATTTAAAGCTTATATAAAGCATAATATTTTAATTATAGCTAAAAAAAAAATAAATAAATAAATTTGTTTTTTTGCTTTTTTTTATATTTTATTTTTTATATATAAATAATATAAAAATAAAAATATAATTTATATAAACATAAAAATAAAAGTATAGCTTATATATAGTTTTTTTTATATATAAAAAAAAAAAAAAAAAAAATAACTTTTAATCTTTTTTTTTAAAAAATAATTAATTATTATATATAAATAAAAAAATATAAAGCTTAAAATCTATTATATTAGTTTATTTATAAACTATAAACTTTTAAACTTTATTAGCTTTAATTAAAAATTAAACTTAAAATATATAACAGCTAATTATTATATATATTATTATTATATTATTAAAGCTTGTTTTTAAAAATCAAGCTTTTAATAATTATTATATATTTTTTATATAAATAAAATAAAATTTAAGCTGTTATTATATAAAAAAAATAAAAAATATTTAAAAATAAAAAATAATAAAAATAGCAAAATTTAAAGTTTATAATATTTTTTATAAACTTTAAATTTTATAAGCTTTAGCTAAAAATTAAACTTAAGTTATATAATAATTAAATATAATATATATTATTATTATATTATTAAAGCTTGTTTTTTAAAAATTAAGTTTTTAATTATATTTATATTTTTATTATATAATAAAATAAAGTTTATATTACTATTATATAAAAAATAGTATTTATTATTATATAAACCCGGCTTTTTATTATTTTTGCCTTTTAATTTATTTTATATATGCTTTAACTTATATAATTAGTTTATTTATAAATATTAAGTTTTTAAAGCTTAGTTTAGCTTTTATTTAATAAAAATATCCGCTAAATTATTAGCACTATTAATTTATTATATTTTAAAAAAAAATTTTTATATAATTTTAAAACAATATAATATTTATTATTAAACGCTTTTTTATATTATATTTAGCTTAATTAAACAATTATTTAATAATTTTAAATTTAAATATAAAACTGTTAAAACTAAAAAACGTTTAAAATAACTAAAATTTTTAAATTATTATATATAAAACTATTATATTATTAAATTTATTAACTATATTATATAACTTATTTATTAAAACATTTTAAATAATTTTTTATATTTGCTAAAATTTTAATATATAATATTTTTAATTATTTTAAAATTTAATTTTTTTTATATAATGCTCCGTTATTAATATAATAAAAATCTAAGCTAAAACTTATATTAATATTATTTATAAAAAATCTGTTAGTAAAAATAAATAGTTTTATATATATTAGGATTAATAATATAAAAATTAAACTTTGTTTAAAATTGTTTATTTATTATTAAATTTTTAGTTTAAATTTTTAATATTATTTAAAACTAGATTAATTATTTAAGCAGCTACTAATAAATTATATAAAGCTTTTAGTTAATATATATTATTAATATAAGCTTTTCTGGCCTGTTATAAAATATAATTTTCAGCAGTTTTATTATATAAAAATTAACTTAAGCTAATTATTTATTTTGTTTTTTTTATATTAACGTTATATTTTTTTTATATAATAATATAATTTAGCTGCTATTAAATTTAATTAAATGTTTTAGTTAAAATATTTTTTTAACTTTATATAAAAATCAGCTTGTTTTAGTTTATGTTTTTTTTTAAAAAGTTTAATATAATAAAACTAAATATATTATTTATTTATAAGCTAGTAATACTAAAATTTTTAATTATTTTATTATATATAATAAATATAAGTTATATATAAATATAAATATATTTAATTATTTTTAATAGTATTAATAATAAGTTTTAAATTAATATAGCTTTAACTCTGCTAATTTATATAGCAGTTATATAATTTTAAAATTATTTTTTAAAATATTTTAGCTTAAGTTTATTAAATAGTTATATAAAAATTTTTTTGCTAGTTTATTTTTTAATTATATATACGCTTATATAATATTTTAAAGTTTGTTTAAAATATTATAATTATAGATCAGCAAAAATTTAAATATTAGCAGCAGTTTTTAATTTATTTATTAAATAATTAAAAATTATATAAATATTATTTTTTTTAGCGTTATTATATTATTATATAACAAGTTTTAATTTTTATATAGTTAGGTTATTTTTTTTAATTTTTATATAAATCTGGACTTAAAAATTCAAGCTTTACTAAACTTAAATTTAATATATTTAATAAATTAAAATATTTTTATATAATAAAGTTATTAATTTTAATTATGTTTAATTTTTAAATAATATTCCTGGTATAATAATTATATTATTTTTTAAAGCTTTATTATTAAAATATATACTTGTTATTTTTTGCTGTTATAAAAATATTATTTAGCTTTTATATAAATATAGCTTATATATTAACATTTATAATAACATTTTTTTAATTTATTATGTTTTTATATAATAAATAATTAAATCGTTTAAAATATTTTTTATTTATTAGTTTATTATTTATTTATTATATAATAATATAATTTAATTTAAATATATTAAAATTATATAAGGCTATTAATTAAATTAATAATTATATTAAATTTTTAATTAATTAGATTTTATATAGCTTTTACTAACTTTTTTTTTATATTAAAACTTTGCTTTTTAAAACAATAAAAATATATCGTATATAATTAAGCTCTTATATTTATTAATTATATAATTAATTTTAACTTTAGGTTGTTTTTATGTAATATTTCTATAGCTTTTTTATTATTTTTACTTTTTATATAATATTTAATAAAAAAGTAAATCTTAGTTAATTTTAAAATATATTTTAAATATTAGCAAAATAAATATTAATCTGTTTAAACCTGCGGTATTATTTAAAGCTTTAATTATTATTTATAAAATAAATTTTTATTTTATATAATATTTAATTTTGTTTTTAATATATTATATATATAGCAAAATAGTTTATATATTTATTTAATCTTGCTTATTATTTAATAAGCTTTAATAAATATTATATAATATTATATATTAATTATTTTAGCTTAGTTTTAAAAGTTTTTAATAAAAATTTATATTTAAATTATATATAATATAATTAAAAAGTTTTTAATATATATTAATTTAATATTTATATAATGCTTTTTAAACGTTATATATAAATATAAATTTTAAAAATATTACAGCTTAAAATAATATTATAATATTAATAATATAAAATATTTATTTATTATTTATTTATATAATATTAATTATAACTTTATAATTAAAATTATAATTGTTTTTAATTAAAAACTTAAAATATTTTAATATTTAGTTATATAACTAATAATAATAATAGAACTTCTGGATTTCTTTTTAAAATTAAATAATTTATATTATATTTTATATAATTTAACAGCTTATATAGTTTTTTATATAAAAATGTTTAAAGCAGCAGTATAAACGTTTTAGTTTTATTTTAATAAAATATATTCTAGCTTTTAAAAGTTTATATTAAAAATAAATATTTTTATTTATATATAATAAATATAATTTTTTGTTTTATTATATAATAATATTTTTTATATTATTAAAATAAGTGACACAGTCAGGAAGGGGGGCTCCTTATCTAGCTAGCGAAGCTAGCTAGATAAGGATTGTGTAGCTTAGATAAGGTAACCTAGCCTAACAAGGCTTCTGGTCCCTGCGGGACCGGAAGCCTCCATCTAATCTACATCACACTTTTACAGACTTAATACCACACTACCCTTAGTAAACTATACAATAAGCTTATAAATAGTTTATGTTTTTAAAAAAATAAAAATAATATTAAAATATTTAAAATATAATATATTATTATATTAAAAACGTTTTTATTTTAATTGTTTTAATTAATATAAAAGTTTTTCCGCTTTTAAATTATATAAAAGCAGTTTTTTTATTTATTTAGCTTATATATAAAAGTTTATTTAAATATATATTTTTAGTTATATTTTATTTACTGTTAAATAATTAAAAATATTTATATTTTATAGTTTATTTTAATATTTTATATAATATTAATTATTTAATATAAATTAATTAAATAAAACATTTATTTTTAATTTTAAATATTTTTTTTGTTATATAATATATAAATATATTATTTATTAAAAACTAAATTAATTATATATTTTATTTATTATTAATTTTTTTATTGTTGTTTAAATTTAGTTTAAAATATTTTTATATTTTATAAAACATGTTAAAAATCGTTAAATAATAAAAATAGTTAAAAATTATTTTATACAAGTTAAAATATATATTTTTATACAGGCTTTTTTAAAATATATAGTTTATTAATTAACAGCCTGTTTTTTAATATATAAAATATTTTTATTTATATAAGCGTTATAATTAAACTGTTTTTAAATTATAAAAGTTTTATTATATATTAAGCTAGCTTAAAATCTATATATATTTTTAAATTAAAAACTTTTATATAATTATTTTAATTATATTTTTAGTTAGTAAAATTAACATTATTTATTTTTATATAAAATATTTTGTTTTATTTTTGTTTATAATTTATAAACATATTTTTAAATTAATAAAAAATTTTTGCATATAAGTTTTTAAAATATAAAAGCTGTTGTTAATTTTAATATGCTTTAGCATGCTTATATAATAATTATATTCAGCTAGATTTTATTTTAATAGCTTGTTTTTAAAGCTTGTTATATTTTTGCCCGCTTAATAATTATTAAATTTAATACTTTATATATAATTAAATTTAAATGGTTTTATTTTATTTATATAAAAATAATATTAATTTAATCGGCTTAATATTTGCTGTAGTTTATATTTATATTAAAATAAATGTTTATTATATAATAAATTTTATTTTAAGTTTTATTTAGTTTAATATTATATATATAAAAGTTTTTAGCTGGATTTTTAATATAATTAAAAATATAACGTAATATTAGTTTTTATTATTTTAAATTATTAATATAAACTAATAAACAGCTGTACTTTATTATATAATAAATTATATAGCTTGCTAGAATAATTTTTTTTTTATATATTTTTTAAAAATAACATATTTATTAAAAATATATTTTTGTTTTATATGTGTTAAAAAAAAAATTAAAAATATATTTATTATAGTTAAATTAAACGTTATATATATATATAATAATTGTTTAAAAGTTTATAAAAATAAGATATAATAAAATATTTATAAACTAGTTTAAAATTTAGTCTATGTTTTATAAATATTATATGCCTGTTTATTAAGTTAAAAATATGTTTATATTTAATTATTAGTTATATAAATAATTTCTTAGTTTTTTTTAAAGTTTAAAAATATATATTAAATATTAGTTTTAGTTATAACATATTAAATAATATTTTAAGCTATAAAATATTTATATTGTTTATATTTATATAAAACTGTTAGTTTACAATAAATAAGTTAAATATTTATATAAATATTAATATAAATATAAATAAAAATATTTTAGTTTATTTAATATATATTATTTTTATATAATTTATATAAGCTTAACTGTTTATATAAAGCTGTTATTGCTGCTAAATTATACGTTTTTTTTATTTAATATATTAAGCAGTTTTTGCTAGATCAGCTTATAAAATTAGTTTTATATTTTATATATGCTACAGAAAAGGATGGGGACCAACTGGTTAGTTGGCTGTACAGGTATTACAGGCTAAGTAGGGCCACCTATTTCTGTCTATTTCTGTTTTAGTTCCTACCCCTGGTATACTGTAGCAATATATTTATAATTTAAAATTTTTAATATATAATTTTTATAATAGCTAGTTAGTTATATTTAAATTTTTATATTTTAAAATATAATAAACAGCTTATATATTAAATATAATTAAAGTTATAGGTATAATATTAAGTTTTTAGTTTTAATATTATATATTAATAATATTTTATATAATATGTTTATTAATTCTATAGTTTATTATAATTTTATTATATTATTTAATATTATTATATGTAATAAAAAGTTTTTTTATTATATAATTATTTTAAAATTATTATAAAAATATATTAAAAATAAATAAACAAGTTTTAATAATAAGTTAATAAACAGGTTTTAAAAGTTTATTTATATATTGTTTAGTTTTTATATAATAAATAATTATATATAATTATATATTATCGCTTTTAATATTTAATTTTTATATTATAACTTTAAAATATAATAAATTATATAAAAATATAAATATTTAAAATTAATTTTTTAAGCTTTTATTATATAAAAATAATTTGTTTATAAAAACAAAATCTTTAAAATATAATATAAAAACCTGTTTAAATTTATTAAACTTTAGGCGCGCTTTATTTTTATTTTTGCTAATTTATAATTATATTTTATAACTATTAATTAGTATTAAATAAGCTTTATATATATAATATATATATTATTTACGCGTAAAATAAAATATAACTTTTGTTATATAATATTTATTATATTTAATAATTTTATTTAATTAACTATTATATATAATATTATTTTAAATCTTATATAAAAAATTCTATTAATATATAACTTATTAAAATAACAGCAATAATACAGCCTGTTTTATATATAAAGCATACACGCTATATATATATATATAACATGTACGCCATATGCTTGTACAAAATATATGCACGTACAACAGCTGTGAGTAATTATAACTAATTGCCATAGTTCTAACAAATGCTTATATTTAAATAAAACTAGAAATATTTATTTTTAACTTTTTGAGCATTATAACAAGCTTTAGTTTATAATTAATAAAACTAATATATGCTAGCTTAATAAAATTTAAATTAATATTATAAAAATTAAAAAATTAAAAAAACAGTAGTTTTATGCACGCTATAAAAACTTATATAGCAAAATCGTTAATTTAAATTAAAAAATTAATAAAAAAACAATAGTTTAAATAATATTATAAATTTTAATAATAAAAAGTAGATTATTTTAATTTTAATATAATTTTATAATAATAAATTTAATTTTACTAAAAAAATTGCTAATAATTTAAAACTATTTTTATTATTAAATTTAAAAATATATTTTAATAAATAATATATTAATTAATAATTATAAAAATTATATTTAATTAATAATAAAAGCTATTAAAACTTAGATTTTTTTTTAGCTAAAAATAAAAAATAGTTTATATAAATATTTTATAGTTTTTATTTAAATCAAAAATAAAAAATTATTTAAAAAGATTATTTAGCTTTAAAAAACTTATTAATAAATATAATATTTATTAATATAACGTTAATAAAAAATCTATATAAATATTGTTTTAAAAGCTTGTTTAATTAAAAAATCTACTATTATAGTTTTAATTATTTATTATATTTTAAAAATATAAAGAATAATATTTTAATAATTTAATTTATTAAATATTAAAATTTAGTTTTTTAAATATAAACTTAATTTTTAATATTTAAATAAAAACGTTATATTAAATATAAACAAAATATTACAAATAATCTTTAAAAATACTGCTAAATTAATTATATTTAATTAATTTCAATATGTTTTAGCTTATAAGTTATTTTAAAAGTTTTTAAGCTAAAAAAACTTTAAAGCTTTTTAATATTAATAATTAAAACTTTTAAAAGCTGTAGTTTATAAGCATTAATATATATAGCTAAAAATATATAAATTAACAGAATTTTTATATTAAATATAAAATATATGTTATTATATATATAATATAATAAATATTTAAATAATTTTTAAATTAAAAAGCTGTTTAATTTTTTAAAAGCTGTATTAAAATCTGTTTGATTATTAAATAAAATATAATAAATTCAAATAAATTTTAATGGTTAAAAATAAATATATTAAATTCATTTATATATATTTTTAATAAATAAAACTATTATATAAGTTTTGTAAAAATTAAACAATTTATATATTAAATAAAAAACGTTATAAATTTATATTTTATATTATTTAAAATAATTTAAATATTTTTGTAATAGCTTATAATAATAAAACTTAATATAAGCTTTAGCTAAAAATAAAAAATTAATAACAAGCTTTGTTTAGTTTATATTAAAATGTTTATTAAAAATATTAAATAAACTAGTAAAAAATAATTAAAAAATAAATAAACTATTAAATAAAACTAGCTTATTATTAAAACTATAGTTAAAAATTGTTTAAGCAGCTGTTTAATAATATATTAAAAGCTTTTTAAAGCTTAAAACTTTTATATTTGTTATTATATATTTAAATATTAATTAATATAATATTATTAATAAAATAACTTAGGTTAAATAAAAATATTAATAAATAATTTATAATTAAATTTAAATAGAATATATATATATAAATATTATAAATATTTAATAAAAAAAACTTTCTGCTAAAAACAGCAAGCATATAAAATTAAACTTTAAATTTATATTAAATATTTAATTAAATATAAAAATTAATTTATATTCTATATAAATTTTTAATTATAAAAACTAATTATTATTAAAAATATTAAATTTAATAAAAGCTGTTTTATTTTAAAATACAGAAAAAATTAACTATTAAAATTAAATAAACAGCAGTAAAAAACTAAAAGTTTTAAATTTAATAAATAAACAGCAGTATAAAACAAATAATAAATAAAAGCTTAAAAATATATTATATATCGCTTTTAAAAATATAAAAATATTAAAAACATTTTTTTATAGCTTGATTAATTAAACTAATATATATAAATTAAAAATAAATATATTAGCAGGACAGATTTTAAATTAAAAACTAGCTTTTTAAATATAACAGCAAGAACTTATTATTTTATATATAATTTTAAACTAAAAATAGCTTTAATAAAAAACTTTAAAAATAAAATAATTATAACATATAAAAAATAATTATTTATAACGTTTTAAAACATTATAAATTTTATAATAATAAAATATTAATTATTAAACAAGCTAGCAAAATATTAACTCTAGCTAGTTAAACAAATAATAAAAACTAAAAAAACTTAAATAAAATATAAATATATATATAAAATATTTTTATTTATAAATAAATTAAGCTATAAAACAATGCATAAAAAATTAAATAAAAGGTACAAAATAATATAAAAGTTTAATATTTATTATAATAATATATATAAAGCTAAAAATTAACTCATTGAAAAATTATATTTAAAATATTTTTATAAAAATATTGTTTTAAAATAAATAAAAACTTTATATTTTAAAATTATAAATATAAAATATTATATATAATATTTATAATTATAATATAATAATATAAAACTAATAAATTAAAAACTAGTTTAAAAATTAAATATATTAAAATAATTTTATTAAAAACTTTTATAAAATAAAAAAGCTTAAAATTATTTTTAAACAATTTTTGTAATAAAAATATATAAAAAATATTTATTATATAAAAAAAATTATAAAAGAGTTTTAATAAAAAAATAAAAACAAATTATTATTATTTAAATAAATATTTATATATAAATTTAATAAAAAAACATTTTAAAAATTTATAAAATAAAACTAATTATATAAAAAATCTATAAATAATATATATATTTTAATTAATATATATTATAATATTTATAATAAAAATTTTTACAAATAATAATAATAATTGATTTATATTTTTATTTAAAATTTAAATAGTTTAATATAATATTAATATTTTTAAATGTTTTAAAAACAGCAAACTTTTATTATATATTTAATATTAAACAGCTTTAAACAGCAGAAAAAACTATATTATTAAATAAAATTTTATATAAATTATAAATTTTTTCTTATTATAATATAAAAGTTTTTAAATATTTTAAAACGTTTTAAACTAATTATATTTAATAAAAACTATATTTATTTTAAATTTTAAATTATAAAATCTTTATTTTATTTTATATAAACAATTTTTAATTATATATAAAAAATAATAAAAATTAATTTAAAAATTATTAACAGGATTAAAAAGTTTATAAGTTTAAAAATAAAAAATATTATTTAGATTTTAAAAATTAAAATAATCTATAACTATATTAAAAAATAATAATATTAATATATAATTAATATATTAAAAATTTATTACTTAATTTAATTTAATTAATAATATTTAAATTTTAAAACTATTATTTTTATATAAAAATTATTCAAATATATAAAATAAGTTTTAAAAAAAATTAAAATATTTTAAAAAAATCAGATTAATATTTTATAGAATAATGATATTATAATTAAATATAATGGTTATAGCTATATTATTATTGAAATATTTCATAAATTTAAGCTTAAATTATATAAAACAGCTAATTAAATAATTTATTATTTATATTAAATAAAAGATTTCATAATTATATATAAAAATAAAAATTTAATAGCTTAAGCTTTATTAATTATAAAAACATGTTATTTATAAATAATATAAATATTAAACGCTTTTATATAAATATATTATATTTTTTTTAATTTTATTATAAGCTATAATTATAAGTTATATGGCTAAAAAATAATAGCTTTAAAACAGCGTTTTAAAAATTTTATTTTAAATTTAAAAAAATATAAATAATTTATTTAAATAATATTTAAATAATCTGTTTAATAATTAATAAATATAAAAAATTATTATAAGGCTTAAATATAAAAATATATAAAATATATAGTTTAAATAAAAATATTAAAAAGCTTGTTTATAATAAAATATTTTTTATTAATTAAATATTAATAAATAGTTTTATAAAAACTTTATATAAATATAATTTAAATATTTTAAAGCTTTATTTAATTTAAATAATTGATATTATAATATAAAAAGAAATAATAAACTATTAGTTTAAATTTTTAATAATTAATTAAAAAATTAAAAAATAAAAATATTTAAAACTTTTTAGTTTTATATAACTTTTAAAAACCGTTTTTTTTTTTTAATTTTTATTAAAATTTTCTGAATTATTAGATTTTTAAGCCTATTAAAAAACGTTTTAAAATTAAATTATAATAAGCTTTTTAAATAATATTTAAAAATGTAAGCTGTGCAGCAAAAATAAATAAAAAACTATAATAAAATAAAAATAAAAAAATAAAAAATAAGAAGCTGAAAAATAACCAGCTATAAAAATATAAGCGTTAAAAATAGTTAAAAATATATAAAAATATAAAAATTTATAAAAATAAACGTTTTTAAAACTATAATATTTTATTTTTTTTAAAAATATTAAAAATTTAACGCAGCCAAATTTTAAAGTTTAAAATAATTTATTTTTAAATTAATTAATAATTAATCAAAGCTTATAATAATTATTTATTATAATATTAAAAATAAAATATAAAAATATATTTAATTATTAATTAAATATATAAAAATTAATTTTATATTATTAATTATATATTAATTCATTAATTAAAACATATAAAATAAAATATAAACTAAAAAATATATTTATATTTAAAAATATAACGTTAATATTAGTTATTATATTTAACAGCTTTATAATATAACTTATTTAATTAATTAATAAATATAAAATTAATATAGTTTAAATAAAATATATTTTAAATAATATTTATTTGTTTTAAATATAAATAAATAAAATAAAAACAGCGTTAATAGCAGCAGTAGTAATATTATCTGCTATATAATATTTTAAATTAAAAACAGCAGGCAAAAATAATATATATGATTATATAAAATTTAATAGCAGCAGTTTAATAATATTAATTATAATAAAGCTTTAAAAACTTAAAATAATATATTTTTAATATTTAAATTTAAACTTAAATTAAACAAACTTAATAAAAATAAATTTAAAAAAAACGCTATTAAAATAAATTAGCTTGTTTTTTAATTTTAAATATTATATTTAAATAAATTATAAATAAATAAAACAAAATTTTAAAAATATTATTTATAATAATATAAACAGCAGAAATAATAAAAATAATAAAAACAGCGTTAATAGTAGCAGCAGTAATAAAAATAATAACAGCAGCAGCAAAAATAGGAGCAGCAGTAAAAATAGCAGCAGCAGCAGCAGCAGCAGTATAAACGCAGGCCTAGCAGCAATAAAAACAATTTTAATAATTATTTATAATAATTATTAATAATTTATGAATAAAAATAATATAATTATAATAAAATTTAAAATTATAATTTTAATAAATATGAATAATAAACTTATTAAAAAATAAAAATATATTTTAAAATAATAAAAAAACTATATTTTATATTAATATATTAAAATTTAATAAAAATATATAACCTAAAAATTATATATAGCTTATATATTTAAATTTAAAAAAAAAAAAACGTTAAAAATAAAAAACTAAATATTAATTTATATTTAAACTATTAATAAATTCTTAATTATTTTTAAACGTTAATAAAAAATAAGTAAATTTAATTAAAATATAAAGTAATAATATAATTAAAAATATATATTTAAAAAATATTTTTTAAACATATTAATAAAATTAAAAATAAATTATTTATAGCTTTAAAAAAAAGCTGTACTATATAATTTTATTTTTATTTATTATTATTTATAAATAAGCTAATTATATTAATAAAATATATATATTATTAAAATATAAGCTAATTAATTTATTAAAAGTGTTTAAAAATAACTAGTTTAAATAAAAAATTTAAAAGAATAATTAAAAATAAAACAATAAATTAATTAATAAATTAATTAATTTGAAAAATATATAATAATAATATAAAACAGCTTAATAATTAAACTAGGAATTTTGTTTCAAAAATCTTTAAAGCAAAATATATATATATATAAAATATAGTTTTAATATTATATTTATAAATATTATATGTTTAAAATAAAAATAACTTTTAAAATTGTTTTTATTATATAATTAATATATATAAATACTTATAGCTTACTATATTAAATAAAAGCTTTTTAATAAATTTAATTATTTGTACTAAATATTTCTAAAATATTACCACCTTTTTAATAATTAATAAATCTTTCTACAGATTAATCCACACCTCTGTTAAATTACTGCTAAACTTTTATAAGTCACATCACATTCATGCTCATCTCAAACGCTGCTCCTAATACAATAGCCCAATAGTTTTTTTAGTTTGTTTATTATTGTTAAAACTTAATTAAAATAATTTTAATAATTATTAAATAATTATATATTTATAAAAGTTTTTTAAACTTATTGTTTATAGCTTTTAAAAAATAATAATTTAATATTATTTCTTTAGCTTATTTTATTTAATTTTAATAATAATTATTTAAATTAAAAAAATATAAAAAATACTAATTAATTTTTAATAAAATATATATAACTTATAAATAAAAAATATAGTTTTATTTAAGTTGTTATAAATAGTTTTAATATATTATAAAAATATTTTTAAATTAGTTTTTATATTAAAACTGCTTATAATATAAAATAATTTAATAATAATTTATATATTATTTTTAAACTGCTTATAAATATTATATTATTTTAATTTATTATTACTTATAAATTTTTACTTATTTATAGTTTATATAATATAGATTTTTTATATAGTTTATTTAAAACAGTTTTTATAAATTTTTAAGCAAGGCTAAAAGTTTATGTTTAAACTTTTATAATTAAATTTAAAAACTTATTATAGTTTAATAAATAAATATAAAAATAATATTAAAATTATTTTTAAGCTGCTTATATATAGCTCTAATCTATTTCTGCCTACAAAATATTATTTTTTGTTTTAAATGTATTAAATTATTATCATTATATTTTATAGCTTATATTAAAATAAACTTTATTTAATTATTTTAAAATAGCTTTTAAAAACTTTTTTAATTTATTATAAATTTATTAAAAGTTTTAAAAGCTAAAAATATATAATAAGCTATGCTTAAAAATATGTTTATTAAAATAATAAATAAAGTTTATTTTTTAGCTAAATAGCAGAAATTATAAATAATATATATATAGCTTATAAAACATAATTTTATAAAGCTGGTTAATTTTAGTTATACTAGTCTAAGTTTAATAATTAGTTTACAAGCTATTTAACAATTGTTTAGAATAAAAATGTATAGCAGTTTACCTGTATTGGCCTGTGCGCCAATACTTCCTTATAGGCACTGCTTATAACAGCAAGCAATATAAAAGCAGCAGCAGCAGCAGTAAAAATAGCAGCAAATATTATTATTATTATTATTATTGTTAATACTGCAGCTTTTAAAAGATAGTATTTATATTATATAAAAAAAAAGCTATTATATATATATATATATATATAAAGAAAAAAAAACAAACAGAACAGCAGAACAAAAAGTTAGCTGTAAATAAAGCTGTACGCATATTTAGGCAGCAAAAAACACGCTAGCAACTTTAGGCCCAGGCTTAAGCATTAAGCAGCAGCTATATAAAGTATATATAAATTAAAAACTATATATAAACAGAAAACTTTATATAAAAAAGCAACTATATATAAACAGGCAACTATATATATATAATCAACTATATATAAGCAGAAAACAACGTATAAATAAAAAACTACAACTAATAAAAAAAAAAACTAGTATTAAAACTGTAATAATTAGTTATAATTATTTATATCTGTTATTTTAATAAGTTATACGCTAGCGGAATTTTTGCATAAAACTTAAAATAATACTACATATAATAATTACTTAAATAAAATTATTAAGCATAATAAACATTGTACAACAAAAAGTTATATTCTGTTTTACGCGTGAACAGTATGTGTATCGCACATATAAAACCTATTTAACAGCAGTAATAATAATAATAACATAGAAATATTTATTTTAAAATAAAATTAATTTTTTAATTATAATATAAAAAATCAGAACAACTTTTAAAAATTATTTATACAAAAAAAAAACGGCGTCTTAAAAAATTAAATATAATAAATTTTTAATATTATTTATATTAGTTAAAACAATTAATTATATATAAAACTGCTTGCTGCAGCATATATTTAATAAAAAAATTATTTATAAAAAGAAAATTTTAAAAATTGTTTAAAATTATTAAAAACAGCTGTTAGCTTAAAATTAACGCGCGTTAAAATATTAACGATTTAAAAATTATATATAAATTAATTAATCGATTTAAAAATTAAAAAAAGCTAAACTATTATTTATTTAAAAATATTTATATTATTTTTATAAAATTATTTATTAATTAATTATTTTAATAACTATGTTTTTTATTATTATTAATTATTTTAAATAATAATTTTTATGTAAAAAAACTTTTAATTATAAAATTTTTAAAAATAATTATTTAAATTAATTATAAAAATTATTATTTAATTTTTATATATAAAGCTATATAAAGCGATTATTAAAATTTATTTTATAAATTAAGCTTTTATTAGCTAAATTTAAAAAATATATTATAATAAAATAAATAGTTTTAATAAAAAGCTGGTAATTACAGCTTAAACACTGCAGCAAGTTTTATAGCTAAATTAATAACTGTTAAAATAAGCGGTCGGGCTTATATAAGCCTGACTTATTTAAACAAACTAATTATAAAGCAAAAAAAATATAATCTTTTTTAAGCTGTATATATAAGCTGGCTAGTCTGATTATTTTTATATAATACAACTTAACTAAATAGATTATTATTATAAGCTTAAATTAACTTGCTTGCATTGATCGCTTGGTTTTAATTCCACTGTTCTTATACGATTCATCTGTTCCTCCGCGACAAAAGATATTTTCAAATTTAAGGAGAGATAGGATATTAAAGATAGGGATCCAGGTATCCATCAACGTGAGTTTTTAAGAAATAAGGCTTAATTATCTCACACTTTTACCCATGAGATAACTTGAATATGTTGTTGAATCATTCGGTGCCCGCAGCGCCCGATCTTAAACTAATCTACTCGAACCAGGGGTATTTCCATGGGTTCCTGCTGCCTCTTTGCAAGTTAGAGAATACACTTAGTAGCTGCCATTTGACCGCCTGGTAACGCACGTTACCTGTGAGCATATATATCTATCTATATATATTATAGATATGCTTGCTTTGCATTCATAGTCCCTTCCCAACCCTGCGTGGTTTTCATACGTATGAACATGCTTCACGGTCAGCAGTGTTTGTATGGAAATGCGTTGGAAGATTACCTTAGGAATACAGGCACTACGATTGTCATAGCTGTGGAGTTGCAATGGCTATCTACCAATATTATAATCACAATATAAGACAAGGGTTGAATATAAAGTTGTATCACTTGGTCAGTATGACATAGGAACTGGGCTTGGACATACCTGTCTTAGTTTTGACATTTAATTTTTATAAATCAATTGGGGAAAATTGATGAGTTGGCCGCCGCTGGGCGGCTGACATCTTTGATAAAGGTCAACAGTTTAGTTGGCCGAGTACTTCCAGCTATGGCTTAATTAGGGTCTAGAGGCCGTTTTTGTAACTCTCAAGATTGAAGACAAGGCCCTTTATGAGTTGTTGAATGGGCATTGCAAAGGCATCTACTAGATGCGGTGCGGACTTTGTGAGAAGATGCCGTGACAAACGGCGACGTAGAGCACGTTCTGGCTGTCCTGCATTACTATACTGAGGAAAATAAGCCTGTGTTGTGCTCTCACATATTCCGCCCGTCTATCTTGAGTTGATGTTCTCACTAATAGGAATTCGTCGAATCCGTCCATTCAATGCATATACTGAACCCTCCGCAAATAAGACAACTGCGACAAAAAAAGGCGTGAGGAATTCGTCCACGTTCCATGGGATCCCTCGGCCTGGGTATATCCTTGCAAGACCGCATCTATACGATAATGTAACGCTTTAAAAAGAAAAGAAACCAATCATATGCCGTTGCTAGCACAAGAAAACGGTCGGCCTACAGATCCTGCCGCGTATTCGTCTATGATACCCTGAATAGTGGCATAAGTTCCGACCGTCAGGAAGAATACCCCAGTGAGAATGATGATTATGTTTAGGAAACCCTCAAACAAGCCTCGGAAAGTTCGATCTTTCAGGATGGAAACAGCACCATCCGCTTTTCGCATGCGGAAGTAAGCCACTCCCCAAAAGATAAACCCAAAGAAGGAATCAAATAGAGAGGACAAGAGAGAGAGAACTAAAGGGGCATCAGCAATTAGCTATTGATCTCTGGTGAACAAAAAAGGAACTTACGTGAACTAAAGAATGGAATAGAGTTTGCGATAATGAAGGCTAGAATCCAGGTTACAACTAGAGAAGTAATTAGTACAGGTATAAGTTCCCCAGAAGCCAAATTACATACGCAGAATAGCAGCCCAAGATGCCCAGCCGACAACAGTATTTTCGCTCTTATGGCGCGAGTTATGGAAAATGCGCAGAAACACGAAACGAGCTGATACTGAGGCATAGAGGACACCGAGGAAAATGATGGTAGGGATCATAAAAGAAAAGGCGATTTTCTTATATATGGGCTGTAGGGATCCAAAAGCGGGACTCGTCATGTACTGATTTCCGGTATAAGCATATACAGCGCCGCCGACGATGCTAAATACGATGATCTCAAGAATAGTACACGCCCAAAGGGCCTTGGGGAAGTCTTTAGGCTCCTTCATTTCGGCGATGAAGCTAGGGAGCGTGATTTGGCCGATAAATGTGTAGCTGATGTTGAGGAAGGCGTTAAGGCCACTAACGAAGGTCGTTGTAGCTAATGGTAAGATGGTTACGATTGGTGCACCGTATGGCAAGGCTTTGCCTGTAAGAGGATCGGTCGTTGGCACAGAGTTGTAGCCGGCGGGGTGGCTCTCGATGCCGGCGAAAATAACGGCAAGGATCACAGAAACGAATGTGAAGAGAGCCGACGCCGTCCCTAGGTGGGAGAGCACACCAAAAGTACGTGGAAGTGAAGCGATCCATGAGATAATAGTAACAATAAAACCTATCGTTACAGTCTGGCAGGAAATGGCTGTGGTCTCGCCTCCGATAAGGGTGTTAACATACTTGGCTCCAGTGAGGACGTGGAGGGCCTAAGAAAGAGGTTAGATCGCCTGATACAGTGATTTGGCAACGCATTTCACCAACTTGAATGAAGGTATTGTTCAGAACGAACATGACAGCGGTAAACCACCATGCCCATTTCTTATTCCAAAAGAGCATCTGACCAATATCGCAAACGTCTCGCACCTCGGGGTGCCGCAAACAGAATTGCCATAGAATAAGGGAACTACAGTGTATGTCGGTCAGCACAGATGCGGGCGCGGGTCGATGGAGGGCCTTTCAACTAACGTATATAATACAATGAGAGCCTGGACTACTGTGAGGATGAGACTACACCAGGGTTTAGTATCAACTATTTTGTAGCGGTGATCTGTTGAATTGTTGGGGTATGCTTACCCAGGGACCAATCCAAGTACGCTATAAGACCAGGGAAAGCTCATAATAGCCTATCAAATTATCAGCCTTGCACGATAAACATAAGGGCATGGCAAAGTTGCCCGGGTCAAGGATATAGAATACGGATAAAAGAATGGGATTGTCAACTCATCGTCGGCTTAGCACTATATTATTGACAATGTAGATTTCTCTGTAGAGCGTCACTGGGGAGAGTGGGATAGGGGGGGGTTGGGAGGGGTGAGGGAATCTGATTATGAACTGGTTGTGGGCTAGACCAAAGCTTGGATATCATGATTACATCATGATGGATTGATTGGATGATTGGATAATTGGATGATTGGATAATTGGATGATTGGATAATTGGATGATTGGTTGATTGGTCGATTGATTGACTGATTGAATAGTTCTCACCAGGCAAATATATTCCGAGAAGAGCAAAGCGGCGGTTTTTTGCCAGCTGCAAGTGCGGTATTGGATGGCACTCCCGGCCTCTTGTGCCAGCTGCTTCTCGAGGATAGCGTCACTGCTCAAACCGCTATCGGAGTCGTCGGGGTTTCCGTCCGGGACGGGGGCAACGCGTGGCGCAATGCGCGGACCGACGGCCGTGTTTGGTCCACCGAACCAAGCGGACCAGCCGCCAGGCACCGTGTCGACGCCGCCGTCCTCGGAGGGCAGCCGGATGTCCGACCCCGAGTCCGTCTTCATCTTGGTAGACATTCCGCTTGACGTCAGCCGGCGTACAGGGATGAGCAGACGTCGTCAAGCAGGCAGGCCAGCGTCAATGGGCGGGTTAATGAATGGAGGAGACGGCGCGGCGTATGCAGGAGAGACGTAAGTAAGCCGCGAGAGTAAATAGGGGGACGGCGTATGGCAGGGAGGGCAGAGCAGGGCAGGGCAGAGCAGGGCAGGGCAGGGCAGGGCAGGGCAGGGCAGGGCACTGGCGGCAGGCGACTCTTCAAGGCAACCTAGCGGGCGGGATAAGGTGAGAACAAGGAGTGTGGTTCGAGAGGAAAGTTAAAATGGATGAAGAGCCCAGGTCAGAAACCAGAGAGCATGATCCAGGCTCCCCGGCCGAATATAAGCAGTACGAGCGAGAGGTAACTACCTACCTCCTGGAGAGAAGCTACTAGAGAGACCAGGGGACCATAGACATGGGACATGGGACAAGATACAAAGAGGGGAGGAACCAACGGCACAGGCATGCAGGCAATTCCAGGTGTATACTACCTACCTGGTAGGTACGGAGGATAAGTACCTATATAGTAAATAACCTGAGGTACTTGTACGCTGGCTTGTGTAATCACACCATCACGCCATCTCGGAGGCTCCGTCAATACCACTGGGGGCTGTAGGTACATAAGTAGGTAGGTAGGTATCTCGATGCCCAGGTACTAGGTTCTCTGTTAGTCTAGGTAGGTAGGTAGGTTAGGAAAAAGGACTCCACAGACAGTCGGTCGACAGCCTGCCACGGAGAGAATCTGCGTGCGTACTGTGGTGGTGTTGTGTAATGCGAGAATCCAGTGATATCGTTTAGAATAGCACAGATGACGTGCTCGATGCAGGATCGAGGCCAACTTGGTAGTGGCGAGTGTGGACGTGCCAGCCACAAACCAACCAACTGCCTAGCCCGGGTTAGTATAGCCAAGTAAAGCTTAGCTGCATCTAGTCTAATCTTCGTCCCCACATCTTTTAACCCGTTACCTTCTACTATCTAGGATTAGATAGATGTGCCATCCACACTAATACCTGCGCCTACAGCCATGCCAAGCGTCCTGTATCCATAGTGTGTGCTGACCTACACTACACTACTAGATTGGTACCTTTGTTACTTACTAGGTGGTCAAGTAGGCAGTTTCTTATCAGGATCCATGGCACCCCCAGCAGACGCCTGGTATTACAGTAGTACGTCACTGCCGAGGAAGAAGTTAGGTAAGTACCGAAGTTACTTACTCATTCGCCACAAAATAGAATGAGAAGCCTTTTATGTGTCAAGGGGCAGAAAGGCATGGACATACGCTTCCACATCTTCTACATACATATATTTGTGCGTATATATGTCTATGCATACCAATCGACATCTCGCCACCCTGATTCGAAGTAACAGCAAGCCGTGGCTTACACTACATACTTGTAGCGCCTTGATAGGAAACTTCACCTTGGTTTAGTTAGCTTGGCACAAGCTGTCCACTACAGTAACAAGATGGTCTAGTATTAGGGTGAGGACATGGTGGTCACTTTTTGTCAACATCCTTGACAGTGGTTCAACGACTGGAACCTGGGGAGGAGGCCCTCCCAGTAACTAGCTACCCAGACTTCCGCTGGGTTCGATAGCTGATGGCGCCTCAGGCTGATCTTGTGTGAAGATTAATCTTGTCAACCCATATTTAAAATAAGAATCCTTCCTAGTGAGCCGATGAGCTTTCACCATACAAGTACTATATTATCCTAGCTATATGGACGTCCGACCATGCCCTCGACAAACGGAACCCATAGGCTACACTGGTTGGGTAGCTGAGGCCCGCGAGGCAGGGTGTCATAATATCGTAGCTGGTTTGCTGGCCGCGTGTTTGGTATAACACCTACAACCCAGGGGGGTGTATGTCTGAAATAACTCATCTACCGTCCACGGTCGCCTTGGCGATACATGGAACTATGCCTATGTACATACACACACCCCCTAGCACCACCTCGGTAGCTATTTCATCTATAGATCATCTACCAAGGGGCTAACAACGGATCGTTCCTACACGATAGATAAGGAGTATCGTGGGAAAGATGGAGATAGGAGCACATGGGAAATCCTCTCTCAATCGTATTTCTTTTAAGTATCACATAGGCCATCCCCGGTAGAGGCATTTCGAGACCGCTAATATCTTAAAATACACTTGTCGCCCTCCATACCGTAGCCCTCAATTCACACCACACTGTCTATACCACGTCTTGTAAGAACGCGTTCTCCCAACATGTTGTCATGTTAGGATTGCCCAGAGTGAGGTCTAGTCACTATGAGGTAGCAGCTGGGTAGCAGGTAGATAGCCAAGTATAGGGGTAGGGCTCAATATCATTGATTCCTGGGCCTACCATCTAGGTGGGAGGCCGTCAGTCCTTATATACACAATTATGCCCTTAGAGCTACCCCCTAGGGTAGCTGGTACCTCGCTATGTGATCCATTGGCCTGACGACCTCTGCCGATATAATGACAAGAATGTTTCTATTGCAGCCTATTGTGCATGTCTCGGCCTATGCGGCACTCACATCGAGGTACGTGGTTTAATGCGCTTTTTAACCTTATCGTATTTCTTATTCTTTGTTTACTTGGAAATACAAAAAAGGGAGATATGATACGAGAAGGTAATACCGAGAAAAACTCAACCAGAGATAAAACGTAGGATCAACAGATGGAGCAAAGGAGGTTAGCAGCCGTTGAAGAAATGGAGCGACGATATGTATAACAACATAGCGTACGTAGTAATGACACAAGACTAGTTTGGTATGATGCAATCGGTCAAGCAAGCTACTTGTCTCGGTACTAAGGCGCCATGTGTGCCTGGGTGGTTTATAAAAAGGTAATATAATTAAGGTACCGTGCAATGCTGGGTTGGGTGGATTTAACAGTTAACTCCCTAGTCTGGATGGAGGCTCTTTTCGGTTGTAATCACAATAACGATCACCATTTCTAGAACCGGTCGCTGTGACGGCTTGTATTTCGCAACATATTCCTTCCCGTTGGGCGAAGTAGGCAGTCTCCCAGCCTGGCGACCTAATATGCCCGCGTATAGATTGGATATACCTCTTGTTTACGTGATATTCGTCTATTGTGGTCGCCGTCGTGAGCCCTGAAGGACTGTCGTCGTTGCCGTTGGACCGTGTTGCTAATGACTGGCACTCTTAGCGTTATGGCGTTAGTTCATGATTGAATTTTGAAGAATTCCATGGCCCGGAGGCGAGCGTTATACGAGTTATCCATTTTAAGCATGCTGTGAACTCCGAACCAGCTCTACTAGGTAGTTCGGATGGTATTACAACGTTGTGCTGGACATTCTCATTCTGTGTCATCCATCCCAATGTCTTGGTGCCGCAGAGTAGGGGGAAGACACAAAGGCAAGAGACATGCGATGCGGTTGGTAGTACGCCGAGAACCATTGCTTGTTCCATCGTCTCATCGCTTTTCGCTTGCACACAACGGGCCCAATGAGTCTCATATTGCGTGGACCGAGGCATTCTACCTACCCAAACTCCTTGTACCTAGATTTTGCGGAGGGCTGGGAACAGAGGCCAAGGTTCTAGAACAAGGGGCACTCGCTGCCTTAGGTAGGTACCTACTCGTGCAGGCTTCAGTCAGGGTGTGGAGAAGTAGTTATATGCATAATACATACATAACACATGCACAATGCATACACAATACATACACAATACATACACAATACATACACAATACATACACAATACATACACAATATGTATATAATAATAATACATACCGCACATATATGTACATATCTGCATATATACGGTACCAGGGAACTTGGAGATGAGGAGCCGAACGGGGCGCACCCTTGGCAGCACCAGCCACGTGCGAACGCCAAAAATGTTGCAACGAGAGCTGCATGGATGAGCTCTCAGGTGATGCCAGGCAAGCAAACAATGAGCTTCCCGAAATGGCCTAGAATGCAGGGACGGGCAAAGGCCATACGGGATTAAGAACGCAGCTGCTCAATCCGGGGATCGTAATTGTGTCGCGTCAAACCAAAACCTGGGGAAATAATTCTTGGGCTAGTTTGTTTTCTTCGGGAGGAATAAGAGGAGTTAGTTACCTAGGTAGGTAGATAGACGACAATTGTTCTCTGGCCCGTGGACGACCAGGAGACCGATACCGAGTCAAACCGACGCGAACATCTTGTTTGGGCTCGGCTTGCATAGGCTGCGATATCGGCTCCAGATCTCACCATATATAGGTTCTTATTATGTTCCCAGGATAATTGCCCACATATGGGTGTTCGTTTGCACATTTGTCCTCGGTTGGGGATAAGTTAGTATTTTGTATGACATGGTGTGTAGAAATATCTCACCGATCCCCTTTAGCACCGCCTCTGTGACGAAATACCCAGATAGAAAGTTATGCTTCTTCTCCATCCAAACTCCGCAGAATTACCTACAAGCAAATACGAGAACCCCTCCGATGGCATGGCTCCAGTCTGAACCCGCTCTCCCTACCCCAACATTGACGATCCGCGTGGCTGACACAGCTAACTAGGTTTGGCCTAGAGAGGAAAACAACCCTGCGCCGGAGTTAGCAGTCGGTAAGTTGAGATAATTTTAAGAGAACGCTTCCGTTCATTCTCTCGTTGTCCGCGTTTCTGACCAGTTTGACGGGTTTTCTTTTTCTCACCCTACTTCTCGATTGGTCGCCGAACTTCCTCCCCGCCGCCGGCTGCCTATTTTGCTTATTGCCAGGTGGTTCGTTGGAGTGCATAGCAGCTTTGCGCTCGCTGACCTGTCCGAGATGGCCGTTGCCAAGCGCCCTGGTAAGTGAGATCAACTTTGTCCTGCTTCCTTTTGCTCACCGTCCCGCCGCCATGCCATGTTGTTCTCATCATGGGCGCTCGGTGGCAGGCCCATCGGACTCGCCACGGCGACGACTAGCTGTGGGCTGGGAAATATGACCGGCACGAACTGACCAGCACCGCAGCGGGCACGAACATCGACAATGGAAAGGAAGAAGCGGCGGTCCCGACTAATAACACCTACCATCCGGGCACAGTCGACTCCGACTACGACGAAACCAATGTTCGGTGTCCGCCGCATACCACTGAGCGGAAGCTCATGAATCGCATCGACTGGTATATCATCCCCTTCGTCAGCCTCATGTACCTGCTGGCCTTCTTGGACCGGGTCAACATCGCAAACGCCAGGGCTTTTCATCTAGAAACAGATCTGAATCTGGAGAAGACGGAGTATAACACAGGTAGGTTGGCGAGCCTTTTTTTGGCTTCGGGAAATATTTCTCGGTTTAGGCGACGCTAATTCGCTGATGTTTTTATTACACCATCAGCTCTGACTATCTTCTTCGTCCCTTATATCTTCTTCGAGATCCCTAGCAACATCCTCCTGAAGCGATTCTCGCCACGTATATGGCTGTCTGGTTGCATGCTTGCTTTCGGCCTCGTCTCAATCTTTCAGGGGCTTGTGCAAAACTACGCTGGCCTGGTACGTAGAATTGGGCGGTTCATGTGACTACAATGGCATGGGTTATCTCACCCGCATGGCTGCGCCCTACCCTAGGATGCCCTCTAGCGAGGCCTCCCTACGGAGCGAACCAAATGTTGACATCTGACGCAGCTGGTGACTCGATTCTTCCTCGGCGTTTTTGAGACCGGAATGTTCCCAGGTGCGTATATGGGGGTGCAGGGCAGTCTTCGGAATTAATCGTTTTTATAGGCTGTTTCTATCTTATTGGTGCGTGTTGCGTTACGCCCATTTACTTATGCACATCGCTCGATGCGTAGCTGGCATCTAGGATGGTCGACTAACCGGTCACTTTCGTGAAGGCATGTGGTATAAGAGAAGCGAAGCTCAAAAGCGGTATTCGCTATTCTTCTCATCCACTTCACTTGCTGGTGCTTTTGGCGGCCTCCTTGCGTCAGCAATCGGAAAACGTATGTCATAAGACTCAAGTATTAGCCATATGGACAAGTCATGCTTAAAACTGTGACCAGTGGATGGGGTACGAAACTACTCAGGATGGAGGTGGATTTTTATCCTTGAAGGCACCCTCACTGTTATCGTCGGGATCATATTTTTCTTCGTATTCCCTGCCTTGTAAGAACCCCTCAGTATCTCGATTGCTGGTTGGTCTTGCCGGCTAATTGACGACACAGTCCTGAAGAGGCCAAGTGGTTAACCGAAGAGGAGCGAACATACGTTAAGGCGCGTCTGAAGGCTGACCAGGGTAATAACGCCGCCGAGCGTAAAATCAAATTAAGTGACGTTGCAACAGTGATGAAGGATTATCGCATCTGGCTGGGCGGGTTTATGTACTTGGGATTGATCGTGCCGGCCTATAGCTATGCCTTCTTCGCCCCGACCATCATCAAGACATACAACTACAGCCCTATCCAAACGCAGCTGCACTCCGTGCCACCGTGGGCGGCTTCGTTCGTCTTCTCGTTCGTCGTAGCCGTGGTATCCGACTGGACACGCCACCGTGCGTTTTTTGCCATCGCACCGTTGGCCATCACCATCTCGGCCTTCGCTGTTTTACTGGTAATTCACACGAATACTACGGTTGAGTATGCTGTCTTGCATCTTGTCACTATCGGCACGTACGGCTGCCTGCCCATCATTGTCTGCTGGTTTCAGATGAACTTGGGAGGCCACCATCGCCGGGCTATTGGTTCGGCATGGCAGATAGGATTTGGAAACCTGTACGTATTTCTCTCCGCTACGTGCGTGTCTCTCAGAGCACGCGTACTATTCAACGTCGAGAAAAAAACTGACATTTTATCCTCGTTAGCGGCGGCATCATCGCCACCTACCTTTTCCTCGATAGCGATGCCCCTTATTTCACGAAGGGGTACGCTGTCTGTCTTGGCTTCGTTGTCTTAAGTGCGTTTTCGTCGACACTCTACCTCATCTCGATCTACATCGAAAATAGGAGGCGATCTAAGATGGTTACCGACGTCGGCCTTTCAGATTATGAGAAGACGGAGATGGGCGACTTGAACCCCGAGTACAGATATATGTACTAAAAAACGGGCCTCTTCAAATGGCAAAAATACTGGCCGCGGTCCTGAATTTTAACATCTTCGTTGATAATCCTGTTGTGGTTTGAAGAGCCCATCCTGCATCGAACAGTGATGAAGTTTTTGGATTAGATAGAGTAAGGACCTGGTCGATATATCGATAATTGTGACGGCGATATGAACAATAATAATCGCTTATAGCCCATGTTTTGCATTACCATTGAGCCTTCCTGTGGCCATGAAATGTCTAATGTATTTGTCGATGATTGTCATACGGGATAGTGAATCATGCTACCAGGGGGGGTTTGCTTGTTGTATTAGAGGGATCGTGCCCCCGGGCTGGTTATCAACTAACGATGCAAGCCAGAAGAAAATAGCATGATTGAGAGAGACCAAACCATTGGATTATTCAACTACCCTCTTAAAACGCCATTTCCACCTCTAAGGTTGCTGAGCTGTGCTTGCGTTGTGGTTAACATCTTGAGACTCTTGTATCAGGTAGATAGCCGGTCAAGGCATAGCGGGTACTATAACAATCAAAAACCTCGCTCCAAGGAAAACCAACAACCGCATGTTTCTTGTTTCTCTTCTCTTTTTCCTTTTTTTCTTTTTTTTTTTTTTTTTTAATCTCTAGCGTCCGCCTTTTCGATCCACTTCGGCATCTATGTCTCGTTCGACCATTTCTATAGAACTCAGGCTTGGAAACCTTTTGCTGAAATCCCGGATATAGTCCTCCTTCTCTTGGAAACTCATGTCTAATGCTGGTCGCCCAGGGAGACCAACCCCTACTAACTGGTCCGAACTGGCTCGAAAAGGATGATTCACAAAATGCTGTTTAGTTGGCGACCGGCGACCGCCGGTTGGAAGATTGTGCAAGTGTGTGGGCTTGGGGGCGGGATTTGGTTTGGTAGGCGGTGCTGGCCGACCGACCAAGCTGGGCCCATGGCCGCTGGAACGGGCTCGTGCTAGAGCCTCGGAGGAGCTGGTAGGAGGTTTTGGTGGTGGTCCGTGATTAACACCAGCACCGGTGGGCCTAAGTGGAAGCTCTGGGAGCTCTTTATCCTCACGGCTTTTGGCTGCTGCTTCGTCTGAGAATTTCCCATATCCCGATGCAGTACGCTGGACCTGCTGGGACGATTTGTGTGACTCCTCTAACAAATTTTGTACCCGGTTTTGTATACTTGCAGCTCGCGAAACACCGCCTATACTTCTGGGAAGTGACGTGGGGATTGGTTCTCCAGCATCGCGTGCCGCCATTTTTTGTTTATATTCAGCCGCAGCTGCTTCTACTCTTCGCTCCTCGTCGGCAAGGCTTTGTGCTTCAAGCTCTCGTCGTATTTCTGGACTCAACTCGGTTTCGTGCAGAAATCGACCGTCATCACTATGTCCGTCCGTAGCCTCGGATCCAGCAATAGGCGTTAGATCATGGTTTTCCCTGTCTTTTAGTGGAGATGGTGTGCGCGCAGAAGAGCCCGTGGGGTTTCCTTCGAAGCGCTTAAAAGCGTCCCCGAATTTCCCTGCAAGGATATTTTTGGTGCCTGACAAAGAAGTAAGACTCGAACGTTTGCTATGCTGTTTAGCGCTTCTATCCTTTTTCCTATTATCATAGTCCTCCATAGCTCGGAGAAACTCAACGTTCGACTCGATGGTACTTTCATCTTGAGGCTCGATTCTCGGAGAGCTTACGTTGGGAGAGGTCCTGGGTGACGGATGGCCGGGAGTACGTGATGGTTTGATTGCCGCCTCTCGTTCACGAAGATAGTCAATGCTAGAATCAAGATACATGCTGGCTGGTCTTGATCGACTCGCACTTGATGAAGATATTGCTGAGGGTTCTAGGTATTCCGCGTTCGGTCGCCCAACTTCTAGGGACGGTCGTGACGAGGACGCTTGTCCCGTTAGAGCGGCCTGTGATTGCGCTGGTGGAATTCGAGGACCAGGGGATGGCCGAGAAACCTGGCTTGTATCTAGCCTGGACTGACTTGAGGTAGGTGTATCTTGTTGTCTTGGTAGGCTTGTCGACCGGTGTTGGTTTGCTGGCAGGAACCGGTGGATTGGTGGATAATCCCGAGTCGGCATGTCGAGATGAGGAGTTGTCATCGTTCCGGTAGAAACCATTTTTGGCAGGTTTGTGGTTTCCTGGTTGGACTGAGGCAGGATGGACGAAATAGCTTGAAGTTCGGGGTTGTTAGATATGATGGTGGAGGCTTTACTTTTCTCTGTCACCGGTCTTGGTGGCGTAGGGGAAGGTTTGTGAGATGGCTCTAGCGGTGGCGATGGCCGACGTGGCTCGGTTGTGATGGTGGCAGACTGCACACGGCCCGAATCGGCGGTTTGCCTGTGGCTCTCTGATGCTGGGCCTGACTTTATCGGAGGCCTAGCGAAAGCATCGTCAGCGAGTTGTTCGGCCACTCTTTGGTTGAACTGTGCCGCCGGCCCGGAAGCTGAAGCCTGCGGCGAGATTGGGCTATCAAAATCAAAATTAGACCCCTGATCGTGCAACAGGGAAAACTGATCAAGAGTTGGGAATCTAGAGGACAATTCATCGCCTGGTTGAGCCCCTGATTTGGCGTCAAGGGCAGCAAAAGGATCGCCAACGGCAATCTTTGTCGGAACTTGCACAGGAACAGTATGAGTGGAAACAGTTGGCCTGCCTCGGCGCATGGGCGTTATATCCGGAATTACTTGGGCTTGCTGCTGTGGAGGTGGGGAGTACACGGCACCGACAGTGGGTGTGCTACTAGTTTTGCGTTCTGCAGGAAGCTTCTTCTCTCCCCTTCGAGGTTCTGATGACTGCGAGCGGTTTGAGTAGATCTGCCGTGGGCGTTAGCAAATACCTAAAACCAACGGGGAGGTGACAAACGTCGTGAATGGGTAGCTCGCGGCCTTGCATTGCGCAACTTTCTCGGAGGACTTGATATATATTCGGCCTAGATGCCTGGCTCTCTTGCAGCATGGAGGCTGGGCCTTATTAGCACGGATGTGCGGTAGTTGGCATCGAACGACTTACCGATCAACTGTTTCAGCCTATCAGAGAATACGGGATAGCTAGGGAACCGATAACTCGCGTTTAAGATGGCAAGCTGTCCCTGGTCCTCAAATGGAGTTGTGTAGTAGCAGAGCTTGTAAAGAAGAACGCCCAGGGCCCAAATATCCGATTTCTCGTCTATCGGTTGTTTCCTGTAAACATCGACCATCTCAGGACTTCTATATTGCATGGTAGTGTGCCTCTGGATATCCTCGTCTATCAACCTGCATTCTACAACCGTCTGAGGAGCTGCCTTGGGTGGCGCCGCAGAGCCAAAATCGCACAGCTTGAACTTCTTCTTTGAGCCCTGCACGGTAATCAAAACGTTCTCCACTTTGAGATCCCGGTGCAGCAGCGGCGGTTTAAGGTAATGCATGCAGGCAACGCCCTCGGCGATGTCTGAGAAAATGTTCAAAATTTCAGGCTCGGTCAGACGGTGTTGTAGTCGGGTGTTCATGAAGTCGATCAGTCCTCCACCGTCGCAATATTCCATCAGCAGGAAGACTTCGTAGCCCCCGCCTTTTAGCTCCGAGGCATGCGAGTCCAGGTAGGTTACAATAGGGCGGTGTCCTTTCAGCCGTTTCATCGTCTCGACCTCGGTCCGCATCGCACGCAACGTATCTTTGTCTGGCACGGCGACTCTCTTCAGTACCGCCTGGTCGGTGCCATCGACGGGGCGGGGCAGCCTGACGAGGTATACGTGTGCAAAACCGCCCTCGGAAAGATACCTCTGTATGACGACCCGGTGTTCACCGACTTGGATTTTAGTCCCTGGCACGAAAGTGCCGGCAGGGATAGCGGCCGCTTGTACCGGCATGGGGATCTGTGGTGGCTGTCCGTGGTGGGCCATGGCTACGGGCTTATTACACGAGGCTGTAGCAATACAGCAGAGGGGCAATCGCTGCGGTCGCTACGGGGTCGTGGCGGCGGGGGAGAGAGTGAGATGCTCGGCGTCGGCTGGCAGCGGCGGCGGGGAGCACCGAGTCAGAGACGGTGGAGGACGTGTCGGGATGGATGGGATGAGACGTGATGGGCAGGCTTTCGTTTTACGGTTCTGGCATGGGAGCAACCAGATCTGAACACCAAGCCAGATGTGGTGCATCTGCTTGCAGGTCGGCCCGAGTAGAGCAAAGGAGTGACAAAAATGAGAGAAAAAAGCCTCGAGATAATGAACAGAGGGGACTGAGCAACCCAGGTCAAGAGGCGATGCCTTGGCGCATGAGTTTTATGTCGCTGGTCCTCTGCCTGCCTTGTAAGTCCAAGGTAGGAATAAGAGGTGGGTATTTAGGCTACCTAAGGTACCTAAGGCGGTAGGTAGGTTAGGTAGGTTAGGTAGGTTAGGTAGGTTGGTAAGGCAGGGTACTTGAGCAGGTACAGCGGTTACCTACTATCTGGTACTGGTAAAACAGTCAATTCCGGTATGTCAGTTGGCAACGTTGGGCGGGAGATATCTGGTCAGGTAGTGAGGTAGGCGTTGACAGTTAAGGGTGTGTCTATGTACCTACCTGTTCATGCGTCACGGTGGTCCTGTAATGTTGCGGATGGGTAGATGAACCAATGACCTAATGCCAGCAACCTTGAATTCTAGACTCTTGGCTGCTACCCGGCTGCCCGACAACTGGTACAGCATTGTAGGTATCCACTGCATGCGACAAGGGTCCACTCCCTAACCTACCATGCAACTTACACGTTGTACTGAGGTAACTATCACAAAGCAACGCATCTAAGGAGGCCCTTGCATCTGGGCAGGCATTTAGTTGTTGTCCGCTGCCCAAGTTGTCTTGTAATAAATATGCGGTACATATAGGCTAGCTACTTATTCTCCTACATGTCGGTATGATCTTCTCAACGATACATTAGTAAATCCTATACACAGCCTCGACCTAACCTGGAAAGGTAGGACACAAGGAAACAAGTCCAAGGAGCCTATTATAGTCTGCCATTGTGTAACCCTATCCGCAGGCGATGGCAAAAGTATTCCATCGAGAAGATTGCAGCGTATTGTCATGAAGGTGGCCAAAGACAGAAAGCCAAAGGCCGATACCGGGGGTAAAAACATGCAAATTACCTGGCAAATACAACTAACTCCTCATGAAAATGGCTCGGAGGTCTAGCTCATTGTCCCAAGTGCGCATCGCATACACCCAGGGCATACCAATGAAAGTCTATTCTCCATCTATAAGCATCAAATACACTTAGTTTGACCCAGAGCTACCCTCGTTATGGCCCCTACCGCTTCCTGATCCTGACCCTCCTGAGTTGTTGCCATCCAGCAACAGTGTCGGTTTGATGTAATCCTCGTCAAGCTGTCGGAATAAAGCCTGCGGATCCTGTGTAATGAATAGTTGCTTGATTGCCGATCTGGTAGATAAAGGGGCGGCGGGTTTGTGACCCGATGTTGGGTACGAGAATACGCCTTCCTCTTCGGTTGCGCCGCTCGGTATCAGCTCGGGGCTTGGCCTCCTTCTTGGTGACCTGCGCGCTGGGGGGGGGAGGTCCGAGGTATCTATATCGCTGTCGACCTCCGAGTCCGTTAAGCTAGCCGGTCGTCCAAGAAGGTTTGGCCTCCCAGAATCATCGCCCAGTCCTGGACGCGAATTCTTCCGGCTTGTGCTTGTAGCACGCGAATGCGGCATTGGCGAACGGTGACCGGATACGTAACTGCCTCGCTCAGGGCCCGTATTTCGTCTGTCGTTGGTAGAATCCATTGCCTCCATCCGCATTGATCCGGTCCTTTGCCGTGGATTAAATCCTAAACCGGTGCCTGACCTTTTATAATAAGACCCTCCCGGGGTTGCTTCGATATCAAATTCATCATCGCTGTCTGCTTCTTCTACAACACCAGTCCTGATCCCTAAAATCTCTAACATTCGGGCTGTAGTTCCACCAAAAATAATGACTGTGAGCACTACAACAACTAGAACCGTAGCTTTTAGGGCGTAGGAATTGTCACCGGAAAGAAGAGCAGCTAAAGCCACCCCGACGGCGCCACGCAGGCCGGCCCAAAAGAGCATAGCTTGGTAGCTATACGGTAACTCATCGCTAACCTCTCTACCCTGGCGACGGGCTCGGTAACGATGATACCAGTTAATAAGCTTGGACAACGGGAAAACCGCGACCCAGCGTGCTGCACAGACTGAGACCACAGTGACGATGATGAGCAACGGTTGGAATTGTAGCTCGTTGTCCGTGAAGAGCGATAAACCGAGATAGATGAAAATGAAATTCTCTGATAATTGCGCCATAATCTGGAAGAAATATTTGGTACTGAGCTGTGTTCGCCGAGACATGTTGAAATAGGCGTAATGCTTCAAGGTGATCCCGCAAAACAGCAAGGAAACAATGCCTAACTACATGTCAGCGTGTATTTTTTGCCCAGAGACAAAACACGAGTTGAATAATTACCTGACATCCTTACAGCTTGCGAAAAGAAGTAGCTCGCGTAGGTGATCAATACAATCAAGCATGTCTCGATATGCGGATATCTCCTTACATATGTAAATTTAAGAACCAGCGCTGTGCCGACACCAACAACAACGCCGATGCCTAAACTACCGAAGAAGCTTAGCAAAAAAGTGCCTATGCCCTTGACGAAGCTTAAAAAGCCGTAAGCATCGGCGTCTTCGCCTCTATACTGTTGCGCCGTCTCGAATATGACAATTGCGATGGCATCATTTAGAATAGATTCGCCGAAGATGATAGTGTATAGCTTCGGATCGACTTTGTAGGTGTTGAAAATGGCCAAAATCGTGACGGGGTCGGTGGCAGACAAGGTTGCGCCGACGGATATAGCGTCGTTGAAAGTCATATCGAACCCTTGGGGTATTCGCGTGTATAGCCATAGCAGAAATCCGATGACGACAGCAGACAAAAATGTACCAGCGAAGGCAAATACCAATATGGTGCCGATATTCCGGAAGAAATTGGCCTGGTGCAGCTCATATCCGGAGTTGAGGATGATGGGTGGAAGAAGAAGATTGAAGAAGATTTGGTAGTCGAAACTAATCAGGGTCGGAATGCTAGACTCGGAACTGACGCGGAGGATCAAGCCCACGGTCATTCCTGGGACACGATGTCAGGCTTTATCGTCTCTACCGCGGGAAGGGCTGCAACCAACCGGCAAAAATAGAGATCACGGTTTCATGGACGGCCTGGACCTTCTTCTGCTGCAGCGTGTAGCTGGTGAAGAAGGCTATGATCAAGAGCACGATGGAAATGAAGAGCGCCCATGACGATGTTATTTCCTTCTCGCCCGAGTCCTTCTCTGTGGCTATTGTTAGAGCAGCTCGAAAGGCTGACGCAAATGCGAAAGAGTGTGGGCTCGTACCCCCAGGATCCTGTTCTTCGTCGGCACGTCCTGGAAGAGACGGATCTCATCAGCCTATGTTCGCGGTTCAGAGTTGAAAACAAAATCGCGGGGGGTGAAGACATACTGGCAAGCTCCAGACCAAAGCTGGCGAGTTGCGACAACATGTTTGCGACGCTGTGCCGGGATTCAGCGGCGTTGGGGTGACTTCAAGGCTAGCAGCGACCAGTTTGCTAGGGCCTCAAATGCTGGAGATGACTGGAACCATTTGCGAGGTGTCGAATCGAAGGGCGTCGTGGGAGAGAAGCAGGGTTGACTGTGCTTGGAATGGATAGGGTGAATTATACAAGAGCCCTCTGCCTCGGGGTGCTCAGACAGTGGTATGTACGGGGAGCGGTTATCGACAGTTTTCATCTTCGCCGGCAATTTCTGGAGTTGATCAATCAATCAGTCGCTTCGACTCGACGCAGGCAGTACCTGCCTACCCACCTATTAATACAAGCAAGCCAAGTAGGCTGCAGCGGCAGGTACATGTGGGCCAAGTATCCGAATCAAATACCTAGGTACGTTAAGCTGGACCCGTCCTAGTGTACACTACCACCTGGGTAGGCCGTCCTTGGTGCTGCTGCATGTAGGTGCACGGGTCCCGATGCCCCATCTAGGGCTGCCTGCTAGGGTCACGTATCCCAGTTAAACACCTAAGGTACCTTAGGCACTACCTACGTTCTGCGTTTATAGGTGCGTTATCTACCTAGGTACGCTATTCCTTCGCGTCCTCCTAGGTAAAATTCATATGTTTGATTTCATTTCAGACCTCTAGACACCACTGCAACTGCTACTGGACCTCCATAATGCCTCCGGACACCTCGACAAGCTATGGATAGATATTGACCAAAGAGAGCAATCCTACAATACTTGACACATGGGAACAGAGAAGTGGCGTTACGTCATCAGCTGGTCTGGCTGGACCCGGCCAAGAGGGCGGGATATTATTGGCTAATATATACGTACCATATCTACTAAGCACCTACCTAGCTGGCCTCATTTACCCAATTTCATCTACCCACCTAGGCTAGATAGGGACCCAACCTCGTCCACGACCGTCACAGTTGTTGCTTTGCCGTCAGTTCCCGTCCGTTTCCGATGCAGACGTGAGCTGCCCTTCCATCACGACCACATGCGCTTCATATCCAAGACATACACATATCGTTCCGATTTAGACAGAGCAAGACGCGCAGTTACCGAAAGCCCGTTAGCATTCACTCCATACCTACTATCCCATGAGCACGTCATTGTCGAGTTCATCGAACAGCGTGCCCTCGCTCAGTCGCAAGACGACTCGACCGGCTCGTGCAACTCCCGATGGCGAATCTACACGACAAAAAACTATACCAACACATATCAGGACGGACGTGGGGGACGATGGGGCAAACGAGCAATCACCTCTCCTGTCTCCTCAGGAAGAGGAACAGGCGCCCTTCATCCAACTAGCTGCTAGCCCCCACGACGATGAGCAGCCCCACGAGACTAAGAGTGTCTGGTATCTTATCGCGTTGACGATATGCCTCGGGGGGCTTCAAGTTGCCTGGGCTGTCGAATTGTCAAACGGCACGCCGTACCTGCTATCCCTCGGGTTGAGTAAATCACTCATGGCGCTTGTCTGGATCGCCGGCCCCATCACAGGCACGCTCGTGCAACCCTACGTCGGTATGTTGAGTGACAACTGCCGCGTTCCCTGGGGAAAACGCAAGCCATTCGTCCTAGGCGGCGCTGCCGCCACCTCGCTGGCATACATGTTTCTTGCCTGGATCAGGGAGATTGTTGGGGGCTTCCTCGCCCTGTTCGGAGCCGACCCTGAATCGGAGGGCGTGAAGACAGTTATTATTGTCGTCGCCGTGATATGGATATACGTGCTTGACGTCGCGGTCAATACAGGTTCGTTACCGGAAACGTACTTCCCATGCTCATGCCGAGATCGCACAGCACTGACATGCGGCCAGTCCAAGCCTCCATCCGTGCTTTCATCGTAGACTGTGCGCCACCGCACCAACAAGGTTTGTCAAATAGTTACGTGGAAACCTGCGGAGGCTGATTCCAGGATAGAGGCCGCAAACTCGATGGCCAGCAGAGTAGTCGGGCTCGGTAACATTATTGGTTACATCGCTGGCGGCATAAACTTGCCGAAATATGTCTGGTTCTTTGGAGCTACCCAATTCAAGGATCTTTGCGCCATCGCCAGCATAGCCCTATGCTCCACTGTGTTATTCAGCACGACAGTGGTCCAGGAACGAAACCCGCAGCTTGACGGGCGCCCGGCAGAGAAACGACCTGGCTTGATCTCCTTCTTTGTTAAGATATTCGCTGCGATCAAGAGATTGCCGCCGCAAGTTGCCAAGGTATGTGTAGTGCAGTTTTTCGCATGGGTTGGCTTCTTCCCAATGCTTTTCTATACGTCCTCATATATTGGCGACATTTATGTCCAACCCTTCCTCGAGGAGAATCCCCATATGACTCCAGCAGAGCTGGATGAACTATACGAAAGAGCAACGCGTATGGGAACACATGCGCTTTTGATATTTGCCATCACAAGCCTTGTAACAAACGTTGTGCTCCCATTCTTCATTGATCCAACGTACGATAACCACCCCGCCGCCGGCAAGCCCCTAAGCCAAACCCACGGAATACACGAAGACGATACCGTGGGCGTCAGCAAGTGGCTTGAGCGTCTGGTTATACCTGGATTCACACTTCGGCGTGCATGGATGTACTCGCATAGTAAGCAATCGTACCTTTTTCTCTCTCATCTTCAGTGCCTTTGCGGGCGCAACGAGTTTTCGGAGCCATGAACACGACATGAATCTCTCACAGGCTATGCCTATGTGGCGATAACTGACTCCTGATTTTGCAGTTCTCTTTTCAGTTTCAATGTTTTTAACCCTCTTTGCCCGAACGATCGAGGGCGCGACAGTGTTGATCGGTCTCATTGGTATTACTTGGGCCCTGACGCTCTGGGCCCCATGGGCAATCATCAGTGCCGAGATTAGTCGTCGTGACGTCTTGTATCGGGCAAGAAAACAGCAGTTGAGGTATCCCGCCGAAGCTGCTGAGAGAGACCAGCATGCCTCCTCCGATTCCATGATCAACCGTGACAGATGGTCGCAAGATGAGCGGGAGCCAGACCAGGCAGGTGTCATTCTTGGGATTCACAATATGGCGATTGCCTCTCCGCAGATGATTGCAACTCTCGGCTCGAGTATCATCTTCCGATTTTTCCAAAAGCCAAGAGGTGTTCCTGGGGACCACAGCTACTCTATCGTCCTAGCCAGCGGTGGCGCGTTCGTACTGATTGCAGCATATCTCGTACACAAGATCGAAGACGATATGTCTGTTCCACCGGAAGCCGCCGCTTTGTCCGCGGTAGAAGAAGGCGATGCTGGCATGGGTGCGCATTCGCCTGTCAGGAGACGCAGTATCGATCAACCACGTGCTAGTCTGGAACAAGCAACGATAGCCAGGAACAGTAGCTTTGGTGCAGGGTTGGAATATTAAGGGTTTTGAAGCATATAAGTGAATGATATGCATACAAGGAGCTGGCCTCTTACCTCAGCCCCTACTTGGTTTTATGTAATACATCGGACCGTCTTGCATCTAAAGGCATCATATGTTTAACACACATGCGCGCGAAATTGCTTCACAGTCTAGCTAGGGGGTCAAATGGTTTGAACACAAGCCTATATATCGCCTCTACAATGCAGTGGCCTTTATCATTATAAATTCAGTATAACACCATCCCGTCTCTAGAGGAATACGATACAAAATTTGAACCAGCCCTCATCTTTCGCTAGGTAGTTCAAATTTCCAAGCTAAAATACTGGGCAGTCTATTTTATCGCCAAGCATGACTTTATCTTGATATCTGCAACATAATCTCGACAGCTTCCCGGCGTATCCTCTTCCAGGCTAAATTCATCGACGGCCGCATTCGAAGGGTAATGTGGCAAGGTTGGAGGACCGCTTATTACGGAGAAGCCCATCCGTGGTTGTCCTATGCCCTTCAGGGAACGAAAAAAGAAACACTCGTATACCGTCATTCCAATGCTGGGCAGAGTTCCGCCAAGCCAGTCAAATATCGATTCTGGGCCTTACCCTGATTAACTACACAATCAAATGACTGACAGAACTACCATCCGGTTCGTTGATAGGATGATGAGACCATTCCCACCTCTCGCTACACCCAGAAGGTCTCCTCTTCGATACGGCCATAAAAGATGAGAGCGCCCCAATCTTTGAAGCCATTTTAGAGCCGGCGCCTAACTTGCATCACCTTCTTCCCTCCCTCTCCACCCCCTTTCCGATAGCATCTTCTCACACGTATCTCCCCCGAGCTCGTGTCTCCCCCACAACAAGATGAAGGCGTCAACCCTCTCCGCAGTGCTGCTTGTGCGCCTTGCCGGCGCGGCCATCATCTGGGACGGAAGGTTCAACGAGTTCACCTCTTCAGCGGACTTGAATAAATGGTCATGGTCGAACCAAGTCGGCCCGTACCAGTACTATATCCACGGATCCTCCGGCGTCGATAGATACGTCAATCTGTCGCCCGACTACAAGAACCCGGCCGACACGGCGTCGAGGCAGGGCGCCAAGTTCACCCTCGACAGCACAGCCTTCTGGAATGGTCAGAATATGCGGCGCACAGAGTACGCAACCCCCAGCCCCTTTGAACAACACAACTCGATCGAATGCATCGATACGGTGCTGACATGCCCGTGTGTCATCTTCTCCTCGGGAGCAGGCTGATCCCGCAGACCAAGGCGGCCATCAACAGCGGCAAGGTATACTACCACTTCTCGATGATGCGCAAGGAAACCAACGCGCCAAGCGTGAACCGCGAGCACCAGATTTGCTTCTTCGAGTCGCACTTCGTCGAGATGAAGTCGGGCTGGATCTCGGGCGAGCAGGGCACGTCGAACCCGAATCTGCAATTCATGGTCTCCCAGAACTCCAAGTGGAAGACCGAGTGGAAGGCCAATGTGTGGCATAATATTGCCTACGAAATCGTACGTTTCTTTTTCTTCACAAACCAACCCCCCCCCCCTCTCCTTCCTCCCCCTTCCCCCTCGCATGTACCCGTTTTCGACCATGAGCAAAGGATCGGACTCAGCTAACCTCTCCCCGCCTCTCCTCTTACTACCGTGTAGGATTTCAGCAGGAATACTGTAGGACTTTGGCACTCTGAGGGTAGCAGCCCCCTGGCGCAGGCGGTAGCGCCCTTTTTCGGCGTCAACCTCTTCCAATGGCGCTGATTGGCACCTGGGAGTCCTCGAACTACCGCGTTCGGGATACCCGGACGCCACAGAAGACTTTTATTTCTCTGGCGTCTACGTGGAGTCTGGTACCATCACCACCGCCATTGGCGGTCCCAGTAAGTGATATACCATCTATAATCATGCGATCTAGCGGGGTGGGTAGAAGGGACGATGGTAAATTAACGTTGTGAATTTTAGTTGCGTAAGGCCCCCCTAGCGGCTCAATATCTAGCACCTACAATGCTAGGCTCAAGAGTTTTGTGTAGCAGCTTGCATTATGCAAAGGTACAAATAGGTACATAGCTGGCGAAAAGCGAGCCTGCCCTCAGCTCTTCTTGGATTTTGTGCATCGGATACAGTTCAGAGGGCAAGGATTCGACGCTATCGACAGCAGAACAATATAGCTATAACCCTGTTTTTTATTTGCACTATCTCTGATCTCTGCACGACCACACATTGTTATTTTAAGCTAAGTCCGTCGGCCCAATACGAAAACAAGCATAAATCTCTTATAGAGAGGCAAAATAACAGTCAAGCTCAGTCCAAGCTAGATTCTTACAACATTTGTCCCCACAACCTCTCTGCAGCCCTTCTATGCGTGGTGTTTATCTTCTTCGGCCATTGTTCTTTCCTCTTTCTCGTCTGCTTCCTCTTTTTCTTCTTTCTCCTCTGTGCTATCTCATCACATCATCATCAAGCCGGATGTAGGACCAGACTCGCAAGGGCCGAGAACGGTTGGCTGCTCTCCAGGGAGAGGGCCTCGCGAGACGTCGTAGGAAGTATAGCCAGCCCAGTAGATGCAAACCTTATTCCCTTCCGTGTTGCAGAATATATCATCACAAAGGGCTTCGTCGAAACTGGAGGTCGAGGACAAAGATGAAGCCGCGGAAGTGACTTTAGCGAATGTCGCCGTGGGATTGTGCGTGCTTGTGCCATGAGGCGAGGAAGGTGTTGAATGGGCATGTCGAAATGAGTTTGCCAGGCCCAGTGGTATGTCTGCACTGGAGGGTTCTGAGGCGGTGGCAATGACGGTGACAGTGCCGCTGCTATCGAGACCATCTGGGCCGGATGTAATAACGTTGACGGTAGTTGTATCAACGGTCGTCACAGCCACAGCCACCATATCTAGGCAGATGGTTCCTTTGACTATATTTGTGTCGGCCATGACTGCCCCTGCGGTTGTCATGTCATGGAAAGTGTCCAGTGATGTGAACCCCCCGAAACCGTCGACCATAATGAGACTGGCTGCGGCGCCGGCGGCGTTGTTCCGTCCAGGTGCAGAGAAAACGCCGGGTATGGAAAGTTGGGTGGTGAGCAGAGCGCTCAGGCGAAAGATAATGTGTTGCTGCATTCTCAAGCATGAGTAGTAGGCTTTGAATAGGTGTGGCTTTACTTGGGGTGCTGTTTGATACTCAGTATTCGGACAAGCCTTAATGCTAAGACGTGACGGCTCGTTTAATCTTGAATTGTTCCGCCTATGGCACACTTCTTATCCGAACCGTTAGGTTATAGAATCAAAGATGCCAATGAATAGTCTGTTTGGGTACCTATGGGGGGTAGGTTGAAGACTTGAGGATAAGAAAGCGGCTTCAGGTAGGGAGATCACAAGTAGCGCCTAATGTATGGATATCTTTCGGCCGGCGTAGGTGAGCAGGTAAGTAGGTGCCTTATGTAGCTGGGTATCTCTGGCGGAAGGAGTGTTCAAAGAGCTGGCGCAATATCCAAAACTGATCTTAAATATCCACCATAACTACCTACCTGGGTAAGCAAGGACAAGAAGCAACGCAGACCTAAGCATTAGTAAGGAGTTCCCCTCATCATAGGTTGAGGCAAGTGCTACACAATTGAACCTGTTTACCTGCAAATCGGGCACTTACGTGAAGCAGGGAATCAATAGTATAACGTGACTGCTCAGGCAATGGGGTTGTACAATAGGAAAGCACCACCTCGGGTGCTTCCAGTAGGACACAAAGTACCAACCTATCTAGGTAGGTCGGTAGGAAACCTTCAAATATACTTGTAACATCATGTACTTAGACAGTCGTGGCACCCATCGGTAGCCGGTTCAGCATCGTCAGTTTTATCATCATGAAGACTCTATTCAATTGTGATATTTTCATGGATTCCTCCAAGCATGCGAACCCCAGCAACCCCGTAATGACTCAAGTTGGAATCTAAGTTAGACGTAGCCACCCTCGCCCACCTGGCCTACGAACCCCAGCATTTTGTATACCATCTCGCATGGATTTACAGGCGGTTACCAGCTTTGATGAATAGCGTGATCCAGGAAGCGAGACCCACGGTCCAGAAGAGGCTTCGCAAGGGGGCAAAGCTGCGGTTCTCTTGGAGGAAGATGTAAGTGAAGTTGAAGGCCACACGGCTGCCGAGATATCCGGCTGCCAACTTGTTGATGGTTTCGACGGGTACGCCTGCGTAGTTGGCGGCGATGACGGACGCCACGAACAAGGCGAGGGTCTCCTGTCCGTTAGCGGCCGCAGCCTCACAACGTAAAATCCTGTTCTTGGTCTATCCATGCAGCCAAGGGGAACAGAGAGTAGATTAGCTTATCGGATCGGCCTCTATAGTGCATACACCCACCACACGGCCGAGAGGCGGTTGTTTGAGGGTGGACTAGGGCTGGGATATGACGCGGTCACATTGAAGGGACATGTCCATGTAATGATACTACACCATGGCACTACAATGTAGGCTAGGCGAATGGCGGGTGTAGGTGGGTAAGGTAAGTTAGGTGATGACACGATAAACACAAAATAGACGGGCGGAGATGAGTAAGATGGATAAATGGTAATTGAATGGGTGCTCAGCAAATGGATAAAGAAGATGGGCGAAATTACCGGCTTGTCCAGCTTGTCGTCTTTTTGTACATTCTCGACGAATCTCCGTGGACTGGCGATATCGTAGTTCTTCCCGCCTAACGACTTAGAGTACATGCCGGGCGCTAGGGTAAGGAACCACGCTATTGGGACCTATGCCCGCCGAACGAAGTAGCTGTCAGCTGAGTCGCTGTATTCTCTCTCCATTTGCACCACCATTGCGGCGTCGGGGCTGAGCGAGGTGGCATAAGGAAGCGTACCGCATAGAACGAGTAGTTCTGAGACAGGTCGAAGGACGCAGGCATGGTGATTGGCGTTGCGTTGGGTCAATTAATAGACGGGTTACGTTACGGAGTCGACCAGGTCAGTACACCTTCGAATGTTGTGGCAGAGGTATCTAATAGAGAAGGATGAAGCGCGTTCGTGGGAGGAAGATAACAAAGGTGGCAGAGGGCGAGGTTATAATTGCGTCAGGACTGTTGTACAGTAAGTCCGAACAGCCCACGCTTTGCGGTTCGGGTTGGGACTAGTTCCTTTGTGTCTTACAGTGTATATGTGGCATGTACCAAGGCATCTTCAAGAGCTCGGGCTCTCGGCAGCTTACGTCAACCAGCTGAAAGGAGGGGGGCGGACAGTTAGACAGTTCCGGGACCTGAATTCTGAATTTTGGATTCTTCTACCTGTTTCATACGATACGGTTTCGATATACCTAGGGCGCGTATGCATTACTTCATCGCCAAGGGAGATTCGTGTCCATAGGTAACGGACGGTCAATTCGTCCATGTACCCCAGGTAGGTAGGTAGGTAGAGGTACCTGGTAGGTATTATCCATTATCTATTATCGATGGCGTTGGGAACACCACCCGGGTACCTACCTAGTAGTAGTATTATTAACGTCTAATCTAGGTGGCTGAGACTGCATACTACGATATAAGACGCCATCAACGATTATTGATTATTGAGGTATGATACTAGTGTTCCGATGATATTGCCTCGCGACTCGATATCCCGATTCCTCCGCGTATTAAACAATCCCCAATCTCATGGCATCCGTGTCGCTCTTGTAACCACTTAAATATCGACTTTCGTGATCTCGACCGGTTCGCAGGTAGGATTATGCGGGGCGCCAATCTGCACCCAGGCCACGGACTGATAGAAGTATCCAGTGAAGTATTGCCAGCACACGGCCCATTGGTCTGCGAGAGCGGTTAGCAATTATGAATGACAGGAAATGGGTCCGCCGGCCGAGTCTGTCCGGCAGTGGGGAAATGCCGGCTGGTGATCGCATCTCGCCCCTCCATTCCCCATTCCCCCGTTCCTCTGCTCGTCCGTTCGTTCTTCCATTCTTCCATTCTTCCATCAGGTCACAGCGACTAATTATGCACAGGTGCGCCGCATATCACATGCGCCCGCCCCATTGCATACATCCAAGTGCCTGCTGCCCCGAAGATGCTAACAAAGGGCGGTTTCAAAGAAGGCCGCAGAGAAGGACATAAAGAACATGGATGGCTACTCACAGTAGGCCTTGCCAGTATAGTCGGTGGGCGGCTGGCCAGGAGCGAACTTGGAGTCGTCGACGTAGTTGTAGCCAAAAAGCTCACCCTCGCTATTGAACCCAACGAGGAAGACGTCCTGAGAGAAGCCAAACAGGGGAGCCGCAACGTTGCTAGTGGGCTGATACACTAGACCCATCGCCTGCGATACCTCGGCAGGGTTGCCATTCTCATCCGTGTACGGCTGGCCCCAAACCAGAGTACCGACCTCGTCGTCGCCGGCCTGGTTGAAGCCTGTGTAATTGAAGCGGTACGTGAAGCTGTTGGAAACCCCTGCAGGCTCGCCCTCGGAATAGCAGAGTCCGGAGATGGCAGCTCCAGCGTGACAGCTTCCACCGTATCCTAGCGACCCAAAGTCAGCGCCTGATGCTTCAGTAATCAGCCTTCTTCTCGTGTTTGAGCTTTACCGTCGATCGTGCTGCTGGGGTTGGTGCCCTTAACGTGTAGGGTAAAGGGGCCGCTCTGGTGTTCCTGGGCTGATACAGCTGTGGCAACAAGGCCAAGCAGAGCAGCTGAGAGTTGGAACTTCATCGTGGCGTTTGGATGATTACTACTAAGGCACAACACGAATATTATATAGATATTGTAGAGGCGGTGGTGGTGTAGATGAAGCTCCTCGATATCGTCAACGCCCACAGTAAAACAGAAGGCGACGGTAGATCATTTATACTGCTACGGGCTCGAGACATCATTCGATGTGATGTCGAAGGGCCCTCGTTGGGCAGTGATCATCACGAACTAGTCTTTCTATGCGGGGAACTGGAGAAGTGGCAAGTGGGCTGCCAGCCAACCGTCACTGCAGCAGAAACGGGCGCAGATCTGCCCTGTTGTTCCATTGCAGATGATTATTGGGTAGATGGCGTCAGCGCACCTATAAATCGATGTCAGCGACTCTATCCATCATCTCTTCAATATCCGTTTTGAGTACAATAGTAACGAACCCAGGCCCCAAAGCGCAATCGCAAGAAGACTAGGGCCTAAAGCAGCCCAGCCCTTCTATACCTGGCCGTCTCTAGATCAGGGGAAGCGCTGCGGAGGCTCTTCGTATATGCAATGGCACGTCAAACCATCACCGAATGGGCTACTCATCAACAGGAAGCATTTATCGCCTATACTATAACACCAAGCGAGTGGCATGGCAGCCATGCCATGGCTGCTCAACGCGCCCATTCCATTTTTGCGACTATCTTTATTCCTCAGCATCAATGTATTCGAACCATTGTGTATTGAAACTCCCGATGGTGTGCCGTCTCCAACCTCTCCAGAGCATAGCCTCTACACCTGTCGGAATCGGATCCCGAGGTCTATCACTAGTATCATATTCGCTTAAGTATCGACACAATGGGTTTCCTCGTATTCAAGTGAATCGTAAAGGTGTGCTGGTCACGCACCAGACGCCTCGTTGACCCCACTTGCGACTAAATAGGATCTTCTTGCTACTGCCAAGCTCTGAACTAACGAGGTATTTAGAAGCAATACGAGCTCGAGATGTCAAAGGCCCAAGAGAGTAGATATGGAGAGCAGGCGGGAACTATCCGAACGTCGCTAACGTATGTTCCTAGCCTCGCAACATCATCAGCCGTGCAGCAGGCAATACAATAGCCATTTTCTTTTCGGTTAGGCGAGCCGCCACCTAACTAGAGGAATTCGGCTTGCCGAGTTAGATTGACGGCTGGTGGGTTACCGAGCTAGGCTGCCAGTCAAGATGTCGGCCGAACGTAAGATCACAGGGCTTCGAAAATTTACCGGTTGAAATCTGCATTGATTAAAAGCCGGTGTCTAATTTCCCCGGGTGGTGTTGGTGGTTACTCAGCACAAGGGGAAAGGCGGGTTTTTCTCGTCCCTTTTTTATTTTTGTTTTTTACCAGCTTCTTTGAATTGATAGCGTTTTATTGTCCTTCGTAACATAGTTTTCCAATATGCCTTCCATGGACGTGCGTGTAACCACATAATTTCGTCCTCGATCAAATTTCCCTATGCACACCTTCTATCAGGAGCATCGTGCACATATGGAAATCTGACTCCTCCCCACATAAGCCGGTTCTAATAACCCACGCTTCTGATTATTCATACCTTTTACAGCGACGACCGGGAACCCTCACTAAACGTTGTGGGGTACGAGTTGAGGATACACAATACACTGAGCGCTTAAACCGATACCAAACGCCGCCCTCACCACGCGGAATGCTGGGTTATTTGCCGCCAGCTCGGTACATGCGCGAAACTGTCGTTCCCCAAGAGCTCTTTGCCCCGGTCGGCCTTGACTACCAACCGCTTGGTATCGTTGCTGATTGGTTGTCCAAAAGCCCTTAGGTTAGTTATACCAGCGCTGAGGAAATATGCTGCCTATTACCTGCATTCCTAGGTATCATGATGGCGAAGGAAGCGGGCTCACAGATTCTCGGCAAATTCACTGAGAAGGCCCCTACCATCTAGAGGCCAACTGAATCAGTGACCCGTCAGCACATGTTCCATCGGGATGTTAACAACAGCCTTGTCGTGTCTATAAGAAACCTGCCGAGCTTCGCCTTTGTCGAAGCATGCGCCGTCCGATGGAGATATATTACGTTCGCCTATTAAGCTCCACCAGTTAAGGCAGGAAGACGAGGCGCTGCTCCATGGATGTAAGGACCGATACCGACCAGTTTCGCGTTCAAGAACCCGTCGCCATTTGGAAGTTCTGTTTATTCGAATACATCGACAAGTAGTTGGGCGCGATAGGGACGATGGCGCACATGAATCATGAACGACGGCTATCCCCCTGTCACTAAACCGACCTGTGGGCTTCGGCGGACCGAAACGCAATCTATCGGATATCGCAGATACGAGTGTCAGAGTTAGAGCCGGTAACATCGAGATGCCACCCAAAAGCCATGTCAGGGTCCGAGACAACTGCCCCTAGGCTCGAGTTGGATCCCCTTTCGTTATTATTTGGCACGGGGCCGTGTTGCCGAAGGTTCCGAAGGGTCTGATACCACGGTTATAGGGCAACACGATAGAGAATCCCTACTCGATGTTGGGTATACGACGGGTGTCCAACCAACTCTCCAATCAACCCTGCAGACTATCTAGCTCACTTTGCAACTAGTGGTGCGCTCGGGATGCAGAACTTACGTGCAGGCGTTTAAAATGGGAGGTATCTTATTGTGTATTGCTTGCTTATAGAACGTCACATCTTGTTGATAACAGGCCAGGTAAACCGTCAGGATCACATGTTGCTTTGTACCAGCGCCACTACAATTCCGTGCAAGCTGTCAGTTGCATATATACAATGTTCGGTATCCAGCATCATTAACAGGTCATGGGCCGAATCGTTGGTTGATGGCCTACAGGATCGCCGGGACCACGGCCGGGCAATTGCCACAACCATAATCATCACTATTTCGACCCCAGGCTTTTCTCACACTGAACCAAGCGGCAAACACCGCCAGCACCACCACCATTCGAGAACAAAGTTGGGTCGCATGCGGTATACCGGATCATGCATGTGTTGAAACCCACAGCTTGCCGCCGGCAAGATCGAGCGGCCCAAGGAACCGACGGTGGACGCGTGACAACGATAAGCTTGTTACACTCGCTCGGGCTCGGCTGCCAAAACCCATCAGAATGATGCAGCCCACCAGCTCACCTACCCAAAGCGCAACGGTGTATTCTACATAGCACAGCAACCGACCCATCACCCTCTAGCGTAATGCAACCCCAGCGCTCTGGGAGTGGAGTAAGGTAGTAAGCTCAATTATATCGGGTGTCGTCGGGTATTTAGAGTACGTAGTTACGTTAAGTTGAACATTCTTTTATCCTTTTTTTTTTTTTTTTTTCCCGGTGCTCTCTCTCTCTCTATGTTATTGGATCTCTCTTTTCCGTGTTTGACTGCCGAGCCGTGTTTAATCCTCCGAAGCGAGCCTGAACAATCGGACAAGCGTAAGCGCGCAGGCCAAGCCAAACGAAAAAAACGCCATCCCGTTGCCCAGAGCTTATGGCCTGGAACATGGTTCTTGGAAGTCTTGGTTGTGTGACTTTACCCCGTGTTCAGGGTGGGCGGGTCTGTGCATATAGTTAGTGTAGCGGTTGTGCAGCATTGAATAGCGCAGCCAATTATCTACGCACATACCGTATTTTACGGTATCCAACAACATGTTTACTCGCAGTGTGGGTAGTAGGTAGGCAGTAGTAGGCGAGTGGGGCAACTAAAGTAGTCATCAACACTCTTGCAGGGCTGTACTGTAACTATTGTATTGCACCAGGGACTGGGAGCGGACGTCTGTTTCTTCCCACGACCGAGTCAATCACACATTATCCCGCCGATGTTGGCGGTTGGAGTGGGAACCAGCACCCTCGCAAAGATCAACTAGTCATCGGCGCCCCCGCACCGGTCTTGGTGATATGTACTAACAATGTGGTGTACGGTGTACTTATACGACGACACATACCGATGGGCGGGGCGTCACGCATACTTGTATGCACCCTTTTTTAAGCTTATCACCTAGTGGGACGTCAGCCAGCGAATAGTGAGTTGTGTTTCGGATGGTTTGACACCGCTACTATCCGTGTGGTTACATTATCCCACTCGCTTGTTTATTTTCCTTTTCTCTCTCTTCTATCCCCCCCTCCTCCCCTCTCTAGATGGTCTAATGCAGTAGGTCAACTAGGCAGTTGTCCATACGCTTCCACCCTGGCATCCCACCCCCATTCTCTACAAATCTCAAGCTCGTCTCCTCTACCGTATTTGCCCGCCCTCTGTAAGGAACCCTGCTCCTCTCTAGCTGGTGTTCGCCCAGGCGCACCGTCGGTGCTAATGGCCTGTTAGCTTTCTGGCGAGGGTCATTCGCCAAGTATACCAAGGCCGTCTTCCGTTTTTGACAAATACCTTGGCAGTAGAGTGTGGATCGGGCTCCACAGCCTCTACCGAGGCAGCCCCCTGGCAAGCCCGGCATGGATAACCCACTGTGCTGTGTGAAACAGGCGAGCTGAGCCGCGCACGGAAGCAGCACAGAACAAGCCTCTTCGTCCTGTTCGGATACGCATCACACGCCTGCATCGTTTCTTCTAGCACCTTCCGGTGTACTATCTACACGCTACCACCAATTAATTACTGACGTGTTGTACATTGTGCCCCTGTAGTTGGCTCGAGGTTTAAACAGCCGCAAAAACGAGGCTTTCAGCCACTGCACGGCCGTCTCAACCGCACCTGAGCAAGTGCTCCAGTTCCTCTTCCTCTCCCTCATTCTTTGCGGACCTCACACCGTGCTATAGCATAATCTCAATAGGCAATCTTGCTAAGCCCGGAAGAATTCCGTCGACGTAAATGTTGCCAGTAGCGTTCGACAGACTTGGTTGTCCTTCTTACGATCGGTGCGTGTGCCCAGCTCTCGCCGAGCTTTCGCCCAGCATTGCCCAGCATTTGCCCAGCATCTAATTCACGGCTTTTGTATACGAACTAGGTAGTTAAGCTTTGCGGCGTTGGGGATCATTGGAGCCTTTTGTCAAGGATTACCGCGGAAGAAATTCTATAGCCATTTGCACCGTTTGTTCGCGGTTCTTGACCACCACTCGCTACCTATCTTCATCGCCGCAACTTCTCGTCCAGGCAGGTGGATAGTCACAACCAATTTTGTTCGGTACCGCACGATAGTCCCCAATACCTCGGACGGTAAGAACAACATGCTGATAGACTAAGGCTGGGCTCCTTTTAGAGGTTTCCACTACCTGTTTGCATTGAAGGTCAGTTGCAGTACCTGGCAGAAAACGTGTGTACGTACTAAGTATCTCCAACAAGCCACGTTAAAGTAACTAGGTAGGTAGTTACAGTTGAGCCCATATCTCGACACAGTCGTAACTATACATCCCTGCATAGGTGGCTTCGCACAGCTGTCGCACAAACACGCTGTAAAATATACATAATATTGGATGCGGTACGTAGCTGGGTACCGAAGCTACAGTAGTATGCATATCTGGGCCCAACATGCATGGCCCTTTGCTCTCAGGAATAAATTAGACTGTCGCTGGCTGCAGGCTTTGGTAGTCTTCTAGAACCTCGAATGAAATGCAGGTGAAAGCAAGACAACCCGATAAACCGGAATGGGTATTATTCGGCCGCCCGCCTGCTCACCTAGTGTACGTCTCACCTCCTTTGGCTACCATCCATCCCTGTAGGGAAATCACAAATACATAATTTTAGAACGCGTTACAGCTTCTATTACAGCGTTCTGACGGAGCTGGGGCCGATCCCAGACAGCAAACCCGGTGGCTTTACCCACCTCCACGTCATAATTGGTACCCTATGTAGCAGACGTTTTGAGGAGCTATTCCTGAGATGTACCTAATGTTAGGAGTGCTGGGGTCGACGTGCTCTGCACCAGGTTCCCCCCCTGCCCCCCTGCAGTGTAACGCATGCTGCACGGAACAGTAAACACCAATACTACATATCGCTATAGGGACAATAAACTCTTCTAAGCCTGATGGGCGGCCCAGAAGTCATAGTACGATACGCTGCGAGCCGAAGAAGAGAAGTGAATTTTCGTAAGAAGTCAGGCGAGGTGAATATACTAAAGTTACTAGGTTGGATTGTGGTATTACCACTGCGTAGTATATACTAAAAATCAATGTGCTTGCCGTTAGCCCTCCATCAGGTCTATATACAATCTACAAAATCATTCGGAATGCATCATGGCGCATCCTTCGTCGCGAGTTTTGTGAGTAAATGGAAATGGGACCGCCCCGGGGTATCTCATCCGATCGGGACAATTCCTGATCTAGCGTGGGTTGGGTTCGATTTAGACAATGCGGTCCTTGCGGATGGGGAAGAGAGGGAGAGTGAAAGGCGTGACACCGTCAACATAAAGGTATGCGGCCGCGGCGTAAACTAGAATCGGGTCAGCTAGATGATTCGGTTGTTCTGGCAGGATCGAGTTTCTACTCACAGGATATAGCAGCGGCAATCAGACCGAAAACACCAGAGGCCTTGAGCAGCGAGTGGTTATCGTACATGTGACCGGTGGCGAGCAGGATGAGGGTCACATCAGCAGTGCAGAGGAGACCGAACAGAACCCAGTTGGCCTGGCAAGCACCGATGGTGAAGATGACAGTGATGATGAACCAGGACCAAACGAAAAGAGCAACGGCTTGGCCAAATTCTTCCTTGGGAATGCCGGTCGTCTTGTCGCTGTAGGCAGCCAGAATGCCAGATCCAGGGATAAAGATGGTAGAGTAGGCCAAGTTGAAGGCACCATAGGCACAGAAGACAGTAGCACCAAACTGAGACAAGATAGTTAGATAGGCTCAACCTCACTGACGGGTCCGGGATGCACGTACAGCGTTACCAGCGCAGAAATCGATGACACCAGCGATGAACTGGGCAATACCACCCATCCAGATCATGTTACCAACGACAATGTTGGTGGTGTGGACGCCCTGGGGAGCGAACTCGAAAAGGGAAAGGAAGTACAGGGCCTGGCCGAAGGCGAGGAGACCCAGAGGGTTAGCACTGGCGAGCTTCGACTTTCCATGGCCGTGGGACTGGACGGGAGCGATGCTCGAGGATGAGTGCTTCTCAAGGTCGCGGTCGGTGAAAACCTGTTGGGAAGACATCTTGGGCGAAAAGGAAAACGGAAAATTAAACGTGTGGTAGTTGTCGAAAGGGAATGAAGGATAAGCGACGAAGCCGGCTACGGGCGACGGAAAAGAAGAAGAAGGACTCTGCGACGAGGAGGTCGGGAATAGAGAGCTGGCAATTTGAGGCTGGAGACTGAGTCCAGAGATCGGAACCCTCGAGAGGGGCAGGACAGATGGTATTTAATCTCAGATGAAGATCGTCTCGAAGACGACGGGCGGAATAGGCACACGCTACCTGACCACAGCACAGTGATAGGCCAAGACCTCCTCAGCTGGTCCAGCTTTTGGGAGATGTCGTACCTACACTGCTACTCGCGGGCGAGGATCACGGCCCATAGTAATCCTTGCGTTCATAAAAAGGATCTGACAGTAATCTCGAGAAGGCCTAGCCTCTCTCTGACTGGATTCCGGGGGATGACAACGCCTCCCAAGGCCTGGGCAGACCAGACGTGGAGACGGATGAGGGCCAGTAGGAGTGGACGAAATTTAAAGATGAGACCAAAGCAAAGCCATCCTTGCTACGACCTTCATAGTGTCGACCTTAGACGACGAGGATGGATGCGCGACCCGTACATAGGTAGACTCATCAACGGGTCCCGTATATGCCCACGTTCCGGTTCGATAGCCACGTGTGAGGATGCCTACTTAGTAGTGTATGCTGACAGGAGTAGCCGAGTCCGTCACTCGTATACGGTAGCTGGTTACATCAGGTAGCGCGTACTGAGATGAGATAATGCACATCGGCGTCTCCTGGCCAGAGCAATGCGACTATACTTTCGAGAGACTTGGGTGTGCTGTGCTGGGGGAGGGCGGGGATGGAGCAACACACCTTGTACATCCAGCGTACCGCGTCGAAGAACGGGAATGCTGAATAGGTACCTACTTTACATATGTAGATACGGCCGAAAAGATAGTATGTAGTGTAGTGCACTTCATACAATAGTGCGTATTATGGACTGCGCTAGAAACGGTTTATCTGCCCACTTAGCCCCCTGGGGTCGAGACGGCTTCGGACGGTATATGTATATATACCGTGACTATATATAACGGATCAGATCAGGAACCTTGTGGTGTCTCCGTGTCTCCCTGTACGGTAAGATACCTACAGTACCTAGCAGTAGCATTAACGCCTAGTTACCTGGTATTCTAGGAAGATACCTACAGTAGATCTAGGTAGCCTACCTAGGTACCTAACCTGCTTGCCTACCGGCCTATATAGGTAGGTAGTAGGCAGTTTAGGTAGGCAGCTAGGCACTTACAACGGTAAGAGCGTCGGCCATCGGTATCGTTCACGCCCCCTGCCGATCGCTTTCTTTGTTGTACGTTTCCGCCCTCATTATTCATCTCGCCATCACCAAACTTAGATTACGGCCTGATGATATGGGGGCGGTTGGTATCTAGTAATAAGCCAAGAAATATACGTTTAATTCGCTTTCTTTTCTCTCTCTTTCACTCTCTTTCATCCCTCTCGCAATTGGTCGCATGCCTGCTGCAAGCATGAAATGCAAGTGTACTAAACGTAGCGGCGGCTTAGTGCTTGGCAGGGCAACGGTCTAGGTTCGTTCCAGGTTCGTTCCATGATCGCAGCATGCCAAGCTGTCATGCCATCCACACGCACACTACTGCCAAGCCACAGGCCAAGGCGGGTAGCTGGGAACAGGCTTACGGGCTGACTGTCTTGGACGTCTTGTCCCGTCGGTGGCTTTACGCCGCCGTCAAGCCAAAAGTCTTGTCTCTGGGGGAAGCCGGCTGGGCGATGCTTAAATCTCACTTGGCGATGAGGATCCGATGGGAAACGGCGTAGAAACACACGGTCCGACGATATAGAAAGGCGACACGAGCATCGAAGTTCGTCCGCAGCGACGACGATCACTTAGCAGACTGGCACGCGAGGTTTACTTCATTTGTCTAGCGAGCCTGCAACAGTAAGCTTAACTGGCCACCCGGGCTGGAGAAGCCCCAACCGGAACAGGCAACTCTGGCCGCGGATCAACGACGATACTACAGCACGGCGCATACTGCAAAGTGACCAGCCGGGGGAGTGGCACCCCATCGCCGCCTGTGGGTATTTGTCAGTGTCGAAATTTCACGCTGCCCGAGGTAATAGCGTGCGGTATCAACCTCTAATTAGGGAAGTCCTTTGAGTGGTGCTATGGTCGACTATGGTAAGCTTAAACGTAGCCTGCGTTGGTCGGTCTATTTCTGGTCTATTTCTGGTCGCTCCCTTGCTGACCCCTTCCACTAGCACGCTTCTGAGGCAGGCTTAGACACGCTATATCTGAGGCAGGATGGAGAGATGACGGAGATGATGGAGATGATGGGCATGAATCTCCATCTTGCATCCATCAACCCCATCGCTCTAGCACCAGGGAAATATTACCAACCCCACACACGCTCCTATGTAATGCTACAGTAGCGAATGTCACCGACCTAATCTAGAAGCATTCGAAGGACAATCGGTGGAGTGAAGTCGTTGTCCTTGCACTTTCACGGGAAGTCGGACGATTCCTCCGTCTTCTCCACGGAAAGGCCGGGGGTTGTGAGTTTACCAGACCTTAAAGGTCTCGTCTCGGCACCACAAACTTACTACTAGCTCCAGACCAAACATCTGGACCTCTCATTCACCGACCGGTGACGATGTAAAATCTTGGTCTATTCTGCGTGAGACTCATCACATCGACGATGAGCAGAGTTTGCATCACCACATACAATAAGCTTATGAACGGATCGAATTCGAGCCCAATGTCATTCGTACCAGTTTCCCCCTGAATAGCGTGGAAAGAAGCCAAAGTAACTCGCCGGAAGCATGGACTATACTTTGGTGTTGCTTTGGTGTTTGTCAGACGCATATCTTGCCAGCCCTTAGCCCGAGATCGACGGACAGATTGATGAACGCATCACAATCCAGGCCAACCCCGTAGCAACGGAACACGCCGAGCGGATCTAGGTGCAACTTCACTGCTATTTATTTCAGGCGACCTAGGCAGAACGATCGCGACGATGCTAGAATGCAAAGAATTCTTAGGATCCCAAAATAGGGGCGTCCCCAGGGGCGACCAGTGTTGATATTGTTAGCTAAGGAGATATTGTGTCTGTGCGATCGATGACACTGGCTAGGATCAGACTATTCGACGCCAAACTCCGTGTGTGTCCGCCAATAGCTCGATTTCCTTTCCCGCTCATCATGGGGTTGGGGACTCAGCAATGCGTCTATGGATACCACTGCACCATAACGGAGCCCAGGGCTGTACGACGAATCATCGCCAATCCAAGCTTGACGGCTAGTATCTCTCGATCGGTACGTCAGGGCCACAACCACGGCTACATGATACTGAACTCATGATGCGAACCCTCTTCGTTGGCTTTCACTACAAACCACCAGCTCTAGTTAGCTGAAATTCCCAATCAGGTAACATACCTTCGAGTTGACAGGTCACCCGATTAAGTATGAAAAGAAAATCTCGGATGGGAGCATGCTAACTTTTCCTTGCAAATTTGCGGATGAGCTGAGACTGCCTTGCCCCGCTAGGTTATGACCACACTACTTGTCATCTGTGAGGAATCTGACTGAGGGCAGGAGTCCATTTATAGATGGATGCTCGAAGCGCCCAACACCTACTAGAAAACTTACACATAACAGATTCTAATACCCCATACAGCGCGTTATGTCAACATTTAACCGAGTCACCTGAAGTAACATTCCGCCGTTGTGATCCCGTGGTGGCGTTATGAGGATGCACCACTCATCCTGACGGGCATAGGACGGCATTAGTCCCAGATATGCCAAGCCAGAGTCAGCAAGTACATGAGAAATCACCCTCTGGGCACAAGAAGATATTTAAACGAGTTCGAATGTCATATGGTGTGAAAGCGAGAGATATTGGTTCAGGTTGAAACCTATTGCCGTCGAAAATGTAATGTATTCTACTCGGTAAGACCATAACTGACACCAGGAATACCGAGAGGGGTTTAAGTGACGCCGTGAACCGTCTCAAGGGCGAAGTGAACCAGAGAAATTATAAGTTTTGAGTCTTCCCATCCGCCGAGCAGACACGGAGATGCACAACGAATGATAAGTATTCTTGCCTTTTTGCCCCATGCCACTTCCGACTTGTCTATTATAGTCTAGCAACGTCACCAAATCCACCTCTTCTCTTCTTCCTCACGGTGGCTTGGTACTGTCTCGCCTCACATATTACCTGTCACAAACCTTCTTTGTTTATTATTTTTCGCAATAATTACATGTTGCCAACCCAGTAAAGAGTTTTCTTTGTGGCAGAAATCATCACACAGCAGTTATCATGCTGGTGGAATCATGCTGGTGGAATCATGGGGCGAAGCCCATGTAATCCATCCAGGGGGTGTGGGAAGGAAACCTGGTATTGCCACCACCAGTACGCTGTAATATGCGCTAAGATGGCCTGAAAGTGTAATGTTGCCTTCTAGCTTTCCATATACCAATACAGCCTATCGAGGACAGCAAAGATTTAGCGCAATTGAAACTGACGAGCTGGCAATACGATGGAAACTACGAATGAAATGTTCCGTATACACTACAGATATTCTTTCACTTCCCGATCGTGACGTGCTCTACCAAGCAAATTTGCCCGATAGCGGTGATATACCCCCCGGCAGTTGCGAAATAGAGCCAGGATATCGATAGGTCATATTAACAATGACCAGCATGGTGGCCCTCCCTTTTGCCCAAAAGGTAAAATGATGGCTTTTTGCACTCATCCGTCGTACAGAATGCCGTAGGTCACACACTTCCCCCACCTATCGTTCAGTAGAGGCCGGAGACTTATCCCCCCAATTACAACAAGCAGTGCTGTGTCTTGAGGCCGATGAGCTAAAATCATGCAGATCCTTGTCGCTATCTCTATGTACGTATTCAACCCGTACTGCATCCTACTTGGAGTTGACAGCCACTACGATATATACATAATATAACAACCTTGACAAGAAATAAATAAGATCGGCCGGTATTAGGTCGTTTCCATATGAAACAAAATGGCCACTATCGAGCCCGTTAAGTTCAAGTTCGGGTTCCGGATCAAGTAGTGATTCATTCCCTTAAGATGCCTTACAGTCAGCGCAGTCAATGTAAAATGGGGATCGTACATAGCTTCTGGGAAGCTATGTACGATTTTTAAATTGCAATTAGCCATATACTTATTGTATAACTTGTCGATTATTCGACATGCAACTGAGTTGTGAAAAGCTACAGAAAAGAAATTGACCCTAGTAAGATACCCTGGATATCTGATTATCTACTCGCACATATATGACCACCATCAGGCACACACAGTTTTTATATAGAGAACGTTTTTGACTGATACTTACTACCCTACATCCAGATACAGAAGCCATATACGCTACTACGTTGGAGAGTATATGAATCGGCCTCTGGGTGTTAAGAGTCTCAATATCAATGCTTAGGGGTTAGAGGTCGGTTTTCTACTCTCCGGATGCCCTCTTTCTCGTTCGGCTAGACGACACAAGATATTCATGAGAGTCCGGCGTCGAGTGGCTGGGCGAGATGCCATCTAAGGCGGAAGAGCACAATATTCAACTGACGCTCGGCGTTGTTATTTCTCTCCTCGTCCTATCTATTATTTCATTCATACTGCGCATCTGGGCCAGGTTCGCAGCGGGAGCTCGGCTATGGTGGGACGACTATTGGTGAGAGACATCGCATTTGACGGAGGTTGGTTTATGAGGTTTTAAACGCTAACATTTTCCGTGCAGGATGTTTTGGGTTATGGGGGTATGCATAGCGGCTTCGATCTTCGACTTCCTCGGCTTAGTTTATGGCTCTGGAGTTCACCAAAACGATTTACCAGATGACACGGCGACCACCTTCGTCCGGGTGAGCACCTAGCACCGCTGTGTTGAAAATCCCGTCGCTCGCTAACTTGGCCGTGGCTAGCTTCTATGGGTATACATGCTGATATGGGCCACCGGCGTTTTTTCTGTCAAAATTGGCATCCTCCTCTTCTACTGGCGCGTATTTCAGAGAACCCCTAGTTTCCGCTTTGGCGCTTTAGTCGTTACCTTCATCTCCACCGGGATCTTCCTCTCTAATTTCTTCTCGTTCACCTTCCAATGCTACCCCGTACAGAAGTTTTGGGAGCCCGACATCGATGGTAGCTGCATTAACCAAAATGCTTTCTACCTGGCTTCTGCCATCATCAATGTCTTTGGCGATATCGCTGTTCTTAGTCTCCCCCTCCCGATCATTTGGGGATTACAAGCGTCTAGGAATAAGAAGTGGTCTCTGAGTTTCCTTTTCCTGCTTGGTGCCTTGTAAGTCCGATGTATTGTACCCTTTTCTCCTCTCGCCATCACTCACGCCGTGCTTCGGTAGCGTTGTTGTTGCCAGTGTATTTCGGATCGTGGCGGTCACGCAGATCGATCCACATGACTTCAGCTTCACGAACGTCGGCGGCGGTCTCTGGAGCACGGTCGAAGTCGAAGTGGGCTTCATATGCGCGAACCTCCCGGCAGTCCGGCCGCTCCTTTTTAAATGGTTTAGATACGATAACAGCCGAAATGCGTCAGGAGACACACCCAAGTACAACGTTTCTTCGAAAAAAGGAATGCGAGTTGGCCACGTTAAGATACCGAGCAGGAACTGCGGGGTCGACCTAAATAATTCGAGCACGGAGATTCTAGCGCCCGGGGGCTCTGGAAACGAAATTCCTCTTATGAGCATGAACTCGAGGTTCAATGCGCAAAGCACTGACAAGATTGAGCCTGTCCCCCTTTCCAATATAGTGGTTCGGAAGGATTTTGATATGTCGATCGATGCCAACCCCGAATCTCCCACGGGAGGGACGGCAAACCATTTTGTTCAAATCACAACGGCCAAGAACCAAGTCTGTCTCCAAGGTGCCGTTGGCGAGTATTACGGGCAGCGGAATTGAATGAATCGACCACTGGCCGAGGGCATATTGTGCGCAATAATATAATACTGTAGAAACTATTTTCGTAGTAAGCGCTACCCACATGCTATCCCTGACGGCAGCACTCATATAAACATATATACACACATATATCCATACATTATGCTGGTGACAATCGTATCGCAGACTGACGTGTGGTTCTGAGGTGAGAGAGTGCTGTGATCCGCATTGTAACCGAGCATCTCGTCTTGGACATGCGGCCGTTCACTCGACCCCGTCTGGTTGGCCGCGGCGATATCTATTCGCAAATTACGCTATCTGAACGTAATGATGCGTCACCTTTCCGTCTCTATAACACCAAGGCCGAGCTTCGTAGGCCGAGCTTCGTCGCCCTCACTCTTCCAATCCAACTCCTGGAAGGACAAACAGAATCTATCAGGGATTACTCACACGTCACCACCCTGCTATGTAACATACCTGTGTACAGTGCAGAGGCGGAGGGTTGCGTATACACCATCATAAACCACCCATCGGGTCATACCATAGCCAGATCGGCCATCAAAGGGAATATAGGTACCACCACATATTTCATCTGATCTTATCTTATCCCATGTATGCTACGGTTCAACCCAAATTTTAACCTTCATTCGCCGAATACCCCTTTGATATAGTGCCCAGGTGGTATAGCGTGCTGTGGTCATACAATATATATGCACATCATGGCGCTGACTTGCAGCGGCGCATTGATATTAGACAGCATGTGAATGAGGGTGAGCACTGTGCGTGGCTGACTTTTAAGTATGTAGTTAGACGGAGGCATAACTAAGCCTTAAATGTTGCTGTAGTGGATATTTATAGTTGCGGGTAGATCCTTGTTTGTCCGGCGTATTCCCTGCTCCGAATAAGGAGTGGTCACCTTACCTACACTACACTAGTGTAGGCTGGCAATGCACACTACGTACTAGTGTACGTAGTATAATTGTACACGAGGGTAAAATCTCCGTACAGTAGATAGGTACATACTTAGGTACCTACCTAAATATATACTACACTACGTACCTAGGTAGGTACATGGGGTAGAAGCATACACTTGAATCACCACCGGACGGTTGACTACGGGAGAAGTACCTACCCAGCCGATTCGGCTGTGATACGACAAGGGAATTGACTAGGTAGATAATTTTTGAAGAAAAAAAAAAAAAGTATACTTACTTGTACACCAGATTATTTATTAGCTCAACACCATCTGCATACCTAGCAGATGCCTACATTAATTGCCTATATTAACTGCCTACGTGAAATAGATAAGTAGGTATCTAGAACATACGGTAGTTCATCCACGCATTTGAAGTATCCCTCGGAACCGAGAAACAAAGCGAAGGTTTCGCTAAGCTAGCGTGCAATGAGTGGCATCCGGGGTTAATCAATTATGGTCAGGGTACTAGGTTTGAGCTCACTTGCCGCAGGTTTTCATAATTTGTTAGTGTACCTACCTTAGGTACCTACCTAGTGTGGTGTACTTCCCAGGTCGGTGGTGGGGTTGGTCCCTATGAGAATGCTCCCCAGAGTTTTTTTATTTTTTATTTTTTATTCTTTATTTTTTATTCTTTATTCTTTATTCTTTATTCTTTATTCTTTATTCTTTATTCTTTATTCTTTATTCTTTATTCTTTATTCTTTATTCTTTATTCTTTATTCTTTATTCTTTATTCTTTATTCTTTATTCTTTATTCTTTATTCTTTATTATATCCACTTCGGATACCACCGACACACTTGGGATACACTACCTAGACTACCATGGGATATACCTGGGTATACTATCGCTGACCTCGTTGTCTGAATTATCGCGTTGTGCCCCCTTCCCCAAAACCTCGCCACCAAAGCCACCATGCACCATGCACCATGCACCATGCATTCACGCGTCTCTCCCACGTGTATGGGTGAGACACCTACATACACGCTATGTACTTACTCAAGGATAAGTATATATTAGCCACGCACTGGCTTAAACGGCTCATAGTATCACCTAGTGTACATATCAGGGTGGAGTGCTTGGTAGCTCAATGGCAAAACCACACGATCCTGCTGATTTTCTATGACATGTCGAGAGCTTCCCATCGAGAAGGAAACGAAGGTAAGGGGAAGGGAAGGAAGGGAAGGAAGGGAAGGGGAGCCGAACTCGTTGGGCTCTGCATTGTAGGGTTGGAACATGGGCCCAAGGCTTAGTTACTACCTTGCAGCTAACAGAAAATGACGCCCCTGGTAGGGTCCCTGCTAGGATTCCTGCTGGGGAATGGTCTTACCAGGAAATAAGACGCCGACGTCGCGAAAGCGGAGCTAATATGAAATAGAAGAGGCGAGGGATGGGCGGAGACATGATAGAACTTAAAGGGCAACGATGGCGGAGGGAACTGTCAAGGGCCATGAACGGGCACTCGTATCATTCCCACTCGATAGGGCTACATAGACGGCTTCGCAGACGACACACGCCAGGTGCTTTGTGACGACGTCGAACAGCTATATTAAGTAGGAACGTACGTCCCTAATGATAGGCCCGCGACGTTCTAACGACACGGCACACCGGAATATCTAGTGACTCGGTAGGTAAGTCCTCCCGGTTTGCGGAGGGTGGTGCCGCTCGGTGCTCTCACTACTAACTACTTGCTCATCACTCGCCTCTCCAGCTCCTTATCTCATATCTCATCCGTAGTATAGTTTACGGTATACGACAGGTGTGTGCGACAGGCGTATACGACAGGCGTATGCGACGGGTATATACGACAGGTCATAGCCACGCCGCAATCTCAACCGGCGACCCAATCGGAAAACATATTCGGAAGGCGCTCATGCGGCACTGACCACCTTTATCCCAATAGTTAAAAATCGGAAAGGCCTCGTGAGCTGGTGGCAACGGCTGAAAGAACTGCCTCGTACCATCGCGAATAAAGCAAATATAAGTGGCGTGTTTTATTTTATTGTATTGTGTGCGCAATATTCAAGATGGCCAACATCTCAGCCGAAGTCATTGAAGAACGTGTTCGACAATTTGGTAAACCATGGATGATTGACGATCTCATCCGTGTGCGGGCGAAGGATGAGGTTCAGGTCCCTATCCTAGGTTATCCTAGGCATAAGGATAGGGCTACTGATTATGAGCTCTTCACCGGCAAGGATCTCGATCGTATGGTGGACGAAGCTTGTCGAGTGTTGATCGGGGCAGGCCTCGAAATGAATTCGCATAAGACCGTCGGCTTATTTGCCCCTTCGGATCTGTCGTATATCATCGCACTATTTGCCCTATCTCGATTGGGTTGCAAGATCTTGACCGTCTCCACCCGCCTCGGAGAGCTGGCATGTTTGAACCTCATGGAACGGACGAGTTGCGATACAATGATTATCGGATCGACCGTTCGCGTCAAGATAACGGTGGATGGTCTCAAAAGAGCGCGCCCAGGGCTCGTCCTGATACCTATGCCGGCAAGAGCTGAGTTCGACAAGCCGGATAGCCCTTGTCAACCCGTCGTCCGGCCCATACCAGACAGGGAGGCGGAGCACGCTCAACTAGCACTCTATGGCCACTCCTCAGGATCTACTGGCCTTCCGAAGCCGCTGGCGCTCTCTCACCGTAGCGTTCTGAATAACATCTATTTCGGCACTGGCTGCATGGCGTTTAACGCATTACCGTGGTACCACTTACATGGTATCTTCACATCGTTTCAAGCCATATACATGCGGAAAACGGCGCATCTTTACAACGCGCATCTGCCCCTGACGGCCGAGCACCTTGTTGCGGCCCTAAAAGAGATTCAGCCTGAGATCTGTCACACTGTCCCCTATGTCCTGAAGCTCATGGCCGAGAGGCAAGACGGCATCGATGTATTGAAGAATTGCAAATTCGTAACGGCGGCCGGAGCGCGGACACCTGACGAATTAGGCAACCGTGTAGTCCAACAAGGTGTAAATCTGGGAGTCATACTTGGGCTGTTAGTGCTCTCGTCACTCTTGCCCTATTTTTACTAACACATGTTCTAGGACCGAAGTTGGTCATATGGGGGATTCCATATACAGAGAGCCGGGCGACGACTCATGGGTCTATATTCGACCGTACGCGAGCCTCCGCCCTCATATGCTTTTCAAGAAGGCTGGCGAAGGCGTCTATGAGGCCGTATACCTGAAATCGCACCCGGCATTGATGGCGTCAACAAGTAACTCGAATAACCCTCCGGGCTCGTTTCATTCCAAGGATCTGTTTACTCCCCATCCCACCATCGAGAATGCCTGGAAGTATGTAGCTCGTGATGATGACAGAATCACATTGCTCAACGGTGAAAAAATATTGCCACTAGGCATGGAGGGTGCAGTGCGCGAGAGCCCCTTAGTACGGGATAGTTTGGTGGTGGGGAATGACCGTCTCACTCCAGGCTTACTTTTGTTTCGTTCCACCATCGCGGTTACCTTATCTGATGACGAGGTTATCGATGCCGTATGGCCGTTGATAGAGTCGGCAAACGTGGTCATGGACGAGCATGCGCGCATTACCCGTGACATGATCGTACAATTGGCAGCAGACGTTGAATACCCGGTAACGGATAAGAATAATATCATCCGCGCAGCATCATACGAGCAATTCGAGGATATTATTGAGAAGTTGTATAACCAAGACCTAGGAACGAACGGCGTCGACAAGAAACAACTCGTTCCAGAGGAGTTGGAAAAGTACATCTTCCAGGTTGTCCGAGACTATCCAGGCATCGAGATCACAGATTATGAAACAGATTTCTTCGCCGCTGGGGTCGATAGCCTACGAGCCGCGCAGCTTCGACGACACCTGCAGCAAAACCTAGATACCCGCGGGCATTTTCTCTCCACCAATGCCATTTATGATGCTGGTAATGTGGCAAGCCTAGCAGCGGTTTTATACAACTTGCGTATTGGAAAGCCACTTGAGAACTGCCCCTCGAACGAGAAGAGTGAGATTACAAGGATGAAAGAGCTCATTTCCGAGTATAGAGGCTCCGCAACCCGAGAACCCAAGGAGAAGAGAGATTTTATCGTAAGTAGGGATGGATATTGAGGTGTACGGGACATATTTAGCTGACTATGTTGCTCAGGTCCTTACTGGAGCAACCGGCGCCCTGGGTGCCCATATGTTGAACCGACTTCTAGATAATCCAAGAGTAGCAAGGGTGTACTGTCCAGTTCGGGGCGAGAATGGGTTCGAGCGCGTATCGAAATCGTTGGAAGAACGAGGACTCACCTTGTCCGGAGATGACCCTACACGAGCCCAAAAGTTGGCAGTCCTGTCAACTAACAACTTCGGAGCGCCTAACCTAGGCCTCCGCGTCCAGGAATATGCCGAACTACAGAGCTCGGCGACCCTGATCATCCACGCGGCCTGGCCGGTGAATTTCAACATCCCCCTTGAGAGTTTCAGGCCGCATATCGCTGGGCTGCGAAACCTCCTAAACCTAGGATCAGAAACGCCCGCCCTAGCTCGCGTCGTCTTCATCAGCAGTATATCGGTAGCCTTCAATATGCCCAAGCCGGCAGGCGTCCCCGAGGGGCCCCTCTCCTCCCTCGAGCACGCGGCAGGCACCGGCTACGCGCGCTCGAAGCTGGTCGGCGAGCGTATATGCGAGACCGCAGGCGAGCGCGGCGCCGCCGTTGGCGTCCTGCGGGTCGGGCAGATCGCGGCCGACAGCGCGAGGGGCATCTGGAACGAGAAGGAGCACGTGCCACTGCTGGTCCGTAGCGCCACGGAGATCCGGGCCCTCCCCCGCCTATACGGGCGCGAGGGGCTCTGCAAGTGGATGCCCGTGGACACGGTCGCTGCGGCGGTCCTCCAACTCGCCGACGGGGTCGCGGCGCCCGGCGCGTCGTTCTACAACGTCACGCCGCCCCACGCCTTCGCGTGGAACGACCGGTTCCTCCCGGCCCTGCGCGCGGCCGGGCTCGAGTTCGAGGAGGTCACCCTTGCCGAGTGGCTGCGGCGCCTCCGCTCCCGCGCCGACGTGCTCGGTCCGGCCGCGGAGGAACGGCTGCCCGCAATCAAGCTGGCGGACTACTACGAGGCCACGTACGGCGATTCCATGGCCGCCGGGGCCCGTGATTCGGATCTAGTGTTCGATAACGCCCAGGCCTGCGGCCACAGCATCGCCCTTAGGACCTGCCCTGAGCTGTCGGATGTGGCCATCGTGCGCAAGATGCTGCAGCACTGGTTCCGCCACGGAAGTCAGGGCGCAGAGCAAGGTTTGGCCAAATGAAACACAACATGATCTCCTCATGCATATATGTACTTATGACTGGATGCGATGCCCAGACGCTAACGTTGCGGCCTGAGGATATGTCGCATGCGAGCGTCTCACAGGTTCACCCGGCCGGTTGTAGGTATCGCTCAAGCTCCCAGCGCCCCGAGCCGCCATCCCATGAGCTGGATGGTATGTCAACCCACTGTTAGAGCTATCTGTTTCCGTGACGATACCCGTCCGCGATGCATACACAAATATTGGAGGACCATGCAGTCGATTTGTATTCCGAGGGGCGATCCGAAGCTTGCATGGTTGGAATAGAACCTGCTCGCATTTGTCCTCACCAATTATTCTTAGGTCCTTTTTTTTCCTTTTTTTTTCCGCAAAGACAACAGATTATTGCACATAAGCTCAAGTATGCTTCAATACAAAAGCTGGGTTTTCTTCTCTGGCGTAATTATCCATCATATGTTTAGCCTACGGATACACAATACATGCAGCCAGCTACAACGTAAGACAAAGAGAGGAGAAAAGAGTTTTATTTACACTACGCTGCTCACTCTCTCGCGAAGTCTCTGTCACGCTCACCGGCGCCTCGTACCCTGCTGTCAATATCTCCGTGGGCGCCTCTTGCGGAGGATAGTGCTCTTGCACCGAGATACCAATTCTTGCGCGACACGTATCTGCTGTTTTCGAGATCGAACCGCGCAGTCTCCCTTCCCTCGACGATTGCTTCTCTGCTATACGCCCCGGCGGTGTTGAGGTCTCTCAAGGCATCTCTCGGCCTCCTCAGGGACCTGTCGAAAGTTTTCGGTAGCTGGCGCCATTGTCATCTCATCCTATGTTCTTCAATAATTCGGTGGTTTCCCCCTGATAATGTGCTAGTGCTTCAGATCATAAGGAAGAATGGAGTATATATTGATTCAAGGGTGAAATAAATAATATCCAAGTTGTGAGTACGCAGCGAATGGATTAATTAATCAATTTTTAGTGAAATATACTCGTTTCTATCTAAAAAATTAAAATATAAAAAATTAAAAACGCAGCCGACATCCTCAGGCTCGCCGTCATAACAAATTCATGATGAATTCATGAACCCGATCTCCTGGTGGCCCTAGCCTTGTAGTAGTGTGGTCAACACTGCCAATATTACCAATGCCAATGAAGGGCATCATATACATCAACTATAATTACCCTAATAGAAATTCTCAGCATTAGAACGACATCACTACAGTGTTGGCCGGCACCAAACCGCAAATTTCCGGATCGCGGTGATTCCATTTTTACGAGGCTTTATTTTATACCTTGATAGGTTCCATTCAATTCGAGGCTAGGTTTACCATTTCCCACCGAATGGTAACGGCTTAGTAAGATATGGTAAACGCATATTCCTATCAGTCCTATGCCGTGTCCGTAGAAATGCAATAAATCAGAAAAAGACACCATTAATATGGAGAAAGTAGTGCTATCTTAATGCTGCAGAGAACAAAATGTGACCCATCATCTCATTAAATACTAGCTAACTGGGGAATTCCTGGCAGGCAGGCTGGGTATCCCATGACCAGCAAACGCTACCGGCATACTATCACGTTGCGAGCAGTAAATCAGGGGCGTCGCTCTCGCAAACTCACTACTAATACAATCTCCCACACTATTAGGAAACCCCCGCCTATCCTGTCTAATGACTGAAACTTGATAGGGGGCGCTTAATATAGTATTCGGTGTGACTGGAAACTCAATATTTCCCGGCCGGGTGTCTCGATGCTCAAGGCGAGTCAAGTTTTGGCCTCCTTCATGTTGGCCGTGTAATTTTCGCTTGTATATAGGGAGAGGCGGGTAGAGCGCGCCTCTTCACCCGGGGAAGCGACAACATGACGTGTCTCATGCCCGGATATTATCCAACGCTTCACGAGCTCTGCCACTCTCCTTCCTCGTGACGCGTGATCCTGGAGATTATGAGCAAAAATGAAGGACGAAAAGAAAAAAAATACCGTTGAAGTCTGCTATTGGCTTGTCCTATGACCACCCCCCCCTCCCCTCCCTCCCTCCCTCTATTGGGATTGTTTACTCTGTTTCCGGGATGTAGGGAGAACCGGCCACAAACAGGTTTATGAGATGACATTTCTCAAACCTTCATTTAAATGACCATGCTAATGCAGCACTTCACACGTATTATACAGTATCCGAGCCAACGTTGTCATATGAAAAGATACCAAAGAGGTGTGAATATTCTTCGGCCTGGTTAAATGACGCCGGCCCCGAGGGAAGAGCTTGGAAATGCCTGCCTAGTTGGGGGGAAGGGGTATTCTTCCGATATCATCATCCTAAACCCCTTGCCAACAACAGTGTCGGTCGGGGTGCATTGGCCATCTCCTTCAAACGTGACTAGATATTCACAACTTAAGTGTGTGGTGGCCGAACAGCCCCCGGTATAGGTACCACCACCTTGATGAACGACTCCGGTCAGCTGCATCCCCTGCGCCTAGGGAACCTAGGCGATTCGGAGACCTACAGTGGCCCCGAACGATCGTAATGTATTACGTGGCTAATAATTATCCGTTGAGCCGCACGAAGGAGGATCGTGTGAGGTGCTCGACACTAAGTACAGATGCTTACATCGGAAATGGAAGAAATTGACGATGCCTGGCTGTAACGTTAACCGCCGGGATCGGCGAGGATTCCCAAGAGGGCGTCTTTTCCCACACGGTAGGCTGGTTCGGGGAACCTGAACGCTGTCACAGGAAAGAAAAGGCCAAACAGCCGGGTCGGGGAGTTCGCTGCATGACTTCATCTATTCGGAACGGTCTAGAGCGGGAGGTAGTAGATTTCCCGGTCTTGGGAATGCTTCATCTCGGGGTGCGGGATGAGCTTCTTCTATTGGATGTCAAAGAAACCTGGGGCTAATGTTCCGGTGCCGAAGCCACGCCGTAACTGAATGGCACATTGGCCAATGGCAAGAGGGAGGTAGACAGGCTACAATCTCTGGGGGGATAGATTTTACCCCCTTGTCGGTACAGTATCGTTATGGGAACATCACCTGAACCATGCCGCCTTTAGCCTGAGCCTAGAGTAAGCACCCAAACAAGAACAGAATGCTTCTGCTTGCGTTTCTGATCAAACACGTGCCGCCATGCGCACGGCAGTAATATACGGAAGGCAGCCGTTTTTAATATGCAACAGGGCTGGGCTGATGGCAAATTTCGTAGTACGTTCAATACGTTGGTATTGAATGTTACATACCATGTACATATACATATACGTTATTTCCTCCCGGCTCATGTTGTTCGATACGTCTCCTCCTGTTGTCGTAGTTCAGCGGATAACCAACTGTACCCTTTTGACAGTAGATTCAACCAAATTAGTCGTGCCGGCTGTCACTGTTAGGCTTCTTAGCTGTGTGTGGTCATTAGTAGATGCTCATAGTTGTAGCCAGAGAGCCGCTCGATAAAGCATACAAAGATCTGCCCCAGGCAGGTGCCATTGAACGATGGTTTAGTATACGCCCCTACCCTCTACCTGCCCAAGCTAGTCAGTCCTGACGGTCAGATCGAATGCTTACCTATGGCAACTGGGGAAAGATTCCAGGTTGAGATGAATATGGCAAGTCTTGAGGGAACCAGGAGAGTTCACCACTAGCCTAGACGATCCTGAATATTTCAACGCTGGAACGGAATCCGAATTGGAATGTGTAATAAAACGGCTTGTTCGCCATGAAATCAAGTGATAATTTGCGCATAGTTTGCTGAGTTGGCACAAACCGACATTTGTTCCTTGGAGGTTTGGTTCGGCGATTACGAGAGATCCAAGTTCTATCTTGAATCATGAGCGTAGTACCGAGCACGCGATGGATACGTGATGATCGAAATACCAGCTATCATAGTCATATAAAGTGACAACAGAAAATTTCGGATAGGCCACTCCCGGCTACGTATAGAGGCAGGCGGATCGCTCTCAGTAATTGGATTTGGGTGCCAACTCCAGGGGCAGTGAGCCCCTAGCTACATACCACCCAAGCTTCGGAAGGCCACTAAAAGAAACTTCCTCGAGCCGAATGATATTGAATATCCACGAATCTCGATGTAGACGAGATAGACGAGCACGCCGAGTGTGCAGGGAGTTGGCTTGTCGTGCTCTGTGCTGGAGGGGATCGCCATGGCCGGGGTTCCGGTGGAACGGTCACACGAGTTACAAGCAGTTGCCAGGACATCTTTCTCGTGCGTAGCTCAGACATCATACGGCAGCCCATTCCGGAAATCATGGGGCAATGCCGTCCCCGAGGCGGCAGACACCTCCATGCCGGCCTGGACAACAGGACGACGTCTGTTGACACTATTTACTCCTCCGTATGGGCAATACTCGTCGATAGAATGCCTTTTGATAAACGCCGGCCTGTGACATGATTCTGCCTTGGATAATAATGAATGAGAGCATGGCCGATCTTGTTCTATACATCTCCGCCATGCACGATAGGAGACACCGCTGCCTCCCAAGGTCACGGTATTCACTAGATAGCCATTCTGAGCTTCTCCGAGTCTAAACTCAACCGGCCCTCCTCGGCGTCCAAGTAGCGTACTATAACCTGGAACTGTTACCCAGGTAGGTTATCTATGGTACCTCCGACATGGTAGCTCTAAGACCATGCGACCTCCTCGGTTACTTGTCTGCCTGCCTGCCTGCTAGCGAGCCAGCCAGCCAGCCAGCCAGCCAGCCAGTGACGACAGAACGATCCGAATTGGGGCAAAAGCGGCGAGTGCGCGAACCCCGACATACGTACCTATACAGCACTATCAATGTGATGACGCCTAAACTCGGAGCTTCTCCAGCAGCGATGGTTGCAGTGATGGTTGTAGCAACGGGTGCAGCGATGGTGGTTGCAGCGATGGTGGTTGCAGCGATGGTGGTTGCAGTGGCGGTTCGCGCTTCGGTCGGTGCCATGATGATACAGGGGTGGGAAGCAGGTCGCTCGCTGGGTTTTATCCCGGCGTGGCGTGTCTTCAACAAATGCAGCCTACTGCATAAGATACCTAGTGCCTATGATAGGTGGTATCTGTTTCCAATCCATGCCGCTTTAATCCTGAGCCCAGCCTGAGCCCGCCTGTATTGGTCCACTTTTCATAAGGTTATATATACCAAGTATAGTATACTAGCTACCACCAATATAAAATCTTGCATAAGCACCCACTAAGTACAGAGAAGGAATCTAGAAGTACATGCTACTTGCTGTACTAGATGGTGGTAGTAAACCCCCTACCAGCCACTTCGATTAGACGTTAAAAATGTGGATAAAGTACCTAAATACCCAGGTAGGTTACTAGGAGTATATTATCGTCCATCTTATTAACTACCTTACATGACTATTACTAGCTTATATCAGATAGACGGCCAGGCGGCGTTAGTAAGTAAGGTGGGTAGGTATCATCGTGATGAAGGATTATAATGACCATGACACCTAGCAGTCGCAAGATACAGTGCAAAAATATAGAATTTAAAGGATCGAATGGGAATTGAACCCATGACCTATGGAACTGCAGTCCATTGCTCTACCACTGAGCTACCAATCCTGCGGCCGAGGCTAACACCATGCTGCTTGTTGCATGGGTGGAGCTACTTTGCCACTTATAACTCGTGATAATCCAGGTTAATTATGTAAAAGTCAACTCTGCTCAGGCCCCGATCAGGGCACAAATTCAGTGCACTTGTAGCAAAACCCATCTACAGGTGGACTAGCACAGGTTCAAGCTGCAAACCTAGTACAACTTTCGAATAAATACAGTTATGGGACTTATGTTGTCCTGTACTTACACCAGGTATGGGCTTGGACCACCTAGCCACAGCAGTGGTCCAGGTCATCTAGCCAATCAGAGGCTGCCATGGTCATGGGCCATGACATTTACCGGGTAGGTTAAGCACAGGTAGGTAGGTACTATAGGTAGGCAATATACTAGGTAGTAGTTGGTTTTATACCTACCTGCGACTAACCGTTTTTTTGTTGTATAATGTATACATAGACTGTATATCAGTCAGTCACCTGACTGAGGTTAACCTGAGCCGAACTGAGCAAAAGCAGCAATCGAACTAAGCCTGATCTAGGTACATCACTCTTAGATGTAAAACCTACAAACCTACCTGCCTAGGTATGTATGCATCTATATAAATACTTCCGGGAGCACATAACTTGGTAGGTATAGGTACCCACAGTAGGTATGTAGTTGCAAGTACATACTTCCAGACTTTCTATCTAGGTAAGTACTTAGGTAGCTAACTTGCCTAGTAACGACTGGAGTAACTACCTACCTAAATATGTATCTACCTATCTTGCCTGGGTTAGTGTAGATCGAGTAGTTAGGAAGCTCGGTTGGTAGGACCCTTTAGGCTACCTAGATAGTCGATTGACTAGCACCTTTTCGAACTGCCGTCGTGCTGTCGCACATCTGCCTGGTGTTGCTTTTACGTGTATGTATAGTGTAGGTACGGGTCGACGGTGGTAGATGTTACCGCTTCCTACCTTAGAAGCGTGGAGTGGGAGGGAGTAAAAAAAAAAAAAAAAACACCCCTAAAATAGTCTTGGTTGTCCAGACTACATTCTAACTATAGCGAAATCAAATTCAAATTAGTTCGTCTACTGCTGCTTTGGAACGTGGACGCTACACGAAGCGGCGGGCCTCACGCACGAGAACCTACCACTAGCAGTAATAATATCGGTCGCCAGACGGGAGAGAACAGCCTGGGATTCGAATCCTTTGGCAGCTGTTACCTTGTCTTGTACTCTTCACGGGCGGGCTGGACTGACTGGCTGGATGGCTCTGGCTGGCTCTGGCTGGTTGGCGGGCTGGCTGGCATGGGCAGCGATTACCCGCAGTTTCATTGCCTCGTGGTCCGAACGGCTGGCCAGTGCAGGGAGCAAGGCGTATCGCTGGAAGATCGACGGCCTGATACTCAGTAGGGTAGAGGTTGTTCCGAGCTGAGAGGTCATTTCATACGTGAGGACGACGCCTGGCTGAACGTTCGGATGAACACGTCCGGCCGTCGGTCGCTTGATCGCCGATGGGTAGGGGAACAGCGAGTCACGGGGCTGGAGTTGCAAATTGCGGCACTGAGTGAGGTGTGTGCGCGCCTCCTCCGTCCTTGGGGGGAGGCCAATGGCGTGCGAACCACGAGGCGTGTTCCTCGCACGTCGCCGTTGGGAGCTTTGTCTTCAGGCTCCTAGGCTGTTTCGCACGACGGGTATGGCGCGGTAGGGAGCACCCGTGATCTGCTGGCCTGGCAAGCACAGGGCCTGGGTGCCGAACCTACCGTGGTCGCCTAATTTTAAGGGTGGCGGTTCTCTCTTGGCTTAGTTGGAAATTTGTGAGTGCCTGGCCCAGTAGCCATGCAAAGATGGCAAGGACTTCTTCCCATTGTTGTCGTGTATGTTCCCGAATTGGCTTGTTGCGCCCACGTTTAGTAAGTTAAGTGATAGCCGGTGCCAACCATACCCAAGCACGAGACGTGCGTGGGAAAGACTTGGAAGCGCCGGGAATGCATAAACGAGGTGAGATGACAATTCGAGTGCCCTTACTGGGTGCGGAGATGGTCTGCCTCGCATTGACTTGTAGATAGTTACGCTACTAGAACGTTGGTCGTTGGCCAAAGTGTTGATCCCTGGCTGAGGATGTGGTCTCCATCAGATCTGCGCCGGGTATCCGGCCTAGCAGGAATCCGTTTTTAGCCTGATTGAGTTTCAGTGGCTCTCCTAATCATCGGAACCAAGCGACTGGCCATTCTGGATGCCAGCAGAGGGCGAACAGGCTGAGGAATGCGATGGACCAGCTCGAAGAGTGTGTGAACCCGACTTGCCCGAGAATAAGCCGCTGTGACGACTGTTTCGTGTGGAGAATGGCGCAACTTGGCCTGGTTTGGATTAGGAAACGTTCATGGTTGTATAGCTATCTCATTCATACGAGCCTGGCGCTTTGCAAGGCCGTCACCACTTGCGCCTTCGCCACAGCCATTGCCTGTATGTTTACGTCAGTTGACTGGTGGTGGTGGTACTTATGGTGGGAGGTTCTTGGTCCGTCATGATTTAACCCCATTAATGTTGCCAAGGCATCACCATCTCTACATCCTATAGTACCTCAGGTAGGTACTCAAATGCACCCTGGAAACCCACTCTAGAACGTTCTTGTCTGGATTTTGGTTTCAAAACTGTCCTATCCAAGTTGTTGTGTACTGGTGCGCTTGAGGAGATTCGTCGCTAGATAATCGATGCTCGCTATTCTCGAAGAAGCACACGACGGTTGATGAGAGCGACCGCCGGCCGGGGCACCCATGTGTATCTTCGGTTCCGGGAGTCAGTTGGCATTTTGGGAGGGGGGTCTCTTTCTTTTTTTCTTTTTATGATTAATTTTTCCTCGAGAAAATAAATATTAAATTCATAGCCCCAAGCCGGCCGCTTTAAATCCAAAATGAGACACCAGCCAGCCAACCTCTAAGCCAGCGTGATGCTGCAATTCCATTTAATTGCCCCGTTTCGTACACCCGCATAGGAACGTATTGTGGGTGATGGATTTATTGCCCTTGTGCTGTATATCATACTTGCACATGCTGGCACGAATGGCTATGTTAAAATCCCGGATGCGGAATAGAGGTTATTATATATATAGCTATGCGGTCGCTGGAGGTTTGTAATATACAGAGCAAGGCCTACCTCTATAGAACCATCTACAACATTTTGAATGGGTGTAGAGGGAACTGGAGGGCCATAGGTGGAACCCCTGCTGGCTGGTCGCGGACGTAAGAAGCGAACAAGTGAAGGGATTAGTTCGAGTTCGAATGTGAGATGTCGCCTACCATGCACGGGACCTGTCCGGGGTTCATGGCTGACTGCACCAAGTCCGTTAGGAGATAGGGCCAGACTCGAGACTCGAGACTTGAACGGAGAACACCACGTCGATACTATCCTATGGCTTGCCGTTTAGACCCGAGGTCAATCAACGTGATGTGCTGAGGCGATTCATGGCCCATATCGACAACCAAGTCAGTCAGACGGTAATAGTGGCTGCTCTCACAAAAGCCTATCACAATATCAATAATATCTGGATATATTCATTCTACCATATGTCGCTTTCCTTACTTCTGACAGCTCCTAGGAAATACGTAGCGCCAGTGGATAATCCTGTCGATGTTGCGAACGCTTAGCCCAACGTCGAGCCACGATGTATGAATGTGAGCGCTGGATATTAACTAAGGACTGCAAACTTCTCTATCTCGGCCAAATCATTATAGACAGGCGTATAGGGCACTGAGAATTAACATCCTTGGGTTTCCGAGTTGACTCGCCACGCACTGGGATGCCGAACGGGCGAGTGCTAGATAGAAACGAGGACCAAGTTTGTGCATTTCTGGTTCAGGTCTGGATATGTGCTAAGTTCAACCCGGAATTTAGTGTTACATCGCTTCCAAACCCTTCACCTCCATGGTTGCCACCGAAATCACCGCTTACCCTGGACGTCCAGTTCTTCACTGGGGATCGATCACCTTCGGCCAGGGTCAGAGGCACACCTGGCACCCGAACCGAGTGCTTTTTTTTTTTTTTTTAAGCGAATCTTACACCGAAACTTTTGACTGTAATGTGAAAGCGGCGAGGTAGCTGAAAGAGCCATATGTGAATCTAGCGAGCTAGCTATCGAGCTAAAGCAAGGCAACCGCGAGGCAAATAGCATCCATGTTCTTATGTTAGGGAACGCAGGCGAGATAAGGCGACCCGCGAAAGGCAAGGGTCATCCATTACCAGCAACCGGGAATAGTGGTCTTGTCATTCATCAACATAACGTAACCCATTGCAAATGAAATAGACTTTCACTCACTTTAAATGTTCGCGGTTTCGCTCTCGTTGGTATGAATTCGCGTTATCCGATCGTGACTCGGCAGTAAGCAATCGGTGGCCGAGTGAAGTAATTAACTCTTGCCACGTCTGGGGGATGAGACCCCACAGAGAATGCAACAACGGCAGGAAATGCTAGCGAATGCAACGGGCGGCGCATATTGTACCACAATCTCCCACTTGCAGGAAGCTCTCTATCCCCAGAGCGAGAGGAAGGAGCAAGGTCAGTGTTGCATGGACGAATCCCTCTTCATTCACAATAACCGTGACGTATGATACTGACCGCACCTCAACGCTGGTTAAGGCATCTGGCCCGTGTGAGGGCCAGGACGATGAGATTGGCTTCCAATAAACCGTTCCCTTTGGTCGTCGAGGACCTGTAGCTCTACTGGTACTGATCAATCCTAAGCTCCGGATCAGATATGGACGCAAGGATAGGGATTGAGACTACTCTATACCTACCGTACTACTTTCTGACACGCGTCCCGTTATCAGGCAGGTTTTGGAGGCTTGTTGCTCTCGTCCGACTGTCCATCAAAAGGCGATAAGCGAGCTTCCTAGATCACGGGTAGTAAATTGCACACAAAGTACCGGGTCCTCGGCGAGGTGAGGGTGCATCTGGCTCGATGCGAGCTGGGTGGGAACACAATGTTGGCCGAGCACAACGCCACCCGCGAGCTTGTGAACGCCTTCTAGATAGATGAGGTGCCTGCCGGTTAATCGTAAGGCGGACTTATCCTACTCGACCGCAAACACGGGCAAACAGTGAAGCATGTCGATCGCAACTTATTACTATGGCCGTCAGGTCTTTCAACCACATATTATCTAGTGGGCTTTTTCTTAGTGTCCCTCTCATTCCCCCTTGCCCCCCGGTTGAGGACCACTGTGGGCTGGCGCCGGTGGGAGTGGTACATTGTGGCGGGCAACGGAGGCCCCGATCCGGTAGAGTAGAGACGGCACGGATATTTTAGTTTGAGGTAATGAAGCTAAAGTGGAAGAAGAGCGTGGTAAAATCGAACGGTTTTAGAATGCATTACCCGACACCCGACACGGAGACTGGCTGCTCTGCCATCTGGCATCCACCTTGCATTAGCCAGCGCTGTTGGTGTGACTGGGGAGGTACGGGGACACTCTTGGATGTACCACGTACATATGTGTATGTGCGCATCTAGGTAGGTACACTACTACCTCGACGTAACTACCTATGTAGTGCCTGCTAGCATGCACATATGTCTGGACAAACCAACCAACCAGCAGGCTGCAGCAAGAGGGAGGAATTCCCGGGCTCCAGGACACGGGAACAAGGGAACAAGGGAACGAGGACACAAGGGCACAAGGGCACAAGGGCACAAGGACACAAGGGCACAAGGCGAGACAGGGGTAAGGGTGGTTGTCCGACGGAGGATTGGTGGGACAGGTAGGTAGCAGAGAGGAGGAGGGGGAACATGGAGAGGGAGAAGAACACGGGAACTGGGGGCGAGGGAGGGAAGGAGGGGGGGAGTGTATACAACCTAACCTAGGTACCTATCTAAGGTAGCCAGCCATTTGCGCGTTAGCTCGCAAATCAAGGCAGGTAGGTATTACACTGCATGGGGCCCGACTACTCGGTTTTCATAACTGTCCTAGTAGCAGGCACGCCTGTTCCGTCCAATGTACAAGACCTGCTTACTTGTGCCGGGTGCTTGCCGTTCGGGGTTTGTTAACCTGCTAAATTGTACTAACTAACATGTACCATACCTCAAATGTGGCGCTGAACCCTCCGGTTGGCTACTATCATACTATATAATCGTCCCCACATGCTCGATGTGCAAGTACTTTTGCGCACTCTTCTCCCATTCTTTCCCACAGGCTGTCTAGGATGTTCGTTATTGCACTTAGGCAGGTAGTGTAGCATGTGTGTACTCTACCCTGCACTAACTCACCTCCCGGTGAGCAAACAATTGAAGAGGGCCGAGGGTATGTAGGTACCTACCTCCGCATGATACATAGATGGGAGATCTAGAGCTATGCCGCAAACATACATACCAAGAGAGAGTAGTTCCCGATCCCATAACACCCTTGTGTGACAAGCCGTGTGTAAGAGGCAGATCAAAGTTGTTGTTTTTTTTTTTTTTCCTCTTACTATTCTCCTTTCTTCAATTTTTTTTTATTATTTTCATTATTATGAAAGTTTTTTTCCTTTTTCTTTGGACAACCTAGTCTTATATTTACATGCTGCTCCTATGGATATATGATAGACCGGAACATTTCTTCTGTAGGCTATCTTGGCGAATACAGTTTAGTTAGCCTGAGGCATTTGTAGTTATACATGGTCAAGCGTGATGCCACATTAGGTAGTCGATTATTCATCTTTGCATGGTGCTATATTGGTATGATGATACCTTGGAAACCTATACTAGTGCTTCGATCCTACCTAACAGCCATATAGCCACATCCCGCACATTAGAAATCCGGATACACGTGCATGTGCCCCGGCATTGACGCTGGGGCATGGATGCACACATACATATGATGTGTACCGTGATGGTGGATGACTGCGAACATGACGCTCATGTTTGGTGCGTGGTGTTCGCCAACATCTCACCAGGCCAATGATGTTTCTCGAATACTGAGTTACTTGAGACTGCACCCATGTATGTATATGTGCTTATACGTCTGCACCGTGGGCGGCTTTTTGCCAATTATCTCTCTGGGGCGTTTTCAATGCGTTGTTATCACTGTCTGGACCAGGACGACTGCCCTGGCCGAGTAGGAAAAGCAATTGCATCCACTCTCTGAGAGCATGTAAGTTAGACGGCCTAGGCATGTGATATCACGGCTTTCCTCCCATCTCTAAGCGGTAAATGGTGGGTGTAGCCTCAAGTTGGCGACTAAGGTGATTTGGGTGTAACCCTGTACCACCACGCGTACCTTGAGGGAGTACCGTGTGCAACGGTTGGCGTGCATATGGATAGATCTAATACCCATCCTCCGTGTTCCGAAGCGCCCGTCTGCAAAAGAACTTTTGGCTCTTCCTTCGCCTGCTCACTTGCTGTCGGCTGTCACTATCTTATTAGTAACCCTGTATATATCCACTCGCATATATATCTACCAGTATCTGTTTTGGTCTGCGGTGGGCGTGTTGACGTAGTCTTTACAACCTATAATATCCGTACTCCCTACGTGTTATTACTTATGAATAGGCACCGTATAATACCCCCCCCAATGGATAAACGGGCCTGGAAATATAAGCCATACCAGTAGCCGCTTGAGGTCGAGGCGGTACAGTTGGATGCGTACATAGGTGGTATAAATCATGCATCCATACGTTAGTGATGGTAACACATTCCTGTGTACGAAGTACCAAGATCTTAGAAGTTAGGGCTGGCTAAGCTCATGCGCTATGCCGTATACAGTACAAATCCACAGTACCTATGTAGTTATGTATACATACTCTTCTGGGGTTCCATACGCCCACGCCCCTGGCGGGCTGACAGTATCGCTCTTGCCCACACACACGGCTGCTGAATCGGTGTATCAAACATGCATGTCTGTAGGTATCTCCATCTGCCCTCGCTGAGCTGTTGTCTCCTACCTTGTTACCATCTCCTACCCACAACTCGAAGTACTGCGCTATACTAGTAGCTGGCAGCTTCGTCTTCGGGTCGTTGGGTCCACGGTAGAACAACGACACGCGAGCGGCAAAGACAAATCCCGGGTTCACTAGATCGATCCCAGAAGCTCGACGTCTGCGCGCGCTCAGCGTGCTTACATCCGCACATGTTCCATCGATTTCATCCAGCCCTAAGTATGTAGGCGTCCGCACCCTACCTACATCCGGACCTCTGGCGTTCACCCTTTCACAATTCATTCGTCTGCATCATTTGCCCATTGGCATTTGTCGTTTTTGTCGTGCCGCCGCCTCACCGGACGCCATAACCGTCCGGGTCTCTCCGCCATTGTCGTCGTTCCCGTCGTTGGCGCCGACTTCTGTGGTGACTCCATCCAACCCCCCTTCCCCCTTCCACCCCAGCTCACTGGCCCGGGGGTCTAGTGTCAGCCGCATTGTCGCCTATTCTACTGCCGTTTCTGCTCATTATACAACCAAACCACCATTTCTCGGAGATTCGGCTCGCTCGTTGACCACGAGGCCGCCACCGCCAGTAATATCTAATCTGTTGTACATCTGTTTTTGCGCCCTCAGCTTTTCCACGCCACGGAAGAGCGTACTTAACTCCCAATATATGTACATACAGCAGATAGGCCGGTACCATCTCCACAGTCGTTATTGACCTCGTTGTCGCCCTTGACCAGCTTTGATCTGATCTCTACCCACGGCATCGTCTCGTCTTTACTACTTTATGTTGTTTGGTGGTGCTGGACTATCTTCACGCACCAACTTTCGCTATACCATGGTGGATGCCATGACAAGACCTCTTGATTCGTGGGGCCATGACCTCTGTGCTCCACGGCATGCTTCATATTATCACCGAGAGCAAAATACATCAGCACTACGCCTACCCCCGCCATCAAGCCTAGTCAATGATGCGCACCATAGACAGGTCGTCTTGAACGGACGGGAACGCGCATCTCCTAGCCATTCCTCGTACCGGGACGTATATGCACCAGTGGCCTCGTTGCCGGCTCACAGACCTACTACGCAGGCCCCGATACTGGGACCCGAGGGCCACACCTCCGTAATCAACACTCCTGACAGACGACCCGTTGGCATAAGAACTCGGCCTTCGCCCACCCATTCGTCAACTGCAAGTGACCGCTCCGAGGATCCGCCGGATCATCTCCGTCCCCATCCTTTCAAACAAGAACAACGATCATCACCAGCTCCTCGTCCGTCGTCTCATTTGGTATCGGTCCACGAATCTCCATCTCGACAGTCGCCCTGTGTCGGCATACAGCCGATAGGGCCATCTCAAAATGTCCACGCTCAACATACTCGTCTAGGCCTTTCACCCCAAGACAGTAGCCCCGTTCACCAAATGTGGTCGCCTCGATCGGAGTCACGGGCGACTGAGCAGCGGATGAAAATAGCTGATCTGCTGAGCAATGAACAGAGTTCTGCGGCGCCTAGGTCACCTCGGAAGGCGCCGCAGCGGGACCCCGCCGCGACATCTACTTATCGTATTAGCATTCGCCAGCAGCCTGTCGCCGCAAGGTCATGTGGGTATGGGGAGAGGGATCGCAGAGTCATCGATCCACCGCCAATCATCCAAATGAGCATCGAAGATCCCACGGCCACAGAGGAAGAAATTAGGAACCGACTTACGCACAGTTATTCGATCATGCATTGCACTATCTGGAACGAGTTAGGGGACCAAGATTTGTCATCCATGCCTGAAGACTACCGTACACAACGGAGGCTGATGGGGACGGTTGTCTCGTCGCCCTTCGCCGGCCACGATGAGAGGGATGAATACGGGTGCTTTTTCTGTTTCCCTGATTTATCATGCCGTACGCCGGGCTCGTTCCGTCTACAATTTAGCTTCATGGTCCTAGACCCACACTCGACCCCGGGTCATAGAACCCCGGTGGTGGCATTAGCGATGAGCGATATTTTTACCGTGTACAACGCCAAAGACTTTCCGGGCATGAAGGCTAGCACTCCACTTACAAAACGGCTGAAGGAGCAGGGGTGTTTAATATCTATCAAGAAGGGGAATGATAGGACCCGGGCACGCGAGGAAAGCGAAAGCGAAGACGATTATGATGAAGACGCCAACGGCGGTAGTGGCGGCGGCCAAAGGCGTCCCAAGCGTGTAAAAAAGTCCTGAATTCTCACGCCACATCCAAGCTGCCTACGGCATCTCTCTTTTCTTATGATACACGACACCTTTTATCTATTTATCGTTGCTATGTGATGTTAGGTTTTGATGCGCCTAGCATCGGGTATGTCGAGCATACCCATCGGCTTTCTAGGATACAGGTATGGGAAAATTTGGCATTTGGGAGGATTGCAGTCCTCATACTATCGGTACCGCTAGAACACGGCGCACAGAGTGAGACATTCCGGCCCAATTTGGATTTTGAAATCGGGCTGTTTATGTTTAGGTGGATTATCGAGGTGTCCGAGGGTTCTGTCAAACAGCGTGTTTGGCAGGTTTTTATCAGTGCACTAGTCCTGGCTCAAGAGGTCGCCTCGATAGAGGGTATTGATGGTCTGTTTTGCAGAATACCCCGAGAATGGTTATCGCCTTCCCCAGGCACATTTATGAATATAGTGTGTTGCACTCTTCGTAATATCTTAACCTTTCCCCGACCTACCGCTTTCGGTACCTAGGTGTATTTGAAGGTCGCCATTGACGAATAGGAACTCTGGATTCGGTAGGTGCCTCTGTCTGGTCTGGTTCTACCGCTGAATGAATGCTGCTGGGGCCGGTTGAGTATTGAGTTCCTAGTTGACATTGAAATTCATGGCATACATGCACATCTAGATTCGTAGCCGAAGATTCCAACTAGTACGCTGATAAAATAGCATATATAGAAATTATATTGCTTGTTGCGTGTGTGTTGCAAGGACTAAGGTAGGTAGGCAAGTAGTTATGTAAATATTTCTGGGGGCGAACGCATGCCTTACCTACCTACCTACCTACCTACCAATAGGTACCTAGTTAGGTAGCTAACCTCTCTACCTCAGGTAAGTAGACACCCAAGTAATTAGTTGCCTGACAGGCCGCCTGGTTTCCCCAGCCCAGCCAGGACCCAGTCAATCGGGACTCCGCTGGTCGGACCGGACTAACCCCAAAAGGAGGACGTCAGAATTGTTGAGCGACTTCTTCCCGGAGCCCCATAAATTTTTAGTTGTGCTTACTCCCATGAAGAGAGTGATGTCCTACTGGGAAACTCTCTAGAGTCCAGACTAGGTTTACCTTATCGACCACACCCTAAAAATTATTAGCAGAGAGTGAGCGAGAGAGCGAGAGAGAGATAGAGAGAGATAGAGAGAGAGCGAGAGATAGGGAAGACCTCTCGCTACTAACCTCATATCCCTCACCTCGCAACCTTCACGGGCTTCACGGGCTTCCCGGACTTCACGGACTTCACGGACTTCACTGACGAGAAGAAGCAGGAGAAGAAGAAGAATTTTTTCTCCCTTCCCATCATCCTCAACCGGTTCAATCCTTCTCTCCTCCGCCCTCCCCCCCCTCTCCGTTCCTTTTCTTTCCCTTCCCTCCCCTTTCGCCAGCTGCGCCCCGTCTACGCACATACACAATGTTCCCGCGAGCGCTGCGAGTCCCCCGAGCTGCGGCGCCCCTGGTGCACGCGCGAGCGGCCGTAGCAAGACCAGCTACCGTTGCCGCTCTTCGGTCCGTCACCACCAATGCCGCCTCGTCACACGCCGAGAAGAGCGCCGTCCCCGATGCCGACGACCAGCCCTTCCAGGTCACTCTCAGCGACGAGAGCTTCGAGACGTACGAGTTCGACCCCCCCTTCATACACCCTCGACGTCACCAAGAAGGAGTTAAAGCGGATGTACTACGACATGGTGACGATCAGGTAAGAAACCATGCAAGGCGAGCGCTGGGACGGCCAGCAACCATCTCTCGGGAATCCATCATCGACTGACAACATTGAAATAGACAAATGGAGATGGCCGCCGACCGCTTGTACAAGGAGAAGAAGATTCGTGGTTTCTGCCACCTGTCCACGGGACAGGAGGCTGTCGCCGTTGGCATTGAGCACGCCCTAACGAAGGAGGATGATATTATCACCGCCTATCGGTGCCACGGTTACGCTCTGATGCGTGGCGCCAGCGTACGATCTATCATCGGCGAACTGCTCGGCCGACGTGAGGGTATCGCCTACGGAAAGGGTGGTTCCATGCACATGTTCGCTAAAGGCTTCTATGGTGGCAACGGTATCGTTGGTGCCCAGGTCCCCGTCGGTGCTGGCCTTGCCTTTGCTCACAAGTACATGGGCCGCAAGAACGCATCCGTCATCCTTTACGGTGACGGCGCCAGCAATCAGGGTCAAGTGTTTGAAGCTTTCAACATGGCCAAACTTTGGGGCCTGCCTGCGCTCTTCGGCTGCGAAAGTATGCCCATCTGTCCGGTTTGAGCTGGTGTCAACATGAGCTAACTGTTTTATCCAGACAACAAATACGGTATGGGTACTGCGGCCGCCCGATCCTCGGCTCTCACCGACTACTACAAGCGTGGCCAGTACATCTCTGGTCTGAAGGTCAACGGCATGGACGTTTTGGCTGTCAAAGCCGCCGTAAAGCATGCGAAGGACTGGGCTGTCGCCGAGAACGGTCCCCTAGTTCTCGAATACGTAACCTACCGGTACGGCGGTCACTCTATGTCTGACCCCGGCACCACGTATCGAACCCGCGAGGAGATCCAACGCATGCGATCGACCAATGACCCTATCGCCGGCCTCAAGCAGAAGATCCTCGACTGGGGCGTCTGCAATGAGGATGAACTCAAGAGTGTCGACAAAGAGGCCCGCAAGCACGTCGCCGACGAAGTCGCCGCCGCCGAGGCTATGGCCGTCCCTGATACGAAACCCGAAATTCTGTTTGAGGATGTTTACGTCAAGGGTAGTGAGCCGCAGTTCCTTCGCGGGCGTACGCCTGATGAGAACTTCTACTTTTCATCCTAAACGGACGGGGCCGGCGGTCACCAATCGCAACAACCATCCCTGGAAACGTACCCTGAACGAAGGCAATGGATTCAAGCTCTCTATATCTCTGTAGTATAATTTAGAATGGGCAGACCGGAAGGTTGGTAGTCGGATGGAGTAATCAGGACTGTTCCATTATCGCGTACGTCCGCATATCTGAACATGTTTCATTCACGCAGTCATTCAGCATGTCCATTGCACACCAGCTTTGCTATCTCCCCCCAAAAATTGAATAGATGGTAGTATCGTACGAAGGCTCTTAGCCTCGGGATACTAAATATACTAAGTACATGATTCCTCGTGTTTCGCTTGGAGCCAAGGCAAAGGGTATAATGAGATTAAAAGTACTCAGTGTCTGACCGACGCCCATAGTCATACATGATATCGAGACCATGCGAGACTGTAGTTCTCTTTACACTTTCCTCATATATCTATTCAAAACACAAACTTAGATTATTACTTACCCGAGGAGAGATGTGTAGTTTTTTTTGGGGGGTAAGTGGAGGTTGTTTTTCATTTACTAAGAGGGAGGGTGTGCTAGGCCGTCTATTTGGAACCCCGTCAAAAACCCAGCCTGGTTCAATCTAATTTCGCCGTTAGGTGACACTCCGTCTCTACCTTCGTAAAGCTAAAAGTGCGCCCTTCTATTGTCGTTTTTATATCCCTACTTTCGCCGCTTTAAAGTGAAACCAAGGCTGGAAGGGAAGCACACCTGGTGAGGTGTTTTTTATCCCAACACATTTTTCGGTTTCCCCCTTCCCTAGGTGATCTTTACAAGCTCCGATCCGTCTATCCCTTCTGTTTATTCTTCTCCTTTGGATCCCTTGAATTTATTTCTTCATTTTCTTTGTTATTCCACGGTCGCCCGCATGTTCTCCCAGCTACCGAGCCACCGCGAGGTCCTGGCGACGGCGGCGACGTCATTCAGCACGGCGGCGACGCGGCCCCGCGGGTCTCGGAACCGGTGGCCCTCGAACTCAACGAAGAAGATGTATTCGAAGGCGACGGCGCCGGCAAGGCTGGGGCGGCTGTTGATGCTCGTGAGATTCAGACCGCCGCGACGGAAACACGACAGGACGTCGGCGAGGGCGCCTGGGCTGCGGTGCGGCACGGTAAAGGAAAGGAGAGATTTGGTGCTGGATAGAAGGCGGGCCTCGCTGTCTCCCCCGGTCTCCGGCTCCGGCTCCGGCTCCGGTTCCGTTCCCGTCTTCGGCGCGTGATGGTGGTGTTGGGCCCTTCCGCCCTTCCGTAGCACGAAGAAGCGTGTCGTGTTGTCTTCGCGGTCTTCGATGTTACGCGCGAGCACGTCGAGCCCCATCAGCTCGGCGGCGACAGCAGAGCTGATAGCGGCGCTCTCGCCCGTCGGGTCCGTGAGCGCGAGCTCGGCCGCCCGGCTCGTGCTGCTCACGTCGACCGTCTCGACCCCGCGCAGCCAGGACGCCAGGAAGGCCGCGCACTGCCCGAAGGCCTGCGGGTGGCTATATACGCGGCGCACGTGCGTCAGTGGCTGCAGCGGCCGAGACCGCGCCGCCGCTGGGTGCGGGTGCTGCGCCGTCGGCGTTCGTTGCCCGCTCGTGCTGCCTGCCTCCCTATCCGCCGCCGTCGCCGCTGCTATCGCCGTGGGGTTCGCGGTGGCGGCGGTAGCGGTCGACGATAGTAGTGGCGGCTGGCGCGGTGGTGCGATGTGGCCGAGCAAGCAATGATGCACGTCCAGGTAGATCTCCTGGCACACGTTAAGATCCCCGTATTCGCCCGACCTGTCCGCGAAGTAGTCTAACGTGAATACGACGGACCCGTTCGTCGAGTTTTCAAACGGCACGACACCGTAGGTGGCGACGCCTGATTGTGTTGTATCGAAGATGTCTTTCTTAAACACATTAGCCAGAAGATAGGTACCGGGGCGGCAAGATAGCCAAGGTAGATTATATAAGGTAGGGAAGGTAGGCAAGATAATTAGGTAGGTAGGTAAGTTGGTGGGTAGTTGTTATGTAAGTAGGTGTAATCCCGAGTTAGCGAGATGTAAAAAACGGCCTTGCGATTCACACACCCTTAATCGTGCTCACGGGCATCAAGTCGAATTGGCTGGCGGGAAAGGTCTCCATCGTGGCCTATGCGGGTCATGAACGAGAACCAGTCAGCAGCAGCAGCAATGAAACGAGGCAATTCCAAGCTAGAGCTCGGAGAAATGCGTAGAAACTCATGAGTCGCCATCATCCGATCGTACCTGATGTGTATATGACGATATCGGTCCCAAGAAACAGACCACGGGCTTGGGGCCTGCACTTCCCGGGCTGGCCTGCTCAGCTGTCTCCATTGCAGCAAACCAGTGTGTTCTGGATTGTTCGCCACAGTAGCGAATGACCTCTATAAACCAACCCGAAAAGCCCTAAACGGGACAGGTTGGCCTTCTATTGGGGATGAAACGAAACAGCGGCGGGCGTAGCCAACCAAGCCTCTTCTTCCGATGGTGGCCTTGAAGGTATATTTCCGTACTAGACTGGTACAGGACGGTTGAACAAAGTGATGCTTCAAGTCATGGTGGGTAGAGGTCTGGTGAGTCCGAGTCCGACTTGGCCGAGGCGACTCTGTGTGTAAGTAGTGGTCACATTAGCGTGCTTGCCTATATATCTTGCGCCAAGTATGAGGTCAGGCCGCATCAGCGCAAATTTCATAGCGATATTCGGTGCTGTCCCGCGCGGACCCACTCGCGGGGTCCATTGGTTGCCTCGGTGCCGAAGAGCGAACCTAAGCACTGGGACCTACGGTTACGTATAGATACTTAGGCACTTATTGATTTCGGTAGCTTTTATTTGCCCCAGATTCCTGTTAGGTATCAGAAGCGCGGAAATTTTTTCCTTTTTTTAAAAAAAAAAAAAAGGAAAAAAAGGAAAAGAGGGAAATACTACGCGCGAAACCTACATGCCTCGATACTGCATGGCATTGGGTTTGAATGTCCCCAAGGGCATACATATATATATATAGGAGGGCTCGATTTCATGATCAAAGAGACGTGCACACCCAAAACACTCAACTATCCAAAAGCTTATCAAGGCTACTATCGAAGCTGCCACAAGTAAAGAGCGACGCAATGTATTGTATTTCAATTTAGCCTGAAGGAATGGTATAAGCAATGTCTCTCCCACGACATCACGGTGCTGCTATTGGTATAGCCCTGACTAGTAGCCGTCAAAGGGCGCAAAACCTCAGCCAAAAGCGGAAAACTACATGTAAGGAGCACTGTGGGGCCTTTTCAATAGCGTTGCCCTCGGGATAACTAACGGAGGTCCAGACTAACGAAACACGGCCGCTTCATCCGGACGCCCTTGAGCTCCTCGGTAGTATCTAAGCTACTAGTTAGCCACCAGTGGGCGTAGGCGGTTCATTGGTGGTCAACAAACCTCCATTTGTCCCGATGAAACTCAAGCCGTCATCATAAACCGAAGCGGACTGGGCGTCGCAACCTGCCGAGCCGTGTGCTCCGAATTCGCTGGCCCCGTCTTTTGGAGTCGCCTTCGAGCATACGACGCGCTCATTGCTCTCGGCGCTGGGCCTGCTTTTGCCTCCCCGGCGGGTTCTTGCGGCAAGGTACGCTTCGCTTCCTCTGCAGATGTCTGCGTAAATGTGACTACTTGAGACCGTCCCTCGTTGCATACGAGAGACTCGTCAAACTATCCGACATCGGTCAGTGATGGGGAATTCTTTAGAGGAAGCGGGCACAGGCCACACCCGGTGAGGAAGCAAGAACAATCAACCTGGACAGGTGTCCCGGAAGTAAACAGAATGGCTTCAAGTAGCCCGGAATTTCTAAAACTCAGGGCGTTCACTGACCTGTCAATCGTCATAGTAGTCGTCATCGTCATCTACTTCAGCTAATTGCTCGAAGTTTACCTTGTAGCGCAAAATTCCACCAATACCGCCAAAGCCTTTGACGAACTGGTTGCCCTCGGTCGATCTGTCCGACACAAACTCGAGGTTTGTACCGAAGTCCTTGTAATGTTCTGCGATCCACTCGAGGAAAGAGTCTTGAGAGATGACTTCCATTTCTTGACCTGTCTCCTTGTCCATGAAAATGGCGCGATCGCCACCTTCCTGCAGTTTGGTGAGGTGGAGAACGATCTCAGAACCGGCGCTATCCTTCAAGACCCATCGTGTGATCTCGAGATTTTCAAAGACAATAAGGACTTCAACGGCTCCCAGTTCAAGAGCTTTGAGGGTATCTTCAATTCCGTAGCAGACTTTTCCGGTGTCCTGGCTAATCTCCTCAAAGTATTTCCCGATGAGTTTCTTCTCCTGAATGAATTTGACGTTGCCGAGAGTCTCGGAGGATAACTCTATGGCCTGGTTGAAGCCGTTCTCGCCGCCGTAAGATACATCTACGACTTTGATGACCTTGGACTGCAGCCGATTGTCAAACATATCTGAAGCGTTCAGGTCGTTCTTGAAGTCGGCGGATCCGGCAAGAATCAGGCCCACCACGTTAGGCTTATCGGCAGTGATGAAATTCTGCACTGCGAGTTCGGCCACCTTGCGGACATAGTTGTGTCGCTTTTCCTCTCGCAGGCGGGCGAAACGGAGAGCGGACTGCCCACCACGGCCGTGTTTTTTCGGGAGGTCCACAGAAAATTTATGGACAACATCACGGGTATTACCGCTTAGTGTGCCGAAGAGAGCACCATTACCATCCATAACAATGAAACCGAACTTCTGGTCCGACTCGAGAAGCTCCGCTAAGGCCTCAGTATGGAACTTATTATCGCAGAGATACAAGGAGGTGTTGATGGGCTTGAAGGGCTCGAAATCAATGTTGACCTTTCGCTCTTTGCCCTCCGAGGTTAGGATTTCGCCACAGTAAACAACAAGACCATTGGGAGGGACCTTGTTGTATAGCTTAAGTCGTTGTTGGGTCGAAGTGATGGCAGAGAGCACAGACTGCCGGTTCACACGAGATTTGATGTTGGACGCGGTGCCCTGGATGACATCTGTTAGCCAACAGATCACGAGAGCAAGTGTCTACTTGGGGGAGGCGACGACGACGGCGCCAGACGGAACTAAATAGTGTAGAAGCATACGTATTCTTCGGCTAACATCTTGGAGAGTCGTGAAATCTGGTCCTTGGGGGCTGGCGATCTTGATTTAGTAACGATGGTTGACAGGAGAGAGAGAGAGAGCGGGGGAGGGGTAAAATGCATACGGATGATGAGAGAAATCATGCTGGTTCCGTTGCCCCGTGCGGCCTCGAGGCGCTTGATCAGCTTTTTAACCTTCCATATCTCGATCTGTTGATAGCATTCTGCATTAGTCCAGGCTTTGGGTAGGCGGTTGGAAGGCGGCTGAAAGGCGAAGGACAAAGGCGAGCGGGAGGACTCGAGCATCCCGCCACCACGGCAGCCGACCAGAGGCAGCGGATGCGGGCGGCTTGTGTGCCAAACACTCTTACATTCTTCTCAGCCTCGGTCGCTGCGGCGTCACTCATCTTGAGGTTCTCTCGGGGAACGAGCGAGGCGTTTAGGCGTTGTCGTATCCGAGGGGTTGTTCGACAGATGGTGCGTTCTCTCGAGGCGCTATATCGAGGGTGGGTTGTGTGTGGGAAAACCTTTTGCGCGACCAGGCAAGAAGAGCAGAAAAGGGCCAACACCGCACAGCGGCCCGGCCAGCTACGTAACGTAGTTGGTTACAGCGCACGCTGAGTGGGCTGTGGGGTCGTAGGCTCAAGGTTGGAACCACACTGTCCACTGCGGGCACAAACAAAACTCGGTGGGGTGGGGCAGCCGTCAGGTACGGGGCATCCAACCTGAGATACAAAGTACTTTTAGCTCTTATTTTATCCCCTTTGAATTTGTATTTTTATTTTATAGAGTGTGTAGGTACCTCGTAGGTAGAAACACCTGATCAATCAAAACCAGAGGCGGACACATCACTAATGCAAGCCACAACACCAATATATACCTACGTGGCTCAAGGTGGGAGCGAGACCTATCCTTGCGTCGTTTCCTTGCGCAAGAAAACGGACACAAGCTTTTATTATTTCTTGTCTATAATTTGGTTGGTATGTACTTGGAGTTTGCTGCCACTACTGCTGCGGTGCCTGGGGTACATACCTTACCTAGGTAGGTAGTCTTGCCTGTCTATACCTACCTACCTACCTACCTACCTAACTACTACTACTACTACTACTACTACTACTACTACTACTACTACTACTACTACTAGGTAGGTACCTCCTTCGTATCTGCCTGCCTATGTGAGTAATGGTAACCGGACGTAACTATTATCTGCATTCTGTGCATTGCAACAGGAATTTTAAAGAGGTCTTATCGGCAGGTACCTTGCCGCCTTAGGATACCTATACCTAGGTAGGTACTTACGTTAAGCTACCTAGGTAAAGGTACCTACCTACCTACCTGGGGGTAACTAAGTAACTATCATGTCCACTGTGTGGCGCGAGCTTTTTCTCTGATAAGTTTTATAACTACCTAGGTACCTATTATATATCAGGTACAAAGTATCTACTTAACCATCTACTTTTATTCTTGTCTATCCACAGCTGCCAACTGCTAGCACTCGGCGAACCTGTCTCTCCAACCCGCTAGCCACATTCTCCGCATAGATCCGCAATCCGATTCAGAAACAAACCACACCTCATTAAACCAGCATCGCCATCGTTACCACCCACAACATCACTTGCCAGACGAGACACAACCACACCCGGTCTCCTAACCCCAGCTCAACAGAAGCTGGAGGATTCATGCTTTGATCTACGGTGAGAATATGGAGCTCATGTGTGCGTACTGCGGCGGCACAGCCCTTGTCTTATACCCGGCTGTGCAGTACGTCAGCTCTCTCACCCTTAGAATGCCAAAGCAGTCGTATGTTGGCTCAATCGGTCCCTGTTGAGACCCGTTGACAACGTTGACTGTGGTGCGTGAATAGGTGGTGGGTAAAGCTGAGACGGACAATGGTTCCTTTGGATACGACGGTCTACGGCATAGCTAGGTATAGCCAAAAGACAGGGGCCGTCAATCCGGTCTTGGTCAGTTCAGCAAACCATCTCTTCTCGGCATTACTGAAGACCACCAGCCGAAAGCAATTCAACATGTTTTAGATGGCGGAGTGCGTCAATGGGCCTCGATCGGGCATACATAGACACGCTAGTGATGATGATATGCTACTCAAGGGAGTGGTTTTGACAGCTAACATTGCGCCAATAGTGGCCCACAAACAAGGTGTGCATCTCCGAGATCAGAAACTTCCCACGCAGCGAAGTACCGGGATGCATCGGTTCCCATTTTGTGCACCACCAGAAAATACTTTACTATGGGGGGCTGCCGCACACTCTGACAACACTCCTGGGGAAATTTGCAAGTTCAACGCCGTCCCAGGACAACTGTTATCCCCCCACTGCCCATGAGGACCGTAAACGTGGCGTTTCCATGCTACTGGAGTTGCTAGGTAGTCTTCCTTGCGGCTCGCTGAGGTTTCCTGGTGGACCAAAATATGTGGTCCTCCTAAGCCAAACCCTTTGAATGCGGCATATGAGGGGTTGGCGATAGCCTCAAATCGGAAATTCGGGGCATTCTAAACCTCATGGGTAAAGGAATGCCGTTGCTCCAAGTTGTGGGTCTTGGCTCTTCTACGTAAGGGATATCATTGCTTCGAACTAGAGGCAAAACCCTATTTTTACGTCAGCCAGTCCATGACCCGGAAAAATCGTTCTGAAGCAAGGTAAAGAGGGAGCCCGAATATGTCTTATTTTGGTACATCTTACTCCGTGATTCATCTAGGTGGTGGTGGTGGTGTTGTTGTTGTTGTTGTTGTTGTTGTTGTTGTTGTTGTTGTTACTGCTGCTGCTGGTGCTGCTGCTGCTGCGTCAGGGGCGGCCGGCAACCCGCTCTTGGGCAGCGGCTGGCGATGTGGCTAGTCCGCCAAAAACATACTTCGAGGCGGATCAGATTGGCTGGGTTGTCGAACCATCTCGCCGATCACCACTACAGGTGGCTCAGCACCCTGCACTGAAAGGGATGCGTTGTCCCGTTCAGGCTCGGAAGCTGTGCGACGTTAAAAAGCCCTATGTGAGCTGCTATTCCCTGTGGTCAGCGAAGCGGTTTTTTCCCCGGCGGCCCTTGTCGTTTGTGGGCTCTTGTAAAAACGTGAAGAGTTGGCAGGGTTGATGACGGAAGGCCATCTAGGGTTGGGCTACGGCGATGGACAAGAGGATAAAGGACGGGGTTTTAGGGCACGAGCAGACCAGCTGCAGTAGACACGTCGGACCGTATTGGCGAGATACGATATATCCTACCTAAGTAGCGTAAAGGAAATGGCTTGGCCTATCAGATCTGCCGCTCCCTGGTCTGGTCGATGTTGCGGCTCAAGCTCCTCGGTCAATTTTAGCGTGGGTTCCAAATTTGCGAGCTCTTTGACCTCTACTTCTTCTTCCACCTCCACATTCCCACAGCCTGCATTCCAACCCAGCGCGCATCCACCCTACATCCTCATCTACATCCACATTTCACCTATCTACTCATCCGTCGCCTGTTCGTCTGTCTGCCTGCCTGCCCGTGATCGCCGGCATTCGCTCCTCGATTCCGACCTGCGGTACTCTTCCCCCGCACTCGGCAACGTAATTAGTCACGCCCGACCAACTAAAAAATACAATAAAAATAAAAAGAGAAAAGCGAAAGGAAGAAAGAAGAAGGAAGAAGGAAGAAGGAAGAGAATAAAATGGCCGACGATGACTCCAGCGAGCTCTCCTCGGTGTCTTCCCTCTCCTCGGCTCCCTCCGAGGATGACGGCGAGGTTCAGCTAAAGCGTGAGAAGGGAATCCTCAAGTTCTTCCATAAGCTGCCCAGAGGCACCAAGCCCGTTGTCGAGCCCGAGCGCACGCCGTCACCACCAGCGCGAAAGAGATCCCCTTCACCGCCCCACGATTACGTTCTAGCCGACAACCCAGACATTGCCGTGAGAAAGCCCCGTGTTTGTCGCGTAGAAAACGCGAACGGTCGCGTCGTTCCGGGACTGACTCCTTGCTAGTTCATTGTTATGTTCCGAAGCCGGTTCAACGACGCCCTGCCCAAATCCCTAGCCAATTTTGGCCCCCAAGAACTCGAGCGCGATGTTACGGAGTCTACACCCGGAGAACGCGTAGAGCACTTTTTATGTGCTGTTCTGGGCCTTCTCTTGAACCGCAAACAAGACGTCAAGTATGAAGCAGCACTTCTCTTTCTACCAATGGTTTTGCGTAGAGATGCTCACATCTAGTCACTACAGGCCCGGACACTACAATCGAGCCCTTGAGGATGCCATCTCCTCCCATAAGAGCCAATGGGCGCGGGATTGGGAGGATAAAAGCCCGCTCTCCGGCGGCAAGAATTTTACAACTATGACCCCCACCGAACGCGTATGTGCACACGTTCGCCTCGCCTCGTTGTCTCCTTGCCATAGTTGATCTGGACTTGAGCTGACCCCATCCGCGGCGATAGTTGACGCTTCTTCGAACTCTCGTGCTTTGGACGTTGTCATCCTCCGAGATTGTCAAAGGAATCATCAACCAGTCCTACAAGCAGAACCGGCACGAAGACGACCTTAACCAGCCTCTTTCCGTGCAGCCCTGGGGGTCCGACAGCGATAGACGACGATATTTTCTAGTCGAGGGTCTCGATGACACCCATTTCCGAGTATATCGCGAGAGCAATCCAGCTGGCTTCAACCGGACATGGTGGAGCATTGCCGGCAGCATCGAGGAGCTCAATGCTCTATGTAATAAGCTGCAAGTCGCAGATGGTGGGCCAAGGGCCAGGAAGCTTGCCCAGAAGGTGCAGGCGGCGATTCCTCGGTTTGAAGCTACGGAGGAGAAGCGCAAGCGACGCGAGTACCGCCTCATGCGCAAGGAGCAGTTTAAGCGGCCCGAACCGGGCTTTTCCATGTACGAGGGCCGAACGAGAGGGAAAAGGATGAAATATACATACTCCGACGACGAGGATTTCTACTCTGATTCGACGACCCGCCGGTCCACGCGGAACACAGGCACCCATACCCCAGCCGAGCCAACAGGTCCGGTCACCACGGCTAGTGGGCGACAGATCAAGGCGCCATCTCGCATGACAGTCGATGCGTCCAGCAAAATTGTGACGACAAGCCCAACCCAGGAAGCTGAAGGTACCCCGTCGAAGGAGGCATCGACGGGCCCTAGCGGAAGGCCGCGGAGGTCGGCAGCTGTCAACCATGGCACAAATGGCTGGGTGCACTCGAAAAAGAACGGATCCCGCTCTACGGACGATGAAATGGATGAAGACGAGGATGACAGTGAGCCCGATCTCGGGGATGACGAAGAAGATGATCATGTCCCAGATGCGGAGAGCGAGGAAGAAGACGAATTTGACGAAGATGAGGTCATGGTCGACGATGACCTAGACGATAAGGCGAAGAGCATGGTAGTTAAACTTAAATATTCACCAAAAGCCAGCGGGGCCAGCATCGACTTGGACGCATATCGGTACGACGGCGGAGGGGCTAAAGGAGGAAGCCAACCCGGCGCAGAAGCGGGAGGCGGGCGCGAGGGTAGCCCGCGTGCCGAAAGGAGCGAGGAGAGCATCTCTGTGGCAACGGCCGCGAGACAGACCACTCCCAAAGCAACCACCCAAGCCGCGTTGGCCGGAAACCCGGCACTGCACTCTCTGCCACCGACATCTCTGGCTTTTAGGGAAAGCCCAGAGAAGACGCAGCAGCAGACGCGGAGGAAATCGGTTGACGTTGTTACGGAGTGAGATCCGTTTTATTCTTTTCTCCTCCCAAACAGCTATGGGTCCCTCGACTGTTGGGAGAGTCTTTTCAGCTCGTTCTCGCTCTCTATTTGTGGTCGGCGAGCAGTAGGTCTATGGGGCATTTTCTTCGGGATGATTATCACGAATTTGATAGACGTGTATGTAGAGCGCGTCCACTACCGATAGAGCTACAGGCATTACATATTGGGGGAGGATAGATGAAACAGTACTGCCACCGAATGGACGAGGGGATAAAAAGAGCCGGATCATTACTTGGCAAGGACCAATGGTTTTGCTGCATCACATGTTCTACGATTGTATTATACAACACATGTATAGGCCGACAATGAGAAGAAAATGGGATGGAGCATAAGTTATACAAGCCACTTGCATGTCGATCAAATACAAAGATTTGTTATTGTAGGGTATATGATTTCTTGACACTCGGCGCTTCTGAGGGACCTTTTTTTATTTATTTTTCCAGTAGTCTCTCTGTAGTGATCGGCTCAAGCGTCCATTCTATTGACCAGTTCCATGCCTGATCCTTATCAGGTATAGTGACTCCATAGCTGAAAATGTCGTGGCTTGTGTATTTCACGCGTCTAGTCTACTCCGAGGCGGCCTCCTTAGAATCACCTCGTCATCGTTCTCGTCCTCGCTGCCACTCGCGGAGCCTTGGCGGACAGGGGCCAGTTGTTCACCTGGTACCACCACCGACGAAGACGAGCGCCGACGGAGCTCCCGCTCACCTGCGCGTTCCGGTTCCAGTGCTGCCAGCCGACGATAGCAAGGTTGTAGAGGACGCCCTGGGCCAGGGGCATCATGATCTGTAACAGCGTGCGTGCGTCAGCCAAACTAGCTAGTCATTCGCTCTCTGAAAGAAAGAAGAAAAAAATTCATAACTAGGTAAACTAGAGCTTCTCCTCCGTGTTTTCCAACGTATCACGAATGAACATACCTGATCCCGTACCGTGATCCAGGCAATTCGCTCCCACGTCTCAGCGCCGGCGATGCTGTGCAGGTAGCTCTGCTCGAAGCGGAGGTCGGGCATGGGCGGGAAGGACTGAGCGCCACCGCGGCGGGCAGCTTCGTGCGTACGCATCAGGACGCTCAGCGGGATCTCCTCCTCCTCCTCCTCCTCCTCCTCCTCATCATCGTCGTCGTCTATCCCGTCACCGTCATTCTCGAACCGGCGTAGGCGTCTCGGACTCGTCCGGGGCGGGGACGGCGATGAGGAGGACGAGGACGAGGTGGAAGAAGGGATGTACGCGGGCTTCCTCGCCGAGGCGGCCGTCGACGGGTTCAGGTCATTCCGGGGCGAGGGCTCGCGATTGATGTGCGCCGTCTGCACCGTCTCCGCGATCTGCGTCGGTATCGAGGAGGACATGGTGCAGGGTTTCGGATCCGGTGGGATGGGCGGCGGCGTGTCGGCGGGCGTGGAAACGAACAAGACAAGGAAAGAAATAAAAAGGCCACGGGATGTGGGAGTAAAGGCGCTTAGTTGGTCGGGTATGCTGTGTGTCTGGGTCGGCTTGGTCATTGGGTGCCTTGATAATTACAGGGCCGGGAGCTTGTCGGAGCTCCCGATCCACAAGGGCACGGCCGGTAGTCTGGGTTGATGCCGACCGGAGTGCCTGCCTACTTAGCTGGTAGGTATGATGTATATACCCTGCTGGGTCCCGCACCAGATGAGGTCAGCTAGGTACTTTAAGCTAGGTAGTGAAAGATAAGTGGCGGGCCGAGCCTTGACTGCTAACAGCTGTCAGCACATACCTAGGTACCTGTTATGCACTGCAGATCGAAGATTGTCCTTGAAACTTGGAACCTCTTGGTCCAGAACTCTGGGAGTATTCGAATCCGTACTATCGTATTTCCTATCCTTCTTCTGACATGTACATGTCGAATGCATAACATCAGTACAGCCAGAGAGACACAACCCCTATTCCATAAATCATAGTGGCACGTCTTCTCGAATACCTATTGTTTTGCAACTCGCCTTACAGCTTCCCACCCATGTTCCGTTGTTCCGTCGTTGTTGTTCCGTCGTTGTTGTATTCGCGCCCGTCTTGGAATGCATCTCGGTGCGAGGGATAGAAGTTCAACTGACCAGCTAAAATAGCCACCGTAACTCGTCAATGCTTAGCTTAACCGGGAACTTCGCCTACGACCGCATGATTTATTCACCTTGATCAGTCCGTGTGTCACTAGATATCAACTCATGGCCAACTACCCAACAGAGCATCGACTGCTTCACACATCAAGGGGGTGAGAGGGCCCAGTGGCTGCGCTCGTATCGATGAGAGCTATAGTTGAAATCATGTAGGGGAGGACAAACGAATAGTTACTACCCCTCGACGTTCTCTTGCGATCAAGCCCATACCCACCGCCCCAGTTGCAGACAGCGCCCTCGCCAACCATGCCCCCTTCATCGTAGTCAATCCGCCCTGCGATCAGCAGAAACGACCCAGGATCGACGACGATGTTCAACGCCTCTAGGGTATTTGGCAATGTATCGTTACTGCCTGGACTCGCCCGCTCTCCCCAACCCTTTACCCCTTAGGCCATCTACTGGGCACGAAACGCCCCCATGCACCTTATCGCATGAAGTCTAGTCGCGACGCCATGTCTCCGTCAGCAGCGTCACCCCCGTAATAGCCATCGTCCCCGAGGAACGAAGAGCCTAGTGCCGTCTAAGCCTCTACACTTGCGAGGTCCTCCGGCTGCTCCGGCTGCCCTGGCTCCCTCTCTTCCGGGTTTTTCATTGATGTTTCGTCGCCGCCGGCCTGGCTATAGTCAGACTTCTCGGTCGGCTTCTCCGATGTTCCAGTTGAAGTGGTCATTAAAGCCTTGCCTGTACTTGGTGGGCGGTCGGTGGCCGACCCAACCCACTAACAACGTTTTGAGTCAGTAACCGCGGCTTTTAAGTTTGATCCCCCAAGTTTCCTGTCAGGTTTGTGCAGGGTCGTTGGGAAATGAATATGGCTGAAACGGACAAATCTGAATGCTTTCTTGCGAACGGTTTGGGCCAGAAGAAAAATCACCCCGGGGATCACTTACGGCGGAGTGTGCGAGTTCAATATTGAAGACGGCTGTGTCCTTGTTGAGAAATTTGTGTTCGGGCCGCGCAGCGCCGGTCTCGTAGAGGATAACCGTCCGGGTACGTGAATTGTACGCCGCGAATGGCGCAAAGAAGCTTCTGAATCGCTCACAGATGTCCTCTAGGGCTGCTCTAAAGCTGGGATAACACCGGAGAGGTTCAGGTAATTCATGATCTTGTGGGGCTTTCACGAAGATGCAGGTCTTCTTTTGCCGAAGACAATCCATTGCTACCGTGGAGACACAGAGCTTCGGCGATATGGGGCTCCGCGTGGCGTACGACGTTTCCAGGACACGATCTAGCCACTCCACCGGATGCCGGGAAGAGCAATCCGTATGTAACCCCCCCTCTCGCGATGCCGTGTGATGCCATTGAGGGTTTTCGGAGCTTATCTGTGATGGGTCGGTTTTTATGTCTATGGTAAATGGGGCCCATAGGTCTCCCTGGGAACTTCCGCGTTGCCTTTTAGCCATACAGGTAACAGAGTCGCCCGCTGCTCTCTCGTAGAGAGCATTTGTATTCCTGAGACGCAACGGCAGTCGCCCCGCTGCCGGACGTACGAGGCTTCTCAACGCCTCGCCTTCTAGTGCCGTGGCATTTTGGTCTTCAGTCGTTTCTACCATTTGGTATTAGCTCAGATCAAGCCTTAGATCGAGCTTTGGATCAAGCTTTGGATCTTCGAAGAATTCAGTGCTCTAAGCGCCTATGTGGTACAAAAAATATAGGACAAAATTCAGGAGAGAAAGGGGGTTGCATTACCAGCGGTGCCGTTGGCCTCGGACATGAGTACGGATGTTTGAAACAGTCCTGTCTCTGTCAAAGATTCTAGAAAACTATCGGACCCGGCCAGCCCAGGTAATTGAGGGGCAACCTCACGACCCGGCGTAAGAAACACCTCAGGCATGTTACCAAACCCTGAGTGCCCGGTTATGGTGGCCCAACGCCTTGCATGTTTCTGGGGTGCACCAAAACCGACTCCCGAGCGGCCGGATGAATGTTGAGGACATTCTTGTCCGGAGCGCCTGCTAGAAGAGGCATAGCTGATCCGAAGAGACGACGCCATGGAGCTGATACTCTTCCGGATCCCCGGCCAAGCCTGGCCGGCCACCTCGACGTGCTGTACATTACCCGCTTCTTTGTACACCGTATAGTCTCTGGGCTCTGCATCATACCACGTACCGAGCACGGATACCACCCGGTCTCCATCGTATCTAGGGATGCATCTCCCCGCTGTGTTTCCGGTAAGTCCCCTGAGTCGGCCTCGTACTAAATTCTTCTCGCCGCCGGTTGGGAATAATTTGCGGCCTAGAGATGAGGTGGCCGTAATCGATGGAAGCGACCTACGGGATTCCAGCCGTCCACCATGATTGTGGCTAGTTCGATTACGAAAGAGAAGCATGACACCGTGATGATGAAATGAATAGATGATAGCTATAGAGCACTACTACAGAGATACAGCCTGGGCCTGTTGTGAAGAATAATCCCAGAGGCAAGTACTAGAACTCAGAGCAATATATCCAATATTGTCGGCATTCGTGGTGGGATCGATGACACGGAGGCTAATGTCATCGGTAGGTAGTTTATCTAGATTAGAAGACTGCGATGCTGTCACCCGAGCAAGCATAAGGGAGGGACCTCTCTAAACTTATGTTAAAATTCGTCCAGTTGTTCTTCCCCGACCGGCCTTATTACCGCCAAACAAGGAGCTGCGGAGAGCATAGCACATCCCTAAAAGGGCAGCGTTATTTGTACCACCAAGGCGACTGCGTACATCGTGACCGAGAGGCCAAGGAAGCACGAGAGGCATTTTGTTTGAGCGGGTAATGAAAGCTACCAAGTACCTAGGTAACAGGTGTCTATCATCGACAAACACTACCTACCTGAGGGGCACCATTTTAGGACAGGCTGGAACTAGGTAGAAAAGCAGCCTTAAGGCTATGTTCAGTTTTTTTTTTAATATACTTTGTTATATGTCTTATGTTGTTCGGGTGGCAGAGTTTTAGGTGTTCATAACTTATGTTTATAAGCTGTAATTTCTATAGTTGCGACTATTCTATATAATACAGTTCGACCGGTCTTGGAGTTTTTAATAAATAGACATTGCCGTAGCAGCTTTTTTAAGCCTAACATTGCAGACATTCTGGCATTATGTGGCCCGAAAAGCTTGAAACTCGGATCTTTTCCCAGAAATATGTTGTACTAACTAGCCTAAAAGTGCAAGGCCTAACATTGCCGTGGACACTCTACAGCAGAGTGTCCTAAAACTTGGATCATCCCCCACGGGTACACAGTTCCCCCTATCTAGAATATTGCGTCTAAGAACTTGTCCTCGAAGCTTTCGTTATCGGCACCCCTCCGCCGGGGCCTGAGTTCCTTCCTTTTCGTATAGTCTTGCGCGAATGCTACGTCTCGTCTGGAGCCCACGTTCCTTTCAAAATTTGCGTTCTTAGAATACTCCCGATGCTCTCCAAAGTCGTCATCGGCATTTCTGGGCTGTGGCACCTGCTCCCTAGAGGACTGTGCCTCGGTTTCAAAATGCGCGGTGACATATCTACATAAATTAACATGCTTTGGTTTCATGAATGCAATCTGGTCCTGTGTAAGAACCGTCCGGTACTCATCGGTAAGGATATCATACGCAGCACACATCTTTCGTGCTAAGGCTACTACTTCCGCCCTCGAGTTTCGCGCCTGGTCAAGTTCTTTGGGGTCGTCGGTATTTGGTGGTTCAAACGGATGCTTTTTAACGAGCGTTTGACAAGGCCCGAAGAGATTTTCAAGGGCTGTAGCTAAGTTTTTAGCCCAGGCAGTAGTTGCGGCTGTATTATCGGGTTCACCCTTGGGATCAGATGAAGGCTTGCCTGCGCGGGCTAGCTGAAGGTACGTCTGTAGCGACCGAACATGAAGAATGCTGGGGGTTTTCCCGATCATGTTCAAAACTGTAGTTGCATTATCGAGCGCCGACCTGTTTAGATAGTCGCGAAGGCAAGTCTTCATCGCGAGGTGTATATGTTTCCAGCTTATCATATGAGCTGGCATTTCCTGTAAAGCCGTAGCAGCTCTGCCACTGGCTTTGCCACGGTAAAAGACGCCAAGCGCTCGTTTCCAATTGTCTGCATCCGGGACAACGTCATAATTAAGGGTGAACAGGTTCCAGTATTTCGCGGCCTTGGTGGTCCTCCGAGTCTTCTCTAGCGCTTCGAGTACCATAGAGAGGGAATTATTCCCGGGTAATGCGTGGTTGACTGCTGGAGCGCCAGGGGCTTTGGTGACTGACCGGGGGACGGCTAACGGAGCGCTCTTCGTCCCCTCTTGGCCGGATACCCCCTTGTTATCTGCTCTCGAAATCATCATTGTCTGCTCAATTAGGCCCTCGACGGCGTCGGCGTCCATGTACCCTCCCATGAGTAGGATGCGGCCCATGGCACATACCAGCTCTTCGTCAATAATGAGGGAGCCGGATTTCCACCGTGAAATGACTTCATCCCATATGGTCTTGGCCCGTGCGATGAGTGTCTGCCTTTCTCTCTGGATCTCCTTATCCATCAGGATATGGGAAGGGTTCTTGTTGCCCAATGCCTCCTCGGCTTTCCTGCGCATGGCGTTGAGAATGGTGGTATACGTCAGGTTATTGGGGCTTCGAAGCGGGTCGTCGGAGGAGGTGAGGATACCGAACATGGTTTCAAGGTCACCGGCTTTGGCGCAGACTTGCAAGACGGCATTTAGGTGTATGGTGTTGGGTTTTATTCGCCCGACCGTCAGCATGTTCTGGTAGAGCTTGACGGCCTCGCCCACGGCTAATTTAGAATGCCGTGAGGCAGCGCACCCCCGAAAGATGATGGTGAATGTTTGTGCATTTGGGTGTTGGGCACGCTTCTTCATCTATTGCCCACTGCTGGTTAGTCAGGCACGGGCACGGGCACGGGCACGGATGCGGGTGTGAGGAGGACGAGGAGGACGGGAAGGACGGGGAGGACGGGGAGGACGGAGAACCGACCTCGTTATAGAGCTTGATGGCGGAGTGTATGCGCTCCGTCCGCAGCTGGTAGTCAATCAAGTGATTCCAGCTGACGGTCACATTGGTGTTTTTGCTGGCTTGCCTCGTGATCAACGAAGCCAGCTCAAAGTCATCCTTCTCCAGGGCCACCTTGACGCGGTTTGCGATGTGCAACGGGTCCCCCAAATACTCTAGCTCCTTGCGAGCAGCCCATTCAGCCGAGCGGCCGAGTCCCGGGCCCTTGCGACCACCGCGGTCGGTCGGTCCCCGTGCTAGGGTCGGGCCTGTCGCCTCCGCCGACGACGTGTGGGCGGAAGCGGTCGCATATCGTCTGCTTAGTCGAGACGGTCTCGCGATGGTCCGAAGGGGCGGCAGGCTGTGTCCAGACAGTGCATCGAACGCTCTCTTTAGACATGCTCCGCACGTGAGCATGGTAACCCGCTGGGCTGAGAATATCATCGAATGTCGAATGCTCGTATTTGAATGGCATTCGACATTCAAAGTTGCCGCACCAAGACCATAATTTTTTTTTGGCTTCCTATGCACATACTTACTTAGGTACGCTAGTTATGTAGTTACTTAATTGAACTAATACCACCTTGTGGCTAGTCACTCACTACTGTCTCCACTCACATATATGCTGTCCTTGTAGATTGATTGTAATCCATACCCCATTTTTTTTTAATTTTTTTTATAGGTACTTACTAAATAAGGGTGCCTCATAGGTATAACTACTAGGTACGGTAGGTAACTAAGTACCTAGGTAGTAGTAGTAGTATTATTAACGTCTAATCTAGGTGTCTGACAGTGCTAGTTACATTTTAATGGTGCGATTGTGGCTGCTAGGAGCCTTAATACAGCCAATCGGCCCTAAGTACCTAGGTAGGTACCTAAGGTATGTATCAAGTAGGCAAATGCCAAACCTTACTGGACTGGGTAATATAGATTGATTGACTGGGGCTCGCGACACGCGCCCTTCCCCAAGAATGGCCCGCGACGCGTCCCTACTCCCCACATTCATTGCTGAATTGTTAATTGTTCCAACTTGGAGCACTACCTCGTTCGTTGTCTCTGCTCTACATCCCCTGAGATCACTACCCCTTCCTTCCCTGTTTACTTCATACATCTATCTATCTATCTATCTATCTATCTATCTATTCATGAGAGGCAATACCTCTCTCCATGCCAATTGATTGAAGCCTATTTCTTCCCGGACCCCAGCTCTGGCATGCACCCCTTCTTCTAACTCTCTTCGCGAAACCACAATATTGGAACCCACCTCCCGAGAACCATGTCGAAGGCCGCCAGCAGACGCACCAAGCTCGCCGAGCTGCGGGCTCTGCGTGCCTCTGGCAAGAAAGCCTATGACACCTACGAGGTCGCCGAGGAGCAGGCCCTATACGAGGAAGTCGACGAAGGGGAGTACAAGAAGATCGTGAGGGAGCGCCTCAACCAAGACGACTTTGTTGTCGACGATAATGGCGAAGGATACGCCGACGATGGCCGTGAGGACTGGGACCGGGTGCAGACATACTATTCCGAGAGCGACGGCGAGACACCCTCGGGATCGAAAGACCGTAAATCCGGTGAGTGAGAATATACCCAGCCCCTCTGGCCCGACCCCACTGCGCCCTCTCCTGACAATGTGCTCGTACCTCCCCAGACAAAAGGAAGCGCGAACAAGACACGGCCAAACGAGATGCAAACGACCGTGACATTAGCGAGTTCTTTATGAAGGGTCGTGCTGCCCCTCAGCCGAAAGCAAAGGTATACCATACCACCCGTATTGCGGATTCGCAGTCGGAGCTGTATACTGACCCGAGCTTTCAGGTTGTCAAGACTGAAGATGATGATAGATTCCTCGCAAATCTTCTGGGCGAGGTCGACGCGAATGTCCCAGGCCCAGCAATCCGGCTACCCAAGCGGCCTAGATCCTCTGAAAGGCGCCGTGTTCGCGCCTCATCTCCCCTCCGTAACGCCCCTCAGCCAGCACCCAAAAAGGCGAAACTAAGCCCGAACTCCTTACCGCCTACAGCCCACCCTGCCGAGGTTGTCCTTGACGATGAATCCCCCCCGTTGATGGGAGACGACATGCTGCCACAGCTCGACGACGATATAATGAGTGATCTGATACCGGTTCCCTCGTCTCCCATCTCTAAGGCTATCGCCCGTAAGACCCAACTCAAGACCGAGGCCGCAGATGAGGACGAGGATGACGAAATGATGGAGGTAGTTCATGCTGGGGCTATCAATACAAAGAGCGTCAACTTATCCGCCTCTCGGCCTATTAAGAAGCTGGTTAAGCCCGAGCCATATCCTTCCCCGGTTACCTCCTCACCCTCGAAAACTACTGTAGTTGATGTTGACTCTTCTTCATGGAATCAATTGACTGATAAGCTGAACGTGGTCAGCAGCTCGGCCTCCCAGGCCCGCCCCGTTGGTAAAATGGATTACCGAGATGCTATCGAGGAAGACGGCAGCCTCAATATGTTCTGGACCGACTATACAGAGGTCAACGGTTCGCTCTGCCTGTTCGGGAAGGTACAAAATAAGAAGACCGGTATCTATTCGAGTTGCTTTGTCAAAGTTGACAATATTCAAAGAAAGTTGTACTTTCTACCTCGGCTAGATGGGCAAGACATGAGCGATGACGAAGTCATGAAGGAGGTCATGCAAGGCGTTCACTCTGAAGTCGATGAGATAATGACTAAGATGAATGTCGAGAGGTACAAGGACAAGTCTTGTCACAGAAAGTATGCCTTTGAACTACCTGGGATTCCTCGCGAGGCTACATATCTCAAGCTATTATATCCATACACGAGTAAGTTACCTAGCCTGACATGGCAATTGCAAATGAGCATCTGCTTATTTAAATACAGAGCCACAGATCGACGCTGGTATGACTGGCAATACTTTCTCCCGCGTTTTTGGCACGAACACTGCCTTATTTGAGCAATTTGTGCTTTGGAAGAACATTATGGGCCCGTGCTGGCTCAAAATTCAAGACGCCGACTTCGCCACTTTGAAAAACGGCTCCTATGCCAAGCTCGAGGCCGTAGTTAGCGATCCGGATGCAATATGTCCATTGAATGACTCAGATAATTTAGATGCCCCTCCACTTACTATAATGAGTCTCGCAATGCGAACAACTTTCAATCCCAGGGCCAACAAGGCAGAAATTTTTTCTATCAGCGCTCGCATTTATCAAGATGTATTGCTGAGCGATCCGACCCCGGCTGCTAAGCTCACATCTCGGACATTCACTATAATCAGACCGGATGGCGCCGCATTCCCTTTCGGGTTTGAGAAGCTAGCGCAGGACAGGGAAAAAGGTCTAATCAAGTTAATGAAGACAGAAGCGGATATCTTGTCGTTTTTTCTGGGACAGATCGATTTCGCTGATCCTGATGTTCTCCTCGGACATCAACTCGAGGGTGTTGATTACAGTATCCTATTGAATAGACTACACGAGAAAAAGACCCCGCAGTGGGCACGCCTTGGACGACTCCGAAGAACACAATGGCCACCGTCTATAGGAAAGGCTGGTGGTAACGTTTTTGCAGAGCGCCAAGTCATGGCTGGCCGACTGCTATGTGATCTTGCCAATGATGCAGGCAAGTCAGTCATGTACAAGTGCCAGTCCTGGAGTCTGACTGAGATGTGCGATCTGTACCTCGGCGACGATATACGTCGGATGGATGTTGACAACGAGGTCGCTCTGAAAACGTGGGCTAGCGAGAAGAATGGCCTGATGGATTACATTTCCCACATGGAGGCAGATACGTACTATATTGCTGCTCTGGCGTTAAGAACGCAAATATTACCTCTCACGAAGGTTTTAACGAGCTTGGCTGGCAATTCCTGGGCTCGAACGTTGACCGGGACACGAGCAGAGCGAAATGAGTACATTTTGCTCCACGAATTTCATCGCAACAAGTATATCTGCCCTGACAAGCAGTTCTTCAAAGGACGGCCTAAGGTTGGGGACGAGGCAGATGAAGAAGATGTCACTGCCAGTAAGAAGAAAGATAAGTACAAAGGCGGTCTGGTGTTCCCACCGGACAAAGGGTTATATGACAAGTTTGTCCTTGTCATGGATTTCAATTCCCTATATCCCTCTATCATCCAAGAGTTTAATATCTGTTTCACAACGGTGAAACGATCTGGATTAGTAGGTTCATTATCCGATTTCATCTTGGAACCGTATTAATGTTCTATTTAGTCAGAAGACGAGGACGAAGTACCCCAAGTTCCAGAAGTCCAAGAGCAAGGCGTGCTGCCAAGGCTTATTGCTACATTGGTTAGTCGTCGTCGACAAGTGAAGTCTCTTATGAAAGACAAGAATGCTACACCAGAACAACTTGCTACATGGGATATCAAACAACTTGCGCTAAAACTCACCGCAAATTCCATGTACGGCTGTCTAGGATACACCAAGTCACGATTCTATGCGCGACCTCTAGCTGTACTCACAACCTCCAAAGGCCGTGAGATCCTCTGCAGCACCAAAGCGCTGGCGGAGTCGAAATCACTACATGTGATATATGGCGATACGGATTCCGTCATGATCAATGCAAACGTCGATTCGATTGCCGATGCCCTAAAAGTGGGTAATGATTTCAAGAAAGCCGTTAATGAACGATACCGGCTTCTTGAGATCGACATCGATAACGTTTTCCGAAGAATCCTATTGCAGGCCAAGAAGAAATATGCTGCAATCAATCTCGTTGAGGTTCCTGGTGGCAAATTCGTCGACAAGCTGGAAGTGAAGGGTCTAGACATGAAGCGTAGAGAGTACTGCAATCTGTCTAAAGAGATCTCATCTCGGATCCTAAACGACATTCTTTCGGGAGATGAAACTGAAATTGCTGTCCAGCGAATACACGAATACCTTCGGGAGATATCAGGGAAGATGCGAGAGCATTTGATTCCTGTGCAGAAATACATAATATACACACAACTCGGTAAGGCACCGACAGAATACCCTAACGCAGACTCTATGCCGCAGGTTCAGGTTGCGCTTCGGGAAATAGCACGGGGCAAAAATGTTCGCCGCGGAGACGTCATCTCCTACGTAGTAACAGGAGACAGCAAGACAAGCTCAGAGCATGTTGCCAAGCGCGCTTATACACCACAGGATCTCATTAAAAAGGACACTGATCTTAAGGTGGATGTCGAGTGGTATATTGGTAAACAGATCTTCCCCCCCGTCGAGCGTCTTTGTGCAAATATCACTGGCACCTCTACGTCACAACTGGCTGAGCACCTCGGTCTCGATCTGCGCCGGTATGCCAACAATTCTTCGAACCCATCCGGCTCTAACGACCTTGAGATCCATCCTATGGAATCTCAGATTGTCGATGAAATCCGCTTCGCTGGTTGCACACGACTCTCCCTCCGCTGCCGGAAGTGCAAGGCCTCTTCGCCATTTGTTGGTCTCCTCTCCTCCCTCTGCTCCACAGAGACTAGCCCAACGATGGTGGTGACAGCACAGGGTGTATCCTGTCCGTCTTGCTCATCCATCCTTCCAAATCTCACCGCTGTTGCACAACTCGAACACGCTGTCCGTGCCGAGACGTCACGTTATTACGAAGGCTGGCTAGTATGTAGTGACACATCATGCGGAAATCGCACCCGCCAGCTGTCTGTCTATGGTACTCGATGCATGGGACCTCAGGGTCATGCAACAGGTTGCTGGGGTACCATGCGTTATGAGTACTCGGAGCGTGACATCTATAACCAGCTAGTCTACTTCGCGTCTCTTTGGGATGTTGATAAGGCTCGCGCAAAGGCCCAATCCGGAGCTACGGGGCTCGGCGGCGAAGGAAACGCTGGCGCGTTGAGCGCTGCGGAACAAGAGCGCATCAAGACTCTCGCTGAGCATAATCGAGCCCGCTTCAGTACTATTAAAGGCGTGGTTGATAAGTACCTCGATAAATGTGGTCGTCAATGGGTTGCCATGGATACGTTATTTTCTAAGGTTGGTCTTATTGCTACATGAGGCGTCAGGTTTCTTTTTTTCTTTGAGAAGGCCGACTTCATTCCTAAGCCATGTTTATTACACCGCCCGATGGGAGGCCAGCCCGCTCGCACGCATGGGTCTGGTTAGTTTTCTTGGCTTTGCCCTGTATTTTTTGCTTGGGAAGCCGTTTGACTATTGGGTATCTGTTACGGGTGGCCGCCGCCATATAGTTGTATACGGCCGACCGCTGGACCTTATAAGAGATAGTATTTCATTCGTCTGATCATGGCGTTCTGAGCAGGTGGGCGGCTAGGCTATATATGATGTTTGAATTATCAAATATTCGTAGACTCTTCGTTTTAGAAACAAGGGACATCCTCCTATGAAGGGTCTTGATTATATTTTTGATCACAGTATTTGTTGGCGACGTCCTTGGGCTCCAAACTCTAGATTTGTACGTACGAACTTTCTGGTCGTCAATATAAATAAATATCTAGTGAAGCAGCGGTCTGGACTAGCTATTAGTAAAAGGTAGAAAATATATACCATATTTATAATGCATCGTGTTCAATGCATCGTGTTCAATGCATCGTGTTCTTACCATAGAGTGGTATTCGTGGTAACTAGACGATACCTATGATACCCGAACCCCCCTGTTACCATGAAAGTACCCAGCTCCTTAAGTAGCTGAATATCATCTCAATTTACTTTCTTAATTATTACAAATTTACACAGCTAGGTAGCCTGTACATGGATACATACTGCTACTTTATCAACGAGACACTTGTTTAGACTATTGTCCTGACAGACAAATAAGAGAAGGCATGGATAGGTATAATTTTTCATTATTCTTACGAACTGCCACTAGTCGGTTGTTTAGGATTAAGATATGGTGTACAGCAGAGCAGACAGGTTCTCTCATTTGCCTTATCGTTGCTGCTACTCCTAGTGTTTCCGAAACCCTAACCCCATGGGCAGCGGCAAGAGCGGAATATATGAGCGGAATATGCCGTAGCAACCTGCTATGCCTTTTTACCTAACTCAATCAACCAACCACCAGCCCACGGCGTTATTGACGCCGAGCAACTCTTTTGACACTAAGCCTCGCCCCTTGGCTATGTTGTGGGCTAGTAGCCACGGCAAAAGAAACCGCCATTAGGGAAATCAAGTCAAATCGTTCTTGGCCTTGGACCACGCAAATGCAAATACCACTCATAGCCCGGCCTGTGTTCGTCCTCTTCGGTCATTCATCTTCAAAATTCGATGTCCTTCATCGCCTAGGGAACCTACCCTCCCCACCTCCCAAAAACGAGGCCCGGAAAGCTGCAACGTTCATTTCGTTGCTTCTAGACATCCTTTTAGCTATGTGGTAGAGCAAAACCATGCCCCGACCCTTCTGTTTCTGAGTATGATGAAGAAACCTCCCTCCTGGGTAGCTGATCGGGTCCACTAGAGCCGCTGAAAGGCTGAAGATGTCGCGAAAACACAATTTGGGAAGCGGAAATTGTCAAGAAAATAGTTCTTGATAAAGGGTTGCGTGGGGACTCTATCCGACTCAAAGTATTATAATGGTGATAGGGAACCTGCAACTTTTAAAGACGCATTTTTCAAGTCCCGTAAATGCAGCGCAAAACCATGGTCGGATCTATGCATGAAGATACCACCACGAATGCAAGACATGTATGTTACCGAGCGAACCACACGCTCAGTTACCCCCTTTCTCGGCTGCGGTGGAAGCCTCAGGGGTAGCCTTTGCCAAGGCCGGCGATGCAGCAGTGGACGGGGGCGAGCCAGGATGCTCTGGTTCAATACTCGCTAATAAACTGCAACAAAACACGTCAGTTTGCCGATATTCCCAGAAGATGGATTGGTTTTGGACTTACCCAAACGAGTTGGTACTGGTCGGCGTTTCCCTCACTGGAGGGGTGCCAGTCCGAGATGAAGCGCCAGAGTCATCCGCGCCCCTGCTGAGAGATCCACCGGGGCCAAGGCGTCTGCCGCTGTTGCTGCGTGAATTAAGCATTGACATTGGGCCCAGTGTAAGGTTGGTACTTGTTTGGCGGCTAGCACCTCCCTTAAGACGCCGGAGATCATCGATACCAACCTGATTTGGCGTTGACTGAGGGAAGCCTCCAGGCATGTGTCGTACGTCCCCGCGACCCAGCTGTGCACGCCCGCCACCGCCTCTTTGATTGCTTCGAGCAGCCTCCGCAGCCTTCTGAGCCGCCAATGCTTCTGCCTCGGCTCGAACCTCGTCAAGTGTCTTGGGGCCTTTGTTAGCCTCCTTAGACACCCAGTTGGCTTTCCGCAAGTCGACGACGTCCATAAGCATGAATTGCAGACGGCTGGGTAAGTTGGGTAGGTCTATCATATTCTGTATGCGCTGGAAGTATGCATCCATCATTGGCTTGCCCTTCTCGGCGGCATCAAGATTACCACCAATAGTCCTCAACAGTTTGCACAGAGACTCGACTTCAGCCTCATCAGGAATGCCGGAGTAGTCAACCAACTTCCTCACACATTCGTGCATAATACGCTCCGTGAGCATACCAAGTTTGTATAGCTCACCAATGAACTGCACCAGACCAAGCCCTCTTCTCTTGGCAGCAGCGGCCTTGTAATACTCGTCGGATAACAAAACCGCTGCTGCGGTTTTCTGGTCTTCGCCTTCTTTCGGCGCGGGGAGGTCAGTTGTCCAACCACGCTCGAATTCTTCTTGGCATCTATTGAGGAGATATTTCCTGAATAGAGCACCTCCACTGACAACATTACCCGTTCGGTCCTTGATATTCTCATCCCGGATGTCTGGGCTCATTGTCTCCAACATTTTTTTGCAGAATTTAGCATACATTGAGGCCCAGTGTGACTCGTCAGTTGCCTTCTCGAATGTAAGCTGGATGACTTGGCGAAGAGTCCTGCCATCAGTCTCTTCTTTAGACTGTGCGGCGATTTCTAGAATTTGATCCGATATTCGATCGAAGTTCTCGGGCGTCATCTTATTCAGGGCAGCCTTGACCTTTCTCTGTACCATAGCGGGGTCCATTAAGCCGGATTGGCTGGGGGGAGCGTTTACGGCAGTGGGCTTGCCGACAGTCAGAGGCTTCCAGCCTGTTGCACTTATCTGAAGAGCATCAATCTTCAAGCCCTGAGTCAAAGGCATATTCTTAGCTGCCTGAGCTTCTGCCTTGGTATTGACAGTGTTGGGTTTGCTCGCATTGCGCCGGCTACTTTGCCGCGGTGAGTGCGGCATACCCATATTGGAGGATGGTGTTCGGCTCATTTGATTCCCACCGCCAAATGCACCCCCTGGTCGTTGGAAGCTGGCCATAGCATTCATTCCAGGCCGACTCATCGCCTTGTTACTCATCTCAAATCGTTGGGCCGAGGTTGTACCAGCTGGAAGCTGCGCTACGCCGCTGGTGCCGAAGCTACCCATAGGGAAACTGGAGGTGCTACCCCTAGTACTCTGCCTTCCAGAACCACCGCCCGACCGATTTGAGGCAGACCGTCCACCATCACCATCGCCAATAAGGGCTTTTACTTGCTGATGGAAATCGACGGATGGTTGCTCGGTGAAGACTGCCTTAAATTGCAGCAAGAAAGCAGAGTCATACTTAAACGAGGTTCCTTTCTTCGTGACAGCAGCGTTCAAGGCCGGATTTGGCGAGTTGATTCCCGGCGGGTAAATATCAGTCTTGATTACATCCAAGAGCCTGGCAGTCTTCAATGATTGCAGGGCAGCACTGGGCTGAGGAGGTTCCACCGCTTTGGTGCTGAGTTGGGTGAGGTTTAAAGCCTGTGGTTTTGGAGCACGACCGCTCGGGCTGGGTTTTGAACTGGCGGTGGGAGATTGTTTATCGTTGAGGCCAAGACTGGACATTTTTGCAGCTACCTCATTTGCTGGGGACGGCACTTCTCCGGTGTTTGTATCTGCAGAAAGCGTACTCTTCTTCAGAAGCTCAGTTGTACTCTCTGTAGCGCTGGACCGTGCAGCAGCACGTTTACGCTCCTTCTCCTCTTCAAGCCGTTCCATTTCCCTCTCTTGTTCACGCAGCTTTCGATCATTCTCAGCAGCGTTAGCAGCTCGATTCTCCTCTTCTAGTTTCTTCTTTGCTGCAGTTTCAGCATCTCTCTTTACGCGCCGCTCCTCCTCGTCCTTCTCGCGTCGAGCATCCGCTTCTTCCATTTCACGGATTATGCGTTCCAGATCGTCATCTTCGGATTCGGCTAGAGGCTTAGCGACTGGCTGTTCGGCCGCAGGGGTTTCTTTGCCTCCATCTCCTGCCGTCTTCTCGCTCATTACCTCTTTGGTGCTTTCAGTCGCCTTGACCTCACCCTGGAATGGGGGCGTCAGTATGGGTCGTGCTTCTATTGAAGCTTTATCAGATGAAGGCTTGGCCGTGTCATCTTCCTTAGCCTTATCATTAGTAGCAGTTTGCTTGATTTTTTCCATGAATTCGTTGCGCTTCTCTTCGGCTGTCTTCAAATTGGAGGCACTATCAGTACGGCCGTGGGCTACGATAAATGGCTTAGGTGTTGAGGTCTTAGGGGGCGGGGTAGGAGTTGATGATACCACCGGAGGTGTTCTAGACTGTTGGGTGATTGAAGCTGGCGATGCAGGAGGAGGGGGCTTCAGGTTCCTAAGGTCAATCGCCTCACCCGCTTCGTTCTTGATTGTGACGGCGCTGCTCTTTTTTGTAGGACGAGTAAAAGGAGACTGAGCAACGACAGGTTTTAATTGGGCAGCTTGTTGTTGTGGCGTACCCTGTGCTATCGGTGCTTGGCTTTGGCCAGTGCTCGAAGCAGGTCGTTGATCCGATATCTGTGAGGAATTGCTGCGAGACATTGGCTGGGGGGCCGGGGGGTTGTAAGGGCCCGGCACGAAGGCGGGTTGTTGGTAGTGGGTCAGGGGAGAGCCCTGCATGCTCTGGTATGCGGGATACGTAGGAATAGGAGGCATAGGCTGCATCGCTCCCCTATGGTCATATGGGCCCTGGTAATAATTCTGCTTCACACTGGTCAGCAACCTATCAAAATTCCCACTCTCAGGCGACAAGTCTAAGCGGCTCGTTTCTTCAGCTATCAAATTGTTGGTAGGAAATGTTTGGGTGAATGGGACTACTGGTATATAAGGAGCCGAGGAGCCTTCGATCTTGCTGGCCATGAATTGGCTGGCAGGTCGTAGCTCATCAAACGTACTGAAACGGGAATCGAGCCGCCCACTAAAGCGTCTTGATCTCGGATCATATTCATGTCTCAAGGTCTCCGTTCTTCGATAAGGGTTCGAGTACTTCTCGCTATCACGACGAGGTCCCTTCCTCTTGTATTTGGATTGTGCGCGCTCATAGACTTGCTGAGTAGTAGAAGAAGGGAATAATTGGTGAGGTACCTGATTGGGGGCTATAGGTTGGCTAAAATAGTAACCCGGAATTTGCCCAGGAGGCAAGGAAGGTACTGGCTGCGGCATGGCAGCGGCCATGGCGGGGCTCCGGTTTTGCTGTGGCGGTGTACCGTAAGGGTGAGGTGGACGACCATTTCCTCCAAAGTTGGGAGGCATTCCACTTCGTCCTTGATTGCCTTGCTGGTTTCGATTGTAGTTGTTCGGAGGATATCCCATGGAGGGGTTGAATCCTCCGCTATAAGTCCGACCACCACGGGGGCCACCTGAGAAGTTGCCGCGGCCCATACCTCCGGGTTGAGGTGGGGCATGGTTGCTAATGTCGCTAACATTAGAGTTACGTCGGATATGGGGCGAGTGCTGGGGACCAAGCGCGTTCGGGTCTTGCGAGGTTGAAGAGGTTCTCATGTGAGATCTATCGTTATCGAAACTGCCGAAGGCTAAAGTAGAGCTCGACGGGGCAGCGCCAGAAGGGGGTCTGCCACCACTAGCTGAGGGCTGCGGGATAGGTGAGGGTGAATGCCTGGGTTCCGCGACGCCACGGCCACTAGCACCAGGGATAGGGACCGGCGCAGATGGAGGCTGGGGAGTGCTATGTGATGCGGACGGGGAATCTTGATAGCCAAACTGAATACCGGGTTTAGCCCCAGCAGAGGCACCGTTGGTGGAGTAACTATTGAGCCCATTGCCACTCATGGTGACAGAGCTCTTGCGGTTGTGGTCGACTTGGCCGTTGATAGTGGAGGTGCCATGCGCAACGGCAGGAACAGGAACTGCAGGCATTATATTCGGTCGGCCGTTCATAGGCGATACGGAGGACGATTTTGCATGGTTCGGGGCGAGCGCAGAAGAGCCAGCCGCAACGATAGGCTGGTTGGATCCTGTCGCAACAACAGGCGTTGATGACGGTTTCTTTGCCGCACCCGCAGCAGAAGCGTAAGACGTGGCAGTAGGCGCCGCAGCGTTATTGGGCGCAGCGTTTGCGGGCTGTTGGCTTGCCGTAGAAGTCATAAGTAAGAATGGGGTGGGCGTCGAGTAGCTTGATGGGCACTCGAGGTTTTCTCCTTCGCTCGTTTTCCACTCGGGGGGATGCGGGATAAATTCTCTCCGGTACCGAAGACGGGGAAGAAGAGAAGAAACCAACACGTCCACAATCGAATATCAAATCCGAGCAGACGAGCAGACGTGGCGTAGAACTAAAGAATAGGCGCACAAATTAAATTAGTTGGATGCTGATGATCCCAATACCGTTCTCCGAACACGATGGTTGTGGCGATGAGGGCTCAAGCCCGTGACGGCGAACAAGGCAGAAAAAGAAGGCGGCAGGCAGTCGATGTCTGTTTGCTCGTCGTGGTCCAAGGAATGAAATGCGTTCGTCGCGTGGAGGATGAGACGATGCAACAAGGTGCAGAAAAGTCTAGGTTGCTACTCCTAGCAGGGTCTAATCGCCAGGTGGGATGAGGCAAGGACCCAAAGAGGGGGAGGAGATGCAACGCGTGCGCGGGACGTATGTCGGCTCGGTCGCTAGATCGTGTCTCAATGGATGGCGGGGAGGAATTCTCTGAAAATAAATGCAGAGATATCCTAATGTTGTCCGTCCTAGAGAAAAGAAAATCCTAGGGAGGCGACAGGGTCAAATGAAACGACCTTCAGAAGAGTGTCTTCTTAGGTCGTTGTGATGATGATCGGGGATGATCAAGTATGTGTGGGTGATGAAAGGTGGGAAAAAAAAATTTGGTGATGGGAAATTTTTTGAAGGGGTTAGGCTTGGGGGCCACTGTGGGTTGTGCCTCTGGGTCGTCAGGTCGCCAGGCAGTTTGGGAGTCGCCAATGATGCACTGTGCCAATATGCCGGGCTAGCATAATCAGTTGGTTGTGCGTGGTCCACTGTGGGTGCCGGACAATGGGTACTAAGAAACTTTGAGGTCTAACTAGGAACAGCAACCACAAAAACTAAAATAGGTTGTAGCTTGATATTTTATGGTACTAACTGTACTGTCGCACCGATCTATAACAGCTCCACTATTACCTACTTATTGTTCCAGGTATGGCTATAAAAAAATCAGTTGTTGACCAACTAAAACTAATTACCTACCTACTGTAGTTCTAGCATTACTTATCAACTGTTATTTCCCCTTCTTTGGCAGACCTATTATCTATTACCTATAGGCTTAAGAAAATAGAGAGGCACGTGAGTCTTATAACAGTGAATAATAAGTACTATACATATGTAATGTCACGGGCAAATTGCACCGCTTCCCTTACTGCACTACAGTAGGTGCAGGTATATACTTAAGAGCAAGGAACACAAGGGGGTAGGTATTATATCTATCTGCGCATACATATCATACACCACATATACAGGTTACAAGGATGGTAATTATTACCTCCTCATCGATCTTTATATCAAATTCATTGCTTGCCCAAGTGTATCCTATTATATACATTCTGTGCAAAGGTACAACATGACTACTTATTTAGCTTTGTTAGGCCTAGTGCAAAGCTAACAATTATTATCCTTATGACTTGGTACTTCCAAGGTTGTGTGTAGGTTAGGGGAACTACTCCAAGACTCTTTATAGGTTGGAAGTGCCCCGCCATCTTGCCCTTAAGCTCTAACCTTATCGTTATCCCTATGTGAATTACACCAGTTCCATGCCGCAACCAATCTGGTCGCAATTGTTTGTTTTCCAGGAGTTTCCCACTGGTAAGGATAAAGTTAGCCTCCTCCTTTTGGTTGGCTTTCTATTTGCTTCATAAAGGAAATGGGTAAAAACACAAGATAGCTATTACTTAGTCATGCACCAATATCTGTTGTCTCTGTTATTTGCAATAAGTCTTGTTCTTGAGAGCCAGATGTCCACTTTAATGTTCTATGCAATGTCTAGAGAAGCCAAGCAGCAGGGCATATTCCTAGCATTACAGGTCTGCTTGTCATGGCCCACGGCCATGAGGGCCCCTGATTGGCTGGATGGCTGGGTGGCCATAACGGTCCCTGGTTGGCTCCAAGGCTAGGTGGGTGTTGGTACGAAGTGGTGAATGCGGCGGGCCAGTCACGTAGTGAATGGCCTGCTGTATGTACAAGTAGGAATTCTGGTCGTCGGCCCTGTATGTAGTTTTCTTCTTTTCTCAACTTTAGTTTTTCTTCCTAATACATAGGTAGGTATAGTTGGGCTTTGCGCCAACTGCCGTTATTGCAGCCATTACACTGCTTGGATAAACTCAGCCATAAGATGGCTTGATCTATTATGCTAGGGCAAATTATTGTAGCCCATAGAGACCATGGGCCCTTATCTATAATACTAGAAGCCCTAACTTCCAACAGCACCCAAGGAACCTTAGAACTTGTAAATGCTGCATAAGTAGGTACCTAGGCAGGTAAGTGATAGTGATATAGCCGGCTAAACCCCATCATTTTTCTGTATTTTGAGGAAATGCAGAATCACATGTAATTTTGGGCGTCATGAGAGTTTACTGATACTTGTTGCACGGTTTGGTTGCCTAAGTACCTAGGTAGGTTAGGCAGACTAATAAGGTTGGTGCCTACTCACATTAGGTACCTACCCTCTCAGGTGCTGTATAGTGTTTTTATATCTAATTAAATGAATAAATGTTCTGGTAATTACCTACTTTACTGCCTGTGATGGCTGCAATAGTGGCAGTTGGTGCAAAGCCCAACTATACCTCTGTATTAGGAAGAAAAACTAAAGTTAAAGAAAGAAGGAAACTACCTACAGGGCCGACGACCAGAATCCCTACTTGTACATACAGCAGGCCATTCACTACCTTGTACTGGCACCCACCTGGGCTATTCACTCCCCAACTAGCCACCTAGCCACCTACCATAGAGGGCCAGGGGGGATATCTAAAATGATAGGTAGAAGCATGTAGAATTTAATAAGTCTTATGTTCTAAATGACCTGTAACAGAGTAATCTAATAAACAGCCTTATAAATCATAATAATTTTGATTATTTAAAGAGATTTTTGTTCAAAAGACTTTTCTCTTATAAGTATTTTAATTTACCAAAATAATTTTCAACATAGTGTTCTAGCCGGCCATACAGCCCTTGGCCAAGCCAAAGAATCAGCTAAATAAAACAAGGAATATTGCTGTAATGAATATACCAGGACCACTGCTACCCCAAAGGCAAGAAGATTGATATGAGGGTAGAAAATAAGATGTCTCTATTGATTCCTCTGCTAGGTGGGGAAATCTAGTAGGACTAGATTTAACCCCTGCAGGGGTGGCTGTGGGCCACCTGTTGCCACCTGTAGCATGCACAACCTATCTTAGCTTATCTAATCTAGTAATACATAAGCCTTTGGCTTAATTGATATAGGCCCCTTCAGGGACTCTATTTGTTATAGGCAGTGCTTAGAAGGAAGTATTAGTGCACAGGCTGATACAGGTAAACTGTTATATATTTTTATTCTGAACAATTGCTGTGAAGGCAAAACAGAACTGTTCCACCTTTTTAGTTATGTTAGTATATATGTAAACTACTCTGTGACACACCCCCCAGATTAGCTGTACTGCTAACTAGGATAAGGGCCTACAGCTGATCTGTTTAGCTGTTTATATGTTTGTTTTATACAGCTATGTTTAACACTAAGACTCCGCCTGGAATTAAACCTTTTATGCCCAGGCCTATTTATGCATGTTGTTGCACCGGTCATAAATAAGAAGTCAAGGCTTCAGCAATAAGTGATATATTATATAAAAATCTACAGATGAAAAAAGAAAAGTAAGTGGGAGGAATTAGCCCACTAAAATTCTAGTTAAATGCAGGTGTGTAAAGTAGGTCTAGTTTATATGCTATAGCTGGTCTGTGCGTATTAATTAGCAACAGGTGTATAGATATTAGTCCGTGCTATATGTTTAATTAGCTTACTAGTTATTTATAAGTATTTTTTTTTTAAAAAAAAACAGTTTGTTTTTTAAATTATGTTTATATTTAAATATATAGCTTTTAATATATTTTTAATAAAAAAATTGTTTTAAGTTTTTATTTTATATTATATTTTTTAAACTTTTATATTATTAAATTATTATATAAGTTTTTTATATTATATTATTAATTTTTTTTTTATTATTATATTTGTTTTTATTTTTGTTTTATTATTTTTGTTATATTATTTTATTATTATTTTTATATGTTATATTTAATCTATTATTTTCTGCAGCTTTAAGCTAATTTTTAAACGTTTTAAAAGTTCTGCTACGTTTAAATATTTTTATTAAATTTTTTAATAATTTTATGCTGTTTTTAAAATTTTAAGCAAAATATTATTTATTATTAGTTTTTATTTTTTAAATTATTTAATATTATAGTTTTTTATAATATATTTTTAATAACTTAATTTTTTAACTATAAATTTTTTTTGTTAAAGTTTATTATTTTATTATTTAAATTATTAGTTTTTGTTTTAATAATAAATTCTTAAAATATAATTATAGTTTATTAATATAATAATAGTTTATTATTTTTATAAAAAAACGTTTAATATAAAAATCTTATTGTTTTTATTAATTATTTTAAACTTTTATTATATTATAAAAAATCCCGCTTATTAAATAATTAGTTAGTTTTTATAATTATTTTTTTAAAATTAATATATAATTATTTATATTAAAATTAAGTTTTTTTATTTATAATTAGCTTGTTTATTTATATAAATTTAAATTTAAATTAAATATTTTTTATTAAATTTATAAATTAAGCGATTTTTTTATTTTGTTTTAAGCTTTTATTTTTAAAGTTTTTTTTTTAAAAGCTTTTTAATTTTTTGCTATAGTTTAGTTTTTTAATTAAAATAAAAAATATTAAAAATTTTATTTCTGCTTTATAAAATAATATGTTTATTAATTTATATAATAATACTGTTTATATATAATTTATTATTAAAATATGTTTAAATTAATCGTTTTAATAAAAGTTAATATATAGTTATTATTATAGGCAGTGCTTATAAGGAAGTATTGGCGCACAGGCTGATACAGGCAAACTGCTACACACTTTTATTTTAAATAATTGCTGAATAGCTTATAAACTAATTATTAAACTTAGACTAATATAACTAAAACTGACCAGCTTTATAAAACTGCGTTTTATAAGCTACGTATATATTATTTATAACTTCTGCTATTTAATTAAAAAATAAACTTTATTTATTACTTTAATAAATATATTTTTAAGTATAGCTTATTATATATTTTCTAGCTTTTTAAAACTTTTAATAAATTTATAATAAACTAATTAAAAGCTTTTTAAAAGCTATTTTTAAATAATTAAACGGAATTTATTTTAGTACAAGCTATAAAATAAAGCAATAATAACCTAGCATATTTAAAAAAAAATAACGTTTTATTAATAAAAATAAATTAAAGCTATATATAAACAGCTTAAAAATAATTTTTAAATAGTTAATATATTAATTTTAGTATTATTTTTATATTTATTTATTAAACTATGTTAAGTTTTTTAAATTTAGTTATAAAAATTTAAATATAAACTTTTAGTTTAACTTAAAAGTTTATAAAAACCGTTTTAAATAAGCTGTATAAAAAAGTTTATATTATATAAACTATAAATAAATAAAGAATTTATAAGTAATAATAAATTAAAATAATATAATATTTATAAGCAGCTTAAAATAATATATAAATTATTATTAAATTATTTTATATTATAAGCGGCTTTAAAATAAAAACTAACTTAAAATATTTTTACAATATATTAAAACTATTTATAATAATTTAAATAAAACTATATTTTTATTTAAAAGCTGCGCATGCTTTATTAAAAAGCTAATTAATATTTTTCTACGTTTTTTTTTAATTTAAACAAATATTGTTAAAATTAAATAAAATAAAATAAATAAATAGTATTAAATTATTATTTTTTTAAAGCTATAAATAATAAGCTTAAAAAGCTTTTATAAATATATAATTATTTAATAATTATTAAAATTATTTTAATTAAGTTTTAAAATAATAAGCAAGCTAAAAACTATTAAATTATTATATTAAAAGCAGCGCTTAAAATAAATATAAATATAGTATAATTTATAAAAGTTTAGCAGTAAATTTAAAAAAATATTAAAATAATTAAAGTTGTTTTTTTAAACTTATTATTTAATAAAACTTTTTAAATAAAACTTAAACTATTTAAACTATAAAAAAAAAAAAGCGCTATAAAAAAACAAAAAAAAACTACCTGCGATATAAAAAACTAAGCTATTTTATTAAGTTATGTTTTATAAAACTAGCAAGCAGGCTAAGCATTTATATAAGCAACACAAAAATAAAAAAACGTTAAGCTTAAATAATAATAAAAATTAAAATAAATAACTTTTAAAAAAAACGTTTTTAAAAGTTAATATTAATTTAAAAAATAACTATAATTAAACAGTTTATAAACAGCTTATTTTTATAATTAATATATTTATAAAAAATATAATTTTAAAAGCTTTAATTAATTAAAAATATAAATATTATACAGCTATTAATAAAAATATTATGAAAAAATATAAATTACTGTATATAAAAATAAAAAACAGCTTTTAAGCTAGCCGTTAAAAAAAACTTATAAACAGTTTTTAAAAATAAATAAAATAATTTATTTAAATATAAATATAAACAAATATATAAAATAAATATATATATATATAATAAAAAGTTATAATATTTATTAATATTAAAAAACTTTAGTTAAAATATAAAAAATAATATATATTGTTTATAAATATTATATAAATATAAAAAATAAATAATATAATAATTATAAAAAAATATATAAATTAAATAAAAACTATTAAAATAATTTAAACTATATTTATAATTAACGCTGTTATTTTTATTAAAAATAAAAAACGCGTAAAACTAAAAAGCTTAAATAAAAACTATTTAAAGGTTTTTTTTATAATAATCGTTTAAATAAGCTAAACTTTTAACTTAAAAGTTTTAAGCGCAACTTAAAAAAAGCTTTTAAATAAACTAAAAAAATAAGCCGATTTATTTAATAAATATAAAATATAAGCTTTATATTTTAACCGCTTAAAAACAGATTATAAAATATATTTAAATATAAATATATAAAAGCATTCAAAACTAGGTTTATAAAGCTTTTTATATAGCATATTAAAAACAAACTTTTATTTTTAAAAAACTTTTATTAAACTATTAAATAAAAATATATATATATAAACAGCTTGTTAATAATTATATTAATATTTTTTATATATAAGCTTAATAGCAACTTTTATTTTTATTATAATTATAAAACATTTAATAATATTATTAAAAAAACTAGTATTTTTTTTTAATTTAAAAATGTTTAAAATATTTTTATAAACTAAATAGTTTATTAAATTAAATATTAAATCAGCTTTTTATAAAATTAAAATATAAAAGAAAATAAATAAAAATAGTTTTTAAACTAAGTTTAAATTATTTAAAAGCTAGTAATATTTTTAGTTTATATAAAGCTTTTATAATGTTTGAGCGCTATATTAATAATATATTTTAAAATTTTTTAATCGTTTTTATATTATATATATTAATAATATATTTATATTTTTTTAAGTTTTTAAATAAATTATTATTATAAAATTAAATAAGTTTTAAGCTGTTTTATAAACGCCGGCTTTTATTTAAATATTAATAAAAGCAAATTTGAAATTTTATAATAAAATATTTAAAATTTATTATAAAAGCAGGTAAAAAATTAATATAATCTTTAAAAATTATATATAATTTATAAATAAAAGCTTTTATAACGCTTAAAAACGTATAAAATTTTTAAGCTTTATAAACTTTTATAAAACTTTATAAATAGCTATTTAAAAAACAGCTTTATTAACTATATTAATAAAAAAAAACGTTTTTTTTAAATAAAAAACTTATAAAAACGCGGTTATTAAAATATTTAAAAATATTTTTATAAATAAACTTATATTAGCTGATTTTAATTTTAATAAAAAACTTTTATAAAAATAAACTATTTAAAATAGTTTTATAAAAATGCTTAAGCTAGTTAAAAAAATAAAAACTATACTTTGTTATATATTATTTATATTGTTTGATAGCTATAAAAATTAATTATAAAATTTATAATAAAAGTTTTTTATAATTATAAGCTGTTTATAAGCTTAGTATATTAAACTTAAAAATATAAACATGTTTTTATTATAATATTTAATTATAAAAACTTTATTTATTTTATAACTATTAAAAATTAATTAAAAAAAGTCTGCTAAGCTAAAAATTAACTAAATATAAATTTAAATTAAAGTTTTATAAAAAATGTTTAAACAGTTAAACAAACATGTTATTAAAACGCAACTAGGACTTTTTAAAAAAAAGTTTAAAATAAAAAATACGCAGAACAAAATAAACAGCTTTTAAAAAACAAATAACTGTTTATTAAGCTTTTTTAAGCCAACTATAAATTATTTAAATAAATAAATTAAATAATATATTAATTTTTTAAAAAAAATATTTAATTATAAAATCTAATTAATATTTAAAATACCGCTTTTAAAAAAAACCCAAGCTACGTACATATTATTTATATTATATAAAAAAACGCACGTGTTTTTTTTTTAAAGTTAAATTTTAAAATATTAATTATTAAATATAACTTGGACTTATATAACATGTTAAAATTTTATAACTAGTTTTAAATTTTTAATTAAAAACTTTTTAAATAAAAATAATATAGAATATTTATAACTTATATTTAATAAAATATTTTAATTAAAAAAATTATTATAATAATATTTAAAATTTTTTTAGCTGGCGTTTTTAAAAATATAAAATGTTTTATATATAATTATAATATTTATAACAGAAAAATAATATAAAAGAACTAAAAATAAAGCTTGTTATATTTAGTATTAGTTTTTAAATAATATTAAAATAAACTTTTAATAAATTTTATAACAGATTTGCTAATAAAAAATAAAATAATTTTATTAACTTAATAATAATTATTAATAAGCTTAATAAAGCTGTTATATTAAAAACCATAGTTTTAATAAATATAAAAGCTTATATTAAATAGTTTATATAATGCTATTAGCGTTATTATAAGTTTTTTACAGCTATAACTAGCAATAAAAATATAAATTAAACCTGTTGTTTTTAATATAAAATATGTTTATTAATAAATATTAAACAGCGTTTATTTACTGCTTATTATTTAAAAATAAATAAAGCTATAAAACAAACAAACTAAAAATATTAATATATTTATAAATATATATTATATATATTTAATATAATTAATTTATATTATTTTTAAAAGTTATATTTGTTATAAATAATTAAAATATTATAATTATTAAACTAAGCTTTTTTAATAATTTATAAATATTATATAGCTATTATATTAATAATTAAACGTTTAATATAACTAGTTTATAATTTATAAACTTTAATTAAAACATTTATATAAAAACTAAAAATAATATAAAATTTGTTTAAACAGCTATAGCTGCAACGTAATAGAACTAAAAAAAAGCTGCTAATAAATAACGCGCGCTAGCTAACAAGTTTAAAACTAAAGATTTTATTTAGCTGTTTTTTAAAAATATATAAACGCTGCAGCTATTTTAAAAATTAGCGTAGCTATATGCTAAATATTATATTATTAAAATAATTAGCTTTTATATAATAAAATTAAATATTTTAAAAATATATATAATTATTTTTATATTAAGTTTATATGCTGCATAAAAACAGATTTTTAGCTTTTTAAACGTTAAATAACAGCTAGCTTTTTTTTATATAAGCAATAAAACTTAAAAAATAAAAATAAAAATAAAAAAATATTAAAAGCTTATTAAATTAAAAAAACATAAAAACTTGCAAACTAGTTATAAAAGAAAAATACGCTGAACTTATTAAAAACTTTTAAAAACTTTTAAAAATTTAAATAATAAACTGTTTTAAAAAAATATAAAAATATATAAAATAATAATAAACTTAATATAAAAATAAAAAAATATAGCTTAAAAATAAAACATAAAAAATAATAAATAAAATAAATAAATAATATAAAATATTATATTTTTTAATTATAAATAAAATTCGTTTATAAATATATTATAAATAATTTACAAACTATAAAAAACTATTAAATAAAGCTAGCTAATTTTTTATATTTTTTTTATGCAAGCTTTAAATAAAACAATAAGAAACGCCGCGCAAGCGGCGTAGTAAGGTTTACTAGGGGTAGTGTGGTTAAGTCTGTAAAAATATAATGTAGAATTAAAGAAAAAAAGGCTTCTGGTCCTGCAAAGACTAGAAGCCTTAGGCTAGTACTTTATTTAATCTATATAATTTTTATTTAGCTAGCTGCGCTAGCTAAATAAAAAGCTTTTTTTTTTTTAACTGTATTAAATACCAGGGCTATAATAAAGCGTTATTATTTTTAATAATTATATAACTTTTTTTTACTGTTTATAAGGTCGGCTACGGCTTTTTTTTTAATTTTTCTAGCTAAGGTTTATTTTTTTTTTAATCTTAGTATTTTTTAATTAACTTTTTAGTACTACGTAGTTATTACTCCGATTTTTACTAGTTATTTTTATAACTATATTTTTTTTATTTAATAAAATAATTAAATCTGTTTTTAATACGGTTTATTTAATGCTTAAAAATTATTTTAATTTTAAATAAATTTTTTTTTTAAGTCCTGTTTTTAAATATTAGCTTTAATATTAGTATTTTTAATAAAAAATCTTTATTAATATTTTTAAATAATAAATATATAATTAAAATAATAAAGTAAAGATTAAAAGTTTTTAGCAATTTTAATTTATAAGCTAATTTATTAATTTTTTTTAATTTTTATAGTTTTACGCGTTATTAAAAGTATTTTTAAACAGCTTTTAAAAAATATTTTAAATAAAGTTTTAAATATATTATATTTTTATATTAAACTTTATTAATTTATATTTATCGTTATAATATTATTTTATATATGCTGTTATAAAATTTATAAATAATTTTATATTTTTATAAAAATATTTTTATATAAATTTAATATTTTTAATAATTATATTTATTTTTATATTAATAAAAAATTGTTTAGTTTAAATAATTAAAATTTAAAAAGCTGTTTATAAGCTAATAATTTAATAAGTTTTAAGTTTGTTTTATTTAAATTTTATTATAAAAATAATAATATATTTATTCAATTATAGTTTAAATATATATATATATAATATTAAATAGCGATTTTATTGTTTAATTTTTTGTTTATATAAACTATTATTTTATAAATAATAAAAGTTGTTATTAAAAGTTTTATTTTTATAGCTTTTAAAGCTCTGTTTAAAATTTAAAAATAAATTTACGATTTTAATTAAAAATAATACTGCTTAATATATTTTAATTAAATAATAGAAAATGTTTAGCTAATACTTTTGCTTAGTTTTTAACAGAATATGTTTTATTATTTAAAATAAATAATAAACGTTTTAATATAATATATATTATTATTATTAATATGTTGTAATAATTAAATTTTTTAATTGCTATAATATAATTAAAAATAATATTTTAAATAAGCTTATAATAAAGTTTATTATAATTGTTTTTATTAGTTTAATATTTTTAGTTAAATAAATTAATAATTATTATGCAGCTTTTTAATTAATATTATATAATTTATATTTATTATAATAATTTAAATATGTTTTTATTTTATAAGTTTTTAATTTAATAATATAAAGTTTTAATTTTTTATTATGCGCTGTTTATTAAAATAATGTTTATTATTATATATTATTGTTAAAAATTTAATTATTTATTTTTAAATATATATAATTTATATTTATTTTTTGCTTAATGTTATATAATAAATTATTTATAATTATAAAAAGATATTTAAGCTTGAAAAAATTTGCAACGTTTTTATTGTTTTTATAAATCGCTTTTAAAACTTTTTAATATTTAAAATTTTTAATATAATCTGTTATAATTTTAGCTTTTATTATTTTTTTATTATTAGTTTTAAATATATTATTTATATATTATTTAATATTAGTTTTTATTAGTTTAGATTATTTTTTTTAGTATTTATTAAGTTAGTAATATTTTTAATTAATAAAATATATTTAAAATAAAGTTTAATCTATTTAATATATAATATATTTATAATTTATATTATAATAAATATATAAATATATTAAATAAACGTTTATTTATATAGTTAATAAATTTATTATTAAGTTTAATTTAATTTAATATGTTTTTATTATTAAATAATTAATAAAAAATTATTAAATTAATTAAAGCTTTAATTATAGTTTGCAAACGTTAATATATTTATATTATATAAGCTATTTTTAGCTTAAAAGTTTATATTTTATTTTTAGTTATAATATATAGCAACTTAAAATATTATTAATAATATTTGCATATTTAAAATTATTAATTTTAATTTTTATATATATTTATTTCTAATATAAAATAATATTGCTTTAAAACTTTTTTAACAAGCTATTTATTTATATATATAATATTTTTATAAAATTATAATAATAAAATATAATATATAAACAAATTAAGTTTTAAAAGCTTTAAATCATTTTATTTTAGCTATAATTAATTTAAAATATATAAACTAATAATATGTTTAACGCTTGCTATAATTATTAATTTTATATTGTTTTATTTTATGTTTTTATTAAATAATTCTGTTTTATATTTTTATAAAAGTTCTGCAACTTTAATATAATATAATAATAATATATAAAAAATCTTATATTTTTAAATATTATTTTAAAACTTTTAATTAATTAAAAATTTAAAGTTTTTAAATGCTGCTAGTTATTCTTTTATTAATAAACTTAAAGCGTTTATTTAAAAGCTTTACAGTTTAATAAAAAATATATAATAAAAGTTTTTTAGTAATAAAAAATTCTTTTTATTAAACAGCATAAAATATTATATAAATAAGCTAAATAATCTGTTTTAATATTTAAAAATAATAATATTATTAATAAAAGCTTTATAATAATATTTATAAAAATAAAATAATTTATTTATAAAATATTAAATATATATAAATATATTATAAAATTTTATTAAAACTATTATTAATTATTTTAGTTTTTAAAAATTTATTATTATAAATTAGTTTTAATAGCTAAAATAAACTATAAATTAATAAAAAAACAGTAATGTTTATAATAGTTAAATATTTTTTTTTTAATTAAAGCAATAATTATAAATTATAACAGCAATAAATAATTATTTAAAACAGCTATTTTGTTTAAAACATATAAATTAACTATTAAATATAAATATAGTTTTTTTTATATATAAGCTATATAATAAAATTAAATATATAAATAAAAAAACTATTAACTTATTTTATTTTATTTTGTTTATAAAGCTTATTAAATATTATATTAACTATTTTTAATTATATATATTAAAAAATATAATTAAAAATTTAGTTTTATTTATTATTAATTATTAATTAAAAATTTTTTATTTATTTTTTCATAATGTATTAATAATGCTTTAGTTTTTTAAATATTAAATATTTTTATAATAATTTAAAAATTTTAATATTATAATATCTTTTTATATAAATAAATTATTTATTTAAAGCTTTAACTTTTTTTTTTTATTAGGCTTTTTTATATTTAATATTAATAGGATTTCTTAAATTTTAAGCTTTAGTAGTTTTTCTAACTATTTGCCTGTTTTTATTATAAACGCCTCTGTTGCATAAATCGCGTTAATTACGTCTGTTACGCTAGTCGCGTTAGCCACTTTAAAAACTTTGTTAAAAAAAAAGCCTACTAAAAGAATATTATATTGTTTTAACGCGTTAATTATTCTAACGATTGCGCTAGTTTTTATTGCGGTTAAATCCAGCTTTTAAATTATGTTGCGTTTTTAATACATATTAAAAGCAATAACTATAATAATAAAAATTATTAATATAAAGTTTGCTAATAAATATATATTTAATAATTTAAACTTATTAAAATATATATTTTATTTTTAAATATAAAAATATTAAAATTAATAACTAATAAAATATTTAAAAACACGTTAAATAATAAGCCGGTATTAATTAATAATATATTAATTATATTTATAGCTTTAGCTACTATTAAATTTATAGCTATTATTACAGGTTTTAAAATTTTTTTATATATTTTTAATATTTAATTTTTAATATTACTGTTTTTAAATTATATTTATTTAAATATTTTTAAAAATAGTTTTAGTTTAAAAACAGATTAGCTATTATAACGTTTAAAAAATTATAAATTTAATTAAAACTATTATATTATTTTTTATAATAGTTTAAATATAAAAGCTTTATTTTTAAATAGCAGTTTATATTTAATTAATACTAATATTAATGTTTTAAACGTTAAAATAACTTTTATATTAAAATTATTTTATAAACGTATAAATTTGCTTTAAAAATATTTAAAAAATATTTTAAAATTTTTAATATTATTAAAAATAACTATATTTAAACTATAATTAATTAACTCTTTATAAATATTTAAATAATTATTTTTAATAATATTTTAATATTATTTTTTTTATATAATTTAAACTATATTTATAAATTCTAGCTATTATAAAATTTATAATTATTATTATTTTATATATAAAATTTTAATATAGTTTTTATTTATATTTAATTTAACTATTTCTTAATTTTTAAATCTGGCTTGTTTATTTTTAAAAATATATTTAAATTTGCTTAATAATTATTTTATTATTATTAAATAAATATAACTTATATTTAAACTTATAATAATATTTTTATTATTTATAAATTTTTAATAATAACTTTAAAATATAAAAATTATTATTTTTATTTCTGTTTTTATAAAATTATATAACCTGTTAAATATTTTTAAACTATTAATATAATTAATTTATTTTTTATTTAAAGTTTATAATTTTATTATTATTATATTTTTAACTAGTTCTACTAAAAAAACAATTTTTATATAATTTTTAATATAATATTAAAACTATTACATTTATATAAATATTAAAACAATATATTATATAATATAAATAATATATTATATCGCTTATAAATATATTTAATTAATAATAATATATTTTAAATATATTTAGCTAAATGTTTAATATAAAGCATAATATATTAACTTTAGTTATATATTAAATTAAACATTTAATTATAATATTTATATAATTTATTATAATCGATTATAATAAATATTTTATTATTATTTAATTTAAAACTAAATAAAATATAAAATAATATTATATTTAATATTATCAAGTCTAACTTAACTATATTAACGCGCTTTTTTTAATAACAATCGTATTTATTTTTACGTTTATTTCAGCCGTTTTTTTTTTATTACTTTTTTTTTTATTCAGGCTTACAGCTCTTTTTTTTATTTTTATTATACTACTTCTTTTTATTTTTATTTTTATTCTAATCTATATTTTTTAACGTTTATTTTTTAATTGTTAGATTTTTATTATAGTTCTAATTATTTTTTTAATTTGCAGATATTTATTTTTTGCCGCTGCTATTAAAAAAATCTTTATTTTAACAACTTAAATTATATATTTAGCTAAAATATTTTTTATATTAAACGCTAGAAAATATTGCTTAATTTTAAAGTTTATACTAATTTATATAATAATTATAACACTGTATTAATTTTTATTATTAACGTTTAAAATTTTTAAAGTTTAAATATATTTTAGTTTTTTTATATAAATATAATAAAAGCAATATTTTGCTATATAATATTTTTAATAATAATTTAGTTTAAACAAAACGTTTTATTACTATAGCAGGTTATATATTAAATTAAATAGTTATTTTATTTCAAATAACGTTTAATTTTTATACTTTAAACTTAAATTATTTATTAATAATTAGTTTATTATTTTATTATAAAACTGCTAGTTTTTTAATAATATTTAAAATATAATTAAAATCTATTAAATATTTTGTTCTGCTACTTTTAAATTTTTAAAAATAAATTAATTTTTTTATAAAACAAAACACATCTGTAAAAATAAACTTATTTTTATTAGCTATTATTTTTATATCGTTTTTATTTTTTTATTTAAGTTAAACTAGCTAATATTAGCTTATTTTATATTATTATTATATAATAAAAAGCAAAGCTATTAAATATTTAATATTTTTTTTTAATTATTTTTTGTTTATATTTATAATTATTTTTACTACTTTAACCTTTTTAATTAAAAAGTTGTTTTAAAAGTCTTTTTTTTTTTTATTATTATTTATATTTAAGCTATTTAAATCGTTAAAATTATTGTTTATTTAAAATAGTTTAAATAAATTCTTATTACTTATTAAATATTATAGCTTTAAAAATATTATAACAAAAATATTATAAATATATTATATTTAAACTAATATAAAATAAAAAACTTTATATATTGCTGTGCTGCTTTAATAAGCAAAGCTTTTATTAATAAATATACAGCTTATATTTTAAAACGGACTATTAAAATAATAAGTATTAATGCTACTAGAACTTATACTAGTTCTATTAAAAGCATTAAAATAAACAATCTAAATAATAGTTTTAATGCTAGTATAACTATAGTTAAGTATTAATAACTTAAATATTAAAATTAAATAAACAGTATTACTATATATTTAGTTGCGTTTAATACAGCTTTAAATAATTAATTAATAACGCAATAAAATATTTTAAAAACTAAAGTCTTTATATTAGCTAATATTTTAGCATTACTTAATTATTATATTAATTAATCAACTATTTTTGCTGCTTTAATATTTTCGGCATGCTTTTTTATTTTAGTTATATTATTTTTTAATTTGTTATATTAATTTTATAAAAAGTTTATAGCTGAAATAAATAATTTAAAAGCTTGTTTATTCGGTTTAAATTTTAACTTTTAATCTTATAATTTAAATTGCTACTATTATAACAATTTATTTATATTTTTAACGATATAATTTTAAAATTATTTATTTTTTTAAAAAATTAAAAACTGTTATAATTATTAAACATTATTTTTTTAGGTTTAAACTAAGCGATAATTTTACATTATTTTTTTAAATAAGTTTAAAATATAAACCCACGATTTTTATTATTGTTTAATTTAAACTTGTTGCTAAACTTATTTTAAACTATATTTTTTTTTAATATAAAATATTTAATATTTATAATTTTAATTTTTAATTTTTATATAAATTAAAAAAGTACTAGTTTAATAAACTCAAGTTTTATTAGCAAAAAATAACGTTTTTTTTGTATTATTTTTAAAACTAATAGCTTAAATTAAACTATATTAAAGCTAGGGATTTTTTAGCTTTTATAAGCTTTAAAATTAAATTTTTAACTATTAAAACTATTTTAAATTTTTAAATATTAAAAATTCTGGGTCGTTTTACGTTTTAATATACTAATAATTATAAAATAAATTAATAATAAAATAAATATATATAAGTTGTTTTATAATTAAACTAATAAATATTATTAATTGTTTTATAAATTTATACTTATATATACACTTTAAAACAAAATTAAATTTTAAAATTAAAAATAAAATAAAAATATAATCAAGTAATACTAAAACCTGTATACTTATTAAAAAACTTAATATAAGCTTTTAAAAAATAAAACTAATAATAATTATATTTAAAATATATAATTACTACTATTTAAATATAATATTAATAAAAATTTAAAAAACAACTAATTATAATACTATAGTTATTAAACATTTAATACTAAGATAATTAAAGTTTAAAAAATAACAGATTATTTTAATATATTAATAGCTAAATATAATAATATATAAACAAGTAATAATTTAAACGGTTTAAAAGATAATATAAAGTCGGATTTAACTGCTGTTATATTTTTTGGTTTTTATATTAGCAAAAATAAAATAATTAATAAGCTAACGCAACATATATTAAATCGATTAATTAATTAAATTTATAAATTAATAAATATTAATAAATTTTGCCAGTAACAGCTAAGCTTAAAAGCTAATAGTTTTGCTTTTTTTAATAAACAGCGCTGCTTAAAATATAAAAAAAAATTATATTAGAGGTTAGATATATATAAACGTTAAAAAACTAAACGTATTTTATTTGCTAGTACAAAAAAAATAAACTAAAGTATAAAGTCGTATAATTACAGGATTTACTGTATTATTTAATAAGGTTTATTAAAAGTAGTATAATTAAATCTATAAAAGTGTAATATAAAATTAAAAAAAAAAGGGCTTCTGGTCCTGCAGGGACTAAAAGCCTTAGGCTAGTACCTTATCTAATCTACACAATCCTTATCTAGCTAGCTGCGCTAGCTAGATAAAGAGCCCCCCTCTTCCTGACTGTGTCACGGCGCCTAAACTATTTAATCTGTTTTAATTTTTTATTATTAAGCTTTGATTTTTTTTAAGCTTTGTTTATAACTGGCGCAGAAGCAGCTAATATATTTAATAAAAAAAACGCAGCTGCAGCTGTTAAAGTTTTGTTAGTAATAGCTGCAGTTATACTGTTTGTTATATTATTTTAAAACTTAACTAATTTTTGTTTATTTTTTAAGCTGTTTATAATTAATATTAAAGCAAAGCTTATGTTTTTAACGCAGTTTATATAAACTTAAAAAAAACTTTTTATAAAAAAAGTAGCAGTTGTTAAAAAGTTTATAAATAATTTGATAAATTATAATAAAATATATAAATTATTATTTATTTTTAAAACATTTTTATTATTTTTTTAATTAAATATAAATAATGCATAAAAAAATATAAATAGCAGGCAAAATATTTATATAATAAGCTTTAGTTTTTTTATTGTTTAAAAAATTGTTTAATGCAGCTTTAAATAATAGCAATAATTTTATTTATATAATATATAAGCTAAATATAAACAGTAGTTATTAAAGTTAAAACTTATTTTTAATATTTTATTAATATAAGCTAAACGTTTTAAAAAATTTAAATAAGTTTTAATAAATTTATTTTAATTGTTTAAAAACTTATAAATATATAATAAACAGCTAATAAAAAAAACTTATAAAAATATATTTATTATATATATAAACGTTTTTAATAAAATATAAAAATATTTAATATAGTTTAAAATTATTAAAAACCTGCTTATAAACAGCGTTAATATAAAACATAAATAGTTATAACAGCAGCTAACTTATTTTAAAACATTTTTTTTTATTTATATAATATATATAATATATAGCAGCGTGTTTTTTTTATAATTAGCTTGTAATAAGCTTATAAAAAAAAAACGTATTATTAACTTAATTAATATAAAAAGCTAAAAAGTTGCTATTTACTAGCTTGTTAACGCAGCATATATATAGCACAGCATATTTATAAGCAAAACAAAAAAAAAAGCCGCGTAAAACATTAATAAAAAGCTGGCTTACAACAAAACAGGCAGAAAGGGCCCCTAAAGCTATTATAAGCAGCATATAAACGGCTTAAATAATAGACTAAAGCACCGCAGGAATTAGGATAACTTATAGGGCTAGTTATTGTTAAAAAAAGAAAGGAAGCAAAATGCGGGCGGCCTGGGGGCTTTATATAGCCGTACGCAGGGCGGTAAAAAGTGGGGCCCAGCAGAATCCCAAAAAGCAGTCGCGCGTAAGCACTTAAAGCATTTAAAAAGCACGCAAGAACTAGCAAATAATAAACAAAAGAAATAATATTATAAAACGTTTATAAACAGCGTTAGAACATCTCGGCGGATTAAACCAACAGAAATATATATTTATATATAAATTAAAACTTATAAATAAAAAAAAACCTAATAAAAAAAAAACTTCTTTTTTTAAGCTAAAAAAAAACTTTATTTATAAACTTAAAATATAGGCATAAAAACTATAAAACAGCTTATAACTAGCCTGCAACTTTTTTAAAAAAACATAGGAAAAAAAAATAATATTATAAACAGTGCTTATAAAAAAATATTAACGCATAAGCTAATATAAGCAAACTATTATATATTTTTATTTTAAATAATTAATAAATAGCTTATAAACTAACTATTAATCTTAAACTAATATAACTAGAATTAACCAGCTTTATAAAACTACGTTTTATAAGCTATGCATATACTGTTTATAACTTCTGCTATTTAATTAAAAAATAAACCTTATTTGCTACCCTAATAAATATACCTTCAGGCATAGCCCATCACAGTTATAATTATTAATATAAATATTTGTTTATAATTTCTGCTTGTTTTATAGTTTTATAATAGCTAATAAAAGTTAAAATATATTTTATATTTAGTAGCTTATATAATTTATTTATAAATATTAAAATAAATTATAAATTTTAATTTAAAATTATTATTATTAATATATTAAATATTTAAAATAACTTTTATAATATATTTTAGCTATGTTTATTATAATAGCTTATATAATATATAAAATTATTTAAGCTTTTTTTAATCGGTTTATTATAATAAACATGTTATTATAATTATATTTGTTTTAAAGCATTTATTTAAAATCTATTATTAAATATTACTACATATAATTAAACATTAGCAGAAGTTTTAGTTTTTTTAAAGTTTTATTACGTAATATTTTTGCTAAGCGGCATTTTATATAGTTTGTTATATAAGTGTTACAGCTGTTTGTTAGCCTGGGCTACTAATATTTTTTTAATATTAGTTTTTTAGTTTTACGTTTTTTTAAATATATTATAAATATATAGTTATAGATTTTTATATTAATTTAATTTTTAAATATAAATAGTTTAATATTATTTATTATTTATTTATTATTGTTAATCTGTTTATTATTTATTAAAAGTTATTATTTCTAGTTGTTTTAGCTTTATGTTAGTAAATCTTTATATTAAAGTTTTTATAGTTTTTTTTTTAATATTTTTTTAATTAATCGAGGTTTTTTTAAATTTTTTAGTTTTTTATATAAATATACTATTAATATTTAGCAGTTATATTTTATTTGACTTAAGATATGTTTTATTATACTATTTATAAATTAAAATATTATTAAATATTTTTAAGCTTTTTTTGTTTTTATATCAAACGATCTTTTATTTTTAAAATAAAGTATTTATCACTATATTTTTTTTTAATTAAAAATAATAAAAATTATATTTTAAAAACAAGTTAGTTTATTCTGTTTATTACAAGTTTAAATATTATTTTATGCTAAAATATTTTAAATCTTAATAATTAATAATTATTAAAAAAGTTTTCTTTATGTATTAACTAGTTTAAGTTATTATTTTTTTAAAGCTATAGCTACTGCTAATATTTTTTTATTAAAAATTCTATAATTTAGCACAGCATTATATAATATTTTTAAAAAATAAGCGGTTAAATGCTAATTTTTTTTATATAATTAAAATAACGCGCTAAAAGCTACTTTATTAAAAAAGTTAGTTTTTATTTTAATAAATAAGTTATAATTATAATATTTTAATAAATAAGTTATAATTATAATATTTTAATAGTAATATAAAAATTAAAGCTTTTTCTAATATAATAAAAGTTTTATTATATTTATTAGTTTATTTAAAAGCTTTTTTTTATTAAGCGGTTTAAAAAAATACTATCTGATTATATTTATTTATAAACTTTCTGAAGAAATTATAAAAACTTAAAAAACTATATATTTTTATAATAATAAATACTTTTTAATTTATTACAGCTTTTATTTTAATAAAATTAATATAAATATTATTAATATTTATTATATAGCTTAAAAACTTAGTTTATTTTTTATAAAATTTTGATTTTTTAAGTCAGCTTATAATTTTATGTTTTATAGTTTTAAAGCATTTTTAAATATATATATAATAAGTTTTTATATTATTAAAATAAATAAAACCGTTGTTTATATATACGTTATAAAAGTTATTTAAAAATTAAATAACGTATTATTAATATACTTTTAAAATATAAAAGTTTATTTATTAAATTAAATAAAAAGCTTTATAATAATAAACTTTATATTTAATATAAAATATAATAAAGTTTTTATTTTTTAATATATTTTAATATAATAAAATATTTATTATATATTAATTTTTATAAAGATTTTAATTTTAAAAATATAAAACAGGGTTTTTTAATAAAAACAATAAATATTAGTTTTTTTATAATTTTATTTAGTTTTTAATAGTTTATATAAAAACAGAGTTTTTTATTAGCTTTTTTAAGAAATAATACTAAAAAAATATATAATATATTGTTTAGCTTAATAAATCTTTTTATAAATTTTAATTAAATGTTCTTATATAATATATAGCTTATTAAATAATATTTTATAGTCTATTTATAATTAATAAAAAATAATTTATTTAAAGTTTTTTATTAAACATGTTTAACAAGTTATAATATTTAAAAAGTACAAGTTCTAGTATTTCTTTTTTACGTTTTTATTTTTTAGTTTTTTAGTTTTTTTAGTTAATTAACTTATTAATTTAATAAATACTAATAATTTATATTTAGTTATTAGTTTTATTTTTATATATTAACGTTTTAAAAGCAATAATATTAAAAATAATAATTTAAATGTTTAGTTTTTTTTATACTGGCTTATTTTTTTTTTTATATAATAAAGTTTAAAAACATTTAATTTTTAATTTAAAAATATAAATTGTTTTTTATTTAATATAATTTTTTCTGGTTTAAAGCTTTAAAAGTTTATTAAACAGGAGTACGTTTTTAAGTTTTAGTTTATTTTTTTTATATTTTTTAAACTAAAGTTGGATTTTTTATAAATTTTTATTTTTGCTACTAGTATTTTTTATAAAAGCTTTTTTTAGTTTTTTTTTTAGTTTTTTAACAGGCATTTTAAAGTTAATGTTTTTATTTTTTGTTTAATATTTATTTAATATTTTAAATATTATAACTATGTTTTAGCTTTATTTATAGCTAGCATATAATAATATTTATAATTTTTAATAAATAAAATAAAAGATTAATATATATTATTTAATATTAAACAATGTATTATATTATTTAAACTATTTTTTTTAATACTATTTTTTATTTTATGTTTAAAATATTAACAAGTATATTTTTAAATATTTTTTATATATTTTAAAATTAAATATAAAACACGATTAATTTTTAATCCGATTTTCTGTTATATTTAGTTATTAGTTTAAATTTAAATTGTTTTAATAAAAATATGTTTGTATTTATATACATACTGGCTTCTGTATTACTAAATACGTTAAAATAATAAGTAATAATCTATTATTACATAAAGTATAAATATATAATAAAAGTTTTTTATTTAAATAGTTATTTATTAAGTTTTTTTTGTTTTTACGCGATAATAATATTTTTAAAAAAAAGTTTATTTGTTTTAAAGTTATTTTTTCCCTGTTTTTTTTACTGCGCTTTTTTTTAATTCTAAAAATTATTAGTTTAAACTTTTTTATAATTATATTTATATAGGTATTATGTCAAGCTTAATCTACAGCTTTTATAAAATAGTTTTTAATAATATGTTTTTTTTGTTTATATTAAAAGCATTTATTTTTAATAATTAATGGTTTTATTTTCTCGGTTATAAATTAAAGTTTTTATTTTTTTATAAACATGTTTACTAATAAAGTTAGTTATATTATTATAGCTAGAAAAGGTTTAATATAACAAGTATATATTATATTTTATATTTTATATATTATTTTTGTTTTATAAGCTTTATTTTTTTTAATTATTTATAAATAAATAATAAGCTATTTAAAAATAATATTTTATATAAGCGTTAAAATCTAGAGTATTTTTAAATATTTAAAAATAGTTTTAATAATTATATAAGATAACAACTTATTTTCAAATTTTTTTTATTTTGTTTTATTAAAGCATATTTTTTAATAAAATATATAAAATCTATTTTAAATGATATAAATTTAGCAAAAATATATTTATTAAAGTTTAAAGCTTTATAATCGGCTTTTATTTTTTAAAGCGTTTAGATTTTTATAAATATTAAATAACTATTATATTAAATTTTTAAAATTATAATTACGTTAAAATATTTATTAAATAAATATAAAACCAAGTTTTTAAATATTTTTTAATAAAATAGGCCTTAATATTGCTTATTTTTATATTATTATTAGCAAACTAATCTGCGTTTATTTTAAAACAGTTAATTATATTTTTATACTTTATTTTAAATTTTATTTTATTTTTAAAGCGTTATTATAAAACTTATTTATAAATATTTTAATTAATTTTTATGTTTTTCTATTAAAATTTTAAAAGCAGGTTTTTTCAATATAATTTAATAAATTAATTATTTATTAGTTAAATTTATTTAATAAATTTTAAAAATAGTTATAATCAGCTGTTATAATTTTTAATTTAATTATAATATAATTTATAACTGCGTTATTATTTTAGCTTTTAAATAGTTTAAATATAAAAAGTTTATATTTTTATTCTGTTTATATAATTTATTTAATTTTTATTATGCTTTAGTAAAGCTTTTTAAACATTAGACAATTATTTTTAAGCTATTATAAGCTCTGCTTTAATATTTTTAAATTATTTTTGTTTTTTATAAAGCGTTTTTTTATATTTTATAATATAAGTGCTAAATTTTATAGTTTATTTTATAGCAGTTTTTATTTGTTTAGCGCTATAATATATAATAAAATAATAATTAATTGTTGTTTATTAAAAGTTATTAATATATATATATTTTTTTATTTTATTAAAAAAAAAAAATAAAAATAAAAAAGTTTATATAAAGTTTATAAATAATTTTATATTAATAAGTTTATTAAAGTTAAGTTAAATAAAATTGTTTTTTTTATAATAAGTTTTTAAAAAAGCCTGTTGGTTGTTTTTATAATAATTATAGCAAAATTTTATATTAAAATGCCAACTATTTTATAAAAACTTATAAGTTTTATTATATAAAACAGCTTAAAAATCTAAAGTTTTAATTTATAAATAAAATTTTTAAGCAAAGTTAAACAGTAAGTTTTATATCGCTTTAATTTTAATACTAGCTTTAATAATTAAATATGCTATATTAAATTTTTAAAATAATTTAAATATATTAAGTTTTAAATATATTATTAAAAGGGTTTTTAATAAAATATATTAATAATTTAAAAATTTTACGTAATAAAATAATGTTTTAATATGCTAAATTTTAACATGTTTATAAGCACTGCTTATAAAAAAGTTGATATTATATTATTAATATTATTTTTATATAAAAATATTTAAAAAGCAGTTTTAATACTTTAAAATAAAATAATTTATAAATTATTATATTAGTTATAAATAAAAAGTTAAAGCTTTAGCAATATATAATATATTCTATAAAAAATCTATAAATAAAAAAAAAAAAATAAATAGAAGGAATTAGCTTATTAAAATTCTGGCTAAGTGCAAATGTGTGAGGTAGGTCCAGTCTGTGCGCTACAGCTGGTCTGTGCGCCCTAGTTAGCAACAGGTGTACAGATACAGGTCTGTGCCACATGCCTGATTAGCCAACCAGTTATCCGTAACTAGTAATATTAAAATTAAAATTATATAAAACTTATTATTTAATTTTGCTGCAAAGTTTTATTTATAAATTAAAACTTTAAACTTTCAAGCTGTTTTATATAATAAAACTTACAAATTTTTTTATAAAACAGTTAATATTTTAATATAGAATTTTGCTATAATTATTATAAAAACAATTAAGAGGTTTTTTTGAAAACTTATTATAAAAAAAGCTAATTTATTTAATTTAACTTTAAAAATTTATTAATATAAAATTATTTATAAATTTTATATAAAGTTTTTTATTTTTATTATTTTTTAATAAAATAAAAGTAAAAATATATATATTAATAATTTTTCGATAAATAATAATTAATTATTATTTTCTTATATATTATATAATTAAATAAATAAAACTGTTATAAAATAAGCTATAAAATTTAACGCTTATATTATAAAATATAAAAAACGTTTTATAAAAATAAAAACAATTTAAAAATATTAAAACTAAGGTAATAATAGTTTAAAATAACCGTTTAATATTTAAAAAGCTTTATTAAAATAGAATAAAAATTAAATAAATTAAACAGATAAAACAAAAATATAAACTTTTATATTTAAACTGTTTAAAAGCTAAAATAATAATACAGCTATAAATTATATTATAATTAAATTAAAAACTATAATAATTAATTATAATTAGATTTAAAATTTATGAAATAAATTTAACTAATTAATAGTTAATTTATTAAAATATATAAAAAAAGATTTGTTGTTAAAACTTTTAAAAAAATATAAAAATAAATTAAAATATTTTTAAAAGATTTTTATAATAACGTTTTAAAAAATAAAATAAAATTTAAAATATAATATAAAAATCTAATTAACCGTTTTAAAAGAAATATAAACTAGTTTATTAATAATAATATAAAAATTAGCAACATTAAGTTTTATTTTATTAAAAACATATTTAAAAACTTAGTTTTATATTTATTTAATAAACATTTTAACGTAATAATAACTTTAAAAATTTAATATAATATTAATATAATATTTATAAAAAATAAACGTTTTAAACAAAATAAAAGCTGATTATAAAACTTTAAATCCTAATAAATATATACTTATTAAATTTATATAGTTTAAAATAAATTTTATATATTTTATTAAAAAACACGTTTTAATAATACTAAATAAAAAAAATTTAGAAACAAGTTGTTATTTTATATATTTATTAAAACTATTTTTAAATCTTTAAAAAACATTATAAATTTAAACGTTTATATAAAATATTATATTTAAATAGTTTATTATTTATTTATAAATAATTAAAAAAAACAAAGCTTATATAATAAAAACAATATGTAAAATATAATAAATACTTGTAATATTAAACTTTTTTAGCTATAATAATATAATTAATTTTATGAATAAATATATTTATAAAAAATAAAAATTTTAACTTATAATTAAAAAATAAAACAATTAATTATTAAAAACAAGTGTTTTTAATATAAACAAAAAAAATATATTATTAAAAACTGTTTTATAAAAGCTGCAGACCAGGCTTAATATAATATTTATATAAATATAATTTTAAAAAAGTTTAAACCAGCACTTTTTAAAATTAAAAAAAACGCGGAAAAAAAAATAAAAAAAAATTAACTTTAAAAAAAATAAACTTTTTTTTAAAATTAATATTAACACAGTCAGGAAAGGGGGGGCTCCTTATCTAGCTAGCAAAGCTAGCTAGATAAAGATTATATAGCTTAAATAAAATAACCTGGCTTAATAAAGCTTTTAGTCCTTGCGGGACCAAAAGCCTCTATTTAATCTATATTACACTTTTATAAACTTGATTATACTACTTTTAGTAAACTATACTAAATAATGCAGTAAATCTTATAATTACACGATTTTATATTTTAGTCTATTTTTTTTTGTGCTAGCAGATAAAATACGGTTAGTTTTTTAACGTTTATATATACTTAACCTTTAATATAACTTTTTTTTGTATTTTAAGCAGCGCTGTTTGCTAAAAAAAGCAGAACTATTAATTTTTAAGCTTGGCTGTGGCTAATACAATTTATTAATATTTATTAACTTATAAATTTAACTAACTAATTAATTTAATATATTTTGTGTTAATTAGTTGATTATTTTATTTTTGCTAATATAAAAAACCAAAAATATAACAACAGCAACGTTTAATTTTGCATTATATTTTAAACAGTTTAAGTTATTAGTTGTTTATTTATTACCGCATTTAGCAATTAATATAATAAAATAATTTATTGTTTTTTTAAACTTTAATTATTTTAGTATTAAATTTTTAATAACTATAATATTATAATTAGTTGTTTTTTAAACTTTAATTAGTATTATATTTAAATAATAATAATTATATATTTTAAAATATAATTATTACTAGCTTTATTTTTTAAAAGCTTATGTTAAGTTTTTAATAAGCACGTAAATTTTAATACTATTTAATTATATTTTTTATTTTATTTTTAATTTTAAAATTTAATTTTGTTTTAAAATATATATAACTATAAATTTATAAAACCGCTAATAATATTTATTACTTTAATTATAAAATAATCTATATATATTTGTTCTGCTCTTAATTTACTTAATAATTATTAATATATTAAAACGTAAAACTAACCTAGCATTTTTAACATTTAAAAAATTTAAAATAGTTTTAATAATTAAAAATTTAATTTTAAAGCTTATAAAAACAGAAAAAATCTTTAGCTTTAATATAGTTTAACTTAAGCTATTAATTTTAAAAATAATATAGAAAAACGTTATTTTTGCTAGCAAAACTTATGTTTATTAAGCTAGCACTTTTTAATTTATATAAAATTAAAAACTAAAACTATAAATATTAAACATTTTATATTAAAAAAATATAATTTAAAATAAATTTAACCCCAAGTTTAAATTAAGTAATAATAAAAATTAAAGGTTTATATTTTAAACTTGTTTAAAAACAATATAAAATTAACAAAGAATTTAACGAAAACTTTAAAATTATTATTTAGTTTAAAGCTAAAAAAATAACTTTTAATAATAATAACAGTTTTTAATTTTTTTAAAAAAATAAACAGTTTTAAAAACTATATTGCTAAAAATATAAATAAATTATTACAATAATAATAATTTAAATTATAAAATTAAAAATTAAAATTTAAACTAAATAAATAAGCTTTTAAGTTTTTACTCCAGCTCTAAACTTTTATAGAATTAATATAATAAATTAAAAATAATATAACTAAAATAAAAAACATTTTAAAAATATTAAAACAATAAAGATAATTAATTAATTGCTATAATAATTAAAAAATATTAAAATATGAGCTAATATAAAGACTTTAGCTTTTAAAGCATTTTATCGCGATATTAATTAATTATTTAAAGCTGCGTTAAATATAACTAAATATGCAGCAGTATTACCTGTTTAATTTTAACAGCTTGGTTATTAATACTTAACTGCAGCTATATTAGCATTAAAACTATTGCTTAAATTATTTATTCTAATCTTTTTAATAAAACTAAGATAAGTTTTAGTAGTAGTATTAATACTTATTATTTTAATAGTCCGTTTTAAAATATAAACTATATACTTGTTAATAAAAGCTTTGTTTATTAAAGCAGCATAACAATATATAAATCTTTTCATTTTATATTAGTTTAAATATAATATATTTGCAACTTTTTTTATTATAATACTTTTAAAACTATAACATTTAATAAATAATAAAAACTTTTTAAAACTACTTCTATAAAACAATAATTTTAAGAATTTAAATAGCTTAAATATAAACAATAAAAAAAGCGGTAAAAAAAACCTTTAAAAAAACGTTTTAATTAAAAAAGTTAAAGTAGCAGAAATAGCTATAAATATAAATAAAAAAACTAAAAAAAAAATATTAAACATTTAACAGCTTTGCTTTTTTATTATATAATAATTATATAAAACAAGCTAATATTAACTAGTTTAAGTTAAATAAAAAAAATAAAAACGACATAAAAATAACAGCTAATAAACATAAGCTTATTTTTACTAACATATTTTATTTTATAAAAAAAGTTAATTTATTTTTTAAAGATTTAAAAATAGCAGAACAAAATATTTAATAAATTTTAATTATATTTTAAACATTATTAAAAAAACCAGCAGTTTTATAATAAAATAATAAGCTAACTATTAAAAAACAACTTAAATTTAAAATATAAAAATTAAACGTTCTTTTAAATAAAATAACCACCTGATTTAATATATAACCTGCTTGAGAGGTGCACCATGGGGGGGGTGAAAAGTGTATTGTAAAAGATGAAGATCTAACTATTCTGATCTAACTTGTGGATCTAGCTAGGTGCATGGGCCAGGGCCCACTTATTAGGGCTAGTCCCAAGTGGTGGGGTGCGTGGCTTTGCCACGCTACAGGTGGGGCTACAGCGCTTATATAAGCGACTCCCCTGTCGGCGCGTATCACTGCTATAGCAACAGAACGTTTTATTTAAATTAAATTATTATTAAAAAATATCGTATAACAAAATACTGCTTTTATTATATTTATATAAAAAACTAAAATATATTTAAATTATAAAACTTTTAAACGTTAATAATAAAATTAATATAATATTATAATTATAATATAAACTAACATAAACTTTAAAATTAAGCAATATTTTTAACACTTAATATAAAAATACTTTAATTAAATATATAATTTAAATTATGAAAACAAAGCTTTTTTTAATAACAGTAGCAAAAAATAAAGATCTATAAATTAAAAAAAGCTATTAAAACTATAACAAAAAATCTAATTAAAAAAATAAACGTTAAAAAAACGCCGATTAAAACAAAAAAAAAAAAATAGTATAATAAAAACAAAAAAAAAACAAAAAAAAAACGGCCAGAATAAACATAAAAATAAATATAATCGTTATTAAAAAAAACATATTAACGCAGCTAAGTTAAACTTGTTAATATTAAACGCAATATTGTTTCATATTTTATTTAGCTTTAAATTAAATGATAATAAAGCGTTTATTATAATTAATTATAGCTAATTATATAAATATTGTAAATAAATATTTAATTTAACACGTAATTAAAATTAACATGTTATAGGTTATATTAAACGTTTAGCTAAATATATTTATAAGTAATATAATATATTGTTTATATCGCGTAATATATTATTTTAATATTTATATAAATATAATTGTTTTAATATTACATTAAAAATTATATAAAAATTTTTTTATAACAGAACTAATTAAAAATATAACAAGAAAAAATAATAAATTTTAAACAAAAAACAAATTAATTATATTGTTAGTTTAAACAACATTTAATCAGTTATATAATTTTAAAAAATAAAATAAAAACAATAATTTTTATATTTTAAAATTGTTATTAAAAATTTATAAATAGTAAAATATTATTAAAAGCTTAAATATAAGTTATATTTATTTAATAATAACAAAATAATTATTAAGCAAATTTAAATATATTTTTAAAAATAAATAAGCTAGATTTAAAAAATAAAAATAATTAAATTAAATATACAAAAAAGCTATATTAAAATTTTATATATTAAGACATAATAATTATAAATTTTCATAATTATTAAAAGTTGTAAATATAGCATAAATTATAAAAAAAAAATAATATTAAAATATTATTAAAAAATAACTTGTTACATATTTATAAAATATTAATTAATTATAGTTTAAATATAGTTATTTTTATAAACGTTAAAAACTTTAAAATATTTTTTAAATGTTTTTAAAACAAACTTATATATATATAAAATAATTTTAATATAAAAATTATTTTAACATTTAAAACATTAATATTAGCACTAATTAAATATAAATTACTATTTAAAAATAAACACTTTATATTTAAATTATTATAAAAAATAATATAGCAGCTTTAATTAAATTTATAATTTTTTAAACCTAATAATTGCTAATTTATTTTTAAAACTAAAACTATTTTTAAAAATACTTAATAAATATAATTTAAAAATAACAATATTAAAAATTAAATATTAAAAATATATAAAATTTTTTTGTAAAAGCTATAATAATAGCTATAAGTTTAATAGCAGCTAGAGCTGTAAATATAACTAATGTATTAATAATTAATACTAGCTTGCTATTTAATACGTTTTAAAACATTTTATTAATTATTAATTTTAATACTTTTATATTTAAAAAAAATACATATATATTTAATACTTTTAAATTATTAAAGATATATTTTTAGCAGACTTTTTATTAATAATTTTTATTATTGCTGCTATTACTGCCAATATATATTAAAATAATAATATAACTTTAAACTTAGACTTAATTATAACAAAAATTAATATAATCGCTAGAATAATTAACGCGTTAAAACAACACGATATTCTTTTAGCAGGCTTTTTTTTTAATAAAGTTTTTAATATAGCTAACGCAACTAGCGTAACAGATATAACTAACATAATAAATATAATTAACGCGATTTACGCGACAAAAATACCTGTAGCAAAAACAGACAAATAATTAAATAAAATATTAAAGCTTAAAATTTAAAAGATCCTATTAATACTAAGTATAAAAAAGCCTAATAAAAAAAACAAAATTAAAGCTTTAAATAAATAGTTTATTTATATAAAAAAAAATATTATAACGCTAGAAACTTTTAAGTTGTTAAACAAAATATTTGATATTTAAAAAAACTAAAGTACTATTAATATATTAAAAAAAACAAATAAAAATCTTTTAATAAATAATTAGCAATAAATAAAACTAAATTTTTATTTATATTTTTTTAATATATATAATTAAAAAGCAGTTAATATAATATTTAATAAGCTTTATAAGCAAAATAAAATAAAATAAATAAATAGTTTTTTTTATTTATATATTTAATTTTATTATATAGCTTATACGTAAAAAAAACTATATTTATATTTAATAGTTAATTTAAAAGTTTTAAATAAAATTGCTGTTTTAAACAATTATTAATTATTATTATAATCTATAGTAAATATATTAAGTAAAAAAAATATTTTATTATAATAAATACAACTATATTTTTTATTAATTTATAATTTATTTTAATTATTAAAACTGATTTATAATAAACAGTTTTTAAAACTAAAATAATTAATAAAAGCTTTAACAAGATTTTATAATATGTCTGCATATATTTAACGTTTTATAAATAAATTGTTTTATTTTTATAAATATTATTATAAGCTTTTATTAATAATGTTATTATTTTTTAAATATTAAAGCAGATTATTTAGCTTATTTATAAAATATTTTTATATTGTTTAATAAAAAAATTTTTATTTTTAAAAAACTTTAATTATATATTTATTTATAAAATTATTAAGCTTTTAAATAAACGCTTTAAATATATTTATAATAAAAAACAGTTGGCAGTATTTAAAAACCTGAGGTTTTAAATGAATTAAAGCTTTAAAATAATATTTAAAAAATATAAAATTGTTTTATATATTATTGTTATATTATACTAAAGTTGTAAAACTTTTATAAAAGTATAAAATAAAGTTATTTAATAAAAACGTAAAATAAAACTATATAAACTTAATAATTATAGCAAACATTAAATATATTATAAGTTTATATATTTTAAACTAATTATAGCTAAAATAAAATTATTTAAAGCTTTTAAAACTTTATTTATTTATATATTATATTTTATTGTTATAATTTTATAAAATATTATATATATAAATAAATAGCTTGCTAAAAAAAGCTTTAAAATAATATTATATTAAAAATAAATATATATAAAAACTAAAATTAATAATTTTATATATATAAATATTGCTAATAATATTTTAAAGTTATTATATATTATAATTAAAAATTAAATATAAATTTATTAAACTAAAAATAGCTTGTGTAATTTAAACTTATTAACGTTTATAAATTATAATTAAAGCTTTAATAAACTTAATAGTTTTTTACTAATTATTTAATAATAAAAATATATTAAATTAAACTAAGCTTAATAATAAATTTACGGACTATATAAATAAATATTTTATTAACATGTTTATATATTTATTATAATATAAATTATAAAAATATTATATATTAAGCAGGCCCAACATTATTTTAAATATATTTAATGGATTAAAAATATTATTAATTTAGTAAACATTAAAAAAAATATTTTAAATTAATAAAAACTTGTACTAAACAATATATAAATAATATATTTAAAACTAATAATAAAAAAATAATAAAAGCTAAAATTATAACAGACTACGCTAAAGATTTTAAATATTAAAAGTTTTAAAATAATCTATAAAAGCAATAAAAACGTTATAAATCTTTTAAGCTTAAATATCTTTTATATTTATAAATAATTGATTATATAATATTAACTAAAAAATAAACATAGATTATATATATTTAAAAACATATAGTTAAATCTTTAATCATAATATATACAAATAAGTATTATTTTAATAAATAGCATATAATAAAAAATTAAAACTTTATATAATCAAGTTAAAAATTTATAAAATAAAAACATTTTTACATTATTATAATAAATATAAATTATATAATTGACACAGTCAGGAAGAGGGGGGCTCCTTATATAGCTAGCGCAGCAAGCTAGATAAGGATTGTGTAGATTAGATAAGGTACTAGCCTAAGGCTTCTGGTCCCTGCGGGACCAGAAGCCCTTCCTTCCTCAATTCTACATCATACTTTTACAGACTTAACCACACTACCCCTAGTAAACCTTACTAATAATACTAGCAAAAAAAAACTATATAATAATTATTAACTTGTTTAATTAAAAATATTAAGCTAATAAAAATCATCAGAATAAATTTTATTATAAGCTTATTTAAAATATTATTTTTAATTATATTATAATAATTAAAAAATTTAATTAATATAATATATGCGATATTAACACGTTTATGACTTATATTTAATAATAAAAATACTTTGTTAAAAATTAAGCAAAAATATTAGCTAAGCAATTTTTATTTTTTAATTAAAACATATTAAATAATATTATTTTTAATTAAAATTATAAATTTATTTTAAATTTTAAATAAAGCTTTAAAAAGCTATAAAAGCAAAACTTTTATAATAATTTTTTTATTTATAAAATAATAAATTATTTAAATAAAAAATCAAACTATAAAATTATTATTTAATATTATATATATATATATTTAAACTATAAATAAGTAAATATGTTGTTATTTTTACAATAAAACTTAAATAAAATATATTTAAAACTTATTAAATTATTACTTTATAAACAGCTTTTTAAATTTGAACTTTTAAATTAAATAAAATTTTTGCTAATGTACAAATAAATATAATTATTAAAAATATTTAATTTATATAAAAATATAAAATTAGCTATAGATTTTATAACGGCGCGTATTAAATAATATTATAATAATAAGTATAAATTAATAAAATTTAATATAAAAACAAAATATTTTTAAAGCTTTATTTAAAATATTATTTTTTTAAAAAGCTGTTAAAAAAATATTTTTAATAGCGCGTAAAACTATAAAAAATTAAAAAAAAATTAATAGATTAGCTTATAAGTTAAAATTATTAAAAACTTTTAATATTTACGTTATTATTTTAGGCGTGTATTTATTATTTAAAAACATAAGCAAAGATTTTTTTTATTAAAAATACTAGTATTAGGACTAGTGTTTAAAAACAGGACTTGAAAAAATTAATTTATTTAAAATTAAAATAATTTTAAATATTAAATAAATTATAATAAAACAGATTTAATTACTTTATTAAATAGGAAAAATATAATTATAAAACAACTAATAAAAAATAAAGTAGTAATTATATAATATTAAAAAACTAATTAAAAAATACTAGAATTAAAAAAAAAAAAGATTTTAGCTAAAAGAATTAAAAAAAAGCGGTAGCTGACTTTATAAATAAAAAAAAAAAAGTTATATAGTTATTAAAAATAATAACGTTTTATTATAGCTTTAATACTTAACATAATTAAAAAAAAAAAGCTTTTTATTTAGCTAGCAGAGCTAGCTAAATAAAAATTATATAGCTTAAATAAAATAACCTAGCTTAAAAAGCTTCTAGTCCTTGTAGGACTAAAAGCCTCCATCTAATCTATATTACACTTTACAGACTTAATACCACACTACCCCTAGTAATCCTTACGAAGTTATAAACAATATATATATAGCTTATAAAACATAGTTTTATAAAACTGGTTAGTTTTAGTTATATTAGTTTAAGTTTAATAGTTAGTTTATAAGCCATTTAATAATTATTTAAAATAAAAATATATAATAATTTGCTTATATTAACTTATATGCTAATATTCTTTTATAAATATTGTTTATAATAATTCTTTTTGTTTTATATTTCTTTAAAAAAGTTGCAAGCTTATCATAAACTGTTTTATAGTTTTTATGCTTCTGTTTTAAGTTTATAAATAAAGTTTTTTTAGCTTAAAAAAGTTCTTTTTATTAAGTTTTTTTATTTATAAGTTTTAATTTATATATAAATATATATTTTTATTAATTTAATTTATTAAAATATTTTAATATTATTTATAAACGTTTTATAACATTATTTTTTTGTTTATTCTTTATTAGTTTTTATATATTTTTAAATATTTTAAAATTTATATATAATCATTTTTAAAGTTTTGCGAAGCTTTATTTTTATTCTTTTATATATGATTATATAAAGCTTTTAAGCCGCTTATTTTTTTTTTTTTTTTTTAATAATAATTAGTTTTATATGTTATTTTAATTTTTATAATGTTTTAATTTATTATTTAAACTATTTATAAATCGATTTTATTTTATTTTATAACCTGTTTAACATTTTATAATTAATATTATATCTGTTTTTTATTATTATAGCTAGGTTTTATTAGTATTTTTATTTTAGTTAGTTTATTAGTTTAGCTTGCTAACACAGCTGTATTTTTTTGTTTATTAAAAATCAACTTTAAATTGTTTGCAAATTTTTCATTAATAAATTAAATAGTTGTTTTTTAATATATTAAAACAGGCTGTTTTTAACTATTGTTTTTATATTAATTTTATTAATAAAAACCAGAAAAAATATTTTTTTTAAGTTTATTTATTAACTTTTTTTTTCCTTTTTAATATTTAATGCTCTGTTTATTTATTTATAAACTTTATTAATTAACTTTAAAATATTTCTTATATTTTCTTTTATTTTTTGTTTTATTTTTTTTTATTTTTTTTTTTTAAGCTGTTTATATGCTGCTTATAATAGCTTTAAAAGCTTTTTATTAATACTTTATATAACCTTTTTTTTGTTCAGCTTATAAATATATTATATTATATATACGCTATATTAATAAGCTAATAAATAACAACTTTTGAATTTTTTATATTAATTAAATCAGCTGTATGGTTTTTTTTATAAGCTTATTATAAATTAATTATAAAAAAAACCTCTTATTATATATTATATATATTATATAAATAAAAGAAAATATTTTAAAATAAGCTAGCTGTTGTTATAGCTGTTTATATTTTATATTAACGTTATTTATAAACAAGTTTTTAATATTTTTAAGCTATATTAAATATTTTTGTATTTTATTTAAAACGTTTATATATATAATAAATATATTTTTCTAAGTTTTTTTTTATTAATTATTTACTATATATTTATAAGTTTTTAAAGAATTAAAATAAATTTATTAAAGCTTGTTTAAATTTTTAAAACGTTTAATTTATATTAACAAAATATTAAAAATGAGTTTTAATTTTAATAATTATTATTTATATTTAGTTTATATATTATATAAGCAAAATTATTATTCTAATTTAAAACTATATTAAATAGTTTTTAAACAATAAAAAATTAAAGCTTGTTTTATAAATACTCTGCTTATTATTTATATTTTTTTATATATTATTTATATTTAATTAAAAAGAAATTATAAAATGTTTTAAAAACAAATAATAATTTATATATTTTATTATAATTTATAAAATTATTAATAAATTTTTAAAAACTATTATTTTTTTGCTGAAAGCTTTTTTTAAGTTTATATAAACTATATTAAAAACGCAGGCTTTATTTTAATATTAATTATAAATAGTTTAAAAAATAAGCAGAAATTAATTAAGTTTTAAAATAATATAATAAACAGCATAGCTGCAGCTATATTCTTTTATTAAATATATTAGCTGTTTTTATGCCGCTTATAAATAAAGCTTAAAAAATCAAAATTTAATAAAAAAATTAAAATAAATTAAATAGTTTAAGCGCTGTTTAAACAGCATTTATTATTATTTTATTTAAAACTTATATAAAAAATATAAAAATTAACTAGTGTTATTTAAAAGTTTTTTATAGTTTTTAAATTATTTATAATATATTTACAAGCCAATTTTATCTATAATTAAAAAATATTATCTTTTATATTCTTTATTTATTTTATTTATTACTTTTTTATGTTTTATTTTTAAGCTATGTTTTTTTATTTTTATATTAAGTTTATTATTATTTTATATATTTTTATATTTTTTTAAAACGGTTTATTGTTTAAGTTTATAAAGAGTTTTTAAAAGTTCTTTAATAAGTTTAATATATTTTTTATTTTATAATTAATTTATAAGCTTTTTATATTTCTTTTTAATTTAATAAACTTTTAATATTTTATTTATTTTTATTTTTGTTTTTTAAGTTTTACTATTTATATAAAAAGAAACTAGTTATTTTTAACGTTTAAAAAACTAAAGATTTATTTTTACATAGTATATAAGCTTAATATAAAAATAGTTATAAATATTTTTTAAAATATTTAATTTTTAAAATAGCTGCAACGTTTATATGTTTTTAAAAAATAATTAAATCAAATTTCTAGTTTTAAACTTATTAGCTAGCGCGTGCTGTTTATTAGCAGCTTTTTTTTAGTTTTGCTGTATTATAGCTATAACTGCTTAACCAAATTTTATACTGTTTTTTAGTTTATATATAAATATTTTAGTTAAAGTTTATAAATTATAAGCTAGTTTTATTAAACGTTTAATTATTAATATAATAGCTATATAATATTTATAAATGATAAAAAAAGCTTAGTTTAATAATTATAATATTTTAATTATTTATAATAAATATAGCTTTTAAAATAATCTAAGCTAATTATATTAAATATATATAATATATATTTATAAATATATTAGCACTTTTAGGTTGTTTGTTTTATAGCTTTATTTACTTTTAAATAATAAATAATAAATAAACGCTGTTTAATATTTATTAATAAATATATTTTATATAAAAAACAGCTAGTTTAATTTATATTTTTTTTATTAATTATAGCTATAAAAACTTATAATAACAGTAGTAGCATTATATAAATTAATTAACATAAGCTTTCATTTTTATTATAACTATTATTTTTAATATAATAGTTTTATTAAGCTTATTAATAATTATTATTAAATTAATAAAGTGGTTTTATGTTTTTATTAATAAATCTGTTATAAAGTTTATTAAAGGTTTGTTTTAATATTATTTAAAACTAATAATAAATATAACAAGCTTTATTTTTAGTTTTTTTATTATTTTTTATTATAGTTATATATAAAACGTTTTATATTTTTAAAAACGCTAGCTAAATTTTTTTTAATATTATTATAACAGTTTTTTTTAATTAAAATGTTTTATTAAATATAAGTTATAAATATTTTATATTATTTTTGTTTAAAAAGTATTTAATTAAAAATTTAAAGCTGGTGGTAAAATTTTCATATGTTATACAGGTTTAAATTATATTTAATAATTAATACTTTAAAATTTAATTTTATAAAAAATATATACGTTTTTTATATTATATAAATAATACATATATAGCTTAGGTTTTTTAAAACTAGTATTTTAAATATTAGCTAGATTTTTATTATTAAATATTTGTTTTTTTTAAAAAATTAATATATTTTTTGTTTATATATTTAAATAGTTTATAATTAGCTTAAAAAGGCTTAATAAGCAGTTATTTATTTTTAAAAATTATTTATTTTATTTTACATATTTTTTATTTTAAGCTTTTTTAAAAAGTTTTAGTTATGTTTAATAACGTGTTTATTTAACTGTTTAAATATTTTTATAAAATTTTAGTTTAAATTTATATTTAGTGAATTTTTAGTTTAATAAATTTATTTTTAATTAATTTTTAATAGTTATAAAATAAATAAAGTTTTAAAATTAAATATTATAATAAAAAACATGTTTATATTTTTAAGTTTAATATATTAAATTTATTAACAGCTTATAATTATAAAAGTTTTTATTATAAGTTTTATAGTTAATTTTATAGCTATAAAACAATGTAAATAATATATAACAAGCTATAGTTTTTATTTTTTTAATTAATTAAAGCATTTTTATAAAACTATTTGATATAATTTATTTTTATAAAGTTTTATATTAAAATTAAAATAAAGTAATATAATTTTATTTATAAAAATGTTTTTAAATATTTTAAAAGCTATGTTTTTATAAGTTTTTATTTAAAAAACATTTTTTTATTAATATTATTAATAAAGCCGTTTTTTTAAATAACTATTTATAAAGTTTTTATAAAAGTTCATAAAACTTGAAATTTTTATATATTTTTAAACGTTATAAAAGCTTTTTTTATAAATTATATATAGCTTTTAAAATTAATATTAATATTTTTATTTGTTTTATAATAAATTTTATATATTTTATTATAAAACTTTAAATTTGTTTTTATTAATATTTAAATAAAGCCAGCGTTTATAAAACAGCTTAAAACTTGTTTTATTTTATAATAATAGTTTATTTACTAGCTTAAAAAATATAAATATTTTATTAATATATTTAATATAAAAATAATTTAAAAGTTTTACAATATCTTATTAATATAGTATTAAAATATTATAAAAGCTTTATATTAGCTAAAAACATTATTAGCTATTTAAACAGTTAAAACTTAATTTAAAAACTGTTTTTTTTTTTTTTATATATTAATTTTATAAAAGTTAACTTAATATTTAATTTAATAAATTATTTATTTTATAAAAATATTTCAAACGTTTTTAAATTAAAAAAAATATGAGTTTTTTAATAATATTATTAAACGTTTTATAGTTATAATAAAAACAAAAATTATTATGAAGCTTATATATAAAAAGATTAAAATATTTATTAACAAGCTGTTTATATATATATATTTTTATTTAATAGTTTAATAAAAGTTTTTAAAAAATAAAAGTTTATTTTTAATATATTATATAAAAAGCATTATAAAATTTGCTTTTTATATTTTTATATATTTATATTTAAATATATTTTATAATTTGTTTTAAACAGTTAAAAATAAAGCTTGTATTTTATGCTTATTAAATACGTTAATTTATTTTTTGGTTTATTTAAAACTTTTTTAAATCGTGTTTAAAACTTTTAAATTAAAAACTCAGCTTATTTAAATAATTATTATAAAAAAACCTTAAGTACCTTTTATTTCAACTTTTTAGTTTTATATGTTTTTATTACTTTTAAAGAAAAATAATATTAATTATATATATAATCTAATCTGTTTTAATAGTTTTTATTTAATTTATATATTCTTTTTTATAATTATTATATTATTTATTTTTTATGTTTATATAATCTTTATCAACAATATATATTATTTTTTAATATTAATAAATATTATAACTTTTTATTATATATATATATATTTATTTTATATTTTTATTTATATTTATATTTAAATAAGTTATTTTATTTATTTTAAAAACTGTTTATAACCTTTTTTTAACAGCTAGCTTAAAAGCTGTTTTTTATTTTTATATATAATGCCTTGTATTTTTAATAATATTTTTTTAATAGCTGTATAATATTTATATTTTTAATTAATAAAAGTTTTTAAAATTATGTTTTTTATAAATATATTAATTATAAAAATAAGCTATTTATAAGCTGTTTAATAATAGCTATTTTTTTTAAATTAATATTAATTTTTAATAGCGTTTTTTTTAAAGTTATTTATTTTTTAACTTTTTTTATTGCTTAACCTTATTGTTTTTTTTATGTTTATATTGTTTATATAAATGTTTAGCCTGCCTGCTGGCTTTATAAAGCATAATTTAATAAAATAGCTTAGTTTTTTATAGTATAAACAGTTTTTTTTTGTGTTTTAGCAGCGCTTTTTTTTTTATAGCTTAAATAATTTAAACTTTGTTTAAAAAGTTTTATTAAATAATAAGTTTAAAAAAACAGTTTTAATTATTTTAAAATTGTTTTTAAATTTACTGCTAAAGTTTTATAAGTTATATTATATTTACGTTTAATTTAAACGTTATTTTTAATATAATAGTTTAATAGTTTTTTATTTATTTATTATTTTTAAAATTTAATTAAAATAATTTTAATAATTATTAAATAGTTATATATTTATAAAAACTTTTTAACCTTATTATTTATAGGGTTTAAATAAAATAATAATTTAATATTATTAATTTAGTTTATTTTATTTAATTTTAATAATAACTGTTTAAATTAAAAAAACAGAGAAAAATATTCATTAACTTTTAATAAAATATATATAGCTTATAAATAAAAAATAGAGCTTTATTTAAATTATTATAAAGAGTTTTAATATATTATAAAACTATTGTTAAATTAGCTTTTATATTAACGCTGCTTGTAATATAAAATAATTTAATAATAACTTATATATTATTTTTAAGCTGCTTATAAATATTATATTATTTTAATTTGTTATTACTTATAAATTTTTATTTATTTATAGTTTATATAATATAAACTTTTTTATATAACTTCTTTAAAATAGTTTTTATAAACTTTTTAAGCTAAACTAAAAGTTTATGTTTAAACTTTTTATAATTAAGTTTAAAAACTTAATATAGTTTAATAAATAAATATAAAAATAATATTAAAATTAATATTTTAATTATTTAAAAATAATTTTAAGCTGTTTAAATATAGCTTTAATTTATTTTTATTAATAAAATGTTATTTTTTTTTAAAAATAATAAATTATTATTATTATATTTTATAGCTTATATTAAAATAAATTTTATTTAATTATTTAAAATAGCTTTTAAAAACCTTTTAATTAAGTTGTTATAAATTTATTAAAAGCTTTAAAAGCTAAAAATATTTAACAAGCTATGCTTAAAAATATATTTATTAAAATAATAAATAAAGTGTATTTTTTTCTGTAAATAATAAAAATTATAAACAATATATATATAGCTTATAAAATATAGTTTTGTAAAGCTGGTTAGTTTTAGTTATACTAGTCCAAGTTTAATAGTTAGTTTATAAACTATTTAACAAATATTAAGGATAAAAGTGTATAATAGTTTACCTGTATTAGCCCGTGCGCTAATACTTCCTTATAGGCACTGCCTATAATAGTTTATTTTTAACTAGTAAAACAGCTTTTTTTATATAGCAGTTTAATTAGCTTTATGTAATATAAAACCCAAGTATATAAAAGTTTTATTATATTTATATATTATTTAAAAGTTTTTAATTCATTTAAAAACACTAAGTTGTAAATTACAGCAATATAGCTTTTTAATATTATTGTTTTAAACGCGTTTATTTTAAATTTAAATAAATTTATTAAAAAATAGCTAACAAACAAGCTTATTAATCATATAATTATATATTTATTTTTACATAGTTTAAAAATAATTTTTAAATATTTTGATTTTATTTAATAATATTTAAAAATATTATCTTATTTATAAACATTTTGATATTCTTTTAACATATTTTTAAAAATTATTTATAGAACGTTATATATATGCTAAAATATTATAAAGTTTTCTTATTCTAACAGAATATTTGTTTATTTTTTTAAGTTTATTATTATGAACCGGTTTTTAAAGTTTAAATATATTAAAAACTAATAAAAAAATAGTATTATTTTAATCATACTTCTAAAATGTTTTTTTAAACGATTTAATTATTTTTGCTTAAAATAATAATAAATAATTATTTAATAGAATTATTTGATTAAAAACTTTTAATCTATAATTATTTAGTTTTTTAAATTATAATATTTAAAAGTTGTATTTTATTTAATATAAATTATTATATTATAAATATATAATATATAAATAAAGTTAATTTATTAATTTATTTTATACGTTTTTTTATAAAAGTTGTTATAAAATTTATATAAAAATCTATATTTTTGTAACTAAATAAATATATATAATATCCCAGCTTAAAACTTTATTTTTATTAATTTTTATTAAAAAAGTTTTAATTATTATTTAATTAATATATCGATTTTTTGGTTTTATTAAACATTTAAAGCTTCAGCTATTTTCTTTTAATTTTTTAGCTAAAAATCTTTTTTCAGGATATATATATATGCTTATAAAAATAATTATTGTTAATCTATTTATAAAAAGTTTAATTTTTAAAATAACTATAATTTTAAAGATTTTAAAGCTTGTTGTTTTTAAGATTCATATCTCTTTGTTTTTTTATTTTAAAAAATTGATTCTATTTTCTATAATATTTATAAACAGCGTTTTAAAAAAAAATAGAATTAAATAAGCTTTTATAAAATTAACGATTTTATTTAATATTAACGTTGTTAGAACTATGGCAATTAGTCACAGTTACTCACAGCTGTTGTACGTACATATGTTTTGTACAAGCATATGGCGTATATATCACGTATATATATATAGCGTGTATACTTTATACCTGAAACAAGCTATATTATCGCTGTTATTTTAATAAGTTATATGCTAACAAAATTTTTATATAAAACTTAAAATAATATTATATATAATAATTACTTAAATAAAATTATTAAGCAAAATAAATATTAAATAATAAAAATTATATTCTAGTTTATATATAAATAATATATATATTATATATATAAAGCTTATTTAATATTAATTAATACTTATAAAACGTGTTTATAAATTAATAAAAATAAAAATAAAACGCGCTTAAAATTTAATAAACTTAAACAAGTTTTTATATTATATTTTAAAAATTTTATTTTATAAAAACAAGTTATTTTTATATAATAAAAGCTTAAAAAATTAGTTTTGAATATTTATATTTTATACGCTTTATTATATTTTAAAGTTATAATATAAAAATTAAATATTAAAAAGCAATAATATATAATTATATAAAACTATTTATTATATAAAAACTAAACCATATATAAATAAACTTTTAAAACCTTATTTATTAATTTATTATTAAAACTTATTTTTTATTTTTTATTATATTTTTATAATTATTTTATAATAATTATATAATAAAAAAACTTTTGTTATATATAATAATATTCAATATTATAATAAAATTATAATAAACTATAAAATTAATAAATATGCTATATAAAATATTATTAATATATAATATTAAAAACAAAAAGTTGATATTATAACTCTAACTTTTATTATATTTAATATATCAGCAGCTTGTTATTTTTAAAATATAAATATTTAAATATAACTAGCCAGCTATTATAAAAATTCTATATTAAAAACTTTATATTATAAATATATAAAATATAAAACTAATTTTATAAACTAATTTAATAAAAGCTATTTAATATAATAAATAAAAAATATATAATTTAATAGTAACAACAGTTTTATATAAGCAGTAAAGCTTATATAAATCGCATAAAAATAATATATATTAAATAAATTAAAACGTTTTTTATTTATATTTATATTAATATTTATATAAACATTTAATTTATTTATTTTAAATTAACAGCTTTATATAAATATAAATAATATAAGCATTTTATAGCTTAAAATATTATTTAATATGTTATAATTAAAACTAAGATTTAATATATGTTTTAAACCTTAGAAAAAAAACTAATAAATAATATATATAACTAATAATTAAATATAAATATACTTTTAACTTAATAAATAAATATATAATACTTATAAAATATAAACTAAACTTTAAATTAGTTTATAAATATTTTATTAAATATTATTTTTATAAACTTTTAAATAACTATTATATATATATATAACGTTTAATTTAATTATAATAAACATGTTTTTTAACTTATTTTTTTAAAATATATAAAATAAAAATATATTTTTTAATAAATATGTTATTTTTAAAAAACATAAAAAAAAAAATTATTTTAGCAAGCTATATAATTTATTATATAATAAAACGCAGCTGTTTATTAGCTTATATTAACAACTTAAAATAATAAAAACTAATATTACGCTATATTTTTAATTATATTAAAAATCTAGCTAAAACTTTATAAATATAACATTAAACTAAATAAAACTTAAAATAAAATCTATTATATAATAAACATTTATTTTAAAATAAATATAAACTAAAGCTAATATTAAATTAATTAAATTAATATTATTTTTATATAACCAAAATAAAACAATTTAAATCTATTTATATATAAAACATTAGAATTAATATTTATTAAACTAATAAAAACATGATAAGTTTTAAAACAAACTATTAAAATAAAATCTAATTAAATATAACTGTTATATAAATATATTAAAACATATTAAAATTTACAACAGTTTTTATATTTTAAAAACTTATATATAAAAGCTTTTTGCTAACTTAAAAAATATTTATAAATTATAAACAAAAATAAAATAAAATATTTTATATTAAAAATAAATAATTTTTATTTTATTAGCTAAAAATATAATTAAAGCAATTATATAAAAGTTTTTTAACTGAAAAATATATATAAACTTTTAAGCTAGCTTAATATACAACAGAACTTTTTACAACTTAAAAAACAGCTTAACTATAACGCTTATATAAATAAAAAATATTTTATATATAAAAAAACGGGCTGCTAGTTAATAAATTATATATTTTACAAAAAAGCTTATATAAAAAGCATATATTTTAACTTGTACAAAATAATTTTTAACTGTTTTTTATAGCTTAATAATTTTTAGCACATTTTATAAAATATAAAAATATTTTAAACTAAATTTAAACAACAATAAAAAAATTAATAATAAATAAACCATATAGTTAATTTAGTTTTTAATAAATAATATATTTATATACTATATAACAAAAAAAAAATTTTATTTAATTAATTTATATTAAGCGATTAATATTATATAAAATATTAAAATAAACTATAAAATATAAATATTTTTAATTATTTAATAATAAGTAAAGCATAACTGAAAACATATGTTTAAATATATTTTTATATATAAGCTAAATAAATAAAAAAACTGCTTTTATATAATTTAAAAACAAAAAAACTATTATATTAAATAAAACAATTAAAATAAAAACGCTTTTAATATAATAATATATTATATTTTAAATATTTTAATGCTGTTTTTATTTTTTTAAAAACGCAGACTATTTATAAGCTTATTTTAATAATATAAAAACATTATTTTATAATAAAACAGAAAAACTATATTTATTATATGTAAATAAAAACATTTATTTTTTAATATAAGCTTTTAAAAAGTAAAACATATTTTATTAAAATATAACTAAAATGTTTATACTGCTGTTTTAAATATTTTTATATAAAAAACTATATAAACTATTAAATTATATAAAATATAATATAAATTATTTAATTTTAAAAAAATTTAAAAGTTTTATTATTACTAGTAAAGATTACTAGGGGTAGTGTGGTTAAGTTTATAAAATATAACATAGAATTAAAAACAGAAAGGTTTTTAGTCCTGCAGAGACTAGAAGCTTTAAGCTAGTATTTTATTTAATTTATATAATTTTTATTTAGCTAGCTGTGCTAGCTAAATAAAAAGCCTTTTTTTTTAACTATGTTAAATGCTAAAGCTGTAATAAAACGTTATTATTTTTAATAATTATAACTTTTTTTTTATTGTTTATAAGGTTGGCCACGGCTTTTTTTTAATTTTTCTAGCCGAGGTTTATTTTTTTCTTGATTTTAGTATTTTTTAATTAGTTTTGTAATATTATATAGTTGTTATTTTAATTTTTATTAATTATTTTTATAGCTGTATTTTTTTTATTTAACAAAATAATTAAATCTGATTTTAGTATAGTTTATTTAATATTTAAAAATTATTTCGCTTTTAAAAAGATTTTTTTTTTTTTAAGTCCTGCTTTTTAAACATTAAGCTTAATGCTAGTATTTTTAATAAAAAGATTTTAGCTTACATTTTTAAATAATAAGTATATAACTAAAATAATAAAATAAATATTAAAAATTTCCGGTAATTTTAACTTATAAGCTAATTTATTAACTTTTTTAATTTTTATAATTTTACGTGTTATTAAAAATATTTTTAAACAGCTTTTAAAAAATAATATTTTATATAAAGCTTTAAATATATTTTATTTTTATATTAAACTTTATTAATTTATATTTATTATTTTAATATTATTTTATATATGCTGTTATAAAATTTATAGCTTATTTTATATTTTTATAAAAATATTTTTATATAAATTAAATATTTTTAATAGTTATATTTATTTTTATATTAATAAAAACTTTATTTAGTTTAAATAATTAAAATTTAAAAATTATTTATAAGCTAATAATTTAATACGTTCTAAGTATGCTTTATTTAAGTTTTATTATAAAAATAATAATATATTTATTTATTTGCGGTTTAAATATATATATATATAATATTAAATACTAATTTCTATAGTTTAATTTTTTGTTTAAACAATTTATTATTTTATAAATAATAAAAATTATTATTAAAAGTTTTGTTTTTATAGCTTTTAAAAGCTTTATTTAAAATTTAAAATAAATTAATATTTTTAATTAAAAATAATACTGTTTAAGATGTTTTAATTAAATAATTAGAATTGCTTAGTTAATATTTTTATTTAGTTTTTAGCCGTGTATTTTTATTATTAAATATAAATAATAAATATTTTAATATAATATATATTATATTATTAATATATTATAATAATTAAATTTTTTGAGTGCTATAGTATAGCTAAAAATAATATTTTAAATAAACTTATAATAAAATTTATTATAATTATTTTTATTAGTTTAATATTTTTAATTAAATAAGTTAATAATTATTATATAGCTTTTTTAGCTAGTATTATATAATTTATATTTTTATAATAATTTAAAAATGTTTTATTTTGTAAGTTTTAATTTAATTATATAAAATTCTAGTTTTTTATTATATATTATTTATTAAAATAATATTTATTATTATATATTATTATTAAAAATTTAATTATTTATTTTTAAATATATATAATTTATGCTTATTTTTCGGTTAATATTATATAATAAATTATTTATAATTAAAAAAATATCCAAGCTTAAAAACATTTATAATATTTTTATTATTTTTATATATTATTTTTAAAACGTTTTAATATTTAAAATTTTTAATATAATCTGTTATAATTTTAGCTTTTATTATTTTTTTATTATTAGTTTTAAATATATTATTTATATATTATTTAGTACTAGTTTTTATTTATTTAAACTATTTTTGTTTAATATTTATTAAATAAGTAATATTATTTAATTAATTAAATATATTCAAAATAAAGTTTAGTATGCTTAATATATAATATATTTATAATTTATATTATAATAAATATATAAATATATTAACTAAATATTTTTTATACGGTTAATAAACTTATTATTAAGCTTAATTTAGTTTAATATACTTTTTATTATTAAATAATTAATAAAAAAAACTACTAAGTCTGCTAAAGCTTTAATTATAGTGTATAAATATTAACAAGCTTAAACTATATATAATATTTTTAGTTTAAAAATTTATATTTTATTTTTAGTTGTAATATATAATAATTTAAAAATATTATTAATAATATTTATATATTTAAATTTATTAATTTTAATTTTTATATATATTTATTTTTAATATAAAATAATATTATTTTAAAGCTGTTTTTAACAAGCTATTTATTTATATATATAATATTTTTATAAGCTTATACTAATAAAATATAATATATAAACAGATTAAATTTTAAAAAGCTTAAAATAATTTTATTTTAGCTATAATTAATTTAAAATATATAAATTAATAATATATTTAATACTGGTTAAAGTTATTAATTTTATATTATTTTATTTTATATTTTTTTAAATAATTTTATTTTATATTTTTATAAAAGTTTTATAACTTTAGTATAATATAATAATAATATATAAAAAATCTTGTATTTTTAAATATTGTTTTAAAGTTTTTAATTAATTTAAAAACTTAAAGTTTTTAAAAGCTGCTAGCTGTTTTTATTATTAATATATTTAAAACGTTTATTTAAAAGTTTAATAATTTTATAAATAAATATATAATAAAAGTTTTTTTAAAAATAAAAAAATTTTTTTATTAAATAATATAAAAATATTATATAAATAAACTAAATAATCTGTTTTAATGTTTAAAAATAATAATATTATTAATAAAAGCTTTACAATAATATTTATAAAAATAAAATAATTTATTTATAAAACGTTAAATATATGTAAACATATTATAAAATTTTATTAAAGCTATTATTAATTGCTTTAGTTTTTAAAAACTTCTTATTATAAATTAGTTTTAATAATTATAATAAACTATAAATTAATAAAAAATATAGTGGCGTTTATTATAATTAAATATTTTTTTAATTAATATAATAATTATAAATTATAATTGTAATAAATAATTGTTTAAAACAGCGATTTTATTTAAAACTTTTAAATTAACTATTAAACGTAAACATAGTTTTTTTTATAAAAGCTATATAATAAAATTAAATATATAAATAAAAAAAACTATAAATTTATTTTATTTTATTTTATTTATAAAGTTTATTAAATATTATATTAATTGTTTTTAATCCTATATATTAAAAAATATAATTAAAAATTTCGTTTTATTTATTATTAATTATTTATTAAAAAATCTTTATTTGTTTTTTTTAATATATTAATAATATTTTAGTTTTTTTAAATATTAAATATTTTTTTTAATAACTTAATGATACGCGCGCGTAGAGGGAGCGCTTATATAAGCCCCTCGCTTGGGGTGCTGTGGCCCGTGGCCACAGGCACAACCTAATTGGGCCTAGCCCCATGTATGTGGGCCCTAGCCCACACCTAGGTAAAACTTTAGCTTAGCCTAGATTTGCTAGTTCTTCATCTTTTACAATACACACTTTACACCCCCATGGTGCACCTTTCACTCAAGAATTTTTAATGCTATTATATTTTTTTTTATATAAATAAACTATTTATTTAAAGCTTTAATTTTGTTTTTTTTATTAAACTTTTTTATATTTAATATTAATAAAAAATTTTCGATTTTAAGCTTTAATGCTTTGCCCAGCTATTTATTAGCTTTTGCTATAAATGTGTTAATTGCGTTAATTTTATTTATTGCGTTTATTATATTAAAAACTTTTTTAAAAAAAAAGCTTTTTAAAAAAGTTCTGTGTTGTTCTAACATGTGAATTATTTTAATAATCGCGCTAGCTTTTATTACGGTTAAATCTAAGTATTAAATCGCGTTGCCATTTTAATACGTGTTAATAATAACAGCTGCGATAATAAAAATTATTAATATAAAATTTATTAATAAATATATATTTAATAATTTAAATTTATTAAAACTATATATTTTATTTTTAAATATAAAAATATTAAAATTAATAATTAACGCTGTGCTTTAAAACGTATTAAATAATAAGCCAGTATTAAAAAGTAATAAATTAGTTATATTTATAGTTTTAATTATTGTTAAGCTTATAATTATTATTATAATTTTATATATTTTTAATATTTTTTTAATATAATTATTTTTAAATTATATTTATTTAAATCTTTTAAAAATAGTTTTAATTTTAAAAATAGATTAGCTATTATTACGTTTATAAAAGTTATAAATTTAATTAAAGCTGCTATATTATTTTTTATAACAATTTAAATATAAAATTTTTATTTTTTCATAATAGTTTATATTTAATTAATGCTAATATTAATATTTTAACGGCTAAAATAACTTTTTATATTAAAATTATTTTATAAATATATAAGTTTATTTTAAAAATATTTAAAAAAACTTTAAAATTTTTAATACGTATAAAAATAATTATATTTAAACTATAATTAATTAATATTTTATAAATATTTTAATATTGTTTTTTTATAACTTAAACTATATTAATAAATTTTAATAATTTTAAAATTTATAATTATTATTATTTAATAAATAAAATTTTAATATAGCTTTTTATTTATATTTAATTCGATTATTTTTAACTCTTTTAAATTTGGCCTGTTTATTTTTAAAATATATTTAAATTTATTTAATAATTGCTTTATTATTATTAAATAAATACAGCTTATATTTAAACTTATAATAATATTTTTATTATTAATAAATTTTTAAATAATAACTTTAAAACATAAAAATTATTATTTTTATTTTTATTGTTTTAAAATTGTATATTTCATCATGTGTTTTTAAATAAATAATATAATTAATTTATTATTTTGTTTAAAACTTGTTATTTTATTTGTTGTAGTATTTTTAATTAATTATTTTAAAAAATAATAATTTTTATATAATTTTTTAATATGATATTAAAACGATTATATTTATATAAATATTAAAATAATATATTATATAATATAAACAATATATTATATCGCTTATAAATATATTTAATTAAAAATAATATGTTTTAAATATATTTAGCTAAACGTTTAATATAACGTTTAATATAACGTTTACTATATTAACTCTAGTTATACGCTAAATTAAATATTTAATTATAATATTTATATAATTAATTATAAGCGATTATAATAAATATTTTATTACTGTTTAATTTAAAACTAAATAAAATATAAAACAATATCGCGTTTAATCTAAACAAATCTAATTTAGCTATATTAACGCGTTTTTTTTAATATTAATTATATTTATTTTTATGTTTATTCTGGCTGTTTTTTTTTTTATTATTTTTTTTTTTTTTAAGCTTATAGTTTTTTTTTTTGTTTTTATTATATCATTTTTTTATTTTTGTTCTGATCTGTAGTTTTTAACGCTTTTTTTTAATTATTAAATTTTTATTATAGTTTTAATTATTTTTTTAACTTATAAATATTTATTTTTGCTGTTATTTTTAAAAAGCTTTATTTTAAGAATTTAAATTATATATTTAATTAAAATATTTTTTATTAAGCGTTACTAAATATTATTTAATTTTAAAGTTTATATTAATTTATATTATAATTATAATATTATATTAATTTTTATTATTAGCGTTTAAAGTTTTATAGCTTAAACATATTTTAGTTTTTTTATATAAACGTAATAAAAGCTGTATTTTATTATATAATATTTTTAATAATAATTTAATTTAAATAAAACGTTTTGTTATTATAGCAGGTTATATATTAAACTAAATAGTTATTTTATTTAAAATAACGTTTAATTTTTATATTTTAAGCTTAAATTATTAATTAATAATTAGCTTATTATTTTATTATAAAACTGCTAGTTTTTTAATAACATTTAAAATATAATTAAAATTCATTAAATATTTTTTTATTATTTTTAAATTTTTAAAAATAAATTAACTTTGTTATAAAATAAAATACGTCGGTAAAAATAAGCTTATTTTTATTAGCTATTATTTTTATATTATTTTTATTTTTTTATTTAAGTTAAACGCGCTAATATTAGCTTATTTTATATAATTATTATATAATAAAAACATAAAGCTGTTAAACATTTAATATTTTTTTTTAGTTTTTTATTTATATTTATAATTATTTCTGCTATTTTAACTTTTTTAGTTAAAAAGGTTTTTTAAAAATTCTTTTCTGCTGCTTTTTTTATTATTTATATTTAAGCTATTTAAATCGCTAAAATTATTATTTTATAAAAATAGTTTTAATAAGTTTTTATTACTTGTTAAATGTTACAGTTTTAAAAATATTATAATAAAAAATGTTATAAATATATTATGTTTAAACTAATATAAAATAAAAAACTTTATATGTTGCTGTGCTGCTTTAATCAATAAAGCTTTTATTAACAGATATAAAGCTGAGAGGTGCACTATGGGGGGGTGAAAAGTGTATTGTAGAAGATGAAGATCTAACTATTCTGATCTAACTTGTGGATCTAGCTAGGTGCGTGGGCCAGGGCCCACTTATTAGGGCTAGTCCCAAGTGGTGGGGTGCGTGGCTTTGCCACGCTACAGGTGGGGCTACAGCGCTTATATAAGCGACTCCCCTGTCGGCACGTATCAAAAGCTTATATTTTAAAACAGATTCTTAAAATAATAAATATTAGTGTTATTATTAAAACTTGGCCTAGTTTTATTAAAAATATTAAAATAAATAATTTAAATAATAGTTTTAATGCTAGTAAAGCTGCGGTTTAATATTAATAATTAAAATATTAAAATTAAACAAGCAGTACTGCTATATATTTAATTACGTTTAATGCTGTTTTAAATAATTAATTAATAACACGATAAAATGTTTTAAAAGCTAAAGTTTTTATATTGGCCAGCATTTTAACGTTTTTTAGTTATTATATTAATTAATTAACTGTTTTTGCTGTTTTTATATTTTTAGCATGTTTTTTTGTTATAATTATATTATTTTTTAATTTGTTATATTAATTTTATAAAAAGCTTATAGCTAGAATAAATAATTTAAAAGCTTCTTTATTTAGTTTAAATTTTAACTTTTAATTTTATAATTTAAATTCGTACTATTATAATAATTTATTTATATTTTTTCGCAATATAGTTTTAAAACTATTTTTTTTTAAAAAATTAAAAACTATTATAATTATTAAATATTGTTTTTTAGTTTTAAATTAAATAATAATTTTGAAGTTTATATTAAATTTTTGTTAATTTTATATTATTTTTTAAAAAGTTTAAAATATAAACCTACGATTTTTATTATTATTTAATTTAAACTTACTATTAAACTTATTTTAAACTATTTTTTTTTAACATAAAATATTTAATATTTATAGTTTTAGTTTTTGATTTTTATATAAATCGAAAAATGCTGGCTTAACAAACTTAAGTTTTATTAGCAAAAATAACGTTTTTTTATACTATTTTTAAATTAATAGTTTAAATTAAATTATCTTAAAGCTAAAGATTTTTTTGCTTTTATAAGCTCTAAAGTTAAATTTTTAATTATTAAAACGATTTTAAATTTTTAAAAGCTAAAAATTTTAAGTCGGTTTTATATTTTAATATATTAATAATTATTAAATACATTAATTATAAAATAAATATATATAAATTGTTTTATATTTAAACTAATAAATATTATTAGCTGTTTTATGATTTTATATTTGTATATATATTTTAAAACAAAATTAAATTTTAAAATTAAAAATAAAATAAAAAATATAATTAAATAATATTAAAAACTTGCATGCTTATTAAAAAATAAAACTAGTAATAATTACGTTTAAAATATATAATTACTACTCTTTAAATATAATGTTAATTAAAGTTTAAAAACAACTAATTATAATCTTATAATTATTAAATATTTAGTATTAAAATAATTAAAATTTAAAAAATAATAAATTATTTTCATATATTAATAGCTAAATATAGTAATATATAAACAACTAATAATTTAAACTATTAAAAATATAATATAAAATTAAATTTAGCTGTTGTTATAATATTTTTTGTTTTTATATTAATAAAAATAAAATAATCAATAAACTAACATAAAATATATTAAATCAATTAATTTATTAAATTTACAAATTAATAAACATTAATAAATTTTACTAGCAATAATTAAACTTAAAAATAAGGATTTTATTTTTTTTAATAAATAGCGCTGCTTAAAATATAAAAAAAAGTTATATTAGAGGTTAAATATACATAAACGTTAAAAAACTAAGCATATTTTATCTGCTAGCACAAAAAAAATAAATTAAAATATAAAATCGTATAATTATAGAACTTACTGCATTATTTAGTAAAAATTACTAGAAGTAGTATAGTTAAATCTATAAAATATAATATAAAATTAAAAAAAAAAGAGCTTTTGGTCTTGCAAAAACCAGAAGCTTTAAACTAGTACCTTATCTAATTTATACAATTTTTATTTAGCTAGCTGCGCTAGCTAGATAAAGAGCCCCCTCTTCCTAACAATGTCAATTACTATTAGTTATATAATTAAATATTAAAATGTTTTAAATTTTTAATTAAAAACAACTATAATTTTAATTATAAAGTTATGATTAATATTATATAAATAAATAATAAATAAATACTTTATATTATTAATACGGCGATATTATTTTAAGCTGTAATATTTTTACTATTTATATTTATATATAACGTTTAAAAACATTATATAAATATTAAATAAACATATATTAAAAACTTTTTAATTATAATATATATTATTTAAATATAAATTTTGTATTAAAAAATTCTAAAACTAAATTAAAATAATTAATATATAATATTATATAATATTTATTAAAGCTTATTAAATAATAAATAAAATTAAATAAATATATAAACTATTTTATTATATATATAATATATTAAAAGCAAAAATTAAATATTATATAAAATAAAAATTAAGTTTATAAATAACAGTTAAAATTTTAAATAACACCGCAGGTTTAAACAAACTAATATTTATTCTGCTAATATTTAAAATATATTTTAAAATTAACCAAGAATTACTTTTTTTATTAAATATTGTATAAAAAACAGAAATAATAAAAAAAGCTATAAAAATGTTGCATAAAAAACAGGCTAAAGTTAAAATCAACAGCGCAATTAATAAACGTAATAGCTTAGTTATATATAACATATTTTTGCTATTTTTAAAAAGCAATGTTTTAAGATAAAAAAAAAAAAAGTTAGTAAAAGCTGTATAAAATTTAATTAATTAAAAAATTTAATATAGTTGTTGATTTATTTAAAAGCTTAATATAATTTTAATATGTTTAAAAGAACTATATTGTTATATAATAAATAAATAATAAACTAATAAACAAAAGAATTTTATATTATTTTATTATTTATTATATAAAAATATAATAAACTAAAAAAATGCTATTATAAATGCTAATATATAAGCTATATTTATATAAAAACTAAATAATATTTTATAACAGCAAAAAATAACAGGTATATATTTTAATAATAAAGCGTTAAAAAACAATATAATTATTATATTAGAAATATTATTTAAAAAATAAAATATAATTAAAATTAACAACTTTATTATATAAGAAATATTTTAATTTATTAAATATATTAAATCTAAGCTTAGCAAAACATAAATTTTATGTTTAAACATATATAAAAATAAATAAAAACAACTTAATTATATAAAAATTAAAACTTATTATATAAAAATATAACAGCGCTAAAAAAAATAATATTTATGTAATTTTTAATTATTTAGCAAATAAATAAAAACTGCTGCTAGCACTTAAATTTTGCTAATCTGCAATTATAATATTTTAAATAAACTTTAAAATATTATTTAAATATATATATAATTAAAAAAAGTAGCAAAAAGTTTTTATATAATTATTTAATAAACTTAAGCTTAAATATTTTAAAAAATAATTTTAAAATTATATAACTATTATATAAATAGCAAAGTTAAAGCTATATTTATTTAAAACTTATTATTAATATTATTAAAAATAATTAAATATATTTATATTTATATATAACTTATATTTATTATATATAATAAAACAACTAAAAACTTTGATATTATTAGTTTATAAATAAACAATATATTTAGTTTTATTATATTAAACTTTTAAAAAAAAAATAAACTAAAGCAAGCTAACTTTTATATAAAATTAAAAAATATTTTAACTAAAATATTTAGTTAAATTTAATCACAGCTAAATTATATTATTATATAAAAAACATTACTTTTATATAAAAAAAATAAAACAAACAACTAGGTTAAATTAATTTTTATATAATAAAAACTGTTTAAAACTATATTTTAGAGCAGGCTAAAAAAGCTTATATTAATAATATATATTAATCAAAAGCTTTATATAACTTATTAATAACTGTTTAAATAATTAATCTAGTTTTGAATAATATTAAAAAGTTAAACTAAAAAATCTAATAACAAATAAATAATTGATAGAGTCCCCGAAGCGGCCCATATCAATCGAGCCAACGGCTCGTGTATTATTAGATTAGATAGGTTGCACAGGCTACGGCTGGCAACAGGTGGCCCACGGCCACCCCTGCAGGGGTTAATTCTAGACTTACTAGAATTCCCCACCTAGCAGAGGAATTAATGAAGCATCTTTCTTTCTACCCTGATACCAATCTTCTCAATAATTTTAAATAAAGTTTAATTTTTATATTATTAGACTTAATATATATAAAATTATTTATTTTTAGCGCCAGATTTTTTATAAATAATATTAATATGAGTTTTTAGCTTAAACTTTTTATTATATTAGCAATAAAGCATTATATTAAAAAAAGTTAAGTGTTAAAATAACTAAAAATATTATATATTAAAACTTTAGCAAATATAAAAAAAATCATTTAAAATATTTTAATAAATAAGCTGTACAGCATAATTAATAGATTTAATAATATAATAGCTTTATATATAACGATTTAAAAATCTTAGTTATTTTAAACGTTTTTTTAATTTTAGCAGTTTTATATTTAAATTTAAAATTATTATATAGCTATTTAATAAAGCTAAATATAATATAAAAAAACGTTTAATAATAAATATTATATTGTTTGAAAAATTATATAAAAAGTTTTTTGTTAAAATATAATAAATTAATAGTGCTAATAACCTAGCGGACATATTTATTAAATTAAAGCTAAACTAAGCTTTAAAAAACTTAATATTTATAAATAAACTAATTATATAAATTAAAACTTATATAAAACAAACTAAAAAGCAAAAATAATAAAAAAGCAAAGTTTATATAATAATAAACGTTATTTTTTATATAATAATAATATAAACTTTATTTTATTATATAATAAAAATATAAACATGATTAAAAACTTAACTTTTTAAAAAACAGGCTTTAATAATACAATAATAATATATATTATATTTAATTATTATATAACCTAGGTTTAATTTCTAGCTAAAGCTTGCTAAGTTTAAAATTTATAAAAAACCTTATAAACTTTAGATTTTATTATTTTTTATTATTTTTTAATTTTAAATTTTCTTTTTTTTTTATATAATAACAGCTTAAACTTTATTTTATTTATATAAAAAACATATAATTATAACTAAAAGCTAACTTTTTAAAAACAAGCTTTAATAATATAATAATAATATATATAATAGTGTGTTATTATATATTTTAAGTTTAATTTTTAATTAAAGCTAGCAAAGCTTAAAATCTATAGTTTATAAATAAACTAATATAATAAACTTTAAGCTTTATATTTTTTTTATTTATATATAATAATTAATTATTATTTTTATTTTATATATAAAAAAAAACTACATATAAACTACATTTTTATTTTTAAGTTTATATAAACTATATTTTTATTTTTATATTATTTATATATAAAAAAATAAAACATAAAAAAAAACAAAAAAATAAATTTATTTTTTTTTTTTTTTAGCTATAATTAAAATATTACGTTTTATATAAGCGTTAAATATAAAAACTATAAATATTTTTTAAAAATTAAAAACTTAATAATATAAACTAAATAAAGCTTTTTAATTATAACAGCAGCTATTATATAGTTTATTTATATATATTTTAAATATTAAATATTTTAGCTTTAAACTAAAAATGCTTAAAATCGCTTTTATAATAAATAAACTTATTTAAACGTTTATAAAAACGTTTAAAACTATTATTTAAAACAAAATATTATAAAAAAAGCTGCAGTAATAATACTTTTAATATTTTATTATATATAAAACTTATTAATAAAAAAAAAAACATATAAATAATTATCAGCTTAAAAAAATTATATATATTAATATATAAAACTATATTAAAGCTTAAAAAGCTTAAATTTTTATAAAAAAACAATAAATTTTTATTTAGCTGTTTTTTTTTATATCAACAAAATTTATAAATTATAAAATATTTTTTGTTAAAAAAAACGCAAAATAAAAACAAAAGCAGGCAAACAATATAAAAGCAGCAGCAGCAGCAGCAGAAGCAGCAGCAGATATTATTATTATTATTATTATTATTAATGCTGTAGCTTTTAAAAGTCAGCATTTATATTATATAAAAGAAAAGCTATTATATATATATATATATATATAAAAAAATAAACAGAACAGCAGAACAAAAAGTTAGCTATAAATAAAGCTGTATATATATTTAAACAGCAGAAAACATGCTAGCAACTTTAAACCCAGGCTTAAGTATTAAATAATAGTTATATAAAATATATATAAATTAAAAGCTGCATATAAACAAAAACTTTATATAAAAAGCAATTATATATAAATAAATAATTATATATATATAAACAATTATATATAAGCAAAAATAATATATAAATAAAAATTATAACTAATAAAAAAAACTAATATTAAAACTATAGTAATTAATTTTAATTATTTACAGCTATTATATATATATATATTTTGTATAAAAATATAATATATATATTATATATATATATATAGCATATATATTTTATATATAAAACAAATTATATTATCGCTGTTATTTTAATAAGTTATATATTAATAAAATTTTTATATAAAACTTAAAATAATATTATATATAATAATTACTAAAATAAAATTATTAAATATAATAAATATTATATAACAAAACGTTATATTCTGTTTCATGCGTAAACAATACATGCATTACATATATAAAGCCCATTAAACAACATATTATATAAAATATATTGTTTATTATTACGGCTTAAATTTCTAAAATTATTTTAAACTATATATTTATATATATTAATTGTTTAATTTAATTTAATATTTATTAAAAGTTTTATTTTTTTACAAATATAAAAATATTATTTAAAAATAATTTTATGTTATTATTTATATTAGCAATTATAGCTGCAGCAGCAACTATTCCTATGTTTAAAGCTTTTTTATTTATATAACAAAATAGCTTTTATTTTTATTTTTTATATTATATTTATTTTAATATTTTTAACAATTATAACATGTTTATTAAACATGTTAATTGTTAGCACAACTAATAATATTTTTATATTAATAGTTATATTTCTAACTGCTGCAATAACTTTTAACATAAAAAAGCTAAAATTACTGTTAATAAATAAAGCTTTATATTTAATAACTATATAAGCTTTTTTCGCTTTAAAAATCTTTTTTTTATTTATTATTTTTTATATATTTATATTTTTAATTTTTAAGTTTAAATTTTAAGTAAAATTTATTTAAAGTTAAAAATTAAATTATATTGTTTTATAACTTATAGTTGTTTAATATAAAAAAAAGTTATTTTAAAAACTCAATTAAATTTTAGTTTTTTATTACTTAGCTTTTTTATAAAATTTAGATTTTATTAGTTTTTTTTATTATTAATTTTTTATAAATAGTGTTACAATCAGTAGTTAAAATATAGAAGCTTTTATATTAATGCTATATATAAAGATTTTAAAATATAAAAAACAGGAAAAAAACAGGTAAAAGCTGGGTAAAAAGCTAGTAATTTATACTAGCTTTTTGCTGCTGTTAAAACAGTATAAAAATATCAGTTTATTATATTTATTATAATTTGCTTATATTAAGTTTATTTATTTATTATTTATTAATATAGTTAATAAATATAAATAAGTAAAGTTTTATTGGCGTAACATTTAACAGTATAATAAAATAAATATAATAAATAATTGGTTAAGCAGTAATATAATAAATAGTTTTAGCTAAGAAATATATTAATTAATACTGCTAATATTTATATATAAACTAAGTTTTATAAAATAAGTCGTTTTATTAAAAAATAAGCAGACCAGGTTATTTTTAAATTATAACACTTTTTTTAAAAACATAAAAGCTTTTAAAGTTAAATTTAATTATTTTAATATTATTATTTTTATATTTTTATTTATTTTTAATTAGCTGCTTTATAATTGTTTTAATAATTTAGTTTAAATTTATCTGCTGCTACTGCTTTAATATAATTTTTTAAATATACCGAAAGTTCTACAGCGTTTAAGTTTTTTTATAAAACGTGTCCAGCTTTATTAATACATTTTAAAGTTTTTAATTAAATATTAAATCTTATTAAAATTAATTTTTTTTAAATTATTTAATATTATAAAGTTTTGTTTTTTCATAGCTTTTAATTATTTTATTTATTTAATTTTAAATTTTAGTTTTTATTAATTTTTTTAATAATAATAAAAATTAATATTGTTAGAAAAACAGGTTATTATTTATTTTTAAAGTTTATTTATATAAAACAATTTTTTATTTAATAGTTTTTAATAAATCCTGCATATAATTATATTTTTTTTTAATTATATTTGATAGTTTTAAATTTTATAATTTTAATTTAATGGTTAATACTTATATAAAAAATCCTTTTTTTTTAAAAAAACTTTGTTTTTTATTTTAAAATCTACTAGTTTTTTTTTTATTAGCTTGTTTTTTTTGTTCTGCTTATGTTTTTATAGCAGCTTAAAATATTTTATTTAAAACTTTTTAAGTCTATTTCACCTGCTTTTTAGCTTTTTTTTAAAAATCTATTATCATTTTTTTTTTAAATAAATTAATTCTTAAAACGTTTTTTAGCTTTATATTTAAAGCTATTTTTAATAATAATATATTTATAGCTTAATATTATATTATATTATATATAAAATTAAATATTAATAAAAACTATTTTAATTATTTTAATTTTTATTTATATAAAATTATAATTATTAGTTTAGTTTTTAGTTTATAAATTCTACTGCTTTTTATACCTATAAATAATAAATACTACTTTATTTATCTTTAATATTAGTTAGTTTATTAAGTTTAGCTATAAATTTAAAAATAAATACCCCAGCGTTATTTAATATTTATATTTTAAATATTTTAAAAAACAGTAAACTGTTTTAAAATATTAAATGGCTAATATTTTATAATATTTATTTTTTAAATAAAATAATTAACAACTTAGTAAATTTATAAATAAATGTTTATATATAGTTATGTTTTTTTTTTTTAGCATATTTTTCTATTAATTACTACTATATTTTAAACTTTTAAAAATTAATATTAAATATAATCGTTTATTTAGTTTATTTTTAATAATTTTATTTTTTAGCATTTATTATAATTTTTAATCTATTTTGTAATATTTTATTTTAAATAAAACTAATAAAAATTTCATTCTAACAGTTTAATCGTTTTATTTTATTTAAAATAAACAGCTTTAATTTTGATATATACTTTTTAATTAATATAGTTTATAAATAAGTTTATTTATTTAATATGAACTTTACTATTTATAAATAGCTTTAAAAGCTTTTTAAATTTTGTTTTTTAATTTTTTTTTCTTAGATCTATTAAATCAGATCTATAAAAAAGTTTTGATATTTTAAATATTATTTTCTTTAAATAAATTCTTTTAAAATAAGCTTTTTAAAATAGATTTTTTAAATATATTTTTATTAAATACGATTTTTTATTGTAATAAACCTTTTTATTGAATATTTTAAGTTATACTACTATTATTATTAATTATATTTAGTTTAAATTAATTATTATTATATTTTATTTTTATTTTTAAGTTTTTATAATAAATAAGTGCGCTGTTTTTTATAATAAAACGTTAGCTATTATCTTATTATCTTTTAGTTTATATTAAAAATAATATTAAAATTTAATAAAAAACGGCTTATTATATTTATTTAATAAATAATATTTTTATTTAAAAATATAAAAAGCTTATTTATTTATTCTTATAAAAACTAATATTTTATAGTTTTTAATAATAATATTTTAATATTTAAACAATTATTAAAAGTTTTTAATTTTATATAAAATAAACTTGTTTTAATATAATTATTATTTTTAAAAATATTTTATGAATTTTATTTTTATTCTATTGTTTTTAAAAATTATATTTTTGTAGCATTTTTTAAACGTTTATTTTATTTAAATAAATGCTTTATATTAATAAAAAGCTAGCATTAATATTATATAAGCTAGTTTTTTATTTTTTAAAACTTTTTTAAGGGTTTTTTTTAAATCATATGTTTTTTTTAATAATTAGTTTAATAATATAGCTATTTTATTAATATAATATATAAACATTTATATAAAGTTATAAAAGCTAAAAATAACTATATAATTTTTAAAAGTTTAAGTTTTTAAATTGCAAGTTAATGATTGCTTTAATTTTAATAAAATTAATATTAGTTCTAACTTTAGCTTGTATATTTATTTTAAATAATTAACTTTTTATATTAAATTTAAACTTATTAATATTTTTTCAAAAGCTGGCTTTATATAACTAAAATATTATTTTTTATATTATTTTGAATGTTTTTTTGGTTTTTAATTATATAAAAACGTTATTAATATATATATTAGCAAAATGATTTAAAACTTTCTAAAATAATATATTAATAAAAGCTTATTATTAAACAAGTTTTATTTTTAAATTAAACAGCAGAACTTTTATTAAAAGTTTTTATGTAGTTTAAAAACTATAAAATATTTTAATTTTAAATTTATTTATAAACAATAAAAAGCTTTTATAATATTTAGCTTTTTATATTAAATAACGTTTTTAATATTAAAAACTATATTTTATAAATTTAAAGCTAATATAATTTCATTATTTAAATATTAATTTTATAATAATAATTTATTTAAAAATATTATTTTTTAAATAAAGTTATAATATAAATAAAATTAATATAACGTTTAATTATATATTAAATTTTATAAAATTTTGTTATAAAAATTAATTAAGAATTTTTTTTAAAAATAAATGCTATATTAATATTTTATATTTTAAAAGTCTAGCTATTAACAAGTTATTTATTAGTTCTAATATAACGTTATAGCTTAACTGGCTTAAAAAATTCCTTTTTTTAAAAAAAAAGCTTTTAAATAAACTAGTTTTAAAAATATTAGTTTATAAACTTTTTAATATATTTAAAGTTTTTATTTTTAAAAAAATATAAGTTTTTATTTTTATTATTTATAAAAGCTTATTTTAAACAGATTTATTTAAATGTATTATTTTAACAAAAGCTATTTTAAGCAAGTTTTTTATAATATAAACAAAGAAGTTTTTTATTAATATAAATATATTAAATAATTTATATTTTTTTAATGTTTTTATTTTAAATTATTTTAAATTTACTATAAAATAATTTTAACAACAGCTTTATTTTTTAATTTTTAGCTATTAAATTGTTTTAAATTTTTACTTTTTAATATATTTGTTTAATTTTTAATCTTTTTTTAACGTTGTTTTAAAAATAAAAAAAAAATAAAAAATTTTCTAAAATTAAATAATAGCTAGTAAATATTTAGCTATAATTTTAAAATTTTAAACTAAATAATTAAATTATTTATATAGTTTAAACAAAATTTTATTTTTTATTTATTATAAATTAATTATTACTTTGTTTAAAAATTTAGTTCTTTAAAAGTTTTATTTTTAAATTATTAGTTATTGATTTTAAAATAGTTTTTAATTTATAATCAGCTTATTTAGCGATTTATCTGCAATAGTTGAAAAAACTAAAAGTTTTTTTTTTTTTAAATTTAGCTTTTAATTATTTTTAAACTAAAATAACAAATTTTATGCTTATTATTAAAAATAATTATGTTTTAATATCATATAATATTACAGTTTTTATGTTTATTTTATTTATTTAAATTTAAATTTTTATAAAAATAATATTAAATTTTTAAAGCTATAAACTTTAATTAAAATAAACAGTTAAACTATTTTAAAAGCTTTAAAAGCTTTATTTATTTTTAAATTAAAACTATTAATAATAACAGCATTAAAAATAATTTATATTAAAATAGTTTTTTTAAAATATGTTTTTTAATATAATTTATTTTATTTAATATTTTTAAAAGCAATTTTAGCTAATATAATTATAAATATTATATTTAAACCAAGTATTTTTTTCATATATATTTTAATTTTTTTAAAAAAATTATTTTTTGTTTAAATAAGTTATAATAATTTTTTATTTTATTAAAAATTATTATAATTTTTAAAGCTAAATTAAATTATTTTTTAAACAAGCTAATGTTTTTAATAAAATTTTAAACTAAAAAGCCGCTGTAGCTACTACTTTATAAAATTTTTATATAAAATATAAAGATTTTTAATTTAAAATAATGACTAATAATTAAAGTTTAAAAAATATATTTTTATAAAATTATTTTATAAATATCTGCTAAAATTTTTATTTTTAAATTAAAAACTAAAATTTAATGAAAAAATCGTCAAAATTTTGCTGTTATAAAATAATAACTTTTAAGTTTTTTTAATATAAAACTTTTAATTTAAATTATAATAATAAATAACTAAAACTTAAATTATTTTTGCTATATTTAAAAACAAACAGGTAATTAAGCTATATTATATTTTTAGAATTTCTTTAACGTTTTTTTATAATATTAATTAAATATTTTATATAGTTTTTTTAATATAAAAACCGTATTATTTTTTTAAATTTATCGGCTATAATTTAAAACTAAATATTAAATTTATTTTGTTTACTAGTAAAAGTTTTTAAAATCAAAGCTTAATTTTTTATTTTATTATTAAAGTCTAGATTAATTCTATTTAAAAAAAAAGCAAATTTAAGCTAAACAGCTTGCTTAATAAGTTAGGACTATATGCTTTTAAAAGCACTAGTTATAATTAATTTTTAATTAAATAAATATTTTGATCAAATTATTTATTTAAATAGTTAACCTCATTTTTATAACTTAAATAATAATTAAAATTATTTCTTAATTTTTATTTTAAACAACTATATTTTATTATTGTTTAAAAATATTAATTTTATAGTTTAAATTTATTAAAAACTAGTTTTTATTTTTTAACTAAAAAATAACAAATAATTTCATAAAACATAAAAATCGTTATATGTAATATTTTTTATTTATAATTTAATACTTTCAGTTTTTATATTTAAAATTAATTAATTTATTTATTATTAATTATAAAAAAAAAAAAAAAAGTTCTTATAATTTATTAATTCATTAAAAATAAAAAGAAATCTTAAAATAATATTATAATTCATAATTAAATCATAAAGCTTTTATATTTATATTATAAACAAAGATTTTAAAATATAAAAAAAAAAAAAAACAAATAAAAGCTAAATAAAAAGCTAGTAATTTATATTAGCTTTTTGCTGCCGCTAAAACGGTATAAAATTATAAGTTTATTATATTTACTATAGTTTATTTATGTTAAGTATATTTGCTTATTGTTTATTAATATTATTAATAAATATAAATAAATAAAGTCCTACTAGCGTAATATTTAGCGGTGCAATAAAATAAGTGTAATAAATAACCGGTTAAGCAGCAGTATAATAAATAGCTTTAGCAGGTGTATATATTAACCGGTGCTGCCAGCACTTATATACAGGGTAAGTCTTGCATGGTAGGTCGTCTTATCGAGGGGTAAGCGGACCAGGCTATCTCTGGGTCGTGACAAATAAATAAAAACTTAGCTTATTTTTTAAGCTTAATTAGCTTTAGTGAAAGGTTTTAAAAAAATTTATGATGTTTTTTTAATATATGTTTTAAAATGTTTAAAAAAGCTTTGTTTATATATATTATATTTATGCTTTAATTAACGCATATTTTTTTTTATTGCTTATTTGAAAATTTTATTTTTTATTTCAGGACTAAACATAAGACATAAATTCTTTGTTTTTTTTTATGTTATATAAAAAAGCTTTTTTAATATGTTTTATTTTTTTAGTATTTTATAAATAGTTGATAGTTTCTATTTATTTAATTATTATTTTTTGCTTAAAATATGCTGGTATGTTTTTTATTATATTTTTTTTAGTTTGTTTATAATATTATAAATATTTAAAACAAATAAATTATAAAATAGTATTAAAATAAGATATATCTATATATATATATTTTAAATTAAATAAAAACAGTATATTTAATTTTTAAAACAGATGTCAAGTTTATATTTATACAAGTATTAAATTTTTTATTGCTAGTAATGAATTTTTTGTAGCATTAATAATATCTTAAGTTTATTATTAATTAATATAATGTTTTCAATACATATATACATATATATATATTTTTAATAAATTATAGTTTAATTAATTTTTATTAGGTTTTTTACAGAAAATAAACGTAATTGTTTTAATTATCGGCATAATTTCTATTATTATAATTATCTTTATAATATGTGCATGTAGAAGGAGCGCTTATATAAGCCCCTTGCTTGGGGTACTATAGCCCGTACCTACTGCTACAACTTAATTAAGCCTAGCCTTATATATATAAGCTTTAGCCTATACTTAGTTAAAACTTTAGTTTAGCTTAACTATGCTAGGTTTTTATTTTTTATAATATATACTTCATACTTTTATAATATATTTTTTAAATTAATTCTTTTATAACGTTTTTTTATAAAAACTAAATTAAACCAAACTATTAAACTTTATTTTTTTTAAAAATAAAGCTTTTTTTTATTATTTTTATAATTATAATAACACAAGCCTGTTATTAAAAGTATATTTTGTTTAAACAAGCAAAACAGAAACTTTTTTTTATATTTAATATATTTATTAAAGCTAAATATTATTTTTACTAGCGATCTGTTTTAAAAATTAAAAAGTTGCTTAAAAAGTACAGCTAATTAAAAACATCAGCAAAAATTTTATAAACACGTAAAAAAAAAAATAATAAGCTTAATATATATTTTTATATTTTAGCTAGTAATAAAATAAACGTTATAAATGCTACAGAAAAGGATGGGGACCAACTGGTTAGTTGGCTGTACAGGTATTACAGGCTAAGTAGGGCCACTTATTTGTCTGTCTACTTCTTACCCCTAGCATACTGTAGCATATACCGGGCTTAAAAAATACCTTTTAATAACCTTATTAGTTGGCGGGTTATTTTATGTAGCTTTACTGCCGCGGACTAATTTTTTGCAGGCTTTATTGCTACAACTAGATTTTTAGCCCTCTGCTATAAAAGTAGGTCTTACCGCTAAACCGTCTAGACTTACTGCTGGCCTGTCCAGGTTTATTAAAGTTTTATTGCTAGCTTATAGGACATTTTTTCCGCTTTATATGCCTGGGATTTAAACCTACTACTTAAAAATTATTTAATTATAGCTTATATAAGCGGTAGCCAGGCCTATATATTTAATTACTTGCATTCCACTGTATTATTTGCTACACAAAAAAATAAGTACCAACTAATGAGTTGGCTATGCAAGTATTACAGGCTAAGTAGGGCCACTTATTTGTCTGTCTACTTCCTACCGCTGGCATACTATAGCAATAAATATTTAAACTAGCTGTTTAATATAAATTATTTATTTTATTTATTTTTTTATGCTTTAGTTTATTTTATTAATTTATTCAGCTTGCTAATTATTATAAAAAAAAACATTTATATGCTTAAAATAATACTTTAAAATAAAAATAACTAAACTATAAGTTAACTAAAAAAAACAATTAAATATTTAAAGCTTAAAATAAAGATGCTAACAGAACATCAAACTAAAAAACAGCAACTGTTTAAAATAATAAATTAAAAAAAAAAACTTTAAAAAAAGCTTTTTTTTAAAAAAAAAATATTAACATTTTTTAAAAATTAAGCTTAAATTAATATATTATTACTTATTTTTTATTTAAAATAATAAATAAATAAAAGCTTTAAAAAATATAAGCTATTATATTAAATATGTTTAAAATAATAAAATAAAGCTTAAATTTAAAAAAGCAGAACTATGCTATAATTTGTTATAAAAAAAAAACACCACAAAAAAAAAATTACTCCGATAAAAAAAAGCTTGTATTAATAAATAACTAAATAGTAAGCAAAATATTATAAAGCAGCATATTATTAAGTTAATTGTTATTTATATAGCCTGGAAATTTTAAAAGTTTTTAAAAGAAATATAAAAACAAAAGCATTTAATAACTTAAAACTTATTTAATTATTTATTAAACTTTAATTATAGCATAAATAAAGCAAATAAATAAAAAAAATATAAACAAAAAAGGTTTTAATTTATAAAATATTTAATTTATAAACATTTATAATAAGAATATTAAGCTAAAAAAAAAGAATCAGCATATTTGACCTGTTATATAATAACTCTGATAATTTTAATATAATAACAAAAAAAAAAACCATCATTTTTATTAATATATACTTTTTTATAAACTGTCTGTTTTTGTTTTTAAAAAATTAAAAAACATAATATAAAATAAAACAATAAATCCTGTTTTTATTTTAAATATTTTTTTTAAAACTAGTACGTTTATAATAAAATAATAAGCTAAGCTTTATAATATATATAAAACTATGTTATAAAAACATAAACTAAATAATTAAAGCTATATAGCAACGTTTTATAATAAACGCTAGCATAGCTATTTATAGATTTAAAGCTAATTATTTAATATTTTATAATATATATAAAATTTATACATTTTATTTTAATATATATTAAAATAATTAAAATATATATATGCTCTAAGTATTTTAAACGTGAATAATAGCAATTAAAATAAAGTTATAGCTTAAATTTATAACAAAATAAAATTAAAAATAAAACAGTTTTTAAAACTATTTTTTTAAAATCAGCAAATAAAAAAATATAAACTTAAAATTAAAAAGTTGAAAAACTTGTAAAACTTAGCTAAAAAATAATCAGCAAACAAAAAATACAGCGTATTTTATATAATTAATAACTTTTAATATTTAAAATATATATACTAATCTAGATCTTTTTTAAAACAACTATGATTTTAAAAACTAATTAAAAAAACAGTATTAAAAAAATAATAGCAAAAACTATTAATATTATAACAGCAGTAAATATAACTATAACAATTAATACAACTAAAACCGATAAAATAACCAATTATTTAACTTTTTGTAAAAACGCAGAAATTATAAAAGCTATAACTTTTATAAAAGCAATTAACAATTAAAAAACAACAATAAACACAATAAAAATAATCGTAATATTAAAAATTGTATTAATTATTAAAACAATTAAGTTTATTTTTTTAAAGCTGATAAAAGTTAGTTAAACTATTATTTATTAAAAAATAAAAAATAAAATAATATTTTAAAAACGTTGCACTAGCTAGAAACAGACTTAATATATTATTAATATTATAAAAAATTTGTTATTCGCCATAAAAAAATCTAGCATTTATATAAATATAAACTTAATGTCTGTTTTAAAAAATTAAATATACCGTTTTTATTTAATTTAAAAAAACATATTTATTGTTGAATGGGCTGTGCACGCATAAAAACAAAATACAACTTCTTGTTATATAATCTTTTATATAGCTTAATGATTTTATTTAAGTAACTATTATGCATAGCATTATTTCAAGTTTTATACAAGAATTCTATTAGCGCACGACCTACTAAAATAACAGCGACAATGCAGCCTGTTTTATATATAAAGCATACATGCTGAATATATATACATGACATGTATGCCATATGCTTGTATGAAGCATATGCACATATAACAGCTGTGAGTAACTATAACCAATGGCTATAGTTCTAACATATATAAATATTATACTGTATTAATATTATTTTATAATTTATTTTTTAAATGTTTGTAATATTATAAGCAAGCTAAAAAAAATACAGTAAAAAATACAACAGTATATTTTAGGCAAAAAATAAGAACTAAACAAACAAAAACTATTAATTATTTATAAAGTGCTGAAAAAATAAAACGTATTAAAAAATCTTTTTTATATAATAAAAAAAAAAGAGAAAATTTATATGTTATATCTAGTGGCGATTTAAAATATAAAACTTTAAAATAAACAACAAAATAAAAACATATGCTAACTTAAGCATAAATATAATATATATTAGCAGAGCTTTTTGAAACATTTTAAAATATATAATAAAAAAATAATGCAGATTTTTTTTAAAATATTAAACTAAAGCTGATTAAATTTAAAAAATAAGCTAAATTTTTATTTATTTATAACAAAACTAACAATAAAAAAAACTAATAAAATAAAAATTTTATAAAAAAATAAAGTAATAAAAAATTAAAACTGAACTTATTTTTAAAAATAATTGTGTTTTTTATGTTAAACAACTATAAACTATAAAATTAATATAATTTAATTTTTAATTTTAAATAAATTCTAACTAAAATTTAATGTTTAAACTTAAAAATATAAATATATAAAAAAAATAACAAACAAAAAAAAAAGATTTTAAAACAAAAAAAAAGGCTTATATAGCTGTTAAATATAAAGCTTTGTTTATTAACTATAATTTTAGCTTTGTTATGTTAGAAAATACTACAGCGGCTATAAATATACTTATTAATATAAAAACATTATATGTTGTGCTAATAATTAATATGGTTAAAAAACGCGTTATAATTATTAAAAATGTTAAAATAAATATAATATAAAAGAAAAATTAAAGCTATTTTATTACACCTATAAAAAAGCTTTAAAAATATTAATAGTTAGTGTTATATTTATAATTGTTAATATAAATAATAATATAAAGCTATTTTTAATAATATTTTTATATTTATAAAAAAAAGCTTTTTATAAGTATTAAATTAAATTAAAATATTAATATATATAAATATATAGTTTAAAGTAAGTTTAGTAATTATAGCAGTAGTAATAAATAATATACTTTTATATAACATGTTAATATTAAATAAGATTGCTGATTTTATAAAAGCTTATTGTTATAGGCAGTGCCTAGAAGGAAGTATCGGCGCACGGGCTGATACAGGCAAACTATTATATACCCCTATCCCAAACAATTGCTGAATAGCTTGTGAACTAACCACTAAACCTGGACTAGTATAACTAGAACTGACCAGCTTTATAAAACTACGTCTTACAAGCTATATATATATTGTTTATAACTTCTGCTACTTAGCTAAAAAATAAACTTTATTTGCTACTCTAATAAGTGTACCTTCAGGAATAGCCTATTATATTATTTAGTTATGTTTTTTTTAAAACGTTGTTTATAAATGCTATAGAAAATATAATAGACTTTTTTAAAAAAAAAATAAAAATATGTTAATATTAAAAACAGCCTGTTTTAAAATCCTTAAAATTATATTTATATTAAAAATTAAGAAACTTATAAATATGCTAGAAATAGTTATTTTTATAAACATATATATATATATTAAAAAAATATTTGGAGTTAAAAGTTTTTAAAAAATAGCTAAAGGTTTTAATATTTAGCAAAATAAAAACATAATTGATATATTAATTAAATAATAATTAAAAGCGTTTTTAATAACAAATTAATAAAACTACAATATTAAGCTTATAAATTATATATATTTATTTAGTTATAAAAACATAGATTTTTAATAAATTTTATAATAATTTTTATAAAAAGAAAATATAAAATAAGTTAATAAATTAACTTTGTTTATATATTTTATATTTATAGTATAGCTATTTATATTAAATAAAACAGAACTTTTAAATATAATAATTTAAAAAGCTAAATAGTTGTAAACTTGAAAAACTTTAATAAAATAGCTGCATTAAACAATTATTTATTATTATTAGAAGCAAAAGTAAGTAAATTTTAAAAAAAAAAATTTTTATTATTATTATTAATATAATAATATTTTTTATTAGGGTTTAATATTTTAAACTTTAAAACTAATTTATAATAATAAGCTTAAAAAATAAAAAATATCGCGTTATAAGATTAAAATTTTATAATTTTTAGCTTATTTATAACGCTATATAAACAATTGTTTTAAAATATATTAAAAATACTATAAAGCATTTATAAATAATATAATAATATTTAAAAACTATATTTAAATAATGTAAAAATAAATATATAGCTATATTATTAACAAAGTTTTTTATCAGCTATTTTTTAATAAACTTGTTTAAATTTAAAATAAACATGTTTAAAATAGCAATATTAAAAAGCTGCGTTATAACAATTTATAACGTAGCTTTTTTAAGTTAATTAAAAGCTTTTAAATAATATATAAGCGAGATAGGATTTCTGTATAGCTTGATTTTATATTATATAAAGCTAATTAAGCTGGTGCAGAAAAAAAAAGTCGCTTTATTATCTAAAAATAAACAAATAAAGCGTATTTAAATAAAAAACTTAAATAAATATAAAATATATATAAAAAGTAAATATTATAAACTAATTATTTTAAAAATAATTTTATTTAAAGCTGTATAAAATGTTATATATAAAAAACTATTTTGTTTTATTATAACTTATATAAAAATTATTTTATAAATTAATAAATTAATATAAAAAGTTTTAAAATAATAGTTTTTATTTAAAGCTAAAAATATATAAAAACTAAAAAAACGATTTTTAATATTAAGATTTAATTAATAGTATATTTAAATAAATTATTAACTAATATAAAACAAACTATAGATTTTAAAACTAAAAATAATATGTTTAGTTTAAAAGAAAAAAAGTGCGCCTAATAATATAATTTAATAAAAACTAGTGATTATATTAATAAACTATTTAGCTATTAAAAGCATTATTAAATAAATAATATTAAAAACTGCAGCTATTAAAAATATTAATTATAAATTAATTTATTTATTTATTTGTTTATTATAATATAAACAGCGTAAATATTATTTGTTAAATAAGATAAACTATATTTTAAATGTTTTTAGCTGTTTATAAGTAATATTAAATATTTAAAAAGCAGATAAAAACTAATAAAACAAATAATAAATTTATATTAAATATAATATAAAAAATTAAAAGCTGCGTTTTATATATTTATATCGGAAGCAATTATAAATAAAACTTTAAAAACGAATTTTTAGCAGTATATATAAAAGATTATAAATATACGTTAATATTAAAAAATTTAAAAAGGTTTTTTAAAAAAAAAAAAAGCGATAAAAACGTTGTAATTTATTTTAAGCCTGTGTATTTTTTTAATATTATTATAAACAGACTAATATATAACACGTATATAAATATAAGATATTTATAGATTTTGATTAGTATAATTAAAAAAATTTAAAATATATATATAATAAAAAATAATATTATAATATTTAATAAATAACATAAATATTAAAACTATTTATAATAGCTAATAAAACATAAATAATAAAAATTATATTAAATATTATATTATATATAATTTAAACTATACTAATAAACAGTTGTTTATAAAAACATTAAAATTGATTTAATTTGACAACTTGTTATTTAGGTATATTATAAATATAAACTTTATTTTAGCATTTTTAAAAATTAAAATTAAAAGTATTTTTTAGCAGTTAAATAAAAAAAAACTATATTTTAACATGTATAACGTTATAATAACAGTTTTACGTTTTGTTTTAAAACATATATTATTAATTTTTAAACATAAAAAATATACGCCAGAAAAATAAAGTATTATTTTAATTAAACAACTTTTACTAACTAACTAAAGCATTTTTAAAAGAATTATTTTTAATAAAAACTAAAAGCTTATATCTGACTTTTAATGAAATATATAAAAGTTATTTAATAATAAGCTAATAATAACAGCTATATATTATTTATAAGCAAACAGCTTATTAAAACGTTAAAATTAAACAGTTAAAATAATAATATAATATTATAAATTTATTAAATTAAAAATAAATTAAATTAATATTATATATTTTTATAATAAAACTTAAACGTTACATATAATAATACTATATATTTAATTTTTATAAACAGCTGTTTAAATTTAAGCGGCTTAATATATTAAAAATATTAATTAATTTCAATAATATTAAAGAATTTTTAAATATATATATATTTTTTGCAAGTATTTATGTTAAAACCTTTATTTAGGAATAAATTTTGCTTAAGCCGCCATAAAACATAATTACAATCGCAAATACTATTTATTAAAATTGAAAAAAATTGAAATTTATTTATAATTATATAAAAATATTATTTGTTTAATTAAGTATTAAAAAATATTTTTATAAAAATCGGGCCTTTAAATATTTAAATAATAAATAAATAATTTAGCTTATAAATTCAACTTTTCCGCCGATATTTATATTTATTTAATAATTTTATAAAACATTTATATATAACTTTTAAAAACCTGACTTATTCAAACAATAAATGCTGCTATTTAAACAAATAAAAGCTAAACAAAATTTAAAAAAAAATTAAAATCATAAATATAATTAATAAATAATAAAAAATAACTTTAATATAATAAAAACTTATTAAAAATATTAAAACTAATATAGTTTATATTTTATTATATAAGCAAGTATTAAACAAAAGGTTAACTATAACTAGTTATATAATAAACTCTGCTAAAATTAGCACAACATTTTAATTAACACAGCTTTTTAATAAACATATATAAAAAAAGCGCTTATATAAGCCCCTTGCTTAAAGTGCTATAGCCTGTAGCTACAGCTATAACTTAATTAAACCTAGCTTTATATAAATAAGCCTTAGCCCACACCTAGGTAAAACTTTAGTTTAGCTTAGATTTACTAGATCTTTATTTTTTATAATATATATTTTACATCCCCATAGTGCACTTTTTACTTTACTCCGTTTATTATTATTTTTTAATTATTGATTATTTGTATTAAAATTGTGGTTTTTGCGATTTTTATGTTTTTATAAAAAGCTAAATAATTGGTTGTTTTATTGGTTTTAGTTATACTGATTATTATAGTTATATTTACTGCTATTATAATATTAGCGGTTTTTATTATTGTTTTTTTAATACTATTTTTTTAATTGGTTATACGGGCGATTTTTTAAGCGGTTTTTAAAATAGCAGTTATTCTAAAAAACAAAACCTAAATTAATACAAATGTTTTTAAATATTAAAATTATTTATTATATAAAATATACTACATTTTTTGTCTGCTGATTATTTTTTAGCTAAATTTTATAAGTTTTTTTTAACTTTTTTAATTTTAAACACATATTTTTGCATTTGCTGATTTTAAAATAATAGTTTTAAAAACTGCTTAATTTTTAATTTTATGCTGTTATAAATTTATGTTATAATTTCATGCTAGTTGCTATTATTAACGCTTAAAATATTTATAATATTTATATATTTTAATTATTTTTATAGATATTAAAATAAAATATATAAGTTTTAATATATATTATAAAATATTAAATAATAAGCTTTAAATTTATAAATAGTGATGTTAACAGTTATCACAAAATATTGCTACATAGTTTTATTTATTTAGTTTATGTTTTTATAAAATAGTTTTATTTTTATTATAAAGCTTAATTTATTATTTTATTATAAAACTACTAGTTTTATAAAAATGTTTAAAATAAAAACCAAATTTATTATTTTATTTCATAGCGTGTTTTTTATTTTTTAATAACAATAATAAACCGTTTATAAAAAATATATATTACTAAAAATAATTTCTTTTTATTATTATATTAAAATCGTTAAAGTTATTATATAGTAAATTAAATATATTAATTTTTTTTCCCTTAATATTTTTATCATAAATATTTATTAATTAAATATTTTATAGATCAAAATTCTTTTATTTATTTGTTTTATTTATGCTGTTATTAAAGTTTTATAAATAATTAAATAAGTTTAAATTGTTAGGTGCTTTTGCTTTTATATTTTTTGAAAAGATTTTAAGGTTTTCAAACTACATAAATAACTGTTAGTTTAATAAGGCGTTATTTTATAATATTTAGCCTGCTGCTTAGCTATTTATTAATATAAGCTTTTTTTTATATAAATTATTTTTTTATTGCGTTTTTTTTTTGTCATAAATTATAACATAGTTTTACTTTTTTAGGTTTAAGCTTTGCTTTATTATTTTGAACATATTTAATATAAGATCGCATATTTTTTTAAAAGCTTTTATTTGTTTATTATTTTAAATAAAAAAATAATTAATAATATATTAGTCTAAGCTTATTTTTTAAAAAATATCGATGCTTTTGTTTTTAAACAAAAGCTTTTTTAAGGTTTTTTTTTTAATTTATTATTTTAAACAGTTGTTATTTTTCAATTTTAAGTTTTATTAGCTGCTTTGTTTTAAGCTTTACATATTTAACTGTTTTGTTTAATTAATTTATTATTTAGTTATTTTAATTTTAAATGTTATTTTAAATACATAAAGATTTTTTTTTATAACCGCCGGCGGGCTTAATAAATCGATAAAATAAACCATAGCATAAAAAAATAAATAAAATAAATAATTTATATTAAACAGCTAGTTTAAATTTTTCCAACGTTTGCTTTATTATTAAATGATATATAAAAATATATATTAAGCTTATTATTTATTTCTACTACGTATTTAAAAAGCTTTTTTTAACGTTTTTAATTACTTATACTGCTTAAACAACTTTTTTAATTTTTTGAACAGATGGCTTATAAAAATAATATTTAGCTTTAATAAATATATTAAATTTAAAAAAACAATTTATTTTGTTTATTTAAACAAAATATACTTTTAATAGCGGGCATATATTTTATAATTATAAAAACAATAAAAAATAGTTTTATTTTTAAAAAAAAAAAAATCTCAAAGTTTAGTTTCGTTTAATTTTTATAAAAAAACGTTATAAAAGCATTAATTTAAAAAGTATACTATAAAAAATATAAAAGATATATTATAAAAAATAAACATCTAGTAAATCTAAGCTAAACTAAAGTTTTATTTAAATATAGGCTATAGCTTATATACATAAGGCTAGGCCTAATTAAGTTATGCCTGTAGCCACAGGCTATAGCACCCCAAGCGAGGGGCTTATATAAGCGCTCCTTCTACGCGCTTATCTTATACTACTATTTTAATCAATAAAACTATTATTGTAGCAGTTGTTTTTATAAATAAAACTGTTAATATTAAAGATATTTTGAAAAATAATAAAACTATTATTATAAATATATAAAAAAGAAAAACCGCTAAAAATATTAAACGTTAAATTATATTTATAAACTAATAAAAATATTAGCAAAATTTTAATATTATACTAATAACGCTTTTTATATTAATAAAAATAAGAGATTTTATAAACGATTAAAATATTATTAATAATTTAAACAATAATGTTAATACTTTTTATTAAATATTTATTATTTTTGCTAAACTTAAAATATAGCTTAACAGATTTAATGTATAAGTAGTACTATATAAATATTTTTAAACAGCTTTAAAATTTAAATAATATTATTTAAACAATATTTAAACAATTTTGATGTTTAAATATTTAAATATTATTAATATAAAATTAATATAAACAAGTTTAACAGTTAAAACTATATAACGTATTAATTAATATTATAAACTTTACGTTATAGCTATATTAAAAACTTTTTAATACTAAAAGAATTTATAAATATATTTTTAGCAATCTTATATATAAAAACTAATAATAATTAATTAATAATAACTGTTAATATTATAGCAGATATTTAACATAAAATTATAAAACAACTATATAATTATTTTTAAAACTTAAAAAAATAACGTCGCAGCGCTAACTTTTTATATTAAAAACAGTTTAATAATATATTATAAAAGTTTTATACACTTAATCGCTTTATTTAATTAAACTGTTTTAATAAACAAAATTAATAAAATAAAAAATCTCCTAAACAATAAACTTAAAAACTTTTAAACATCATAGTTAAAATTATTTAGTTGTTTATTATTAAAATTTTTATTTTACACATTTAAATTATAAAATTAACAAAAGAATACAAGATTATAATCACATTATATTAAATATTTCTTTAAAATGAAAAATTATTCATTATAAAATTAATAAAGCTATATACATAAAACATAAAAACTTTTTAATAATATTTACGCTACTATTAACTATTTAATTAAGCTTTACATTAACAGTATTTATGCCTGCAGCAACAATAATAATATAAACCGCACTATCTGCAGTACTAACACCACTAATTATATAAATAATATTAACATTAGTAATTATAACGCCCGCCCAGCCGATAAAAACAAAAAAAAACCTTTTTAACTAAAGAAAACATCTATTAACTAGCGCGTAAAAATTATTTAAACACAAATAACTGTTAATACAAGCTTAAATTCTAAATCGCTATTAAAAACAGCTAATAAACGCTGTTGTGTTTAATAAATACTTTTAAACGTAGCCCAGCTTTTTAAAACATTAACACATAAAGTTTAAATAATAATGTTGTGAATATTATAATAATAACATGTTTATTTTATGTTGACAACTTTTACTTATTACTTTTACTGGTTTTTTTTTTTTTTGTTGTTTCATTTTAATTTTTTTTAGTTGTTTTTTTATATAAAATATATAGTTTTTTTTTTAAATCGACAATTTCTGCCTGTTGTTAATTGTTTTTTATTATAAATCAGCTAAAAAACTTTATTTAAAATACTACTAAGCTTTTAACATCTGGCAAGCTTTTATTAGCATTTTTTTTTTCTGCTATACTTTATTAACACTAAAATCTTATTATTTTATTTTTATATTTAACACTTAAACATTTTTATAAAACTTAAGGTTTTTTATCTTAGTTTCTGCTTAATTTTATAATTGAAAACATTTTTTATACATTTTTAAATAAAATATCCCACAGCCCACTTTTTTTTATTAATTGGGTTCTACTAGGGTCAGGGCTCTACTACCCAATTTCCTTTTTTATAACTCTAACTCTTAGGCATATTAGGCTCGAAATAGCCTTAAATTTGTTCCACCTACTACCTGATAACAACAGGCCACCAGAAAAAGATTAGGTTTTTTTAGTTAATAAATAGCATATATAGCGTAGGGCATTTTTTCGGCTAGCTTTCTAGGCCCGACTACGTACTAAATTCAACGCTAAAGGATAAGCATACGTTTGCTACACTTTTAGCTGCGGCCTCGTACCGAAAGCGACCCGTATTAAGCTCACGCTCCCCCCTAGAATACATGCTATTTATACTGCGCGGTATGCCCTGTTGGTGATGTAGAAAAGCATTTTACAGCTTACTTCCGGCCTTGGCAGCAACACTTCGCTTTTAACTAATTATAATAACTCTATATAATATATTCTGCCTGCATACATAATATTCTTTTTTTTTTTTTATTATATGCTATTATTTTGTTTTTACGCTTTTTGCTAAATTAAAAAAGTTATTAATGCTTTTATATAAAAAGCAATTATAAAGCTATTGTAGCAGAATTTTTTTTAAAAAACTTTTTTTTAAAAAGCCTTTTTTTTAAAAAGCTTTTAATAATCACTATATACTAGTTAGTTTAAAAAGCCGCTAAATAAATTAATTCCTTATTTTTTTCTAATTATCTAATGCCTACTATACTAATAATTTTATAAATTTTAAAAATTAACGCTGCAGTTGATAATAATTATATTAAATATTATTATATAAAACTATGTGACAGTAGTATAGAACGGCTTGGCAATTAAGCCAGGAATCCCTGTTTTAAAAATCTTTTAAATAGAGGACGTATATATGCAAAATGTAGTTCTAATGCTGCATTTGCAAGCGCTACACATTTAAAACAAAAACAACTTTTAAAATCGTTTTTATTATATAATTAATATATATAAATATTTATAGCTTATTATATTAAATAAAAGCTTTTTAAGAAATTTAATTATATATTTTAAATATTTTTAAAATATTACTATATTTTAATAATTAATAAATTTTTTATAAATTAATTTATATTTTTATTAAAATTATAAGCTTAGTTTATTATTAACGCAGTATTTTATTTGCAAAGCTATAATTTATTTAATTTTAAAATTTAAGATTGTTTGTTTAAATTTTTTATAGTTATTATTATTTATTTTAATTAAATTTTTATATTTTAATTTAAAAGCTTTAAAATTTTGCTATAGCTTTTAAAACAAGTATTATATTATTTTTGTTTTTATAATAACAGTTTTAATTATAATAATTAAAACTAATGTTTTTAAAACTATTTATAATTAAAATTGCTAATATATTTATTTAAAGTATTATATTTAAATAAAAATATTTAAATGTTTTTGAATTTTAATAATAAAACCTTAACATATAATTTGAATTTATGTTTTATATAATTAACACAAAAATTAGTTGTAGTATATTTTAAACTAATAAAAAATATAATATATAAAAATACATGTATAAAAAGCTTTATATAAAAGTTTTAACGGCGGAAATTTTTGATATTTAATATTTTTAAACTTATTATTAAAAGAATTATTTTAAGCTTTTAAATATTAAAATAAAATATTTTATTTAGCTTTAAAATGAAACTTATTTTAATTATCTTATATAATTATATATAAATAAATTAATAAAATAATTAATATTATATATATAAAATTATTATTAATATAAATATTAAAAACTTTAATTTTATATTTAAAAACTTAATTTTATTTTACATATTATAATTTTGCTTGTTTTATTGGTTTTTATATTATTATTAAATAAAAATATTAAATAATTATTATAAAAGTTTTTAAAAACAAAGTTAAAATAATAATATAATATAAAAATAAAAATAAATATATTAAAATGCAGTAATTTTAAAGCTTTTTAATATAAAGAAAATCTTTATAGCAAAAAAATTTTTGACCGCAATAAATACTTATATAACGCTTAATCAACAACATTAATAATTTATTATATTAATTAAACACAAGCTATTAAAAAAAAATATGTTTATTTTAATAAAACATAATAAAGTTTTTATGCTATAATTTATTACTATAAATTAAAAAATAAAGAAAAGAGGTCTAAAATATTTATAAGCTCAGCAGGCTAATTAACATAAAACAGATTTTTAATTAATATAACAGCATATTAAAATAATAAAGTTTAAAAAACATATTAAAGCAATTTAGCTGGCTAAAAAAATAATAAATGCTTATATTTAAATAAAGCTAAAAATATTTATTTTTAACTGTTTAAGCTTTATAATAAGCATTAGTTTATAATTAATGAAATTGATATATGCTAGCTTAATGAAATTTAAATTAATATTATAACAATCAAAAAAATTAAAAAGCGGTAGTTTTATATATGTTATAAAAACCTACGTAGCAAAATCGCTAATATTGCACCCGTCACAAATAATAAGTCAAGGCTTCAGTAATAAATAATATATTATACAGAAAAATCTACAGATAAGAAAAGAAAAAGTAAGTGGAAGGAATTTAGCCCACTAAAATTCCGACTAAGTGCAGGTGTGTGGGGTGGGTGTAGTCTGTGCGCGCTACAGCAGGTCTATGCGTGCTAGTTAGCAACAGGTGCACGGATACTAGTCCGTGCTATATATTTAATTAGTTAACTAGTTATTTATAACTATTTTTTTTTTAAAAAAAACGGCTTGTTTTTTAAGTTGTGCTTATATTTAAACATATAGCTTTTAAATATATTTTTTAATAAAAAAAAATAACTTTAAGTTTTTATTTTATACTATATTTTTTAAGCTTTTATGTTATTAAGTTATTATATAAGTTTTTTATATTATATTATTAATTTTTTTTTATTTATTATTATATTTGTTTTTATTTTTGTTTTATTATTTTTGTTATATTATTTTATTATTATTTTTATATGTTATATTTAATCTATTATTTTCTGCAGCATTAAGCTAATTTTTAAACGTTTTAAAAGTTCTGCTACGTTTAAATATTTTTTATTAAATTTTTTAACAATTTTATGCTGTTTTTAAAATTTTAAGCAAAATATTATTTATTATTAGTTTTTATTTTTTAAATTATTTAATATAATAGTTTTTATAATATATTTTTAATAATTTAATTTTTTAACTATAAACTTTTTTTTTTAAGTTTTATTATTTTATAGTTTAAATTATTAGTTTTTGTTAAAATAATAAATAATTAAAATATAATTATAGTTTATTAATATAATAATAGTTTATTATTTTTATAAAAAAAACATTTAATATAAAAATTTTATTATTTTTATAAATTATTTTAAACTGTTATTATATTATAAAAAGTTTAGCGTATTAAATTATTAAGTAGTTTTTATAATTATTTTTTTTTAATGTATAGTTTTTATATTAAAATTAAGTTTTTTTATTTATAGTTAGCTTATTTAATTATATAAGTTTAAGTTTAAATTAAATAGTTTTTATTAAATTTATAAATTACACAATTTTAAAGTTTTGTTTTAAGCTTTTATTTTTAAAGTTTTTTTTAGAACTTTTTAATTTTTCTGCTATTGTTTAATATTTTTAATTAAAATAAAAAATATTAAAAGTTTATTTTATTTTATAAAATAATATATTTATTAATTTATATAATAATACTGTTTATATATAGTTTATTATTAAAATATATTTAAATTAATTATTTTAATAATAATTAATATATAGTTATAGTTATTAATTTAAATATTTATTTATAATTTTATTTATTTTATTATTTTATAATAGCGCATAAAAACTAAAATATCTTTTATGTTTATTAGCTTATATAATTCATGTATAAATATTAAAATAAATTATAACTTTTAATTTAAAATAATTATTATTAATATGTGAAATTTTAAAATAGCTTTTATAATATATTTTAAATATATTTATTATAATAGCTTATATAATATATAAACTTATTTAAACTTTTTTAATTAATTTATTATAATAAAATATTATTATAATAATATTTATTTTAAAACATTTATTTAAAGTTTATTATTAAAAATTATTATATATAGTTAACTATAAATCAAAGTTTTAATTTTTTAAAGTTTTATTATATTATATTTTTGCGAAGCAGTATTTTATATAGTTTATTGTATAAATATTATAGCTATTTATTAGCTTAAGTTATTAATATTTTTTTAATATTAGTTTTTTAGTTTTATATTGTTTTAAATATAGTATAAATATATAGTTATAAATTTTTAATTTAGTTTAATTTCTAAATATAAATAATCTAGCACTACTAATTCTGTTTTTATTATTATTAATCTGTTTATTTTTGCTAAAAATTATTATTTTTTAATTTTTTAGCTTAATATTAATACATTTTTATATTAATACTGGCCCGGTTTTTTTTTAATATTTTTTTAATTAATTAAAATCTTTTTAAATTTTAGTTTTCTGTATAAATATATTCTTAATATTTAACATTTATATTTTATTTATTTTAAAATATGTTTTATAATACTGTTTATAAATTAAAATATTATTAATTCTTTTAAGCTTTTTTTTGTTTTTATATTAATAGATTTTTTATTTTTAAAATAAAACATTTATAACTATATTTTTTTTAATAAAAATAATAAAAACATTATATTTTAAAAATAAATTAGTTTATACTGTTTATTATAAATTTAAATATTCTTTTATGCTAAAATATTTTAAAGCTTAATAATTAATAATTATTAAAAAAAAGTTTTATTTATTAATTAGTTTAAGTTGTTATTTTTTAAAGCTATAGCTATTGTTAATATTTTTATTAAAAACTTTATAATTTAGCTTAATATTATATAATATTTTTAAAAAATAAGCTATTATATGCTAATTTTTTTATATTATTAAAATAACGCGTTAAAAGCTATTTTATTAAATACGTTAGTTTTTATATTAATAAATAAGTAATAATTATAATATTTTTATAATAATATAAAAGTTAAAGCTTTTTTAGCTTGTTAAAAGCTTTATTATATTTATTAGTTTATTTAAAAACTTTTTCTTTATTAAATAGTTTATAAAAACGCTATTTAGCTATATTTATTTATAAACTTCCTATAAATGTTATAAAAACCTAAAAAGACGGTATATTTTTATAATAATAAGTATTTTTTAATTTATTACAGCTTTTATTTTAGCAAGATTAATATAAATATTATTAATATTTATTATATAGCTTAAAAACTTGGTTTATTTTATATAAAACTTTAACTTTTTTAAGTTAGCTGATAGTTTTATATTTTATAATTGTTAAAATACTTTTTAAATATATATATAATAAGTTTTATATTATTAAAATAAATAAAATGTTATTTATATATATGCTGCAAAAATTATTTAAAAATTAAGTAATATATTATTAATATATTTTTAAAATATAAAAAGTCGGTTTATTAAACTAAACAAAAAACATTATCATAATAAAATTTATATTTAAAATAAAACGTAATAAAGTTTTTATTTTTTAATATATTTTAATATAAAAGAATATTTCTTATATATTAATTTTTATAAAAATTTTAATATTAAAAATATAAAACAGAGTTTTTTTATAAAAGCAAAAAATACTAGTTTTTTTCATAATTTTATTAAGTTTTTAATAGTTTATATAAAAGCAGAGTTTTTATTAGCTTTTTAATAAATAAAACTAAAAAACATATAACGCGTTATTTAGCTTAATAGATTTTTTATGAATTATTGATTAAAAATTTTTATATAGCATATAATTTATTAAATAATATTTTATATATAAAGCTATATTTTAAATCTTTTAAAACTTGCTGTTTATAAAATCTATTGTATGATTTATTTATAATTAATAAAAAGCTTTTGTTAACACTTTTTTTATTAAATATATTTAATAAATTATAATATTTAAAAATATAAGTTTTAATATTTTCTTTTCTGCGTTTTTGCTTTGCTGGTTTTTTTCATGTTTTTAATATTTCAATTTTTAATTTTATAAAATTTATAATTTATATTTTATTATCGGTTTTATTTTTATATAGCAACGTTTTAAAAATAACAGTATTAAAAATAACGATTTAAATATTTAGTTTTTTTATATTTATTTATGCTGTTTTTTTATTTAATAAAGTATAAAAATATTTGATTTTTAATTTAAAAATATAAATTGTTTTTATTTAATATATTTTTTAATTTAAACTTTTATAGCTTTATTAAATAAAAAGTACCTTTTTATATCTTAGTTTATTTTTTATATTTTTAATATAAAGTCAGATTTTTTTATAATTTTCTTTTTTGCTACCAGTATTTTTTGATAAAAACTTTTTTTTATTTTTTTTTTTTAGTTTTTTTAACAGGCATTTTTACCGTTAATATTTCTGTTTTTTGTTCAGCGTTTATTTAATATTTAAAATATTTTATCTATGTTTTAATTTTATTTATAGCTAATATGTAATAATATTTATAACTTTTAATAAATAAAATAAAAAATTAAAATGTATTATTTAATATTAAATAATATATTATAATATTTAAACTATTTTTTTAATATTATTTTCTATTTTATATTTAAAATATTAATAAATATATTTTTAAATATTTTTTATAAATTTTCAAAATTAAACATAAAACATTTTTAATTTCCTAGTGTTATTTTCTATTATATTTAATTACTAGCTTAAATTTAAATTTATTTTTAATAAATAAGTTTAATAGTTTTACGATTTTTTAGCAAAAAATATATTTATATTTATATATATACTAGCTTTTATATTATTTAATATATTAAAATAATAAATAATAATTTATTATTATATAAAGTTTAAACATATAATAAAAGTTTTTTTTAAATAATTATTTATTAAGCTTTTTTGTTTTATATAATAATATTATTTTTAAAAAAATCTATGTTTTTAACGTTATTTTTTTGTTTTTCTGCCGCTTTTTTAATTTTAAAAATGCTGGTCTAAACTTTTTATAATTATATTTATATAAATATTATATTAAATTTAACCTGCAGCTTTTATAACACAGTTTTTAATAATATATTTTTTAATTTATATTAAAGCATTTATTTTTAATAATTAATTGTTTTATTTTTAAATTATAAAATATAGTTTTTATTTTTATGAACATATTTGCTAATAAAATTATTTATATTATTATAGCTAAAAAAAGTCTTATATAATAAATATATACTATATTTATATATTATTTTTATTTTATAAGCTTTGCTTTTTTAATTATTTATAAATAAATAACAAGCTATTTAAATATAATATTTTATATAAGCGTTAAAATTTATAATATTTTTAAATATTTAAAAATAGTTTTAATAGTTATATAAATAACAACTTATTTTTAAATTTTTGTTTTATTTAGTTTTATTAAAACGTGTTTTTTAATAAAACATATAAAATTTATTTTAAACTATATAAATCTAGCAAATATATATTTATTAAAGTTTAAAGCTTTATAATTAGCTTTTATTTTTTTTAAAACGTTTATATTTTTATAAATATTATATGTGTAATAGCTGCAATAACAGCAGTTAAAACAATGCCCAACTATACTTATATATTGGAAAAAAAAACTAAAGTTAAAAAAAAAAAAAAATTATATATAGGGCCGACGGCCGGAATTTCTATTTATATATACTACTAGCTATTTATTATATAACTAGCTTATTTATTATATTTACTATTTTATATCTGTATCTGTTTAGCTAAATAGTTAATTAAAAATCGACTAGCTAGCCAGCTAATTAAAGATTGTTATTATAGCTGTAGGCTATAATAATTTCTTTTTTGTAAAAAAACTTGGCTTAAGTTTTTAGCTGCGCGTAAAGCTAAAAATATGCTAAGCTGATTTTTAAGTTGTTTATGCCACGCGTGGAGCTTAAACTAGCAACTTTTAAATTAATATTTTTAAGCAGTAAAAAAATATTTTTAGCGTATATAATTAATTAAAATCTTAAAGTTTTTAATTTTTAGTTTTTATTTATTACGTTAATTAATTAATTCTTATTTAGTTTATTTTTTAATTAAGTTATTTATTATATTATTTGCGCTGCATTTATAATTTTAGCTATATTTTATTTTTGCGGTATATTATTATTATTATACGTTTTAATAAATATATTTTTTGGCTGTTTTAATTTATTTTTGTAATTGTTTTAGCAGCTTTATTTTTTTAAATATTTTTATAATATTTTTTAGTTTAATTAAAACGTTTTTAAGTCAGCTGTTAAATATTAATTATTATTATATTTTAGCTTATTTATAATATTTTATAAAATAATTTTTTTTTAAATTTTTAATAACAAAATTTTTTTTTTTTATTTTTTTTTTAGCGCTTTATTAATTATTTTTTTTAGTCGGAATATTTTCTGTTTAAACAGCAAATCGTTTATATATTTTATAATTATTTAATATAAAACTAATAATTTTTTGCTATATTATTAACAGTTTTAGTTTAAATATATTAAAATAATTAGTTTAACTATTAATAATTTTATAAGCTTGTTATATTATTAAATAATTTAATTTATTATTAAAATAGTCGGTTTATTTTTTTTTTTTATAATATAAATATATAGTTTTTAACTATAAAGTTTAAGTTTTATTAATATTTATTAATTTATATAATTATTTATTTTTATATTTTTATATTTATATTTTTGCTTTTTAATATAATCGCAGACTTTTTTATAAATGTTTATATTTTTTTTAAAACAGCTTTTTTTAATTAATTTTTTATAATTGTTTTATTTTTATTTAAGCTTTTAATTAAATGTTATATTTATTAGCTTTTTATTAGCATTTTTTTAAAAATAGCTTTTTAAAGCTTTATAAAATAAAAATATTTAAACTATGTTTAAAATTAACAATGCTTTTAATTAATTTTTTAAAAATAATTAATATATAATCGCAGCTTTTAATCTATTTATTAATATATTATTTTTATTTATTTTATTAATTAATAATATTTTGTTATAAAAAATCTAGTTTTATATTATATATTTTTAATAGTTTATTTATAAAATTAACAACAAATTATTTTTTTATTGCTAATTATTATTTCTAGCTATTTATATATTTAATAAAAACTTTTATAATATATTTTAGCAGCATTTTTTATTATTATAAATTTTTATATATAATTATTTATATTAGTTTTAATAATTTATTAATTATATAAAAGTTATATTATTTTTATATTTATTTTTAAAAAACTTTTAAAATTAATTATTATATATTACTAAATATATTCTAGCATTAATAATAAAATCAGCTTTTTTAATATTTTATCGCAAAAAACTTTTACGGAGCAGTAAAAACAGTTTATTATATATTAATTAATTTTATAATATAGCTTTAACTATTAATAATATTAAAATATTAAACGTTTTATTTTTTATAATTTAAATATATTATTGCTAATTTTATATAAACTTTTTAATTATTTAAGTTTATAAGTTGTTTAATTTAAAATAACTAGTTTTTTTTATATAACAACAGGTTTTTAATATTAATTAATTAAAATTTTTATTAGCTTAAGCTTTTTTAATACTTGTTTAAACTAATATTATATTAATTTAGTTTTAATACTACGTTTATAAATATTATTTTTAACAGTAATAAAAATATAATATTTTTATAATATATATTTTATATATATTTTTTTATTTTAAAATCGCTAGTTTAAAAAGCTATAATTTTTATTTATTTTTCCGTTGTTTTTATATTTTTAAATTTTTATTAGTTTAAAAAATATCTGCTATTATATTTTTAATTTTAAACAATATATAATATTAAAATTATAATATATAATTAGCTTAGCTTATTTAGCTTATTTTAGATTTAAAATTTTTTACGCCGAAATATTTTAATACAACGTAATTTATAATAATTAAAAACAGCTGCAATTATTATAAGCTTATTAACTCTGCTTTTAATATAATAATTTTTAATAACAGCTAATACTTTTTATTATAAATACTATAGTTTAATTTTATATTATAAAAGTTTTTAAATAAAATATGATTAGCTGTTATAAATTGTTTGCTGTTTTTATTATAATAATATGCCAGCTGCTATTTTATTAAATATATTTATTTTTATTTATATTTTATTTTTATAATTAAAATACTTTAGTATTAATATATTAGTTAGCTTATTTTTAATATTTTAAACATATTTTAGCAAACTTTTAATTATATTAAATCAGCTTTTATATAAATTAAATTATTTAATAGTTTTATTATTTAATTATATTTTTAAATAAACTTTTATAAAAGTTATAAAAGCTTAAAATAAATATATTTTTTTAATAACGCTTTTTTTTTTTAAATATTTTTAGCTAAAAATAATTTTAATTTTATTAAAATTAACTTTTATTTTTAGTTTTAATAATATATCTAAAAACTTAGTTTTTTATATAAAATTTATATTTTTTAAATCGGCTTATAGTTCTGCTTTTTAAAATATTATAACATTTTATTAATATAGTGTTAATATTTTAATTTATTATTTAAATAAATTAAAATATTATTAATATAAGCTATATAAAAATATTTAAATATTTTTATAATATATTATTAATATATTTTTAAAAATAGCTGGCTTGTTAATTAATTTAAAAATAGTACTTTAAATTAATAAGCTTTATACAAGGTTTAAAAAGCAGTTAATTTTTATTTTTTTTATAATATAAATATAATAAAACGTTTGCTTAATATTAATTTTTATAAATATTTTACCTTATATTATATAAGCTAATATTTTTTAATTAGCAGTAATAAATAGCAGTTTTTTAAATTAAAATATTTAATTTTTATAATTAATATATAAATAAAAACTTGTTGTTTTTATATATAAAAATATAAAAGCTGTTTAAAAAGCTAGCATAAGTTTTATAAATTTTTTATTAAATTATTATAAATATATTGTTAACACGTTTTAGTTTTTTAAATAATATTTTATATAAAAATTATATTTTAATAATCTTAGGTTTTAATTTAATGTTAAATAATAATTAATTTTTAATTTATATAAAAACAGGTCGTTTAAAGCAGCTTTTAAAAAATATTTAAATATTTATAATAAGCTTTTAAAACAATTTATAATAAGCTTTTTTAATTTTATTTTATTTTTATTTAATAATTTATTTTAAATTTTTGTTTTTATATTTTATTATTTTATTAATTTTATATAATATAGTTATATTATAATATATTATACTGTTTTATTATAACGTTATATTAAAAGCTACAGCTTTAATAATTATAATTTTATAAGTTAATGTTTATATTATTTAATAACGTTTTGCTAAAGTTAATATAATTTTTAAACATTTTTTTAAATAAAGTTTCTGTTTTTAATTTAATTTTTATTATTTTAAAATTAAATCGGTATTTTTATTTTTATTTAATACTTTTTTATTTTATATATTTTTATATAATTTTATTTTTATTTAAAATAACTATTAATTTTAAAGCTTTAAAATAATTATTAAAATAAGTTTAAAAAAGCTTTTCCGGTTTATATTATTTATAGTCGGCTTAATTTTTAGCTAAGTAATTTTTTGTTATATTTAGCTTAAAATATTTTATTTTTACAGCTTTTTTTTTTGCTGCTTTTAATTAAATCGCTTATTTTTACGTTTTTTATTTTTGCCGTTTATTAGTTTTTTTTTTTAAGCAACGTTTTTTTAATATTTAAAATATTTTAATAAGTTGCCTGCTTTATTTATTAAAATTTTAAAAACTTAATACTTTAGTTCCTAGTTATTTAAAAATAAAAATTGTTTATATAAAAATTTATTAATATATTATAATAGTTATAATATTTTTGTTTAATAATTACGTTATGTTTTATATTAATTATAATTAAAAAAGGTTTTTATATTGTTTTTTTTTATATTTTAAAATATGCTTTTAAAGCCAGGTTTATTTATTAAATTAAATTATTGTTATATTTAGTAATAATAGCTGGTTTAAAACTTGTTATAATTTTAAGTTTTAAGTACTTTATTATTTAAGCAGTAAAAATCACGCTGATTAAAATATATACGTTTGTTTTTATATTAGCTAAAGCTTTAATAAATAATATAAATTTATTATTTGCTATAGTATAATTTATAAAAAACAGGTTTTTTTTTAAAATGTTTTTTAAAAAATTAAACAGGATTTTCTTATATTATATTATATTAAATATTAATATTTTCCGCTTAAAAAAATCTATTTATTTTAAATTATTTTTTTTTTTTTTATATTTTTTATTTTTATATAATTTATTTTTATAAAAATAATTATTGCTGTAATATTTTTATTTATAATAAATAAAACATTTGCTTTTAAAATAAAAGCTTTAAATTAATTTAATTTTAGTTTAGCATAAATTTTTATTTTATTTTTATTTATTTAATAATAGTAACACTTTTATTGGTATTTTTTAATATATAAACGTTTTTAAGTCAGAGACTATTTTAAACGGCTTAAGTTAAAGTTTTTTTTAGTTTTTTTTTTTCTAGATTCTTTTTTTTTTATAAAGCTTTGTTTTAAATAAAGTTCTTTTATTATTAGTAGTTGTATAATTATATATATTTATAATAAGCGGTAAAATTTATTATATCGTTATATAATTTATTTATATAAAGCTTATTTAAACGTTTAAATAATTTATTATATATGTTCTATTTAAAATTTTTAAGTTAACTTATATTATATTAGCTTATTAAATAAACTTTATATAAAATAAAATAAATTTATTGCTTGCAGCTATTTTTAAGTTTTAATATTTAATTTTAGCTTTTTTATATTTGTTAAAATTATTATAAAATAAAAAAAAATGGTCTAGAACTTTTTAGCTAGTTTTTAATATTAGTTTGTTATAGTTATTAATAATAAACAGCATAAAATTTTTTAAAGCTTTGTTTTTATATAGCTAGCAATATAGTCGATTTTTTTAATTTATATTAAAAATAATTGCTGTTTTTAATAAGTTTATTTTTAAAAATATAAACTAATATTTAAATTTTATTTTTAATTTATTATTTATTAGTTTTTTATTTATAAAAACTAATAGTTCTGCAGCTTTAAAAATTAATTTTAATTTTTTTTAGTATATTATAAGTTAAAAATGCTTAGGTTTAGCTTAAATATAATTTTCTAGTAACTGCTAGATGTTCTGTTTATTTAAACAGATATTACAACGATTTAATTTTTTAAAATTTTAATTTTTTTGTTTGCTTTAATTAAAACGTAATTTAAGTTAGTTTTAATTTTTTTATTTTATAAGCTAAACTAGTTTATTTAATATAATATTTATATAAAATTATTATTTGTTTTATTTATTAAATTAATAATATTTTTAAAGTATTTTAAGCAGTATTAATAAATAATAAACAATATTTAAATTTATAATATATTTTTAAAATAATTATAAATTAGTTTTATAAACTATTAAAAGTTTATAAAACTATTTTATAATAAAATATATGTTTTTTTAAACGTTATTGCTATAAATATTATTTTTAATTATTTATTAATAATAAAATAAACTATATTAGTTTTTATTTATTTTATAAAATTTTATAAAGTTTTATAAAAGCTAGCTGCACGTAAGCTTTAGCTATTATTTTAAATAGTGCGATTTTAATATAAAAATATTAATAAGTTTGTTTTTTTTTGCTTTTGTTTTTATTATAACTATTATTTTTATATTTAAAACGTTTTATTATATTAATATTATTTCTTTATAACGCTAACTTTATAAACTTTAAAAACTAGCAATAAAGTTTATAATAATTATATTAACTAACGTTCTAAAGTGCTAGTTTATTTAAATCGTTTTTTTTAAAACGTATTTATTATTTAACTTCTGCTAAAAAAGTTAAATTATTTTTTTTTGCTATAATATTTTTAACGTATTAATTAATTAATCGTTTAAAAAAATTTAACGTTTTTTTAAATAATAAAAAATAAACTTTAGTTTTATAATAGCTGTAATAACAGCAGTTAAAACGATGCTTAATTATATTTATATATTAAAAAAAAAAACTAAAATTAAAGAAAAAAAAAAACTATATATAGGGCCGACGGCCGGAATTCTTATTTATATATACTATTGGCTATTTACTACATGACTGGCCTACTTACCACATTTACTATTCCACACCTGTACCTGCTTAGCCAGGTGGCTAATCAGGGATCGACTGGCCAGCCGGCCAATCAGAGATCGCTATTATGGCTGTGGGCCATGACAATATGCATATTATGTTAAAATATTTAGTAAATAAATATAAAACTAAATTTTTAAATGTTTTTTTAATAAAATAAAACTTAATGTTGCTTAGTTTTATGTTATTATTAATAAACTAATGTGGGTTTATTTTAAACCTGTTAGTTATATTTTAATATTATATTTTAAATTTTATTTTATTTTTTAACACGTGATTAAAAAACTTGTTAATAAATATTTTAATTAATTTCTATGTTTTTTATAAAAACTTTAATTATAAAGGTTATTTTATACAACTTAATAAATTATTTATTTATTAATTATATTTATTTAATAAGTTTTAAATATAAACGCGATTAATTATTATATTTTTTAGTTTAGCTATAATATAATTTATAGCTGTATTATTATTTTAGTTTTTAAATAAGCTAAATATCAAAAGTTTATATTTTTTGTTTGTTTTATATAATTTATTCCATTTTTTTATGCTTTAATAAAGCTTTTTAAATATTAAACAAATATTTTAAGCTATTATTAGCTTTATGTTAATATTTTAAATTATTTTTATTTTTATTTAACGTTTTTTATATTTTTAATATAAGCATTAAATTTTATAGCTTATTTTATAACAGTTTTTATTTATTTAATAATATAAAATATAATAAAATAATAATTAATTATTATTTGTTAAAATATTATTAATATATATATTTTAATTTTTATTTTATTAAAGAAATAATAAAAATAAAAAAGTCTGTGTAAAATTTATAAATAATTTTATATTAACAAGTTTATTAAAGTTAAATTTAATAAAATTGTTTTCTTTTATAATAAGTTTTTAAAAAAACCTGTTAATTATTTTTATAATAATTACAGCAAAAACCTTTATTAAAATACCGACCGCTTTATAAAAAAACTTATAAATTTTATTATATAAAACAGCTTAAAAGCCTAAAGTTTTAACTTATAAATAAAACTTTTAAACAAAATTAAATAATAAGTTTTATATAGCTTTAGTTTTAATACTAGCTTTAATAATTAAATATGTTATACTAAATTTTTTGAAAATAATTTAGATATATTTAGTTTTAAATATGTTATTAAAAGTTTTTTTAATAAAATATGCTAATAACTTAAAAGCTGTATATAATAAAATAATGTTTTAACATGCTAAATTTTTAATATATTTATTAACACTACTAATAAAAAAAGTTAATATTATATCGTTTTTATTTAAAAAATATTTAAAAAAACAGTTTTAATACTTTAAAATAAAATAATTTATAAATTATTACATTTGTTATAAATAAAAAGTTAAAGCTTTAATAATAAATAATATATTATATAAAAAAATCTATAAAAAAAAAAAAAAAGTAAATAGAAGGCATTTAGCCGATTAAAATTCTAACTAAATGCAAGTGTGTGGGGTGGGTCTGGTCCGTGCGCGCTACAGCGGGTCTGTGCGTGCCAGTTAGCAACAGGTGCACGGATACTAGTCCATGCCATATGCCTAATTAGCCAACCAGTTATCTGTAACTGCTAATTTAAGTAAAAAAAATTAATAAAAAAAAATAATACTTTAAATAAGATAATAAATTTTAATAATAAAAATTAAACTATTTTAATTTTAATGTAACTTTATAATAATTAATTTAATTTTATTAAAAAAATTGCTAATAATTTAAAAAGGTTTTTATAATTAAATTTAAAAATATATTATAATAAACAATATATTAATTAATAATTATAAAACATTATATTTAATTAATCATAAAAACTATTAAAACTTAAATGTATTGTTTTAATTAAAAATAAAAACATAATTTATATAAACATTTTATAATTTTTATTTTAAACAAAAATAAAAAATTATTTAAAAATATTATTTAGCTTTAAAAAACTTATCAATAAATATAATATTTATTAATATGGCGTTAATAAAAAGTTTTATATAAATATTGTTTTAAAAGCATGTTTAATTAAAAAAAATCTAATATCATAATTTTAATTATTTATTACATTTTAAAATATAAAAAATAATATTTTAATAATTTAATTTATTAAGCATTATAACTTAGTTTTTTTTAAATATAAATGTTATAGCTGCAATAACAGCAGTTGAAAAGATTTAATTATACTTATATATTAAGAAGAAAAACTAAGGTTGAAGAAAAAAGAAAACTATATATAGGGCTAACAGCCAGAATTTTTATTTATATATACTACTAGCTATTTACTACATAACTGGCCTATTATATTTATTATTTTATGCTTATACCTGTTTTAGCTAAAAAAGCTAATTAAAAATCGGCTAACTAGTTGGCTAGTCGGCTAATTAAAAATGGCTATTATAGCTTTAAGCTATAATAATCTTTTTTTTATAAAAAGACTTGGCTTAAATTTTTAGCTGCGCGTAAAACTAAAAATATGTTAAGCTGATTTTTTTAAGTTGTTTATGCTACGTTTAAAACTTAAACTAACGATTTTTAAATTAATACTTTTAAGCAGTAAAAAAATATTTTTAGCGTATATAATTAGTTAAAATTTAAAAGTTTTTAATTTTTAGTTTTTATTTATTATATTAATTAGTTAATTTTTGCTTAGTTTATTTTTTAATTAAATTATTTATTATATTATTTATACTATATTTTTAATTTTAGCTGTATTTTATTTTATAATGCGTTATTATTATTATATGTTTTAATAAATATATTTTTTTTAGCTGTTTTAATTTATTTTTATAATCGTTTTAGCAGCTCTGTTTTTTTTAAATATTTTTTATAATATTTTTTTAGCTTAATTAAAACGTTTTTTTAAGTTAGCTGCTAAATATTAATTATTATTATATTTTTAACCTGTTTAAAACATTTTATAAAATAATTTTTTTTTTTAGATTTTTAATAACAGGATTTTTTTTATTTTTTTATTTTTTTTTTTTAGCGCTTTATTAATTATTTTTTTTTCTGGTCGGGGTATTTTTTGTTTAAGTAGTAAATTATTTATATATTTTTATAATTGCTTAATATAAAACTAATAGTTTTTTGCTATATTATTAATAATTTTAGTTTAAATATATTAAAACGATCGGTTTAAATATTAATAATTTTATAAACTTGTTATATTATTAAATAGTTTAACTTGTTGTTAAAACAGTTGGTTTGTTTTTTTTTTTATAATATAAATATATAATTTTTAATTATAAAATTTAAGTTTTTAATATCTCTTAGCTTATATAATTATTTATTTTTATATTTTTATATTTATATTTTTGTTTTTTAATATAGTTATAAATTTTTTTATAAATACTTGTGCTTTTTTTAAAACAGCTTTTTTAGTTAGTTTTTTATAATTATTTTATTTTTGTTTAAGTTTTTAATTAAACGTTATATTTATCGGTTTTTTATTAGCATTTTTTTAAAAATAGTTTTTTAAAGCTTTATAAAATAAAATGCTTAAACTACGTTTAAAAGTAGTAATATTTTTAATTAGTTTTTTAAAATAATTAACGCATAGTTATAATTTTTAATTTATTTATTAATATATTATTTTTATTAGTTTTATTAATTAATAATATTTTGCTGCAGAAAAGTTTAGTTTTATATTATATATTTTTAATAATTTGTTTATAAAATTAATAATAAACTGTTTTTTTATTATTAACTACTGTTTTTAGTTATTTATATATTTAATAAAAGCTTTTATAATATATTTTAGCTGCATTTTTATTATTATAGATTTTTATATATAGTTATTTATATTAGTTTTAATAGTTTATTAATTATATAAAAGTTATATTATTTTTATATTTATTTTTAAAAAGCTTTTAAAATTAATTATTATATATTATTAAATATATTCTAGTATTAATAATAAAATTAGCTTTTTAATGTTTTATTATAAAAACTTTCATAAAACAGCAAAAATAGTTTGTTATATATTAATTAATTTTATAATATAGTTTTAATTATTAATAACGTTAAAATATTAAACGTTTTATTTTTTACGACCTAGGTATATTATTGCTAGCTTTATATAGACTTTTTAATTATTTAAGTTTATAAATTATTTAATTTAAAACAACCAGTTTTTTATATAATAACAGGTTTTTATTATAATTAATTAAAGTTTTTATTAGCCCAGGCTTTTTAATATTTATTTAAACTAATGTTATATTAATTCGCTTTTAATATTATATTTATAAATATTATTTTTAATAATAATAAAATATAACATTTTTATAATATATATTTTATATATATTTTCTTTTATTTTAAAATTATCGGTTTAAAAAAGCTATAGTTTTTATTTGTTTTGTTATTATTTTTATATTTTTAAATTTTTGTCGGTTTAAAAAATATCTGTTATTATATTTTTAATTTTAAATAATATATAATATTAAAATTATAATATATAATTAGTTTAGCTTATCCGGCTTGTTTTAAATTTAAGATTTTTTTATGCTAAAATATTTTAATACGGTATAATTTATAATAACTAGAAATAGCTGTAGTTATTATAAGCTTATTAATTCTGTTTTTAATATAATAATTTTTAATAACAGCTAATATTTTTTATTATAAATATTATAGTTTAATTTTATATTATAAAAGTTTTTAAATAAAATATAACTAGCTATTATAAGTTGTTTATTATTTTTTATTATAACAGCATGCCGGCTGCTATTTTATTAAACGCGTTTATTTTTATTTATATTTTATTTTTATAATTAAAATATTTTAATACTAAAATATTAATTAGTTTGTTTTTAATATTTTAAATATATTTTAGCAAGCTTTTAATTAAATTAAATCAGTTTTTATATAAATTAAATTATTTAATAGTTTAGCTATTTAATTATATTTTTAAATAAATTTTTATAAAAGTTATAAAAGCTTAAAAATAAGCGCATTTTTTTAATAACGCTTTATTTTTTTAAGCGCTTTTAGCTAAAAATAATTTTAATTTTATTAAAGTTAACTTTTATTTTTTAGTTTTAATAATAAATTTAAAAACTTAGTTTTTTTATATAAAATTTATATTTTTTAAATCGGCTTATAGTTTTGTTTTTTAAAATATTATAATATTTTATTAATATAGTTTTAATATTTTAGTTGATTATTTAAATAAATTAAAATATTATTAATATAAGCTATATAAAAATATTTAAATATTTCTGCAGCGTTTTATTAATATATTTTTAAAAATAACTAGCTTGTTAATTAATTTAAAAATAATATTTTAAACTAAAAAGCTTTATACTAGGTTTAAAAACAATTAACTTTTATTTTTTTTATAATATAAATATAATAAAATACTTGTTTAATATTAATTTTTATAAATATTTTAGCTTATGTTATATAAGCTAATATTTTTTAATTAGCAGTAATAAATATTAGTTTTTTAAGTTAAAACATTTAGTTTTTTATAATCGATATATAAACATAAAAACCTATTATTTTTATATATAAAAATATAAAACTATTTATAAAATTAATATAAGTTTTATAAATTTTTTATTAAGTTATTATAAATATATTATTAATATATTTTAGTTTTTTAAATAATATTTTATATAAAAACTATATTTTAACGATTTTAAGTTTTAATTTAATATTAAATAATAATTAACTTTTAATTTATATAAAAATAAATTATTTAAAACAGCTTTTAAAAAACATTTAAATATTTATAATAACTTTTAAAACAATTTATAATAAGTTTTTTTTAATTTTATTTTATTTTTATTTAATAGTTTATTTTAAGTTTTTATTTTTTATATTTTATTATTTTATTAATTTTATATAATATAGTTATATTATAATATATTATATTATTTTATTATAGCGTTATATTAAAAACTATAGTTTTAATAATTATAATTTTTATAAGTTAATATTTATAATATTTAATAATGTTTTATTAAAGTTAATATAAACTTTAAGCATTTTTTTAAATAAAATCTTTATTTTTAGTTTAATTTTTACTGCTTTTAAAATTAAATTAATATTTTTATTTTTATTTAACATTTTTTTATTTTATATATTGCTTATATAGTTTTATTTTTTATTTAAAATAACTATTAGTTTTAAAGCTTTAAAATAATTATTAAAATAAGTTTAAAAAGCTAAAACTTTTTAAGTTTATATTATTTATAATTAACTTAGTTTTTAGTTAAATAATTTTTATTATATTTAATTTAATATATTTTATTTTTACAGCTTTTTTTTGCCGCTTTTAATTAAGTTGTTTATTTTACGTTTTTATTTTGCAGTTTATTAGCTTTTTTTTTAAGCGACGTTTTTTAATATTTAAAATATTTTAATAAATTGTTTGTTTTATTTATTAAAATTTTAAAAGCTTAATACTCCGTTTTTAATTATTTAAAAATAAAAGTTGTTTATATAAAAATTTATTAATATATTATAATAGTTATAATATTTTTTTAATAATTACGTTATATTTTATATAAATTATAATTAAAAAGCTTTTTATATTATTTTTTTATATTTTAAAATATATTTTAAAACTAAGTTTATTTATTAAATTAAATTACTGTTATATTTAATAATAATAGCTAGTTTAAAGCTTGTTATAGTTTTAAGTTTTAAATATTTTATTATTTAAACAGCAAAAGTTATGCTAATTAAAATATATATATTTACTTTTATATTAGCTAAAGCTTTAATAAATAATATAAATTTATTATTTATTATAATATAATTTATAAAAACAGGTTTTTTTAGAATATTTTTAAAAAATTAAACAAAATTTTTTATATTATATTATATTAAATATTAATATTTTCTGCTTAAAAAATAGTTTATTTATTTTAAGCTGTTTTTTTTTTTTTATTTTTTTATTTTTATATAGTTTATTTTTATAATTTTTATAAAAATAATATTAACGCATATATTATTTAATTAATTAAAATTATTTTTATAAAAATAATTATTGCTATAATATTTTTATTTATAATAAATAAAACATTTACTTTTTAATATAAAAGCTTTAAACTAATCTAATTTTAGCTTAATATATATTTTTGTTCTGTTTTTATTTATTTAATAATAATAACACCTTTATTATTATTTTTTAATATATAAATACTTTTAAATTAAAAACTACTTTAAGCAGCCTAAATTAAAGTTTTTTCTCGTTTTTTATTTTTTTTTAAATTTTTTTTTTTTTATAAGGCCTTATTTTAAATAAAGTTCTTCTGCTGCTAATAATTATATAATTATATATATTTATAATAAGCAGTAAAATTTATTATATTATTATATAGTTTATTTATATAAAGTTTGTTTAAACGTTTAAATAACTTATTATATATGTTTTATTTAAAATTTTTAAATTAATTTATATTATCCTAGCTTATTAAATAAACTTAATATAAAATAAAATAAATTTATTATTTATAGTTATTTTAAGTTTTAATATTTAACTTTAGTTTTTTATATTTATTAAAATTATTATAAAATAAAAAAAATAATTTAAAACTTTTAGCTAGTTTTTAATCTTAGTTTGCTATAATTATTAATAATAAACAGTATAAAGTTTTTTAAAGCTTTATTTTTTATATAGCTAATAATATAATCGATTTTTTTTAATTTATATGAAAAATAATCGCTGTTTTTAATAAATTTGCTTTTTAAAAGTATAAACTAATATTTAAATTTTATTTTTAGCTTATTATTTTTAGCTTTTGCTTATAAAACTAATAGTTTTATAGCTTTAAAAGTTAATTTTAATTTTTTTAATATATTATAAATTAAAAATATTTAAGTTTTGCTTTAATATAATTTTTTAACAACTATTAAATATTCTGTTTAATTAAACAAATATTATAACGATTTAATCTTTTAAAATTTTAATTTTTTATTTATTTTAATTAAAATATAATTTAAATTAGCTTTAACTTTTTATTTTATAAGCTAAACTAGTTTATTTAATATAATATTTATATAAAGTTATTATTTATTTTATATATTAAATTAATAATATTTTTAAAATATTTTAAATAACGCTAATAAACAATAAATAATATTTAAATTTATAATATATTTTTTAAAATAGTTTTAAACTAGTTTTATAAACTATTAAAAGTTTATAAAGCTATTTTATAATAAAATATATGTTTTTTTAAGCGTTATTATTATAAATATTATTTTAAATTATTTATTAATAATAAAATAAGCTGTATTAATTTTTATTTATTTTATAAAATTTTATAAAGTTTTATAAAAGCTAATTATACGCAAGCTTTAGTTATTATTTTAAACGGTGCAATTTTAATATAAAAATATTAATATGTTTATTTTTTTTGTTTTTATTTCTGTTATAACTATTATTTTATATTTAAAATGTTCTATTATATTAATATTATTTACTTATAATATTAACTTTATAAACTTTAAAACTAATAATAAAGTTTATAATAATTATATTAACTAATATTTTAAAATACTAGTTTCTTTAAATTGTTTTTTAAAACATATTTATTATTTAACTTCTGCTAAAAAATTAAATCGTTTTTTTTACTATAATATTTTAACATATTAATTAATTAAAAAAAACTTTAATATTTTTTTAAACAATAAAAAATAAACTTTAGTTTTATAATAGCTGTAATAACAGCAGTTAAAAAAATTTTGCTATACTTATATATTAAAAAAAAAAACTAAAGTTAAAAAAAAAAAAAACTCTATATAAGGCCAACAGCCGGAATTTTTATTTATATATACTACTAACTATTTACTATATAACTGGGCTCTTATATTTATTACTTTATGCTTGTACCTGCTTTAGCTAAAAAATTAATCAAAGATCAGCTGGCCGGTCGGCCAGTCGGCCAATCAGAGATCGCCATTATGGCCTTAGGCCATAACAATAAACTTGATTTTTAATATTTAAATAAAAACTTTGTTTTAAATAAAAACAAAATTTTATTAATAATTTTTAAAAATATTATTAAATAAATTATATTAAATTAACTTTAATATATTTTAGCTTATAAAGTATTTTAAAAAATTTTAAGCTAAAATTTTTTTAAAGCTTTTAATATAAACAATTAAAACGTTTAAAAAATATATTGTATAAATATTAATATATATAACTAAAAACATATAAATTAACAAAATCTTATACCTTGAATATAAAATATATATTATTATATATTTAATATAATAAATATTTAAATAATTTTTCAACAGAATAACTGCGCGATTTTTTAAAAGCTGCATTAAAATTTATTTAATTATTTAATAAAATATAATAAATTAAACTAAACTTTAATAATTAAAAATAAATATATTAAATGAATCTATATATATTTTTAATAAATAAAACTATTATATAAGTTTTTAAAAATTAAATAATATATATATTAAATAAAAAATATTATAAACTTATAGTTTATATTATTAAAAGCGATTTAAATGTTTTTATAATAGCTTATAAAAATAAAGCTTTATATAAGCTTTGGTTAAAAAATAAAAAAATTAATAATAAGCTTTTTTTATTTTATATTAAACAAGCTAGCAAAAAAATAATCGATAAAATAAATAAACTGTTTGATAAAGTCGGTTTATTATTAAAACTATAATTAAAAATAATTTAAACCGCTGCTTAGCTACATAAAAAGAGCTTTTTTAAAGCTTAAAACTTTTACGTTTTTTATTATATATTTAAATATTAATTAATATAATATTATTAATAATATAATCTAGTTTAAATAAAATTCTGAATAAGCAATTTATAACTAGATTAAAACAGAATATATGAGAAGATTAGTATGAGGGTAGAAAGAAAGAAGCTTCTATTAATTCCTCTGCTAGGTGGGGAATTCTAGTAAGTCTAGAATTAACCCCTGCAGGGGTGGCCGTGGGCCACCTGTTGCCAGCCGTAGCCTGTGCAACCTATCTAATCTAATCTAATAATACACGAGCCGTTGGCTCGATTGATACGGCCCCCTTCAGGGACTCTATGAATATATATATATAAATATTATATATATTTAATAAAAAAAAATTGCTGCTAAAAAATAATAAATATATAAAATTAAACTTTAAGCTTATATTAAATATTTAATTAAATATAAGATAACTAATTTATACTACATATAAGTTTTCTAACTATAAAAATAATTATTATTACAAATAATAAATTTAATAAAAAGCTGTTTTATTTTAAAAAGCAGAAAAAACTAGTTATTAAAATTAAATAACCAGTAATAAAAAAATTAAAGTCTTTGAATTTAATAAATAAATAATTGCACAAAATAAATAATAAATAAAAGCTTAAAAATATATTATATATAGTTTTTAAAATATAAAAATATTATAAATATTTTGATTTATAGCTTAATTAATTAAATTAATAAATATAAATTAAAAATGAATATATTAATAAAATAGATTTTAAATTAAAAACTAGCTTTTTAAATATAATAATAAAACTTATTATTTTAAAATAATTTTAAGCTAAAAATAGCTTTAGTAAAAAGCTTTAAAAATAAAATAATTATAAGATGCAAAAAATAATTACTTATAACGTTTTAAAAACATTATAAATTTTATAATAATAAAAACGCTAATTATTAAATAAACTAATAAAAATTAATTTTATCTAGTTAAACCAGGAATAAAAAGCTAAAAAACTAAAATAAAATATAAATATATATATAAAATATTTTTACTTATAAATAAATCAAGCTATAAAATTAAACATAAAAACTAAATAAAAGGTAAAAATAATATAAAAGTTTAATATTTATTATAATAATATATATAAAACTAAAATTAATTTATTAAAAATAATATTTTAAACATTTTTATAAAAATGTTTTTTAAAACAAATAAAAGTTTTGTATTTTAAAATTATAAGCATAAAATATTATATACTATATTTAAAGCTATAATATAATAATATAAAACTAATTAATTAAAAACTAGTTTAAAAAATTAAATATAGTAAAATAACTTTATTAAAAAACTTTTTATAAAATAAAAAAAGTGTTACAGAGTAGTACGCGTATATATACCAACATAGTTGCAGGTGGATTAACGGTTCCGTTTTTCTATTATAGTTTTAAGCCTGGTTCGCACTTCAGGTTAGCTAGCTTAATTAGTTAAAACGCGACACTTTATCCCGCCAAATAGGACCCACCTCCATAGGCCCAGGCATAAAGGGTTTAAATCCAGGCTGCGGCCGGCAAGCTGGCAGCTTAGGATCTATTAACAAAATAAAACCAAAATACAGATCAGCTGTAGTGCCCTTATCCTGGTAATTAGCCACACAGCTAATCTGGGGGGTGTGTTATAGAGTAGTACACGTATATATACCAACATAATTGCAGGTGGATTAACAGTTCCATTTTTCTATAGCAAAAGTTTAAAAATTATTTTTAAAACAACTTTTTAAAAAAAATCTAAAAAATATTTATTATATAAAAAGAAATTATAAAAATAATTTTAATAAAAAAAAAAAAAAGATATGATGATTTAAATAAATATTTATTTATAAGTTTAATAAAAAAAATTTAAAAGTTTATAAAATAAACCTAATTATATAAAAAGATTTATAAATAATAAATATATTTTTATTAATTTATGCTATAATAATTATAATAAATTTTTTTAAATAATAATAATAATCAAAATATATTTTATTTTAAAAATTAAATAATGTAATATAGGATTAATATTTTTAAATATTTTAAAAAGCAGTAAACTTTTTATTATATATTTAATATTAAATAATTTTAAACAGGAGAAAAAATTATATTATTAAATAAAGTTTTGTATAAGCTATAAAACTTTTATTATTATAATATAAAATTTTTTAAACATTTTAAAACGTTTAAAGCTAATTATATTTCATAAAAACTATATTTGTTTTATTTTATATAAACGATTTTTAATTATATATAAAAGAAATAATAAAAATTAGCTAAAAGAAATTATTAACAGGATTAAAAAGCTTATAAGCTTAAAATACAAAAAATATTGCTTAGTTTTTAAAAATTAAAATAATTTATAACTATATAAAAAAATTATATTAATATATAATTAATATATTAAAAAAATTATAGCTTAATTTAATTTAATTAATAAGGTTTAAACTTTAAAAATATGATTTTTATATGAAAAGCTGCTAAACTATATAAAATAAACTTAAAAAAATTAAAACATATGAAAAAAATTAGCTTTATATTTTATATAGTATTTATATTATAATTAAATATAACATTTATAATTGTATTTTTATTAAAATATTTTATAAATTTAAGCTTAAATTACATAAAAACAGCTAATTAAATAATTTATTATTTATATTATATAAAATTTTTAAATTATATATAAAAACAGAGATTTAACAGCTGAAGCTTTATTAATGATAAAAACGCGTTATTTATAAATAATATAAAAACTAGGCGTTTTTATATAAATATATTATATTTTTATTTAAAAATAAAATTTTTAAAAATTATTAAATAAAACATAATTTCAATTTTTTAATAAAAACTAAAATTATTATTATAAGCTATATGTTGCACTAGTAACAAAGAAGAAGTTAAGGCTTCAGCAATAAATAATGTATTATACAAAAAATCTACAGATAAAAAAGGAAAGAGTAAGTGGGAGAAATTAGCCCATGAGAATTCTAGTTAAATGTAGGTATGTGGGGTAGGTCCAGTCTATGCGCTACAGCTGGTCTGTGCGCCCTAGTTAGCAACAGGTGTACAGATACTAGTCCGTGCCACATGCCCGATTAGTTAACTAGTTATTTATAACTATTTCTTTTTTTTAAAAAAAAAAAACGGCTTGTTTTTTAAATTGTGTTTATATTTAAACATATAGCTTTTAAATATATTTTTTAGCAAAAAAAAAAATTGCCACAGGTTTTTATTTTATATTATATTTTTTAAGCTTTTATATTATTAAGTTATTATATAAGGTTTTTATATTATATTACCGACTTTTTTATTTATTATTATGTTTATTTATGTTTTTGTTTTATTATTTTTTATTATATTATTTTATTTTTATTTTTATATGTTATATTTAACTTATTATTTTCTGCAGCTTTAAACTAATTTTTTAAACGTTTTAAAAAGCCTGCTGTATTTAAATATTTTTATAAATTTTTTTAATAATTTTATATTATTTTTAAATTTTAGGCAAAATGTTATTTATTATTAACTTTTATTTTTTTAAGTTATATAAAATTATAATTTTTATAATATATTTTTAACGATTTAATTTTTTAACTATGAATTTTTTTTTTAAATATTATTATTTTATTATTTAAATTATTAGTTTTTTGTTTTAGTAACACAGTCAGGAAAGGGGGGCTTTTTATCTAGCTAGCGCAGCTAGCTAGATAAGGACTGTGTAGATTAAATAAAGTAACTTATTAGCCTAAGGCTTCTGGTCCCTGCAAGACTAGAAGCTTTTTTTTTTAATCTATATTATATTTTTAAAAATTTAACTATACTACTTTTAGTAAATTTTATTAAATAATGCAGTAAGTTCTATAATTATACAACTTTATATTTTAGTTTATTTTTTTTGTGCCGGCAGATAAAATATGCTTAGTTTTTTAATGTTTATATATATCTGACCTCTGATATAACTTTTTTTTGTATTTTAAGCAGCGTTGTTTGCTAGAAAAAGTAGAACTGTTAGTTTTTAAGCTTGGCTATTGCTAGCAAAATTTACTAATGTTTATTAATTTATAAATTTAATAAATTAATTGATTTAATATATTTTATGTTAGCTTGTTAATTATTTTATTTTTATTAGTACAAAAACAAAAAATATTATAACAGCAGCTAAATTTAACTTTATATTATATTTTAAATAGTTTAAATTATTAATTATTTATATATTACTACATCTGGCTATTAATATATTAAAATAATTTGTTGTTTTTTTAAATTTTAATTATTTTAGTACTAAATGTTTAATAACTACAGTATTACGATTAGTTGTTTTTAAACTTTAATTAATATTATATTTAAATAATAATAATTATATATTTTAAACGTAATTATTACTAGTTTTATTTTTTAAAAGCTTATATTAAATTTTTAATAAGCACGCAGGTTTTTAATACTATCTGATTATATTTTTATTTTATTTTTAATTTTAAAATTTAATTTTGTTTTAAAATATATATAAGTATAAATTTATAAAATAGCTAATAATATTTGTTAGCTTAATTATAAGTTAACTTATATATATTTGTTTTATTATTAATTTATTTAAAAAACGTTAGCATGTTAAAACGTAAAACCAACTTAAAATTTTTAGCATTTAAAAAGTTTAAAATAGTTTTAATAGTTAAAAATTTAATTTTAAAGCTTATAAAAGCAGAAAAATTTTTAATATAATTTAATTTAAACTATTAGTTTTAAAATAATATAAAAAAATATAATTTTTACCGGCAAAACTTAAGTTTATTAAGCTAGCATTTTTTAATTTATATAAAAATTAAAAACTAAAACTATAAGTATTAAATATTTCGTGTTAAAAAAAAATATAGTTTAAAATAAGTTTAATAATAAGTTTAAATTAAGCAATAATAAAAATTATAGGTTTATATTTTAAACTTGTTTAAAAATAATATAAAATTAACAAAAGATTTAATAAAAACTTTAAAATTATTGCTTAATTTAAAGCTAAAAAGCAACGTTTAATAATTATAACAGTTTTTTAATTTTTTTAAAAAAATAAATAATTTTAAAATTATATCGTTAAAAATATAAATAAATTGTTATAATAATAGCAATTTAAATTATAAAATTAAAAATTAAAATTTAAACTAAACAAATAAACTTTTAAATTATTTATTTTAGCTATAAACTTTTATAAAATTAATATAACAAATTAAAAAATAATATAACTAAAATAAAAAACATGCTAAAAATATTAAAGCGGCAAAAACAGTTAATTAATTAATATAATAATTAAAAATGCTAAAATATTAGCTAATATAAAAACTTTAGCTTTTAAAGCATTTTATTGCGTTATTAATTAGTTATTTAAAGCTATATTAAACGTAATTAAATATGCAGCAATATTATTTGTTTAATTTTAATATTTTAGTTATTAATATTTAACTACAGCTATATTAATATTAAAACTGTTGTTTAAATCGTTTATTTTAATGCTTTTAATAGAACTAACATAAGTTTTAGTAGTAGCACTAGTATTTATTACTCCGACGGTCCGTTTTAAAATATAAGCTGTGTACTTATTAATAAAAGCTTTATTTATTAAAACAATATAACAGCATATAAAATTTTTTATTTTATATTAGTTTAAATATAATATATTTATAATATTTTTTATTATAACATTTTTAAAACTGTAATATTTAACAAATAATAAAAACTTATTAAAACTATTTTTATTAAACAATAATTTTAGCAATTTAAATAGTTTAAATATAAACGATAAAAAAAGCGGTAAAAATAAAAGACTTTTAAAACAGCTTTTTAATTAAAAAAGTTGAAGTAGCAAAAATAATTATAAGTACGGACAAAAAAATTAAAACAAAAAATATTAAACGTTTAACAGCTTTGCTTTTTTATTATATAATAATAATATAAAACAAGCTAATATTAGCTAGTTTAACTTAAATAAAAAAAATAAAAACAATATAAAATAATAGCTAATAAAAATAAGCTTATTTTTACTAACATATTTTATTTTGCAAAAAAAGTTAATTTGTTTTTTAAAGATTTAAAATAACAGAGCAGAATATTTAACAGATTTTGATTATATTTTAAACATTATTAAAAAACTAGCAGTTTTATAATAAAATAATAAGCTAATTATTAATTAATAATTTAAGCTTAAAATATAAAAATTAAACGTTATTTTAAATAAAATAACTATTTAATTTAATATATAACCTGCTATAGCAACAAAACGTTTTATTTAAACTAAATTATCGTTAAAAATATTATATAATAAAATATTATTTTACTACTACGTTTATATAAAAAAACTAAAATATATTTAAGCTATAAAAACTTTAAACGCTGATAATAAAAATTAATATAATGTTATAATTATAATATAAACTAGCATAAATTTTAAAATTAAGCAACATTTATTAACGCCCGACATAAAAAATATTTTAGCTAGATATATAACTTAAGTTGTTAAAATAAAGCTTTTTTTAATAGCAGCAGTAAAAAATAAATATCTGCAAGTTAAAAAAAATAATTAAAACTATAATAAAAAATCTAACAATTAAAAAAATAAACGTTAAAAAAACGTAAATTAAAACAAAAATAAAAAAAAGTAGTATAATAAAAATAAAAAAAAAAGCTAAAAGCTTAAATAAAAAAAAAAAAATAACAAGAAAAAAAACAGCTAAAATAAACATAAAAATAAATACGATTAATACTAAAAAAAACGCGTTAATATAGCTAAGTTAAACTTGTTTATATTAAACGTAATATTGTTTTATATTTTATTTAACTTTAAATAAAATAATAATAAAACGTTTATTATAATTAATTATAGCTAATTATATAAGTATTATAATTAAATATTTAATTTAGCGTATAATTAAGGTTGATATATTATATATTATATTAAACGTCTGGCTAAATATATTTAAAACGTGTTATTTTTAATTAAATATATTTATAAGCGATATAATATATTATTTATATTATATAATATATTGTTTTAATATTTATATAAATATAATCGTTTTAATATTATATTAAAAATTATATAAAATTGTTATTTTTTAAAAAACTAATTAAAAATACTATAATAAATAAAATTATAAGTTTTAAATTAAATAATAAATTAATTATATTATTTATTTAAAAACATTTAATAAAATATATAATTTTAAAATATAAAACAAAAATAATAATTTTTATATTTTAAAATTATTATTTAAAAATTTATTAATAGCGAAAATATTATTATAAGTTTAAATATAAGCTATATTTGCTTAATAATAATAAAGCAATTATTAAGCAAATTTAAACATATTTTTAAAAATAAACAGGCCAGATTTAAAAAATTAAAAGTAGTTAAATTAAATATAAATAAAAAGTTATTTTAAAATTTTACTTATTAAATAATAACGATTATAAATTTTATAATTATTAAAATTTATTAATATAGCTTAAATTATAAAAAAAAATAATATTAAAATATTATTAAAAACAACTTTTAAATATTTATAAAGTATTAATTAATTATAGTTTAAATATAATTATTTTTATAAATATTAAAAATTTTAAAATATTTTTTAAGTGTTTTTAAAGCAAACTTATACGTTTATAAAATAATTTTAATATAAAAATTATTTTAACGCTTAAAATATTAATACTAGCATTAATTAAATATAAACTGCTATTAAAAAAAAAAACTTTATATTTAAACTATTATAAAAATAATATAGTAGCTTTAATTAAATTTATAATTTTATAAATATAATAATAGCTAATCTGTTTTTAAAACTAAAATTATTTTTAAAAATATTTAAATAAATATAATTTAAAACAACTATATTAAAAAAAATATTAAAAATATATAAAAAAATTTTAAAAGCTATAATAATAGCTGCAAGTTTAACAGCAGCTAAAGCTATAAATATAACTAATTTACTACTGTTTAATACTAGCTTGTTATTTAACGCGTTTTATAATACTGCGTTAATTATTAATTTTAATATTTTTATATTTAAAAATAAAATATATATTTTTAATAAATTTAAATTATTAAACATGTATTTATTAGTAGAGCTTATATTAATAATTTTTATTATTACAGCTATTATTATTAATACGTATTAAAATCGCGACATAACCTAGCATTTAAACCTAATTATAATAAAAACTAGCGCGATCGTTAAAATAATTAACGCGTTAAAATAACATGGAATTTTTTTAAAAAGTTTTTTTTTTAATAAAGTTTTTAATATAATAAACATAATAAATAAAATTAACGTAATTAACACGTTTGTAATAAAAGCTAGCAAATAGCTGGACAAAGTTTTAAAGCTTAAAATTTAAAAAATTTTATTAATATTAAATATAAAAAAGCCTAGTAAAAAAAACAAAATTAAAGCTTTAAATAAACAGTTTATTTATATAAAAAAAGATATTACAGCATTAAAAATTCTTAAGTTATTAAAAAAATATTTAATATTTAAAAAACTAAAATATTTTTAATATATTAAAAAAACAAATAAAATTTTTTAATAAATAATTAGCAATAAACAAAGCTAAATTTTTAATTATATTTTTTAATACACGCGATTAAAAAACAGTTAATATAATATTTAATAAACTTTATAAGCAAAATAAAATAAAATAAATTAACGGTTTTTTTATTTATATATTTAACTTTATTATATAGCTTATACGTAAAAAAAATTATATTTATATTTAATAGTTAATTTAAAAGTTTTAAACAAAGTTGCTGTTTTAAATAACTATTTGTTATTATTATAATTTATAATTATTACGTTAATTAAAAAAAAGTATTTAATTATAATAAATACGATTATATTTTTTATTAATTTGTAGTTTATTCTGATTATTAAAACCGATTTATAATAATAAGTTTTTAAAAATTAAAACGATTAATAGTAGCTTTAATAAGATTTTATAATATGTTTATATATGTTTAACGTTTTATAAATAAATTGTTTTATTTTTATAAATATTATTATAAAGTTTTTATTAATAATATTATTATTTTTTAAATATTAAAACAGATTATTTAGCTTATTTATATAATATTTTATATTGTTTAATAAAAAAAATTTTTTATTTTTAAAAAACTTTTATTATATATTTATTTATAAAATTATTAAGCTTTTAAATAAACGCTTTAAATATATTAATAATAAAAAACAGCTAGCAGCATTTAAAAACTTTAAGTTTTTAAATTAATTAAAGCTTTAAAATAATATTTAAAAAATATAGGATTTTTTATATATTATTATTATATTATATTAAAGTTGCAGAACTTTTATAAAAACGCAAAATAAAATTATTTAACGAAAAATATAAAATAAAATAATATAAAGTTAATAATTATAGCAAGTATTAAATATATTATCAATTTATATATTTTAAACTAATTATAGCTAAAATAAAATTATTTAAAGCTTTTAAAACTTAATCTGTTTATATATTATATTTTATTATTATAATCTTATAAAAATATTATATATATAAATAAATAGCTTATTAAAAAAGTTTTAAAATAATATTATTTTATATTAAAATAAATACGTATAAAAACTAAAATTAATAATTTTAAATATATAAATATTATTAATAATATTTTTAAGTTATTATATATTATAACTAAAAATAAAATATAAACTTTTAAATTAAAAATAGTTTACATGGTTTAAATTTATTAACGTTTATAAACTATAATTAAAGCGTTAATAAATTTAATAGTTTTTTTATTAATTATTTAGCAATAAAAATATATTAAATTAAACTAAACTTAATAATAAGTTTATTAACTATATAAATAAACGTTTAATTAACGCGTTTATATATTTATTATAATATAAATTATAAATATATTATATATTAAATAAACTAAATTTTATTTTAAATATATTTAATTAATTAAAAATATTATTAATTTAGTAAATATTAAAAAAATAGTTTAAACAGATAAAAATTAATATTAAATAATATATAAATAATATATTTAGAACTAATAATAAAAAAATAATAAAAACTAAAATTATAACAAATTATATTAAAGATTTTAAATATTAAAAAGTTCTAAAAATAATTTATAAAAGCAATAAAAATATTGCAAATTTTTTAAGCCTGGATATTTTTTATAATTATAAATAATTTATTATATAACGTTAACCGAAAAATAAATATAAATTATATATATTTAAAAATAAATAATTAAGTTTTTAATAATAGTATATAATAATAAATATTATTTTAATAAGCAATATATAATAAAAAACTAGAACTTTACGTAATTAAATTAAAAACTTATAAAATAAAAGCATATTTAAATTATTATAATAAATATAAGTTATATAGTACTAGCAGAAAAAGCTATATAATAATTATTAACTTATTTAACTAGAAAATATTAAATTAATAAAAATAATTATAATAAATTTTATTACAAGCTTATTTAAAATATTATTTTTAGCTATGTTATAATAATTAAAAAATTTAATTATTATAATATATTAATAATAGTAATATATATTATATTAAAACGTTTATTATTTATATTTAATAATAAAAATATTCTGCTAAAAATTAAACAAAAGTATTAACTAAGCAATTTTATTATTTAATTAAAACGTATTAAGCAGTATTATTTTTTAAAATTATAAATTTATTTTTAAATTTTAAACGGAGCTTTAAAAGCTATAAAAACAAAACTTTTAATAATAACTTTTTATTATTTATAAAATAATAAATTATTTAAACAAAAAATTAAACAATAGAAATTATTATTTAATATTATATATATATATATTTAAACCGTAAATAAATAAATATGTTGTTATTTTTATAATAAAATTTAAATAAAACGTATTTAAAACTTATTAAATTATTAGCTTATAAATAGTTTTTAAATTTTAACTATTTAAACTAAATAAAGTTTTTATTAATATAAAAATAAATATAATTATTAAAAACATTTAATTTATATAAAAATATTTTTATAAAAATATAAAATTAGTTATAAATTTTATAGCAGCGCATATAAAATAATATTATAACAATAAATATAAATTAATAAAGTTTAATATAAAAAATAAAATATATTTAAAATTTTATTTAAAATATTATTTTTTAAAAGCTGTTTAAAAATATTTTTAATAACGCGTAAAGCTATAAAAATTAAAAAAGTTAGTAAATTAGTTTATAAGTTAAAATTACTAAAAATTTTAATATTTACTTTATTATTTTAATTGTATATTTATTACTTAAAAACACTAGTAAAATTTTTTTTATTAAAAATACCGGCATTAAGCTTAATATTTAAAAAGCAGGACTTAAAAAAAAAGTGATTTATTTAAAATCGAAATAATTTTTAAACATTAAATAAACCGTATTAAAAACAGATTTAATTATTTTATTAAATAAAAAAAATATAGTTATAAAAACAACTAGTAAAAATCGAAGTAATAATTACGTAGTATTAAAAAACTAATTAAAAAATACTAAAATTAAAAAAAAAATAAACCTTAGCTAAAGAAATTAAAAAAAAGCTGTAGCTAACTTTATAAACAGTAAAAAAAAAGTTATATAATATTAAAAATAATAACGTTTTATTTATAGCTTTAATATTTAATATAGTTAAAAAAAAGGGGCTTTTTATTTAGCTAGCGCAGCTAGCTAAATAAAAACTATATAGATTAAATAAAGTAACTTATTAGCCTAAGGCTTTTGGTTTTTGTAAGACTAGAAGCCTCTCTTTTTAATCTATATTATACTTTTAGAGACTTAACCATACTACCCTTAGTAAACCTTACTAAAATTAATATATTATTATTTATATTAAAATTAAGTTTTTTTATTTATAGTTAATTTTTTAATTATATAAGTTTAAGTTTAAATCAAATATTTTTTATTAAATCTATAAATTAAGCTATTTTTTTATTTTATTTTAAGCTTTGTTTTTTAAAAAAGTTTTTTAAAAGTTTTTCTAACTTTTCTACTATAGTTTAATTTTTTAATTAAAATAAAAAATATTAAAAATTTTATTTTTATTTTATAAAATAATATATTTATTAATTTATATAATAATATTGTTTATATATAATTTATTATTAAAATATTTTTAATTTAATTATTTTAATAATAGTTAATATATAATTATTATTATTAATTTAAATATTCATTTATAATTTTATTTATTTTATAGTTTTATAATAATTAATAAAAACTAAAATATATTTTATATTTATTAGTTTATATAACTTGTTTATAAATATTAAAATAAATTATAAACTTTAATTTAAAATTATTATTGCTAATATATTAAATATTTAAAATAACTTTTATAATATATTTTAACTATATTTATTATACTAGTTTATTTAATATATAAAATTATTTACGCTTTTTTTAATTAGTTTATTATAAAAATATATTATTATAATTATATTTATTTTAACATATTTATTTAAAGTTATTTGTTATATATTATTATATATAGTTAAAGATTAGCAAAAGTTTTACTTTTTTAAAGTTTTATTATATAATATTTTTATTAAACAATATTTTACATAGTTTATTATATAAATATTATAGCTATTTATTAGCTTAAGCTATTAATATTTTTTATTATTAATTTTCTAGTTTTATATTTCTTTAAATATGCTGTAAGCATATAAATATAGATTTTTTATTAACTTAGTTTTTAAATATAAATAATCTAATATTATTAATTATTTATTTATTATTATTAATCTGTTTATTATTTATTAAAAGTTATTATTTTTAGTTTTTTGGTTTTATATTAATAAATTTTTATCTTAAAGCTTTTACGGTTTTTTTTTTAATATTTTTTTAATTAATTAAAAAAATTTTAAATTTTTTAGTTTTAAATAATGATTAAGTTCTACTAAAGTCAGGGCTCCACCACTTAACTTCCCTTTTTATAACTTTAACTTTTAAGCATATTAAGCTTGAAATAGCTTTAAATTTATTTATTAAAACAAGAAAAAAATTAATAAATTAAATCTTTTCATATTAAAAAAACGTTTAAAAGTTATAACAATATTATATTTATAATAATATTTTTTTGTTTTAAAGCTAATAACGTAGCAAAAAATATATAAGCTAAAGCTTTATTTTTAGTAATTATATAAACTAAATTTTTTAGCAATATAAATAATATTATAATTTTTAGCTTGCTTTTAATTTATATTTATATTAAATTAAACCTGCAACTTTTTTTAAAAAAACAAGCTAAAGCTAATATAGCAAGCATTTTTTTGCTTTTAAAAAAAAAATTATTTAACGCTAGCTATATTTTTATTTATAGCGTTTTAAACGTGAAAAAAAAAAAAACTTTGGCTAAGCCGACTTAAATTTAAAATTAAATTAAATTTGACTTGTTTAAAAAGCTTAGATTTAAATTTTAAATCTGTTAAAATATATAAGTTATTTTTTATAGTGTAATTAATAACAGGTTAAGTTTTTAAAATTAATTAAAAATAAATTATAATAAGATTTTATAATAACTTAAAACTAATAAATTTAATTAAACTATAAATAAAAAAAAAATTTTAAACGTAGCTATAGTTTTATATATAAACTAAAAAAAATATTATAATATAAATAATATTTTTAAATTAAAATATATAAAAATAATATTTTATTTAAATATAAACTTTTTAATTTTTATAATAATTTATATATAATTATTTAAATTATAATCGCATATAGTTTTAGCTATAAATAATTTTATTTATATAATATATAAGCTAAGTTTAAAATATAAACTAAAAATAGTAATTTTTTATAACTGCTTACATAAAGTATTATTTAATAATTTTATATATGATTGTTTTATAATTAAAATAAAATTAAAAATAAAAGTTAATTTTTATTAATTATAGTTTTAAAATAATAAAGTATTTTAATTTAATAATAAATTAAATTAAAAATAATTTATATTTAAATATATTTTATTAAAAAATAAACTTTATAATAAATAAAATAATTATAATTATATTAAAATTAGTTTAATTTTATGCTGCTATAAACATATATACTGCTATTATAAAATATATAAAAAAAACCAGCTTATATTAAAAAAAGTTTAAAAAATCAGCTGTTTTATAATTTAATTATAATTTAATAATTTAATTAAAACTTAACTTATATTTATTTTAAAAATAATTTAAAATATTATTAATTATTTAAATAATAATATTAGCTTTAAAACTATTATTTAAACCTGCAGCAAATATAATATTAACATTTAAAATTTTTAACTAAACAAACTTTTTATTTATAGTTTTTTATTTTTTAAATTAAAATTTTAGCAAAAAACGTTATAAAACTATTTAAACAATTTAAAAACTTTTAATTAATATTTTATATTATAAAATATATTTAAGCTATAAAAGCCATTTTAATTTAAGCTGCTTAAACAACTTAAAATCAGCTAATAAAAACTATTTAATAATTAAATAATAAATTAAAACAGATTTAATATAAAATCCGATTATAAAATAAAGCAGCCCTATAAGCTTAGTTTGTTTTTTTTTAAGCTTAGTTTTAAAATCTTTTAAAAAATAACGCTAAATATATTACCTGTTTTTTTTTAACAGCTTAATTAATAATTAAATTTCACCTGAAATAGCAGCGTTTAAATATTTAATAATATAATAAATATTTAATTTAGTTTAAGCCGCGGGCTTAAACGTATATTTTATTAAAAAAAAACTTAAAAAACATAGTTTAATTAGTTCTAGTTGTATTTTTATAATAAATACTGCTTAAATTTAAATAAAATTAAAGTTTTTTATAAAAATTATTTTTGTTTAGCTTATATACAGCTTTTTATTTTTAACTTATTTGCTAAAAGTTTATATTAAATTTTAAAAGCTTTTTTATTTATATTAATAATATATTATTTAAATAATTTTATTTTTATAACATCTGCATTATATATTTAAAAATATTTAATATTTATTAAAAATATAATTATTTTTAAACATGTTAAACTTAATTTTAAATTATAATAAAAACTATAAAACATTTATATAAAAATTTTTAATGTTAAAACTAATATGTTTTTAATATAAGCATAACTTTTAATAAAAAAATAAAAATAAAGCAAATTATTTTTAAAATAATATTATAACTATAAATATTTTTAAAAAAAACTAAAAAATTATAAGCTATTTAAGCTTTTATGTTATAACAATTTTAATTAATAAAGCTTTTATTATAACGTATAAATATTATTATTTAAATTTAGTTTGCAGCGGCTTTATTTATTGTTTAAAAATATAATATAAAATTTTATTTAATAGTTTAACGTTTTAAAAACTTTCATAAAATATTTATATTAAATATAAACAACTGTTTAACTTATTATTTATTTATAAACGTTTTAAAATTAAAACTTAATAAATTTTAGTTTAAAATTAAAATAAATATTTATAATTAATATATAACGTTATTTATTTTTAAAACTAAGCTTATAGCTATTTATATTTTAAAAATAAAATATTATAAAATATTAATATTTTAAAATTATAGGAATTTAAATCGTGTTTTAATATTAATATATATATTAAACGCTTAATATTATAATTATTTATATAAATAATATAATTATATAAGCTAGTTTAATTAACATATTTATAAAAAACTTTTATTATTATATTTGTTTTATAAAATATTTATTTCAACTATATAAAACAATAGTTTAGCTAATATTTTATTTTAAGCTAAATTTATAATAATTATTAATTTATGTTTTAATTCGCAGTTTTTATTAAAGGCAATTTAATTTTACGTTTTTAAACAAAATCTGAAACAATAATTTATTCTGTTTTAAAATGATTATATTTATTTATTATATATAAACTTAACAGATTTAACTTAAAAATATATAACGTTATAATAAACTTATATAAAAATTAATATTTTTATTAAAACACGCTAGCTTAGTTTATATTAATATAAACTTTTGTTTTATATATATATAACCGCGTATTTAATTTTTATAACAGCTTATTTAAAGCTTAATTTTAAACAAATATATATTTATATTATATTTAATTTATATTAACTTATTTTTAAACATATAAGTTTTTAAATATTTATATATTAAATATTTAATTTAAAAAGCTATATATATTTTTTTTTATAAATAAAGCTATTTTATGAAAGCTTTAATTTTAAAACAACTTTTAACTAAACTAATATTAAATAAAGCTATAATAAATAAAAACTTATATAATAAACTAATAGTTAATACAGCTTTTATAATAACTTTGTACAGCTTTTTATAATTAAGCAAAATTATATATAATAAATCTAACTTATAAAAGCTTTATAAATAAGCTGCTTTAAGCTTATTAAAATTCTTAATTTAATTTTTAATAAATAAAAACTATTTTTAAATATTATTACATGGAATAAAAACAAATAAAAAATATTTAAAAAAAAACGTAATCATAAGCGCTATAAACAGTTTATTATATTTAATTATTTATATAGCAAACTTTTTATAATAAAATATTATTTTAATATATATATACGATTTATTGCTATTTTTAATTTTATATATAACGCTTTTTAAAAACTAAAATATTTTAGATTTTATAAAACCGCTTATTATATTTAAAAATTAATTATAACACGTATTTAAGTTATAGTTTTAAATAAAGCGCTATTTAATATATATATAATATAAATACAAATAAAAACAATATAAAACTTTTAAACCGCTAAATATTAAACATAATAAAATATTATTATAAAATATTTTTAGCTAATAAATATTTTATATTTAATATAAGCTTAAACTATTTTATATTATGAAAACTAAGAAAAACTAAACTTTAAATATATTTATTATGTTGTTTTAAAAGCTTATTTAATATTATATTTATATTAAATTTGTTTTATTAGTAAATAAATAAATATATTTAATATAAACATCAAATTTATTATAAATTTGCTTTTAATTTTAATAAAATTTAGCAGCTGTATGTTTAATTAATTATATAGCAAATTTACAGCAAATTTGCTTTAAACTACTAAATAAAAAAATATATATATTATTATATATTAAATTTGTATTAAGTTTATAACAAAACATAAAATAATTAAACTATTTAAAAATATTTTATATGATATATTTTTATTTAACGTTTAAACTATTATATATTAAATTTAAGCTTAATTTATAGCTAATTTATTTATTAATAACTTTTAGCGTTAAAACATTTAAAAAAAAACTTTTATTAAGCAAATCTGCACTTGTTTGCTGCAACTTTTATTATTTATATTATTATTTATATTATTATTATTATTATTATTGTCGCTATTATCGTTATTATTAAAAGCTTTGCTACAGCAGTTTTTTTAACTTATTTTTATTTTAAACTTTAATTTTAAACTTTATTAATAGCTTTAAATAATAAAGCTTTTTAATTAGCATTAAATTTATAATAAATTTATAGCAAATTTTTATTTTTAGCGCTTTAAAATGTTTTATAAATATTTAACGTAATATAATTATAACAAACAGCTGCTTAAGCTTATATAAATAAATCTTATTATTTTTAATTTTTATATTGTTTATATTAATTTAATAATAAATTAAAATTAAGTTTACTATATATTAATTTTAATAATTTATATTAAAACATTTATTTAAACAGGTTTTTTAAAGCTTTTATATAATATATATATTTAAAAGTTTATATATTAATATTGTTTATATAAAAAACGTTTATATTTTATATAAATTAATATTAAATTTATTTTAAATTATAACTATTAATTTTATAATATAAAACATATAATAAATATAATAAACTTAATATATAGTTATTATAGCAGGCTTTTTATTTATAATAAATTAATATTAAATTTAAAAAAATTTATTAAAAATTTTTTTATTATATAATTTTAATAACAGCAGGCCAAAAATTAGCTATAAGCTAACATGTTTTTATTTAAAATTAAAAACATTATTATTTATTAAAAGCTAGGCGTTAATATATTATTAGCGCTTTAAATTTATAGTAAATTTATATTATATTATTATATTTATTACAAAAAAGTTATAAAAGTTTAAAAAAAGCTTTTATTTATAAACCTTGCTTTATTTTTTATTCTGTTTAGCTAGCTTTATTTAAAAATTTATTTAATTATATTTAATTATATATTTTAATTTTTTTAATTCTATAAATTAATTATATTTTTAATTTTTATTATTTTATTTATAAATAAAATAAACGTTTAAAACATAAGTTTAAGCATTTTTTAGCTAGTTTTTAAACTTAATTATATATTAAATTTTATATTAAATAATAAACATATATTTATTATATTTTTAGCTGCAGCTTTATATTAAAAACAACTTATATTAAGCTTACGCTTTTTTTAAATATATATTATTTATATTATATAATATGTTTTATTAATAATATAAATAATTAAGTTTTATTAAAATTAAAGCTTTATTATTTAATTTTTTTTATAACTTTACTTTTAAGCATATTAAGCTTAAAATAGCTTTAAATTTATTTTATTTATTATTTAATAACAACAAGCTATTAAAAAAAAATTAAGTTTTTTTAATTAGTAAATAGCATATATAATATAAAATATTTTTCTAGCTAGCTTTTTAAGCTTAACTATATATTAAATTTAACGCTAAAAAATAAACATATGTTTATTACACTTTTAACGGCAGCTTTATACTAAAAGCAACTTATATTAAGCTTACGCTCTATTTTAGAATATATGATATTTATACTGCGTGGTATGCCCTGCTGGTAATATAGAATATATTATTAATATTTAATAATTATGTTTTATTTACTTTAAAATATATTTTATAATATTATTTATAAATTAAAATATTATTAAATATTTTTAAGTTTTTTCTTTTGTTTTTATATTAATAAATCTTTTTATTTTAAAATAAAATATATATAACTATATTTTTTTTAATTAAAAACTAATAAAAACATTATATTTTAAAATAACTTTGTTTATTTTATTTATTATAAGTTTAAATCTTATTTTATGTTAAAATATTTTAAAGCTTAATAATTAATAATTATTGAAAAAAGTTTTTTATTTTTAATTAGTTTAAGTTATTATTTTTTAAAGCTATAGCTATTATTAATAGTTTTTGTTAAAAATTTTATAATTTAGTTTAATATTATATAATATTTTTAAAAATAAGCTATTAAATGCTAATTTTTATATAATTAAAATAACGCGTTAAAAGCTACTCTGTTAAAAAGTCGGTTTTATTTTAATAAACAAGTTATAATTATAATATTTTAATAATAATATAAAAATTAAAGCTTTTTAATATATTAAAAGTTTTATTATATTTATTAGTTTATTTAAAAAATTTTGTTTTTATTAAATAGTTTATAAAAAGCTATTTAATTATATTTGTTTATAAACTTTTCATAAAATTATAAAAACTTAAAAAACTATATTTTTATAATAATAAATATTTTTAATTTATTATAGCTTTTATTTTAATAAAATTAATATAAATACTGTTAATATTTATTATATAGCTTAAAAACTTTGTTTATTTTATATAAAATTTTAATTTTTTATATCAGCTTCTAATTTTATATTTTATAGTTTTTAAAGTATTTTTAAATATATATATAATAAGTTTTTATATTATTAAAATCAATAAAACGTTATTTATATATATATTATTAAAGTTAGTTAAAAATTAAATAATATATTATTAATATATTTTAAAATATAAAATATGTTAGAACTATGGTAATTAGTCATAGTTACTTACAGCTGTTGTATATATATATATTTTGTATAAATATATAGCGTATATATTATGTATATATATACAGCATATATACTTTATATATAAAACAAGCTATATTATTACTATTATTTTAATAGGTTGTACGCTAGCAGAATTTTTATATAAAACTTAAAATAATATTATATATAATAGTTATTTAAATAAAATAATCAAGCATAATAAACATTATATAACAAAAGATTATATTCTGTTTTATATATAAATAATATATATATTATATATATAAAGCTTATTTAATACTAATTAATAGTTGTAAAATATAATTATAAATTAATAAAAATAAAAATAAAGCGTGCCTAAAGTTTAATAAACTTAAATAAGTTTTTATATCGTATTTTAAAAATTTTGTTTTATATAAACAAATTATTTTTATATAATAAAAGCTTAAAAAAATTAATTTTAAATATTTATATTTTTATATGCTTTATTATATTTTAAAATTATAATATAAAATTAAATATTAAAAATAATAATATATAATTATATAAAACTATTTATTATATAAAAGCTAAATAATATATAAATAAATTTTTAAAAACTTGTTTATTTATTTTTAATATATTTTATAATAACTTTAAAATAATCGCATAATAAAAGAAAACTTTTTATTACATACAATAATATTAAATAATATAATAAAATCGCAACAAATTATAAAATTAATAAATATATTATATAAAATGCTGTTAAAATATAATATTAAAAATAAAAGCCTGATATTATAACTATAACTTTGATTATATTTAATATATAAGCAGCCTGCTATATTTTAAAATATAAATATTTAAATATAACTAGCTAGCTATTATAAAATTATATATTAAAAACTTTAAATTATAAACATATAAAATATAAAACTAATTTTATAAGCTGATTTAATAAAAACTATTTAATATATTAAATAAAAAAACATATAATTTAGCAGCAACAATAGTTTTATATAAACAGTTAAATTTATATAAATTATATAAAAATAATATATATTAAATAAATAAAAACGTTTTTGTATATATTTATATTAATGCTTATATAAACATTTAATTTATTTATTTTAAATTAACAGCTTTATATAAATATAAATAATATAAGCATTTTATAGCTTAAAATATTATTTAATACGTTATAACTAAAATTAATATTTAATATATATTTTAAACTTTAAAAAAAAACTAATAGATTATTTATATAATTAATAATTAAATATAAATATATTTTTAATTTAATAAATAAATATATAATATTTATAAAATATAAACTAAACTTTTATTTAATTTATAAATATTTTATTATATATTATTTTTATAAACTTTTAAAGAATTATTATATATATATAAACGTTTAACTTAACTATAATAAATATATTTTTAACTTATTTTTTTAAAACATATAAAACAAAAATATATTTTTAATAAATATGTTATTTTTAAAAAATAAAAAAAAAAAAACTATTCTAGCAAGCTGTATAACTTATTATATAATAAAACATAGCTGTTTATTAGTTTATATTAACAATTTAAAATAATAAAAACTAATATTACGTTATATTTTTAATTATATTAAAAATCTAGCTAAAAACTTTTATATATATAATATTAAATTAAATAAAATTTAAAATAAGATCTATTATATAATAAACATTTATTTTAATATAAATATAAACTACAGCTAATATTAAGCTAATTAAATTAATATTATTTTATATAAACAAAATAAAACAATTTAAATTTAGCTATATATAAAATATTAAATTTAATAATTATTAAGCTAGCAAAAATATAACAAGCTTTAAAACAAACTTTTAAAATAAAATCTAGCTAAATATAATTATTATATAAGCATGCTAAAACATATTAAAATTAACAACAGTTTTATATTTTAAAACTTATATATAAAAGCTTTATTGCTGATTTAAAAATATGCTTGCTAATTATAAATAAAAATAAAATAAAATATTTAATATAAAAATAAATAACGTTTATTTTATTAACAAAAATATAACTAAAGTAATTATATAAAAGTTTTTAACTTAAAAATATATATAAACTTTTAAACTAGCTTAATATATAATAAAACTTTTTATAACTTAAAAAACAGCTTAATTATAGCGCTTATATAAATAAAAAATATTTTATATATAAAAAAACAGGCTGTTAATTAATAAACTATATATTTTAAAAAAAACCGGGTAAAAAGCATATATTTTAATTTATATAAAATAGTTTTTAATTATTTTTATTACCTAACGATTTTTAGCACGTTTTATAAAATATAAAAATATTTTAAACTAAACTTAAATAATAATAAAAATAAAATTAATAATAAATAAAACATATAATTAATTTAGTTTTTAATAAATAATATATTTATATATTATATAATAAAAAAAATTTAAAATTAAAAATAAATATTCTATATAATTAATTTATATTAAATAATTAATATTATATAAAATATTAAAATAAATTATAAAATATAAATACTTTTAATTATTTAACAGTAAATAAAAAATAATTAAAAATATGTTTAAATAAACTTTTACATATAAGCTAAATAAATAAAAAAACTGTTTTTATATAATTTAAAACAAAAAACTATTATATTAATTAAAACAATTAAAATAAAAAACGTTTTTAATATAACAATATATTATATTTTAAACATTTTAATGCTGTTTTTTTTTTTTTAAATATAAACTATTTATAAGCTTATTTTAACAATATAAAAACGTTATTATATAATAAAACAAAAAACTGTATTTATTATATATAAATAAAAATCTTTATTTTTAATATAAGCTTTTAAAAAGCTAGAACATATTTTATTAAAATAAAACTAAAATATTTATACTACTGTTTTAAATATTTTTATATAAAAAAACTATATTAGCTATTAAATTATATAAAATATAATATAAACTATATAATTTTAAAAAAATTTAAAAGTTTTATTATTATTATAAATTATATAATTAAATATTAAAACATTTTAAGTTTTTAATTAAAACAATTATAATTTTAATTATAAAGTTATAATTAATACTATATAAATAAATAATAAATAAATACTTTATATTATTAATACTATAATATTATTTTAAGCTGCAATATTTTTAAAATTTATGTTTATATATAACGTTTAAAAAACATTATATAAATATTAAATTAATATATATTAAAACTTTCTAATTATATTATATATAACTTAAATATAAATTTTTATTAAAAAATTTTAAAACTAAACTAAAATAATTAATATATAATATTATATAATATTTATTAAAGCTTATTAAATAATAAACAAAATTAAATAAATATATAAACTATTTTGCTATATATACAACATATTAAAAATAAAAATTAAATATTATATAAAACAAGAATTAATTTTATAAATAGCAGTTAAAGCTTTAAATAATACTGCAGGTTTAAACAAACTAATATTTATTTTATTAATATTTAAAATATATTTTAAAATTAACTAAAATTTACTTTTTATTAAATATTATATAAAAATAAAAACAATAAAAAAGCTATAAAAATATTGCATTAAAAACAGGCCAAAATTAAAATTAACTATATAATTAATAAATATAATAGCCTAGTTATATATAATATATTTTTGCTACTTTTAAAAACAAAGTTTTAATATAAAAAAAAAAGTTAGAAAAAGCTTTATAAAATTTAATTAATTAAAAATTTAATATAGTTGTTAATTTAATTAATAGCTTAATATAATTTTAATATATTTAAATTAAATTATATTATTATATAATAAATAAATAATAAACTAATAAATAAAAATATTTTAAACTATTTAATTATTTATTATATAAAAGTATAACAGATTAAAAAAAACGCTATTATAAATGCCGATATATAAGCTATATTTATATAAAAACTAAATAATATTTTTATAACAGCAAAAAAACAGCAGGCATATGTTTTAGCAGTAAAGCTTTAGAAAAATAATATAATTATTATATTAAAAATATTGTTTAAAAATTAAACGTAATTAAAATTAATAATTTTATCGCATAAAAAATATTTTAATTTATTAAATATATTAAATTTAAATATAACAAAGCTTAAATTTTTAAGTCTAAACTTATAAAAAATAAAAAAAAAATAACCTGACTATATAAAAATTAAAACTTATTATATAAAAATATAATAACGCTAAAAAAAACAGTACTTATATAATCTTTAATTATTTAATAAATAAACTAAAACTGCTGTTAATATTTAAATTTTTGCTAATTTATAATTATAATATTTTAAGCAAACTTTAAAATATTATATAAATATATATATAATTAAAAATAAACTAGTAAAAAAATCTTTATATAACTATTTAGCAAACTTAAGCTAAAATATTTTAAAAAACAATTTTAAAATTATATAACTGCTGTATAAACTAGCACAATTAAAGCTATATTAGTTTAAAACTTATTATTAATATTATTAAAAATAATTAAATATATTTATATTTATATATAACTTATATTTATTATATATAATAAAATAACTAAAAATTTTAATATTATTAGCTTATAAATAGACGATATATTTAATTTTATTATATTAAACTTTTAAAAAAAAAAATATAAGCTAAAACAAGCAAACTTTTATATAAAACTAAAAAATGTTTTAATTAAAACATTTAATTAAATTTAATAGCAGCTAAATTATATTATTATATAAAAAATATAACTTTAATATAAAAAAATAAAATAAATAATTAGTTTAAGTTAACTTTTATATAATAAAAACTGTTTAAAACTATATTTTATAACGGGCTAACAAAGCTTATATTAATAATATATATTAATTAAAAGCTTTATATAACTTATTAATAGCTGTTTAAATAACTAATTTAGTTTTAAACAATATTAAAAACTTAAACTAAAAATTTAATAGCAAATAAACAATTTTAAATAAAGTCTAACTTTTATATAATTAAACTTAACACGTATAAAACTATATATTTTTATTAATAGATTTTTATAAATAATATTAATATAAGTTTTAGCTTAGATTTTTATTATATTAATAATAAAGCATTATATAAAAAAAGTTAAGTTTTAAAATAACTAGAAATATTATATATTAGAACTTTAGCAAATATAAAAATTACTTGAAATATTTTAGCAAGTAAGCTGTATAATATAATTAATAAATTTAATAATATAATAGTTTTATATATCATAATTTAAAATTTTTAGTTATTTTAAACGTTTTTTAATTTTAATAATTTTATATTTAAATTTAAAATTTTTATATAATTATTTAGTTAAGCTAAATATAATATAAAAAAGCGTTTAATAATAAATATTATATTGTTTTAAAAATCATATAAAAAAATTTTTCGAAATATAATAGATTAACGGTGCTAATAATTTAGCAGATATATTTATTAAATAAAAACTAAACTAAGCTTTAAAAACCTAGTATTTATAAATAAATTAATTATATAAATTAAAACATATATAAAATAAACTAAAAACAAAAATAATAAAGAATAAAGTTTATATAATAATAAACGTTATTTTTTATATAATAGTAATATAAACTTTATTTTATTATATAATAAAAATATAAATATAATTAAAAACCTAACTTTTAAAAAACAAGCTTTAATAATATAATAATAATATATATTATATTTAATTATTATATAACCTAGGTTTAATTTTTAGCTAAAGCTTGCAAAGTTTAAAGTTTATAAAAAATATTATAAACTTTAAACTTTATTATTTTATTATTTTTTATTTTTAAATATTTTTATTTTTTTTATATAATAACAGCTTAAATTTTATTTTATTTATATAAAAAATATATAATTATTATTAAAAGCTTGATTTTTAAAAACAAGCTTTAATAATATAATAATAATATATATAATAGTTAGCTGTTATATATTTTAAGTTTAATTTTTAACTAAAACTAATAAAGCTTAAAAGTTTATAGTTTATAAATAGATTAATATAATAAATTTTAAGCTTTATATTTTTATTTTTATATAATAATTAATTTTTTTTTTTTTACGCACAAAAAAAAACTATATACAAGCTATATTTTTATTTTTATATTTATATAAACTATATTTTATTTTTATATTATTTATATATAAAAAATAAAATATAAAAAAAGCAAAAAAACAAATTTATTTATTTTATTTTTTTTAGCTATAGTTAAAATATTGCGTTTTATATAAATATTAAATATAAAAACACAAGCGTTTTTTAAAAATTAAAAACTTAATAATATAAGCTAAATAAAGCTTTTTAATTATAACAACAGTTATTACGCGGTTTATTTATATACGTTTTAAATATTAAACTTTTAGTTTTAAATTAAAAAAATTAAAAATAGTTTTTCAGCAAATAAACTTAGCTTAAACGTTTATAAAAATATTTAAAGCTATTATTTAAAACAAAATATTATAAAAAAAACGGCGGTAATAAAATTTTTAATATTTTATTATATATAAAAACTTATTAATAAAAAAAAAAAAAATATATAAACAATTATCTGTTTAAAAAAATTATATATATTAATATATAAAACTATATTAAAGCTTAACAAGCTTAAATTTTTATAAAAAAGCAGTAAATTTTATTTACCTGTTTTTTTATATAAATAAAGTTCGCAAACTATAAAATATTTTTTATTAAAAAAAGCGCAAAATAAAAATAAAAACGGATAAACAGCGTAAAAACAGCAGCAGCAGCAGCAGAAGCAGCAGTAGATATTATTATTATTATTATTATTATTATTAATACTGCAGCTTTTAAAAGTTAGCATTTATATTATATAAAAAAAAAGCTATTATATATATATATATATATATAAAAAAAAAAAAAACAGACGGAATAACAGAACAAAAAGTTAACTATAAGTAGGGCTATATAAATATTGAAGCAGCAAAAAACATGCTAGCAACTTCAGGCCTAAGCTTAAGCATTAAGCAGCAGTTATATAAAGTATATATAAATTAAAAGCTGTATATAAATAAAAAACTTTATTTAAAAAAATAACTATATATAAATAAATAACTATATATATATAAACAACTATATATAAGCAGAAAATAATATATAAATAAAAAACTATAACTAATAAAAAAAAAGCTAATATTAAAACTATAGCAATTAATTATAATTATTTATAGCTGTTATATATATATATATTTTATATAAGCATATAATATATATATTATATATATATATACAGTATATATACTTTATATATAAAATAAGCTATATTATCGCTGTTATTTTAGTAGGTTGTATATTAATAGAATTTTTATTTAAAACTTAAAATAATGCTACGCATAATAATTACTTAAATAAAATAATTAAATATAATAAACATCGTACAACAAAAAGTTATATTCTGTTTTATGCGTAAACAGTACATGTATTACATGTACAAAGCCTATGCAACAAAATGTTTATTTATTTAATTAAACAAAAGAACTTTATAATAATAAGCTTTATATTTAATAGAAAATATAATAAAGTTTTTATTTTTTATATATTTTAATATAATAAAATATTTATTATATATTAATTTTTATAAAGATTTTGATTTTAAAAATATAAAACAGGGTTTTTAATAAAAAACAATAAATATTAGTTTTTTATAATTTTATTTAGTTTTTAATAGTTTATATAAAAACAAAGTTTTTGCTAGCTTTTTTATAAATAATATTAAAATATATATAAAATATTACTTAGTTTAATAAATTTTTTTATAAATTATTAATTAAATGTTTATATATAGTGTGCAGCTTATTAAATAATATTTTATATAAAAACTATATTTTAAATTTTTAAAAACTTGCTATTTATAAAATTTATTTTATAGTTTATTTAGAGTTGATAAAAAAGCAATTTATTTAAACTTTTTTTATTAATTATATTTAATAAGTTATAATATTTAAAAATATAAGTTTTAATATTTTTTTATATTTTTTATTTTTTAGTTTTTTATTCTTTTTAATTAATTAATTTTTAATTTAATAAATATTAGTAATTTATATTTAATTATTAGTTTTATTTTTATATATTACCGTTTTAAAAATAATAATATTAAAAATAATAATTTAAAAATTTAGTTTTCTTTTATATTAATGTATTTTGTTTTTTTTATATAATAAAGTTTAAAAATATGTAATTTTTAATTTAAAAATATAAATTATTTTTATTTAATATAACTTTTTTTAATTTAAAGCTTTAAAAGTTTATCAAATAAAAATATATTTTTAAGTTTTAGTTTATTTCTTTTATATTTTTAAGATAAAATTAGATTTTTGTATAATTTTTATTTTTATTATTAGTATTTTTTATAAAAGCTTTTTAGCTTTTCTTTTAGTTTTTAACAGGCATTTTAAAGTTAATATTTTTATTTTTTATTTAATATTTATTTAATATTTTAAATATTATAACTATATTTTTATTTTATTTATAGCTAATATGTAATAATATTTATAATTTTTAATAAATAAAATAAAAAATTAATATATATTATTTAATATTAAATAATATATTATATTATTTAAACTATTTTTTTAATATTATTTTTATTACATATTTAAAATATTAACAGGTATATTTTTAAATGTTTTTTATATATTTTTAAAATTAACTATAAAATATTATTAATTTTTAATCTGATTTTTATTAAATTTAATTATTAGTTTAAGTTTAAATTTATTTTTAATAAATAAGTTTAATAGCTTTATAATTTTTTAATAAAAAATATTTATATTTATATATATACTAGCTTTTATATTATTAAATAAATTAAAATTATAAATAATAGTTTATTATTATATAAAATATAAAATATATAATAAAAGCTTTTATTTAAATAATTATTTATTAACTTTTTTTTTTTATATAATAATATTATTTTTAAAAAAAGTTTATTTTTTTAAAGTTATTTTTTATTTTTTCTGCTATGTTTTTTTTTTTTAAAAAATGCTAGTTTAAACTTTTATAATTATATTTATATAAATATTATATTAAACTTAATTTATAGCTTTTATAAACCAGTTTTTAATCATATGTTTTTTTATTTGTATTAAAAATATTTGTTTTTAATAATTAATTATTTTATTGTTTTAGTTATAAATTAAAATTTTGTTTTTTATAAATATATTTGCTAATAGAATTAATTATATTATTATAGCTAAAAAGTTTAATATAATAAATATATATTACATTATATATATTATTTTTATTTTATAAGCTTTGTTTTTTTTAATTATTTATAAATAAATAATAAATTATTTAAATATAATATTTTATATTAGCATTAAAATTTATAATCTTTTTAAATTTTTAAAAATAATTTTAATAGTTATATAAAATAATAATTTATTTTTAAATTTTTTTTATTTAGTTTTACTAAAACATGTTTTTTAATAAAATATATAAAATCTGTTTTAAATTATATAAATTTAATAAATATATATTTATTAAAATTTAAAACTTTATAATTAGCTTTTATTTTTTAAAACGTTTATATTTTTATAAATATTATATAAATATTATATTAAATTTTTAATGTTATAATTATATTAAAATATTTATGAAATAAATATAAAACTAAGTTTTTAAATATTTTTTTATAAAATAAAACTTAATATTATTTATTTTTATATTATTATTAGCAAATTAATTTATATTTATTTTAAAATAGTTAATTATATTTTTATATTATATTTTAAATTTTATTTTATTTTTAAAATATTATAATAAAACTTATTTATAAATATTTTATTTAATTTTTATGTTTTTTTAAAAATTTTAAAAACACGTGTTTTTTATATAATTTAATAAATTAATTATTTATTTATTAAATTTATTTAATAAGTTTTAAATATAGTTATAATCAGCTGTTATAAATTTTAGTTTAGCTATAATATAATTTATAGCTGCGTTATTATTTTAATTTTAAAACAGTTTAAATATAAAAATCTATGTTTTTATTTTATTTATATAATTTATTTAATTTTTGTATATTTTAATCAAGCTTTTTAAATATTAAATAATTATTTCTAAGCTATTATTAGCTCTGTTTTAATATTTTTAAGTTGTTTTATTTTTTATTAAATAATTTTTTATATTATATAATATAAGCATTAAATTTTATAGTTTATTTTACAGCAGTTTTTATTTATTTAATAATATAATATATAATAAAATAATAATTAGTTGTTATTTATTAAAAAGCTTTTAATATATATATTTTTATTTTATTTTATTAAAAAAATAATAAAAATAAAAAAGTTTATATAAAGTTTATAAATAATTTTATATTAATAAGTTTATTAAAATTAAGTTAAACAAAATTATTTTTTTATAATAAGTTTTTAAAAAAGCCTGTTAATTGTTTTTATAATAATTATAGCAAAATTTTAAATTAAAATATTAACTGCTTTATAAAAAATTTATAAGTTTTATTATATAAAATAGTTTAAAAATCTAAAGTTTTAATTTATAAATAAAATTGTTAAGCAAAATTAAACGGTAAGTTTTATATAGTTATAATTTTAATATCAGTTTTAATAATTAAATATATTATATTAAGTTTTTAAAAATAATTTAAATATATTTAGTTTTAAATATATTATTAAAAAGTTTTAATAAAATATACCAGTAATTTAAAAACTTTATATAATAAAATAACGCTTTAATATATTAAATTTTTCATATGTTTATAAGTACTGCTTATAAAAAAAATCGATGCTATATTGTTAATATTATTTTTATATAAAAAATATTTAAAAAAGCAGTTTTAATATTTCAAAATAAAATAATTTATAAATTATTATATTAATTATAAATAAAAAGTTAAAGCTTTAGCAATAAATAATATATTATACGACAAATCTATAAATAAAAAAAAAAATTAAAAAAGAAATTAGCCTACTAAAATTCTAGCTAAGTGCAAGTATATAAAATAGGTCCAGTCTATACGCTACAGCTGGTCTATACGCCCTAGTTAACAACAGGTGTACAGATATTAGTCCGTACCACATGCCCGATTAGCCAACCAGTTATCCGTAACTCTATATAGCTAAAAAAATAATAGTTTTAGAACAGCTTTTAAAAATTTTATTACAAATTTAAAAAAAATATAAATGATTTATTTAATAATTCATAAATATAAAGAAATTATTATAAAACTTAAATATATAAATATATAAAATATATAGCTTAAATAAAAATATTAAAAAGTTTATTTATAATAAAATATTTTTTATTAATTAAAGATTAATAAATAGTTTTATAAAAACTTTACATTAATATAATTTAAATATTTTAAAGTTTTATTTAATTTAAATAATTTATATTATAATAAAAAAATTAATAAGCTGCCAGCTTAAACTTTGAATAATTAATTAAAAAATTAAAAAATAAAAATATTAAAAACTTTTTAGTTTTATATAACTTTTAAAAACGGTTTTTTTTATTTTTAATGTTTAGCTGAATTTTTAAATTATTAAACTTTTTAAACCTGTTAAAAAACGTTTTAAAATTAAATTAAAACAAGCTTTTTAAATAATATTTAAAAATATAAATTATATAATAAAACAAACTAAAAATTATAATAAAACAAAAATAAAAAATATAAAAAAACAACAAATAAAAAATAAGCGGTTATAAAAATATAAACGCAAAAATAGCTAAAAGATATGAAAAATATAAAATTTTATAAAAATAAATGTTTTTAAAGCTATAATATTTTATTTTTATATTCAAATATTAAAAATTTAATATAATAAAATTTTAAAGTTTAAAATAATTTATTTTAAATTAATTAATATTTAATAAAAGTTTACAATAATTATTTATTATAACATTAAAAATAAAATATAAAAATAAAAAAACGTTTAATTATTAATTAAATATATAAAAATTAATTTTATATTATTAATTATTTATTAATTAATTAATTAAAACATATAAAATGAAATATATATTAAAAATTATTTTTACATTTAAAAACATAATATTAAAATTAATTTCTATATTTAATAATTTTATAATATAATTTATTTAACTAATTAATAAATATAACATTTATATAGCTTAAATAAAATATTTTTAAATAATATTTATTAGTTTTAAATATAAATAAATAAAATAAAAACAATATTAATAGCAGCAGTAGCTGCGTTATTTAATATATAATGTTTTAAAATAAAAACAGCAAATAAAAGCAGCATATATAATTATATAAAGTTTAGCAGCAGCAGCTTAATAATATTAATAATAATAAAGTTTTAAAAACTTAAAATAATATATTTTTAATATTTAAATTTAAATTTAAATTAAACAAGCTTAATAAAAATAAATTTACAAAAACGCTATTAAAATAAATTAGTTTGTTTTTTAATTTTATATATTATATTTAAATTAATTATAAATAAATAGAAAAAAATATTAAAAATATTATTTATAGCGATATAAGCAGCAGAAAAAATAAAAACAGCAGAAATAATATTAATAGCAGCAGCAGCAGTAAAAACAGTAGCAGCAGCAGTAAAAGCAGCAGCAGTAATAAAAATAGCAGTAATAGCAGCAGCAGCAGTAATAGCAGCAGCAATATAAATATAAATTTAATAATATTAAAAATAATTTTAATGATTATTTATAATGATTATTAATAATTTAAATATATATTAATAAATAAATTATATTAATAATTTATAAATAAAAATAATATAATTAATAAATATAATATATAATAAATTATATTAATATTTAAAATTAATATAATCATAATAAAACTTTAAAATTATAGTTTTAATAAATATAAGCCATAAACTTATTAAAAATAAATATATATTTTAAAATAATAAAAAAACTATATTTTATATTAATATATTAAAAGTTTAATAAAATATATAAATAAATAAATTATATATAGTTTATATATTTAAACGTAAAAAAAAGTTAAAAATTAAATATTAATTTATATTTAAGCTGTGAATAAATTATTAATTATTTTTAAACTTTAATGAAAAAATTATTAAATTTAATTTAAATATAAAATAATAATATAATTAAAATATATATTTAAAAAAATACTTTTTTAAATATATTAATATAGTTAAAAATAAACTATTTATAGCTTTAAAAAAAGCTGCGCTATATGATTTTATTTTTATTTATTATTATATATAACCAGCTAATTATATTAATAAAATATATATATTATTAAAACATAAGCTAATTAATTTATTAAAAATACTTAAAAAAAACTAGTTTAAATAAAAAAGTCTAAAAAATAATCACAAAATAAAAGAATAACTTAATTAATTTAAAAAATATATAATAATAATATAAAAAGTTTAATAATTAAACTAAAGAATTTTATTTTAAAGATTTTTAAATAAAAAATATATATATATAAAATATAGTTCTAATGCTGCATTTATAAATATTATACGTTTAAAACAAAAACAATTTTTAAAATTATTTTTAATATTTAATTAATATATATAAACACTTATAGCTTGTTATATTAAATAAAAGTTTTTTAATAAATTTAATTATTTATACTAAATATTCCTAGAATATTACCACCCTTTTAATAATTAATAAATTTTTCTATAAATTAATCCACACCTTTGTTAAAAACTAGTTTATTTACCTTATTTTTTTAAAACATATTTATCACTTAGCTTTTATTAAAAAAGTTAAATTATTTTTTTTTGCTATAACGTTTTAATAAATTAATTAATTAATTAATTAATTTATTGTTTAATTAGTTAAAAAGATTTAACATTTTTTGAAATAATAAAAAATAAACTTTAGTTTTATAATAGCTATAATAGCAGCAGTTAAAATAAAGCCTAACTATATTTATATATTAAAAAAAAAAACTAAAATTAAAAAAAAAAAAAAAACTATATACAGAGCCAACGGCCAGAATTCCTACTTTTATATACTACTAGCTATTTACTACGTGACTAGCCTACCGGATTTACTATTTTATATTTTTACCCACTTAGCCGGAGAACTAATCAGGGGCCGCCAGGCCACTTATTTGTCCAGCCAATCAGGGCCATTATAGCTGTGGGTTATAATACCGCCACTTCTGCAGGGGTTAAATCTAGACTTATTAGATTTCCTTATTTAGCAGAGGAATTAATAGAGGCATTTTTTTTTCTACTCTTATACCAATCTTCTCATATATATATATCCTCTGCTTAGGAGATCCCTAAAGTAGGGATTCCTGGCTTAATTATCAAGCTGTTCCATACTACGATCTCATAATATTTAAAATATTATATTATAAATTAAATATATTAAAAAAGAAATTATATAATATTTAAATAGTTTTTTTATAACTATTTTAAACATAATTAATTTAATTAAAAATGTTATAGGCAGTGCCTATAAGGAAGTATTGGCGCACGGGCCGATACAGGCAAACTGCTACACACCCCTATCCTAAACAATTGCTAAATAGTTTATAAACTAACTACTAAATTTAAACTAGTATAACTAAAACTAACCAGCTTTATAAAACTATGTTTTATAAGCTATATATATATTGTTTATAATTTTTATTATTTAGTTAAAAAATAAACCTTATTTATTATTTTAATAAATATATTTTTAAATATAGCTTATTATATATTTTATAGCTTTTAAAGCTTTTAATAAATTTATAACAAACTAATTAAAAGCTTTTTAAAAGCTATTTTTAAATAATTAAATAAAATTTATTTTAATATAAGCTATAAAATATAATAATAATAATTTAGCATATTTAAAATAAAAATAATATTTTATTAATAAAAATAAATTAAAACTATATATAAACAGCTTAAAAATAACTTTTAAACAGCTAATATATTAACTTTTAATATTATTTTTATATTTATTTATTAAGCTACGCTAAGTTTTTTTAAACTTAATTATAAAAAGTTTAAACGTAAATTTTTAGCCTGGCTTAAAAGTTTATAAAAATTATTTTAAATAAGCTGTATAAAAAAGTTTATATTATATAAACTATAAACAAATAAAAATTTATAAATAATAATAAGTTAAAATAATATAATATTTATAAACAGTTTAAAAACAATATATAAATTATTATTAAATTATTTTATATTATAAGCAGTTTTAATATAAAAGTTAATTTAAAAATATTTTTATAATATATTAAAACTATTTATAACAACTTAAATAAAGCTGTATTTTTTATTTATAAGCTGCGCATGTTTTATTAAAAAGTTAATCAGTATTTTTTATATTTTTCTTTTAATTTAAACAGCTATTATTAAAATTAAATAAAATAAATTAAATAAATAATATTAAATTATTATTTTTTAAAAGCTATAAATAACAAGCTTAAAAAGCTTTTATAAACATATAATTATTTAATAATTATTAAAATTATTTTAATTAAGTTTTAAAAATAATAAATAAGCTAGAAAAACTATTAAACTATTATATTAAAAACAGCGCTTAAAATAAACGTAAATATAATATAACTTATAAAAGTCCAGCAGTAAATTTAAAAAAATATTAAAATAATTAATATTATTTTTTTTAAACTTATTATTTAATAAAACTTTTAAATAAAGCTTAAGCTGTTTAAGCTATAAAAAAAAAACGCTGTAAAAAAATAAAAAAAAACTATTTATAATATAAAAAACCAGGCTATTTTATTAAGTTATATTTTATAAAGCCGGTAAGCAGGCTAAACATTTGCGTAAGCAATATAAAAATAAAAAAAACGTTAAGCTTAAATAATAAAAAAAAGTCGGAAAATAAATAATTTTTAAAAAAAAAACACTTTTAAAAGTTAATATTAACTTAAAAAAAAATAACTATTATTAAACAGCTTATAAACAGCTTGTTTTTATAATTAATATATTTATAAAAAATTATAATTTTAAAAGCTTTAATTAATTAAAAATATAAATGTTATGCAGTTATTAATAAAAATATTATTAAAAATACAGGTTATTATATATAAAAATAAAAAACAGCTTTTTAAGCTAGCTGCTAAAAAAAGCTTATAAACAGCTTTTAAAAATAAATAAAATAATTTATTTAAATATAAATATAAATAAATATATAAAATAAATATATGCATATATAATAATAAAGTTATAATATTTATTAATATTAAAAAACTTTAATTAAAACATAAAAATAATATATATTATTTATAAATATTATATAAATATAAAAAAATAAATAATATAATAATTATAAAAAAAATATATAAATTAAATAAAAACTATTAAAACAGTTTAAACTATATTTATAATTAACGTTATTATTTTTATTAAAAATAAAAAACGCGTAAAATTAAAAGTTTAAACAAAAGCTATTTAAGGTTTTTTATAATAATTGTTTAAATAAGCTAAACTTTTAATTTAAAATTTTAAACATAACTTAAAAAAGCTTTTAACTAAGCTAAAAAAATAAGCTGATTTATTTAATAAATATAAAATATAAGCTTTATTTTTAACCGCTTAAAAATAAATTATAAAATATATTTAGATATAAATACGTAAAAATATAAAAATTAGTTTTATAAAGCTTTTTATATAATATATTAAAAACAAACTTTTATTTTTAAAAAACTTTTATTAAACTATTAAATAAAAATATATATATATAAACAGCTTATTAATAAATATATTAATATTTTTTATATATAAGCTTAATAATAACTTTTGTTTTATTATAATTATAAAACATTTAATAATATTATTAAAAAAATTAATATTTTTTTTTTAATTTAAAAATGTTTAAAATATTTTTATAAGCTAAATAGTTTATTAAATTAAATATTAAATTAGCTTTTATAAAATTAAAATATAAAAAAAATAAATAAAAACAGTTTTTAAACCAGGTTTAAATTATTTAAATAATTAATAATATTTTTTAGTTTATATAAAGCTTCTACAACGTTTTAACGTTATATTAATAATATATTTTAAAACTTTTTAAATTATTTTTATATTATATATATTAATAACGTGCTTATATTTTTCTTAGGTTTTTAAGCAGACTATTATTATAAAATTAAATAAGTTTTAAACTGTTTTATAAACGCTAGCTTTTATTTAAACATTAATAAAAGCAAATTTAAAGTTTTATAATAAAATATTTAAAATTTATTATAAAAATAAATAAAAAATCAGTATAAACTTTAAAAACTATACGCGATTTATAAATAAAAGCTTTTATAACGCTTAAAAATATATAAAAATTCTTAAGCTTTATAAACTTTTATAAAAATTTTATAAATAACTATTTAAAAAAAACAGCTTTATTAACTGTGTTAATAAAAAAAAACGTTTTTTTAAATAAAAAACTTATAAAAACGCAGTTTTTAAAATGTTTAAAAATATTTTTATAAATAAACTTATATTAGCTTATTTTAATTTTAACAAAAAAACTTTTATAAAAACAGACTGCTTAAAATAGTTTTATAAAAATATTTAAGCTAATTAAAAAAAACAAAAATTATAGCCTGTTATATATTATTTGCGTTATTTTATAGCTATAGAAATTAATTATAAAATTTATAATAAAAAACTTTTATAATTATAAGTTGTTTATAAATTTAGCATGCTAAACTTAAAAATATAAACGCGCTTTTTATTATAATATTTAATTATAAAAACTTTATTTATTTTATAATTATTAAAAATTAATTAAAAACAGGTTTAATAAGCTAAAAATTAATTAAATATAAATTTAAATTAAAATTTTATAAAAAACGTTTAAACAGCTAAATAAACGCGTTATTAAAACGCAATTAAAACTTTTAAAAAAGCTTAAAATAAAAATACGCAGAACAAAATAAACAGCTTTTAAAAATAAATAGCTGCTTATTAAGTTTTTTAAGCTAATTATAAACTATTTAAATAAATAAATTAAATAATATATTAACTTTTTAAAAAAAAAAAATATTTAATTATAAAATTTAATTAATGCTTAAAATACTGCTTTTAAAAAAAACCTAAGCTATATATATATTATTTGCGCTATATAAAAAAATACACGCGTTTTTTTTTTAAAGTTAAATTTTAAAATATTAATTACTAAATATAACTTAAACTTACGCAGCATGTTAAAATTTTATAACTAGCTTTAAATTTTTAATTAAAAACTTTTTAAATAAAAATAATATAAAATATTTACAACTTATATTTAATAAAACATTTTAATTAAAAAAAACTATTATAATAATATTTAAAAACTTTTTTAGCTGGTGTTTTTAAAAAGCATAAAATGCTTTATATATAACTATAATATTTATAGCAGAAAAATAATATAAAAAAACTAAAAATAAAGCTTATTATATTTATTATTAGTTTTTAAGCAATATTAAAACAAACTTTTAATAAACTTTATAATAAACTTGCTAGCAAAAAAATAAAGCAACTTTATTAACTTAATAATAATTATTAATAGGTTTAATAAAACTATTATATTAAAAACAATAGTTTTAATAAATATAAAAGCTTATATTAAACAATTTATATAATATTACTAGCGTTATTATAAGTTTTTTATAGCTATAACTAGCAATAAAAATATAAACTAAACTAATTATTTTTAACGTAAAATATGCTTATTAATAAATATTAAGCAGCGTTTATTTATTATTTATTATTTAAAAATAAATAAAGCTATAAAATAAGCAAACTAAAAATATTAGCATATTTATAAATATATATTATATATATTTAATATAATTAGCTTATACTATTTTTAAAAGCTATATTTATTATAAATAATTAAAATATTATAATTATTAAGCTAAGTTTTTTTACGATTTATAAATATTATATAATTATTATATTAATAATTAAACGTTTAACGCAACCAGCTTATAATTTATAAATTTTTATTAAAATATTTATATAAAAGCTAAAAAACAGCATAAAATTTGCTTAAACAGCTATAGCTGTAACGCAGCAGAACTAAAAAAAAAGCTGCTAATAAATAGCGCGCGCCAGCCGACAAGTTTAAAACTAAAGATTTTGTTTAGCTGTTTTTTAAAAATATATAAACGCTACAGCTATTTTAAAAATTAGTATAGCTATACGTTAAATATTATATTATTAAAATAATCAGTTTTTATATAATAGAATTAAATATTTTAAAAAATATTTATAACTGCTTTTATATTAAGTTTATATGCCGCGTAAAATAAATCTTTAGTTTTTTAAACGTTAAATAACAGCCAGCTTTTTTTTTATATAAGCAATAAAATTTAAAAAAATTAAAAATAAAAAATAAAAAAAATATTAAAAGCTTATTAAACTAGGAAAAAAACATAAAAAGCTTATAAATTAGTTGTAAAATAAAAAATATATTAAACTTATTAAAAACTTTTAAAAACTTTTTAAAAACTTAAGCAGTAAACTGTTTTAAAAAAATATAAAAATATATAAAATAATAATAGATTTAATATAAAAATAAAAAAAGCATAGCTTAAAAATAAAATATAAAAAAACAATAAATAAAATAAATAAACAATATAAAATATTATATTTTTAATTATAAATAAAATCAGCTTGTAAATATATTATAAATAACTTAAAAACTATAAAAAACTACTAAATAAAGCCGGCTAATTTTTTATATTTTTTTTTATATAAGCTTTAAACAAAATAATAATAAACGCTGCATAAACAGCGCTTAAGTTATTTAATTTATTTTAATTTTTTATTATTAAGTTTTAATTTTTTTTAAGCTTTATTTATAATTAGCGTAAAAATAGTTAACATATTTAATAAAAAAAACGCGGCTGCAGCTATTAAAGTTTTATTAATAGCAGCTGCAGCTGCGCTGCCCGTTGTATTGTTTTAAAATTTAACTAACTTTTGTTTATTTTTTAAACTGTTTATAATTAATATTAAAATAAAGCCTGCGTTTTTAGCGCGGTTTATATAAATTTAAAAAAAACCTTTTATAAAAAAAATAATAGTTTTAAAAATTTATAAACAGTTTTATAAACTATAATAAAATATATAAATTATTATTTATTTTTAAAGCATTTTTATTTTTTTTTAATTAAATATAAATAGTATATAAAAAAATATAAATAATAAACAGAATATTTATATAATAGGCCTTAGTTTTTTTATTATTTAAAAAGCTGTTTAATGCAGCTTTAAATAATAGCAATAATTTTGCTTATATAATATATAAACTAAATATAAACAGCAGTTATTAAAATTAGAACTTATTTTTAATATTTTATTAATATAAGCTAAACGTTTTAAAAAATTTAAATAAACTTTAATAAATTTATTTTAATTGTTTAAAAATTTATAAATATATAATAAACAGTTAATAAAAAAAAACTTATAAAAATATGTTTATTATATATATAAATATTTTTAATAAAATATAAAAATATTTAATATAGCTTAAAATTATTAAAAACCTGTTTATAAATAATATTAACATAAAATATAAGCAGCTATAACAACAGCTAGTTTATTTTAAAACATTTTTTTTTGTTTATATAATATATATAATATATAATAATACGTTTTTTTTATAGTTAGCTTATAATAAGCTTATAAAAAAAAAACGTATTATTAATTTAATTAATATAAAAAACTAAAAAGTTATTATTTACTAGCTTGTTAACGCAGCATATATATAATATAACATGTTTATAAATAAAATAAAATAAAAAGCTGCATAAAATATTAATAAAAAACTAGCTTGCGATAAAACAGGCAAAAAAAGCTTTTAAAGCTATTATAAACAACGTATAAACAGCTTAAAAATAAATAAAAAAAAAAAACTTTTAAAAATAAATAAAAAAAAAATAAAAAAAAAAGCTAAATAAAAAGCAGAAAAAAACGTAAACAATGTTAAAATTTAATTAATAAAACTTACGAACGGATAAAAGCAGCGCTAAGCGTTAAAAAAAAAAAAAAAAAAAGTTAGCAGATAAAACTAAAAAAATATTATTTCTGTTTTTTATTAACAGAATTAATATAAAAACAACAGCTAAAAATAGCTTGTTTTAATATAATAAAAAACAACTATTTAATTAACTAATAAAAAAATTGTGAACGGCTTAAAGCTAACTTTTAATAAGCAAAAAAATATAGCCGCGCTAGCAGGCTAAACCGACAGGCCGGCTAAAATATAAATAAAAATAAAGCTTGGCTGTAATAATAAAAAATAGATATAATTGACACAGTCAGGAAGGGGGGCTCCTTATCTAGCTAGCGAAGCTAGCTAGATAAGGATTGTGTAGCTTAGATAAGGTAACCTAGCCTAACAAGGCTTCTGGTCCCTGCGGGACCGGAAGCCTCCATCTAATCTACATCACACTTTTACAGACTCAATACCACACTACCCTTAGTAAACTATACTAATAATATTAATAATAAAACGTTAAGCGGCTTATAAAATAAAATAAAATTAATTTATAAACAGCTTAAACAATAAATTAAAGCACTGCAGAAATTAAAATAATTTATAAAGCTAGTTGTTATTAAAAAAAAAAAAAAAAATAAAAAGCAGGCAGCTTAAAAGCTTTATATAGCTATATATAAAGCAGTAAAAAGTAAAGCCCGGTAAAATTTTAAAAAATAGTTACATGTAAGCATTTAAAGCATTTAAAAAGTATATAAAAACTAATAAATAATAAACAGAAAAAATAATATTATAAAACGTTTATAAACAGCGTTAAAACATTTTAGCGGATTAAATTAATAAAAGTATATATTTATATATAAATTAAAACTTATAAATAAAAAAAAACCTAATAAAAAAAAAACTTTTTTTTTAAGCTAAAAAAAAACTTTATTTATAAACTTAAAATATAAATATAAAAACTATAAAACAGCTTATGATCGGCCTGCGATTTTTTTAAAAAAACGCAGAAAAAAAAAATAATATTATAAACAGTGCTTATAAAAAAAGTATTAGCATATAAGCTAATATAAGCAAACTATTATATATTTTTATTTTAAACAATTATTAAATAACTTATGAATTAATTATTAAACTTAGACTAGTATAACTAAAACTGACTAGCTTTATAAAATTATATTTTATAAGCTATACATATACTGTTTATAACTTCTGCTACTTAACTAAAAAATAAACCTTATTTGCTACTCTAATAAGTGTACTTTCAGGCATAGCCCATCATAAAAAAAATATTAAAATATTAAATTAAATTATAATAAATTAAAAATTTTAAACTTTAATAAATTAATTATAAATTCAAGCAATATTATTATATAAAAAATAAATATATATAAACTAAAAACTAAAAAGCTGTTAAAAATTAATTAAATATAAAAATATAATTAAATAATAATAATATAAATAAAAATATAAAATAAAAACAGCCCTATAAAACTTGCAGTAAACTTAAATATAATATTTATATATATAAAAATAAAATAAAAACATTTAATAAAAATAATTCTGATTAATTTCAATTAATTTTTTTTTGTTTTAATAGAATTATAACATATTTTTATACAAAGGTCTGCAAAAATGCGCAGCTCACCCGTCCGCGCAGCTCACCCGTCCAGTACGTTAGATAATCTTTTATTAAGTTAATTTTTTTATAGCAGAAAATGTTTCCTTGGTAACTGTGCATATGTGAGTAACTCTATAAAGCATAAAAGCGTGCTAAAGTGCATGGGCCTCTCACGCAAACAAAGGGAGCCAGCCAACCTTGGTTCTATCTTGGTACCCCGCTTACTTCGCCACCTAGCACTTGCATAGCAGAAGTATGGCGGCCCGTAGCGCTCCATCTCCAAAGCAAGCATCAGAATCTAAAATAAGCACCTTAACCAGAAGCACAACCCAGCCCCCTTTAGCTTTGCATCCGTGCCCTTGCTACTTGTACAGGAGAAAATAATATACTTGCCATAGACAAGGTAGGTACATAGTATTAGATATCACCAGCTTCCGCCAACCCAGATGCTTTGGATGGCTTGGGCACGTGCTCCGCAGTGCCTATTGTCTACAAATGCTCTATACAGAGGTTGGGATATGGCCATCAGAAACCACCGTTAGATAGGAACAGAAGACAAGGCTTGCTTACGCCCTATACTGCGTGTCAATTCACAATACAAGGGCTATACATATATAGATAGGGTAGATGGGGGCAAGGGCCTTGATACCCTCATCAGCATGGCGAGGCCTGTAACTACTCTTCTACAGCGTCTCCCGGCCGATAAGGGGCCTCTTCTTGTTCCTCATCTTCTTCATCGCTTGCAGCACCCACGTATTGCACTTCATCCTCTTCACAAATAGGCTGCAGCCCTGCCTCGTTGACCCCTTCTTGTTCCGAGAGGCCCTGTTCAGCGCGTAGCCGTTTGATTTTTGACACTGTCATCTCGTAGACAAATTGACCAAGGTGTTCTACCCCTTCCATGACGGCTTCATTAGGCGCCGCCGCCCCCTCTTCCTCAGTCAATATGCGGTCCGATGGCCACATCTCACCTGTCGAAAGCACTAGTTTGTCTGGTCGTTGGAGCAAGAGATCAAATGCAGGCCGAAGCTCGTAGCATGCCTCAAATACTTCCCTTCGGCCAACAACGTACAGGCCGAGGCGGGCGCGAGAAAGCGCCACCGTTAAGCGCCGGATGTCCCTTAGATAGCCAACCCTCGACGTTCGCGTGAGTGAGAGAATGATATCTAGGTATTATCAATATGTGATATGTGATATGAAACTAAAATGTCAACTTACAGTCGTTCTGATCGCCCTGATATTTATCGACAGTAGTCACCATCTTAGGCATGCCAAAAATAGCTTCATTCTCACACCGGATAGCTAATATGTCCTTAACGAGAGCTCTTTGGCCAGCGTACGTTGTTAGGATGCTAATTTTTGAAGCCGGGTAACCAAGCAGCCGCATGTACTGATAGAGAGCAACAGTATACTCTGCTTCACCTAAATTCTGAATAAAGTGTGGTGTTGGTTCGGCCTCCCCGCGCCCTTTGTAATCGGGCACGTTGATGAACTGGTAGTCATATTTGAACCCGGCATTAGCAGTCTGAAACTCTTTCAGGCTCTCGACGTGTGGCAGATTCCCGAGATTCGAGTATCTCCATCGATATAGTGCAGCAATAGAAGGCCGCGCGCGGCCTTGTTGATCAAGGGTCACGACCGGTATTCCCAGACGAACGAGACGCGAAAATAATGATTGTTCGAGGTTTGCGTAATGCCTAAAGGCAAGGCTTTGGATAACAGGGGAGTTTTGATAATGATCGCCGCAGAGAACTACCCTCTGGAGCGCCATCTGTCCATCTTTGGGTTTTTGCATAGCTAAAGGAATGAAATTCTCAATTTCGGTTATTTGTGCAGCTTCTTCCATCACGACGTTGTCATAATGAAAATCCAAAGACGCTATTTCAGATCTCCGCATAGCAGCATGAGTAGAGGTCATGGCAACAATGCGGGCCTCGTTTGTCAGGAGATAGTTGGCCTTATCGCGGTCCCGCCGCAAAATCTCGAACGGCTGGACGTCCTCTAACTCAGAGAACATTTTTGCTATATGCCGATAGCAGCCTTGGGCAACCTCAACAGCATCTGATCGACGATCATCAGCAGGGAAGAGCGGTTGCGGTGCATTTGAGAAAAAGCCGTGGAACGGAAATGCTTGAATAACATCGGTGGTTGATGAGCTATCGTCATTCATAACTTCGCTGAACTTTGCCCAAGCAGGTTGTACATAAACTGAATTAAAATAACCCGCTGTCTCTGCTGAATTGCCGTGGGCACCCGGGGCGCCCATACTTGCGGCCAGGCGAGTTACCTCCTGTAAATACCGGTCTCTAATCTCCAAGAATGATTCTACCCGCCCGTGTTTACTGAAATTTGCTTCAGTATCGAGTTCTTCCTCGCCGTGGCCAAGTCGCAAAAGATGCCGTTCGTCGATGTCTAAAGCCACGATCTTGGCAAATAGTTGGTTTAATGCCTGGTTAGAGTGTGCTATCAAGAGCGTTCGTTGTCTCGGGAAGTTGTGGTAGATATTGTTGATTATCTGTGTGGCAACATCTGTCTTCCCCGTTCCCGGCGGTCCAACAATAACAGTCAACCCTGGTTGAGTCCCGGACATGATTGCTTCAATCTGTGCTGCCGTAAAACGGACCGTATTCAGCTTAGGGGAATCAACTGGATATGGCCCTAAATTGGGTGGCTTGTACGTGGAGACCTGGTATGTTTCTATCTCGGCGAGCATAGCAGGCTCCGCGTCTCTTCTTCGCTTCTTAGATGCTTGCGGCGAGGTCTCTTCCAATGGTTTATCTATCGATTCAAGAATGTAAGGAGGACCAAAACTACTGGTCACTTCGAAGCCTGGCTCAATTGTTTTCCCAGGAAGACTCGCTACGAGATGCTGCCAATCTAGAAAAGTATCCCTAAAATCAATCTTGCTAGCTCGGTTCGGCAAATGTTTATAAGTTGCACCTGCGGGATCTCCATAACCGAGGAAATTTTCGTGTAACCACGACGCCAGGGGGACCTCAGAAAGCGTCAGCGTGCGGATGGATTCTAGGACGGGTTTAAAGTTATTCTCTCTACCACTCCGGCGAACAATGAGGTTAATATGCTCGTATACGTCAGGCTTGCCATTCGAGACCCGCTCCGCATCCTGCTTGTAGGTCTTCGGGTCCAGCCGTAATTGTATCTTCCGAGTGGATGACCTATTTGGGCCGCTGAAGTAGGCAGAGCGATCCCTTATTGGTCTTCCTTTGTCATCTAGGACCTGGGCAACTTCGGCTGTACGAACGGTAATAAGTCCAAGCTTCTTTGCTTCAGGCATATTATTGGCATTTCCATTCGTTGCGGCAGCCTGCACAGTGGCATCCACCGCAACAAGAAATACGACATCATCGGGTCGAAGAGAATCCCACTCCCGTCTAACGCGATCTCCTAATCGATGAAAGTTGAGTGAAACCTCTGCTCGAACAGTGGACGGCTTGTCGTCCCCAATGAGAGGCGGGATCACTTCTAGAATGGAAGGTCGCGATATGGGTAAGGCCATCCTCGACGAGCCGGCAAAAACGGTCTCTCCTAAACCCTTCACTTCCGGTCTCAATCGCCGTAATACATCACTAATGTCTTTTCTTATTCCATAGAATGACTCGCACCGGTAGAGAACCAGAGCCCTCCACAAGAAATCGCCCACGGAAAGATATTGCAGCTTCAGTTTTGGCAAGGCAAGAGGCCGCGAACCATCATAATTGTCCGTTCTCAGAAGGCTTTTGTCAAACAGTGTATCCTCGGTGGGGAGAATGTTCAAATCCCGGGCGGTTTCTTGGAATGTCTGACGCCTCTCGAACGTAGATAGTAATACCTCCATCAGAAACCGCCTATCGAGGACCATGTTGACTGACTCGGGGTAGTCTGTTCGTAGTTCTAAGAGCGATAGGATCTCAACAAGTTCATCATCTGCCAGGACCTCAAGAAGATTTTCGAGCTCGTTCCTCCGATCGATGGAAGCATAGTTTGAGAGGGCTAAGACGGTAAGTCGTTCCTTAAAGTGCCGCAAGGCAACCCGTTGCAGCTTCCCAAGCTCGGCGCAGTGTCGGTCATATGCTTCGGTCCGGCTGTGCTGTGCCCCCGTTTGGTCATCGATAGAGAAATATACATAATGGCTTAATAGGGCATATTGGTCGCGGAGTAATGCGTTAGCCTCGTCATTAAATATAGGAGAGAGCCTCAGAGCCGGCAGAATATGCAGGTCTTGAAGCAAGGTGTTGACGTATCGCCTTGTTGGAAGCTGGCTCAATAAATCCGAAATAAACTCAACAAAACGCTCGCAGTATAGGACGTCCTCCTGCGTCCTTTTCTCCACATACAGCAACGATAGGAAATCAAGCGTTAATTCATACATCCAGGCTCTCTCAAAGCGTAGCCGTGCTTTTGTGGCGTCGTCAGCGGATTCGTACCGTTTACCCGCAGCTTTCCATGCCTTTTTAAGTTGGGGCGTCTGTGCTAATTTGGTCTCGCGTTTCGCATCGGAAGAGAGATTGTGCCAGATAGCGATGGAGACAAGTGGTGCGCATTCCTTTCTCACACTGGCCCAGTCAAGGCTTTGGAATGCAAAGATAATGAAGCTCAGGAGATGCGTTCGGACAGTCAAGGATAACGTGTGATCGAGGCTCAGAGTCAGGACGCGACTAAATAAACTGGAGAACTCGGCCGGCCGATCTTCGAAAATACTCCAGGTTTCGAGTTTTTCACGGGCCTTTACGTTCGTTAAAAGGGCGATTAGGAGGACGTGGAAATTGGATGAGTCTTCGGAGTACCCGGGCCAGAGATAACTAAGAACGTTTAGCAAAGGGCGGGGAAACGGGACGAACAGGTGGCAGCGGTGCAGACCTTTCCAGAGTCTGCAATCCCTCAAGGACAAGTAAGGACTTGAACGCAAAAGCCTCCTTCTCCAGCACATCCCATATTCCTTTCTTCAGGACGTCGTTCTTGACCTTGGTTTTGGAGCGACCCTTCGACGTCTTCAGCCAATGCCGCTTCGCCAGCCCGGCGAACTCAGATTCGCTCTCCAAGTCTGCGACTGTAGGCCTCGCGGGGGATTTGTCGCGAGCCCGGGTCTTGGCGGAGCTCTTCAGTCGTTTTGCGGTCGGCATGGTTACGATGCGAGCTCGTAATTGTGAGAAGCCAGCTACCGATGCCGAAGGCGGGAAATGCGATCCGGGAAACTCCAATTCTGAGGCGGCAAACCAATTGCAGGTGTTGCGAGGATGGCGGCGCAAGAGCGCTAGAACATCCTCGAGGAGCGAAGCTGTCAAGTGAGATGAAAAAGCCCCAGTTAATTGTGGCGTTGTATGAAATTATGCTAAGCTACAGGCTAAGCGTAGGGAGAAAGCACGCGTGGTTGAAAAGTTCCGAGACCTTCAGCCTTGTCGCGTATTCCCCCGCTAAATGCATGACTTTCTGACCCCACACCCCCTCTCCACCCCCTGCGGGTTCAATGACATTTTAGTTCCAGCTGGTCCTAAAATAGGGACGCCTTGGGCTGCAAGTACCTACCTACCTAGTAGTAGTATTAACGTCTAATCTAGGTGTCTGAAAGTACCTACCTAGGCAGTAACTATACCTGCCAGGTACCTAGATACCAAGGTACTGTGCCCACCTGAGCTAACCTTATGCCTACCTACATGCCTAGGTAAGTATGTACCTACCCAGCATAGACAACCCACCCAATCCTACAAGGTATTCAAAGCTCCCCCGTTAGCCCTTAGGGAACATGTTCGCAATAAAGACAACACCACGGCTATACCTCCCGATCAGCTAGCCCGATATTGTGAATAAACACACGAGATGTACGTTGTTTTACCGATTCTTATTAGTACTTACTCGTCTTCTGTTCGTTGCAAAGACGGCACGCCAATCCCCCCTCGGATCGCCAGCCAGCCATTGTCCTAGACCTGTCACAGCAAGGCCGGCCAAAAACGAAGATTCATCCCATGCACCAGCTGCACCCTCGTGAACCCACCATCCCCTATGTCGTCTCTCGTTAGGCCCTCGGAGGACGAAGTGCCTCAAGCGTCGGCCACCGCCGATCTCCTCAGAGACGCGTTGATGCACGCGCAAGCGATCAAACCCGCCGCGGCAATCGAGCCGCCCCTCACCAAGTCCCATTTCGAAGCCTTTGTCGCTCGTCTGCCTACCGTCCTCGCTAGTGCCGCCCCGGGCTCGGTCGGGCAGGGAAGGGACTCCGAGAAGGCCAGGCTATATGCTGCCGTCGAGACTGCTGCGCGGAGGATCTTTAGCTCTATGATTGTAAGCCCTGTCACGTCGTTCTATCTAGCTAATTTCTAAAAGGGGCCCTAGGCAAGCATCTCTATCGACACTCCCGAGTTCGTCCAGGTTTGGAATCTCTTCGACTTCCTCTCGATCTTATCCGACAACGAACAATGCGATCCTGCTCTTCTTTTCTGGTTGGTGGAAGAACTACTTGATAGTCAGACCGTGGACGGTTGCCGCAAAGTCTTTGACTTTCTCGAATCTAGACGGGAACGAATAACCGCGAAGAACTTGAAACAAAAATCGCTTGTCATCCTCAGGTCTTGCAATGACCTGCTCCGGAGATTATCGCGCGCTGAGGATGCGGCGTTCTGTGGTCGGGTATACATCTTCATGTTCCAGAGCATCCCTCCCGGCGATAGAAGCTCCGTGAACCTACGTGGCGAATATCATGTGGAGAACGTAACGTCCTTTGAGGATATCCCTGTTGCTTCCGACGGACTATCGGTCGATGAAATGGACGTCGATCCGGACGGTGACGCCCTAAAAAACGACGGGAAGGACACCAGGCCTACAGTCAAGGCCGTCTCATTTGAGAGTAAAAGCAAGGCCGAATCGGATAAGCCACTAGACACAGATTCGCTATATCCAGTCTTTTGGTCTCTTCAGTATTTCTTCAGCCAACCCACCACACTGTTCGACCCAGCCGAACTCGCCAAATTCAAGGGCGGCATAGAAGCCACCATGAGCGCATTCGAGGCCGTCGAAAAGATCCAAAAAACTACAAAAGGTCCCGACGAGTACAAGTTGATACCTCAAAAACGGAAAGCCGCGGAGGCGAATCATGACCTGCGTAGCACTAACAACAACCCGAAATATCTGACAAGCAGAGAGCTTTTTGAATTGGAGGTACGCCTTAGAGATATCACCATTACAGTCATGGTGGAGCTGACCTGACCCGCTCTCAGATTAGTGATCTATATTTTCGACGTCACATCCTCATCCAAGCTTTTATAATACTGGACTTCCTCTTGTCTCTTACGCCACAGGCAAGGGCAAAAATTTCCAATGTCCTGCAGAATAGGTCTGTGGTCTACGCGGATAAAAACCTAGGGGAAGATGATGTTGGTAGTTCACAGAAAGATGATTTACCGTAGGCTAATTTTGTTAACAGGCGAAATGGGCCAAAGGCATGAAAGACAGAATAACGAGCTATATTCAAGCAGACTCGGACGGATTCTTCTTTTTCCGGGTGGTTGAAAGCGTTATATCAAGGGACAAGGGTTGGGTTCGTTGGAAAGTCGAGAACTGCCCTCCTATCGAAAGGCCCTCCGTTTCGCCTACAGAATTTAATGCCGCGAAAGCCGGCGCAAAACGCCTTGCAACCAGTAGAAGGCCCAAAGCAGGTCTGAACTCGTTATCTCTAGTTTTCATGGACGAAAATGAGAACTGCCAGCCCTTGGAAAAATTAAAAGATCCAGCAAGATGGAGGCTTCCCGATTTAGCAAACTTCAAGAACAAAATTGCGAATGATGATCTTGATCTCGATTTTGCAAAAAGCGACAACGAGAAGACACAACTTCTCGAGTCGAAGGCTAGTAAAACCTGGAGAGCCTTGCGAATTGCAAGACGATCGAAACTTGCCACGTTCGATAAGATAGAGGACTGGAGAAACGTTGATGCGATCTTTCAGAAACTGGATGCCGAAGAAGCACACCAAGAGGAAGGAGGCGCCATGGGCCAACATCCAGAGAATACGAAGCCGATCATATTAACTGGGCCAAGCAAGGTTGGCAAGTCGACGCTCATCTCCTTGCTCCTAGACAGACAAAGAGGTGTGTTCAACAAAACTATACAGCACACTACCCGAAGCGCAGGGGACTGCGAAGTCAATGGTCAGAATTTTCATTTTGTTGATTCGAAAACTTTCAACACTATGCTAGATGGCGATTATTTCCTCGAATATACTACCCGCGATGGCGCCCAATATGGTACAAGCTACAAGCTTATTCATGTGCCGGAAACCTCTAATAAGGTTGCTCTCATCCACCTGAGCCGAGAGGTAAATATCACTTTCTTAGCAACCGATTGCATGTGGTGACTAACCAGTTCCGCAGGGGACTCAGATGGCCAGGAGTAATGGGTTCTCCGCAAGAGTAGTCTTCGTTACACCGCCCAATCTAGAAACACTAGAGGTCCGCATGAGGAAAGACACAAGTTTAGGCGAGGAGGAAATTCAACGCAAGCTTAAGGTCGCCCAGGAGGAGATTGACCTCTCCGGCTCCGACGAGCTTTACGATAGGGTGATTAGAAACGATGATTTGGAAACCGCCTACAAAGCATTGGAAGAGTTTATATACGAAACGCCCAGTGCTAATGGTCTTCACAGCGAAGGGGTAATGGACGAGGGCACGACAATGAGAGACGAGGCTATTGGTGAGCCCGCGGGTATATCGTAGTGACAACTATCAGTTCTGAAGGGAATATTAACAGGCAGGCATCGGCAACACGACCTGTCCTGGGTCATCGACTGGAACCAGCGGTAGACAAAGATTCATACGAAATTGACTTTCGTCTTAGATCACACCCTTTAGTGCCCAATGAGTTCTACGCCAACAGTTGTGCCCGATATCCGGCAGTGGGCGAAATAGTAGCCATGCTATCGGCGTTGGTGCAATCCCGTCAACCTAATCCACCCTTACATATGGTTTCAGAGTAGGCATAGCCAAAACTCTATACTCGCTTGCTCAAGTAGTTAGCCGCTAGCATCAGAGGCAGGAGAGGCGGGGGGCTGGATAATTGGGCCGTGGAATAAGATGGTCGATCGATCTTAAAAACTGCTTCAAACGATTTGCCAATTCGAAACACCTTATCGCATTTTTTTCCCCGCGTGTTTCATTGAACCCTCCGCGACCAATATCGGCTCTGTGCTACCGAGCAAAGTTTGCGTAAGCCAATGTGTTTTCTACGTCTTGAGTTACTGTTAAGTTATACTTGAGCCTCTACTATCTTGAGGTTTAAGTCTCTATATCTTGATCCCAATATACATAGCGAAAGCATGACAGCCAAACAATGACAAACAGATACTGTAACTGGGAAGTCATACAAATCATAGGAAAATGCGCTCAAACCCCGTTATAAAAGACAGCGTTTGGCTTTCAAACTCGGGGGGATCTAAATATCCGGGGATATTCCAGGTCTTCCGTAGTCTTGTGCAATATGGTACGATTCCTTTCTTTAGTTCTGGGATATACTTGTGAGCGAAATATCGAACGCGGTAGAGAAGCCACCAGTGCTTCCGTTATATAACTAGGCAGTTAGAAAAGCGCCTGCAAAACGTCGGAACCCCGTCAACAAAAATTCATTCCGATATGTGAGCAGTTGATATGTGGAACGGGGAATTTTGGAAATACATATTAGGGTGTTGTAACGTTGTAACATGGGGGGGACCTTATGACGGAGAAGAAATGTAATTGGGGGCGCAAAGGTTTACGCAAGACAAGATGAAACCGTTACTAACCACTAAACCTGAAAGTTAGCACTTTTGTTATGGGTGATTTGAGCAATAAAGTTGTGCATGCCTAAGCAAATTATGCATAAAAGCAATCGGTTTGGAGAGGGCTAGGTATATGCTTACTCTGTTGCCTTCCCACTCCGTGATCCATTGATAACATATTTTGACTCGTTCCCGTACACTCAAGGTAACTAATAACCTGTACTTCTCTGCGTCGCTTACGGGGAAAACACAGGCGAACCACCATGGAAAGGTGGCGGGATCGTCTGGGCAGTCGCCATAAATGGCGAGCATGCGAGCTGCTAACCAATAAACGCTTTCAGCTTGCATTCTCCTAACAAAGTTAACGCCGAATCTTGTTAAATCTCTGGTTGAAATGGATTTTAGATCATCTGCGATGGATGGAAGTCGAGCTGTAGATGATTCTGGGCCTGCTGTATTCTGAGCATCTATCACAACCGTGTTACTCTCGTGGCTGAGTTCGGACGCCTCGAGAGCCTCCTCGTCCGCCAAGCTGATATCATCAACTTTTTCGATGTTGGCCACGACATAGCCATCTAGCAACCCGTGTCGCGTGATTCTAAATCTTGAGACTCCCACAGTTTCCAATAGACTGCGGCCATCCGGGAAAAACTCAATATTAACGATTCGGAGAATGACACCAAGCTCCATAAAACCCGATTGGCCCGGACCGGACGCCGACCTTCCCAGCACCATACCAAATGTGCGGTCACCCTCCATGGCGCGCCGGATCATGAGCCGGTATCGTGGCTCGAATACGTGCAAAAAAAGCGGCATGGATGGAAACGACAGTGTACAGATAAAAATGGGTATGTCAAATCCCTCATTGTTAATTTGCTGCTCTAGCATGTAAGCCTGGTAGCGGAGCGCAGCGAGTTCAGCCCAGAAACCATATATTATCGATACGAGGCGTCCATTTGAGGGTGCAGCATGTGAATCAGCCCGAGCATGGATGGTTATGGCGCGTCTACATATTGGGCATAAATCCGAGTGATCGAGGACCCGGTGAATGCACGCTCGGCAATACGTATGCCCGCAGGTAGTAGTTATGGGATCCAAGAAGAGTGCGAAACAAACCTGACAATCCATCTCGGTCTTCACCAGCTCCTTCAGCTCAAGGAGGATTTTGGTGTCGCATTTGCTGGCATCGTCCTCGCCAGCACCCATGGACGAATATGACACCTCATTGTTATACTCCAGCTGACCAAGCTCGACAAGACTATATGTGGCAAAGATCCTGCCGCCTTTCAACACTGTCGATGCATACTGCTTCTTCTCTAACGAAGGTAACCCGGCGGCTCTCCACTGCTCTTGAATAATAATGTGCGTGCAGAGCTCAGGAAGCATGGTAGGAGATTGGTATGAGGCAACGGCGGCCTTGGCGATGGCCAATACCTTGTTCAACGTAACATCGAGAGCGCAATCAGCAACGGCATGTTCCTTGAGGCAACTAGGAAGCGGACAATCGAAACCCTGCAGCCGACCTGCTGTTGCCGGCCAGGAGATGTTGGCCCGCGGCCGGGGTTCGGGTATACAGGCTCTGCAAATGCTATAACCACATGGCAACGTGGTGGGATGTTGTATAATTAGGTGGCATATCGGGCACTGCATGAGACGGACGATTTGACGGGCATCCCTGGTGGCGTCGAGCGACACCGCGTCCGCCAAAGTCTCGGACCGGTCTGCGGCGGCGAGTGTGGTAGGTTCCCCTTCATCAGGTGACGTGGATGAGGGGAAACTCGGCTCCAACGGACTCTCCGAGGTAGACGACATGGGAGTTACGGTATCTTTCGGTGGACAGGCTATATTGCCGGAATCATATATTTAATGGAGGGATAGATAGGTGGTTGAATCGATGTATTATACGTATATATATATATATATATATGTGTGTGTGTGTGTGTGTGTGTGTACGTATAGACGGATGGGTGGGTAGATAGATGGACGGATAGATAGTGTAGATGGATGAATGGACGGATAGATAGTGTAGATGGATGAATGGATGGATAGATGGATGGATGGATGGATGGATGGATGGATGGATGGATGGATGGGTATCTAAGATGAAATACCTATCCGGGATGGGCGGATGGGTGGGATATTTTCGAACCCATGTGGCTAGCCGGCCGGCCTCTAACCTAGGAGCGGGAACTGCTGGATAAGTAAGAACGAAAAGCAAACAAGAAAAGAATAGAGATGATGCTGTCTGCACGAGGCTAGAAAATAACACACAAGGAAGTCAAGGAGGACGCATATAAAAGATAATGTTGGCTGTGATGGCTGTGATGGCTGGGGGAGGAGGGGGGAGAGGGATCGAAGCGCCAACTGGGGGGTTGCCAACTACCTAGAGGTTTGATGACCAGCAGCTCTCAAGACACAGCTCTCTCAGGACGTAAGGGCGAGTCGACGGCCTTGTTCCTGCTGAAAGTAACCCGCTAGGTAGCAATTGGGTGCCCCGAGGCACATACAGCATGGGAGAATGAATTCTACATCTGTAATTGTCGGCATTGCTAAGTGAACAACAATGTTATACTCGGCCTTGAATGACGCAGACATGACTACCTACGAGACATCGTAGGCAGTAGAGGAAGTAAGAAAGGGTAGGTACCTACCTACTGGATAAATACTAGGTACCTACCTATCTATACCTACCTGGTAGGTAGATTACCTGGGTATTTTCTTAAGTAAGTACCTAGGTGCTCAAGAGGTATGATCATGATGCCTATCAATGACGAGCTGAGTCCCCTGCGCCTGCTCTGCAGCTCCGGGATGATGATTGAGAAAAAAAGTCTTGACGTCGTAGGAGTCCAGGTTCCTGGTTAGACCAAGTAACCATGCAACGCCAGTCGATTGAGCTCTCTAATTGGTTGGTACGAAGTAAAGCATGTACAACCTTGTACCTACATAGCTACTACCTAGGTAGGTAGGTAGTTAACTTACCTGCCAACTGATGAATCACCAAATTGAATTATGCACTGCAGATGTAGACTCCGGCTATGAATTCGATAACGAGGTTGCTTATCCCCCATCTGTGCAGAGCAGACCACACGTCTTCATTGCCATCCTTGCCTACCTGTTTGTGGTGGTACCTTCCACCACTTAAACTTACGAAGACGCCAGGCGATATGTATGGGTTTTCGATACCCAATGGATACGACTAGTGCATTTTTAGCATACTCTAACCGGGAATCTGAAGCTCTAGCGAGCGCCGTTTACTTGGGAACTCTCCGAATTCATGGTAAATCTCAATCTTGAGGGCATTTATGGACTGGTTCGATATCACGAGATGATTCTCGCCGTGTAGGAGTCAAGCTCATGTTCATGCGGCACGTAGTCCCCAAAGCAGCTACCTCGCTACCTAGGTAGTTAAATATTTGTGGGCTATTAGAGAGCATTCTGAGGTGACCAAGGACCACCATATTACCCCCGGATATATGTGATATCTGACATCTATACCTACCTAGCCTGGCTCATGTGGTTGTGCCTCTTTTCTTGAATAGTAGGCCCCATTGTCTCATCTACGACCACAACTCGCGCCGCCGCAACCGGCCACAACCGGCCGTGGGGGGCGACAATGACAACCTCTTCCCGTTCCATGACTCTTGTAAAACGGCAAATTGGCCCATTGTTGGGGGGCATGGTTTCACAGCAGGAGAGGTTTTAGCAAGCAGAAAATTCCGACACCTTTTCGGTATTTATCAAGGAAATGTAAATAGTTAATATAGAAATATATATTTGCATACACGCAACACAGGTAGATGGGTATCCAAAAGTCACTCGGTCCTATTCCCCTTCCGTTAGTTAAATGCCACTGTTACTGACTTGCCCACTCCCGAATTTAAACCCGCCTGAATCAATAAACACTCGACCGACTATTTTAAGTAAGGTCTGCATGCACATATACCGTGATAGATACAACTCAGGACCGAGGAATTCCTTTTCTACGTTCACTTTTCGCTCTTATATTCGCATGTTGCCAGATTTTTCATCACATATGCCGTGGGCCATATTTGTTGATGGCAAGCCAGCGCCCCACGTTGCCAAATACAACACAACAACAGAAAAGCACATTTAGCGTCCAAATGCCTATGGCGATGGTCTGCTCGCTTGCCAGGCCGCCAAGGATCATCGGCTGAGCCTCGGCGTAACGGGTTGAGGTATTGGAATGAAGTGTTCCCGCGCCGCCATAGAGCTCGCTATGAGAGGAGAGCATGGCTGGCACAGGTACCATGTCGGGGTGTAAGCTTGTGAGCAAGGCCGAACCAGCGACCCCAACGGCTGATGAGACGATAAAGCCAGACGTGGAGCCGTCGATTAAGAACCACAAGGCTGGGTTCACGAGAGCTAGGGATAACGAGACTTGCAGGGTCGAATCCCACGGTAGTTTACGCTAGAAGAATGTATGGTCAGAGTTTAAGGAATCCCCATGAGCATGCAGCCGGGAGTGGCAAAAAATGGGGAGGGGGGTTTTCGAAAGAGAACTCACGATTGCATAGGCGATACCGATGAATATCCCAATGCCCCGAACGGCAAGGGCCCAGTCTGTTTTCCGCCGCATATTCTTGGTAGCGTCACCATCTGTCTCTATGGCCTCTGCCTTGTCGGGCTCACAAGACCGTTCCCAGTAACCGTCGACCCAGGGTAATAAGCAGCCTAGTATGAGTCCGGCTGCGCCCCAGAAGGCCATGTAGCCCCAACCGTAATTGGAGGCGTCCATAACGTGCTCCATGCGGAATGTTGTTGCCGAGCGGCTCCCTCGCACCGTGGCCACCCCGATACCGTATAATACGCCCAGTCCGGATAGCAGTAGCGCTCTGAGACCGGAATAAAAAAGGGAGGCTGTGGCAGACAGCGGTTGTATATGTACTGGGTGGTGGGCCGAGGAGCGTCGTCGCGTCGGGTATGAGGGACCTTTATGTGTCCCGTAAGAGGGTTCTTCCATACGAAAGACTCTCGCGGGGGTTTCCGCGCCCGTTCCCCAGGGGGTATTCGGTTCGTTGGCTGAGGTGTATTTGTCATTATCGTAGGTGGTTGGTTCATATATGCCCATGAGAGTTGACGAGGTTAGATTCATGACGGACTGGGCACGGCTGATGCTAGCCGAAGACTCGGAACGCATCCTATTTCTCGGGTCTAACAACTTGAAATTGAGCCAATCAAGGTTGAGAGACGAACCAGTCAGGGGCGTGTGAGGTAGCGATTCATCCCGCTGTGGTGTTGGCTCCTTGGGATTGATACCAAAGGGTCGCACTGGGACGGGCCGCAATAGCGGTGGTCGGGTGGGAGAGTCGGTCATAATAGTTGGAGTTTTGGATGTAGCACACCGATGCGGATTAGATGTTGGATAAAAACAGGGTGGGAATCTTCTCGCTCGGGTGAGTATATGTTCAAGTTCTCGTCAGGGTAGCGTGGAGCTTCTCACGGGTCCCTCGGCGAATGTCGTGTCACGAGATCCGACCACACGGTGTACAAGGTTTGGCACTGGGTATGACGCCAGTACAGTATGTGAAGGACTTGTCTAGAAGTAAATCCCACCAAGGTTAGGTAGGATAGGTGAGGGGAAAAGCCTTGAAGTCCTAGCTACCTATGTAACGGACTGTGGGAGAAGCTGAGTATTGTCTTGTAAGGAAACAGATGTTGTGATATTTGGCTAGAAGTTGTCAGGCAAGCGGTAATACGACGCATGAAGTACCTGAAGAAGATACTGCCCAGGTGGTGAAATGCCCAATGGAGATACCGAGTGGGGATGCCTCTGTAGGTAATACGCTAGAGATAGAAGTATGCACCCAGCAAAGAGTGGGGTGAAGCAAAAGCCACGCTAGACTCAATTGATCCCTGATATTTTCGACCGCTATGGTAACTGTCACGGCGAGTGGCATTTGTAGTTGGCATTTGTAGTGCCAAGCAGTAGTTTCTAGGAACTTATAAAGAAACAGAGGCCCAAATTTTCACAGCCCCATATCTCCAATTAAACTTATTCAATTAATGCTGAAGCAGGCCAGTGAATATGAACAACATCCTCATCTTTGAAGAACATATATAAAAAAGAAAAGGGGAAGGGAAGGCTCTTTGCACATTTCTGGGTTGCAAGTTGACGCCCGTCTACCGGAGTAGATGACCAGAAGGTGTATGTAACCACTCTCTTTATTCGAGAATAATATATGGTAATAAAGTACCTAAGCCCGTCGTACCTGCAATGTAGGCATCATCTCTTGTTTCAGCTGTTGCACTTTACTATAAGTAATGTATAAATGGAGATACAACAAGGTTGCTATCGTAAGGGGCGCTCATTTCTTACCCTTCTGGCCGTGCACCCTCACCCCTTTGGTGCTTTCCCATACACTGTCACTCACTTTCCTGGGTATTTTGCGACCGCGTAATCTCTGATCAATGAGCCACATACCCACCACAAACTGCGACTTGTCTAAGGCACCTTTGCCTTGGGAATCAACCAGGGCCCATACCTCTGCTAACTCATCAAAGGGGAGTCGGCTACGCGCCCATATATCGCGTACTACTACATTCGCGACAAGTTGGCTCGTGTGGAGGTCTCTTGGATCGTTTGTTACAGAACTGGGGTGATCTAGCAGTAAACCACGGTTACTAGCCCAAACACCCTCGTACCGCTGTCTCTCGTGGGCTGTGATCTCCTCGCGCCAGCGCTTTCTAGCACCTTCGTGATGGGCATGCTTCTTCCGAGAACTGAGTTTACCCAGTGGCTTTTTTTTGTGTTGGGAGCTAGCAGCAGTCATTTTTTCCTCGGATTTGGATCTAGGCATCCGTAGTGTCTGGCGCATATGCGGTGTCCGCTTTCTCGGTGGTGGTGTGGGAGGCTTTGTCATGCCAGGCGTTGCACGGGCAGCGGCCAGAGACCCTGCGACAATAGCAGTGGTAAGCGAGTCTAAGGGCAAATGAGAGGGTAATTTCAGCACTGGGGCGCGCGGGGGAGCTGTTGACAACTGCGGTGCTTCTGGGACCGGATGTTGTGGGCTTCTGTGTCGTGGAGAATCTGGCTGCCGTGAAGGCCCCAATGAAGCCGACACTAATGTGTCATCGCCAAAAGATCGCCGAGCGAAGGCGCTTGGGTCTCCATTGCCTATCAAAGATGCAGCTGAAGGCACTGTCTTAGATATGTAACTTCGGCCTTGTTTTGTCGATTTCACGGGCGGTACGATGCCAAAACTGGGATCTGTATCCGACAGGTCGGCCACGATCTTATGGGACGATGCTTGCCTTGGCCGCGGTGATAGAAGCACCGTATTTGCCCGACTAATCATCTCCGGAGGCGGCGTGATAGATCGCGGCTTTCTCGTAGGGTGGGAATGGGGTGCGGGCAATGGTAGCTCAGTACCTGCTGCAACACGAGCTAATGCTTTTGTGTCAACTATATCTCGGCCTGTGCTTGGTGAAGACAGCACCCCCTCCTCCCACACGAAAGTGGAAGCTGATCTCAAAGTCAAGGTAGTAGACGTCGTCAGTGGGTTCACAGCACGAGGTGGCGTCATGGGACCTAGCCCAGGTCTGTGGCTCTTCTTGACGACAGGCGCAACGGGGTGCTTCTTGATCGGGGTTGTCACATCTTTCTGCTTCTCGAACAACGATATGAGAGCATCTGTTGGGCCAATTGGGGTCGAATCAGTCGTAAGATCAATGTCTACAACCGAGCTAATAGAACCATCTTCGCCCACATCTGCTTTCCCGCAATCCCCCGCAGCCTGTTGGACATCTGCATGGAGGTGTAGGCAGGCCTTGGAGTTGGGACTGACCGATCGACTGGCAGCGAGCGTCGCGGCAACAAGGGAAGGAGAGCGCAGATCCCCCGTGGTTGGCTTGGCCGTGGTGGGTGTCAATAGCTTACTCTGCCTTGCTGCCGGGTGGGCATGTCGCGGAACTGAGAAGTGACCGGCAAGGCCATGGTCCGGGCCAGAACCACTGTTGGCGCCTGTGGTCTGGCAGCTTAGGGGTAGCGAGCGGGTGAGGCTGTGATCGCGGGATGCTGAGGTAGCGGCTAAGAGCGCACTGTTATCACGGCTATTGCTAGGATCGCGGGTTGGAGTCGGCACCGGGGAAGAAGGGCTCTTGGTCGCCTGCGCAGTCTTCTGGAAGGCCAGGGAAGCGCCCCTTAGTGCCGTATTGTACGTGGTATCATTGTGGCTGGCCTGGTTCGGTGTACCGGCGTTGTTCATGAGGTTTTATTGGGGGCGTGGCGTCGATCGCCGGCTCTTTATACACAAGAGGTCATCGAGGTGGTCAGGAGAGCAAATAATCACAGTAAATTATACAATGAAGGATTCAGGCCATGCGTCAACATGGTTTCTTCTGTTGGATGGATGAGCAACTGCGGAACTCCCTGGGTACCTACCTAGGTAAGCAAGGGTAGATGTCCAAATAGCTAGGTACCTATCACGCCTACCTACCTACCCAGGTACCTACTTACCTTAGGTAGGTACTTAGGTAGGTGGCAGCTAGGTAAGTACTTACCTAGGTAGGTATTCAATCGGATATTAGTTAGATCTACTTGAAGCATGTTATGGGATTATGCAACTCTGGGTTTATTGTTGAATAGAGGCTCCAGCTAGAAACCGAGGCAAAATCACCAGGCATTGTATTAGCAAGATGGTTTTAGTTACTTGCGAGTTGCATGTGCTCGAGTGTAACAGCACAACAGTACCCATTCAAGCTAGATACAGACGGCCGGAAACGGAGGAAATGTCCTAGGTTACACTAGACACTAAACAAACGCCTAACACCGAGGGATACGGAGAGAGGCAGAGAAGAACCACAACGCCTGCGCCAACCGGGCCTTTCCATCCCCTTCCTCTCCAGACCTTGCCACCTTTCCGAGTATCTCCTAACAAGGCGTTCCGGCAAACGGAAACATCCACAACGACGACATTACAAGCAACGGTTGGTGTCTCAAGGGCTAACCTCTAGTCAGCTCTTGCTCAGAAACCCGCGTGGATTGCGCCTCCCGCGCTTTGCGGGCTGCCGGGATCCAGCGCGGTCGAGGCAACCGGGTACAGGAACAGGTACTACGAACGAGAGGCGGGAAATACAAACAGAATTCGTTTAGTTTAGTGCGCACCACATGAATCAATGACAGTACGGGTGTGCGGCCCTCTCCTAATTCAGAGCTGCCGTATCGCCTCAGTCGTCAGAAGGCTTCTTTGGGCGTACTTCTCATGATACGTCATCGTGAGTCGTGTGTCGGCTGGGGTCTTGTGATCATCTATCCGTGAGAGGGAAACAGCATGAGGTGCCTAGTAAGCATCATCGTCGGTCCATTCGCTCCCCGAGATAATCCGGTTGCCTTCGGCGTCGGCCGTGGCATGGCCACCATGCAAAGCAGGGGGTAGGCCCCGAAGGCGCTTAGCTTGGCCGGTTTGTGAAGCCGCATAGCCGTCGTCGGGAGTGAATCGCTTCCCTCTTGCTGCTCTCACTTTGGCGTAGTATGCGTCCGATGCGTCGGGCTCCGGTTCTGAGTTATCGTCGTACGTCTCCCAGTTTTCTGAACCTGACATCACCGTCGACGTGTTGGAGATCTGTCTCGGCGGAGGGGCGTGTGGATATGCGGGCTGCGCAAAGCGCTCACTATGCGTAGATGCGTGAGAGGCGTGGTGCATATAGGACCGACCATAGTCCTGCTGCGAATCCCGATCACCATACACATCCTCCGGTTCAACGGCGCGCACGTGCGAGCCCGAGCCAAGCCCTATGCTTCGATAGGGGTTCACTGGAGTCTCGAGCTCAATGGGTGGCCCAAGCTCTCTCATCTTCGGAGGAGGTGCTTTCGTGAGAGCATGTCCTGGGCGCAATGCGCCTTGAGCTCGAGATTCCGGCCGCGCTCTTTCGGGGGAGTTGTTACCGTGCTGGAGATTCGACAGAGGGGCCCGTGCTGGGATTCTGGAAGGACTGGCCTTCGGATCCCTAACCGCTTGACTGGAGGCTGCAGCCTTCCTCACGGTGCCTGTTAAGTTCGCCGTCGGCGTCTTCGACCTAGTTATAGTGGCAGGCCGAACCGCAGCACTATTCGCCCGGGTAAGGGGCGCCACTTTAGTCCCTGCTGGTGTCTTTGCCCTTGGTCCCGGTGCTGGTTTCGGTTCGTCGGGCTGGAGAAGATCCAGATATCGCTCGCCATGCACAAGGAATGGACGGCCGTAGTCATCTTCCCACCTTGCCAACAGCTTGGTTAGATCAGCCATAACTTTTGGTAATTCCTTCGTAATCCTCTTTCGCATTTTCTCCTCGCGAAGGAGCTTGCCAGGGTCTCGCCTTTCTCCCTTCTGTCCGCGTGTCATGAGACGCGACGCATCTTGACTAGATGCGGCGAGTTCGTCGCGCTCAGAGACAAGCGCTCGGTGTCTCTCAATGAGTACTAACGCTGGGGCGCGCTGCTCCTTTAGGGCTTCGAGGCGGGATAGTTCCCTTTCGTGGGCCTCCAGTAGCGCATCACTATAGACGTCGGAGAAGGCCGGTGTAAATTCGAGCATTTCGTCCTCAGAAAAGTATAGCGCATCCCAGAGTTCCTGTAATTTGAAGCGCGCGTCTTCGACGAATAGATGTAGGTTTTGTCGCTTGAGCTCGTTCAATCTCGCCAGCTCGTCTTGGAACTCGTTGATCTGTCGAACACCACATCCACGGTTTCTGTTTAGGAATGATTTGCGCTCTGATTCCTCGACACCTAATTTCTCCCAGAGAGCATGAACTGCTATCTTAAGGTCTTTCAGGCGCTTCTCACGGGCTTTCTTCTCGTCAGCTAACTTGTCTCTCTTGGCTCGAAGCCTGGAGAGGTCTTCTTCGTGCAAGCCGAGCTGCTCTGGGGCATCTCGGTAGTATTTTACGATGGTGTTGTCAGTTTGAGCTTGTGGGGTACCAAGCTCAGCCCAGAGCTGGATGATATTCTCCGAGAGTGATTTCACAGTCGCGACCCGTCGTGTGTATTCTTCGTAAACTCGAGTAAATTCGTCGTCTAGTTTGTTAACATAAGTGGGTGACAGGTCGAACGTCGGGGGTAGAGACTGCTTTGCCCCGGTAGGTGGGAGCGCAATCTTGACAAACGTCTGCTCAAGGTGGGAAGAATATGATTCCAGGGCTTCAACAAGCTCTATCGATGTTACGTTAGCAGATTGCTTGGATATGTTAGAGATTGAAGGCGCTTTACTTTTGACCTGCTCGTATCGCTCTCGGTGCAGTTTGCTTATATGCACGTGTTTCTCCTTCAACGCCTTCAGACAATGCGCAAGGGGGAACGTCACTCGAAGGTCGTCATCGTCTTGGTCGTGCTGTGCTTTGGTATCATCGAGAGATGATTCCATCTGGCGGATCGAGGTAATGATGCGTTCTCCCTCGTCTACCATTCCCTTCTTCTCAGCTGTCACGGCCTTGACTTGATTATTTAGTGTCTCGGAAAGCGCTGCAAAGAGCTAGATAGAAGATGACTTGATTAGAGCTCGCGATCCAGGCATGCTGTGTCTTACTGGGCTGCCCCTCACCTTTTCTTCTCGGTCGTCGCGATCATGGCTGGGAACACCAATCTCGTCGAATAAGCCGTGGAGCTGGCCAATGATGGTATTGACCTGCTGGGAGAGGTAGCTCGCATCCATGGTGGACGAGTCGAGTGTATGATGTGCGCACGCAACGATGTAGACGATGTAGTTCGAGTGTTGGGAGGACGTTGCTACACGGGTCGCCTTAGGGCTCCGAGCGAGATTCAAATCCCAATCGTATACGGCTTCGTCATGCGGCAGCTTCGCGATGCCCCGGGTACACGTTGACGACGGTCGGGATATGGGGTGGTTCCGAGATGATGCAGTGAACGGGCTCCAAGTTATACAGCGGGATATAGCCAATGCGTCGAACGAGACATTGCAAGCGGCCAAAACAATACTAGTCTAGGCCAGTGATTGATTGCGAGGGCACAGGTGTATTCGCATATGCGAGTGCAACGACGAACTGCTAGAACCACTGCTGCTGCAATGAAACCATTTAAGGTGTCTTGGAAGTGACAAAACTGAAGAGGGCGCGTCGGACTAAATGAAGGTGGGGAGATAATTGGCAGGCGGTGGAAGCGGACAAAGGGCGAAGGATCGAGATCAACAACTAGCCTGAGGTATGCGCTAACGCCAGGTTAGGTGTGCTGTCCGTCGCCTGCGCATACCGAGCGCAGCGCAGTCTGGTGCAGGTCAGCCACTCCCAACTTGTCTCCACGGCAACCGATTGTTTCAGATCTCCGGACCCACGCATATCTAGGTAGGTACCTACCTATTCCATTCACTGCCAGCCAAATACTAAAGTGCCTACCTGCCTAACCTACCTAGGGGAAGATTGATAGCAAGACCACTTAGCCCCACACTTCTATGTAGGACCAACCACGACTCTCCTTCTAATGCATACACCACTTTTAGATTCAGCATGCCTGTAGTAGACATTACTAATAGAGCAGTCTGATATTAGGGGGGCCTGGGGGGATAGTCCGATGAACCTTTCTTCATTTTTAGTTGAAAAAAGAAAAGAAAAACAATTAATTAATTGTTATAACATTTAAATAGGCACAAGGGCTAAAATGGCACTATTCAAACACTGCGGTATAATATTCGTAACAGAGTGCTGGTGTTCGTCAGAAAAACACTGTTTATGAAAAGATCAATCGAGCACCCTATCAAACCCTTAACGTCCTAAAGGAGTAGAATTTAGGTGGGGATAATGGGGGATATAACTACATACCTACCCAATCGATGATGAAGAAGACAGATGCACTGGATAAGTCTAGCGAAATATTAACCATTTGCCCCGCGCAACCGACTTACCCCGGCTGGGCTCCTTGGTTGGTAGGTAATCCGATCGCTTATCGCCTGATCAGGGAAGCCCCTCGTCATGTATATAAACAAAGTTATATGCATACATATGTACATATGCTCGGCCCATTATGACATGGGTGTCTATAACATGCGTCAAGTAGTTGGAGGGCTAATACCAACGCCGCCTCAAAATATCCATTATCCATAGGCCTAGGAGGGGTGTTGTGTCGCTGTCTAAGTGGCTTATGAGACAAATGAAGGCCAGAAACAACATGACGGGGAAAGAAGCAATAAATCGTTCTGATTATCGGAAACCTATAATTACAGTCCCAGACTTGTTTATTCATCTCCACTCATTGCATACTGCCTATCTTGGGCACCATAACAGGCGGATGGATTGTAGTTATACCAATAGGTAACCCTGGCATCACCCACCCAGCTTGCATCAAACACCCATGTGTTCAAGTTTATTTAGCCTGTTGTATGATCCGGGACCGTGACTATATAGAGTATTACGGTTACCTAGAGAAACAGAAGAAATCCTTTACTACATCCCTAGGCAACATGACAGCCATGTCGTGTTTACCCCACGTATATTGTCTCTCATCTATTTCATGACTAGATAGAGCCAAAGTATGTGGTGTGCTAATGTGTACCGTTATATACACACTACTGATTATGGACACCTTGAACACCATGTAGATAGGAAAGGAGAGAATATGAATGAAAGAACAGAGGGCACTACATCAGCACTGGGTTGTCACAAAGTTTAATCTCCAAACTATTATATAGCCACACATCCTATTGAGGTGGATATTTATGGACTACTGGGGAGAGCCACAACGTTACTCTATAAGAACGATAATAACGGTACTGGTATTAGGGGGGACTCGCACGAAGTCCACACAATGGTTTGAAACTATGTTTAAACACATACTACTACATACAACCTGTTGATTAATACAATCTACTCAACCTACTCAACCTACTCAACCCAGAAAAACCACCCTGCCCCTAGTCCTATTGATTGTTCACCTATGCGTCAACAGCATGAAAGCAGCGATGCATATACTAATACATTTGTAACCTAACCCAAAACACGTCCCCGCAAGCTGGATGCACTCTTGTCTACTGTTTTCGTCTTCTTTAGCGCCTTGCCCATCTGGATTTCACCTAAGAAACCTGCAGGGCGGCCTCCGGCCGGCGGCACAGATACATCCCCGGCGGCAGGCGGGAGAGGTGGAGGTGGTGGAGCCATACCTGGGATTGGCGGTGGCGGCGGTGGCGGTACAGGGGGTGCACCGGTCCCCTGGATCGGGGGAGGGGGAGGGGGTGCGGGCGCTGCCGGACTTAAGTCTGATGGCAGCGAGGGTGGAGTGGCCGATGATTCTGTGGGGCCAGCGCCGGGTTGCGGAGCGTTGAACGGTGGTACTTGGACAGCCGGCGAGGCTCCTCTAGACTTATCACCCGCAGCCGATAAAGGGCGAGGGGGGCCCATTGAACCGAACAATAAAGACGCTAATTCGGCAGCTCCAGCGGCTGGCCGGCCGTCATCGGAATCATCATCGGATTCGTCGTTGTCTGAACCCCACTCTTCATCAGCCTCAGGACGCTTCCGGGACAAATTACCAGTTGGTTGCGATCCCAAAGGAGCGGCCAGGGTGGCTTGCGTCATCTGGTGGAAGGGATTGGTGGATGCCTTGGGCTGTGACGGGGGTACAGGAGCGGATGTGGTAGTTGTGGATCCTGGGGGTGTCGCTGACGATTCTGAAGATTGCGACATCATACGGAAATAGGGGTTGCGGCTCTCAGTCTCTGCAGAAGGGCTGGTGACAGTAGAAGGCGGCGACACAACAGGCGGTGCCGGCACAGGGGGTGGGGTGGCCTTGCGATCGAGTTCTTGACTCCCAAGTTGACTGCCACCGTGTGTCGGCGTGGATGCTTGTGGGGTAATTTGTTGCGGGCCGTCATCATCGTCAGATGATGAATCCTCTTCATCCATAGCTTGTAGCTGTTGCTGAAGCTCAAGTTCTCTTTGACGCGCTGCTGCAATCTCGGCCCGTTGCGCGGTTAACTTAGCCTCCTTCTCTTTAGCCTCAGCCAAAGCTGCTTTCTTCCGTTTCTTCTCTTCTTCTTTCTTCATTTTGCTTTGTCGAACTTGTTCTTCTAAAGCCTTTAGACGAGCAGAAGAGGCTTCGCGCTCTTTCCTCAAATCATCCTCCTGATGCTTGGCCTCATCCCTAGAGTGTGGGTTAGCTATTAGATGACGTAGATAAGGCGGTTGGTTGACGTACTCCAATTGTGAAGCGCGTTGTTCTTCTTGTTCTCTAGCGAGGCGCTCTTCTGCCTTTCGTGCTGCTTCTTCCTCTTGTGCTTTCTTGGAGGCATCCTCATTCTTGGCCACCTTTCGGGCCGGTGGTGGAGGGGGCTTCTTGGTTCCCGGTTGGGCAACAGGTGGGGGCACGCCTTGTTCCTCAGCGATTCTTGCCTGCCGCTCAGCCTCGCGACGGGCATCTTCCTCTTCTGCCTGGCGAAGTTTGGTGGCTCGCTCTGCTCTCTCTCGTTCCATTCGTTGAGTTGCGGTTTCCCCAGGCTTCGATGGCGCCTTGATGCCAAGCGCAGAAAGGCGTTCGGCCATACGCTGCTCCGCTTGTTGCTTGATAAATGCAGTTCTTTCTTCAGGGGTTTTGAAGGTAGAGTAAGACGCTCCACTGGGTGCGGGTGACTGGGAAATAGGCGGAATTGAAGTACGAGTTGCTGATGAAGTACCCTCAACACGCGTTGGGAGCACTTCCGCTCGGACGGGTTCGGCTGCCGCCGCTCGTCCTCCTTTTCGGTCTTGGGTTCTAATGCGAGCGGCCCGGCTAGATCGTTGCAAATCGAAAACAAAATCGCGAACCTCATCCTCAACACCCAGTGCGTCTTCCCAGCGCCGCTTTTCGTGTTCATTAGTAGACGCCTGCGCACCCTTTTTGAGACTATCCTCAATGCCTCGAGCAAATTCTCGGACGCTCTCCTCAACATCTCGTACCATACGTTCGTTGTTCTCCTTTTCGGTTTTGACTTTCATGTTTTCTTGTTCTAGGCGCTTGGGCGCGTCGCTATCGTCACTGGTGACATCTATATTTTTTCCTGTTAGCGCAGCAGTCCGTTGTTGCATCATAGCCTTTGCCCGGGCCTTTCTGCGATCAGACTCGGTTATTGAGCCACCGGGCCCCGTGCCGATGATGGTAGACGCGCTGGTAGGATGGTTCTTGGCATCTCTCATACGGAAAAGCTCAAGCTTTGCATCCGCTATTGCTTTCTCAGTTTTACGAACTTGAGATGCCAGCTCGGGTATCTTATCGGTAAGGTTTTGTAATTGTCTCTTGAGAGCCCGCCTCTCGGCATCAGAATCACCACTGACAAGTGCGGCGTTGGGATGAGCATCTATATCATCCTGTATACGGCGGATGCGGCGGTACAGCTCCTCTGCCTCCCGCCGATCACGCCGATCAAGGATATCATCCTCTTCCGCTGCTGTCTCGTCTTTGAAATCCATGGCGTCCAGGATAACCTGTTTTTCACGAATTCTCTTCCTTAGCTGATCAAGAGAAAGATCATCATTAGGAGCGACGGATGCCGGGGAACTCGGACGAGGGGAAGCATTTCCAATTCTACGTCGAGCGCTAGATTTGTAACCCCCAACATCGTCGTTGTTTCTGAAGACAGTCCCATCTTTCCGGTTTGCACTGAGTCCTGTATTACCACCTTTAAACGAATGACTCTTCATATAACTGACGCCAGTCTTCTGCGGGAGTAGAGATGCCCCTGATGATTTGCGGAAGTCCGATTCTTGATTTAACATGGACCGGATTGTGCCTAAAGACTCTTTAATCTTTCGTGTTGACGGCGGCACAAGTTCTGCAGGCAGCGTATTGGGAATGGGATAGCCGTTGAGTTTACGGTATATCAAATGCATAGCTACGGCAAACTCGTCAAGGTCAAGACGTCCTTTGTTACCGTTGTCAGAGAGAGTCCATATGCGCTCAAGATCGGTTTTGTCTAGGCCACTTTGGCCCATGATTTCAATTGCCTGGTCACCCCCAATAAAGCCCTTACCAAGGCCATCCCAGGCCCGAAATAGCTGATCATACCGGGTCTTCTCGTCTTTGGTAATTGCCCATGGAATAACAGCATTGCCTGCTAAGCCGGCAGTGGTATAGTCTCGCTGCTCACGGCCTGCCTGAGGCATCATTCGGGCTTGCAACGCGTCGATGTTGGGTAAGCCTGATGCTGGAGTATTAACTAGGCCCCATTGGCCGGGTCGACCGGTTGGTTGGGAGTTTAAGGGCGCTGCGGGTGCTGGGGATAAGCCTCCTGCGAAACCAGTGGGCATTGGCGGCATTGGCGGCCGGGGGCCGGTATATGCGGTGGATTGATTATTGCCCATGCCACTTGGAAACCCAGTCTGCTGAGGCTGCAAACCAATCTGCTGAGTAGGAAATCCTGTCATCTGCGCTTGTAATAACTGAGAGTTAGATGCTTGGGGCTGTGGATGATGTATCGTAGGAGGGGTGGCCGTGTTCGGTCTCGTAAAGTCGGAGGCAATTGTTGGGCCACCGCCGCCGGCCTCCTCCGCAACACTGAAGTTGATAATATCCACCATGCTCGAGACCTCGTTCTTGATGTTTTCGGGCAAGTTTTCGGGTAAAGATTTACCAACAAGCTTCAGGTTGCAAAGGTACATGGCTAGCGCAAATTCAGGGAAGTGAAGTTCACCGGCGCGAGTCGTATCAGAAAGTGTCCTGTAAGGAGAGTGTAAGCTGCAGTTCTAAACCTCGATTTTCTGTACATACCAAATATGGGACAATGAATCTCCATTGAGCTGCGACCTTAGTAGGAGATCGCGAGCCTTTTCGCCAGACATCGTCGTGTTACTCTCCCCGATAGCCGACTTGAATAATGTCTCAAATTTGGCTTGGTCCTGCGCTGTGATGAAGGACAGTCTGATGTTGGGTATTTTGTTCGATGCCTTTTGAGGCTTTGCGACGGCTGACGGCTGTATCTCGGCCGGCCCCCCAGTTCGAAAAGATGCTGCCATTGCAGTGAAGCCGGTGGGTTGGGGATTTATCACAGGTGCGGATGGTGCGGCCGATGGAGGGAGGTTGCTTGACCCTAAAAAAGAGCTCTGGGGCTGTTGGTGCTGATGCTGTTGGTTGTACTGATGCTGGAATTGCTGGGGGATCTGCGGAATGGGGGGTGCGCCTGTCTGGAAGCCTTGCTGCTGGGGCGCCTGTCCAGGGAAGCCGGTGTACTGGGGTTGAAGACCTTGAAGCTGCTGCTGCTGTAGCGACATGTTCTGACCACCTGGAAAGCCGGTGTACTGCTGAGTCAATGGCGCCTGACCGTATCCCGTCGCTTGGGGAGCAAAGGCGCCGGGTTGCTGTCCCAGTGGCTGCAAAGGCTGCTGATTGAAAGGGGCGTCATACTGTTGCCTAGAGCCTGGGCGTAGGCTGCTGTTGTTGTTGGCCCCCAGATAAGAATTGGGATTAGAATACATGATGATATCAGGGTCCAGTCATCGAATCCTGAGATGTTGCGGGGATTGCGAAGAGGTTGGGATTCAGAGTGTCGAGAGACCGCCTAGGCCCCTCGATAAATGGTGAGACGCGGGAGTAAGGAGAGGTGTGTGTGCGCGTTCTGAGGTTAGATGACGAAACTTGGTTGGTGATAGGAGCAGACTTGGCTGTCTCCACTCTATAGCCTCCGAGCTGTAATTGGCCCAGTCACGATCAGAAATGCTCTGGATGGTCAGCTTTGACGAAGAGTGGGTACTGCTTCAGCAGCACCTGCACTGACCACTTGAGGCTCGACCTTTGTCCAAGTAGTGTCCAGGGGGGGCCGATTAGCAAAATTAGAGATGGCGCCCTCATATACATCCTAACCGAGTTCTCTTGTTGCCAGCCTCGATGGATTAGGTAAGCCGGTATCGACGGAAGGATGACAGGTAGGCTGGAGGTCATTATAGGCAGAAAATTGTCTATCATTATGAATCTATCAGGAGAGATGATAATGAAAGCTACAAGGTTGCACCAAAAATAATAGCGCATCACTAAATATTATGCTGCCCAAGCTATGCAGGCAGAGTAATGCTCGAGTTCCCATACCTGTTGTACTCTCTGGTGATAAATGTATGAACAGGAAGGAAATCATTGCAAGGCACAGATGGTGTCATTCGTAGCTTGAAAACACGGCAGCGGTGAATTACCGTGCTAAGAGCACCATGGAAAAGTCTCATCAAAGTCTTTGCTAGAAAATGTCTGGTTGATGAGAGTATATTCCTTGGTACCCTGATTACAATATCCATATTCCCTTTTCCCATCCACTTCCGTCACGTAAAGCCCCATGCCTTTATTAGTCTAGTCTTAGTTGACATTAATCCCTTTCTTCGTCGGTATAACGACACGGACAGCCCCTAGCACCACAGATGTTCTCCATTTTTGTCTGCTTCATTGCATCTATACATGGTCAAGTGGCCGTGTATATTATCATCATACAGGTTTATTGCAATGATTCCGCCCAAAAATTAGGATTTGCAGCCTTGACAGGTCATGTGTGCATCGTCCAACATGTCCCCGAGTTTTCAGCAATCGCCTTACTGGGCAGCAGCAGTAGGGAATAAATCCGCGTTCTTTTCGGCCCAGGCTTTGAGGTCTACCTTCTTCGCCGCAGTCTTGAAAGCCCCTTCGAGGCCATATTGGCTGGGAATCCCCTCAACACGATGTGTTGAGTTGATATTTTTGACGAGGACAATTTGCCAGCAGGTTGCACCGCCTTGGCGGGATGTAATAGTGGAAGAGGCTAAGAAGTATTCCCATATCTAGAACGAGCGTTAGTGCGGAGACTTCATGACATTATTTGAGGGTACACATACACGGAACCAGCGCTTGCCGTACTTTGCCTCTACTTTATCACGGTTGGCCATCCAATTCCTATACCAGCGCCAGAGAGTAGCAGAGTAGTGCACGCCAATTGTGTCGACGCTTTTGAGTTCGAACCCGGCGCCTTCTAGCTTGTCCATGACAAAGCCGATTGGAGTGGAGGCGTCAGCGCCAGGGAAGACGTATTTATTCATGAAGAGGCCCCAGATTAAATCCTCGTACTGCCAAGATTTGCGTAGACCAGCAATCTGGAGGAAAAAAATACCGTCGTCGTCAAGCATGTCATGAACTTGCTTGAAGAAAGCGCCAAGCTTGCGAACACCTACGTGCTCGGCCATCTCGAGACACGTAATTTTCTTGTATCCACCCTGAGGAACAGGCACGTCTCTGTAATCCATGCAGAGGATCTTACTCTGTTCTTCGCCAATGCCGACGTCACGAAGAGCCTTATTGCCCCAAGCAGTTTGGTTTCGGCCCAGTGTGATACCAGTGGTGTGCGCGCCGTAATTGACGCTAGCAAAGCGAGCAAGGGTACCCCAACCACAGCCAAGGTCGAGCAGCGACTCGCCTTCCTCGAGCTCGATTTTCTCGCAAACAATGGCCAGCTTGTTATCCTGAAGCTGTTCCAGAGACTCTTCGGTGTTGATGTCCCCAATAACGCCCGAGGTGTATATCATGCGCGGTCCCAGGAACCAGCCGTAGAAATCATCACCACGATCGTAGTGACCCCGAACTTGCTCCTCGTCTGGAGTAGGCTAGTGAGCAGAGCGCCCGGCTTAAGAACGGGGAGTTCTTACCTTGACTTCGCGAGTGCATGATGACCTCGGGGATCATGCCGAAAACGAAGTACTTGCAAAGGCTAATGGTGAAGCGGAAGCTTGCCCAGTCGTGCCTGTATTCCAAGACCTCGAGAGCGTCGCCGTTGAAGTCGACGTCTCCGTCGAAATACATCTCGTAGAAGGTCTCTATGGGGATCTTGTTCTTGCCATGGTACTTTTGCTTGTCGGTCGGCTTCTTAAAAGTGAGGTAATGTTCGACAGGGCGGCCAGGATACTTGGCCTTCTCATTCCTACGGGGGCTAACGGCCGAGACCGTCAACCAGAAGGAGCCGAGGATAGGGATAAAGAGAACAATCGTGAAGAACACGGTCGTCTTAAAGCCACCCCCGACCCTCCAGGAGAACCATAGCGGGACGCCAAAGAGCAGGGAAAAAAGAAGTGTGTTCGAGAAGGTATCCGAGCCGGCGGAATCTGCAGGGAGGGGAGCATTTTTGATTGCAGGGTACTATAAACAATGCCCATTAGCTAAGCGGCAGTCGCAGAGGCAGAGGCAGACAGAATACAGAATCTGACATACCGAAGTCGTCCGCACACCACACTCTTCGAATTTCTCGAAAGTGGGCGTGGGGGCTTTAGGAGTCTCGATAAATTCAAACTCGGACTCGCTCCCGTTGAGGCTGTGAGGCTTCGACATGGTGGCAACGTGACAAGGCCAATTATTGTAGGCCTGCTATCACGATCCTCCTATATGTCGATGTCGAGCAGAAGGAAGGTAGAGAAAGGAGAGAGGGTAGAAGGGGATGGGACAGAGTTATCCAATTTCGGTGGGAGGGACTATATTTTGGATCAGACCGCTTCATGCTGGTGGTGCGTTTGACCTTGGCTTGGCTACCGTCAGGGACCAACCAAGCGCCCTCACCCCTTCCCCTCCCCTGGAGCTAGCTGTCTCAACTCAGCCTAGTTCACACCTGCTCACAGCTACGCTCCACTCCGCTTTGTGCAAGTATGTGTGTATGTATGTATCCCTAGTGCTGTGTACGGTCGTGCGCACTGGGTCTTATCATGTCTATTGGTCCACCTAGGTATAATCCATGTATCTGTTCGATAACGAATATCGGACCCCACGGGTTTCTAGGCACGTACACTACGGTGGGTAGGTAGATTCAGCAAGTTTCTGTCCTTGAAATAACTACGTAGTGGTCTCTCATCAATAAACAATGGGATGGCATGAGAAGATAAAAGATACCTGGGTGCCTTAAAAGTTGGTGGGGATTATGTAATGCTAGGTGCACTACCTACTAGGTACCTAACTTCCACTTTGTTCTCTTGTTCTGATTTTACTGCATGTAGGTAGGTATCTAGGCACACTAGGTAGTTGACAGCAAGTTGAGCCCCACTGCTTGCTAGTTACTAGGTGGGTAGATAGCCCTGACGTTGATCAAATGGTTTGGTGCAAAGTTAGGTACCTGGCAGTGAAAACCCATTAATTAGGTACCTAGGTAGTAGTAGTATTATTAACGTCTAATCTAGGTGTCTGACAGTGCTAGAAGGTACCTAGGTAGGTAGGTAGAGTATTCAACCCGTACCTAGTTAACCAACTCCCTGGCATCTATCAAGAACAATAGGCATATTAAACCAACATTAAAGGGGTTACCGAAGACAATACGCAGCTAGTAATCTCACCATGTCATCTCAAGAGATTCCTTGTCACCATGAGAATGTTATATCATATATACTATATACCTGCAACATACCGCAGACCTATAACTTTGGACACAGGGACCTACTCGAGGCATCAATTCCACCCTGTCCTATAAGTAGGTAGGTAGTGACTATTTGGGGGGGAGGCGCCCAATTACGTCCAAATCAGCGGTCTACTAAATAGATGATACGTAAGGTACTCACTGTTCCTCTTGGCTTTGGGCTGGGCATCGCTCAACAACGCCTGTGTTGCAACCAATAACCTTGAGGCTGAGATTTGTTGGGAGCTGCCTGTCTACAAAGTAGACAGTAGGTATTTAGCCAAATTCTGATTTGATAGCATCAACATTAGATGCCTATCTGCTTCGATGTGCCCTGATTGTAGTCCTGTGTGTCATGCCTACTTTCTAATCGACCGTAGTATATTCCAGGGCTTGTTGTGAAAAACACTTAATTTCGACTATGCGGAACAGCGGTATGCAAGATGAACATAAAAACAATGTGTTAGGACTTATAATGATATATATTTTAATTTTTTATACGGTGCTGTTTTACAACAAGATGACAGGCTACTCTGATGTCTACATTCAGGTCATTTTATCAGTTCTCGATACCGTCCTGAATATCCTGATCATGTCAGGCGTCTTATTTTCTCCAAAGCCACCATAACGGTGTCCTTGAAATCTAGGTAAGGCACCAGACCGTGAATGCAAAAACCAACCTTCAGCTCCCCTGCCGTTAATTTTGATGAAGTGATGCAAAACTGTTTGCGACGTGATATACAAGACCCGGTAAACTGGATATCTGGTTATATCAGTTGTCCGGCAGTCTTTAATGGTGAGCTAGACAACAAGAAAAAAAAATAGGACTAGGCGGTCTCACCGGCTTTTTCAACGACGCAGATGTAGCAGATAACCAAACAATCGTGAAATTCGCCTGATATAGGCTCGGGGAGTGCACGTAGCGTCTGCATATCACTGTCAGCAGAGGGATCTAATCATCCTTGTTTTGCATCCATAGCGGGCTTATGATGTGAACAAACACTCTCTATTGATGATCCAGGCCCACTCGCTATTCGAGGTAGTTTCCCCTGGGATACATGCCGCGCGGGGTACGATCCCGATGTTAAACGAGGCAACAGGAGATCACCGTGTTCCCTTTAAAATGCAGCAGAGGATGCAACCGCTCCGATAAAGGGAGTATTAGCCAATCTTAGGTACAGCCACCTCGAACTGGAATAGAATGATTACACCAGTGACTGTTTTGATGGTTGACGATAGATATCAAACCTCATAATTCCTGAGCTCCTCAACGATGACGGCCATCATCAGGTTCACGGCAGTGGACCCTATGTTGGTGATCATAGTTTTGTCCACGCCGATCGTGGTCACGCCCAGACTTGTAACCATCCTTGTAACGGCCGTTCCGTTCTTGTTTTTGTCTCTGTTGGTCTCTCAGGTACTCATCTAGCCGTGGCCGTCGGTCGCGGTGTCCGTTGCGTTTGGCCAGCTCTCCTCTCTTGATTTCCTCATCCTCCTTGGAGCCGAGGCCCATCAAATGTGGTCTTCTTTTGACTTGTTTGGGCTTGGAGCCAAACTCCTCCCCTTTCCAACCCATGCCTCGAAGCAATGCGGCGCCAAACTCCCCTTCTGGAATCTCATTATATTCTTCTATTGTCGATGTTTCTGCTGCCTCCTGCATGCTCCTCCGATATGCATCTTGCTCGGAGAACTGTGGTTTGCGACTGGATGCAGAATCCTTTATAATGAGATCCTGCGCGGGGTATCTGTTTCCGAGGAGAGCATCCAATGCCTCTTTATCGGCCTGTATTGGTGGTTGTGGCAACACAGTGAAAGTATCTGGTGTATCTTTCTCACTCTCTTCCAGTTCCTCGTGCTGGCTTGATGTGTTGCTTTGCGTGGACTTTTTGGTAATAGTTAGGCCCCATTTAACATCCTTGTCTTGCTCGGTTGGTGTGTTCGCGGAATTATTAGGTTTGTTCCTGGACAAGGAATGTAGAGGAGCGGCGTTGTCTCCTTTTCGGCTCTTCAGATCAGCCTTCCAATCTCGATTCTTCTGACTACTGATTATGCATTGCTTCTTAGGTCTTTTGTTCGCAGATGAGTCGCCGTTTCTTGACGCGGCAGTATCGGCACCAATCGTGGTGACGACTTCTCGTTCAGCTATCGGGTCATCATCTTCACCCGACTCGGAATCGTGATGGAGCGCGTTGGGTCGCTGACGTTTGCCTAGGGTCGAGGAGCGGTCGGTATGCCTGTCTTCGCTTACCACTTTGGTAGAAGATTTGTATCCTACTGAGGCAGATGCCCTAAATTTAATCGCGATTCGGGGGGCCTGGGGTTTTGGCGTATTGTCAGACATTTTGGCAAGTTACCAATATCATGCGAAGTGGGGAGTCCAAAGTGTCCATCCAGAAGAAGCTTCAAGCGGAGAGGACTCTGACAAAAGCTGCTCCTGGTAGTGTACCTTAGGTAAGTGGCTACTGTCTGAGTTAGGCTAGTATCCCTTTAGGTGCTGTTTTGGCATAGTGACTTGCCAAGATTTCTATAGTTATGCCAATTAAATAAATAAGTTTTTTGGTACTTAATTCCTAACACAGATTTGCCAGTAGAATAAGTACTAGCATGCGATCTAGCTATATGATATGTTACGTCATGTACCTCCCCGTTAGTAGGGGCCTGATGGTTCTTTAGGATTTATTTTATGTTACCATGCCGAAATAGAACCTAATGGGATACCTAGGTAGCTGCACTATCAATTAGGTACTGGGTAGGCACTTAAGTAGGTAGGTACTCACCCTAGGCGACTTCCTCATTTTCCCTCTGGCATGCCACATAGAAATTCATCACCCCTGGACAGAGTTTGATTTTTAATCCTATTCCTTTTTATTTATTGATTCCTGAGTCAACAGTAGCCTGCTCCAGCTTATCCCCTAGTCTTATACTATTCCCCCCCCTTGCTATTTGAACAACAAAGAATACTATGGCTTTGATGTTTTTACTAGCCCAACAGGGATTCTTTTATGGAGTCTAGCCTGATTTGCCACCACTGTTCCGGCGATTGGATTACAGATCACAGCGGCACATATTACAACCCATTCAACAACCACAAAACCCATGTAGTGTGGTTCTAGGGAAGAGCAGCCAAGCGAAGTTGATCTGTGAACATCTTTGCGAGATAACAAAGTACTGCGATATGCATTGTAGTAAGGGCAGAATGTCCCGTCTACCAACCTCTAATCCATTTTGATGTTTGAGGGACAGTACCTCCCCCTTGTAAGGAGGTAGGTACCTAACCCTCGTAAGTGCTCTGCCTAGGTAGGTGGTCTATTGGATTGGCCACCTAAAGTCGCTCTCCCCTCGATCCGCCGCCACCTTTCAGCGCGCCGCGGTCCCTATTCTACAGAGGCCAGACAACTAGTATTCACCTACCCCAGATAATTCCGTAGTGAGGCGCATCCGCAAAAACTCATACACCCCATTAGTCTTAACTCGAGGCAAATCTTCAATCAATCAACACGTCACAACGTCAACCTTTTTATCACTCAGAATAGGAACAGTCATCTCGCGGTGGCCCATTAATGCCCGGGCCGCGTCTTTTTTGATGCTACCCGGATGTTGTCGCTGTCGATGCTATGACTGAGGTTGTGCCTGCCGACCGCACAACGCTTCTGCGATTAAAACGGGCAGAATGCAGGTAGGATGTGCCCCGATCGATAGAGCCTGTTTTTCCGACCCGAACGATATATCTTTCGAGGTGCTAACGTATTTCAGTGCAATTGCCCGGTCGCGCAAGAGGAAACTCTGTATCCTCTACGAGGTCACGGTTAACCCCGATGCCCTTCCTAGCCGCAGTTTCAATGCCCTGGACGCGCACGAATACAACCCCGCCGAGAAACATTTTCTCGATGGCTGCGATATCTTACAGTATGTGGTTAAGTTGTTCCTGTTATTTCGATTACAGCCTTCCGGCAGCACCCCGTGGTGTCGTGCAGTCCGACTACCTGACGGTTGACTAAGGCTAACGCTTATTTGAAGAGGACGCACGCTCAACGAGTTAAACATCCCCCCGCGGCGACGAGTTCCCCCCCATTATACCCAGCATCTTCCTCCACAGGCTGTGATCGCTTCTGCGAACCCAAATGAGAATGCCTTGCCTGGTGTGAAGCGACCCCTCGCCGACCTGTCCAGCAACGATCTTCAACAGCTTTCACTAGGCAAAGTGGCATCGGCGACGGCTGAGGATGCTCAATCGAAACTTGCACCCTTAGGAAGCGCCCCCGGGCCCGAGAAACCTACACAACAAAGTAGCTTTAGCAAGCTGCCTCCGAGTACCCTCAGTCTAGGGCCTGCCACGCCGCCGAACTTGGTGGATGGGAGTATGATTGGGAGAAAGCCACATACGGAAGAGGTGTCGCGTGGACCTTTGCTCACTCAACGCTATGCAAAAACTCCAGTTGAGAGCCCATCCAATGGGCCTATAGGCATTTTGCAACATCCGACCCATCTCCCCAAACAGCCTCGGCCACAGCAACACATGCTAATTGCACAACAATTGGAAAAACGAACCCCTGAACAACCATTGCCTCGCGCATCAATTGTACAAGTGGATGTGCCGTCATCGGAAACCGCGTGTTCAAGCACGTCGCTTCCATCTCAGCCCCATGGTCTCGATCCTGTTCGCCTCGCCTGCTCACTACCGACATCAAACTCCACGCCGCAGCCAATGGCTTCTTCCCCCCCTCTCGACATATCTACAGGCAGCGGTCAAGGCCGCGACAACAACTTCCGTGCTGGCGAGATAGATACCTCCATTATCAATCAGGGACGGGATGAAAGCATGCCTATAAACCACCTATCAGGCCCTGCCTGTCCACGCGGGTTACAGGAACCTCTCAGCCACCCAATAATGCCAGAAAATATTAATTCTCAAGACGAGGTTCAGTTAGTACGTGACCCAGCCCATCCTTCAAAGGGAGGCGTGGCAAGCCAAATCTCAGAGACGGCGAACATGGACAGAATCTCGGTGCCACCCGTGCTACCTAGCACTGCTGCTCCCGATGTGACGATATTGGGAGCAAGTAGAGAAAGACCGGAGGCCGTTGGGAACTCGCCGAACGACACATTGGATAGTCAACACACTGCTGATAAAGGGCTGAACAGCGTGCAACAATGGGAACGGGATGCTGACGATGGCAAGATCCTTGGACCCACGATGCTAAATGAAGTGGTCGGTAGTAAGGAGAAAAGGATAATTCACAGGGTTGGCGAGAAAAAGGCTCTCCGTCTCGATGCGCAGAAGCCTCCTTCTACTTCATCAGTGCCGATTCTTCCGCCAAATACCAAGCAAGATCAGCTGCAAGGGATTGCGGGTACTGTAACTGATGCTACCCTCGGAAAGCCTGTGGACGAGATGTTGACAGAACGTCCGCGATCCATGCCCGATCTTCTATCCCCAGGTGATTCTCAAGCTACGCACTCTGTGCCTATAACACCCACATCGCAGTCATCAAAAATACAGCATCAAAGCTTGGTTGGCAGGATGAAAGCGAAAGATAAGAACAGACTACCAACAGTCGTCTTTGGCAAACAAGTCCCTCAAGTCTCTAATCCGTCTCAACCCCTAGTCCAAACTCGTCCAAGATCCGACCAGCTGCTAAGCGACGACTACTACACAACGTTATTTGTTAACGGATTCGCGGCAGGACCTAACTGGATGAAGCCACTTGATCAACTATTGCACCAAGCGCACAAGACAGTTTCGACCCCTGACTCATATACACATATCCTCGATAATCAAGCCTGTCGCATTCTGCGCCGTGTCTATCAACTACAGCACACTGATAAGTGGTCTTTACGTCAGCCTAAGCGTTGCCCAGAACCCACCCGGCAAGTTTGCCATTGGGATATATTGATACAAGAGATGAAATGGATGAGGACTGATTTCCGCGAAGAACGGAAATGGAAACGGGCGGCTGCGAGTAATATGGCGTATGCCTGTGCGCAATGGGTGGCTGCCTCGGGAAAAGAGCGGAAAGAACTTCAAGTAAATGTTGTTAGTCCGCCGATTATGTGTAAGGGCGTTGAAGATTTCTTGATGGCCGACGCGCTAGTTTCTCAAAACCTAGACAACCATCCAACTCCCGATCTTATTCCTTCTGGAGGCAACGACTCGCCTTTAGAACCTGACGATGAGCTAGATGATGCGTTTCCGAACACGATAGCACCATCGGCTATATTCGCCCTTCAAGATGATGACATTGTCTTTTCTTTACAGCCATCTGCCGCGACTGACCGTTTGCTCGAGGAACTTCCAATGTATGGGGCTCCCTTGAAAGTCTACAAGTCTGATCTGACTGCACTTGAGTTTGACCCCGACGCATCCTGGAAACGGCCTGCCCTCCCTTTAAGCAGGTTCGTCGAAGGTCGCATGGAACTGACTTCCAATGAACCCCCGAAGAAAAAAAGCCGTTATCAACATGTTCAAGAAGACGCTGAGGGCGACGTAAACGTATTTGGTCAGGATGGAACTATAGCTCCCCAAATGCCACCGCAGAACCCTGGTGTCGCCCTATTCCGTCCGGAAAACAAGAGCATCAAAGATCGGCTTCATGCTGGGCATCAATTTCGTCCTCCTAGCGATAATATGCCCTTCCAGGCATTCTATGAATCGCGCGGCTCCTCTCAGTGGACACAGGCAGAAGATGATGAGCTAAAGGGTTTAGTACGGGAATATTCTTACAACTGGAGTTTGATATTCAGTATCCTGTCGACAAGGTCCATATTCGTGTCCGGTGCAGATCGTCGTACCCCGTGGGAATGCTTTGAACGGTGGGTTATGCTTGAGGGACTCCCCAACGATATGCAAAAGACTCAATATTTCAAATTATGGCAGAGCAGGATCGAACAAGCTCAACAACACATCCGCCAGCAAAGCTTGGCAGCGGTGCAGCAACAGCAGCAGCAGCAGCAACAGCAGCAACAGCAGCAGCAACAGCAGCAGCAACAGCAGCAGCAGCAGCAGCAGCAACAGGGCCAACAACAGCAGCCCCAGCCGCCCCAACAACCATCACAAGCAGCTACCAATGGGCCAAACACGCCTCTTCCCCGTCGCCGCCACTCCTTACCAGTAAAAGTAGAGCGACGGCGCAACCAGAAGCACCTCACTATGATAGACGCGATGAGGAAACTGGCTAAGAAAAGAGAAGCAGCAGTGCAGAAACAACAACAAACTGCTCAATTAGCCGCGGCTAGGAAGCCAGCGGAGGTCACCCAACCCAAAGCGCCGACAAAAACACCTAGAGAATATAGCGTTATGCGGTGGGAACGGGATCAGGCGATGGCCGAGAGGCTAGCAGAGCGAATGGCCCAGCAGCATCGTCACGAGGCACAGCGCAGAGTACGAGCTGGTACCAATGCTGCTTCAAATAAAGCTAACATCCAGTCACAGGCTGCAATACAAAGAGCCCATCAGAATCAACATGCTCATATGGCCACTGCTACTCAGGCTGCAGGTCAACTGCCACAGGGTACACAGCAGATGACTGCATCACACCCTCATGCCGCAATGGTTCGTGCTAATACTCAAAACCACGCCGCCGTCAATAATCAACCTCGCCCTCGTATGCCGATGCATATGGCTTCAACTCTAACCGGAACAGAACACCAGCCCCAGCTCAATGGCGGTCTGGTCCCGCCTATGCAAATGAATGGCTCCCCACAAATCCAAATGCCCGTTGCCAATGGCCAGGCACAGATGTCAATGCCAGCTGCTGTACATAACGTGCAGATGCTACTCCAGGCGCGGCGAATTTCCGAACAGCAGCGCCAATCTGTCCATATGAGACAGCAGCAGCAACAACAACAATCCCAGGTGCAGCAACCCCAGCAGCAACACCAACCTCACCCACAGACACAGCCGCATCAGCAACAGCAACAGCAGCCGCTACCGCAGCAGCAACCGCAGCAGCCTCACGCAAGCCAGCACGCAAACTCCCCGCTTCAAAATTCCCCCCCAGCCATGCGCGCTACTGCCATCAACAGCATAAATCAGAAGAACTATGTCAACAATGCCCAAGTCCAAGCCATGATGGCATCATTTAACCCGACGAATGGATCAGGGTTATCAACTCCCCCAGCGACTGGATTTAATCTCACGCCTGGACAGTCGGGGTCGCCGCGGCCGAATCTAATTATCCCTCCGCCGCAGCATCAAACCTATCTCTCTCAACTCCAGGCGATAGAGAACCAAATACGGTCAACCCATCCAGATGCACCACAGGACAAAGTGAGAGAAATGGCAAAGACTTATTTACAGAATAGACATAATAATAGTCTAGCGCAGTCAGCAATGAATGCTGCTGCGGGGAGCCCAGGACAGGCTGCTGCGGCCAATGGCCCGCATCAGTACGCCCAGCTCCTTCGAGCCCAGCAGCAGCAGCAGCAAGCCCAGGCGGCAGCGGCCGCTGCAGCCGCACAAGCCCAGGCTCAGGCTCAGGCTCAAGCCCAAGCTCAGGCCCAAGCCCAGGCCCAAGCCCAACAGACGCAAGGTCCCCAACACAACGCCCAGCACCACAGAAACCCGAGTGGTACCGCAACACCTGCTACTAATACTAAATAATGCATTTGGCACTCCACCTAATATTGGAGTCTCTTGCCGTGTGGTAGGGCTAACGCTTCATGCCATTTACCCCCCCGTTTCGTGTAGCATATAAACCGGAGCTCGGAGTCGCTTACACCGGCCACAGGAACCTCTTAATGGTTTCCACCGGCCGGCGGCAGGAGGCCATGGCTTCAATTGGTTTTAGACGAGGGTGGCTGTTCCTTTGAGGGATTCTTAAGTGGGGTACACCCTACACTACTAGCTACCTACCTACCTAGTTAACACGGTACAAGATGACATATGAAGAGAACAATTATATTATGCTTTAAGTTAAAATTGGGTGGGGATGATACCTATCCTACATACTGGAGCTAGGGAGGTATTCCTCAGACCCCCTTAGCTCTCTCTAATCGATAAGGACGGCCCAATTTTACTTTTTTTAATCTTCGCTCCGAGACCAGTACTACGTGAGCTTCTCTGCTTCGGCCATCATACTCCAAAAACATTATTTATTGACGAGAATTCCTGCGATATGATATAACATGGGCAAACGCAAACGGAACGTTAGTTCCCATGATACCACCACGCGAGAGGACGCCCCCGCCAAAAAGACCCAGGTTTCAAATGACGCCCATTTTGCTTCGCCTGTCACCATCCAGATCATTACAGGATCCTACGACCGCGTTCTTCATGGTTTGACTGCTACCGTTTCACCCGATGACCAAGTCGAATTTGCGGACACTTTTCTTTTCGATGCTCATGGCTCTGCAATACGATGCCTAGCAACCTCACCTCCATCAGCACCCGAGGCTGGGAAGACTCAGAAGGTCATGTTGGCGTCCGGCAGCAGCGATGAGAGAATCAATATCTACCATATTTCCGCACACCCACCCAAACAGAAGGCGAAAGATGTATTATCTTCGGCTGCTCCACGAAAGATCCGCGAGAACCCCAACAATCGAGAGCTTGGCACTCTATTACACCATTCGTCCACAATTACCGCCCTCTCCTTCCCTTCTAGATCCAAACTCATCTCGGCATCCGAAGACTCGTCAATAGCCGTCACACGCACAAGGGACTGGTCTCTTTTATCAACTATCAAAGTACCTAAACCAAGGCCACAGGGACGGCCGAGCGGCGACACAGCATCGTTAGATGGAACACCCGCTGGCGTCAACGGCTTTGCCGTCCATCCAAGTATGAAGCTTATGATCAGCGTTAGTAGGGGGGAGCGATGCATGCGTCTCTGGAACCTGATGACAGCTAAGAAGGCTGGTATTTTGAACTTCAGCCGGGATATACTGCAGGCGGCTGGAGAAGGTAAGCATTCGCTGGGAGAGGGCAGAAAGGCGGTTTGGGGCACAACTGAGGAGGGCGATGAATTTTGTGTGGGGTTCGACCGAGACCTGATTGTATTTGGCATGGACAGTACACCTAAATGCCGGGTCATGCCAGAGCCCAGGACCAAAATACACGAGTTTCGCTACATATCAACGGACTCCATGGACTCTTCATTCCTCGCTGTGTCCACTGAGGATGGTAAGATCCTGTTCTTCTCAACGAATACTGCAGATTTGATCTCGGAAGAGTCCAAAACAGACAAAGGGACCGGGACTCTACCTATAGCCAAGTTAATTGCGCAGGTGGGAGGGAAAGAAGCCAATATCACGGGTCGCATCAAGGATTTTTCCGTATGCAGAATCACAAACCAGGAGGGACACACCATACTCATTCCGACGGGTAGTAGTGATGGTAAGGTCCGCCTTTTCAAGCTAAACGTGACGGATTTGGAAAAGGCAAGGAGAGTAGAGACTCCGAAGCAGATCGGCAAGCTATTGGGGACATACAATACGGAGAACCGAATCACGTGCTTGAGTGCATTTGCAATGATACCGCGGAGAAAAGGCATGGAAGACAGCGAGGATGATTTCGATAACAACGACGAGGACGAGGGGACAGATACCGACGAGAAGGGAGAAGAAGAAGAAGAAGAAGAAGAAGAAGACAAAAAACGTGATAGAGATCAAGATGAAAATAAAATTTGAACCCGGGCCGCGTAATGATATTACGTAGCATAATATTTCTTATTCATTTCCATCTTGAGAGCTAGGCACAGTTCCTTATGTGTTGTTCCTGCCCTTGTTATACACAAGTCCCGATTCTTTATATTTTTTTCTAGATATCTAGGTAGGCATATTACTTATCAAGTGACCCAGAGCAGAATTATCCGCTGCAGAGCATTTCGGGAAAGCATAGAACCCTCCCTGCTGGTCTAGAACCATTGTAAGCAAGCCCCTTCTCCTAAATAGAGATGCCCACCTACAACCGGGTTACGTTCCCAATCTTGAGCGATAATGCACCTGCCGGGGACAAGAAGCAGACATAGCCTGAAAATAATCTACTTCTTGCTCCAGGCCAAATAGTCAATGTTTATCCATGACTCGCATTACTAGGTACTTCGTAGTGCTGGCAGACAGGATTGGGAAATTAGTACCTAGCTAGTGTGCAACGAATGCACTTGTCTGTAGTAGTAACTATGAGAATTAGTATGGACAAATGTAGTTTAGATCTACACTAGATTAAAATAACAACACGGCCTCGCCTGAATAGGCTTAACTTAATCTATAATTTCCAGGAAGGCTCCTGCAGGGGCGAGCACACCCAGTGTGCCTAGGCACCTAGGTAGGCACCTACCTACCTAGAGGCGCCTAAATTACATAGGTACTACCTACCTAGGTGCTTATTATGTATCCACCTATCTGTTAGTCGGCCGGTTCCACACGGGAGTCGCGCATACCATGCCGAGGCACACGTCAACCTTGAGCGCACAGGAGCCGGTAACAATTCATCATCGGCCCAGGCTGCTCGCATCAAGACCTCAGCGCCGCGTACCAGGTTGGCCTCCCCCGACCACGCGGAAAGTAGATGATCACAGGATTACACAGGCGGATTGATCCCATCCTCACCGACTAGCAGAGCGATCGCGGCCAGATCCACAACAATAGCGGCATCAATCGATTCCGTGTTCTATTTCAACCCGAGAAGCGAGCTTCATGTCCCACACACGGCAGTGCAGTGTCTAGCCAGCTCCGATCAGTCGTAGGGGACGGTTGTGTTCCAAGGACTGTTTCTCGTCCCCTCCACCCCCACCACCCCCGATATGCTGTCAACTACGCGGCGGTGGTTTCGCCACAATCGCACACCCATAGCGATCGGCGTCGGCATCGTTGGTGCCGGCTACCTGGCCACCCAATATGTCCTGGGCAAGATCAACGACGCTCGCGAGCGTATGAGTAGCGATCGCATTGCGAAAGAAAAGTGAGCTCCTGTGTGGATTGGATGCGGAAGCGCCGGCGGCTAACAAACCATCGCGTAGCCTGCGCCGTCGATTCGAGCAAAATCAAGAGGACTGCACATTCACCGTGCTGGCCCTTCTTCCCACGGCTACGGCGAATATCCTCGAGGCGATGAACACCGAAAATATAACATTAGAAATACAGCGCATGAAGGGCACTGCCAAGAGCGTGCGCAGTGGCGAGCCGTCCGCCGCACCGCCGAGCATCGCAGACACGACCATGACGGAAGAGGAGGGCAAGAGCATAGCAAGCTTACAGAGCGAAAGCGGTGTCCATGCGAGCCAAATAGCCCTCCCGGATGCCCAAAGCACTGGCGATGCCGCGCAAGATGGCGGCCAAGCGTCGCAGAAACCACGGAAAACTAAGAGACAGCTCTGGGACGATCTGACAATAAGCTGTGAGCACCTGACCCCGCCCTGATGGGTTTAGGAAATAGGTCACATTGGGAAAAGACTCCTCCCAGCTAACCGAGCCTTTAGCCATTACGCGAGCCTTCACTCTTATATACACCCTGGCGCTCTTGACCATGCTTACTAGAATCCAGCTAAACCTCCTCGGACGCAGGAGCTACTTGTCTAGTGTGATTTCGCTTGCAACTGCCGCGGCACAATCGACGATAAATCTGGAGAACAACGACGACGACAACCCGGACCAGGCGTACGGTAACGATTTTGAAACCAACCGGAAATACCTGACGTTCAGCTGGTGGTTGCTGAACCGGGGATGGATGGACGTGATGGAAAGGGTCGAGGCTGCTGTTCGTGACGTGTATGGGCATTTAAGCCCGCGTGATGTTTTGAGCTTCGACACCTTCTCACAATTGGCACTCGAAGTGCGCAAAAAGGTGGAGGGGAGGCCAAGTTCCGACAGACCAGGCGCCCAATGGCTATCCCTCCTCCTCCCCCCAGCGCCGCTGGAGGACTTTGTCTTGAAAGAGTCCGGCGTCTTGGGCGACAGCGCTACGGCCACCACATATCGGTCTGGCAGCTTATCGGTCTCTTCGCCCGCATCAACTGTGACGCCGCCGCTTCGCCGTCTGCTTGACGAGACGTCCGACCTCGTCGAATCACCAGCCTTCTGCCATGTACTTAGTTTGCTTCTCGATGCGGGCTTCTCTGTCCTGCTGAATAAGAAATTATTAACCGGCGCTTTTGGCCCTAACATTCCAGTCACAGGTTCCTCTCCCGAGCCTGCGGAGCCAGCTGCTTCCAACCCCACAACCCGTGCAGTTCTACTTCCCAAGATTCTGTCCGTGCTCACGCGACAGGCGCATGCTATTGGTAACGGCATGCCAAACGAGTACCTGCAGGAAATGGAACATGCTCAGGACCTCGAAGCCTTTGCCGCTGTCGTATATTCAAGTAACTGGGAAAATGAGATTCACCAGGATACAGAACTCGTCGCTGCCGTAGCCAGCCACAATGATGCCGCCGATGTTGCACTAGCTACCGCTAGCCATCCAAGCGACTTTACTACCCCTCGGCCGGACCGCAGCGTCACGCTAGGGTCATCTCAGGCTATAGCCGGAGACGGAAGCGTTGTTGTGGTGGACCCCTCACAGCACTCTTTTGAGAGTGCGTGGGAGAAGGCTCTGGAGTCATCAAATGTATCATCACCACCACCGCCTTTGCAATCATGACCGGCGACTTATCCTAACATCCGTTGAGTTTGGAGACCGGCCAACCCCATTATTGTGTCCAAAATACTACGATCAGTGATGGGGAACGTATCTTTCAACAACGTCCAGCTCGAGAGGAAATGGGGTGGTTAGCCTTTTGCGATAATCAGTACATCAGTTCGATCGAAACCAAAGCCGGTTTCACCGAGAATTTAGATAAGCGGCAAAATATCAGGAACCCATGTCTACAGCATAAGCATTGTATCGAAAAAGGAGGCATCAAAAATTGGATTGCGGGATATTGTCTAGTAAAGTGTTGCCTAACACACAAATGGATATCCAGACCGGTATGCAATGCATGATGGGTTGCTGGCTACGGTGTATATTACTACCACGGGGGAAGGGGGTGCCCTACCCGGGCTCGTTTGCCCACGAAGGGGACAGGTGCATAATCTATATCCTGATGCAATGAGAAGTCGACGATAGAGCGCCATGACGGCTTTCTGATACAAGGCGCTTTGTAGCGCTTATGCTAGAGCCCCAGCCTCCATGAATGACGCGTAGACTTACTGTACCACAAAACCCGGCGAGTACGCTTAAACCGAGGTGAGTCTCTTTAGATACCCGGCACGGGCGCCTCGAAAGCATGACAAAGGCGCCGCCAATACCAGTTGGGCGCGATGAAAATCAATCAAATCCGTGGTCCAGTGTATACATCGCTTGCTCCGGCAGGATTTCCTGCTTCGGCCTCACCGCCCAGCCGGGGAATGCGTACAGGGGAGGATCTCCTCGGCCAGCAAGCCACAGTAGACCTCTCGCGCCGCCGCCCTTCACATCAAACCGCGGATGAACTTGTCCAGGCCGAGCTCAAACATTTCGTTCCGCACACCCTCGCCGCCTTTATGTTCGACGGGAGACAGAGGGTTCTTGATAACTATAAATAGGGGACCGATATCAGCATCGTCACATGAGAAGTCCAAGCAACCAGCACGCATGACTCCCGATGCTGAGGTTATATATGACAAGATCAGGAACCCAACACGATCAAACGGCATCGGCGTCGGCACGGACATCGGTCGGCAGGTCACGCGGAGAAGGGATGCCGGGAGCGGGCAGAATCGGCCGGCCGGCCGGAGAGAACTCACCATACTCGACCCAGAGATTGATGTAGATCTGGTGCAGAACGTTGCGCATGCTGAGGGCGCCGGGTTCCGTGATCAGGGCGAAGCGCAGGCTGGTGGGGGTCTCGTAGTAGTGTAACTTGTACTGAGCGGTGCGGAAGGAGATGAAGGCATCGTCGTCGCCGCCAAGCTTGCGCACCATGTTCCGCAGGCTGAAGACGGTGCCGAATATCAGCTTGGCGTCGTCGGCGCCCTTATCCCGCCGCGGCTTGGGGGGGTGCTGCGCTGCCGTCGTCGCCGTCGCCGTCGCCGTCGCCGTCGTCGCAGCCGTTGTTGTCGTCGCAGCCGGGTTCGTGGCGTCCGATTGTTGGCTCTGGTCGGGCGCCCGCGCGGCAGCGGCGGGGAGCGTCGGGGGGGTCGGTACCGGCGCGGGTTGGAACCACTGCTTCGAGTAGATGCACTCCGCTACAAGAAGAAAGAAAGAACAAAACCAGGTCAGTGAATGAGGCCGCTCAGGCGGGTGCTTGCGCTTTTGTGGCCCGTCGCTGTCCGCCTCGCTGGTGTGCCTGGACACACAAAGTGTATGGATCACATGCCGTCCAATCCCAACCCCCCCGCCTCGCGCGTTGGAGCGTGTCGAGGGAGGGCTGGCATGGCCACCGAAGGCACATCACACGGCCGACTCGAGTCGACGAGGCTCGATCGGGCCCAGCAGCCGGGTTGGCCCGCGTGGCTTGGCTTGGTCCCGGCTTGACTTGACGGACTGGGTTGACTTACTGTGGCGGTCGAATATGTACAGAGAATAAACCTGGACAGGCATGACGCAGGCGCGGCCTTCTCTAGTTGAGACTAGAGGTAGAAAGCTTACATGCCCCAATCGGTTGGCGGCAAGGTCGGTTCGTATGTGATAAGAGTGGTGTTGAGACCCTGCTGATGGTGGCATACAAGTTCAACATAGTAGGTAGTTTGAAAGTCCGCAAACATACCTACCTAGGTACCTAGGTACAATTAGGTAGGTAGTCGTGTCACTGTGCATGACTAGCACGTGTACATACCTAGGTAGTTATTTATCTAAGCCGCCTCATAGTGGAACCTAGTACAAGCACTTGCTGGTTTTTGAAAGCTGCCGTGGATAAAACCCCGGTAGGCTGTGGATAAAACAAAGCCAGTCAAGCCTATTCTCAACGGCTAGTTAACAGGATAACCTAAACCCATATAGGCCGAGTTATTGAATTTCTAAATATATATATTTATATTGATGGGGTTCCTGAAGGGGCATGTACCAAACCAATTATGCTACAGTCAGGTGTATTGCCAGATCAGATTAGATAAGATAGGTGCCTTAAAGACTTGATAAAATACTTTGCTTTTTATATCCATACCAATCTTGTTTGTTAGTTAGTTAGTTAGTTATAGATAAATATATATATATATATTTTTTTAATTAGCATAACTAGTTACCTAATGATTTTTAAGGTTCTAATTCTAGAACAGGAAACTTAAGTTGTATTTATAAAAAAGATTTTCTTAAAAGTAACGTAGTTGTCATGAAAAATTTTAGTTGCTAATGTTTAAAAATAGACTGAAACTTCAGTTTCTCTATCTCATTTCCAGACCTCTGCATTCTGCATTTATCGACCTCTACAGACCACTCCCCAACAACCACAAATCTGTAGTAACGTAGAGCCCCCGAACTGGGGTGTGCACCGACTGCAGCAGGGGGCCAGCGGACTCTGTGCACAACGCAATGTGTGCATGGCAGAGATGACTGGTGATTTGCCAGAGGGCTGGGTTTAGTCGCTGTTGGGCTGAACCATCTACTAATAGATCTGCTGCCGGGTACATCCATCCCTCGACGTTAAGCATGTCCGATTTCACTCATGTGGAGGGAGGTAAAGAAGAACTCCCCATCATCACCTCGTCTGGGAAGCCCCGTCCGTCTTATCCAGCCTATCCTATCTTATCCGCCTTGCCTCGAGGGATCTCCGTCTTGCTCCTTCTGTCTTGCTCCCACTGTCTTGCTCCCACTGTCTTGCTCCCACTGTCTTGCTCCCACTGTCTTGCTCCCACTGTCTTGCTCCCACTGTCTTGGTCCCTATGTCTTGCTCCCTCTATCTTGCTCCCTCTATCTTGTTCCTTCTGCCTTGTTCCTCCGCCTTTATGAACCCCGTCGACCTCAGCCACCTCGTGCGCGGTGTCTTCCTTTACATATCATTATAGCCCTTCCCTGGCGTCATCAGACGCGACACCGACAGTCCTTGGAAACGGTGCAGTTCGGCCCATCAACTCATGTTTCTCTCTTACCAAGCTACCTAGCTACCTACCTGCCTGCGGCTGGGTGCCTACTTAGCCTACTTAGCCTACTTAGTTAGGGGTCCTAGATAGTATCTTGGCAAGTTTGTAGGCGACGATCCGATCGGCGCGGCATAAAGTTGCCGACAGATCACAGTTACTTGTACATCCATCGCCATGATACAACCACCGACGACTACCTCGACGACTATTTCGTCGACGGTCGCTGACACCGACAGCATGGACTGCGCGGTCGGCATGCCTATCCCGAGCTCCCACAGCTCGCCCGCGCCCTCGCCACGGCCGCGCATCAGCATCGAGCGAGCTGCTGATGCGGCAGACCGACCAGCTTTTGCCCCTCACTTGTGAGTCGAAGCCTAGACTAGCCCAGCCCTATATACCACCGTACCTCCCCTATCTACAGTGCTCCTGCCGCAAAGCTACCCCGCACTACCCATACCAATGCGCGACACTCCGCCGTGAGATGCTCATCCAAGGCATGCGCAGACCCAGGTCGGCGCCCCCTGCTGCTCCGCTAAGTCCCATGAGACATCACAAGAGGACCCCGTCCCATCATCGCGAAGTGAAAGTAAGGAAGCATGTCGTCTGTCGTACCAGCCATGTATCTGCACCCGAAGCAGGCTAATCTTGAGGACCCATCCTCCCCCGTCTACTAGGAGACTCTCGATGCCAAATATACGAATGACGAGATTGACGGCAGGTCGCAATACACCGTCAATCAATACGTGATTGGTGATGAGATTGGCCGGGGCTCTTACGGCGCTGTCCATCGAGCTATCGATCAATTTAAGCACGAATATGTAAGCGCAGGTGTTATGCCATCATTGCCGTTGCCACGAGTATGCACATGGGCGCTCATCTTGTCTGCCACAGGCCGTAAAGGAATTCTCTAAATCCCGTCTGCGAAAGCGAGCGCAGTCCCACATCATGAGACGTCCCGGGCCTGGCGTGCCGCACCAGCGAGGACCCGGGATGGGCCCAAATCACTTCACAAGGAGACAACTCGGCCGCCAAGAGGACGCCGAAGCTAAAGACGCCCTGTACTTGATCCGCGCCGAGATCGCAATCATGAAGAAACTTGATCACCCCAACCTCGTCACCCTGATTGAGGTCCTCGATGATCCCGAAGATGACTCTCTGTACATGGTCCTCGAAATGTGCAAAAAAGGTGTTGTCATGAAAATCGACCTGGATCAACAAGCTACCCCCTACGACAACGAGCATTGCCGCACATGGTTTCGTGACTTGATCCTCGGCATTGAATATCGTGAGTCCGCGACGAGAAATTAGTCATGTTTATATAACATTGTTTGACACGCCGTTAGTACACGCCCAAGGCATTATCCATCGTGACATAAAACCCGACAACCTCCTCTTGACCGAAGACGATGTGCTCAAAATCGTCGACTTTGGAGTCTCTGAGATGTTCGAAAAGTCAAACGAGATGATGACCAACAAATCCGCCGGATCTCCAGCTTTCATACCACCCGAGCTCTGCCAGGCCAACTTCGGGGATGTTTCCGGCAAGGCTGCGGACGTCTGGTCCATGGGCGTGACGCTTTACTGTCTGAAATATGGGAAATTGCCGTTCAGCGGTACGAATGTTTTGGAGATGTTTAAAGCGATCCGAGAGAAACAATTCTCCCTTCCCGGAGATGAGGATCCGGACTTTGTAAATCTAATTACACGAATCTTAGACAAAAACAGCAACACGAGAATCGCGTTGCCAGATATTCGGGTGAGTCTGTCCTGGACGTGCCTATCTACGAGCGGGTGACGGCTAACTAGTGATAGAACCACCCCTGGGTGACGAAGAACGGCCACGATCCTCTTCTATCTGAAGAAGAAAATTGCTCGGACATGGTGGGAACGCCTAATGAGCTCGAAGTGAACCATGCCTTCACGCGGAAAATGGATCATCTCATCTGTGTAGTAAGTGGCCTAACTTTTTAGGCATCATTGCCCCCGGTCACTAAATTTCGCCTAGTTGAGGGCAATACAGCGCTTTAAAAGTCTCATTTCGCAAAGTCGGGCCACGACACCTCGAACTACTCAGAGACCTAGGCTAGTAGCAGAAGATGTCGAAGCGAACTCATCAACGTCTTTCTCATCTTCGGAACAAACCTACGAGACACCTGGGCCGGCCAGGCAGAAGTCTGTCGCTGAGGAGGCTGCCGAGCTCATCAAGCAACGTAGAGCTTATCTACGTTCAGGCCTGCCCCTAATGCCTACCACTTTAGAACAAGAGGCTAACGGAGACGCCCAAGATCCCAACCCGGCTAAGAAACAAACTCTGTTCCTTGGGATAGGCACAGGTAGAGATGCCGAGCTTTTTTCAACGGGGCCTTTGGACGACATCGTCTCAGAATCACCCACAGGTATCGATTTTGACGTATATGACCGTGCTTTTGAGACGGAGATACAACGAATCCGCTTAGATGGGAAGAACAACCAACCTCGGACGTACATGACAAAGCTGCTAGGCGAAAAAGAAAGGGATAAGTACATTGGAGACGATTTCATGAATGTCGGGGCCCTCGAATCCGAGACTGGTGTCAGCCGTCATAGTAACAATCGGGGGCATCAAACCAATCCCCAGCTGATAGAGAGTGTTCAGAGGAGCTTAGAAGCAGCGAGTGAGACTGGCTCTAGATTCGCAGATCTTGTGGTATCGGTAACACAAGATTTGAAAGAGAATGGTATAATGCAAGAGCAGATCAATTGATATATCGTCAAGATACGGAGTCGTTCTAGGCTAAATTATATAAATATGTACTGCTCAAAAGTACCATGGTAACGAGGTTAACAAGGTGTCATATCAACGAGTGGATGTTTGTTATACGTCAGTCACGAGGGGGGATATATAAGAATATGGGATCCGAGTAGGCGTTGTATGGGACAGGTTTATTCTATATGTGGTCTGCTGGCCTTAGTTGGTTGTGTTGCGGTACTAGCATAGGCTAACAAAGGGATGGATGGGAGCACATCCAGAATACACTCGCAAGAGACAGCCTACACCACTCGCCAGACTAACCTGTACCCCGTGCTATGAGGCATCATGAATTTACTGCATAGTCTTGCCAGATAGGGAGTAGAGGAAGATATAGACAGCTCTGGCGGATCTGTCAACAAAAGTAGTTTGCCTCGCCGTGACCTAACATAGCTCTATCTTCTGTTTTACTTTGACCAGCTAACTAGCAAACCAAAGTAGATATTTTGGTAATTGGTTGAGCTGCAGATATAATGGTCAATGACGTCGTCACGTTTGGGGAATCATAACACATGCATTGGGTAAGCCTTATTGGGACCACGTCTGTTGAGCTTCAAGATAATAAATGAATGAGTAGAGCAGAAAGAGGGGAGGGTCGCCTCTAACCGCCCACCTTCCTCCATTTCTCCACTCGCATAATCCCCTCGACATACAGTTGGCAAGAAAAAAGAGGGATATATTATATTATTGCAGGCAGCCGAGTGTTTCTTCGAGCAGTACCTAGCCCCTGCCCGTAAGAATGTGATGCCAGCACACCTTTATTGTTCGAACTGAAACTCTTCATTCCTGTTTTTTTTTTTTCGCCTCCCTCCGGGGTTAATCGGCAATAAACACGAATTTAAAAAGCGTGAGCGATAGAATCGAACAATTACGTGTTCAACTGCTGGTCCCCCATCTCGCCAACCCTAAGCATGATGGGCGTTCACACACAAAATCGATTTGATCACTCACCCACATCAAACCCAAGTGGCGCTAGAATATTGATAGTGCATAAACCCCCCCCCCACACACACACTCCTCACAAATCACTCTCGGTAGATTGCGAATGATAGGGGATAGAGGGACAGGGGGACAGAAAGAATGCACTTCATACGTCGAGCGCGTTATATTCAAGTGCACACACCCTCTTCCGGAAGCCACACGGAATCCCAAATATACGGTATGGCAAACACGGGGCTTTCTGCTAGAGACTAATGATGGTGATATGATCATGATCCCTTGGCTATACGTTCATAAGAACCGCTCGAAGGGCCAGGTCATCGTAGTTAGTCGCATAACTTTGATTAACCTTGACTCGGCGGAGGGCATGGTCCAACCTGGGTGTATGGTATCAAAACTCGATCTATAGTGTTTCCGTGCAGCCTCACACCAAGGAAACCAAGGGCAGTTCATCGGTATAGTCCAGACTATTCCCCGTACCAGGGAATAGACACCCTCGCACCTTTTATTAGTCCAAGCTGAGGAAGGCGTTGGGCTGACCCGCCCCCATGTCGAAGTGGCTCGGGTTAGAATGCGGGGATTCGGTTTGTCTGCACAGGAGGTTGTTTGTCATCATGGAGGTAGTATCTGACATGCGTTGATTTGTCTTCATGTGATCTCCTCTCCCTATTTTAGATATTGCCTAGCTTGCTGCTCTTTAGACAGCTTAGCGCACTGCTCATGACAACATGTGACCGAGCCAGGGTGTCACTATTCCGCAACCCAGGCAGATTAGTCTCCCTAGCGAAATGAACCTACAGAACATCGTGCGAAGATGGGTAGACAGGGATCTACGGGATGCTACCACATTTCAGCGTCGAGAAAAGGGAAATGCCCAACCCCACGTTTCCCCCCCGGATTTTGGAGCCCATGTGCGGCCGTACCCCGTACTCTCTGTGGCATCGAGACAGGACAAGACGTGTGTACTTCTCACACCTAGGCATGCCAGCCAAGCCGGCCCGCCTAGTTCGAGTAACCAAGGCTTTGCTAGTTTGGTTTCACTAAATCGGACCCGTTTCGCGCACCCGATGGCTTCGGCCCTATTCCATTCGGTAACCTTGCCACGATCTCTGCGGGTTCCTGGGTTTGACGCCATGCAAAAGGGTAGATAGTGGCCAGTTATACCGCTCTTGGGTAGGTAACAATAGCTAGAAGGCACCCTGACGTTGCTGAAGAGGCCACACCACGGGTACGCGCACTGGGCCGCTGCCTCGACAAATGGGATGGGACAGGGCACAATAGCCAGCGCGAATCCACGTCGGGGACAATCACGGATGAGCATCGGATAGGGGAGATACAAACCGTGATCATGGTCTTGGGCTACGAAGTAGTCAGCAATGCATATCTCTATTATAGTACTTTGTTATGCCTCTCTCTGTTGGATAGTCTGGAGACGTCTTGCCGGTTTCTAATGAGGAAGTGGGGGCGGTGACGCTGAATTGGTGCTGGAGTGGGGATGGATTGAGAATGAATTGGTGCTGGAGTGGGAATGAATTGGGGATGAATTGAGAATGAATTGAGAACCAGAGTAGGGATACTCACCCTTTCCTCCACCAAGATAACTGAGGTTACAGAAATGCCACTTGGCTGCTGGCAAATGCCGAAAGGGCCGGTTTTGCAGGGCGATTTGCAGAAGCATCATATTAATGAACAATGCGCTCATCCCAGCCCAGATATTTGGCGATACGCCAAGCCCTGATTAAGGGGCTCGACCTTATTCGTCTATAGGCTCGAACGATATCCGATCCATTCGCTTATCTCCAACCGGAGGCCATCTCCAACCAGGAGCAGCAGGGCGATGTGGCGTTGTGACATTGCCAGGCTTGTTTGCTTTCTGTTTGCTCGCCTCCTGCATGGACACACCGTATGTATCTATCTTGCGCGCGGCCGGGGGAGCAGTGGGAGTGGAAGGGCAAAAGGGAGCGAAGGAGGTGAAGGAGGTGAGCTGGGACATGAACCACCAAGGGGGTGAGATGCAAGCCGGTGGAGGTTTGCTGCAGCAGCAAAGGCAGCCCCTATCGTGTGTCATCGAGCTGCGTAACTGGGAATAGCACCGTCCGACCATTCATCTCGTAGTGTTGGACCACGAGGGTGCTGAGATGGTCCGATAATGCAGCTAGCTCATCACATACATGTAGGTCTCACGGATGCCGCATGTCGAGTCCGAACACCCAGTCGATGATATGAATGATCTGGATGATCCGACGGGATGAGGCTGTTGTTGACCGACCGACAAGATATGGGGGCTTGCTCGAGATAGGTACTGTCAGACAATATCAGATTTGAAGAGCTCTCTTTTTTTGGGAGGGGTGGGGAGGCCTACGAAGTAGTTTTGTCTATGGTTTTGTCCAATAAGACCGGCTGACAGGGAACGGTGGACAACACCCACCTGTCTGTCTAGCTGCTAACCTAGGTACCACCTGCCTTAACCTTGCAGTAGTAAGTATATGACTGTGTGACTGGGTATGACTAGGTAATTACTTACCGTCCTATGTATTCTGCAGTACTATAAAAGCATGCAGCACATGATGTTGGGTGACGTCATTTGATTATTAAAAGGTTTTTTTTTCCCAAACAACAAAAGAAAAAAAAAAAAAGGTCAAAGAACGTCAATAAACGGTTTTTAATTCAGACCCTCCGGTTGCCTCTGCTGCCGCTTTTTTCCACCATGTGACCTAAGGTATATAAACACGGCAAAAGCCTCAATTTTCTTAAGGTCCTCAATGTGAGGCAGTAGTGTGTTCTCCAGCCAACCTGGCTCGAACCAGGGCTTTAGGGCTTGAGTAGGTAGTACTTACAACCTACTACCTAGGCATCTACCTAGGTACCTAAGGTCACCTAAGTAGGCACTTATTACCTGTGGTTAACCTTACCTTAGGTAGGTAGCTGCCGAACTCTAGACTAGGTGGGTGAGTACCTAGTTCTTGGTGCCTACTGGGTAAATCACCATGGGCTTGGATCCTCTGCCCACCTATGCTATTTACCTATGCTTCTCTCCCGAGGAAGCGAGGATCCAGGGTTTGTGAAGTTGGGGGACACGGACGTTCCCATGCCCCGATGTTATAATGTTGCTGCGTGTTAGTGGAACCGAGTGCTGCCCTATCACTAGGTATATCTAAATTTCATGTGCAGTGCAGTATCCCAGAGCACTGGGTCCCAGCGTGAATACCAGTCTTGAGGTAGCGCCCATCTGGGCCTGTACCTTGTTAACCGAATGCAGGGTGATGCCGGGCGATGGTTAGAGTACATATGTATGTGTAGTATTCGCCATCGAGGATGCCACTTTTATTCTCCAGTTCGTGGTATGGAATTGCAGACCTGCAGGACCACCGCTGCTGCTGCTGCTGCTGGTGGGCGGTGGCCACCAGTGGGTCCGACTGAGGCCTCCTGTGCCTCCCGTGCCTCCTCTGTGCCGAAAGCGAGTCGCATATAGGCAGGAATAAGGAATTGGCGCGTTACATATGTATTTATGTATGTATGTATGTATGTATGTATGTATGTATGTATGTATGTATGTATGTATGTATGTATGTATGTATGTATGTATGTATGTATGTATGTATGTATGTATGTATGTATGTATGTATGTATGTATGTATATATGTATGTATGTATGTACATACCTAGGTAGGTATGCATGTGTCGATGTACAGATGTATTGATGGATGGATACCTGAGGTACCTGTTAGTGTAGATGAGTGGATGCACGCAGCATCGAAATGCGTGGATAACCTTGCAGCAACGCATCCATCCCAGCAACCCAGCTAGCTACATAGCTACCTAGCCCGCCCAGCCAGCTCCAGCTTTATCGAGCACGGCTCGCCGACTGCACTGTCCTTTTTGCCATGCGCCCTTTATGGACGGTGGGGGCCACCGGCCGCTTTAAATAAAGCGTTGGCCCGCCGTCCACACATACATAATAATATCAGTAAACATTGCGACAGGCGGTGTCAGCGTTGGCGTCGTTGGCGTTGGCGTCGTTGGCGTTGTGTGCCTGCTCTTCCCGACGGGCGATTGGGGGAACGACGTGCGGCCAAGATGGGACAAGTTCATCGGCAGATTCGGGCGTGTTGCAGCCGCGGAGCTGCCACCGACTTAATCTGGGATTCGGCCAATGCATCCACCACATGTGAGCCCGACTGGAGTTTTAATACGATGCCGCCGTTGGCGTGCTGGCGTAGGCCTGGAGCGGTGAACAGAGGTGTGTATGTATGTATTGGCGGCGTGCTTCATCTGAAATGTATGGTTTGTTAGGCGGGGATGTCATCCCAAGCTGGAAGATGTCTGCCGTATACATAGCGCCGAGAGACCCCGTAAACAAGGCTACAAGGTGTGGCTATCATCTGTCCGTCCGTCCGCCCGTCCGCCTGTCTGTCTGTCAGACATGTCTGATAGCGTGGTGTAGCTGTACGGCTGGCGGAAGAGTTGCCGACTGCCTTGCATACCTTCACCCCAACATTGCTGGCAGCCATTTTGCAGAAATGCCTCATACATGCTGCATGCAGATACTAGATGCAGATACACTACTGGATGCAGATACTGGATGCAGACGGGTTTCTCGACCACGCATGCATACTGTCATGTAACCTGCGTTCAACGAGATTGGATGACTGATATTTCGCCCAGCAATCTACGGCATTTATCAAGACACCAAGGTTGTCACGACCTAGAGTCCACAGGTAGATGCGACCAAGGTAGACGACTATGGAGGGGGGCCAGTCTAGGCAGTTGTGAATAACAACAGGACAAAGAGAGGCACCGGCCCGGATGGAAGTCGGCAAGGCAGTGAAAGACGAAGGAAAAAAGGGAACCCCTTCCCTACTCCCACAAAAACCTACACAACTACTAATAGCTCTAACCAAAGAGGAAAGGGAAAAGGGGACGGCCGGAAGGGCCCGTGGCTGGTTGGTACTGTACTGGCTGTCTCGGCAATTATGACCCGGACTTCGTATGTAAAAGAAATTGAGACCAATGGTAAGACAAGCCAAAACCCGAGATAACCTTCTTGGTTCACAAGCACTTGTAATCGGGTAGTCTAGTCCAGTCATACTATGTTTAAGTTCTGCCTCAAGCCCTCAATATGATCTAATGATCTTCTTGCAGCGTCAGGGGCTCTCTTGACAGCGGACACGGCCGGAATCCATGATATCCCAGTCGTTCGTAGAATAAAACATCGGTCAAGAGGACAACCCTGGTAGATTCGTCACATAACAGCTATTGTTTGCAGCTGTTCTACGTTACTACACACTAGGTACCGCTTACCTCCTCCAAAACCACACGTCTCTGGATACCGAGCGGGCTAAATATGTTCAGACTCGTGAACAAGACCATATGCACGCCTTTCTGCCCTGAAACCCTCCACCATCCCACTGGCAGCTAGTCCCGGTCTAGAGCGGGGATTTCATACCACGGTAGGTGCTGGAGGCATGCAGCTTATAATTACTCCATCTGGCAGGATACTGAGCTGCGACCTGTGCCGCAGTACACCACGTCAAAGCGACCACTATCATATTACAAGTATGGACTAGATCCCCAGGTCTGTAGATCTCGATTCACGTCGAGCCGGCCAAGATGCCTAGATAGGTAGGTAGAGTTACATATATAGAAGCAAATATAGACGGAGTCCAAAAAGCCATACCTACTACCTGGGTATTCATGGATGTACACGTAGGTATGTAGGTATGTAGGTATGTGTAAGCATCATCTAGCCAATAAAAGGGTTGATAATAACGGTATTACCTGCCTACAATACGGTATACCTACATGTATACATGTTACATGCTACATGTTACGTGTTACATGTTACGAGTTACCTCGTCTCTCTCTCGTCTGGCGTCCTGCCTTTAAATCCTTGGTTGGCGGCATCTACATGTCTGTATCTCTAAGTAGGTACCTACTGGTAGTTATCTGTTCAAGTGCCTCAATAGAGAGCGGGTGATAAAGAGTATATTGATGTTTACTAAGTCTTCCCCAGGGAATCACTTACGGTGCGTAACAGTCTATTTCCGGAGGGCCATATGAATAAGCTTCTGCCATGTCGCGGCTCGGAGGGCTTACGATTACATATAGAAGGTCGCCACCATACAGAAACGTCAACGTACGCTTGCTTGTCCAATTTCAGTACTTAGATTTTCTCGCGTCTGGCGTATCTGGTACCTATGGGAAGCTTATGCATATCTCATATGGGGATGTGCTAAGCATATCTAAGTACCTTAGGTAGGTAGGCAGGTTTTGAATGTGCTGAATGCTAAATACTCCCGGGTAAGATACTTGCAGCTACCCCATCTTATAGGCATGCCCTTTTGTCCTTCTTGGTCACCTGCAGTTGAATCACTCGATTGTTCAAGCTACAAATACCCACTTCGACCTCCCCAATTCACTCTTGGCCACCCAACTCTGCTTCACACTCTGCGACATACAGTACCTACGTTGACAATACCTACCCAGAACACGTCCGGCCAGAACACATCCGGCCTGACCGTCCACAGGCCGCCGCCATCTTTTGCTAGCACTTGCATCATACCACCCACCTGCCTTGGCAGTCCCTATTGCCTACTACCTCCCTCCTGCCTGCCGACCTAATTGCCATCGCACGGCTCGCTCATTGGCAATCCTATACCCAGCCTCCCGCCGTCTGGCCTCATTGCCTGGTCGTATTTTCCGTGTCGTCTCGTCAGCTACCTACTTGAACCTTTGCTGTTGCGGACCTAGAATGCACGTCATCTGGCCGGATTCAAACCATCAGGCGATCCTGTAATCCCAACATCATCCGCTGACAATGACTGTCTCGTCTACTTTAACAAAGATAAATCCCGCTAGTTACCACCTGTTCTGGCTCTAACATTTGTCGGAACCCTTCTTGAGGTTCCTACTCCGCACCTAAATAAGTCCCGACTTCTATATTAATTATCCGCCAGCGCACCTTGTAACACCCGTCGACAAATTTGAAGTGACTGAGTGAGCCGTCGTTGCGTTGAGCTGCGTTGCGTTGAGCTGTATTGCGTTGGACGATACACCACATCTCCCATCTCTCCCCTCGCATCCACTTACTCTATCTATTCTTATTTCTTCTGAACCGCCCTCTCCATACACTTTGCACTGTCAGACCGACAGGCGATCAACAAGGCCGCTTCTCATTCCTCGCCGAAACGGACAGCCTAGGTACTCCCCGGTCCGTCGCTTGTCTTGCAATAGCCGGGCTGGACTGAGCTTCCTTTCTCCGAGACCATCATCCCTTCCAGCTTCCAGCTCCTCCACTCGGGCGACCCAGACCAAGGACTGGATAGAAACACGTGGGCAGGGAAACCCCCTTACATTACATGCTGCCCTTGGTTTCTTTTCCCTTTGCATTCCTTCCAGTCTCCATCTGGTGTATTTGCTTGCTAGTCTCAAGCAAACCAACCGAGAGCCTGTTACAGCCCTAGCCTGGGCGCAATCGGAACTGCTCACAGAAAGTATAATCCCCATTGGAGCGCCCTAAAAACCGCCTCCAGACTCCCTACACACGCCAACCGGGGCTACCGGTTACAGGGGCTGTATCCGCCAAGGCTCGCCATCGCCATCTCGCCTCGCCCGCCTCCCCACCGAGTCCACCCGTTAATCCACCACATCCACCAGTGGACCAGCGCCAACCACGGTGCCTTGGGAAGTTAGCCAGTGTACAGTCAGTCTCTGCTGTGCCTACCTACATACCTACATACATATATACCTACGCTACCTAATTCCACCCGTGATCGACCGCTTGTTGCTAGCAGCAGCCACAGCAGATTCACCCTACCTACAGTGTAAAACTACCTCATTACCGCTCCTACAAATTCGCCGGGTCCCGCGCGGGCCCTGCTCCCGCCTTCTCTCCTCCCTCCCTCCCTCTCTCCTTTTTTTTATTTTTATTTTTTATTATCTTTTCCCTCCGTCCGTCCTCGCGGTACCCCCGATTCCTTTATATCGCTGTTTGGCTACTCGCCTCGAGCCTCCATCCCCCGGGCTCGGCCCAAACCCCCCTTCCCCCTCCCCCTAAAGGCGACATTGGTCGCCGCCACCGTCTAAGTCGGATCTGTCCTGTACCGCCGCCACCTCGGCCAAGCCCTAAGCAAGCATCATAACCCCCGCTGTTTTCCTTGTCGCCAAGCGCAGTACACCACCCTCGGCCTATCAGCATCGCTGCGCGCACCAGCCCTTGCTCCCGTTCTCACTCTCCTTCTCGACGGAAATGCCGACCCTTTCAGAGAGAACCGTTTCACCAAATGCCTCGAAGCAATCTTCCATTAGGTCTATCGACCCTCCTTCAAGGTCGCCGAGCGTACGGACACAGTCCGAAGCCGAAGCGCAGGCGCAAAACGGAAAGCTGCATTCCAGCAATGGCAGCATCATCGTCCCCGGGAGCTTGCCGAAACAAGTCGAGAAGCAGTCTATAAAAAACCGATTGACCAGGATGTTCTCCAATAAAGAGGATGGGCCAAAGACCGCCAGCGTCGCCGATGTCCTGCAACCGTCGAAACGACCTGTGCCCAGCCCAACCCCTTCTGCCTCCGTCGCTGGCCCCCCCGCGAAATCGAGTGCTCCGTCGCGCTCTCCCAGCACCGACGTCGCTCCTACGTCAAAGTCCGCGCAACCTGCCCAGCGATATGCCGCCAACCCCAACGTCCCAGGCGGTCACGAGCATCATCTCAAGGCCAGCAGGAGACAAGAAAAGCTAACCGACATGTTCAAGGTCTTTCTCGGTAGAAAGCAGGAGGCGCCTGAAGCCGATTTGTCACTTGTGTCCAACTGGGTTGATACCCTGCGAGAAGAAAAAGAGTCACTTGCTAATGACAAGAAAGGGGGTCCCACTCAGAGCGTCACGCTTGTTGAGAAGTACGGCAAATGCCAGGAAGTAGTCGGCCGAGGCGCATTCGGCATTGTGAGAATCTCGCACAAGAAAGTGGAGAATGGCGAGAAGCTCTTCGCCGTCAAGGAGTTCCGCCGTCGACCGGAAGAAAGCGAGAAGAAGTACAGCAAACGTCTGACAGCCGAGTTCTGCATCTCTTCGTCCCTCCGGCATCCCAATGTGATTCACACACTGGACCTGCTCCAGGATGAGAAGGGAGACTACTGTGAGGTCATGGAATACTGCTCTGGCGGCGACCTCTATACCCTGGTGCTCACTGCCGGCAAATTAGAGGTACTGGAGGCAGACTGTTACTTCAAACAAATGATGCGTGGCGTCGAGTATATGCACGAAATGGGGGTGGCTCATCGCGATCTAAAGCCTGAAAATCTACTCCTCACCTGTCATGGCGCACTGAAAATCACAGACTTTGGCAATGGTGAATGCTTCAGGATGGCGTGGGAAAATAGTGCCCACATGGTTTCCGGCCTCTGCGGTTCCGCGCCGTATATTTCCCCCGAAGAATACATCGACAGCGAATTCGATGCGCGTGCGGTAGATGTGTGGGCATGCGGTGTCATTTATATGGCCATGCGGACAGGCAGGCACCTGTGGCGCGTCGCAAAAAAGGACGAAGACGAGTTTTACGAACGATATCTTGAAGGACGTCGCGATGAAGAGGGCTACGGCCCTATTGAGTCCTTGCATCGCGTAAGTCAATATCCCTTGAGATCTTGTCTCCTATCTGCATTTGTGTAGTGACATGTTAACACTGGCGCTCCGTGTAGGCTCGGTGTCGGAACGTCATCTACTCAATATTAGATCCCAATCCTTCACGCCGGATAACAGCCTCCCAAATCCTGAAATCCGAGTGGGGACGAGAAATCAAATTATGCAAGGCCGGTGAAGAGGGTTTATAAATATATCTACTGCTTGAAACGCTCGCTTCGCAACCACAATCCCCTCACATTCGACCGACCAAGATACACCCCTCCCGTCGTTACTCTCGCGCGAGGGAGCGATTACCGGGGCGCGCCCTACCAGTGCGTGAACGAACCAATCCTTTTTACTCGAATAACTAGAATCTACATTTTTTTGCATGGAGTTTGGCGTCGTGCTGTTTCTTCCTCACTCTCCCTTCCTATCCAACGGCTTTACGAACAATCATGATAAAATGACGCATCAGAGACAAGACCATAACAAGGCGCACCGCATCAAGGGGACTGGATTAGATGCTACAAGTGGACAGGACGGCTTCATCGATGTACAACAATATAAAGGGTGTGACGGTATATTTTGCCCACTTGCGATACCAGACTCCAATGGCAACCGGGGGGAAGGGGCAATTCGCGAAGTCTATACTCACACTGATCCCCGATTAGGGCTCGACTACGGACAGCCAGGGAAGTGGGAAGTCGCTTTGAGAAAAGGCTAGCTACCTCATGCTATATGTGGCTGCCTTGGTTCGGACTAGGTAGATATATATAATTGTTTGGTAGGAACAGGAAGCTTGGGACCAAACAGGGTTAAGGGCACATCGATGGCGAGAGCTATCAACTTCCGGGCTTCCAGAAGCACAGAACAATATAGATGCCCCCAGAGTCATAATGCCCGTTCTACATGCTGACCACAAATTGCGTATATCTTGCTTAGCGCATGTTGGGGTGATATGTAGTGCCTTGGTGCACATAGATTGTCGATAGCCGTTCCCTAATTGAATTGGCAATGAAAGTAACCGCCCTTTACACCGTTGGTAGTATGCACAAGGTAAGGTCTTGCTTGTCTTCTCGTAGGGCGTATATCAGAGAAATATCTCGGTCCCGAGTAGGCTTAACGAAAGCGCTCGACTATAGCGAACTGGAGTTTTTAACCTTCTACTACGACCTATATAGTCAAGCAGTAGTCGAGTGTTGCAATTCGAAGGCCATTGGGGGCAAGTAGTGCCATTTTCTTTTCATACCCGGGACCTCCAACCCGGGCTTATATGATGGGGTTCTATCTAGAGAAGATAAGTGAAGAGAGAAAAAAGTAAAGATGCCTGCTGATGTATATTGTCTAAGAGCCGCAACTTTCTTCTCACAGCTCTAGAACCTACACATCATGCTGGTTTTCGTGTAAACTGCGTTTATCATTCAACTGAACAACACTCGTTTCCCGGTCCTTTTTTCCATTTCACAAACCGATACCAGGATTGTTAATAAGAAGAAAAGGCCAACCCAAGCTCGGGAGAAAGACCCCCCCTCCCCCCTACCTTAAACTTGGAGCTGGGATACCCGTTGGGGCTGTATTGCTGCTCCCTTGAATTTATGTTTGTTCCTCCCTTCGTCTATCAATTTGCTAGTCAAAGGGGGACGAGGACACTCTGTGTGCCCTACAATCTAATCTCTACGTTGATTCCCAACCTTGCACGAATCACACAGCGACGAAGGCGACTCATGGGCACAATAAGCGCGACAAATAAAACGACGATGGATTTCCGTGAACCTATCCGTTCATCGCGTTTGTCCCATTTCATATGTCCCTTCATGTAGAGGTTAATCTCGGTTTTATATGACAAGGGCCCCTCCGCTATTTGCAGGCAACAAGAAAGGAGGAAAGGGTAACAAGGTAAATTATGAAACAAATGTGAAAAGACTGCATGTATTACTTACCTATTTCCCAACTGCAGTTAGCTAAGGAGGCGGGTCATCACTAGGCCAATTCACCTACCTTGGTGTTTGGATCTCGCCCTCGGTGGTCTAGAGAATGATACAGGTTGCCCTGCTTCCCTCGTTTGACAGGAAATGCCTCCAATGACCACCCACTCCAGCAGCCCGGTTGGTAACAAAATATGGGTTGCCCACGTTGAGGGACAGTAGCGGCATTCATGCCAGCGAGCGCCTAATAACAGGTGGAGCAATTGCATTACATATACACCTAGAAACCTACTTGCTTCTTGCTGGACCCGCCAAGCCTGGCCACGGATATCCCCTGCGATAGCCATCAGTCCACGTTCCCCGAAACCGTGGATACCTTGCCTGTTCCCTCCCAGAGAAAACAGTACGGTGGATTATTGTTGGCAGGAACACACCGTTTACCTTGTCATCCCACTCCATTGATGGCATTTAACTGCCCGCCATACTGAGATGCTTTGCGGCCGTGTCCTCGTCATCCCCATCCGCGCGTCATGATATCCCCATTTCGTATTGTAGACACTGATTACCAACACATGGGAAGCCCCATAAAAAGAGACCCTTAAGTCGCCATCTTCCCTCCTACGGGGGAGAACAAAGGAAAAGTGTCCCTGCGGCCCTTCCATATTGCATCAAAAAGTTAGACAAGCCTCTACCGAAGGCTTTTTGAACTTCTTTTCCATCATTCCATCGCTATAGAACCTTCAGGGTTATAGATAATACAAGACATTACATCGACTATGTATTGCAATTGTCCCGCGTTATAATTAGCGGCCCTGGTGATGCAATACCCTTTGGTACCCGATGCGAGGCGCCGTGGTTGAAACATATGTCTCACATTTTCGACATGGATTCCTCATCGATATACAGGCATTTGAATGAAATTGGGTTTGTGTTAAAACGAAGGCGTTGTGACAGTTGTTTATTGTAGGGTGGTCGGATCTTGAAAAATTAGTTGACTCTTGTATAGCCCTGAATAGTGCTCACGAGTGGAATAAGTCCCATGCTCTTTCGCACAGGCGTAAGAATTCCTCTCGTTTCTGTCGCTGTGTTTCCGGGCTATCTCGCCCGGCACCGAAGGGTCCTCGTCGGGTTGCTGCTGGCCCATGACCCAGCGGTGGGCTGCCACCCTCCTCATATTCGGCCCGAGTCCGTCGCTTACTTGCACTTAGACTTCCATCCGGGGGAAGGGGGCCGTTCCGTGGAGACGGAGGCGTCGGTGGCTGATGACCGGTATAGTGTACAAGCTTAGGTAACAGTTCAGGCCGGCCGCCGGCCAGCTCATTTTGTGCCTCCTCCGCGGATTTGTATTCTCTTGGGCGATTAGAGAGAGGTGCTTGTGAATGGGACGGCGGTGGGTGGGCTGGAGAGGTTAGAGGAGCATGACTCGAGTTATGATACAACGAAGGCCGATTCGGCTCTCCATGTGGGGGTAAGCCTTGGTTGGCAAATACGTCCGAGATAGGGGGTAAACGGTTGTTCGTCTGGGTTGCAGGGACGTGATGAATATGAGAAGTACTAGATAAGTTTGATGGCTGATTTGCAACTTGTCGAGTCAAAGGATGCGGATTATGACGGCCAGTGAATGTTTGACCGAGGGGAGCTGACTGAATAACCCTCTCGTGGGCAAATTGCTCGTGTGACGGCGCGACGATACTTAGCCCTGGAGGTGCCTTGTTTCTTCTGATGCCCGGGGTCTTAGCCGCAAACTGACTAATAGGATCCTTGTCCTTGCTATTGTCGGGGCCAGGCCCGTCTCCCTTAGCAGACTGTTGCTGGAGTCTGGCTTCGATAATGCGTCGTTGTTGTTCCCTAACATTCATGCTCTGTTGCAAATGTTCTTTCATTACAGGATCCTGTGTAATGAAGCCGGGCGAAAGACATGCTAGTCCCACTTCCTGAATACCAAGGCCGTCTCTCCCTCCTAGCGCCGGGCGGGCCGTGGCTGCGCCAGAGCCGGTAAGAGTATTCTTGGAGAGATCCAGTTTCCGAGGGCGATGCCGCGTAGGGATTTCTGGAGACCCTGGCTCTTTCTTTACAATGATCTTGAGCCCCGAATTATTTGAAACATTTCGAAGACTAGAGCAATGTTACACACAAATTAGTTTTATAGCGGACAGGCATTTTGATGGGTAATCGAGTCTTTAACTAAGATGAAGGCTAGTGAAGAGAGGGGTGTCGCGGGGTGGGGGGGGATAGAGATAGGTAGGCTTACGCGCTAGGTGGCGAGGACTTTTGTAGCTGGATTGGACTCTGGCTTGACGAACGCTGGGTTGGAGAAGTATTGGTGGCGATCGTGTGAAGGTGCGCAGTGCGTGGGACTGAAGGGGATGAAGATGCTGCAGCTGCGCTGGTTGCAGGGGCTAACTCAGCATACGCCGACCTGTCATAAGGAGCCGGAGACGGGGCCATGGCAATTGCTGCGCTCATGATGGAAAACAATAGTATATTCTCGGGTTTTCTTGGGGTCTCTGGGGTTTTGATGGCTTTGGTTTCTCGTCCTGTCTTTCCCCCTTGCTTTGAGCTTGATAAATCTCGTCTCTGATTGTCAGCTGAGTTACCGGCTGAATGGTTGATGCACTCCCAAACACGAACAGCAAGTCGGGATGGTGCAGTATGGGGACCTGGGTATTGGCCAGGGGTTCCCAGTTGTGAACTGTAGGCTTGAACTCTTCCCGCCAATTCTCGTACCAGTTAAAAAATCAATTTGACAGCGATTTGACACTGTCTAGAGGGATGATTGCTTTGAAATAGAGGCGGTTCGAAAAGAAACAGTGCGAACTGCCGAGCGGAGGATAATTAATTACTGGCCCGGAGCCTTGAGATGCGTAAATAGCAACCGGCTTGTTTGCCCTGCCCCAATCGTGCAATTCGTCGTCTTTCAAACCGGTTGGCCGCTGACTTGGCCAATGGAGCCCACCGGCTCGATGATCGTCAATTGATACGTAGTCGGCGTAGAGAAAGACCGGAAACGTGGGTTGTGGGCAAGGAGTGCTTGGCTGTCGCAAAGTTACTGGCCCCCTTTTCCCGGTGCAGCGTCCAATATGTATTGGTGGTGACGTGCAGCGGTCGGTTTGGTGATATACGGCGTCCCCAATGGCAGATTGTGCTGTGCGCCCGGCCTGCAACTGCGACGCTGGGACGTGTGTAATACGGCTGCAATGGAGGGGTCCCCTGAATTTCGGATACTATCCCGGCCACTGTTCTTCTAACACTAACACACACATACGCGCGCACGCACACAGACGGCCAGATCTCGCTCGGTAACCGGATCGTCTCGCGTTCGATTCGATTCGCCTTCTTATCTAGCCCAACAACAAGATGGGGATTCCGTGTTCCCTTTCTCTTAGTAAACGTGTCGTGTTGGGTTGCACCCTAATCGCGGCCGCTGCAGGGTGCTAGCTCGGGCCGTTACACAACCAGACAAGCGGCCAAGATGGGATGTCTCTCAGGTCGGTCGATATATAGCAGCGGCAAGGCCAGTGGATGGGTCTCGATAGGACGGCACACGCGCGCGCGAGACTCGGGAGAATGAAAGGACAGGATGAGAGGGGATGGGGACCTGTACCCGTGGAAACAGCAGACAGCTACAATTGGAACGTATAGCAACGACAATAACGGCTTCGGCTTCTGCTTCTGCTTCCTCGCTTGACAACGCCTTCCAATAAAGACCGGACAGGGACCTATGGTAGGTATTACTGTGAAGTAGGGGAAAGAAAGAAGGAAAGAAAGGGCAGGCAGGCAGGCAGGTAGGCAGGTAGGCAGGTAAGGTAGGGTAGGGTAGGGTACGGTTGTAAGGTAAGGCAAGGTTAGATCGAGAATGAGATGGGTAGGTAAAGGAGCCAGCACATGCCTGGAATAGGGCAAGAGGGAAAAGAGAAAGGTAAGGAATTGGATGGTGGGTGTGAAGGGAAACGGAACAAGAAGCGCAATGCAATGTAATGCGGATACAGCAGACCAGAACTCGACTCGATTCGAGAAAAGTGAGTGTGGAAAAGGTTGCAGGCAGGTGGGCACCAGCCGATGGAACAGGGTATGTAGAGACGTCAGGGAAAGCGGTTTCGAGAGGGTGGAAGAGGGGCAAGGTTGATTGGCGTCAAGCTGCCTCATCCTCATCGCCTGTGTCGTATATACAGTGGAAGATGCTACCTGCCAACGAACTAGCCCAGGTAGGTACTGAAGTAGCGATACTGGTACGGTATGATACGTGCTAACTGGGATCTGGCGAAATTGATTACTGGGGCAGCTGGGGACCTGAAGTAGGTCCATAGTGTATGTACATACATACCCATATCGGGCCCATATCTGTAGTGTGCCCATCGAAACGGGCCCCATCGACTGGGAAGGAGGCCTGTTGATTGGTTCAGAAGGGGGCGACAGGTGGATACTCAACGAGGCGCCAAAAACGGACAAGACACAGTTACTGAGTTGAACTACGGACAGACCACGGACCCTCTGTCGCCAGGTGCTATCTACGGTCTCAAGCCCCGGAACAGCCCTGCACCGTATGTCACAGGGCTTCGGGAGTGCGCCATTGGGTACTAAGCAATCGAGCAGCCAAGATAGTTATTACTGGTTAGGAAGTTACAGGTATGTAACTACACATGTCTTTACCTTAGGTAGGTAGGATCTGAGCAGGAGTCCTTGAGGCAAAGCCCCCCCTTGACTGCCCGAACCGCACTAGGTAACTACCTAGTGTTACAGGCTTGTGTGCTCTTTTTTTTTTTTTTTTTTTTGGCTCCGGATTCCTTTTCTGACGGGTGGGCGTGGACGATGATGATAGCAACAACAACGCCTGCAGTGAGAATTGCCTACAGGTAACTATCAACCTATATTTCCAAGGCCATGAGTCGTGGACACATCACGCCGTACCTAGGTAGGTGGATGATAAGTACTTAAAGGTGGAGTAAAACGTAGGCAGGTGGTATACACGGCCACCCGACGAAGAGGTTTGCCAGCTCCCCTGTCCAAACGATTGTTATCGCCGTGGATAATGTATCTTCGATATACAAGTAACTAACCTATGTATGTAATGAATGCATATGGATGTACCTATATATGGATGTATATATGTATATATCTCCCCGGAGGTAACGACCTACCTACCTACCTACCTAAGATCCCTGGTTGTCTAAATCGAGACATGATGGATCTTTCAAGGCTTACTGTGACTTCACGTCATCGGGCTAGGTATGTCACGACCGTCACGACTAATACACAACAGTCGTATGACGGAGTACAGCCGCTTTCCACCGGAGTGCAATTGTGAAACTGTTTAATGGCTTGACACAAACCAGCTGTATAATACCAGGTAGACACGTTTCCCCCTCCCCTCCCCTTTCCCCTCTATCTTGTTGAGTTGGAGAAATAGACACGGCAGCCCCTGTGAGAGCAGTTCCGCACACACTCCTAAACCTGTGATTTATTTACATACCATATAGGTGCGTGTGTAGTAGGTAAGCATATATAAACTTGCATCTACTGTAATGTTCACAGAGCTAACCATTACTGTAATACGCCGTAGTGAAGAGGCAGGGACAGAAGGACAGATGGACAGAGGGACAGAGGGACAGACATACAAATATGGCAACCCGTCGTTCAAGTCCCTATTTTCTTTTCGCACGCTCCCTCTAAGCCATCTTGCCCTTGTTGTTAGAGGCGGGTAACCCGCGTGCATGGTGCGACCAAACCGTTAATGCCAACAGGGCAGGCTTCCAGTGGACGTATACACCTGTCAACAAACCATTGAATTTTGAACAGCAAGGAATGTGCCAATCGGCGCCTTTGAAAAATCGTCAAGTTGTGTCATTTGTCCAGCCATGCAACACCGACACGAGCAGCGACCGAATCAGTTACGTCTTCGTAAATTACTGGATTCTGGCATGCGGGAAACCCCAAGCAACCTCGAAACCATCCTGAGCCCCACTCGAGGGACTAACCCCAGGCCACCCTTGTGCTCCGTACAGCTCCGTACTTCAGGTGAGATCAGGCGAGACAAGAACCTTGTCGGGGATCCCTGTCAGGCGGGAGCAAACGCTCGGATTGTTCACATTGTCAGTAGTGTACACGTACAGCACGCTACGGTAGATTAGATAGGCATGTGCTTGTAGGTAGTTACACGAATAGCACTCTAGTCCATAGTCGATAGCAGATAACACACCCCTGGGAATAGTATATAAGATGCGTGAGGATCTAAACAAGATGTGTCCTGGCTTAACTATACTACTAGTCTATTAGCTAGTTGATCAGCTCAAGATGATGGATCCATGTCAAGTAGTGTAGGTACTGGTGATTCGGGTGGTAATTTGGATGGCCCAGTCGTCGCAAATATTGAAACATGGTACACATGCCCTGTTTGAACCACCCTTGCTCTTCGAATTCCCCTCGGTATCTTGACCCATTTCTCCGTCGCTTGCCCCTCCATGAAGAGTCAAGAGGAGAAGGGACAATACTAATACAATTACCCAAAGGCCATTCTGCGTACTGTAAGTTGCGGAGTTGCGGTCTGAGGTACCTGGAACCGAGCTGGATTCATGAACCAGCCGCCACCAGACGGAGCAATCGCCACCACCATTTCATGCAGGATCTCTATCGCGTAGACCTAAGATCCTCGGCGGCGGGGTCCCATTGTTTGAAGTCCCTGTCGATCCCTCGCTAGGTCGAGTTCTGAGAGGAGGGATTGAACCCTGGTCAACGGACCAGTGAACGCCGCTATGAATGCCACTACACTATACACATAGTTAGTGAAGACTCGACACTTTGAGCATTCCAGTCTCTGTGTTGAGTATGTCGGTCGTCTGCTATGCCTGCTGACTGAGTATATCTCGGCGACCGAGCGTCGCAAGTCCTATCAAGAGCCGCTCCTAGCAAGTCGAGGCTTGAGTGGGTTGGTCTCTTATCCATTCTAGTTATTCTGTTGCAGTTTCAGTGCAGCCTCTGCGGGACAGCCATGTGATGTCACTCACTACCTACGCTACATTTTCCTTTGGGTGGCAATGATTCGAATTTCCAAACATCTAGAATACTCGCTAGCGAAGGGCATTATGTCCGGATTCAGCAACTGCCTGTACCAGATAAATTCAAAAGCCCGGAATCGGCATCCATCCGAGGGCTAGACTTGTCCGCTCGGCGGGGGGGGTTGCTTAGTCCCTCCTTAGACTCATGCCTCATGCACTCTATCTCTTAGACAACTAGGCTTCTCGGTATTTGGGGAAAAGCTGCAGCCACGGCGGGCACTTGTCATGGTAAAGGTATGAGAAATGGCGCGACCAATCAAACCGCCTCCTTGAATCGTGGCTTATTGAGGCACGTTTCCCCCCAAGAGACCATGGCTGGGCGACTCACCAAGAGGCTCTGAATGCCACAAGATCGTTAACTACCGTATTGCACACTTTTGCCTTGCAACGCTAATCTACCCAGCTGTGCGTCTTGTCGACATGATCCAAACCGATATCTCATGTTGCTGACGTGAGTGCGGTACACTGCAGTCGTGTGGCGCGAGGCTGCATTCGGTATGACTACCAAGTATGTAGGTATGCTGGGGTTCGGGTGGCGGGCAGTGGGCAGAGGGCCGTGGGCAGAGAGGGTAGATGAGATCTCCCGTGGTGCTCGTGAGAGCCAGATAGGAAGCTGCGGGTAATTGTCCTCATACGTAGCAGACTGCTACGCATGAGCGAGGATGGGTTTGTGAAGTCTGGACCTAGATTCCGGCGTGGGGTAGGTAACCGTATGTAGGTATGTACATAAAGTTGCTTCTGGGGCAGGGCGATGGGTTAGTGTCGACTAGACCACATCGGAATTGCAGAATGCGGCACTGTAACCCTCATTGTGACGATGGGCCAAGCGAGCAAACAGGCTGCATTCTCGATGGCGATTGTGGGGACTGGCTCAAAACAGGCTTATTAGACAGAGCACAACCGTGAGCAACAGCCTTGGAAGTATCCGCAAAAACTGCAATCCAGATTCGCAATCGAGTCGCTATTGAGCAATATACCGCACTGGCCCCACGGGGGCACACGAAGCCCTCTCGCTGCGTGCCAGTGCGTCCGACTATTGGTTTCCTTTCCGGGCATTGATGGTCGAACCGATCGCTTGCCCTTCGTTCCTGGCGGCAACCGCTGATATTAATTGACTATTCGGAAATGAGACGCTGCTGGATTGGAAGCTCGCCTATCTTGAGACTAGTGCTACCTCTGGCTGCTTTGACTTTGGTGTGTGAAAAAATGGGTAGACGAGTCAGCACTTCGAGTTATCTGCCGGATGTCTGCAGCTGCAGTGGAACAGGCGTTAGTTAGTAGGGGCGGCGGCAAGAAAGGCTTGGTGCAAATTGCCCTTACTAGGTACTGAACCTCTAGGTACCTAGGTAGGTATGTATAATTACAAAGATACCTAAAGTCTTTGCATAAGGTACCTAGGTAGGTACCTACCATGTAAGGTACCACTGCTTATCGCCCGCCATGTAGCTGGTAGACCCCCTCCCCCCAAAAAATTCTCTTGTGAGTTTTACAGTTGCAGCTTGAGCCTTGCCTCAGCCCCATCACACTTAAGTTTTTTTTAAGTTTTTTTTTTTTTATGACTTGCAACTAGACGGTTAAACGTATCTGGAAGGGCCCCTCTCGCTTCGAAAGACGTGACCAATACCCAATAAGGAAGGAAAAAAAAAAAAAAAAAAGAGAGGAAGGAAGGAAAAAAAGAAGATATGCCTTCAGCAACAAGAACTCGCACCTCTAGCGCCGAGGACGCTGACATGGAGGATGTCGCCCCTCAATCTGCACAACGGCCAGTTGATAGCCAAGAAGGCGGGGATCCTATGGAGCAGGACAAGGAGGATAACGAGCTCACGGAGGAAGAAGAGAACGAAGAGCCCCAGAGAGTTCGCATTGTAAGTTTTGCCATCTCGATTCTGAGACTTGCATCAACAGATGGCATTGACAAGTATTGAATTCCAGCTGCCAGGATCTACGAGCACAGCGGCATCCTACGAATTTCTTAAGGAGGGCCACACTCTCGGTAATGCCCTACGGTACATCATCATGAAGAAGTTTGTGAACACGACATTGCTCGGCGCAGCCTCCGCTCGAGCCATAACTAACTTAAATATTAGCCCTGACGTTGAATTTTGTGCTTATGCTATTCCTCATCCATCCGAGGAGAAGATGAATCTGAGAATTCAAACTTATGGTAGGGGCCCAATTGATAAATTCCACTGCCTTCGCGATAGTTCGACTGACTGACTTGGGCCTTCTAGATACAACAACAGCCACTGCAGCATTAGAAAAGGGGCTTCAGGATCTTGAGGATCTATGCGACGTAGTGTCTGAAGAATTCTGGACACAAAGAGAGAACTTCATGGCAACGAAATAGTGACGTGCTCAACCTATGATGATTTGAGCTTCAACGGATTTGACAGACGCATGAGGTACATAGGGCTCATGAGGGATAGTAGAGTATAGTGCGGCGTTTGGCGTAAGATGAACCACATCTCAAGGGATAGTCAAGCTTCTTGTTCTATTCCGTACGATATGTGGGATGGATTCCGATACCCACTTCTAGTTGCGACCCTGGGATATGTTAATGAATCTATGCGTGAGTTGGCTGCTCATATGTACTTGCTTCTAAGAAACCTTGCATGAAGTTCCGTGGTAGCCTGTCCGATCCTCGGAAGTTCTCGGATTCAAAGTACGACATAACATGCGTGGTCTGCTTCCAGAAATTCATCATTTCCTGCGCGATAAAATATCAGTCAATCGTGCCAGCCGGGTTGGTGGTTGAATTCGTCTGCTCGGCCTCGGTAGCCAAAGGAATTCGCGGAGATATAGAAGCGCTGGGACGGACCTGGTATTCGGCATTGTTCTGAAGGAGCAGCACATCGACAGCTCCTAGCTTGCTCACGTATCGGTTTCGTTCGAATTCCTGTCGCATACGCGTACGGATGGTAGATACGGGAAAGGGAACCGAATACATGGTTTGGATCTCAGGAGCCTATCGACAGTCCAGTAATTTAAGCCAATGCGTCGTCAAATATGTGTGGGGGGGTCGATCGTCGAGAGCGAAGGGGTATATAGACTGTGGTTATGAGGAATCGGGGAAGCCTACAGCTCGAATCCATTCTCGATAGGCCGCAAGCACTCGGCGCTTTGCGTCGTTCCAGTTGGCCGCTGCAATACTAATTAGCGTAGACTTAAGCGCGGGCGATAATGTACTGACACTGGCGCGTTACTCGCGCAAATTGCGTAGGAGTGACTGCCATCGTGTGTGATCTCTGCTGTATTGATGTAGCATGAAGTTCATGCAAGCGACGTCAAGCTTGGAATGTCTGGAGGGCTGTGCATCGAAGCCGGGGAGACGCAAGCCACATGTTGCTTAGTCATGCCGAACCAACTTTACCTGTCTCGAGGACCTAGATACCTACCTACCTAGGTACTACTAAGTACTTAAGGTACTTAAAGCTAACGCTAGGTAAGTACCTAGGTAGGTCAGGTGGGTACTTACGTATTAATTAAGTCTTAGGTAGCCTCCTCCATTTCCTGCCTCCTACCTACCTACCTGTCTAGGTAACTATCTAGTTTGACGTGCGACCGACAGCCTCGCCCCACCCACTACCATCAAAGCCGACATCATTTATCAAAGCCGACACCATACAAACGCTGTGACCTCTGCGATCTCCCTCGACGGCCACACGCCGTCCGTCCGCCACACGCCGATTCGCAAACAGGAAGATATCGAAGGAGGCATAACCATGCCCCCCATCCGCTCACACGCCGCACGGGGTAAGAAGCCACCCGCGGGCTTCGACGACATCCAAGACGACCTCGAAGTATTTGGGATCAAGATGAAGGACGCGCAAAACGCCCCGACGAACAACATACCGAAGCACCAGGCGCAGTGGCCTATATTCCAGATTGCCCATCAGCGCAGTCGCTATGTCTATGAGCTGTATTACGAAAAACAGGCGATCAACAAGCCGCTCTACGACTGGTTGCTCAAGAACGGTTATGCCGACCCTATCCTCATTGCCAAATGGAAGAAGCAGGGCTATGAGAAGGTGCGTTTTGCTCGCCACCAGAATTTCCCTTCTGCAGCGGGGAATATACGGATAGTGTCCTCAGTGCCATGACCTATGATTTTGCCTGTGCCTAGAGCGGGCTCTGGCACGCGAACTCAGATGGCACTCGGCAGATCCAGGTGATTGGTAGCCTTGGCATACTAGTATAAACGTCGACATTGCGCTGAGGAGCTACTAATCCTAACCCAAATCTTGTGCTGTCTGTGCATTCTCTGCAATGGCGCTAACTTCTCGACCTCTTCTCTAGTTATGCTGCCTAAGGTGTATGCAAACCAAGGAGACGAATTTCCAATCGACATGTATTTGCCGCGTGCCGAAGGCGCAATTGAAAGGCGAACAAGATGTACAGTGTGTAAATTGCGGCTGTAGGGGATGTGCGTCAAGTGATTGAAAGGCGTCAAAATTATCTTGGCTAAAAATACCCGGTATCAGGAGTTTGGTGTTTGTTGGAGGTTCTCATGTGTACAATCAATAGGGCATCCATATACTTGCGGGCTCGACCATTTCGTTTCCCAGGATTATCTCCGCAAATGGGATTTAAATGCGATCCTCGATTTCCGGCCTCTAGTGGCCAGTAGGCTGCTGATTTATATCTCATCATCACATCGCTTTCATTTCCATCGTCGCTTCGTACTGTGGAGAGTGTATATTTTCCTCCTTATTGACCCACATCCGAGCTCATCCTTTCGCAAATCCCGCTTTCCCTCTGCCTCTGCCAAATCTCACAGCTGTAGGGACGAATCGTAACGATGACAGAGCACTAGCCAAATCATCCATCTTGGTATCCGGTGCTGCTCTAGAAGAAGCTTTCTCCGGCATTTCCAGAGAGCCAACATGTACCGCTTCCCTCTGCTCATCCTCATGAGGTCTTGCCGCGTCTCCCTTTTGAAGGGGTTGTTTACGTTGTGATACCACACCAGAGAGAGCTGCAGTCGACGGTCTCCTCCGACGGTGCCCTCCGTCTAGCAGAAGGGACTGCCTACCGTCAATACCGTCCTTCGTAAGGGCAAAAAAGTAATTCTTGGGATACATATGTTTGTCGATGAGATGGCTGCGTCTCTTATAAGGAGTCCTGCATTTCCTATCACACCCTTGTACGAAACAAGAGTACTATGCAAATGTTAGGACAGTCTTCTGGATATGGTTACGGGGGGGGTTGTGGCGCACTGTATACTCGCCCTTATCTCTTTTCACAGCCACGAAGACATCGTGACAATCCTCGAAATGGACATTTAATAGATGCTCCGAAGGGAAGTTCTTGCAACATTCGGCACACCGGTTCATGTGCGATTTGTTATAGTGAGCTTCGTAGTCACCATACGTTGCAAACGACAGCACCTCATGATGTGGGGGGAGTGAGCATCTCATCTCAATGTCCGGACTAGTATCGACAGCTGACTCGTCGATTTCCGTGATCTTGCTGGCTGGTCGTGGTGCGTCTTGCAGCCGGAAATCATCAGAACAGCCGGTGATGTCTTCCGGGTACTCTTCTTCAGGCTCGCGTGAGCGCTTCATCCCGTGCAGCGTGAGAGATATTAGGGTGGGGTATATTACATTAGCAAGAATAGTCGTTCGTCTCTCACAGAACCCTTATGGGGTCCGGACCTGTATGGGCACGAAGGCTCCCTGCCGCATCAAAGGGATACGAGGGCGTGATTAAGTTCCTTGAGGTCGTCCGTTGGGTTGACACCCAATACCAAGTTGGCCAAGCACGGCAAGACTGTTGTGCAAGAACGGCAGCAAATGTATGCTCAGGCCTGGACATGTATCGACACTACGGGGAGTGTTAAGTAGAAGAATCTCGGATGATAGAGCGAGGATATGAACGATAAGTAGGTACCTGAGATCGGTATCTTCCTAGGTAGGTAGTAGGTTAGTAAGTGAGGCTATGTCGGTGGTAGAGTCTCTCAACAGATTACGTAGGTAGGTACCTACCTACCTGGGCAGTTTAACTGAGCGGTCAGGGGGGGATATATCAGTTACCTGGGCACCTAAACTGCCAGCCTAACTTATGGGTACCTAACAAGTACCTCTGAGATAGATATTGCCATCGCGAATCGGAATAAGGAATCTAGCCCGAGCCATGCCGCTTTGAGCCCGAGCGCAACCTACGAAAGACCCTATTTTTTCATAACCCAAGATGAAACAAACTTGCATAATTTCTAATATACGCTTTACCGTAACCCCATTCAAAGATAGGATCGTTTTAGAATCAAACGGATTTTAGTATGCACCATAGGAAGTCGCTCGGTCCCCGGCCAGAAGCCAAAGTGGGACTAGTGGCCAAAGGTGGTGGCTTGGGACGGCCACTCGAGCTTTGCAGCCACAAGCACCCCAATCTTATACTATCTCGCGACCTGCGGGTTGTGTTAATTCGAACCACGATCGGCCCCTTCTCGTGCAGTGCTTCCATCTTTTGGTCCTTACACAATCTAGATGATTACATGCAGAATCAGAGTTCCTAAGACCTCCGAAAGCTTTTTCTATTTAACTGCGACGCCGGGGTTCTTGCCGCAGCCCCGCAGCATCTCAGTTACTTCACGGGTCTGGGCTACTGCAATCGTGTGAGCCGGCGGATCTCGGTCTTCCGCCACGGCGCAGACGCGGCCTTTAGGTGAGTCGCAGCTCCTGCCTGTTTTCTGGGCTTCGGTTGGGGTTGACTGTGTGCTCCTCTCACCCCTAGCAGCCGTCTGATGACTGAGTTTCCGCAACAATCGTGTCTTTGTACTTGAGCATTGGGTACAACGATGCCCGCCTCGAACCCAAGTAAGTCGGCGCGCATTAAACCTAGATCAACCTTCGTTGGCAAGCAGGCGATGTCATCGTGGCCTTGGAATCTCGTCAAGCCCGCAGAGCCGACGCCCGGGACGGACCGCCTGTCCGCTGTAATACAGGCTCAGCAGCATATATTCGATTCAATCCTATACCACCACGCTAGGTCTGGCCACTAGTAACGCTAAGGGCGGTTAGTTGCGGGGTGGTGACCCACCAGCTCTAAGCTTGTTTAAGAGTGATACTAAGTAGATACTGTCAAAACAGACGGTTGGGAAAAGTCCTGGAGGTCATCCCTGCCACCCCCCCTCGCCCCCTCTCCACCACATCCTAAAGCAAGTCTGGGTGGTATAGCTGATTGGTTGGCTATGCCAGCCCAGTCATGCTGACTCGGCAAAATCGCTGTATTATATAATTATAGTGGTCACCTTGAAGTACTTATGTTTGCGTAGTGCGCAAGGCTGATTTGATGTATTTTGCAGATGCTTACGTAGTATGTAGAGGAGGTTATTTTCTGAAGCGTGACCGTTAGTTTCGAAAGTGTCTAGGTTAAAGGTACGGTCCTAATACTGAAGTGTGGTTGTCCCAAAAAACCGAGGCGGAAACCAAGTCCTTAAAACCAACCAATCAGATCACACTGCTTCTTACGCTCTGCCATTGCAGCGTCAGAAACCATACATGACGGGGGTGCTAAGCCCTGCCATCTAGTCGCATGTCCCGACTAAACCAGTTCAACCTTGCTTCTCAGGCTCGTTCCGAAAAGGCATTGTATGAAATCTTGAGAGCTGAAAGCCCGACACCGTATGGTTCGAATATCGTACTATCTGTAGCCCTGTCCCGTGCCAGTCCGAATATTGTATCAGTTCGTAGTATAGGCCTGTACCGGTCTGGGATCGTACTGATCGGCTGCATCTGTACTGGTTCGCATGTTGTACTGGTGATGTCGGAAACCAATGGTTGGGTTTAAAATTCGGATCGTGTGGATCGTGCGGGCTAGCACTGAGATTGGCAGCTCCTGCTGCCGAGATGTCCAAGCCCGCAACGCCCACGATCAAGGGCTGGACATCTGGTGTCCGTTTCCCGACTGCTCTGATAATAGCACGCTGGCCGGTTGCAATCTATCTTGTACGGATTCGGCCTCTAGGAAGGAAGGCAACGCTGTACTATATGGTTCTTAAAGATATAGCAGACTATAGCAGACTGCAGGGCCCCTTTCGCAAAACGTAAGTAGGCTCAATTAGTCTTATACCAACCAATCAATTATGCCAATCTTCCGCTCCCGCCATGTCTCCCAGCTTTCTCCAAGTAAAGAACGAGAGCGCCACCCCGCAGCCAGGCAGCGGATGGCGACCAAAAGAAGATACCAAGCTCATAAAACTTCTAGCTCGGGGCAACGACTGGACAGCGATTAGCAGTGCACTCCCGGGGAGAAGCAAGACGAGCTGCATGATGCATCACCACCAAACCTTGGCTCCTCGAATGCGGCTCAGCTTCTGTCTCCACCCTTCGGAACCTTGAGGCGCGCAGGCTACCATGGCAAGGTTACCAGTTCGAATCCTAACACTCGGTAGTGGAGATACTCTACCAACAACATCAAGTTGGCAAGCTTCTCGGCACCCTCGAGAGGAATCGCGTTGTAATTGGATGCTCGGATACCTTTTAGCTCCCGTGATCGTATTGCTTTATCGGGGATGATCCGGTAAATAGTAGTATAGGCCTCAAGTGCTTTATAAATAAGTTGAGTTTTGTTTTGGGATAAGATCTGCTGTCGTTGGACTTTAATGAATATATTCAAATGAACCAGAGAGGGTATTTCAACAATATATACTTACTCAAGGACACTTAGTGTATTATAAAGACTATTATTTTTAATAATAGTTTCGAGTTCGGAGATACGAGGCGGGATTGGTAATGCGAGCTGTCTCACCAAGGCTGTAGAAGGCTGTGGTAGAAATCGTTTCTGAACAATAACAACAGTCATGCCAGTTGATCCAAGGTTCTTATGGGCGCCGAAGAAGATGGCTGAGAAGTTAGGTGTCGGGATCCTCCTCGAAAGGATATTAGAGCTCATACCAGCGACAACAACTGGTCCGTCGGGCCCCGGCTCGAGACGCTGGGGGAATCCAGGGAACTCGACACTATGAGACTTTCGAGACTCAAGTGGCAGCCTCCAATCATAGCATCACCAACCATTTTCACATAGGTTCTACTTACCGGAGGGACGAACAAGGTCGGGTGATGTGTCCTCCCGCATCAAAGCTCACTTGTACGATGACGTTCGAGAGGCACGAAGATGTCCAAAAATGTCCAAAAGCATCTATCTTCGATGTACCCAGGACTGCAGCTGCCCCGCCCAGCTGTGACCGAAAATGGCTGTCAAGGAACATTCAAGAGCATGAGCATTTTGGGAGTTCGTATTGACCAGCACGAATCGCTCACGTCAACAACATGACTGTTCTTGGACTGAACGAGCGAACTGTAAAGCTACTTTTGCCTTCCCGAGCCAAGTACGGACGGACACATGTCAGAAAGGTGCACGAGAAGAGAAGATTCCCGTGTCCATTTGTGGACGAACACGACTGCAATTACATGTTTGCTAGCCAAGGTGCCGCCCAGGAACATGCGAAGGTATTGCATGAGAACATTCGCTATCCTTGCCCGCTTGCAAAGGAGAACAATTACGAGTTGGTTTTCCGTAGCAAGACCGCAGCCAACATACATGCAAGCCCAGCACACAAAAATCGTCGATTTCTGTGCCCTCACAAGCTGACGAGCACCATTGCTTCAAAACGTTTGCGTCTAAGCAGGATGCAAAAGAAGCACCCGCTTAAGCACATGGGAATCAGGTTTCCATGCCCTCAAGCTGACAAGTACAGCTGCCCTAAAACGTTCATATCCAAACGCGACGGGACGGAGCATTTACGGATACACTCAGCGACCAACCTTAGCTGCTCTGTTGCAGGAGAATATGGGTGCGATTCAGTTTTCACTTGGCCAAAGGAAGCTCAGAGATACGCGAAAATTCATACTCGCCATTACATCTGTCCACATACTGGTTGTCATGAACGATTTCAACCCTCTAATGACGCTCTGCTACATGCGGAAGACCCAAATCGCCGACACATCAGACTCTTTCTATGCCCCGTCCAGACGTGCCGGTCAGCCGTGACTAGCAAGCGATTGATTCTGAGCGAGGTCGGGAATGGCAATCAGATATGGTTGCACCGTCTACACGGACGTGCATTCTCGACTGGCTCACGCGCAGAGACGGCGCTGGCGACGGCAAGGTAACCCTCTGATAAAACGACTCATATCTAGTTGGACATACTGCCCTCTGGATATTTTGAGTCTGAGCGTTGCGCCTGAAGGCGAAGGACCCCTTAGGAGAAGCAGGGGACACGCCCGCCTGATGCGCCGGCTGGAGGCGGAGATGCGGGACTTGCGGGAGCTGCAGGAGGAGCTGCGGACATCGCGTCTTGGGGGGAAGGGAGGCTGAGATTAGTGGTCTTGGGGGACCTGAAGTTTGGTTGGCAATTCCAACGTTTTCTGGCAATCTCTTTAGCTTTTCATAGGTAGCCCGCAGGTTTTGACTAGGTTGGCTGGCAGCTTTGGTCGGATGGTCCCAAAACAAGGTTCGTTGAAGGTTCTTCTGCTATAGCAATTGGCACACATTTGGGAAGAGTTATCTTCATGCGATTTTCTAAAGACGACCTAGTTAGCGGGAAACTAGTATGTGCTTCATTCCTGGTTCGATCTACGAGCAAGCTTCTCTACCTTTGCATTTATGTCAAAAGTTGTCTTTGTGCAATCCTAATGTTTGAGTATACATTTAATGCATGGCAAGTTAACTCAAAACCCTGAACAATATTACCTAGAGAAATTTTTTTGGAAGAATCTCTCAATTAGAGTGAATGTAAAGGTGCGGTGTAGGTGTAGTGTCTTCCATAATTTCTGCCTTCTCTATAAGCTAATAAGCAACCTCGGGATAGCGCATAAATTATAAAATTGATGGCATGGATACAACAAGTTTTAGGCTGCGTATCGATTCAATTTACGGTGGGAGTCTAACGGTTTGAGAACCGTTTCGCTCTGCATAAATAATGCATCGATGTAGCTCCTCGGTCACGTGACTGACAATAGGGTGAGCTGAGCTGCTTGAGCAAAAGGGGTGACTGCGCTAAGCCGAATTTGGGCGATTTTGGCATTTGATAAAACCTAGAACCTCCTTACTGGGGCAATAAGAGCTGCTCCAGATAAAATAAATGCTTTGTTACAGGCTTGTACCTACTTATAGACCAATAATAACGGCTAAACAACATAGTGTTATAAACATTTAAATCTCTGCTGTTTAAAACAATATAACAGCATAAAATAGGTATATAATAAAAGGCTAAAAGAGTGGGCATTATGCCTGTACAAGCACTATAATTCTAGGCTGTCCTAAAATAAAGAACCCTTCGGCGCCTACGTGGGTGGTGGGGTGCCTATCTATCTAGGTAACTACCTAGTATCTACTTAAGTACCTATAAACAACAAGGCCAAAATATAGTCGTGTATATTTGAATGCATACGAAGTAGCCAGACCCTAATCAACTTTAGACCACTGCCAAGTATATCAAGGTTTATTAGATAGGCTACCTAGTCGATAGGTAGATACATGCAGAGTGGCCCTAAAGAGAGAAAGAGAGAAAGAAAGAAAGAAAGAGAGAGAGAGAGAGAGAGAGAGAGAGAGAGAGAGTCACGAACATTTGTCGGTATAGGTAGGGCTTTCAGGCCAAGGCCGGCAGCGGGGTAATAGAATGCGTGGAGGCAAGGCAAGGTTTGTTTTATCTCAAAAGTAAGTAGGTCTACGTTTGTGAACTCTTGGACAAGACCCAGGCCTTTCTGTCTATGTGCAGTGCCCCCCCAACACAGCTGTAGGTACCAAAACTTGATAACTACCAAGTACCTACTTAGAACTTGCCTTAGGTAGGTAACTAACCTAGATTAGACGTTAATACTACTACTACTATTAGGTAGGTAACTACCTGGGTGGGTACCTAGCTAGGTAGGTTAAGTAGGCCTTGTTTTAGGTATCTCGCTACAGTTCAAGCATACAAGTGCGTGCTACGTAGTTATCTGTCCTAGCTATCCTGGCTGTCCTGGCCTTGAAGCGCAACAGAAGCCCCCCCCACACCCGCAAGGCTTGGACACACAGTTCATCCAAGTCCCCCTTCCTGTAGACCCCGTCAACCTTCGCAGCCCATCACCTGTCACGCCAACAACCCATTTTCTCCCACACTCCGCGGACGACCAACGACGTCAGCGACACTGCACCCTGCGATCGCACTCTTTGCTGTCGTCCACCGTTATTTCTTTTCTTTGGTATTCCTTATTCTCTTATCGTCTCCCATCTGCGCCATCTCTTACCCAATGTTCCCACTATTTGCCTCCGACGAGAACATCGCTACCACCAACAAGCCTTCGACCGTGGCGCGCCCCAACCCCCGATCACCTCACCAGCAGAACTATGGATCGCCCATGTGTCCTCAGCACCAAGTCCAGTCCGTGTGATCCAATACCTTGGATGTGAGCCCCGCGCCGCCCACTCCCGGCCGATTTTAGCTCCTGTGCGCCCTGGATAGGGTGCCTTTCCGCTTCCACTACCTTATCGCGGCAGACCGAACCTGACTTCGTCTCGCCAATTACCCGTGGCACTTTCGCCATGGCTAACCCGAGGGATACAGCGAGGGCGAACTGGGAGTACGTGTTCAGGCTGCGGAACGCGGCGACCCCCCTCCCCCCCCGCTCCTTTACAACGCAAGACAGCCTGGTTGTGATCTGGTACGCCTTGCTAACATGTACATGGCAGAAATGCCCAGCAGATTCGCTCCGATATCCTGGGGAAACTCGCCCATCTAGCAAAGGAACGCGGCACTGTCAATTACACTAGTCGCTTCGAGGAAATCGAGCGGACAATGGCCGAGTATGCGTAACCATTCGTAGTGATTTCTGCCGATCTGGTGCTCATTATATCATAGGTTTCGCCTAGCCTGCCTGACGGTCATATCCAACGATTTTGATTATGCAGTAGGAAAGAAAGTCGAGGTCACCCTCTGGAATTGCCATATCTCTATGCATGGCGAGTATCGAAAGGTCTTGAGCCGTCTCAATATGCCAAGCCAAGTGGTGCAGAGGCGGAAGCTGGATAAGCTCTACAGAGCTTTTCTAAAAACCTCCGAACAGTTCTACTTTTTTTATATACAGCAACTCCACAGTCGTTTTTCCATTCCCGAGTTACAAAAAATTGCTCAGAAATCAAAATCGCAACCCCTTGAACAACAGGCCCAAGATGCCTCCCCCCCTGAGCCCATGCGAGCATTGGCTATGAAATCTTGCCAGATGACCTTAGTTCGCTTAGGCGACCTGGCTCGGTATCGGTGCCAGATGTCTGACAAGTTCTCCAAGGCCGCCTTCGACGCGGCTTCTGATTACTATAGCTTGGCGAATTGCCTTGATCCCGAGGATGGCTCTGCTCATCATCAGCTGGCTGTATTACACCAGCCCCTATCCCAGCATTTTGACATCGTCTATCACTTTCACCGGGCAATAGCCGTCTCCAAACCACACCAGTTGGCATTTCAGAATCTGGAACAGAAGTTTAAGAGTCCTGAAAGCTCCTCACAAGCAAAGATAGGCTCTTCAAAAGATCAATCGCAAGCCATGGCAACATGGTTTGTTCGGCTTCATACATTCTTTTTCCATGGGAAGCATTTTTCACAGCAATCCGAACTGGAGGAGGAAGTGTTGCACCGTTTCGAACTCTCCCTCAAGAGGGAGGCGCCTGCTGACGAATTATTGCTCAAAATGATCATTGTCAATATGGCAGCCTATGACATCTCGACAGAGAAAGTAAAGTGTAAGTTGCTATAGTCCCTTGATTCATCTTGCATGGCACTTGCTAAGCTTAATTTCTAGCTTCGTGGACTATGGAGGGCTCTCAATCATGCCAATTCCTGTTGAGATTCAACACCCGTATGATGTTGATTCTGGTCCGGGCACTTCATCATACTTTGCGTGATGATGATGCCATCACCACTATAACTTCTGAATCTACGGTTAGTGATGGTGAGAGTCGCATAATTTTCGCACCAACCGTACTCAAGCTCCTCCCCCTCGTACGCCTTTATCTTGCTTGGTCATATGTTACCAGGGCCGACTTAGTGCAGTACCAAGAATATCTCGAGCCGCATATCAAGGACCTCTACAGGCTACTTGCAGACGTACTTACCTCTCTTAACTTTTACATTAATTCAACAATGGAAACAGTCGGCTCGAAGTATCTTCTACCCGAAGACACCGAAGCCCAAGGCCTTCGACCACTTGATGATCGACGATTACCACTGTTCCTCCACATAGAAGAGCAAAAAGACTCTGTTCCACCAAAGCGCATTAAGACCCGAAAGCCCCAACAATACGTGTTTGGTCGTCAATTCAGACAAGAAACGGAGGCAGTTTGGCGCATTCGGGATATCATATGCTGTGGAGCGTTCCTAGCAGGAAGCGCGAAATTTCCTATAGCTTTAGTTACCCGGGTTAATCATGGTCGCGATATTGAGGAGTGGGTGATTGTGGATGGGGCATCAGCACCACATTCTTCCGATGAAGCTCGCTTGTCTCTTATCCTAACTAAACTCAATTTCCGAGACATCAAAAACAGCCCGGAAAACCCCGTCGAACAAGAGATGAACAAATTGCAAACGCAAAATAAAAAGAATGACGTTATCCCAATCACGGAGAACAGCGCAAAAACAAACATGCCCCTATTGGACAATTTGTCGAGTAAGAACAAGGGCAAAGGCAAGGGAAAGGGCAAGGTAAAGGGAAAGGGCAAGAGCAAGAGCAAAGATTTCAACAAGCCGTCTACAAACTACGAAGACTCGGATTTGAGCGAAGACACCGAGATGATTAATATGGTCAACAAGCTCCTGGATCCTGTAAATGACGTTCACCCACAATCAAGTCAGGCCCAGATGGACCCAAGCTACGGTATGCATTCGTCTACGGCAAACGAGATATTCGGTAATCTCGAAACAAGCCCAATTCAACCATCCCCGGTTTCGAAAACCATCCCAAATCTTCCGTGGGACTATTTTTATAAGCCCACCCCACACCGACCAAATAGTCAAGGCAGAAATCAAGCAAGTCCCAACGGTCTCAATGTACCAAGAAGTGCGACCAGTCAATTCAACGGGTATACTTCGTCATACCTCGAGGATCTCGGGGCGCCTTATTATCAAGCTCAACCGAGTTCCTTATCACCCCTTCCACACACGGGGCATCCCCAAAACTCGCCGATACCATCAACGTCAAGTCCTCGCCTTCCTCGAATGGACTATGGACTAGATACACTGGAGGATTCACGCAGTGCCGTGCTTGATAGCTTGAAGTCGGCGCTGCTCGCCCAGCATGGTCTTGTCGGGAATCATTCTTCACCAGGGGTTAGCCTTCAGAATCATACAAAGATCACCCCGGTGTGGGAGCACCAAAACGGAACGGCCGAATATCCGCTTCAAGCAAGAGGCTCCACCCACTCGCCCGGATACGGGTGTAACAACACCACCAGCTATCTAGAGAGCTCAGCCGGTCGCCAGATGAACGTGGCAGACATACAAAGCCCGCTCGGCCCACCAGGCCAAGGCAGACCAAGGCTCGGCCGGGCGCCGTCGACCACGAATGATAATCGTTTCCTAGCGACCATAGAGCCCGTTTATAACACCGATACCCAGCACGTACTATACCAAGGCTCACCAGGCTATCGCCAGCAGGACTCGACCCAACAATATGATCACTCGACAACTACCTCTTCGCTCGCCCTTTCTCATCCTAGTAGCGTAATTACGGGTACCCCGGGTGCTGTACCTGCGCCGCCGGTTAATACCATTACCTGTAACGGCCGCTACTACAACGCCACCACTCCATTCGGCCGATTGGGAGACGGGGCCAACAACAGAATAGATTCTACTCATTTCCGCAATCAGCTGAAGTCCGTAATAGGCACCTCAGAGCTCCCCTACGATCAGCAGGTCTTGCAAGGGGCGATGATGGATAATAACCGCAAGCCGCGCCCCAAGTAACGATGCCATACGGTAATGTCTGCTTCAGCTATGAGTAGGTGCCCTTCAAGATACCACGGTCGAATAGCATCAGCATGTGCCGAAAAGTCGACCAAGAGGTCACACCCTTGTACGAGCGTCCCACAGTCGCTCACCACTCGGAGGTAGTAACAGAACTAAGCATTCACTCTGAGGCGAAGGGTAGTAGATCCTCTGGCCTTGAGCAATCTAGCTTCAGTTTCTATAACCTACTGAGGCGGAAGCCCCAGATTTCTATAGAACTGTGATATGCTACCTCGCTGCTACGCACTTGCTCGGTTCAAGTCCGATATCTCCACGTGTAAAAAAATGGATTCAAAGTTCCCCAGTTGTTGAAACCCAACAAAGATATCATAATCAAAGAAAGAAAAAGTGTGGCCTTTTGTTTTTTTTTTTTAATATGCCATCGCCGGTGCCATGCTAAGCCAGCCAACCCACCCCTGCCCAATTTATAACGCCAGTCCTTTGCGTAAAGTTGAGTAACGCCAAAGTGTACCAGGTGGATGGTACCTAATGCTATCATTTCGCTGCTCCATATTCTTTGATCTCCTATGTCTCACCTTCCGGCAGATTTAGGTAGTCGACTAGGAGGAGGGTTGATATGTCTGCTTGGGGAAGGGATATCTGCAAGATGATGTCAGAGCCGGCTCAGATGTTCTATAGTGCTCACGGATAGGGTTGAATAGGGAAACATGGAGCTATGAAAAAATGGAGGACATCGCTGATGACGATTTGTTGTTGTTGCTGCTGTTATAAATAGATGACTAAACTTGAATGAATGTGAAGCTGTTGTCCTTGCTACGATAATCGCCAGCCTCCGCGTTGCGCGTGACCTGGTTTTTTTGTCTTCTTCGTCATGCACGGGACATGTAAAAAAATGGGAAGAGGGGGGGAAGGCTTACGAAGGGCCAAGCTCTTGGATGCTCAACGCTGCAAGCCACTGTCCCATGTCGACAGCGGCATCAATATCTTTACCCTGGACGAGACCAGCAACGAAGCCACCGGCGAAGGCGTCCCCAGCGCCATTTGTGTCGTTGATCTTATCGGCGTTAATGGCATGAACGGGGTACTGCTTGACCTCATCCTGACCCTGTACAGCAACAAGGGTAGGGCTCGTGCCTTGGGTGATGACGGCAACACGTGGGCGTTGAGTGTTTTTCTTGGGGAGGTTGGCAAGGGCCTTTGCGATGGCGGGAACGTTTTCAGCGATGTCGGCGAGGCCGTGAGAGTTGGCGTAGGAGGCGGCTTCGGTCTCGTTGCAGATGACATAGTCCCAGTACGGGGCTGAGGCGCCCAGCGGATCCTTGAAGAATTGGGGGATGAAGGGCGCCGAGAGATTCACGATAAATGTCTTGTTCTTCGCAGCGGCCTCCTCGCCTAGGGCCATGATGGCTGGGGGGCATACTGGGGTGGGAGCATCCTTGTTAGCCCGGGGCCCCGATGGTGCCCAAAAGAAGGGGGAAAATCAATAAACATGGATCAAGCAGTGGTGAGGTTGAAACAAATGGGAGCTCGCAACGTGTGACGTACCAGTGAAGTGGAAACCACCAACATAGTAGAAGTCGGCATTCTCGGCCAGCTTCCAAATCTCTGGGCTCTTGAGGTGGGAGATTTCGTAGAGGTTGGCAGCGCCGAGCTCGGTGCAGAGGGAGCGGTTGACACCGGTGATGACGACGCCGCAGCGGCCGGTAGAGGCCTTGGGGTCGACACGGTACTCAACACGGAGACCAACCTGCTTGACGGCATCGCGCAAGATGGCAGCATACTTGTCGTCGCCAACACCACCGAGGTAGACGACGCTGTTGGGGGCTAGTATGTACTGGGCGCCGCGGGCCGTGTTCTGGGCAGCGCCACCGGCGATGAGCTTCGCGTCGTAGTTATTCAGCAGCTCCTCGTACAGTGGGATGTGCTTCGCCTCAGCCAGAATCGCATCGTTCGCCTTCAGGTCATACTTCTCTAGAAGGTCCTCCTTGGCAAAGGCCTGGATGTCTATCGGACTACATGTCAGCAAAAATGCGCCCGCCGTGATATATGCTTAGCAAAGATGTGGGATGTGGAAGCGCAGAATATGGAGAGCAGGTGGAAAACGAGAACAGAGACACCGGGCCCTATGGGGTGACAAGCAGCAGAGGGGTTATACTGCTCGAAAACAAGCCAATTGACACACGGGCGAGGGCATTCCTATCGATGCGCCGCTACTACGAGGATGATGCTATGGGAGGAAGACATATTCCGCGAGAGCTTATATGTGGTTTACGCAATTCGCTCGGCTCGGACGAATCTCGTTAAGACGGGGCTTACCGAGAAGGGGATTCTCTAGGCACAGGAGAGGGAATTCCTTGCTGGCTGCCATATTGGAATCAGAGGTAAATAAATCTGAAGGAAATATAGAAAGAAAAAGAAAGGGGGGGGGAGGGGAGAGGGGGGGAGAGGGGAGGGAGGTGTCGGAGCGATGGATGGTGAGATATTACTGCTAAGGTAAGTAGGTAGGTAGTTGGGTAGTTACTCCCTGGTTACAGTATGGAGGGGTAGGACGGTTTATAAGGCTATCGAAAGTCTATGGATAGGTAGTGGGGTTGACTGCTGGGTGGGGTTGCTTCGTCAGGGTGCTTGGCAGGTTCCGACCAACCGAAGGATCACTCTGGGCAGAGATGCGGTTGCAAGGGGCTGCCGGGCTTTTTTTTTTCAACGCAGAATACAGTAATCCGTTCCTCAAGATACCTGCAGGTGCCTGTAAACTGCAAGTAAGTACCTCCTACCCTTCCGCACTTTATTCCATACATACCTAAGTAAGTACCCAGGTAATTTGTGGCAACTAATGACTGATCTGATGGATTGTATTATTATAGTTGTAAGTATTTTGGAGGACTGTGTACTAGATGATTATTATATACTAAGTAATATATCCCCTAGTGGGTTTAATATGTAGAGAAGGCGCCACAATCTGTTTTAAACAAAAAAAAAAATGCTGCGTTTTTGCGGCTTTTTTTTTTGTAATTATTTTGTTTTTTTTTTATAAATTTTTTAATTAGCGCAGAATCTGCTTTTAATTACTTTTTAGTTAATTATTTATTAAATTTATGTTTTAGTTTTTATATTTAACTAAATATTATATTTTTTTTTATTTAGTATTTTAATTTTTAATATTTATTTTTATAAGTAGTTTTTATATAGATTAAGCTGATAAAAAGCAAGCTTTAATTATATAAGTTTTTTAAGCAAAGTTTTAAATAATTTATTAAAATAACGTTGTAAATTTAAATATTATATTAGTTAAAATTAAGCTTATATATTGGTATATTTATTTATTTAATAATATAAAAAAAACCTGCATATTATTAAGCTATTTTATTGCTTATATTTATATTAATTTTATAGCTTTTATATAAACATAATAAAATTTTATTTTTAATATTAAAATATATAAATTAATGCTGCTAATTATAATAATATTTTATAATTATTAATACTAAAACTATTATATTTATAGTTTATATATAAGCTGTTAATAATTATATAGTTTTATTATTTTTTATTATTTTATGTTTTATTTTTAAAGCTGTATTAAAACGTTAATAATATTAATTAATATAAGACTAAATATTAATTTATTAAAACTAAATTTTGTTATAAAATATTTGCTGTTATTATATTTAAATTATAAACGTAGTAATATTTGTTTTTAATTTATTAAATTATTAAATATATATATATAGTATTATTATAATAGCTGTAATAACAGCAGTTGGAGCGATGCCCAACTATACCTATATATTAAGAAGAAAAACTAAAGTTAAAAAAAAAAAAAACTATATATAGGGCTAACGGCCGGAATTTCTACTTGTATATACTACTGGCTATTTATTATGTAACTGGCCTATTTACTACATTTATTATTTTATACTTGTACTTGCCTAGCTAAGTGGCTAATCAGGGATTGGTTAGCCGGTTGGCCAGCCGGCTAATTAAAAATTATTATTATAGCTGTAAGCTATAATAATCTTTTTTTTGTAAAAAAACTCGGTTTAAGTTTTTAGCTGCGCATAAAGCTAAAAACATGTTAAACTAATTTTTAAATTGTTTATGCTATGTTTAAAGTTTAAACTAGCAACTTTTAAATTAATATTTTTAAGTAATAAAAAAATACTTTTAGCATATATAATTAATTAAAATCTAAAAGTTTTTAATTTTTAGTTTTTATTTATTACGTTAATTAATTAATTTTTATTTAATCTGTTTTTTAATTAAGTTATTTATTATATTACTTGCGTTATACTTATAATTTTAGCTGCATTTTATTTTACAGTATATTATTATTATTATATGCTTTAGCAAATATATTTTTTTTAGCTGTTTTAATCTATTTTTATAATTATTTTAGCAGCTTTATTTTTTTTAAATATTTTTTATAGTATTTTTTTAGTTTAATTAAAACGTTTTTTAAATCAGCTGTTAAATATTAATTATTATTATATTTTTAGCTTGTTTATAATATTTTATAAAACAATTTTTTTTTAGATTTTTAATAACAAAATTTATTTTATTTTTTTTTTTTTTTAGCGTTTTATTAATTATTTTTTTTTAGTTAAAGTATTTTTGTTTAAACAGCAGATTATTTATATATTTTTATAATTGCTTAATATAAAACTAGTAGTTTTTTATTATATTATTAATAGTTCTAGTTTAAATATATTAAAACAATTAATTTAAATATTAATAATTTTATAAACTTGTTATATTATTAAATAATTTAATTTATTATTAAAACAGTTAGTTTAATTTTTTTTTTATAATATAAACATATAGTTTTTAATTATAAAGTTTAAATCTTATTAATATTTATTAGCTTATATAATTATTTATTTTTATATTTTTATATTTATATTTTTATTTTTTAATATAATTATAAACTTTTTTATAAATGCTTATATTTTTTTAAAACAGCTTTTTTAATTAATTTTTTTATAAATATTTTATTTTTATTTAAGCTTTTAATTAAACGTTATATTTATTAGCTTTTTATTAGCACTTTTTTAAAAATAGGTTTTTAAAACTTTATAAAATAAAAATAATTAATATATAATTACAGCTTTTAATTTATTTATTAATATATTATTTTTATTTATTTTATTAATTAATAATATTCTATTATAAAAAGTCTAGTTTTATATTATATATTTTAATAGCTTGTTTATAAAATTAGCAATAAATTATTTTTTTATTACTAACTATTATTTTTAGCTATTTATAAACTTAATAAAAGCTTTTATAATATATTTTAGCAGCGTTTTTTATTATTACAGATTTTTATATATAATTATTTATATTAGTTTTAATAGTTTATTAATTATATAAAAATTATATTATTTTAATATTTATTTTTAAAAAGCTTTTAAAATTAATTACTATATATTATTAAATATATTTTAATATTAATAATAAAATTAATTTTTTAATATTTTATTATAAAAACTTTTATAAAGCAGTAAAAATAGTTTATTATATATTAATTAATTTTATAATATAGCTTTAACTATTAATAATATTAAAATATTAAACGTTTTATTTTTTATAACTTAGATATACTATTGTTAATTTTATATAAATTTTTTAATTATTTAAGTTTATAAATTATTTAATTTAAAAACAACTAGTTTTTTTTATATAGCAACAGGTTTTTAATATTAACTAATTAAAGTTTTTATTAATTTAAGCTTTTTTTAATATTTGTTTAAACTAATGTTATATTAATTCGCTTTTAATACCACGTTTATAAGTATTATTTTTAATAGTAGTAAAAATATAATATTTTTATAATATATATTTTATATATACTTTTTTTATTTTAAAATCGCCGGCTTAAAAAAACTATAGTTTTTGTTTGTTTTTCTATTATTTTTATATTTTTAAATCTTTTATTAGTTTAAAAAATATCTGCTATTATATTTTTAATTTTAAACAATATATAATATTAAAATTATAATATATAATTAGTTCAGCTTATTTAGCTTGTTTTAAATTTAAAATTTTTTATACTAAAATATTTTAATATAATATAATCTATAATAATTAAAAATAGCTGTAATTATTATAAGCTTATTAATTTTGTTTTTTAATATAATAGTTTTTAATAACAGCTAATATTTTTTATTATAAATGCTGTAGTTTAATTTTATGTTATAAAAAGTTTTTAAATAAAATATAATTAGCTACTACAAGTTATTTACTGTTTTTATTATAATAATATATTAGCTGTTATTTTATTAAATATATTTATTTTTATTTTTATTTTATTTTTATAATTAAAATGCTTTAATATTAATATATTAATTAGCCTGTTTTTAATATTTTAAACATATTTTAACAAGCTTTTAATTAAATTAAATCAGCTTTTATATAAATTAAATTATTTAATAGTTTTATTATTTAATTATATTTTTAAATAAATTTTTATAAAAGTTATAAAAGCTTAAAATAAATATATTTTTTAATAACGTTTTTTTTTTTTAAGCGCTTTTTAGCTAAAAATAATTTTAATTTTATTAAAAATAATTTTTATTTTTTAGTTTTAATAATAAATTTAAAAACTTAGTTTTATTTATATAAAATTTATATTTTTTAAATTAGCTTATAGTTTTATTTTTTAAAACGTTGCAGCATTTTATTAACGTAGTATTAATATTTTAATTTATTGTTTAAATAAATTAAAATATTGTTAATATAAGCTATATAAAAATATTTAAATATTTTTATAATATATTATTAATATATTTTTAAAAATAGCCGGCTTATTAATTAATTTAAAAATAATATTTTAAATTAATAAGCTTTATATTAAGTTTAAAAAGAGTTAATTTTTATTTTTTTTATAATATAAATATAATAAAATGCCTGTTTAATAGCGATTTTTATAAATATTTTAGCTTATATTATATAAGCTAATATTTTTTAATTAATAATAATAAATAGCGGTTTTTAAGTTAAAATATTTAATTTTTATAATTAATATATAAATATAAAAACTTGTTATTTTTATATATAAAAATATAAAAGCTGCTTAAAAACTAGTATAAATTTTATAAATCTTTTGCTAAATTATTATAAATATATTATTAATATATTTTAGCTTTTTAAATAATATTTTATATAAAAGTTATATTTTAATAATCTTAGGTTTTAGTTTAATATTAATAATAATTAACTTTTAATTTATATAAAAATAAGTTATTTAAAACAGCTTTTAAAAAATATTTAAATATTTATAATAAGCTTTTAAAACGATCTATAATAAGCTTTTTTAGTTCTGTTTTATTTTTATTTAATAATTTATTTTAAGTTTTTTATTTTTATATTTTATTATTTTGTTAATTTTATATAACGTAGTTATATTATAATATATTATACTGTTTTATTATAACATTATATTAAAAACTATAGCTTTAATAATTATAATTTTTATAAGTTAATGTTTATATTATTTAATAACGTTTTATTAAAGTTAATATAACTTTTAAGCATTTTTTAAGCAGAGTTTCTGTTTTAGTTTAGTTTTTATTATTTTTAAAATTAAGTCGGTATTTTTATTTTTATTTAATATTTTTTTATTTTATATATATTTTTATATAGTTTTATTTTTTATTTAAAATAACTATTAATTTTAAAGCTTTAAAATAATTATTAAAATAAGTTTAAAAAGCTTTTAAGTTTATATTATTTATAGTTAATTTAGTTTTTAGCTAAATAATTTTTGTTATATTTAGTTTAAAATGTTTTATTTTTACAGCTTTTTTTTACTACTTCTAACTAAATTATTTATTTTTACGTTTTTATTTTTATAGTTTATTAGCTTTTTTTTTACAACGTTTTTTAATATTTAAAATATTTTAATAAATTATTTACTTTATTTATTAAAACTTTAAAAGCTTAATATTCTAGTTTTTAATTGTTTAAAAATAAAAGTTATTTATATAAAAATTTATTAATATATTATAATAGTTATAATATTTTTTTAATAATTACGTTATATTTTATATTAACTATAATTAAAAAGGCTTTTTATATTATTTTGTTTTATATTTTAAAATATATTTTTAAAGCTAGGTTTATTTATTAAATTAAATTATTATTATATTTAATAATAATAGCTAGTTTAAAGCTTGTTATAATTTTAAGTTTTAAATATTTTATTATTTAAGCAGCAAAAATTATGCTAATTAAAATATATATGTTTATTTTTATATCGGCTAAAGCTTTAATAAATAATATAAGTTTATTATTTATTATAATATAATTTATAAAAGCAGGTTTTTTTTAAAATGTTTTTAAAAAGTTAAATAAAATTTTTTATATTATATTATATTAAATGCCGATATTTTCTATTTAAAAAAAATCTATTTATTTTAAGCTGTTTTTTTTTTTTTGTTTATATTTTTTATTTTTATATAATTTATTTTTATAATTTTATAAAAATAATATTAACATATATATTATTTAATTAGTTAAAGTTGTTTTTATATAAATAATTATTGCTGCAATATTTTTATTTATAGCAAATAAAACATTTATTTTTTAAAATAAAAGTTTTAAACTAGTTTAATTTTAGTTTAGCGTAAATCTTTGTTTTATTTTTTGCTTGTTTAATAATAATAACGCTTTTATTATTATTTTTTAATATATAAGCGTTTTTAGGTTAAAGACTATTTTAGGCGGCCTAGGTTAAAGTTTTTTCTAGATTTTTTTTTTCTAGATTTTTTTTTTTTTGCAAAGCTTTGTTTTAAATAAAGTTTTTTGCTGCTAATAATTATATAATTATATATATTTATAATAAGCAGTAAAATTTATTATATTATTATATAATTTATTTATATAAAGTTTATTTAAACGTTTAAATAATTTGTTATATATATTCTGTTTAAAATTTTTAAGTTAACTTATATTATACCGGCTTATTAAACAAACTTAATATAAAATAAAATAAATTTATTATTTATAGTTATTTTTAAGTTTTAATATTTAACTCTAGTTTTTTATATTTATTAAAATTATTATAAAATAAAAAAAATAGTTTAAAATTTTTAGTTAGTTTTTAATATTAGTTCGCTGTAATTATTAATAATAAACAATATAAAGTTTTTAAAGCTTTATTTTTATACAGCTAGCAATATAATTAATTTTTTTTAATTTATATTAAAAATAATCGCTGTTTTTAATAAGTTTGCTTTTTAAAAGCATAAACTAATGTTTAAATTTTATTTTTAATTTATCGCTTACTAGCTTTTTGCTTATAAAAACCAGTAGTTTTACAGCTTTAAAAATTAACTTTAATTTTTTTTTAATATATTAAAAGTTAAAAATACTTAAGTTTAAACTAAATATAATTTTTAACAATTATTAAATATTCTGCTTAGCTAAACAAATATTATAATAATCTAATCTTTTAAAATTTTAATTTTTTGTTTATTTTAGTTAAAACATAATTTAAATTAACTTCGATTTTTTATTTTATAAGCTAAACTAATTTATTTAATATAATATTTATATAAAATTATTATTTGTTTTATTTATTAAATTAATAATATTTTTAAAGTATTTTAAACAGTATTAATAAACAATAAGCAGTATTTAAATTTATAATATATTTTTTTAAAATAATTATAAACTAGTTTTATAAACTGTTAAAAGTTTATAAAGTTATTTTATAATAAAAATATATGTTTTTTTTTAAGCGTTATTGCTGCAAATATTATTTTTAGTTATTTATTAATAATAAAATAAGCTGCATTAGTTTTTATTTATTTTATAAAGTTTTTATAAAGTTTTATAAAAGCTAGCTATATATAAACTTTAGCTATTATTTTAAGCGGTGCAATTTTAATATAAAAATATTAATAAATTCGTTTTTTTTTGCTTTTATTTCTGTTATAACTATTGTTTTTATATTTAAAATGTTCTGCTGTATTAATATTATTTATTTATAATATTAACTTTATAAACTTTAAAAACTAATAATAAAGTTTATAATAATTATATTAATTAACGTTTTAAAATATTAATTTATTTAAGTTGTTTTTTTTAAAACATATTTATTGTTTAACCTCTGCTAAAAAAATTAAATCATTTTTTTTTGCTATAATATTTTTAGCGTATTAATTAATTAGTCGTTTAAAAAAATTTAACGTTTTTTTAAACAATAAAAAATAAACCTTAGTTTTATAATAGCTATAATAACAATAGTTAAAATAATACCTAACTATACTTATATATTAAAAAAAAAAACTCAAGTTAAAAAAAAAAAAAAACTATATATAGAGCCAACGGCCGGAATTCTTACTTATATATACTACTAGCTATTTACTATATAACTGGCTTATTTACTATATTTATTATTTTATATTTGTACTTGCCTAGCTAAGTAGCCAATCAGGGATCGGCTGGCCGGTTGGCCAGCCGGCCAATCAGAGATCACTATTATGGCTGTGGGCCATAACAATTATAATACTAATTATATTATTTATATTATAATTTTAAACTGTTTATTTATTTACAAATAATAAGCTATAATATATAAAAGCTTTATTTTTAATATATTTTATACTGCTTGTTAAAAATTAGAAAAAATTTTAAGTTTTTATTTAATATAATAATATATAAAATTCTTTAGCTAATAAAAATAATTTAAAAATAAAAGCTTGTTTTTATTATATTATTGTTTAGTTTTTATTGCTTAAAATTAATTAAAATTATTTAATAAGTTTATATATTATTATTATAATTATATTATATCTGTGTTAGAGTAGGCAAGGGGTGCCAGGCTTGGCACCACCAGTTGCCCCACTGTAAGATTAGATAAGGTGGCCCAGGCCACCTGGGCTAGCCCACTTGGGCTAGGCCCACCCACCTACCTGTACTAGTAGGTGGAATTCTAGGACTGCACCTAGAATTCCACCATCTTCATACCAACACACATACAACACCACAAACTAGACCAGCATACAGCAAAATACAGCTATTTACAGCTTCATACCCCTGTCCAGATTTATCAATCTGTTTTTAAATATAAATAAAATAAATAAAAAATTAATAATTATTTAGTAATATAAACATAAAAAAGAATTAGCTATAAACTTTTATACAGCTTATAATATTAAAGTTATAAAATTTTATATTTTAAATATATATTTATATATTTTTAATTTTTTAAAACTTTTATATATATAAAAGTTTATATTAAATATATTAATTTTTATAATTAATATAGTTAAAGCTGTAAAAACTTTTATAGTTTTAATACATAAAATTTTAAAATATAAAATCTGTTTACTGTTATATTAAATTTAAACTATAAAAGTTTTTTTAAATATAAAATAATATATTAGTTTTATTATTTAAAGCTATATATTTTTATATTTTATTATGTTTAATATATGCTTAAAATATAGATTTTTAAATAGCCGCGCTATAATTATGCTTTAAATTTAAAATTTATTTATATTAAAAAATAACTATATATTTTTAAATAAAAATATTAATTTTATATATTATTTAATAAGTTTAATATACTGCTTAATATTTTTTTATAGTTTAATAACTTGTTAAATTTATTAAAATTGTTTAAATAAAAGTTTAAAAGTTAAAGTTTCTGCAGCAACTTATTAAAAATATTTAAAATAATATATATTTTTTCTAGCTTATATAATATTTATAGTTTAATTAGCTAATAAATTTTAATACATACATAATTTTATAATTAAAATTATTTATTGCTGTAAAATTTATTATATTTATGCTTTTATTATATAAGCTTAATATTTTTGTAGTTTATAAAAATAATAAGTGTTTATTTTGTTATATTTAACTATTGTTTAGCTTTTTTAATATTTAAATAAAACGTACAGCTTTATTTTTATAAGCTAATAATTATATTTTAATTTAATAAGCGGTTTAAAAAAAACGATTGTTTTAATTATATAACGTAGTAAATAAGTTATTATATTGTTTTTAATAATTTTTATAAATATATTTTTTAATATAATAAACTTTTATTTTAATATTATTAATAAAAGCGTTAAAGTTTATAAACAGTTGTTTTATAAATAAATAAAATATTAGCGTTATATTTTATAATAAAATTTTTAATTTATATAAAAACGTTTTTTTTTATTGTTATAAAATAAATAAACATTATTAATATAGCTTATATTTTATATATATATTTAAACTAGTTTTTATTATTTAATTTAGCTTTTTAAATACTTTTATTTTATAATTTTATAAAAGTTTAATTAAAATTTTAAAACAAAGAACAGAATTTTATAGCTATATAATAAGCTTAATAAATATTTTTAAGTTTTATAATATTTTTAAAAATTTAAGTTATTAAATAGCTTTTAGTTTTTTTATAGTTATAGTTATTTTAAACAAGTTAACTAATTAATTAAAAACTATTATGCTAAAAAAACTAACATAGTGTTAGAACTATAGCAATTAGTTATAGTTACTCACAGCTGTTGTATATTCATATGCTTTATATAAGCATATGGCGTATATATTATATATATACATATAGCATATATGCTTTATATATAACACAAGCTATATTATCGCTGTTATTTTAATAGGTTGTACGTTAGCAGAATTCTTATATAAAACTTGAAATAATGCTATATATAATAGTTACTTAAATAGAATTATTAAGCATAATAAACATTATATAACAAGAAGTTGTATTCTGTTTTATGCGTGAACAGTACATGTATTGCATGTATAAAGCCCATTCAACACATAGCTTTTTAATAGGCTAATATTAATGTTATAGTTTTTAAATGTTTTAAATATTTGTTTAAAATTTTAAACATATTATTTTATAATATATAAAGCTATTATTATATTATTATAATAATATTGTGTTATTAAATCTTAAAACATAAAATTTATTTATTATTAAATATATATGTTATTATTTTTATAATTTATAACTATATAATTAAAAATGTATTAATTTTTATATATAATAATAATAAACAACTATTAAAAATTTAAATATATATGCTATTAATAATAAAATATAATAACGTTTAAAATAATTTAATAAGCTTTGTTTATTATATATTTTAATATTTTTTGTGTTTTTATAAAATATATATTTTATAAAAAATTTTGTTTTTAAACAGATGTTTATAATTATACGCTTTTTTTTTAAAAGCTTTATTAGTTATATTATTATTCTTTAAATAATAAAAACTAAAAAGAAAATAAAACTTGTTTTTTATACAGTATATTTTAACATATTTTTGTTTTAAAATTAATAAAAATATTTTTAACTATTTTTTTAAGTTTTATTAAAAAAGTATATTTAATAGTATTTAAACATCTTGTTTTGCTAGTTATTTTTAAAAGCAATTTTTATTTATTTATTATAAAAAATATTAATAAAGCCTATGTTTTAAAAAACAGCTTTAAATTTAATAATTAATAAATAAAATGCTTTTATTACGTTTAAGTTGTTATAAATATTAACGCTTATAAAAAATATTTAAACATATTATTTTAAATATAAATAAATAAATATAAAAATTTTTTATTTTTAGTAGTGTTTTTTTACTATTAGTTCTACTGCTGTTTTTATATAGCTGTTATTAATTATATATATTATATAGTCTAGGTTTATTATTATAAAATAACTTATTATTATATTTTTAAATATTTAAATATTATAAAATATATTATTTTTAAATACAACTTTATTTATAGCTAGCGTTATAAAAATATAAAAGCAGCAATTTATATATTTATTAGCTTAAATAATAAATCTTTTTAAAATTTTCTGTTATATAATTTATTAATAATATAATATATATATATGCAGAAATTACTTTAAATTTTATGCTTTATATTATAACGCGCTGTTTTTTTTTAAACGTTATATTAATTAATATAACTATTTTATAAATATTAATAATAGCAGTACGTTTAAATATTAATATATTAACTTAGTTAAATTATAATATGTTTATATTAATAAACAAATTAGCTTATAAATTATTTATTAATATTATTTTTTTTTATATATGCTGTAGCTAAAAATCGTTAAAGTTTTTTTTTAAAAATATATTAATAAAATTATATATTTATTAGTTATATAATATGCTGCGTTAATTTTTAAAATATAATAAATATAACGTGTTTATATTATTTTAATTATAAATAGTACTGTTTTATTTAAACTTTATTTTTAATATTTTAAAACATTTAATATTTTTATAAACGTTTTATTAATTATTAAATTTTTAAATTAAAAAAATATATATTTTAAAATATTTATATAAGCAGAAGCTATAGCTAGAAATAAAATTTATAAAACTAGCTTTTAATTAAATTATATTAAACAGCTTATTTTTAAATAATATAATTTTATTAAATTAAAATTAATAATATATTTATATTATAAAAAAGTTTTTAAAATTTATTTGTTTAAGTTTTAAATTATATAGTTTAAAATTAAACTTTAATATAAATAAAAAACTATAATTATAAAAACTAATAAATTATTATTTAATTTATATATTTTATTATATTTTTTTAAAATAATTATATAATTTATTTTTATTAAAAATTTATTATTATAGTTTTAACAGCAGTATATAAAAGCTGCCGACTTATAAAATGCTGTTATAAAATATATATTTTTATTATTTTTAATAAAAAGTTATAAAAACTTATTTTTACATATAAAATTTTTATAGCTGAAATTTTGTGCTTATTTTTTTTTTTGCTAGCTAAACTTATATAACTCTGTTTATTAGTTTAGCGATTTTTTTGCTGCAAATAAGAATTTTTTATTATAATATGTTTTTAATTATAGCTGTTAAACTTGTTTATTATATTAATTAAATTTAAAAAAATCTATTTTAAATAAAAGTAATTTTAGCCGGCGTTTAAATAGTATAATTAAAACATTATTTTTTTAAAGCTTAAAATAAGCATTATTATTATATAAAAACAGTATATATAGCTGTTATAAAACTAGTTTTAAAATTAATTTTAATATTTAAATAAATATTTTAAAAAAACTTTAATAATTTTTATAATAATTATTATGTTTATATAAAACGTACTAAAATTATTAGTTTTATTTAAATAAAAAACAATAAATATAAAAAAATATAAGTTATTTTGCTCTAAAAACTAAATTAATTTATTTTTAGCAAGTTTTTTTAATATTTTTATTAAACGTTTTAAATACTGTTTTTAATTAATTTGTTTTATTTTAATTATAGCTTTTAACGTCCTATATTATACATTATATAAAGCTTAATATATTTTATTTTTTATTAATATTATTTAAAATAAATTAATAAAATTATAGCCTGTTTATTGCTATTAATTATAAAAGTTTAAACTTTTTAATTAATTTATTATATATATTATTAATTAAAGCTGTTTATATAATATTTTTATCTGCTATTAATAATATTTATAAATACTATATTAAAGCTAGACTTTATAAATATTAAGTTTAAACAGTTTATATTTTAAATTTTTAATAATATATTACTAAATGTTTTAATTTATTTATAAATATAAAAACGTTAATATATTTTATTATTTTTTATTTATAATTAGTTTTGCTTTAGCAGGGTTTTATACTAAAAATTAAAATAGCCTACATTTTAAAATTTAAAAAAACTTAGTTTTTATATAGCTGCTAGCAATTATATTATATTTTAAGTTTATACTATAAAAATATTATTATATTTTATATATATTATATAGCTTATACTGTTATTATATTTTATAATAAACATTATATATTTTCTGCTATAAAAAGTTTTTTATATTAAATTTAAAGCTAAAATTTTTAAGCTTAAAAATTTTTTTTTTTTAAAAAATATTAATATATATCTTTTAAAAATATACAGACCAGCAGATATATTAAAATTAAAAATAATATATAGTTTAAAAATTTTAATAAAAATATTTTTATTATTTATACTGTTTTATTATTATAAAATATTTAAAATAAATTATAACATAATTAAATAAATAAAATTAAAATAATTATTTAATTAAGTTTAGCTGTTATAAAAGCAAAAAAAAAAATACCTGCTGCTATAAATATATAAAAAAACAATTGCTTTTATTTATATTAAAATAAATTTTTATTAATTAAAATAATTTCTGCAGTTTTTTAATTTTTAAACTATATAGTTCTGCAGTTTTTTAAATAGCAAGTATATATTATATATTATTTTTAACGTTTAAAAAATATTAAATTATTATTTTAATATTATTTAATTTAATAAATAGCTGTTTTTAAGCTTAGTTTTAACTTAAATATTATTTTTATTAAATATTTAATTAATTTAATATTTGCTTTAATAACTATTATTATATATAAATAGTTTATATTAAAAAATCAGAAGAATTAACAAGCTAAAAGCATATGTTCAGCTATTATTAAGCTTATATAATTTTAAAAAAAGCATAAAAAAATGTTTTAATATAAATTAATTAGCTTGTCTTTAATAAAATCTTTAATAAAAAAGCAAAAAAAAAACAAAAACTTAGTAAGCAATATTAAAACAAAACGCTAGCTACTAATTTATAACAACTAATAACTAATCTAATAAATTATATTGTTGTAGTTATAAATATCTTAAAAGACTATATACTAGATAATTACTATATACTAAGTAATATATCCCCTAGTAGGTCCAATATGTGGGGAAGGCGCCACATAATTACTGGTTAAAGGCAGGTACCACATGGACGCAGTCTGCCGGGCAGGTTTGGGAAACATCAACCTACTGGTGTGGGCACAGGTACAGACCAGTGCATGTCCCAGACTAAGTGTTTGTCTAGGTAGGGGGTGGATATCGGGCGAGAAATCCAATAAAATAGCTTTCATGAGATGCCTCAGAATTCTAGTCTATTTGTTTTTTTATGTCAAATCTTAAAATTTATTGTTTTTTTTTTCTTTTTTCTTTTCTTTTTTTCTCAGAAATCGGGTTCATTCCCCGATCCAGCCTTGTGGTCTGGAAACTGCCTATCTTATCGAGGGCCCTTGTGCGACCCTGGTGTGGCCTTTACAGCCATGTCATCTTCACATATGGGGGTTCCATGGTATCATTCACGCTTCGCGTCACTTCGTGTAGGTCTTCTTCCGAAAGAGATGGAATGCTGAATCTGATGCCGAGTACTTTCCCATTGAGCCTATCTTGTGTCGGCTCGCCTGTACCTGAAGATGCAAAGAGTAACAACGAAACTCCAACCGCCTTGATAAACCAGTGACCGGGAGAAATAATTTACTCCTTTGTCTTTTGCGTACCGCGGAGCAGACCTGTCCGTCTGGCAGCAATAAGACCCGCCTTTTGACCCTGTGCTGCGTATCTTGAGATGGTCGAAGCCTTACCGATATGTTGATGATTACCCTGCCGGCCTGTGTTAGCGTTCCCTCTGGCGTCCTTCCTCTACCCCACCGTCTGAAACTTACACCACCGTGAGGATGGTCGACCGGGTTCATGGCAACACCACGAGTCTTAGGCCACGAGTTGCGCTTGACGGCGAACTTATGCTTGGCACGCGAAGCCTTGAGGAGGGGCTTGTCGGTACGGCCACCACCGGCGACGATGCCGATCATGCCTCGTGAGTTGCTGCTGACGACCTTCTTGGCGCCCGAGGGAAGCTTGATACGGGTCTTTCCCTCGTCGGGGTTATGACCGACGATGGTGACGTAGTTGCCCGAGGTGCGGCCGAGGGTGCCACGGTCGCCAACCTTCTCCTCGACGTTGGAGACGACGGTACCTTCGGGCATGGAAGCGAGAGGGAGGACATTTCCAACGGTGAGAGCGGCGTTCTTGCCGGCGTAGATGAACTGGCCGGTGTACATGCCCTCATTGGCGATGAATGTCTCCTTGACCTGCTTGAACCGGTAGGGATCGCGGAAGACGACGCGGGCGAGAGGAGCGCCACGGCCGGGGTCGTGGAATATCTCCTTGATGACGCCTCGCATGTAGCCATGGCGCTCGGCGTAGTCGAGGCTTCGAAACTTGGCGGGGGCCTTTCGTAGGCGGGTGTTGGCGGCTAGGGACAATGGTGAGCATGCCGATGGCTCGGACGAGGCAATGCGTGATTAGAGATCAAGAACATACTGAAGATACCGCCGTTACCCTTTCTCTGGTTACGGATCTGGAAGCGCGATTAGCATGTGCCATTCGTCGTCAGGGCCGGTGCCGCTGTCGTTTGTTATCGACTTACAACGCGACCCATTGTGCCGGTCTACTGTGCGCAACCCGAGATGTTGAGAGAAGGAGATGGGGGAGTGTATGTACGTGAGTACGAGTTGGATGGTGATTAACTCCAGGTTTTTGGTGTAGAGGCGCCCGAAATTCGAGAACCGACAATTTTCCTTAGATAGTCCGCTAGTTTGTGTGGGAGCCAGTTGACCCGCCCGGTCTCTCGCTTGACCCTAATCTCCTCTCACTGGTCGCTGCCATTGGATGGTGCATCTGGTCTGTGCATCTGGTCTGTGCGCACTCTGCTGCACCTACGCAAGTACCTCACTAGCCTATGTAGGTATCTAGGTACCTAGGTACCAATCACAAAACGTTTAGCCACATCCCGCCTTTGCACAAGCCACAGAGCAACGACGGCCTATAGGTAGGTAGGCAGGTACCAAGGTAGGTCCAATAATGTACCTAACCTACCCAGGTGAGTAGGTATATTACAGGTGTAAATGGACTAGCTAGGCATTAGGTAACTGACCTAGCTCCAGAGCCTTGGCCCAAAACGCGCGCCCAAATCGACTTAGTTATTGGAACACCCCCTGCAGCGACAGATACATAGCCAACGAACTTCACGCGGCGCAGGGACGCCATTCTCTTCCCATTACTGCATCACCAACATCACGGCATCGCCCAACGCCGCAAGCCACCACCTACCTGGGCTTGCCCCATCACCACAATCGTCGTCAATCGGAATCCTACATCGATCAATCGCATCATTTACCTCTCCCCCGGCCCTCATCGTACGTCGCGGCACTCATACACCGGCTCTCCATTCCACTGGTCTGGTCCTCCATTCGCTGACCCTCCATACATTGGCCCTCCATACATTAGCCCTCCATACATTAGCCCTCCATACATTAGCCCTCCATACATTAGCCCTCCATACATTAGCCCTCCATACATTAGCCCTCCATACATTAGCCCTCCATACACTAGCCTTCCCTTCCGTCACCAACCCGCAGTTTACCACGCGACCGATCCCTATTGGACCAGCCCTTGGGCAAACAAGTCGGCACCGTCATGTCAAAACAGAAGCACGCGATTGAATTCGAAAAGATCATCAATGATGGTCGAGAGCGCAAGCGGAACGAAGAGCTTGCTGCGCGCATCTTTACCACCAAAGATACCCAGCGCCGGGCCAGCGCGCCCTTCAAAGCTGGCGGCAGCAGTTCTCTGGCAAGCCGGGTCGGCGTCAACAAGGTATACTCCCTTGCTCTACCATCGATCCCCGATGGTCCCCATCGGAAGGGACCCCCTTGTTAGACGGCCGGGGTGCTCACATGTTCCCAACAGCGTGTCTCTTCCGGCGCCCGCGTTCCGGTCGGCAATATCAACGGTGACTGGACACATGATCTCCATCACACGCAGAATGGCCGACGGCCGACCGCCCAACAACCAGCGCTCAATTCCCTGGCCGCCCGCGTCCATCTCCCCGGCACCGCCCCCCCGAGGGCCAGGCTTAACGCGCAGAATACGCGCTCGAACCGTACAACCAAGCTGGCAAATGCCTTTTCACGCACCGCAGCGTCGTCGTCCACGACCCAGCAGATGAACGTCGTCGATGCGCGCCAAGGGCGCGGCATTACCATCAAGGGACTAGCCGGCCCTTTCGCTGTGTTGGCGCAGAACTTCGCGCCTGGCACGACGGCCGCCGACATCGAGAGCGCCTTGACTCCCGTAGGGGGGCTCATCAACAGCTGTCGACTGGTGAAAACCCACCCTATCGTGATTGCTGAGATAGTCTTCGAGAGCAAGGAGGGCGCTGATCGCGTGATAGAGAGATTTGACCAACAGACCGTAGGTTTCATCCGTCTTCATATTTAGCCGAGGCCAGAATTAACAGAGGCGCCACATCCACAGGCAGATGGTCGAACATTAAGCGTCTACATGAAGCCCGGTGGCTATATTGCGCCACCTACGGGGCCCCGTTTCCAACACGCCAACGAGACTCGACTCGGTGGGAATAGCGTTCTTGTTGATGGATCCATGGGCTTCGATGACGTAATGGAAACCAATGATGCAGGCCGCAGCTTATACAGCGATAAGCTAGTTTCAGTCAACCAGGCGAAGGGCAATGATGATGTGAGCTACCGCAGAGATCGCAGCTTCCGTCAAGGGCGGTAGGACACTGTTGGATACTGAACGGCTGATGTAATGGTGATGCCGAACCAACCTTTGGGCATCTTGGCATGGACAAGGACAAGTCGGTCCGCCCCCCCCCAACCCCCGGGCAGAGATACCCGCGCAGAGTTATTCCAGTCTGTGCGTCCTACGTCGCATCACTCCTATTTCGGCCACAAGGAACAGAATGAGGGCTTCTCTCGCTTAGGAGGGGCTGAACACCGAACCTGAGCGGATGTTCTCGGGCTTGGCAGGCTGCCTGGTCTATCGTAGTCCTGGCATCATGCTACCCAGCTCTCTTGTATTACTATATGAAGTATTACTGCGTAGGCTAGACGTTGGTTCTTACACTTGGGCGGAATTACCACTGCAGTACGCTCTGCAAAGGGCGTTAAAATGATAAACATCTACTTTCTTGTGACAGTGGCGAGTTCGATGACCTAAATTAGGAGTTAGGTAAGGGTGTCATCTAGAGGGTTTTCGGGCTACAGCATCCGTTTCATAGTACAAGATACACAACGAGCCTCCTCAGATTCTTTCTTCCGATGAAGCCTATGCCTATATATACGCCGATAGAGAATTAGAAACAAGGGTGCCAACCGAATATACACGGGGTGCCTTATTTATTCTATGGAAATATACTTAAATTTCAGTTAGCCAAGCCACCCGCGAGGACAGGTTTGGCTGACTACTTTGGTCCGCCCGAGTATATAATTATTAGTTTAAGCTTGCTGCACGATGCCTATAGATATATCCCTTGCGTTAGACGACCTAGCACTCCTTTTCGTTATTTTTCCTTGTGGGCTTGGTTGAATTGGAGAGGCAGGATCTAAAAGTCTATGCAATAATCGCGAGTTCGCTTGCTCCGCGCATGACTCAACTGATAATACGCAAGATGAGTGGCGATTCGGTTGGTAGACCGTGTGTGCCATTCATAGAAAACAATTCTCCTCCCTTTTCACCCCTTCCCGAAGCCGGGCTGAAAGCGCGAGGTTTCAGCTGCCGATTTGCCTACACTCTACGGTTGCGTTGTGTGCTTCGGACCCCCCATAGCTCAAACGTAGAAGCCCCAGAAGTCCGGCGGCTACGACCACATTATCACTACATAACACATCCATTGCGATTCAGAATATAGAAGGTAGTCGAAAAGAGAAAATACAAAAGAAGACCCCGAAAGGGTCCGTCTGAGCCGCATGAAATCAAGGGGTTCGAGCCACAGCTAGGTTCTCCCACCTGGTGATTGGAATCTTGGGTTTCCGGGCCTTTTGGTCGAGTAACTGATCTGCCAACCCGTACAGAAAGGCCCCTATCTGTTTGTGCGAGAAGACCGTAAACCGAATTGATAACCCCTCCAGACAATCGTCTTCGGTGGTACTACTCGAGGTATTTTATATACCCGCCCTGCCGACCTTATGTCACGAAGATAATAGTGTTTGGAATCAGCTTCCGTCACACCATCTCCGAATCCAAGTCTGATCGGACCGGGCGAGATTTAAGAGCCCCAAACGTACCCAAGCAAGATCGTGAAGAGATTTTATGGGTGTGTGGGTGGAGTGCACGTATATGTGTAAGAGAGCATGTTCTGTGCCCTCTGGATCTCGATGATATGTTGCCTTTTTAATGCCACGAGGTCTGACCGCTGAAGCCCTCTTCAAGCGTTCGTTCTTCCAAATTACGGATGAAATCACGGTTGCTGCCTCTGGCACCACCCCTTTGCGCTCTGCTGTCTCGCCGGCCAGCAACCCTACCCGCGCCAGAATCCGTGAGGCCCATACCGTCGGCTGGTGGAGGATAATACGCCGGGCTCGGCTGCAATCGAATCGGTTGGCTTGGATCCAGATGGCTCGCAACTCTCTGGATCGCTGCTGGAATCCCGCTCTGTTGCTGGTCCATAGTGGACGCTCGCTGACGTCCCGCTCGGACTGTAGCTTGTTGGTATAAGTTTGGTTGAGGCACAGCGCCATAATTTGCGGCTGGCATCTGTGCCGGACCTTGGCTCATGACCATTTGGCCGTATGATGATTGCTGGGGGGCATAAGGAGGTGGTGCGCCGGTATGGCTACCCCCCGGTGCGTACATGCCATTATTCCCGTACATAGGAGGTTGTCCATGAGGAGACTGGGAATATTGGGTTGTCTGCATCGCGTAACTGCCCTGAGCCACAGCCTGAGCCTGCGCCTGCGCTTGCGCCTGTGCTTGCGCAGCTTGTTGCCTTTCTCTTTGTTTACTAAGCTCAGCAGCCTGCTGCTGTTGTTGAGTGCCTGGTGCCGGTGACCGGTTCAACGAACTTGCTTTCAAGTTCATCGGCGGTACGAAGGGGCCAGTGAACTTTTGCTGGGTAATGAATGGGTGGAGTTTCGCCTGTTGAGGCGACCAACGCTCGAGAGGGCTAATCGTTAACAGCCCTCGTACAAAATCAATAAAGGCTGTCCGGTTGTTCATTTCTAGAGAGCAATTAGCCGATGGTAATTAACACAGTTAAATTTAGGGCGCTTACCTCGCTCAACCTCGCTTGGCTTCATATTCTTCCGTGGTAACGGGTACGTTTTGATAATCTCTGGCAATGTGTTTGCTTGAAAATATTTCTTACTGGGTTGTTCTTTCGTACTGCGCTCCCTCGAGTATTGCTCCATACTCTTCAGATGATAGCTCTTCCGACCGTACTCGTCCTGTCTTTTTTCGAAGAAGTCCCCTGCCTGCTTACCAACTTCGATCATCCAGTTGGGTGGGTTGCCTAGCATCTCGACAATTCTGGAGACCTGGTTGTACTCCGAGGAACCAGGGAATAGCGGCAGTCCTAAGAAAAGCTCGACCACAATACATCCCAGAGACCACATGTCAATTGCGGATGAATAGGGAAGACCCAATAATACTTCCGGTGATCGATAGAATCGCGACTGGATATAGGTGTAAACTGTTTGCCGCTCGTCACAAGCCGACCCAAAATCGATAATCTTGATGATCGGGCTCTCCAAATTCTTGAGTAAGATGTTCTCTGGTTTCAGATCACAGTGTATCAACCGGGCCTTGTTGAGCAAGGCCAGCCCATTCAGCAGTTGCTGCGCGAAAACTCGCACAAGCGTTGTGCTCAAGCCACGGAACTGATTCTGTTTTATCAATTCATATAGATTGACGCTTAGTAGTTCGAATACTAAGCAAAGATGTTGTCGGTGTATAAAGGTGTCCTTTAAACGTAGCAGATGATGGTCATCGTTCTTGTCGAGCTTTGTGTTTACCTGTCTGATACTTAGATTCCGGATGGGCAAGCACCTTGTTGGGGTATAACGTACCAAGTCCAATACGGATACTTCCATCATACTCTGATTAAAATAGGCTGTTCGATTCTTGATAACTTTGACAGCCACGACCTCTTGTGTCTTCAGATTTTGGCACTTGACCACCTGCCCAAAAGTCCCTTGTCCAAGTACATCGAGAATTAAGTATCGGTTCCTAGGACGGAAGTTAGAACCCCAGCAGAAAATGTACGAGGCTGGGGCGAGACGTACTTGTGGCCGGCCTCCTCTGATCCCAGTATGTCATTGACGTAGAGTATATAGTCGCTGTCCTCGTTATCGTACCCGTCGTTCTTAGTTCCTTTGCTTGGCTTCGTTAAGACTCGGCGAGGGTTTCTCGAAGATTCATACTTGAAATTAGGATTGCAGATCCGGTAAGTCGCAGGGAGGTGAATGGTGAGGGCTTGCAGGGGCTGCGAGAGTGGTTAGTATATTAATTTGACAAGGTATGTAGTGTCCGGGGCCATACACTTATGAAGCCGCCCTCCGGGTTCGCTCGTCGGAAGGGCGGTTGCGAGTTGATCCTCGGCCGCAGCTCAGACGGAGCCTCAATTTTCCGGAGCTGGGGAACCGGCCGCTTTTCAGCAGGCAGACTCGTAGTTTGGGCATGCGACGGTCGCCTCGGCGATTGATGATCATTAGCATAGACGCCATCCAGGGCAGAAACCGTGGAAGATTGATAGCTATCCTGGCTATTGACATAGGATGCCATCGAAGGAAGCTGCGAGCCCTGACGGCTATAAAAAGGGCTTGTGGGCGGATAATCAGACCTAGTTGGTGACTGACGCTGGCCGTGGGATGCCGAGAATTGGCCTTGATTCGATGTCCCCTTGGAACCGTATGGTGACGTAGGCGAAAGAACCTCCATAGGCGAGTAGCGCTGAGCAGCGGCAGAAGGTTCTGAGGGCGAATGTAGGTTAGCCGATCGGCCGCTGCCAGAGAGATGAGATTGGTGATGCGGTCGCATGGGGTACTTCATAGTACCGTAGGGGTCATGAATATCTTGCATCGGAACATCACCGCTCCCATCGCGCGGGGCAGCGGGAGGTGACGCGACACCGGGCTGTGTGGAATGAGGGTTTGTCGTACCCTGGTATTGGTCGTATTTGAAGCTAGTAGGCGGGTGGGCCTGTCCAGGCTGCTGCTGAGGGTATTCACGGTTGGGCGTCATTTGGCCGGCGCCATTGTATCTTCTCGGGGTGCCGGAGACGTCCTGGTAGCCCTGCCACTGATCCATGGCGGTTGGGCGGAGCGCGAAGGGGGCTTGGCGGTCGACGGGGAATCAAGGCGTGTTTCGCAATTCCGAGGGTGCGGTGGTGAGAGGCAGATGAGAGGCAGATTAGAGGCGGATTAGAGGCGGATTAGAGGCGGATTAGAGGCGGGTTGGAGGTCGTGGGCGGGTTGGTGCTGGGGGTGTGAAAGCGCCCACTGGCAAAACAAACGCAAGGGGAGTTGGAGTTGGCAAAGATTGCGGCTGCTCGGCTGCGAGACCCAAGTAAACAGCCCAGCAGTATGTAAGTAGTAAGGAAGGCTAGATGCTAGCCTAAGCCTGGAGGATGGCGTTCACTGATCAAAGCGGGCGGGCGGCGTGAACTTGGGGTTTTGGGACCCGGATCTGGGGTGTGGGCAGTGTTGGCTACGTGGACAAGCCCAGGCTGTCTTGGTAGCGCGGAATTGGATCGTTTGGATGCTTCGCGGGCGACGGGTGATGCGACGGGGAACAAAAAAGAGACCGAGACTCTGTTGGTGGCGGCGACAGGGACAAAAAGTGACCCGGGCACATAGACGCCCAGATGCGAGACAATACAAGTATCGAGGTTGGGTTGAATAGACGGCTTTTTGATTAAGGGCTTATGGCGCAAGGCCAAGACGGAGGATACGACGGGGGACGAGATGGGGAAGGAGGCTCATTCAGGTTGCAGTATAACAGCAAGCAATCCAGAGGGGACACACAACAGCGGCAGGTTTAGGTTCGGGTTCGGGTTCAGGTCCAGGTTCAGGCTCGGGCTCAGGCTCAGGCTCAGGCTCAGGCTCAGGCTCAGGCTCAGGCTCAGGTTCAGGCTCAGGTTCAGGCTCAGGCCCAGGCCCGGATCTGCTCCAGGTAGGTAGGTAGGTATGATGGTGGTGGTGGTGGTGGTGGTGGTGGGCTTGATATTGGCAGGGAGACGAATCAACACGGCGGGGTACCTGTCTGCCCAAGTACACGCTCCAAATACACAAGTCCTTCCCATGCGAGAACAAGCGATTACAGATGATGTTGCTGATAGCGGCCGGCAAGGGGCAAGACTGTACACCGACGGTGCTGGTAACTAAGTACCCTAGGTAGGTAGTGGTAATAATAATGGTTGCTGGGCGGTTTAAGCGACCGAGTCAGCCCGTCGTCATAGGAAGGGTAATTGGGATTGGGAGTGGGATAAAACACATGTGTAATGGTATGAAGATATCGTCATGTTACCTTCTAAGAAGACAACAGATGGATAGCCTATCTGACCTCTAACCTAAGGTCCCAGGCCAGGCCATGTTGATCGTTATCTAGGTACCTACCTAGGTAGGTTGTAGGCAGGTTAAGAGGGAGTAGGTAGCTAGTTACCTCGGTAGTAGTCCAAGCATAAGGCAAGGAGGGGCGAGAAGCAGGACATCGAGCAGTGCTGTGCTAGATAGCATGCCAGCACCACTCACAGGGAGAGGGGCAACATTTGGTGGATCACCGATCGCAGGCACAGAGAAAGAAACTGCACATAGCATGCACACGCACACATAGAAAAGACCATTTAAGAACCTACCTCCTAAGTACCTACCTACCTAACTATAAGTATTTAGAGACCTACCTCATACTAGACACCTGGCTAGGTACTTACCTATCCAATAAGTACCTAGGTACATAAGGTACCTAGAAACCCAGGCAGTTATCAGCGCCAAACATCAAATCAGTACGATCCGGAGGCCTAGAGGTTAGGTGCTAAATTACCTGCACACCTACCTGTGTTCCCAGTAGGTCGCTAGACAGAGGTGATGCCCACTAGCGTTCTGTACCTGTTGAGTATGCTAGTGCATATATTAGGTAGTTACCAGGGAGGTAAGTAGTTACTTGCGTTTATCAATGCTTGTTAGGCCCATAGCTGCCCAGCCAGCATTATAGCTTACCTACCAGGTAGTGTTTATTTAGGCATCTATAGTACTAAATAAGTACTACCTATCAAAGTACTAACTCTGCCCTACCTGCTGTCCTAAATGACCTTGAAACACACCCGTTTGGTACGTGGTCATTATAAGGTTAACCGGCTATAGTGCACAACATACCTACTTCTTAGAGCCATTTTAAGTAGGTGCCTGGTAGGTAGGTTGCTAAAGTACCAACTCGCGCGAAATAATGGATACAAGTAGGTAGTTAATAGAATTGTCTACAACTATATATATCTTGATTCATAATTCAAGATATCACGCTTCTAGAATACCAATTCTGGGCTTCTCTCATTTGTCCCATCTATCTGATACCTTCTATCTAATGCCATCTACTTAATACCATCTTCCCTCATTGAACCTAGGTATCTAGGATACAGTGCGGGCGTGGCAAGAGAGTGCGACCAGTAGCCAGGCTGTCATCAGCCAAAATGGTCCGTTAGCCCTGACCTCATGCTTGTTTTTCGTCAAGGGACAAGGGAGACCAAGAGTTAGCATATGCAGTTAGTAATATCGTGGTCAACAGTGCCCCTTTTGTATGGAAAGGCTAAGATATTATCTAACCTGACAACAATTTGGGCCAGAGGTCAGTCTCTCTACCTGTCTTGGCTTAGATATTATCATATAATGCAGAGAGTTACTAGCACCACCTATTATTCTCGTCAAACTTGACACAAAATCACAAATACCCTCGGTGGTTGGTTGCGGTTGCAGTCGCAACACCCTTTCCCGCTCGGTCTCTATACCAACAATGATCCAATACAAAAAGATGCTATATAAAAAAGAGCTTCTACTGCGCTGCCACCTTATTAGCTTGCTTCGAGTGCCCATTTAGGTATCTTATGTCCAGTCAGTTGCACAGGAATATCAAACCCCTGTATGAAGGTTTATTAATAACTATCCCCCTTCCCCCCCACTCTTAATTCCGGAATAAGGCTTTGTTACAGCATGAGCATGAAAGGAAAAGAGGTGAGGTTACATCAGGTTGCAACCTACCTACCTAACCTAGATAGGTTAGATGTCCTTGAACCACTGCTGTTGTTGTATTGCCCGCCCCCCCCTCCAAGAACAGCCCTGCAAAAAGGCCCTGGATACGATCAAACTGCGTTGAAACCCAGCGCTCTATTCGCCTTTTACGATACATGCCCGTAGGTATTCTACTTGTTTGGGTAGCATAAGGCAACTTACCGTCTTTGTCACAGAGATCTATCTCCAGATTTCAGGTCAAATACGGCATACCAATCACTAATGCAATAGCTACTAGTATTCTCAATCGTGTTGGCTTTTATTTCGATGCGGGCATCTCGGTTTTTGTCCAAAGATCCCGTTAACATCATCGCCCATACTCCCTCAGTCCCCTGTTCCCACTACCTACAGAACGACTTATATCCAGGCCAATCTCGTGCCACGAGAAGCCTATATGATCTGTAATTCTGACGCATTTAATACAAAGGTCTTAGTATCTCCGGCCTTCTATCTCAATTCTTCCAAAAAGGATCCGGTCCTTGAATATCCCAACATGTGTTCTTGTCGCCCTAAAATGGGAGGAAAAAGCAGTAGTAGCCGTAATTTCGTCAGAGCGCACGGCAAATATTGCAGCGGTATCAACCATCGCCCTGTAGGTATCAACGAATTGCGTAAAAAGACGCCGACAAACTTTTGGAATAATCAATGTGACAACGATAAAGTTCAAAATAGAGCTCGGATGAGAGCAGATATCACACAACCACGGGAAAAGGAACCAAGACCGGAAATAAATGAAAAGTCACCAAAGAAGAAAATTGGGTTACATGAAACCTGAAGAGAAGAAAAAGAGCCCTGTTTTCCATCTTGTAACCCAGTAAATAGAGTTGTTGCATCGATACTAGATCAGTGTCAACCTGCCTCTGTAATAGGTAGCGTTGCTAAATTTCGCGACGTCCTTTCCTAAGCCCTTCGTCAAGAAGCAAAAAAAAAATGAAATGAAATAAAAATTCGCATCCTATTTTACACCCACCAAGCCGACACGGCTTTTGAGGCGCTAGCCCTGATACCCGGGATAAGCGTTGTTGAAGTTTTGATTCGGAGGTGGTTGGTTCCACTGCTGATTCGGCGGCTGCTGGCCACGACCGTAGCCTCCCGCGCTCGGCGGCCCGGCATAGCCCATGGGCTGAGCTCCGTACCCAGCAGGCGACTGAGCCGGGGGGCCGCCGTACCCTTGTTGCTGACCTCCGTATTGACCTGGGGGCGTTAGTCGTGCTGCGCAGACGTCTTCATTAGGCGAAATGTGAGGCATACCTCCGTACTGGGGAAAATAAGTGGACGGGGTACCTGGGTACGCAGACGGCTGAGCACTTTGAGGACTGAATGCCTGAGGCTGTTGTGATGGATCAAAGTTCCCCTGAGGGTTACTGGGCGTCTTGTCCTTTCCCCACTGTAATCCGATTAGTACCTACTACCAGATCTCGCAAATAGGTAGATTGACTTACGCTACACTTCAGAGGCCGGCCGTTGACATTGTAGCCATTCAATTGGCAAATTGCCATTGCGGCGTTTTCATGGGTATCCATTTTGATAAAGGCAAACCCACGATCAGCTTGAAAGCGAGACTCCGTCACATACCCGAAATTTTGAAATAGAGGAACAAGATCAGATTGGGTTGTGTACGGGGTCAGATTTCCCACATAACAGGTCGTTTGCCAACCGGGCGTCTGATTAACAATCATATCGTAGCTTTGAATGCCATGGGTTGGGAAATGGTGGTGGCCATACGGCGTAGTGGGCGTCATACCCATCGCTTGTAGGGCCTGCTGCTGGGCGATGGACGGTTGGCCTTTCTGATTAGCCCAATTGCATCTGATGGCACGAGAACCCAGCCACTCCCCATCCATAGAGCTCAACGCCTTCTCGGCATCACCACGATCCCGGAAAGCTACAAAACCATATCCTCGGGAGCGTCCTGTTTTCATATCCCACATGACGCGAGCCTCTGAAATGGTTCCGAAAGCAGAGAATGCCTGAAGAAGGACCTCATCATTGACTTCGTTAGATAAGTCACCAACGAATATATGGAAGTGAGATGAGGTATCCTCTTTATTTGTGGTGTTAGATTGATAGGCCCAATTGACTCGGATTTCCTTCGAAGCGATTAGTCTCCATCTGCCAGACCATGGCAGACAAAACTTACAGCTTGATGAACTCGACGGCCATTTAGGGTCTGCATAGCCCGCTCGGCCGCGCCTGGGTCGTCGTATTCTACGAATCCGTAGTTGTAACCTTTAGCCTGTGGTGGATTAGCCGCGTGTCATAGCAAACCTCAATAACCTTGTCAGACAATCGCTCGGCCCTTAGAATAATTCTCACAAACCTCTGTACATACGGGCTAGAGGATACTCACATTCTTGTCTGGGATAATCTTAACATTTTGGACATGACCGGTGGTCTCGAAAATCTGACGCAGGACATCCTCTGTAACGCGAGGGTCGAGCCCACCAACGTAGAGTGCACGCTTATTAGGCTCAGGCGCTACTCGGCGCGGGAACGGCCCTCCGCTAGTCGGGGATAGAACCGAGTTCTTATCAACCGCTGACATAGGGGATGTGATCGCCGTAGGGATGGGATTCGTGTTAGGGGGGATGTGTAACGGTGGCGGGGGCATATGCGCCGGGTTTCCTTGGCCGTTCTGGTTGTTGTCAAACCCAGGAGCGCCGGCATTGGACTGAGGTGGCGGCTGGGATGGGAGCTGGGGACCAGCAGAGGGCGCACCGGGGTCTGCCATTACAATGAATTGTAGTAAATATGTCTTCTTATTCTAGAGGTCTCAAATGCAGAGCAATCAAAGCAATACTGATGGCCTAAGTCGAAAAAAAAAAAAAAAAAGGCACAGGGCGGTCGTGGGTCGTTTGGTGGACAACAAATCTTGGACGTTATGAAGGTCGTAACTTCGTTGGGTCGTGAGAGACGGTAATGTGGGGTATTGAAATAATTTTGGTGTTGTTATGCTCAGCCTTAAAGAGGGCGTGCCGAAGAGGAGTCGTAGATGCGCGGTAACGACGCTCACGAGGATCCACGACAACCTATTCGATTCGTGCAATAGCAATCGGCGCTAGCGTGGGATATAGAAACGTCTCGAGCAGGGCGAAACCGATTGGGCACAGGGCCAATGGATTGGAAGATGTCTCCAAGATGGACCTGGATAGGAGCTCTAGGCGGTGGCAATGACACACACGATGGCGCAGACCGCAAACCGCAACACAGCAAGCTCCGGAGTACGGATATACCGTTTCGTGTGATGCGGTGGCAACCGACGAAGAGGGGGAAGTCAAGTAGACAAAGCGCCAAAGACCCGAACGTACGAATCAGCCGCAGATACTGGACAAATACGCGAATGCAAGGATGGTGACGACGAATCTGATGATAAGAGAAAAGCGAGTCAGAGGAAAAAAGGACCAGCAGCGACGACGATGACGAGACGCACAAGACCAGAACAAGACAAGAGGGAGAAAAGGAAACTGCCTTAAAAGGAGGAGTCCCCCAGATTCTCGACGCACAACACCGAGGATACGTGGAAAGATGATTCCGCACAACGATGTAAGAGATGGGAGGGGAGGGAAAGGAAAGCGAAGCGAAGCAAACAGAAAATGGCAATGGGGTCCAAGTATTGAAGTACCAGCTGGGTGGAGAGTTATGGTCTAGTTGGTTTGGTTGGTCGGCAGAAGGGGCAGAATGCGACAGGTGTGGCTGGTGCACAGCTAACTGCTGGTAGGAGGTAGGCATGTAGGTGGCCACGCCCACATTCAACCCCTACCTAGGTACTTACTTAGGTACCTGGCCTAGGTACCTACCTAGGTACCTAGCTCTCGTAGGTAGATAGGAGTTAACCGACATGGAGGAGTTGAATAGATAGATGCGCTTAGTTGCTGCCAAAAACCTACCTATAACTACCTCTCGGCGGGGTAAGTTACCTACCTACCTACCTAGGTAGTGAGTAAACAAGTAATTAAGTACCTACCTACTTATATACAATAAGTAAGTAGGAAGGGTCTTAGACGCTGCTTGCAGCGCAAGGACATGATGGATAGCGGTTTGCAGCCGACATTTGTCGTCTTATGTCTCATCTGACCATGCTCCAAGCTACATACCTGGGTAGGTAGTCTCATGCCTATCTAGCAAACCCCTAATGCATGCTCTACCCAAGGCAGATATATCTGCCCAGACAAGAGCTGTGCTACTAGGTAGGTAGGGTCTGTCTTCTATCAGGGTAAGGTATATCATATGCTGTACCACCTTAGCTGGTACCTAACTTGCCTGCAGGTTAGATACGCAGTGGGTAAAGTGCCTCAAATGTCAGTGTGCCCATAGCGGGGTAATGTTAACCTCCCCGACAGGAAACAACTTGTTTCTAGGTACCTAGGTAGGAGGTAGGTTCCAGGTAGCGCCCAGGCAGTAACTACCTAGGTAGTAACTACCTAGATAGGTACCTAGGTGGTACTAATATCCAGTGCCAGTTGGTTTATTATTTATTCATACCTACTACCTAAGTACTTGTAGGTAAGTATCTACCCTCCCCAGATGGCCCAATGATGGTCTCCAACAGAGGGTACGTGCCAGGTGAGCCACCCCTGCCAGCCAGCTGGGTAACTAAAAGTTGCACAAGGCTTGCCCTCAGGTCCAGAGGGAGGTATCTCTGCCTCAATATATTCTCGTAGCCCTTTGTACCCAAGGCTCTCACTGCACCTCTTGACAAAAGATTCAACTTTTCATCTTCCCACCCTCGTAATCAGGCCCCGATTCTCATCTTCATTCCGCCCTTTCGCCCTCACATCCTCTCACCTTATCACCCTGCCACCTTCTCGCCCTCTCGCCCTCTCGCCCTCTCGCCCTCTCGCCCTCTCGCTCTCTCGCCTTCTCGCTCTCTTACCCTCTTGACACTGCTAACTTATACGCGAGAGCACATCTCCAGCTCCAACCTAGCCAGTGAGCGCTAGCTCTTATGATCCGGGTTATGGCGGGCTCGACAGACGAAGCTCTCCAGGTCCTCGATCAATCATACAAAGATATTGTGCGTTTAGCATCCTTGGCAGCTTTTGGTTTCGCGCTAACGCTTCATCCCGAAGCTCATCCAAGTAGGGAGGCATTTTAGAGTAATAGCCAAAGATGGGCCAGAGGCGCTCGTTGGCACCCATAGCGGGATCCAGGCCAAGACGAGCGACTTGTTGAGCAAATATCACCTTGCCCTCAACGAGATTGAGAGCGAAATTGTGCGTGCGACCTCCGTAACGCTTGCTGGGGTTCCTGGGCGAGACCGTGACTAAATATTAGCAGATTCAGGCAAAATCCATCCTGCGCAGGGACCTGGAGAATTTGCGTGCAGCCCGGGTCCCAACTCCGGCTTCCGTAGCCGCCCCGGTTATCAATCCCCCACCACGGCTCGTGGTACCACCGACCCCTATGATAGAGCTCCCTTCTACTGCTGCACATTCTCGTAATTTAAGCCCTTCTGATGGTACCATTGAACCTTCGGGAAAAGAAACTAAGACGGTTGCGCCTTTCCCGGACATGGGTATGGGCATGTCTGTTGATGTGGTTGACCTCACCGCTGGAGAGAGGAAGCCTTCTCCGCGGGTCCAAGCCGTTGCCGGCAAGCCGGTAGCCCGCCCGGCTCCGCCTTCAAACATGAAGCCCTCTCCAAAGCCGATTCACAAACCTACACCGCCTGCCAAAGTAACTCCCGTCCCTCCACCACAGATCCCACGTTTACAAGCATATCAGTCCCCAAATATCTCAACGCAACCGAAACCCCAGCCAGTAATCCCACCTCCCAAGGCAACCCAGTCCACCCAGCCTGTGCAACAAGCACAACCTACAAAGAAGCCTCAGGACAGTGCTACGGATGGCACGCTGGTTATTCAGTCTACAAGACTAGGTGATAGAGCCACTGCCGGTGTTGGGAATAGTGAACTTAACTTCACAGATATGGAATTCTCGCTTGCCCCTCCACCCAACAGTGAGCCCCAGGGTGCGCCTCCCGCTCCAATGCCCGAGTTCGATCTCGCAACCTTTGCGCCTCAGGGTGGAGATACCAACGCAACCACGGGAAACACAGGTAACACAGGAAACATTAACCCTGCCCAGTCGTCAAATGTAAGCTCAAACATGGACGATTTATTCAACCTGGGCGATGAAAATGGCGGTGGTAATAACATGTTCGATCTGGAGGCACCTGAGACCAACGATAGTACATTTGACGACATGATGTACTTTGGAAGCAACGACACTGATATGGCGCGGTTCAATGACGAGTACTTCGGTCTCTAAATCATCTTTGAACCTGCCGGCCTTCCTGCGCAAGAAAAGCCGAAATTTCTGCTCAGCTATACTGCTCTAGGTGCACAAGTCCCAGCCAATTTCTTTTCTCCCCTATTTTTAGGGGGCTAGGCAATGAGGCTCACAGAGTGTCATCTTTTAGCGGAGTAGAGAATCAACCAAGATATCAAGTTGAACAGCGTATATTTGAAGTTTACGGCCTAACCTATCATTGTCACTCCATGAATACATTGTTAATGTGGGTTACCTTAGAGCACGCCCAACCATCCGCAACGTAAGAAACTCGCTATGAGAGACGAAATGTGAAATCCTATAAACATGGTGTCAGGCCAATAGATCACATAGCGAGGTACCAGCTACCCTAGGGGGTAGCTCTAAGGGCATAATTGTGTATATAAGGACTGAAGGCCTCCCACCTAGATGGTAGGCCCAGGAATCAATGATGTTGAGCCCTACCCCTATACTTGGCTATCTACCTGCTACCCAGCTGCTACCTCATAGTGACTAGACCTCACTCTGGGCAATCCTAACATGACACATGGCCTCTACAGCAACCTACGCCCTCTTGATTTCCGTATGTGGTGTGTTGGAGCCAACGGAATTTATTGGTGGTCAGTGCTGAATTCGTTCATTCCGAACCGCTTTCCCCCACAGTTCTCGACCTGTTATATATCCCTAAGCCCTTCTCATCAGCAATATTTCCCCGGAATTCTAGGATTCGGGACACCGGATGAGTTTAGTCACCACTATTGCCTCGGGATAACAGCTCTTAGAGGTATGCCTACACCACCATGTATGCTGACTTAGCCTGAACCCATCCCACTAGTGCTCTCCGGATTGGATAATAACCTTCTTATTTAAAGCAAATTCTACCAAATTCATAAGTGGTCGTGCCGTTCCCTCGAAAATAAATAGTTACTAGCAAGACAAACCGGGCAGTTCAATCACAACACTTAGCACTATCTATCCTCTCCGTATTTATATGTCGTACTGACAAGCTTTGAAGCCGAAGGTATCTCGGGGCTATACCCGTTAATATTTGTATGTAGTGTCAGGGTAGGTATTTTATAATATATCGTCATAATTTAGCTGCGGAGTTGATCACAACTTCCTCTTAGGGGTCAGAGGAATAGTGGTTGGGAAAGTCCAAAAGCTTTTGAGTGAAATTATCACCGAAACTGGAAGCGCGTTGGTGAAAAGGGCTTAATGAGCCATCGCCAATCTAACACGCTTCACGACTGTGGAACGGTTTTCTTGGATTCGGTCTCTCATATGATATAGCACCAGTGCACCACGGATTACGCAATGAAAGACTGCAACTTTAACCGTATTTGATTTTTTTTTTTTTTTCAAGTATTCCCGCTTTTAAAGATTAGAGACTAATTTCACACGTTCAAGTTATAGCTGGGGGAGGAACATCAATGGTGCAGTATCAATCATGGTATTAGGTAGTCTTATAGAAATAGAGCCTTATTTACGAAGGATTTTTGGTGTAAGACGGGTCTGATACTACATTAGCTCTGTAGGCCATGACAGGAATGCTACCTAGGCCGAGTTGTTGGGGTGTGCTTGCCGGGCGGCGTGGCGTGCGGAAGAATACAGTGTGTGGCTTTCGAGTTGACTATATGAATTTTAAGAGTGACAGTGAGGCATCATATAGGTAACAAAAAATAGAGGTATTATATTTGCCTAGTACAACTGAAAAACTGGGATGGCAGATTCATAACGCGATAGATGTCCAAAATGATTGTACTACATATATATACGCATTGCTAGATATGTTAGTGCTGAGCATCCCTGATATGTGTCTCATAAACCGCCCCCCAAATATTTTGTTCCCGAAATATTACCAATCCATCCCAAATTCAAGGGCCTTGTGTAACTTGGAACATAGGCTCAAGGAGAAGCGGGAGATCTGGGTTTCGCAGGCCAACCCAATCATGGTCCATGACCCCGTATCCCTCATCGTGATCAAAGATGCCTTCGCGGAGGTAATACGAGCCCATGAGCGACCAGATTGCCCACTCCGAGTCGTTGCTGAGGACGTATTCCTTGAGGCACTGGAAATATTTGTTATGCGCGTCCGAGAGACCCATGTTAGGCCCACCTGTCATGGAGAACCCGAACTCGGAGAGGATGAGGGGTGCGGTATAGTCTCTGCCCTGCTCTAGGACGAAACCGTTGAAGAGGCCGTAAGCGTTCTTCAAAGCACTGCAGTTGTCCTTGGCGAGCGCGAAAGTCACGGTGAATTCGTACGCGTGCCACTCCCAAACGTGTTTATCCGCCCACGCACTCCAGTCGATATTGCCCTTAGTACGGATATGCGTCAGGTCGGTACTCGACTGCGTGCCGCCTATGAGTATAAGCAGGTCTGGACCGGCCTGATGAACACGTTTGGCTGCCTGACTGAGGTAGTTGTACCAATCGTCTCGTCCATTAAATGTGCCCTGAAGGAGGAATTCACGAATTTCATTACGAAGACCCATCCCGATCACGCCGGGCTGCGAATTTGCCCATGTCGCCATAGATTCGAGGCCATTCAGCCAGTTTTGGGTGTTGAAGAAACGGCTGTTAGCCTTATTATAGCCGGATCCTTGATCCCACCATCCATTACCATCAGTAAGGTTGCCTATCGCTCGTCAGTTTTGCCGTGGCTATACGGAATTTGAATGGATTTGACGAGTAAAGGATAAAAGTAGCCTTCTCATCAATATTTTGGTACTTACAGCACCAGCTCGCCCTACTGACATGGTTATCTAGGATTGTCATTACGCCGCGTTTCCATAACGCAGCAATAACAGCCGCATAGGCGTCCCGGGTTGTGCTGCTGGCGAGGAAGGGGTTTTTTTCGACAACCTGCGCATACATGCCATTCATGGCGTTGACGTCTACGCTGGCAGCCGACGCCGCGCTAGTGAACGACTGAGAGACGAGGACATTTGGGTTCAATGCGTGATCGATCGAATATGTAAGACGCACGCAGTTGAACCCTTGCGCAGCTACGAAATCAGCAATATGATCGACAGACTGCTTGTTCAAGCCCTCAGGGGTATTGACTTCAAGATGACCAGCCCAGTTGACGCATCGAAGCTTCACACGGTTGCCACCAGCGTCAAGGATCCACCTCGAGGATGTTTTCAGGGGTAAATCGACTCCCAGTGCCGGCAAGGCGGCACACAAGACCGCCACAACAGAGGCGATCTTCATGATAGTCTACGGTAGACTAGTTGACGCGCTCGATAATGTTAGAACTGCGAAGAGGTCGGCGAAAGACTGTACTGGAAGGCTGCAGGGTAATTTCATCCAAACAATGTATGCTACTTTGGAACGTGCGGCAAGAATTAGTAAGGCAGCATGGGCATTAAGTAGTACCTTTGAGCGCCCACGCGTAATATCCACGAGGATATGGCCAGTCTTGATACCCGGGCAGGTGTGGGGACGGGTCCGGGAACAGAGGCCAACCAACGGCCGAAACAATCGAGCTTGTGAAAGAGTGAGAAAAGTGACTGTCGCCTTATACAGCGGGTGACCAAGCTCAGCTGGACTGACAGCGAGGCTGACCGAGACAGCAGTAGCAAGATGGATAGCACCAAAACCGGTATCGTGTTCTATCAGAAGCACCTTCACATATAAGGGTTTGATGCCATGATGCACACCTATATATAAGACTCCCCAAGACAAAAACGGCACGCGCAAGAAACCATACGCACCGGCATTCTATTTGCTCACGTACGAAATACCTCCCTGATATACGATACTACCTAACTCACTGGGGGAGGCCCAGTCCGAGGCATTCTGATCTGGGGTGAGAGAACGACAACAGAATTGGGCCGAGGCCGAGACCTGCCATGGATGGGGACCGGGGCCATCCAGGGAAGGAGGATGATATCTGAATGGCGACTGGAGGGTGGGGTGCCGAACCACTTGAACCATCCGATAGCCTTATCCAGTTTTGGCACAGAACTAGAAGACGTGGTGACACGCCCGAGAGGTCATTCGGACGTCCCAGCCCAAGCCAAGGGTGTAGCGTTGATTTCTGGCGCGCATGTGGCAGGTCGTTCTCCGACCCCGACGTGTGTGCGGGGGAGTGCCATCGATGCCATGCCAATCTGCGTCCTTGTACCTGACATGCCGGGATTACTCTGCATGATGGGGGAGCCAGGGGGCAGGGGCGGAGGGGGGACGGGAGGTTTTTTTTTTTTTTGTGTTTGCCTCCTCAAGAGCAGGAGCGCTCCAAAATAAAAACAAGAAACGTGGCAGGGGGACGATAGCAGGCAAGCCTCTTCCTCGCGGTTGATTGTAACTGGGCGCTCGGAGCCTCGAGTGTAATCAGTTGAAATATTGAGGCTTAGCTGACTAGGTATGCGTTCGTCACAGAAGTTAGATCAGCACCCAGCAGACCAAGGCCGTCTGTGATACTAGTTCGCTTTCGCTCTCATCAAACGAAGGGTGATTGATGTCTCATGGTTGGGCACTTGGACCATGTTAGTCGTGACCTGACAGAGGCCGAAGTGATTGGACACTGGTCGACTGATGGATGGCGGAATCAACGATTCTGATTGGAACGGCATATTTGATTACGGACTGTAATGGAGTGCAGGGGAGTTGGGTCCTATCGAATCGAGGAGGGGGAGAGTCTCCATTGCCCCATCAGCGCGGATGCTACAGAGTGGGCGCACAGGTGGTAACGTCACTTATCTTTTATCTTGGTGCTTAAGCCTAACGAACCGGGGTTGTGGGTTGTAGGTGTACATGGCTGCGAGATGTTCGGGGGCTTGGCGTCTGCCGATTCAACACCATAATTCATCCTGGTCACTAAGGCCTGCGAACCAATGCATGCTGTTATGAAGTATACTTATGAGCGATGTAGGTAGGTGCTTTGCCTTTTGCCGACGTGCTTTTGAACTCGTTGGCACTACCTAGCATGACCACCCACTCCGAGAAACTGCTCGGAGATTAAACGAAAAGCGCAGCCAACCGTTGAGTTGAGATGGGCATTGTGGTTGCATATGAAGGGACTTACCTAACCGGCAACAACTCCTTTAATTAAGTTGGCAGAGAGTCCACATTGGCGTTAGTTTGGCTTGACGGATCTCGGTAACAGGGACACGTAGAAACTGTTGAGGGGAGCACAGCGCCTTCCGGTATCAAAAGGTCGCTTCAACTTGAGACGGGGTTGAATAGTATTAGTTATTAGAGCATATGGGATTGGTATTATCTATTTCATCGTCATCATATCGTGAGGCAACCGAATGTAAGATGGATGCCTCCATTTCGTGATAGTAAGTTGTGGACTTCGGATGCACTATTAACGCGGTAAGTCATCGCTTGCGGTGAGCGACGAGTGCCTATTAGGATGAGCATTGGAGATGAATAACCCGCTTGGTTTGTCTGATCTCAACAGGGTCCGGGGCAGAATAGAAGCAAACAGAAGAGTTTGACAATTTTTGCATGAATCAGGATGCGGGACCAGTCCCTTGACCTGACACAGACACGCGGGCCTCCAACTCTTTTCTCTTAGAGAGAAGGCTCTTGAATGCGCCGAGGCAATGGACCAAGGACTCCTCGTCATGCGCGCAGAAGCGGTAGCTCTTCTCATCTGTAATGATCTGCATGCAGTTCACCTTTGTTTTACTAACCGGGTCAATGTCTACCACGTTCACAACCGATACCAGTGCCAAGATGAACGAGGCCGTATATTCTGACCCGTCCTTGTAGAGAATCAGATTTCTCGGTCGGAGGACAGCCCAGCAGTTCTTCCATTGCCTCATGCCGCGCTTCCCCTTGAGAAACCAGAGCCAACCTTGCCAGACGACTCGATCGGGGTCACGCTCTACGTTAAGTCCGCTTATCTGGCTAACATTTTGATCACCAATAACTGGCCGTTTGGGGCATGGGTTAGATGGCATGCCCGATGCGGAGGTTAATGGCACGGTGAAGCTTTCGATCGAAGCTCCATGCCCCCTCCGGACCTCGACGTCGGAAAGGTCAGATTGCGAGGCTACCTCGTTCGCAGACAGCCCAGAATAGTCGTTATGAGAGGAACGTCTTCCCCTAGGCCCTATTGGTTTTGGTAGATCAAGGGGCTCGGGGGAGCTTGATAGAAACCGCTCGTGGTCGGACACAGGCGGGTCGCGGGTCCTATTCATGGTCTTCAAGATTGATGCTGGCGCGAATGATTGTCGGCGGATGATGGGGCTCGCTAGAAACATCTCCTCCTCCTCCTCTTCAATTCTGGCGTCTTGTCGTATGAGATCGATCCACTCTTGCGCATCTTTCGCGGTCGGGGCCTCGAAATGGAAATTTCGAGCAGGGGAAAAGAGCCCAAACAGATGGTTCCTCTTCTGCTTGGGATCCTTGAGTGGTGCAACCGCTGATAAATCCGACAGATATAACTTATGTCGAAGCTTGCTTTCCTTGTCTGATTTGTAGATAGATAGCGCATTGGGCCGTAACACGAGGTAGACAGGCTTCCAAACCTGTAGATGAATCCAAGGTTAGCATCTTAAATCGTCTAGAGCGCGCCTATCTGATCGTGTAACGTACCTTTGTCTTCTGGGTTCGTTTTTGTACGTATCCTGACTTGAGCACACGATCGAACTCAAAGCTTCCATTTTGATTCACGGGGCTTGGCGTGGGCAGTGCCAGCTGGCTTCGAAGTCGGTTCACGGCGGTGTTTATTGGGGAAGTTATTGTAGTGGGGGTTATGGCAACGGTCGTCCGGCGATCCGTCACTGATGTGCCGGCCTTTTGTGGGAGACAATGAGTGGCCGTCTCCGCCATGGTAGAGATGAAGTTGGCGTAGGCAGCAGAGCTCTCTACAGCAGCGGATAACGAATGACTGGTAGCTAGAGATGTGAGTGGCAGATGTCACGGGATAAGCCTGAAGCGTAGCGTCGGTATCCTGGCCCTGTGTAGCATACGAGCTCCTGCGTGATGCCCGTGATTGGAATATCACAGGTTCCGATAGCTGGGTGGCTTGGGTTTGGTTTACTATCGGCCGTTGGTTGGTTGGTCAGCCAGTCGGTTGAGAGGATATTGACTTACACCCTTGCGTGCTGACGGAAATAGAAGGGTAGCTAATAAGGCGACGGGGTTATGGGAGCTAAGTAAAGAGAAGGAAGAAGACGAGAGTGAGAGGTCGAACGGTACGTCGGCAGGTGTTGTCACGGGTATGGGGAGGTGTAGAAGTGTTTATCACACGTAATCTAAAGATAAAGACGACAAGAAGCGGTGGGGTTGATGGCCAAGTTAAAGAGGGATGGAGAGCGACATTGACACGTCGGTTGCTGCTAACGGATTAGGGGGGGTCTTGGGTAGATGAGGCAGTAGAATGTCGAATATCGGACATGAAATGCCCCTCTTGAATGATCAGCGCTGGGCAAAGAGCAGGGAGGGAGAAGATAAGGAGTAAGGAGCGGCAGTAGCAGGCGATGCGCGCGCTACCGTTGTTGCAGAGATGAATGCCGAATCAAAGAAAGGTATACAGCGGAACAATGGGGAATTGAAAGAAAAAAAATATGCTCGACTCTGTGACGATGGCTAGCTCGGCATGGGTAACTGGAGAAAGGAAATGGTGGGCTGCTAAACGAAGAGTCTGGAGAGCATCAGTTGTGCAACGTGGTTTAAGCATGATGTAGAACTTGGAAGGGCTTGAGTTGTTATTGTTGGTGAGGCGAATAAGATGAGCATGGTCTGATTTGGATAGGTGCCGTAGTTGGGTTTCAGCACTACATGCATCTCAAGATAGGTAGGTAGAGTGGGTCTCAAGAAGCCCCACATAATATAGAATTCCTGATTAAACATTGTAGTTTTTTTACTAAGTAATATAGCTTGTAGCAATAAAAAGCAAAGTTATAGATGGGATAGAGACCTAGTGATTAACATAGGCGTGCACAATAGTAGTAGTAGCAGACACCTAGACAAGACGTTAATACTACTACTACTACTACTACTACTACTACTATAGTGCACGCCTATGTTAATCACTAGGTCTCTATCCCATGTAGTAATAACATAACACTAGAGGTTGTACTTCTTTTTATATATAGCCAAATGTTATTGCTACAGAATACTAGGGGTAGGAAGTAAACAGACAAATAAGTGGCCCTACTTAGCCTGTAATACCTGTACAGCCAACTAACCAGTTGGTCCCCATCCTTTTCTGTAGCAAATAGTGCGATAGAGTATGTGTTAGATTGTATATATAAGCCTAGCCACTGCTTATATAAGCAATAACTAAATAATTTTTAAATAATAGGTTTAAATCTTAGGTATATAAACAGGAAAAATATCTTATAAGCTAGCAATAAAACTTTAATAAACTTTAAACAGGCCAATAATAAGTTTTATCACAATTAGTGTTTTTTATAGAGGCAATGCTCCTAGTTAAAGTCCTATATATATATTGATCAGAAGATGGGGAACAGAAAAAGCTATTTAAGTAGAAATTAGGTATGTATTAGTTTATAGGTGCACGGATGCTAGGTCATAAGCTGTACGTAGGTGTTGTGGGCCTTGGCCTACAACCAGAAGGACCTTTCCAGGTGGGTCCTAGTCAGGGGTATGTAGGTATGTGTAGCATCCATGACTAGTTTAAACAGCCTGATAATAAGACCTATTGTTATAATAAAACATAAAAAGTCTAGTTATAATAATAAAGCTTATAAAAAATTAATCTATAATAGTAAAACTATATAAAATAACCTGTAAACTAATAAAATAATTAAAAAGTATTTTTTAAGGCTGATATATGCTATAATATACAAGAGGTAAAAAATAAACAGACAAAGAAGTGGCCTTATTAGTCACAGATGCCACACATGCCTATACACCCCTGACTAGGACCCACCTGGAAAAGTCCTTCTGGTTATAGGCCAAGGCCTATAACACCTACATATATCATATGACCTAGCATCTGTGCACTTATAAACTAGTATATACCTAATTTCTACTTAAATAGCTTTTTCTGTTTTTTATCTTCTAATTAATATATATATAGGACTTTAACTAGGAGCATTGCTTTTATAAAGGACACTAATTGTGACACTATTTAGCATGTAATACTAGTACAGCTAACTAACCAGTAAGTCCTTATCCTTTTCTAAATTAACTATTATAATAAAAATAAAAATAAAAATATATATTTAATTATAATATAAAAAAAGCTTTAAAATATAAAAAAGCTTATTTTTTTAAAATTAAAATTAATAATAAAAGTTATATAAAACTGTAAATAATAATTTTATAGTTTAAAATTAAATAAATCTTTTTTTTTTTTTTTTTTTTAAAAAGTGTAAATTTAATAATAAACCAGGCTTATAACTTAAACTTATTATTAAAGCTATTTTAATTTTTTTAATATAAATATTTAATGTTTAGAGTTTTAGTTGTTAATTTTTTTAATAAAAAAATAGATCAATTTAAAAAAAGAATTATTAATTATAAAAAGCTTAATAACACTTTAAGGATGTTTAATATACATAATAAAATTTATTAAAAAGCTTTTATTTAGTAGAATAAGTTATAGGTATTTATATATATAGATTATATAATAAAAATAATTTATAAGATTATTTTAAGCCTGCGTGTCATGGTCCACAGCCATAATGGCCCTGATAGGCTAAATGGATAGGTGGCCTGGCGGCCCCTGATTGGTCCCCCGGCTAAGTGGGTACAAATACGAGGTGGTGAATATGGCAGGCCAGTCATGTAGTAAATAGCCAGTAGTATATATAAATAGGAATTCTGGCCGTTAGCCCTGTATATAGTTTTTTCTTTTTCTCAACCTTAGTTTTTTATTTTAACATATAGGTATAGTTGGGCTTTGATCCAACTGCTGTTATTGCAGCTATTATACAGCATATATTATGCATGTAAACACAGCATGAAATTTATATTTTATATATATATATTTTATATTTAAAAAATCTTTTAAACTAAAAGTTTTTAGCTTATATATAAAACTGTTTTATATTATTATTATATATTTTTTTTCATTAGTTAATTTATTAATTTATTTAGTGTTATATATTTTAGTTAATCTTTTAAAATCTTTTTATTATTAAGCTTTTTTTTTTATAAATATTTTTTAATAAATTAATAAGCTTATGTTTAATTATATATATGCTTTAATAATAGGAGGTGTACTAAAGGGGTGTAAATTATATATTATAAAAAATAAAGATCTAGCAAATGTAAGGTAAGCTAAAGTTCTAGCCAGATATATTGGCTAGGGCCCACATACATGGGACTAGGCCTAATTAGGTTGTGCGTGTGGCCACAGGCCACAGCACCCCAAGCGAGGGGCTTATATAAGCACTCCCTCTACATGCATGTATTAAATAATATAATTAGCTTGTTTATATGTAATAATAAAATAAAAATAAAGATTTAAACAGCATTGCTTTTTTTTAAAGCGATAAAAACTTAATGTTAGCTGTATTAGCGCGTTTAAAAATATATATTATTAATTAAACTGTTGTTTTATAATTAATAGAGTCCCTAAAGGGGCCTGTATTAATTATGCTAATGGCTTGTGTAATATTAAATTAGATAAGCTAAAAATAAGTTGCGCAGGCTACAGCTAGCTACAGGGGGCTTATAGCCACTTTAATAAAAGTTAAATTTAAATTTATTAGATTTGTTTGTTTAATAAAAAAATTAATAACAGCATTTTATGTTTTATTTTTATATTAACTTTTTAAAATAATATATTTATATAATTAATAAATTTAATTATTAAATTAAACAGATATTATTGTTTAAATGTTTTAAAATTAAAAGATTTTATTTATAGCTAAAAGTTTAAATATATATGTTTTAATTTAGTTATAATTAAATAATTAATATAAATAAAACGTTATTTTAGTCTTTATTCTTTTATATAAATTATATATTTTATTAAAATTTATAAATAAATAGTTGTGAAAAATATTTAAGAGTTGATTTTTATATTTTAAATGTTATTATTATTAAAATTATATATTTAAATATATTTAATAATTAAAGTTAATTTAAATTTAAAAACGCTGTAAATTATTTATTTTTATTTATTATTAACAACAAAACGCTAATAAATATATATATTATAATTTAAAGTAAGAATTATTTAAGAAATAGTTTTAGAGTTTTATTTTTTATAGGCATAGTTTGTTTTATTTTATTTTTTTACAGGTTTTAAATTATAAAATAAGCCATAGAAAATAGCATCCAATAATATTTATATATAAAACAATTATTTAAAAATATTATATATATATTCAAATATTTTTTAATAATATATTTAATTTATTTAAGCTAATAATAATAATATGTTATTATATTTTATTATATATATTAAGTTTAAATATGAACAATTTTAAAAATCTTTTAAGATAATATTTTAAATATAACAGTAGTGTGGAACAGCTTGGCAATTAAGCCAGGAATCCTTATTTTAAAGATCTTTTAAGCAGAGGATGCACATATGTAAAATGCAGTTCTAATGCCGCATTTGCAAGCGCTACACGCGTGGGGCAGAAACAACCCTTAGGATCGCTTTTATTATGTGATTAATATATATAAATACCTGTGGTTTATTATATTAAATAAAAACTTTTAATAAATTTAATTATTTATATTAAATATTTTTAAAATATTACCAAGCTTCTAATAATTAATAAATCTTTTATAAATTAATCCACACCTTAGTTAAATTAAATTAATATTACTTTTATTTAAAAATATACTGCGGCTAAAACAATTTAATTTAAATTAAAAAACTTTGACTTTTTTTTAAAAGATTAAAAATAAATTAATATTTTAATTAATATCTTTTAATTTAATATTAAAATTAATTAAAGCTGTTTAAAAAGATTAATATTAAAAATTTAATAATATATGTTATGGCCCACAGCCATGAGGGCCCTGATTGGCTAGACAGATAAGTGGCCTGGCGGCCCCTGATTAGTTCCTCGGCCAAGTGGGTATAAGTACAAGGTGGTAAATGCGGCAGGCCAATCATGTAGTGAATAGCTAGTAGTATATACAAGTAGAAATTCGAGCTGGCGGCCTTATATATAGTTTTTTTTTTTAATATATAAATATAATTAGGCTTTGGTTTAACTGCTGCTATTATAACTATTATAAAACTAAAGTTTATTTTTTATTATTTAAAAAAAGGTTAAATTCTTGTAATAAATTAAATAAATAAATAATTAATTAATATATTAAAACATTATTATAAAAAAATAATTTAATTTTTTAATAAAAACTAAATAATAAATATGTTTTAAAAAAAGTTAAATAAACTAGCTTTATATAATAATATTTAATATAACTATTATAAACTTTAGCGCTAGTTTTTAAAGTTTATAAAGGTTTTAATATAAAATAATAATATTAATATAGCTAAATATTTTAACTAAAACATAAAAGCTATAATAAAAATAAAAAACAAAAAATAAACTTATTAATATTTTTATACTAAAATTATATTATTAATAGTAATAAGTAAAACATATATATTGTTAGTTTTTATAAAACTTTATAAAGATTTTATAAAATAAATTTAAGTTAATATTATTTATTTTATTATAAACAATTAATTAAAAATAGTTTTTATAGCAATAATAAATAAAGAAAAACATGTATTTTTTTATAAAACAGTTTTATAAACTTTTAATATTTTATAAAACTAGTTGAAAACTATTTTAAAAATATATTATAAGTTTAAACATTATTTTTCATTTATAAGCAGTATTTAATATAGCTTAAAACAGAATTACTAAGATAATTAATAAGATTAATCTCAACTTTATATATATAACATATTAAATAAATTAATTTAGTTTAAAAAATAAAAAGAATGCCAGCTAATTTAAATCAAGGCTTAATTAAAACTGATAAAAAATTAAAGTTGTAAAAAACTAAATGGTTGTAAGATCTGTTTAATTAAATAAACCTAATAGCTGCTTAAAAACTATTCTAAAACTTAATATAAAAAGTTTAAAGTTGCAATATATAAAAAAGAATTAAAATTAACTTTTAAAACAAGTAAACTTTTTATATTTAGAAGTAAAAAATTAATAAAAAATAAATTAAAAATAAAATTTAAATATGAGTTTATGTTTTGAAAAATCAAACTTATTAAAAACAGCAACTATTTTTAATATAAATTAAATATAAAAAAATTAAAAGAAATAATAAACAATAAGTTGATTTTATTTTATATTAAGTTTGGTTATTAAATTAATGCAGCGAAAATTAATTCAAAAAACTTTAAACAGAATATATATAATGAATAGCTTAAACATATAAATAACTTTCATATAAACAAGCAATATAATAATATAATAAATTTTATTGTTTACTGCAAATATATGCCGCTATATAACAATTAATAATAAAAGGTTTTTGTTTAAAATAAAGCTTTGAAAAAATAAAATATAAAAAAAATCAAAAGCTAGAAAAAGTTTTAATTATAATTATTAAAAGTAATTTTTGAGTAAAAAATATTGATTAATTATGAAATAATAATAAAAATAACAGCTATTAAATAAAGGAAAAATAAAACAAAATTAATATAAAAATTAAAATTAAACTAGTTTAAAGCTTTTATGTGAAAAAATTAATACTTTATTTATTATACTTAAAAATATTATTATAATAACGATTTTTATAAAAACAACTTTAGTTAATTAAATAATATATATATTAAGATTATTTTTATAAAAACAATAAAAATAGATAATATAAAAAAAAAAACAGCTTAAAACCACTAGACTTTTTTAAGCAAAAATATTAACATTTAAGATTATATAATATAAAAAATCCTGTTTAATTTTTTAAAATATATATTAAAAAACCAGTTTTTGTAAATTATATTATAATAAATAATAAATTTACATGATTTATTCAAACTTTAGCTGATATAAAAATAAATGTTTATATTTTAATTATTATAATTTTATTAATTAAATAATAAAGTGTTTAAAATTTAAAACTATAATAAGTTTTGAACTAGCTATTATTATTAAATATAATAATAATTTTATTTAATAAATAAATTTAGTTTTAAAATTAAATATTAAAATATAAAGAAAAACTTGATAAAAGGCGTTTTTAATAATTATTAATATAAAATATAATATAACTATTAAAAAATATTATAATTATAACAGAAGAACAGATAAATTATAGAAGAACGGTGGAATTAAAGCTGAGCGATTAATATAAACAAGTTAATTTAAGCTTATAATAATAATCTATTTAGTTAAGTTATATTATATAAAAATAATTAAAGTAGCCAGCTTATATATATAGCTTAAAAAACATTATATCTTTTCTGCTCTATAATTAATTTATTTAAATAAACCAGGCTTATATAAGCCTGACCGCTTATTTTAACAGCTATTAATTTAGCTATAAAACTTACTATAGCATTTAATCTGTAATTACCAGCTTTTTATTAAAACTATTTATTTTATTATAATATAGCCTTTGAATTTAATTAATTAAAGCTTAATTTATAAAATCTATTTTAATAATTGTTTTATATAGCTTAATATATAAAAATATATAACGATTTTTATAATTAATTTAAATAATTATTTTTAAAATTTTATAATTAAAAGCTATTTTTTAAATAAAAGTTATTATTTAAAATAGTTAATAATAATAAAAAAATATAATCCCTAAAATAATTAGCTAATAAATAATTTTATAAACATAATATAAATATTTTTAAATAAATAAAAGCTTAGCTTTTTTTTTCATTTTTAAATCGATTAATTAATTTATATATAATTTTTAAAGCGCTGGTATTTTAACATGTGTTAATTTTAAATTAACACCTGTTTTTTAATAATTTTTTAATAATTTTAAAAATCGGTTTTTTTATAAATAATCTTTTTATTAAATTTATACTACAATAAACAGTTTTATATATAATTAGTTATTTTAATTAATATAAATAATATTAAAATATTTATTATATTGAGTTTTTAAACTATTGTTTTTTGTTTTATAAGTAATTTTAAACATTATTTTAATGTTTTATATTATAATTAAAAAACTTATTTTATTTTAAAATAAATATTTTTATATTATTGCTGCTACTACTGTTATATTTGCTGCTGCTGCTGCTAGTATTACTGCTGCGCTATTTTCTGCGTTATTTATTTATTTGTTTATTTTTTTTTTGTTCTTGCTATTATTATAGCTGCTGCTGTTTAAGCTGCTGTAGCTGCTACAAAGCCTATTTTAATTATTATTTTTTTTATTATTAATTTTATTTTAAAAAAAACGGCTAAACTAACATTAATTAATATTATTAAAAATTTTTAGCTAATATTTATAATATTAAAAGTTATACTATAAATTTAATAGTTTTATATTTAATTTAATTATATATATTTTTATTCAAGTTTTTTATTAATTATATATATTATTTTTATTTTTAGTTTTTTTTAATAAGCTTTGAAGCTAATTTTTAATAAAAAGCTTTAAAACTGTTTATACTGCTGCTATAGCTTTTAGCTAATAATATAAATTTTTCCCAATAAATAACTAATTAATGCAGGTTTTTTATTAAGCTTATATTATATTAGTAATAAATATGTTAATAATAATAAAAGTATTTTTAAAAACTTGTTAAAAAAATCGTTTTATACAAAATAAATGAACAAAAAGTTTTTATTATGTTTATATTTATTTAATAATATAAAGAAAAGTTAAAAAATACTGTTATTAAATTTAATAATTTAAATAAAAGTATTATTTTTATATAAATAGTTTTCTTTTTATAAACGTTTTTTTTTCTTAAAATTTTATATAGCTAAAAAATAAACTAGTTTTTTATGACATCTTTTTTTTTAAAATAATATAAGCTAAAAAAAAATATTTTAAGAAGCTTTTATTTTTTAATTTAATTCTTTAGTATAATAGCTTATAAAACCTTCAAAACTTTTTAATTTCTTTTATTTTTATTAAAGCTGTTATTTATTAATATAAATATGCTTTTATTAACAATAAAATAAAACCAGCTTAAATTTAGCTATAATAATTAAAAATAACAGCATTAAAAAAATTAAAAATAATAGTTTTAAATCCAGATATGTTTTTTTTGAAAATAATAACGTTAATACTAACGCCAATAATATTTTTGTTTTAACAAATAAAAAAGTTGTAGCTGCTCTAGCAGGAAAAAAAACCTTTGTTCTAATAAAAATAAATACTAAAAAAGAATTGTGACTGTAGTGTGGAACGGCTTGGCAATTAAGCCAGGAATCCCTGTTTTAGGGATCTTTTAAGCAGAGGATGCATATATATAAACTGTAGTTCTGATGCTGCATTTATAAATGTTATACGTTTAAAGCAGGAACGATTTTCAAAATTGTTTTTATTATATAATTAATATATATAAATATCCATAGCTTATTATATTTAATAAAAGCTTTTTAAAAAATTTAATTATTTATATTAAATATTTCTTAAGTTTTAAAATATTTTTAATAATTAATAAATTCTTTTATAAAGCGATTTATATTTTTATTAAAGTTATAAGCCCGGTTTATTATTAATCTAGTGTTTTTTTTACAAGCTATAATTTATTTAATTTTAAAATATAAAATTATTTATTTAAATTTTTATATAATTATTATTTATTTTAATTAAATCTTTTATATTTTAATTTTAAAGCTTTAAATTTTGCTATAGGTTTTAAAATAAATATTATATTATTTTTATTTTTATAATAATAGTTTTAATTATAATAATTAAAAAAATGTTTTTTAAAACCTATTTATAATTAAAATTGCTTATATATTTATTTAAAGTATTATATTTACATAAAAATATTTAAACGTTTATTAATTATAATAATAAAAGTTTAAAATATAATTTAAATTTGCTTTTTTATAATTAATATAAAATTAGCTGCTACATATTTTAAACAAATAAAAAAAACCTTTAAAAATACATATACAAAAGCTTTATACAAAAATTTTAACCACGGAAATTTTTAATATTTAATATTTTTAAATTTATTATTTAAAATATTATTATAAAGTTTTTAAATATTTATATAAAATATTTTATTTAGTTTTAAAATAAACTTTATTTTTAATTATATTATATAATTATATATAAATAAATTAACAAAATAATTAATATTATATATATAAAATTATTATTAATATAAATATTAAAAATTTAAATTTTATATTTTAAAACTTAATTTTTGTTTTATATAATATAATTTTGCCTGTGTTATTTTTTTTTATATTATTATTTAACAAAAATATTAAATAATTATAATAAAACCTTTTAAAAGCAGAGTTAAAATAATAATATAATATAAAAATAAAAATAAATATATTAAAAGCTGTAATTTAAAAACTTTTAATATAAATAAAATATTTATAATAAAAGTTTTTAATAATAAATATTTATATAACGTTTAATTAAAAACATTAATAATTTATTATCTATTTCTTAGTTTAACTAATATATAGCTATTTTTAAAAGCTTTCCGGAAGAAAAGCTTTACTAAAGAAAGCTTTTTAAAAAAAAGCTTTTTTAAAGAAGGCGTCTAACAAAATAGCTTTTTTAAAAAAGTTGTTTATTAAAATAGGTTCATAATTGCTTTTAATATAAATGTATTAACTGTTATGGCCCAAGGCCATGATGGCGATCTCTGATTGGCCGACTGGCCGACCGGCCAGCCGATCCCTGATTGGCTCCCTGGCTAGGGCAGGTACAGGCATGGAGTGGTAAATGTGGTAGGCCAGTCATGTAGTGAATGGCCAGTAGTATGTACAAGTAGAAATTCTGGCCGTCGGCCCTGTATGTAGTTTTCTCTTTTCTTCAACCTTAGTTTTTCTTCCCAATACATAGGTATAGTTGAATCTTTTCAACTGCTGTTATTGCAGCCATTACATTAACGACCTTGTTAATTTATAACAGCTAAAAAAAAAGAATTAAACCTAAAGAAATTTTTTATGGTTTTTAAAAATGTTTGCAGCTTAATAATAATTATTAATAAAAACTTGTAAATAATAACAATGATTTTAGTTTGCAAGTTTAAGCTTAATTTATTAATAATAAAACATAAAAAAGTAAAAAATAAAAACATAAAAAAAAAGTTTAATATATTAAATATATAATTTATAACTATTAACAGCGTCTATAGTTTATAAGTTCAAACTTATTTTATTAATATAAATAAAAAGTAGAAGTAGTAGATTTTTATATTGTTATTAAAAATAAAAAGCCAATATTATTATTATAGAGTATCAGTATAAAAGTGTGCGCGATAGCAAAAGTGTTAAAAAAAAGTTAAAAAAAAGTAAAAAAAAAACGATTTTAAAAAAAAACAATAAAACAAATGTTGTTAAAAAATATTAACATATAAAACAACTAATAAAAGCTTTATTATTAAAAAAAATAGTTTATGAAAATAGTTAACTATTTAAAAGCTAACCGGCTTTTTTAAACTTTATGTTTTAATATTTTAAAAAACTAAGCTATATTTAATAATATCTGCTAAATATAACAGCGTTTATTTACTATTTTTAATAGCGATTTTTTTTAGTTTAAGCTTATATTAATAATAACTTGCTTATATATAATTTTTTTATATAACTAAGATTTTTTAGCCGTACAAGCTTTTTTTGCTAACGCTTTTATTAATTAAACAGGCGTTATAACTAATATAATGTTTAAAAAAGGTTTTTTTGCTAGTTTTTTAACTAATATAATTATTAAAATCGCTAGTTTTACAAACGTTGTTCTAATTATAAAAATTATTAATATTATAAACGTTATTATAATTAATTATATAGCTAGTAATATAAAAATTATTCAAAAACTTTTATGTTTAGCTTATATAGCTTTATTAATTTTGCAATTAATAATTTCTAACTTTGAAAAAATATTTAGCGCAATATAATAATAATTTTATACTTTTTTTTAATTTTTTAATTAAAACGCGTAAAATAAAATTTTAAAAGTAATAATTAAATAGCTTTAATTATTACGTTTAAAAATTTTTTAAGTTTGCGATTAAATAAGCTTTTAATTTTATTAATTTTATTTATAAAAATAGTCCTATTAAATAAAAAAATTAAATTTATAAAGCCTTTATAATATATTATTAAACTACTTTTAATATAAAAAGCTTTTTTGCGATAAAAATATAAAATAAGCGCTGCTGCGTTATTTTTTAAGTTTTAAAAATAATTATATAGTTATTTTATAATTTTAGATTAAATATCCGCTGTTATATTAACAGCAATAGCTAATTTTAATTATTATCAGTTTTTATTTATTAAAATATAATATTATATTAGCTTTTATATATAACGTTATTAAAAATTTATTTATAAATTTATTTAGTATTAAATAATATTTAATATTATTATAATATAAAGTTTATAATATTAATTAATATTTTATAAAGCTTTAATCGCTAGACTTGTAAAAGTTAAACTTGTTTTAACGTTAATAAGATAATTTAAAGTTATTTAAATAATGTTTAAATAGTTATACTTTCGGTTTTAATTTAAAACTGTTTAAACATAGTTTATGTTGCTTAATAATAAATATTAATATTATTTTAGTTAATATTATCGTTTATATTGCTGGCGATTTTTTAATTGCTTGTTAAGTTAATTGTTTTAGTTAATATAAATAATATTACCGGCGTAGTATTAAAATCACGTTAATATTTCTGTTTATATGCCTATATAATTTAACGCTTAATATTGATTTTTTTATTTTAAATTTTTATAAATATAACATTATTACTTGCTAAAATATTTATAATATTAACAGCTTTTTAAATAGCTATAGAATTAATAATATAACTAGTTATAACTAAATTATAAATAACTATATTAAAAATAACAGCTTTATATTATATATTTTTACCGCCTTAATGTTTTTTTTATTATTATTATCGGCTGCTTTAATAAAAACAGCAATAATATTTGTAATAAGTTTATATTGCTTAAAAAATAACTGTTTTAAAAAAATATTTACTAAAAGTTTTTAAAACTATTAATTATTTAAGTTTTATTTATATTAATAAAAGCTTAATTTAATTAAAAACGTTTTAAAATTATATTTAATATTACTAAACATTTATAAAGCTTTACTATTTTTTATAACAAAAATATTAAAATATTTTTAATAATATTATAATTATTTTTAGCTTTTATTTTATAACTTTTTAAACTGTTTTTTAATTTTAAAATATAATTTAAATTTAAAAATTAACAATCTAATATTATAATAGCTAAATTAAGAATAATATAGTTATTATTAATATTATTTTAAATTAAATATTATTTAAAACATACATTTAATAATTTAAAAAGTTAATAAGCTTGGAACTAATAAAATATTATTAGTTTAAATTAATTAATTCTTTTAAAATTATGTTTGTTTAATTTTATATTAATTATTTGTTGTTTTAACGTTTAAATAACTTTTTATTAATAATTAATTTATAATATGCTTGTTAATTATATTTACAAGCAGTGTTTTAACAAAAATCAGGTGTTATAATTATTATTTTAACTTTACTGTTATAATAAAAAATAAATTTTAAAACTTTTTTTTAAATAAGCTTATTAATTTAGTTATAGCTTAAATTATTATTAAAAGCAACAATTTTATCGCGGTTAGCTTTAAAACAGCAGATTATCTCTACAGATGCTATTTTAACCGTAAATAAAATAATATTATATTAAATAATAAACAGTAATAATAAATAATAAATAAAAAGTATATTAAACAATATATTAATAAGAAAAAATAATGATAAAAAATATGTTATAAAACATAAAAATAATAATAAAAATACGTTATATATATACTATAAAAAAACTTTATTTAAAAAAGCTAGTACATAAAAGTTTTATATAAAAAAGCTTTACGTGTTTTATTTTATTTAAAAAAAACCAGGGTAAATAAATAATTATATACGTTAAATAAAATATATTAAATAAACAGGTGGGTTATATTTAGTTTATTTAGTTTAAATAACCAGGCTAGTTATATTTATTGCGCCGCGCGTAATAGTATTTATATATTAATAATTAAAATAATATTTACTTGTTGCTAATTTTTACTTAATATTTTTTTTGTTATTTTTATTACAAGTTTTATTTTTTTAATATATTTAACACGTAGTTTTTTTTTAAAATAACCGGCTTTTTTTTATTAAAAGCTTTTATTAATTTAACAGCGTTTTATAAAACAATATTTTCAAATATTATTTATTATATAAAGCTTTATATTTTTTATTAAAGAAAATATTTTAATATTAAATATTTTCTAGCGTTATTAATTTATTAAAATAATATAGTTTTAATTTTATAAAATATAAAATTGTTTATATTTTTTTCTATAAATATATATAAAACGTTTTTTTAATAAAAAGTCTAGTTCTAGCAGTATTAAAAATAGATATATTATTAAAATGATTTAATATATATATTAATATTTAAACAAGTTTAACTTACATTTTAGCTTATTTTTTTTAATATAATAAAGAGTTTTGTTTATTATTATAACTATTTTTATAAAAGCTTTTAAACAGATAATATTTTTATATAAACATAAAAAGTTTTTTTATTTATTTAAAATTAAATTATATTATATTTAATATTATACTTAATTTTTATATTAGCTGCTGTAAAATAAATCGCTGTTTTAATATTTGTTTAATATAATTAATTATAAAATTAAAATTAATTAATTTATAAAGTATTTTTATAATTAATAAAAAACTTTATAGTTTAAAGTTTAATATTATTTTATTTAGACTTTTTTACTGTTATTAATTTAATGTTATTAAAATTATATTATAATACTAAAATATTGTTTATTTATAACATTTTAAAAATATAATATAATAATAAATAATAAGTTTAATGTTTTAATTTTATTTTTGTTTTAACTATTAGTTTAAAAATAATAACTTGTTATTATTTTTAATAATATATTTATTTTAGTTCATAAAGTTTGCCAGAATTTAAATATAAATTTTAAATTTTTATTTAAAATAATTTTTGCTTATATTTTTATATTATATAATTATAATATAAATATTAAAACTTTTGCTTATTTTTTAGCTTTATATATAGCGTTTTTAAACATTAATAATGTTTTTTAAAAATTTATAAATAACTAGCATAAAAAGTTATAAATTATATAACTTTTATTTTTAAAGAATATCTGCTGTTAAAACTTTTAATAGTTTAATAATAAAATCTATTATAATAATATAATATAGTTATAATAGTTTTATAACAAGTTTTAATTTTTTAATAGTTTTTATTAATTAGTTATATATTTAAAATATTGAAAATTAATATTAAATATATTAAAATATTTATTTTGAAACATTATAAATAATAAAGCTTTATAGTTTATAATATATTTTTAAAAATAAAAATAATAGTTTTTATTATATATTAGCTATAATAGTTATTATTAATAACTAGCTAAAATATATAACTTTATTTTGTTTTAAACGTTTATTATATAAAGCAGATTATTAAAAACTTGATTAAAAAATAAACTAATAGTTATTTATAATATAAAACTAATTCTTTTTAATAATTATATATTTATTATAATTGTTTTTATATTGTTTAATTATTTTTTAATTATTTTTATAAAATAAACATTTTTTTATAACTTTAAAGAATTTTTTTTAAACGTTATTTATTTTAACTTTATAGCTGCAACATAACTAAAGTTTTTAATAATATTTTTAAATATTTTTGCTTTTTGTTGTTTTAAATAATAATATTATCGGCGTTATATATAATTAATAATTATAATAGTGCATTTAATATAAAATTAAGTCGACCTAATATATAATAAATATTTAATTAAAATTAAAACAAATAAATAAATACTGTTATTAATAGAATATTTAATTTTAAAACATTAATTAATTTTAAGCTTATTTATTTTATAATATTTTGTATAGCAAAATAATTTATTAGTATTATTATTAGCAGCATATAAAATTATATTTATACTTATAATTAATAATATATTTAAATTAATGCTAATATTTCTTTTTAATAAATTAATAAGTTGTTTTTACTATATAAAGATTTTATTAAAAATAAAATAAGTTTAATATTATTAATAAAAACCTTTCTGTTATTTTATATAAAGCTTATATAAAAAGTTATTATTTTATATTTTTATATATAAAAAGCGTTAAGTTTAACAAAAAACTATTTTTTATAGTTTTAATGCTTAAAATAGCTAGTATTTATAAGCTGATTTTAAATAATTTTAAAGCTTTATATTTTTAAGTTAGTTCATATAAATATAATTTTTGCTGTTTAATATTATTAAATAAAAACTATTTTAAAAATAGTTTTTGTTGTTCTTATATTAGCTAAAAGCTTTGTTTTTTTTTTATAATTATAAAGCTTTTATAAATATTAAAAATAATCTTGCGTAAAGATTTTATTATTTTAATATATATTTTTAAATTTATAAATATTGCCCATAGTTTTATTTTAATTATTAGTAATTATAAAGGTAAAGCTGTTTATTAAAGGCTTAATAATTATATTATAAAATATGCTATAAATAACTTTGTTAGTTTTAAGCTAAAGTTAATATTATTAAAAACTTGGTGGATATTTTTAAGATGTTCATAATATTTATTAACAGCTTTTAAAAGTATTATAATATTGTTAATATATTTTGTTATAAATCGGCTATATAATATAAAAATATTATTTATAAATTATTATATATGATTGAAAATATTTTTAAAGTTTATTAATATCAATTTAAATATATAAAAACCTTTTAATAAAACAACTACAATTTTGTTTTTATAGCCTAGCTATATTAGCAGTTAATAAAAAATTTAAAGTAGTTAATTATTAAAATATATTAATATTTTTTGGTTTAGCTATAATAGTTTTTATATTAATAATATATAAGTATTAAATATAATAATTTTATTTAACGATTAAAAGTTAATTATTCTGGGTTTTTTTTATTTATATAATATTATATAATAAATATTAAATATTTATATAATATTAGTTATTTTACAAAGTTAAGTTTTTGTTTTAATATATAAATTGAAACTATTTATTTATAATTTTTAGTTTTTAAGTTTTAATATATATAGTTTTACTATATGGAAAGTTTAATTTTGCTATTTATTAATTAAATTTAGTAATATTATAATATTTTTATTTATTTTAATAATATTTTTGTTAATTAAGTTTTATATTTTTTAAAAATGTTTTTCGCTTTATTATAAATATGTTGTTTAAAGTAAAATATATACCCTGTTTTTACGTTTAATATAAAATATTAATTTAAACTTTTAAGCTTTTAAAAATAGCTTTTTAAAAGTATTAAATGCTTTTATTAAACTATTTACTAGGTTTAAATAAGCCGCAGGCTTTTTTAAATATTTTAAAATTTTATAATATATAAAAATTGTTTATAGATTCTTTTATTGTTATTGTAGCAGCTAATAAACTAGTTTTCTTTTATATAATATAAACATAGTTATAGTTTTAATAAATTAATATTATATTTATGTATGTTTTTATTATATAATAATGTTTTAATAAGTTTAATTAATAAAAACAGCTTTTAAACTTATAAAAATATTATTATTTTTAATATTTTTATAATTATAAGTATAAATATATAGTTTTAATAAAAATTATTATTATTTTACTATAAAAATTAATATATAAAACTAACATTAGAATTATTATATAAAATAATATTATAATATTAGCTGTTGTTATAACGTGCTGTTTTATTAGCTGTTTTTTAATGCTAATTTTTATAAGCATAATAATATTGCTATAATTTTTAAACGTAATAAACTTTTATAAAAAATTAATAATAGTTTTGTTTATCTTTATAAAGTTTTTGTTGGCGGCAGGTTTAATTTTAATTTATTTATAATTAAAGCTTTAATTTAAAAACTTTTATTTTAAATATATTGTTTATTTTTTAGCAATATTTACTTATAATTAAGTTTTTTTGCAAAAATAATAAAACTTTTAATTTTATTTATTATTATTAGCTGTTTAAACAGTATTTTTTATATATAAAATATAAATTAATTTAATTAGTTTTATACTATAATGATTATAAAGCAAGTAATATTAAAATATATTGTAGTAATTTTATTTATATTATTAATTATAACTTATAATTAAAAATATATATATATTTTTTAAACGCTGTTTTATATTATATAAAATACTGTTTAATATTATATATATTATCTTAAATATTTTATTAGCTAAAAAGCTTTTGTTTTGTTTAGCTTAAACTAATTATTTTTAATAATTATAATAACAGCTTTTATATAATATATTATTTTTTAATTATATAAATAAAAAATAGTTTTATTTAAAATTATATCTTATAATAACAATACTATATAACGTTAAGCTTTTTTATTAAATATTTAATAAGTTTATATTAAAAATATTAAATCAGCAGTATTATTCTTTTTAGTTTTTTATTTAAATATTTAATAAAAGTTTTTTTTTTTTTTTAATTTTTTATTATCATATATCTATATTATAATAAGTTCTGTTTTTATAATTTTAATTAATTATTATTAATAAATAATAATATTTTCTTATTAAAACTTAAATAATTTTTTTAAAATCTATTATAATTAAATTTAGTTATAAAATATCTGTTTAAATAATTTTTATGTTTAATAATAAATTTTATGCTTTTGTTTATTATAATTCTTTTCATGTTTTTATAAATAATATAATATTATATTTTTAATATATAGTTTTTATTTTTAATGTTATTATATAAAAAGTTTTATTATATATTTAAAATTCTTTATAGTTTTATATATTATTATAGTTTTAAAACGTTTTTAGCTTTTATAAGTTTTTTATAATTTTTATAACTATATTATATTATAAAATTGTTTTTTATTAATTTTATTTTAATTTAAAAATATTATGTATTAATTTTTATGCTAAAAAATAACAGGTTTAATTATAAAAACCAAAGAATTATAAAAAAAAAAAAAATTGTTTTTTTTTGTTATAATATAACAACATAGTTTCATATATTCTTTAGTTTTTTTAATATAGTTAAATAATTAGTTTATGCTAGTAAATATTACTCGCTTTTTATATAATTATTATAAATTTAAATAAAACTAGTTTTATATATAATTATAAAACTATATATTTAAAATAAAACTTAAAGTTTAATAGCTTTTAATTATAAATATACCTCATGTTTAAATTATTATTTTTATAATATTAGCTGTTTATTATAAAAATAAATTAATATTTATTTAATAACGTTTATAATATTCTTATAATATTTTATTTTAAGCTTGCTTAATATATATTTAAAATTAATGTTTATTATTATTTTAATAAAATCATTTAATATATTTATATATTAAAACTAAATATTATTTTAAAATAGCTAAAAAAGTTGTGTTATAATATTTTTGTTTTAATAAAGTTTAAAATATTTTATTTTATTAAAGCTCTAAAAAATAAACATTTTTTTAATAAGCATTTTTTTTAATTATAATATAGTTGTCTGTTTTAAAAATATTTAATTAAACCAATTTTTTATTTTTAATTTTTATTTAATATAAAAGCTTGTTGTTTAAAAATAATTTTAGCTGTTTTAAATATATTATTTTTTACATTTTTAATATTGTTGTTATATATAAAAACTTGTATTATTATAGCTATTTTTATTATATAACGTTAGAAGTTTTTATTAAATAATGCTTAAAAAAGCAGATATAAAAAAAATAAAAATAAAAGTAATAATAATAGCAGGTCAGATAATAAAAATAATAAAAATATAAACAAAAAAAAAATCTGTTTTTTTAAGCTTTATAATGCTATGTTTTTTAATGCTTTTAGCATAAAAATAGTGATACGCACGCGTAGAGGGAGCGCTTACATAAGCCCCTCGCTTGGGGTGCTGTGGCCCGTGGCCACAGGCACGGCCTAATTGGGCCTAGCCCTATGTATGTGGGCCCTAGCCCACACCTAGGTAAAACTTTAGCTTAGCCTAGATTTGCTAGGAGATCGTCTTTTATAATACATATTTTACACCCCTATGGTGCACCTCTTAAATAGTTTTAACTTTAAAGTTTAAAAAAAATAAGTTTAAATAGATTTATTAAAACAAAACAGAAGGTTTATAAATAACTGCTTTTAATAAAATAAGCTTGACAGTTTTATTTACTGCTTGTTTAGCTTTATATATATTAATTATTTATTTTTTAAAATAAAGTGAGAAGATTGGTATGAGGGTAGAAAGAAAGATGCTTTATTAATTCCTCTGCTAGGTGGGGAATTCTAGTAAGTCTAGAATTAACCCCTGCAGGGGTGGCCGTGGGCCACCTGTTGCCAGCCGTAGCCTGTGCAACCTATCTAATCTAATAATACACGAGCCGTTGGCTCGATTGATATGGGCCCCTTTGGGGACTCTATCATAAAGCTTAAATTAAATATTTTTAAATCTTATTATATTTTTTTTTTTAAAAAAAATAATAAAAGTTTTAAAAATTTATTAAGTTTTAAATTAAAGTTTAAAATTTTAGTAAATAATGTTTAGTTTATTTTTAAATTTAAAATATTATATAGTTGTTTTAAAAAAGCAGTGATTTAATAATAAAAATAATATTTTATTAATTTTAATAAATTTATAAAACTAAAAAGCTTTTATAATAAAAACTATTAAAGAGAAATAAAACTATTAAAAAAATAAGCTATTATTTTAGCCAAATAACAATAAATATTATAAAAAAATATTTTTAAATTATATATTTAGATTTAAATTATAAAGTTTATTAAAACTTTTATAAATAATATATTAATATTAATAACTAAAAAATTTATTAATAATAAACAATAAAAGTTTAATAATAAAGTGATAATTCTTTTTAAAAAAAAAAGCTAAAGCTTGTTAAAATAAAAAATAAATATTTTAAAATAAAAAAATAAATATTTTAAAAAAAAAAAAAGAGCTGCTAAAAATTAAGCTTAGCAAAAAAAAATGTATTTTTAATTATATTAAAGAAAATATATTTAAAAAAAACAAATCTACTGAAAAGCTAACCGTTGTATGAAAAAAAAACAAAAAAGAAAAAAATCCACGAAAATCGCTAGCTATTAAATAGTAAGCATTAAATAATTAAAAATAAACAAAAATTAATGTATTATTTATTTAATAGTTTAACTAAGATATAGTTATTCTTAGAAGCTTTCTAGAAAAGGGGCTTTATAAAGGAAAGCTTCCTAAAGGAAGGCTTTCCTAAAAAAGGCGTCCGACAAGATAGCTTCCCTAAGGAAGTCGTCTGTTGGGATGGCTTTATAAAATATAAGCTATATGAAAAAAATATGCATATTTTAATAAAATATAATAAAATGTTTAATATTATAATTTATAAATATCAACTAAAAAATAAAACAAATAAGTTTAAAAGATTTGCAAGCTTAACAGATTAATAAATATAAAATGGATTTTTAGCTAATATAACAGCATATTAAAATAATAAAGTTTATAAAACTGGTTAAAATAATTTAGCCGGCTAAAAAAATTATAAATGTTTGTATTTAAATAAAACTAAAAATGGTTATTTTTAATTTTTAAAGCTTTATAATAAGTTTTAGTTTATAATTAATAAAATTAATATATATTAGTTGAATAAAATCTGGGCTAAAATTAAAAAATTAAAAAGCAGTAGTTTTATATATATTATAAAAACTTATATAATAAGATTATTAATTTAAGTTAAAAAATTAATAAAAAAATAATAATTTAAATAATATAATAAACTTTAATAATAAAAGTTAAATTGTTTTAATTTTAATATAATTTTATTATACTAGCTTTAATGTTATTAAAAAATTATTAATAACTTAAAAATGTTTTTATAATTAGATTAAAAATATATTTTAATAAACAGCACTTTAATTAATAATAAAAGCTATTAAAACTTAGACTTTTTATTTTAATTAAAAATAAAAATATAGTTTACATAAGTATGTTATAGTTTTATTTTAAATAAAAATAAAAAATTATTGAAAAAATATAGTTTAGTTTTAAAAAGGTTTATTCATAAATATAATATTTATTAACATTATATTAAGAAAAATGTTTTATATAAATATTGTTTTTAAAGCTTGTTTAAGAAAAAAAATTTTAAATTATAGTTTTAATTATTTACTATGTTTTAAAAATATAAAAATAATATTTTAATAATTTAATATATTTAATATTATAATTTAGTTTTCTTTATATATAAACTTAATTTTTAATATTCAAATAAAAACTTTATATTAAATATGAGCAGAATATTATAAAGAAGTTTTAAAAGTACTATTAAATTAATTATATTAAATTAATTTTAATATATTTTAGCTTATAAGCTATTTTAAAACATTTTTAAATTAAAAACAATTCTAAAACTTTTAATCTTAATAATTAAAATATATAAAAATCTATATTTTATAAATATTAATATGTATAGCTAAAAATATATTAATTAATAAAATTTTATATATTAAATATAAAACATATATTATTATATATATAATATAATAAACTTTTAACTATTTTTAAATAAAAAACTGCTTAATTTTTGTAAAATATATATTAAAATTTATTTAATTATTTAATAAAATATAATAAATTAAATTAAATTTTAATAAGATAAAATAAATATATTAAATTTATTTAAAGATGGCTTTTAATAAATAAAACAATTATATAAGTTTTTTAAAAATTAAAGAATTTATATATTAAATAAAAAATATTACAAGCTTATAGTTTATATTATTAAAAGCGATTTTAATATTTTTATTACAGCTTATAAAAATAAAATTTCAGATAAGCTTTAATTAAAAAAAAACTTAATAACAAGCTTTTTTTGGTTTATATTAAAAAGCTTGTTAAAAATATTAAACAAGCTAACAAAAATAATTAATAAAATAAATAAATTATTTTATAAAACCGGCTTGTTTTTAAAATTAAAGCTAAAAATAGTTTAAACAATGGTTTAATTATATAATAAAAGTTTTTTTAACGCTTAAAACTTTTATATTTTTTGTTATATATTTAAACCTTGATTAATATAATATTATTAATAATATAATTTAATTTAAATATAAACGTTAATAAATAATCTATCATTAAATTAAAACACAATATAAATATGTAAATATCATATATATTTAATAAAAAAACTTGCTGCTAAAAAGCAGGAAATATATAAAGTAAAACTTTGAAGTTATGTTAAATATTTAATTAAAAAGAAAATAATTAATTTATATTATATATAAGTTTTAAATATTAAAAATAATTATTATCATAAATATTAAATTTAATAAAAAGCTGTTTTGTTTTAAAAAACCAAAAAACTAGCTATTAAAATTAAACAAGCAGCAATAAAAAAATTAGAAGCATTAAATTTAATAAATAAACAGGAGGATAACATTAATAATAAATAAAAGCTTAAAAAAATATTATATGTAGCTTTTAAAAATATAAAAACTGCTGTGAATAATTTTATTTATAGTTTAATTAATTAAACTAAAAAGCACAAATTAAAAGAAAATATATTAATAAGACAGATTTTAGGCAAAAAATTAATTTTTTAAATATAGTAGTAAAGATTTATTAATTTAAAATTATTTTTAAGCTAAAAATAGCATTAATAAAAGTTTAAAAATAAATTATGTATAATATGCAAAAAATAATTATTTATAACGTTTTAATAATATTATAAATTTTTATTAATAAAAACGTTTATGATTAAATAAATTAATAAAAAGTTAATTTAAGCATGGTAAATAAATAATAAAAAGTAAAAAACTTAAATAAAACGTAAATATATATAAAAATATCTTTATTTATAAGCAGATTAAGCTATAAAATGAAATATAAAAACTAAATAAAAACTAAAAATAATATAAAACATGTAATATTTATTATAATAATATATATAAAGGTAGAGATTAATTTATTAAAAGATGATTTTTAAAATATTTTTATAAAAATATGTTTTTAAAATAAATAAAAGTTTTATATTTCAAAATTATAAGTATAAAATATTAGATCTTATATTTGCAGCTATAATATAATCATATAAAACTAATTAATTCACAGTTAGTTTAAAAATTAAATATATTAAAATAATTTTATTAAAAGGTTTTTATAAAAAACACATTAAAACTATTTTTTAAAACAACGTTTTAAAAGAAAATATATAAAAAATACTTGCTATATAAAAAAAATTATAAAAATAGTTCCAATAAAAAAAAAAAAAGTTAAGATTATTTAAATAAATATTTATATATAAGTTTAGGAAAAAGTTTTGTTTAAAAGTTTATAAAATAAAACTAGTTATATAAAATATTTATAAATAATAAATATATTTTATTAATATTTATTATAACAGTTATAACAAATTTTGTTTAAATAATAATAATAATTAATATATTTTTAATTTAAAAATTAAATAGATTAATATAATATTAAGATTTTTAAATGTTTTAAAGAGCAGCAAATTTTTATTATATATTTAATATTAAAAAGTTTAAGCAGAAAAAGAACCTATATTATTAAATTAAATTTTATATAAGTTATAAAATCTTTTGTTATTATTTTATAAAACTTTTTAAAGATTTTAAAATATTTTAAGCTAATTATTTTAAATAAAAACTATATTTATTTTATATTTTAAATTATAAAATATTAATTTTATCATATATAAACAATGTTTTAGTTATATATAAAAAAATAATAAAAGATTAGTAAAAAGGTTATTAATAGGATTTAAAAAGCTTATAAGCTTAAAAACAAAAAATATCGCGTAGTTTTTCAAAATTAAAATAATTTATAATTATATAAAAAACAATTATATTAATATATAATTAATATATTAAAACAATTAAAGCTTAATTTAATTGAGCTAATAATGTTTAAATTTTAAAAATATTATAACATATAAAGCAAGCTTTAACAAAAAAATTAAAATATATCAAAAAAATTAGTTTAATATTTATATAGCAATTATATTATATTTATATATTATATTTATAGCTATATTATTGTTAAAATATTTTATAAATTTAAGCTTAAATAATATAAAAATAGCCTATTAAATAATTTATTATTTATATTAAATAAAGTTTTTAAAATTATATATAAAAACAAAGATCTGGCAGCTTAAGTTTTATTAATTATAAAAACCATATTATTTATAAACAATATAAAAACAAGGTGTTTTTATTTAAATATATTATATTTTTTTTAAAAGTTTTATTTTAAACTTACAAAAATATAAAGAATTTATTTAAATAATATTTAAAAGATTTTTTAATAATTAGCAAACATAAAAGGATTATTATAAAGCTTAAATATATAAATATATAAAATATATAGTTTAAATAAAAATATTAAAAAGTTTTTTATCATAAAATATTTTTTATTAATTAAATACTAGCAAATAATTTTATAAAAACTTTATATAAATATAATTTAAAAATTTTAAAAGTTTGTTTAATTTAAACAATTTATATTATAATATAAAAAACTCATAAGGTGCTGGCTTAAACTTTTAATAATTAATTAAAAAATTAGAAAAAAAATATACCAAATTCTTTAGCTTTATACAACTTTTAAAGCGGCTATTTTTTTATTTTTAATTTTTAGCAGGATTTTTTAAACTATTAAAAATTTTGAATATATTAAAAAATCGTTTTAAAATTGAATTATGCCAAGCTTTTTAAATAAGGTTTAAAAATATAAACTATATAATAAAACAAACTAAAAATAATAATAAAATAAAAACAAAAATATAAAAAACAATATATAAAGAAATAACCGGTTATAAAAATATAAGCGTTAAAAACAAATAAAAATATATAAAAAGTATAAAAATTTATAAAAATAAATATTTTTAAAGCTATAATATTTTATTTTTGATTAAAATATTAAAAGTTTAACGCAGCAAAATTATAAAATTTAAAATAGTTTATGTTAAATTAATTGATAATTCATAAAACTTATAATAATTATTTATTATAGCATTAAAAATAGAATAAAAAAAATAAAAAACGTTTAATTATTGATTAAATATATAAAAAGTAAATTTTATATGATTAATTATATATTAATTAATTAATTAAAAATATAAAATAAAATATAAATTAAAAAATATATTAATATTTAAAATATAATAATAATATTAATTATGATATGTAATAATATCAAAATATAATTTATTTAATTAATTAATAAATATAAAGTTAATATAGTTTAAATAAAATATTTTTAAATAATATTTTTAGTTTTAAATATAAACAAAAAATATAAAATAACGTTAATAGCAGCAGCAGCAGAATTATTTATTATAGAAGATTTTAAATTAACAACAGGAGGCATAAATAATATGTATAATTATATTAAATTTAACAGCAGCAGTTTAAAAATATTAATAATAATAAAGTTTTAAAAAATTCAAGATAATATATTTTTAATATTTAAATTTATATTTAAATTAAATAAACTTAAAAAATTAAAATTAAAAAAATATTATTAAAATAAATTAACTTGTTTTTTAATGTTAAATATTAAATTTAAATTAATTATAAACAAGCAGAAATTTTTTTTAAAAATATTCGTTATAATAATATAAGCTGTGAAAATAATAAAAATGATAAAAACAGGGTTAATAATAGCAGCAGTAATAAAAATAGCAGCAGCAGTAATAAAAATAATATTAGCAGCAGAAGTAATAAGAGCAGTAATAATAGTAGCAGCAGCAGTAATAATATAAATATAAGCTTAGCAGTAATAAAGTTATTTTAATAATTATTTATAATAATTACTAATAATTTAAAATATATTAATAAATAAATTATATTAATAATTTATAAATAAAAATAATATAATAAATAAATATAATATATAATAAAATATAATTATGTTTATAAATTAATATAATTATAATAAAACTTTAAAATTAGAGCTTCAATAAATATAAATAATAAATTAATTAAAAATAAAAATATATTTAAAAAAAAAAAAAAAACTATATTTTATATTAATATATTAAAATTTCTTAAAAGATATAAATAAAAAGTTATATATAGCTTATAAATTTAAACTAAAAAAAAAACGTTAGAAAATGAAAAACTAAATATTAATTTAAATTTAAGCTGCTAATAAATTATTAATTATTTTTGAGCGTTAATAAAAAATAGTAAATTTAATTAAAATAGAAAATAATAATATAATTAAAAATATATATTTAAAAAAATAAATTTTTAAACGTGTTTATATAATTAAAAACAAATTATTTATAGTTTTAAAAAAAGCTGTGTTATATAATTTTATTTTTATTTATTATTATATATAAATAAGCTAATTATATTAATAAAATATTTATCTTATTAAAACATAAGCGAATTTATTTATTAAAAATGTTTAAAAAAACTAGTTTAAATAAAAAATTTCAAAACCTATTAATAAATAAAACTATAAATTAATTAATCAATTAATTTATTTAAAAATATATAATAATAATATAACACAGCTTAATAATTATGCTAAAATTTCTAAAATAGAAAATATATATAAATAAAATATAGTTTTAATATTATATTTATAAATATTATCGATTTAAAACAAAAACATTTTTAAAATTATTTTAATTATATAATTAATATATATAAATATTTATAGCTTATTATATTAAATAAAAACTTTTAACAAATTTAATTATTTATATTAAATATTTCTAAAGTATTAATATGTTTTTAATAATTAATAAATCTTTTATAGATTGATTTATACTTCTGTTAAAATAGACTTCTAAAAATTTTTTTATTAAACTTATATATAAATATCTATTTAAATAACAACAGCTTCTTTTTTATTTTTTTTTAAAACTATACTTATAACTTTTTTTTATATAGCAAATATTTTTTAAATATATTTTTTTAATAAATTATGTTGAAAAATAATTTTAAGCTTTTTATTTTATAAAAACTTTTTAATAAAATTATTTTAATATATTTAAGTTATTAAACTAGTTTTTAATTAATTAGTTTTATATTATTATATTATAGCTATTATTATAACATATAATATTTTATGCTTGCAATCTTTAAAATATAAAACTTTTATTTGTTTTAAAAAACTATTTTTATAAAAATATTTTAAATATAATTTTTAATAACATAATTTCTAGCTTTATATATATTATCATAATAAATATTAAGCTTCTTATATTATGTGTTAGCTTTTCATCTAGCTTTTATGTTTAGTTTTATAGTTTAATCTGCTTATAAATAAAAATATTTTATATATATATTTATATTTTATTTAAATTTTTCTAGCTTTTATTAGCTTGTTTAATAATCAGTGTTTTTGTTATTATAAAATTTATAATGTTTTTAAAATATTGTAAATAACTGTTTTTTTGCGCGTTATAATTATTTTATTTTTCAAATTTTTATTAAAGCTATTTTTAGCTTAAAAGTTGTTTTTAAAATAATAAGTTTTTGCTGCTGCATTTAAGAAGCTAGTTTTTAATTTAAAGTCTGCTTTATTAACATATTTATTTTTAATTTATATTTATTAGTCTAGGTAATTAAGTTATAAATAAAAATATTTATAATATTTTTATATTTTTAAAAGCTATATATAATATATTTTTAAGCTCTTATTAATTATTTTATTTTACATAGCTATTTATTTATTAAATTTAAAACTTTTCATTTTTTACAGCTGTTTATTAAATTTTAATAGTTAGTTTTTTGTATTTTTTAAAACAAAACACCTTTTTATTAAATTTTATATTTTTAATAACAATTATGTTTTATAATTAAAAACTTATAGATAATATAAATTAATTATTTTATATTTAATTAAATATTTAATATAAACTTAAAGTTTAATTTTATATAATTACTGCTTTTTAATAATAAGTTTTTTTATTTTATTAAATATGTATAATATTCTTATATATATATTCTGTTTTAATTAAATTCTAAATTATTTATTAACGTTTTTATTTACGCTAGGTTATTTTATTAATAATACTGCGTTAATTAGAGTTTAAATATAAAATATAAAATATAAAAGTTTTAAGCTTGAAAAAAACGTTTATTATATAGTTAAACTGCTATTTAAACTATTTTTAGCCATAGCTTTAATAATAAGCTGGTTTTATTAAATACTTTGTTTATTTTGTTCATTATTTTTTATAAGTTTATTTAATATTTTTAACCAGCGTTTTAATATAAAATAAAAAAGCTTTTATTTTTTTTATTTTTAATTAAAGCTTATTTAAGTTTTATTTTTATAAACTATTATAAAACATTTAATTTATTTTTAATAATATAAATTATTTAATTTTTAAAAAACTTATCTTATAGTTTTATTTATAAAAAATTTATATAACTTAATTTAATATTTTTATTTTAAGTTATGAAAATTTAATTTGATTTATTATATATTATTAAATAATTAATGAAACATAAATGGAGCTTTTAAAAAGTTAAACAGCTTTTTATTTAAATGTTATTAAAATATTTATTATATTATATATATAATAATATATATTTTATATTTAATATATAAGATTTGATTAATTTATATGTTTTTAATTATATATATTAATATTTATAAAGCATAGCTTTTCAAATATTTTAATTCTTAATATTAAAAAGCTTTAAAAAAATTTAATATAAAAGTTTTTAAAATAGGTTATAAGCTAAAATATATTAAAATTAATTAAATATAATTAATTTTACCGCATTTTTAAAATTATTTATAATATTTTGTTTAAATTTAATATAAATTTTTATTTAAACATTAAAAATTAAAGTTATATTTATAAAAACTAAGTTATAATATTTAATAAGTTAAACTATAAAAATAATTTAAACTATAATATTAAACGTTTTTTTTAATTAAATAAGCTTTTAAAATAAGATTTATCAAAACTTTTTTAACGCTATATTAATAAATATTATATTTATTAATAAACTTTTTAAAACTAAATAATATTTTTTCAATATTTTTTTATTTTTGCTTAAAATAAAAACTATAAAATATTTATATAAACCATATTTTTATTTTTAATTAAAACAAAAGCTTTAGGTTTTAATAATTTTATATTATTAATTAAATATAATGTTTTATAATTATTAATTAATATACTGTTTATTAAAATATATTTTTAAATTTAGTTATAAAAATATTTTTAAATTATTAGTAATTCCTTTTAATAAAATTAAATTAATTATTATAAAAGCTATATTAAAATTAAAATAGTTTTAATATTTATTATTAAAATTAATTATATTATTTAAACAGTTGTTTTTTTTATTAATTTTTTAATTTAAATAAGCAAATTTACTATATAAGTTTTTATAGCATATATAAAACTATTATTTTTAATTTTTTATTTTTATAAGATTAGTTTAAATTTTATTAAACTAACATGTGCTAGTTTTACAAATTATAAACTAAAGCTTATTATAATATTTTAAAAGCTAAAAATAAATATTTTTAGTTTTATTTAAATATAAACATTTATAATTTTTTTAACCGGCTAAATTATTTTAACACGTTTTTTAAGTTTTATTATTTTAATATATTATTATATTAGCTAAAAATCTGCTTTATATTTATTTGCCTGTTAAACTTATAAATATTTTAAACTTATTTTTTTTAATTTTTAGCTTATATTTACAAATTATAATATTAAAATAAGCATATTTTCTTTTTAATAGCTTATGTTTAATTAATATAATACATTATTAACGTTTTTAATTAAATGTTATATAAGCATTTACTGCTGCTAAAAATTTTTACTACAAATATTTTTTTCTATTAAAAAGCTTTAAAATTAATATTTTTACTACATTTGTTTTTGTTTTTATATTATATTATTATTTTAATTTTATTTAAAAAGTTTTATAACAATTATTTAATATTTTTATTAAATAAGAGTACCAAAAAAAACAAGCAAAATTATATTATATAAAATAAAATTAAATTTTAAAACATAAAATTAAAGTTTTTAATATTTATATTAATAATAATTTTATACATATAATATTCATTATTTTACTAATTTATTTATATATAATTATATAATATATTTAAAAATAAGTTTTATTTTAAACCTGAATAAAATCTTCTGTTTAAATATTTAAAAGCTTAATAATAATTTTTAAATAATTAGTTTAAAAGTGTTAAATATTAAAAGTTTTTATAATTAAAATTTTTATATAAAGCTTTTTATATATTTATTTTTATATGTTATGTTTTTTTATTTATTAAAAATATGCTAAAGCTGATTTATATCTTAGTTATATAAAAATAAATTTAAATTATCAATTAAGCTTTTATTATTAAAATTAATAAAAGTTTAAGTATTTTTATTTAAAATAATATTTTAAACCAATATATTAAAAATTTTAATTATAAATAGTTTTTAAAAAGATTCGTTTTAATTATTATAATTAAAACAGTTATTATAAATATAAAAATAACGCAGTGTTTATTTTAAAAGCTGTAGTAAAATTTAAAGCTTTAAAATTACCACATAAAAAATTTAATTAAAATAAATAAGAATAGCGGTACAAAAATTTAAATAAATAATTTTATATTTTAAAGTTAAATAAATTCCAGCTTTTAAAAAAAAGCGTTAGTTTAATAATAAACTAGGCTTATAATTTTAACAAAAGTATAAATTTATTCATAAAAAAATTTATTAATTATTACAAGCGTAGTAATATTTTATAGATATTTAATATAAATAATTAAATTTTTTAAAAAGCTTTTATTTAATATAATACGCTATAGCTATTTATATATATTAATTATGTAATAAAAACGATTTTAAAAGTTATTTTTACTTCAACCGTGTAACGCTTGCAAATGTAGCATTAGAACTGCATTTTATATATGTGCATCCTCTGCATACACAATCCCTAAAATAAGGATTCCTGGCTTAATTGCCAAGCTGTTCTACACTACTGTTATAATTTATATTAAAGATTTTATAAACAGTTTTACTTTTGAAATTATTACGTTAAGATTAATTATAACATAGTTTATAGCAGTGTTATTGAAACTTTTTTTTAGTTTAAATATAAAAAGTTTAGAAAAAATAATTTAATATAGGTAGTTAAATTTTTATGAAGTTTTAATATAATTCTTTTATAAATTAATAAAATAGTTTTATATTATTTTTAATTTTATAATGTTGTTTTTAAGTTCTTCTTTATATTTTCTTTTAATTTTTATTTCATTAAATTATATATGTTTTAAATCACTTCTTATTTACACAGGATTTTTATTTATTTTATAATATATTATATAAAAATAATAGTTTATTATTATTTATTAAAATACTGTTAATATATATTTTAAAGCTTTATTTTATTAAATAAAACAGTAGTAATAAAAATATTTAAACTAAGTTAATAGATGTTTTAAAATTAATTATTCTTTTATTATTAAGTTAAACTAAAAGATATTGTTTTATAATTAGTTTTTATAAAAAATACTTTATTTGTTTTTAACAGCTAAGCTTATAAATTATTATATTAATAAATTAACCGTTTTAAAAAAAACTTGCTTATTTGATTATATAATATTTTTTAAATTTAAAATTTTAAATTATAAACAAAATTTTGAAGGAAACTTTATTAGTGGTTTTAAGCGCTAATATTAGTTTTATTCCCAGTTTTATAATCAATTATATAATAACAGGTTTTTAAAGCTAAATTAAATATATTTAATTTTATATATATGGTTAAAAGTTTTATTAATAAAATAAGCAAAAATTTTAATTATTATATAAAATTAGGTTGTTTTTTAACCTGCTAAAGTTTTAGTTCATTTATAAGTGTTTTTAGCTTTTATAATAAAGGCTATTTTAAAATCAGTTTAATAAATAATATTTATAAAAGCAGTCTTAATATTTTAAAAATAAATTAAATAATTTATAAATTGTTATATTAGTTATAAATAAACCGTTAAAACTTTAATAATAAATAATATATTATATAAAAATCTATAAAAAAAAAAGAGTTAGTAAAACAAATTAGCTTATTAAAATTCTAGGTAAATGCATGTATGTAAAATAGGTCCAGTCTATGCGCTATAGTTGGCAACAAGTATATAAATGTCACGCGCGTGCCATGCATGCCACAGGAAGGACCAGGACCAGTTATCTGTAACTCAGCCAATAATATAAAACCATTTATATTTGAAAATTAAGCTAATATAGAAAATTTATACCTATATAGTTATAATATATTTTTAAAAAAATATTAAATTATAAAGCTAATATTAAAAGAATATTAATAGCTTAAGCTAATAAACAGGACTAATAATTATATAATAAACTATATAAAATATGATTTAAAAAATATTATATAATAAAACTTTAAAAGAACTAAAACTTTCAATAAAATTTGATAATATGTACCAATATTTAATAATAAATTAAAAATAAATATATTAAAGTAAAAATAGTTCTAATAACAGATTTATTATAATATACTAACTAAAAAAGTCTTAAATAATATTATATATTATATAAACTATGATAAAAATATAATTAAAATATATTATAAAAACCTATTTTTAATCTTCACTATATTAATAATAATAATTTTTAATAAAAACTATAATTTATTTTAATATATATAAATAAATCAAATAAATTAATAAATTTAAAATATATTTTAGTTTTATATAACTGTTATAAAGCTATAAGCAAAATTAAAATTACAAACCAATATTTAAATTAATAATAATCTGATAAGTGTGGTCAGGGGTATAAAGCTATAAATAGCTGTATTTGCAGTATACTGGTCTGTATTATGGTGTTGAATATATGTTGGTGATGAAGATGGTGGAATTCTAGGTGCAGTCCTAGAATTCCACCTACTAGTACAGGTAGGTGGGCCTAGCCCAAGTAGGTCTAGCCCAGGTGGCCTGGGCCACCTTATCTAATCTTACAGTGGGGCAACTGGTGGTGCCAAGCCTGGCACCCCTTGCCTACTCTAACATAATCATTATATTTCGATTATTATGAGAACAATTAATTTAAATATATTTTTATATTGATTAATTAATATATTATTTTATGAAATAAAAACAAAGTGTTTAATATTTTTTATTTTAATTAAAAAACTAAATTATAATAAAAAACTAAAGAAACTTTTAATAACAATCAAAAACGTTCACATTAAAAGTTTGATATAAAATAAGATAAATTGTTTAATTAATAGATTTAATAAAAAGCCTTTAATTTAAGCTGGAATTTATATTATTAAATAAGCTAACAAAAAATAAAGACCATTTAATCTTAATATAAATAATTATATATTAATTTAAAGAAAAATAATTATAAAAAGCTCATGCATTGTTTAATACCTTAGACTTTTTTATAATATAATCAAAGTTTAAAATCACTAATAATAATAATAATCCCTTGTAATTATATTTTAATTATTTGTTATTAAAATAAAAACGTAATAATTTAAATAATAAAATAATAAAGGTTAAAAAAACAGTTTGCATTTAAAAAAAATCAGGTTATTAGCAATATATTATGAAAAACTATAACATTAACTAATTTAAAAAAAACAAAAATCAACAAGACCTAATATTTTGTTTAAAGTTTTAGAAACAGTAAAAATTTATGAAAAGATATTTATAAAAAATATTTAAATGCACTAGAACTTTTAAAACATTTAAAAAATTAATTTAAAGCTCCGAAAAATAATATATTAAATATAACATATAAAAATAAAAATAAAGGTATATAATAAAAATAATAAAACAAAAATAAACATCAATATAATAATAAATAAAAAAGGTTTGATAAAATAATATAAAAAACTTGTATAATAATTTCATAATATAATAGCTTGAAAAATATGATATAAAATTAAAAGTTAAAATACTTTTATTTTTTATAAAAAATATATTTAAAAACTTTATATTTAAATATAAGCACAACTTGCAAAACAAACCTTTTTTTTTTTTTTAAAAGAATAGTTATAAATAATTAGCTGGCTCATTAAATACAGAGCATAAACTAATACTTATATTTTTATTAGATACTAGCATATAATATATATAAACTAGCTGTAGTACATATAAACTAAACCTATTTTATATATCTGCACTTAGTTAGAATTCTAGTAGGCTAAATTCCTTCTATTAACTTTTTTTTTCCTATATATACATTTTATATATAATATACCACTTATTACTAGAGCAACATTAAACAAATAATTAAAAAACTTGAAATTAAATAAAATATTTTAATTAATATATATTAAATTAAATAAAAACATTTATTGTTTCTTAATTTTAAACACGTCTAAAAAGCTTTATTTTATTTAATTTAAATTATATATTAAAAAAGATTATCATATTTTATATTTTGTTTTATTTATCATATAAACTCTGGCGTTTTAACATTAATTATTTTAGTTTATTAAAACAATTTTATAATAAATAATTTAAAACCTTAGTTTTATTATTTATAATTTATATAAGCCAACCAAAATTTTTAATATTATTTTATTTAATATATACAAACTTTATTCTTAAATAAAAGATTCAAAATAGTTAACTAGGATATATTTGGGTGCTGTATGGTGATCTAGTAAAAATAGCAAATTACAGGTAGAAAGAAGGCCTGGCTATGCCGCTGAATGCTGGCTAGAAATAACCAGTGGGCTAGCCTTATCTAATCTATTGTGGGTCGGCTAGGCCCCGCAGGGCCCAGCCTAGCCGGCCTAGCCTAGGGTAGGGTAGGTCCTTCAAACACCCCTTACCTGTCTGTATCAATAGTGTTATGGCCCACAGCCAAGATGGCCCCTGATTAGCTCCCCAGCTAGGTAGGTGCAAGTGCGAGGTGGTGAATGTTGCAGGCCAGTCATGTAGTGAATAACCAGTGGTATGTATAAGTAGGAATTCAGGGTGTCAGCCCTATATATAGCTTTTTTTTTTTAACTTTATTTTTTCTTTTTAATATATAGATATAGTAAGGCTTTGCTTTTAGTGCAGCTATTGCAGCTATTATAAATAGCTTTAAAACTTCTTTTTTTATTTTATTTAATTTAATATATTTGTCACGATTAGTAGTTAAAGCATGGGAGCTTTTGTATTAATGCTATAAATAAAGATTCTAAGATATAAAAAAAAAGGAAAAAACAGGTAAAAGCTAGGTAAAAAGCTAGTAATTTATACTAGCTTTTTGCTGCAGCTAGAGCGGTATAAAATTATAGGTCTACTGTATTTATTATAGTTTGCTTATACTAAGTTTATTTATTAATTGCTTATTAATGCAGTTAATAAATGCAAATAAATAAGGTTTTACTAGCGTAATATCTAGCTGTATAATAAAATAAATATAATAAATAACCGGTTAAGCAGCAATATAATAAATAGCTTTAATAAATATATATATTAACTAGTACTGCTAGCATTTATATATAGGGTAAGTTTTATAAAATAAGTTGTTTTATTAAAAGATAAGCGGGCCAGGTTATTTTTAAGTTGTAATATTTTTTTTTTTTAAAAATAAAAGCTTTTTAAAGTTAAGTTTAGTTGTTTTAATATTGTTTTGTTTATTTTCTTTTTATTTTTTAACTAGCTGTTTTATTATTATTTTAATAATTTAATTTAAATTTATTTACTGCTGCTGTTTTAATTTAGTTTTTTAAATATATTAAAACTTCTGCGGAGTTTAAGTTTTTTTTATAAAACATGTTTAACTTTATTAATATATTTTTAAAGTTTTCTGCTAAATATTAAATATTATTTAGGTTACAATTTTTTTAAGCTTTTTAATATTATAAAGTTTTTTTTTTTACAGCTTTTAATTATTTTATTTATTTAATTTTAAATTTTAGTTTTTATTAATTTTTTTAGTAGTAGTAAAAATTAATATTGTTATAAAAGCAGATTATTATTTGTTTTTTAAAGTTTGTTTATATAAAACAAGTTTTTTATTTAATAGTTTTTAATAAATCTAGCATATAATTATATATTTTTTTAATTATATTTTATAGTTTTAAATTTTATAATTTTAATTTAATTGTTAATATTTATATAAAAATCTTTTGTTTTTAAAAAAGTTTATTTTTATTTTAAAGTTTATTTGTTTTTTTGGTTAGCTTGTTTTTTTGTTTTATTTATGCTTTTATAACAGCTTAAAATATTTTATTTTAAACTTTTAAATTTGTTTAACCAGTTTTTTAGCTTTTTTTTTAAAAATTTATTATTTTTTTTTTTTTAAAAAGATCAATAGTTAAAACGTTTTTTAGTTTTATATTTGAAACTATTTTTAACAATAATATATTTATAGTTAAATGTTATATTATATTATATATAAAATTAAATGCTAACAAAAATTATTTTAGTTGTTTTAATTTTTATTTATATAAAATTATAATTATTAGTTTAGTTTTTAATTTATAAATTTTATTACTTTTTATAACTATAAATAATAAATGCTGCTTTATTTATATTTAATACTGGTTAGTTTATTAAATTTAGTTATAAATTTAAAACTAAATAGCTCGGCGTTATTTAATATTTATATTTTAAATATTTTAAAAACAGTAAACTGCTTTAAAATATTAAATAGCTAATGTTTTTGCAGTATTTGTTTTTTTTAAATAAAATAATTAATAACTTGTTAAATTTATTATTAAATGCTTATATATAATTATATTTCTTTTATTTTTAATATGTTTTTCCGGTTAATTATTATTATATTTTAGACTTTTTAAAAATTAGTATTAAATATAAGTCTTTAATTAATTTGTTTTTAATAATTTTATTTTTTAGTATTTATTATAGTTTTTAATATATTTTTAATATTTCATTTTAAATAAAGCTAATAAAAATTCTGTTTTAACAGTTTAATTGTTTTGTTTTATTTAAAATAAGCAGTTGTAATTAATATATATGCTTTTTTAATTAACGCAGTTTATAAATAAGTTTTTTTATTTAATGTTAATTTTAGTACTTATATGCAGCTTTAAAAGTTTTTAGATTTTATTTTTCGTTTTTTTTTATTAAATCTATTAAATTAAATCTATAAAAAAAGTTTTAACGTTTTAAATATTATTTTTTTAAATAAGTTATTTTAAAATAAGCTGTTTTAAAATAGATTTTTTAAATATGTTTTGATTAAATATAATTTTTTTATTTTAATAAACATTTTTATTAAATGTTTTAAATTATATTATTATTATTATTAGTTATATTTAGTTTAAGTTAATTATTATTATATTTTTTTTTGTTTTCTAAGCTTTTATAATAAATAAGTTAGCTGTTTTTATTATAAAGCGTTAGCTATTACGTCATTTCTTTTAGTTTATATTAAAAATAATATTAAAGTTTAATAAAAGTCAGCTTATTATATTTATTTAATAAATAATATTTTTTGCTTAAAAATCTAAAAAGCTTAATAATTTATTATTATAAAAAGCTAGTATTTTATAATTTTAAGCAGTAATATTTTAATATTTAAACAATTATTAAAAATTTTAGTTTTATATAAAATAAGCTTGTTTTAATATAGTTATTATTTACAAAAATATTTTATTAGTTTTTATTTTTTATTTTATGATTTTAAAAATCATACTTTTAATAACGTTTTTAAAACGTTTGCTTTTATTTAAATAAATGCTTAATATTAATAAAAAGCTAGCACTAGTACTATATAAGCTAGTTTTTTATTTTTTAAAAGCTTTTTTAAGCTTTTTTTTTAAATAATACGTTTTTTTTAATAGTTAGTTTAATTATATAGCTATTTTACTAGTATAATATATAAATATTTATATAAAATTGCAAAAGTTAAAAGATAACTATATAGCTTTTAAATGTTTAAGTTTTTAAATTTTTAATTAATAATTGTTTTAATTTTAATAAAGTTAATATTAATTTTAATTTTAGTTTTATAACTATTTTTAAATAATTGATTTTTTAATGTTAAATTTAAATTTATTAATATTTTTTTAAAGCTGGCTTTATATAGCTAAAAGATTATTTTTTTAAATTATTTCTCGTGTTTTTTTTTTATTTTTAATTAAATAAAAACGTTGTTAGCATATATATTAATAAAATAGTTTAAAATTTTTAAGGTTATATATTAATAAAAACTTGCTATTAAGCTAGTTTTATTTTTAAATTAAACTGCAGACCTTTTATTAAAAAGTTTTTATTTAATTTAAAAATTATAAAATGTTTTAATTTTAAGTTTATTTATAAGCCGTAAAAGTTTTTATAATATTTAACTTTTATATTAAATAGTTTTTTAATATTAAAAGCTGTGCTTTATAAATTTAAAGCTAATATAATTTAATTTTTAAATATTAATTTTTTAGTAATAATTTATATAAAAACGTTGTTTTTTAAATAAAGCTTTAATATAAATAAAACTTATACAGCGTTTAATTATATATTACGTTTTATAAAATTTTATTATAAAATTAACCGCTAATTTTTTTTTAAAAATAAATATGATATTAATATTTTATATTTTAAAAGTTTATCTGCTAAGAGGTTATTTATTAGTTTTAATATAATGTTATAGCTTCGCTGGCTCAAAAAAATATATTTATTTTTTTTAAAGAAAAGACTTTTAAATAAACTAGTTTTAAAAATATTAGTTTAAAGACTTTTTAATATATTTAAAGTTTTTGTTTTTAAAAAAAATATCTGTATTTTATTTTTATTTTTTATAAAAGCTTGGTTTAAAAATTTTATTTAAGTATATTATTTTAATAAAAGTTATTTTAAACAAGTTTTTTATAATATAAATAAATAAATTTTTTTAATATAAATATATTAAATAGATTATATTTTTTTAATGTTTTTATTTTAAATTGTTTAAATTTGCTATAAAATAGTTTTAATTATAGCTTTATTTTTTAACTATTAATTTTAAATCGTTTTAAAATTTAAATTTTTAAAATATTTGTTTAATTTTTGATTTTTTTAGCGTTATTTTAAAAATAAAAAACGTTAAAAATTTTTAAAAATTAAATAATAGCTAATAAATATTTAGCTATAATTTTTATAGTTTTAAACTAAATAATTAAATTATTTATATAATTTAAATAAAGTTTTGTTTTTTATTTATTATAAACTAATTATTATTTTGCTTTAAAATGTACTATTTAAAAGTTTTATGTTTAAATTATTAGTTATTAATTTTTAAAATAGCTTTTAGTTTATAGTTAGCTTGTCCGGCGATTTGTTTATAACAGTTTAAAAAATTAATAGTTTTTTTTTTTAATTTTAACTTTTAATTATTTTTAAATTTAAATAGCAAATTTTATATTTATGATTAAAAATAGTTATATTTTAATATTATATAATATTAAAGCTTTTATAGTTATTTTATTTATTTTGATTTAAATCTTTTATAAAAATAATAATAAATTTTTAAAGCTATAAACTTTAGCTAAAATAAATAGTTGGGCTATTTTAAAAGCTTTAAAAGTTTTATTTATTTTTAAATTAAAACGATTATTAATAATAATATTAAAATTAACTTAAGTTAAAATAGCTTTTTAAAATAAGTTTTTTAATATAATTTATTTTATTTAATGTTTTTAAAGTAATTTTAGCCAATATAATTATAAATATTATATTTAAAATAAATTCTTTTTTTATATATTTTAATTTTTTTTAAAAAGTTATTTTTTCTTTAAATAAGTTATAATAATCTTTTATTTTATTAAAAATTATTATAATTTTTTAAAGCTAAATTAAATTATTTTTTTAATATAGGATTTTAATTTAAATTATAGTAATGAATAGCTAAAACTTAGAACATTTTTATTATATTTAACAATAAACAAGCAGTTAAGCTATATTATATTTTTAATATTTTTTTAACGTTATTTTTTATAATATTAATTCAATATTTTATATAGCCTTTTTTAATAAAAAAAACCGTATTATTTTTTTTAAATTTATTAGCTATAGTTTAAAACTAAATATTAAATTTGTTTTATTTGCCGGTAAAAATTTTTAAAATTAAAGCTTAATTTTTTATTTTATTTTTATAGTTTAAATTAATGCCGTTAAAAAAAAAAAAGCAAATTTAAGCTAAACAGCTTGTTTAATAAATTAAAACTATATATTTTTAAAAACATTAGTTATAGTTAATTTTTTAATTAAACCAATATTTTAATTAAATTATTTGTTTAAATAATTAATTTTATTCTTCATAGCTTAAATAATAGCTAAAAATTATTTATTAGTTTTTATTTTAAACAACTATATTTTATTATCGTTTAAGAAATATTAATTTTATAGTTTAAGTTTAATAAAAATAGTTTTTATTTTTTAATTAAAAAATAATAAATAGTTTAGCAAAATATTCAAATTATTATATATATTATTTTTTATTTATTATTAATTATAATAAAAAATAAAAATAAAAAAGTTTTATAATTTATTAATTATTTAACAGCAAAAAATAATTTTCAAATAATATTATTATTAATAATTAAAGCATAAAAGCTTTTAAATTAATATTATAAACAAAGATTTTAAAAAAAAAAAAAAAAAAAATAAAAACTAAATAAAAGCTAATAATTTATACTAGCTTTTACTGCAGCTAAAACCATATAAAATTATAAGTTTATTATATTTATTATAGTTTGCTTATTTTAAGTTTATTATTAATTATTTATTAATATAATTAATAAGTGCAAATAAATAAAGTTTTACTAGCGTAATACTTAATAATATCATAAAATAAATATAATAAATAACCGGTTAAGCAGCAATATAATAAATAGCTATAGCAGGTATATGTATTAACTAGTGCTGCTAGCACTTATATGCGGGGTAAGCTTTATAGAATAAGTTGTTTTATCGAGGGGTGAGCGGGCCTGGTTATCTCTCGGTTGTGACAATATTATTCTCATACAGCTGTTAAAAATTATTATAAAAATATTTTTAATATTTTTTGAAAAATTGTAAGTTTAAATCTTTAGAATTTTATATTATAAATTAAACATTTTTAAAAATAAAATACAGAGTATGAAAATCTTTTTAATACTAATTAATTTCACTACAACAAATATAATAATATAAAATACAAAGTTTTATTATTTTATATTAAAACTTTTAAAATTAAATAAATTATAAATTTAATTAATATTATTATATAAAAATAAATTAATTTAAACTAAAAATTATGTAATATATTAAATAATCATTTAAATAAAAATATTTTAACAAATAATTATTATATTAAAAATATAAACCCAAAAATATTATATAACTTATAGCAACCTTAAATATAACATTTATATATATAAAACTAAAATAACAACATTTGATAATATTAATTCTAATCAGTTTAAATTAATCTTTTATATTTTAATTAAATTACTAAATATTTTTATAAAAATGCTAAAAAATATATAAATTGTTTATCTATATATAATATGTAATAGCTGCAATAGCAGCAGTTGGAGCAGAGTCCAACTATACCTTTATATTAGAAAGAAAAACTAAGGTTGAGAAAAGAAGAGGACTCTATACAGGGCCGACAGCCAGAATTCCTACTTATATATACCACTGGCTATTCACTACATGACTGGCCTACCGCATTTACCACCTCGTACTTGTACCTATTTAGCCGGGGAACCAATCAGGGGCCGCCAGGCCACTTATTTGTCCAGCCAATCAGGGCTATCATGGCTGTGGGTCATGACATAATGTCTGTCCTCTCTATTATATATTATATATTATATTTAATATTTAAATTAAACATATATTTATTATACTTTCAGCTGCAGGCTTAGTTATATTAAAAGCAACTTATATTAACATCATTCTTTCTAGTAAGGATTACTAGGGGTAGTGTAGTATTAAGTCTGTAAAAATGTAATGTAGATTAAATGGAGGCTTCTGGTCCCGCAGGGACTAGAAGCTTTTTAAGCTAGGTTATTTTATTTAAGCTATATAATTTTTATTTAGCTAGTTTTACTAGCTAAATAAAAAGCTTTTTTTTTTTTAATTATATTAAATACTAAAGCTATAATAAAGCGTTATTATTTTTAATAATTATATAACTTTTTTTTTATTGTTTATAAAGTTAGCTATGGCTTTTTTTTAATTTTTTCAGCCTAAGTTTATTTTTTTTTCGATTTTAATATTTTTTAATTAATTTTTTAATATTACGTAATTATTACGCCGATTTTTATTAGTTGTTTTTATAATTATACTTTTTTTATTTAATAAAATAATTAAATCTGTTTTTAGTACGGTTTATTTAATGTTTAAAAATTATTTTAATTTTAAATAAATTATTTTTTTTTAAGTTTTGTTTTTAAACATTAGGCTTAATGCTAGTATTTTTTAATAAAAGATTTTTTACTTATGTTTTTAAATAATAAATACACGATTAAAATAATAAAATAAATATGAAAAATCTTTAATAATTTTAACTTATAAGCTAATTTATGAATTTTTGTTTTATTTTTATAGTTTTACATGTTATTAAAAGTATTTTTTAACAGCTTTTAAAAAATAATATTTTAAGTAACATTTTAAATATATTTTATTTTTATATTAAATTTTATTAATTTATATTTATTATTATTATATTATTTAATATATATTATTATAAAATTATAGCTAACATTATATTCTTATCAAAATGTTTTTATATAAATCAAATATTTTTAATAGTTATATTTATTTTTATATTAGCAAAAACTTTATTTAATTTAACTAATTAAAATTTAAAAAGCTTTTTATAAGCTAATAATTTAATAGGTTTTAAATATATTTTATTTAAATTTTATTATAAAATAGCTATATATTTATTTATTTACGGTTTAAATATATATATATATAATACTAAATAATAATTTTATTATTTAATTTTTGGTTTAAATAATTTATTATTTTATAAATAATAAAAGTTATTATTAAAAGTTTTGCTTTTATAGCTTTTAAAGCTTTGTTTAAAATTTAAAAATAAACTTGCGATTTTAATCAGAAATAATACTACTTAATATATTTTAATTAAATAATAAAAATTATTTAGTTAATATTTCTGCTTAATTTTTAACGGAGTATTTTTATTATTAAATATAAATAATAAACGTTTTAATATCACGTATATTATTATTATTAATATGTTATAACTATTAAATTTTTTAATTATTATAATATAACTAAAAATAATATTTTAAATAAGCTTATAATAAAGTTTATTATAATTATTTTTATTAGTTTAATATTTTTAATTAAATAAATTAATAATTATTATATAGCATTTTTTATTAATATTATATAATTTATATTTATTATAAAAGTTTAAATATGTTTTTATTTTATAACTTTTAATTTAATTATATAAAGCTTTAATTTTTTATTATATATTATTTATTAAAATAATGCTTATTATTATTTATTATTATTAAAAATTTAATCATTTATTTTTAAATATATATAATTAATACTTATTTTTTAGTTAACGTTATATAATAAATTATTTATAATTATAAAAAATATTTAAGTTTAAAAAATTTGCAACGTTTTTATTGTTTTTACAGATTATTTTTAGAAATTTTTAATATTTAAGATTTTTAACGTAATCTGTTATAATTTTAGCTTTTATTATTTTTTTATTATTAGTTCTAAATATATTATTTATACGTTGTTTAGTACTAATTTTTATTTGTTTAAACTATTTTTTTTAATATTTATTAAGTTAATAATATTTTTAATTAATTAAATATATTTAAAACAAAGTTTAGCTTGTTTAATATATAATATATTTATAATCTGTATTATAATAAATATATAAACGTATTAATAAAATGTTTATTTATATAGTTTATAAATTTATTATTAAATAATTAATAAAAAACTATTGAATTAATTAAAGTTTTAATTATAATTTATAAACGTTAATATATTAAAATTATATAAGCTATTTTTAGTTCTGAAAATTTATATTTTATTTTTAATTATAAGATATAGCAGCTTAAAAATATTACCAGTAATATTTATATATTTAAAATTATTAATCTTAATGTTTATATATATTTATTTTTAATATAAAATAATATTATTTTAAAGCGTTTTTTAATAAACTATTTATTTATATATATAATATTTTTACAAGATTATAATAATAAAATATAATATATAAACAGATTAAGTTTTAAAAGTTTTAAATAATTTTGTTTTAGTTATAATTAGTTTAAAATATATAAACTAATAATATATTTAACACTTGTTAGAATTATTAATTTTATATTGTTTTATTTTATATTTTATAATAGTTTTATAACTTTAGCATACTATAATAATAATATATAAAAAATCTTATATTTTTAAATATTGCTTTAAAATTTTTAACTAATTTAAAAATCTAAAGTTTTTAAATACTGCGAGCTGTCTCCTTATTACTAATACATTTAAAACGTTTATTTAAAAGCTTAAAGTTTTATAAAAAAATATATAATAAAGGTTTTTTTTAAAAATAAAAAAAATCTTTTTTATTAAACAATATAAAAATATTACGTAAATAAGCTAAATAGTTTGTTTTAATGTTTAAAAAAATAATAATATTATTAATAAAAGCTTTATAATAATATTTATATAAGTAAAACAATTTATTTATAAAACGTTAAATATTTGCAAGCGTGTTATAAAATCTTATTAAAACTACTATTAATTGTTTTAATTTTTAAAAGCTTATTATTATAAATAGGTTTTAATAGTTAAAATAAACTATAAATTAATAAAAAATGCGGTCGTATTTACTATAGTTAAATATTTTTTTTTTTAATTAACGCAATAACTATAAATTACAACAGTAATAAATAATTATTTAAAACAGCAATTTTATTTAAAACTTTTAAATGAATTATTAAACGTAAGTATAGTTTTTTTACGTATTAGCTATATAATAAAAATAAATATATAAATAAAAAAACTATTAATTTATTTTATTTTATTTTGCTTATAAAGTTTATTAAATATTATATTAATTATTTTTAATTATATATATTAAAAAATATAATTAAAAATTCAGCTTTATTTATTATTAATTATTTATTAAAAAGATTTTTATTTGTTTTTTTAGTATATTTATAATATTTTAGTTTTTTAAATATTAGATATTTTTTTTAACAACTTTAAAATTTTTAACGTTATAATGTTTTTTTTTATATAAATAAATAGTTTATTTAGGGCTTTAATTTTGTTTTTTTTATTAAGTTTTTTTATATTTAGTATTAATAGAATTTCCTAGATTTTAAGCTTTAAGGCTTTATTTAATTATTTGCCGGCTTTTGCTACAAGCGTGTTAATTGCGTTAATTTTATTTGTTATATTTATTACGTTAGTTATGTTTATTATATTAAAAATCTTGTTAGAAAAAAATCCTGCTAAAAAGATTTTGTGTTGTTTTAACATAATAATTATTTTAATAATTGCGCTAGTTTTTATTATAGTTAAGTTTAGGTTTTATGTTATGTTGCGCTTTTAGTATATATTAGTAGCTATAGCTTTAAAAGTAAAAGTTATTAATACAAAGTTTATTAATAAATACGCGTTTAATAATTTAAACTTGTTAAAAATATATATTTTATTTTTAAATGTAAAAATATTAAAATTAATAGCTAATAAAATGTTTAAAAATGTATTAATTAACAGGCCGGTATTAAATAGTAATATATTAGTTATATTTACGGCTTTAGCTGCTGCTAGGCCTGCAGCTATTATTATAGCTTTTAAAAAAATTTTTATATATTTTTAATATTTAATTTTTAAAATAATTGTTTTTAATTATATTTGTTTAAATATTTTTAAAAATAGTTTTAGTTTAAAAAACAGATTAATAATTATTACGTTTATAAAAGTTGTAAATTTAATTAAAACTGCTATATTATTTTTTATAATAGCTTGAATATAAAGTTTTTGTTTTTAATAGCAGTTTATATTTAGCTAATATTAATATTAATGTTTTAAACATTAAAATAATTTTTATGTTAAAGTTATTTTATAAATATATAAGTTTATTTTAAAAATATTTAAAAAATATTTTAAACTTTTAATATTTATAAAAATAATTATATTTAAATTATAATTAATAAATATTTTATAAATATTTAAAAATTGTATTTTAATAACATTTTAATCTTGTTTTTTTTATAATTTAAGCTGTGTTTATAAACTTTAATAATTATAAAAATTTATAATTGTTATTATTTAAAATGTTATGGCCCAAGGCCATGATGGCGATCTCTGATTGGCCGGCTGGCCGACCGGCCAGCCGATCCCTGATTAGCTCTCTAGCTAAAGCAGATATAAGCATAGAGTAGTAAATATAACAGGCCAGTTATATAATAAATAGCTAGTAGTATATATAAGTAAGAATTTTAGCTGGCGGCTTTATATATAGTTTTTTTTTTTTTTTAACTTTAGTTTTTTTTTTTAATATATAAATATAGTTAAATTTTTTTAACTGCTGTTATTACAGCTATTATAAAACTAAAGTTTATTTTTATTATTTAAAAAATATTAAATTTTTTTAATTAATTAATACTAATTAATTAGTTAATATGTTAAAATATTATAATAAAAAAAAACAACCTGACTTTTTTAGCAGAAGCTAAGTAATAAATACGTTTTAAAAAAAACAATTTAAATAAACTAGTATTTTAGAACGTTAATTAATATAATTATAATAAACTTTATAGCTAATTTTTAAAGTTTATAAAGTTAATATTATAAACAAATAATATTAATATAATAAAACGTTTTAAATCTAAAAATAATAGTTATAATAAAAATAAAAACAAAAAAAAACAAACTTATTAATATTTTTATATTAAAATTGTATTGCTGATAGAGTCCCCGAAGGGGACCGTATCAATTGAGCCACTGGCTCGTGTATTGTTAGATTAGATAAGCTAAAGATAGGTTGCACAGGCTACGGCTGGCAACAGGTGGCCCACGGCCACCCCTGCAGGGGTTAATTCTAGACTTACTAGAATTCCCCACCTAGCAGAAATTAATAGAGGCATCTTTCTTTCTACCCTCATACCAATCTTCTCAATTGCTTAAAATAATAGCTAAAGCTTATATATAGCTAGTTTTTATAAAACTTTATAAAAATTTTATAAAACAAATAAAAACTAATACAGCTTATTTTATTATTAATAAATAATTTAAAATAATATTTATAATAATAACGTTAAAAAAAGTATATATTTTTATTATAAAATAATTTTATAAACTTTTAATAATTTATAAAATTAGTTTAAAACTATTTTAAAAAATATATTATTAATTTAAATATTATTTATTATTTATTAGCGCTGCTTAAAATATTTTAAAAATATTATTAATTTAATAAATAAAATAAATAATAATTTTTATAAATATTATATTAAATAAATTAGTTTAGCTTATAAAATAAAAAAATTAAAACTAATTTAAATTATATTTTAATTAAAATAAACAAAAAATTTAAATTTTAAAAATTAAATCGTTATAATATCTAGTTATTTAAATAAAATATTTAATAGTTGCTAAAAACTATATTAAAGTAAAACTTAAGCATTTTTAACTTATAATATATTAAAAAAATTAAAATTAACTTTTAAAGCTATAAAACTATTAGTTTTTATAAATAAAAACTAATAAATAATTAGCTAAACATAAAATTTAAGCATTAGTTTATGTTTTTAAGAAATAAACTTATTAAAAACAGCAATTATTTTTAATATAAATTAAAAAATTAATTATATTGCTAGCTATATAAAAATAAAGCTTTAAAAACTTTATATTGTTTATTATTAATAACTATAGCAAATTAAAATTAAAAACCAGCTAAACAATTTTAAACTATTTTTTTGTTTTATAATAATTTTAATAAATATAAAAAGCTAAAATTAAATATTAAAACTTAAAAATAGCTATAAATAATAAGTTTATTTTATTTTATATTAAGTTTATTTAATAAGCCAGCATAATATAAATTAAGTTAAAAATTTCAAACAGAATATATATAATAAATTATTTAAATGTTTAAATGAATTTTATATAAATAAATTATATAATAATATAATAAATTTTATTATTTATTATAAATAAATATAATTTTATAAATACTAGCAGCAGAAAAACTTTATTTAAAATAAAGCTTTGCAAAAAAAAAAAAATCTAAAAAAAAATTAAAAGCTAGAAAAAACTTTAACTAAGGCCGTTTAAAATAACCTCTAACTTAAAAATATTTATATTTTAAAAAATAATAATAAAAGCGTTACTATTATTAAATAAACAAAAACAGCATAAAAATCTATATTAAACTAAAATTAAACTAGTTTAAAGCTTTTATTTTAAAAAATAAATATTTTATCTGTTATAAATAAAAATATTATAGTAATAATTATTTTTATAAAAATAATTTTGACCGATTAAATAATATATATGTTAATATTATTTTTATAAAAACTATAAAAATAAACTATATAAAAATAAAAATATAAAAAAAAAAAAAATAGTTTAAAATAAATAAACTTTTTTTAAATAGAAAATATCAGCATTTAATATAATATAATATAAAAAATCTTGTTTAATTTTTTAAAAGTATTTTAAAAAAACCTGTTTTTATAAATTATATTATAATAAATAATAAACTTATATTATTTATTAAAGCGTTAGCTAATATAAAAATAAATATATATATTTTAATTAATATAATTTTACTGCTTAAATAATAAAATATTTAAAACTAAAAACTATAACAAGCTTTAAACCAGCTATTATTATTAAATATAACAGCAATTTAATTTAATAAATAAATTTAGTTTTAAAAACATATTTTAAAATATAAAAAAATAATATAAAAAGCTTTTTAATTATAATTAATATAAAATATAACGTAATTATTAAAAAGAAATATTATAATTATTATAATATATTAATAAATTTTTATATAAATAACTTTTATTTTTAAATAACTAAAAACTAAAATATTAAGCTTTTAAAATTTTAATAAATAAAATAAATAATTTGTTAAAGTATTTTAAATATTAAAAAGCGTTGTTTAAAAAAAAGCTAATAAACTATAAAAATAAAAAACATAAAAATAAACAACTTAATTAAAAGCAGCAAAAAAAAGCTGCAAAAATAAAATATTTTAAATTAAATATAGTAAAAATTATTTAGCTAAAAATTAAGTTAATTATAAACAATATAAACTTAAAAACTTTAGCTTTTTAAACTTATTTTAATAATTATTTTAAAGCTTTAAAACTAATAGTTATTTTAAATAAAGAATAAAACTATATAAGCAATATATAAAATAAAAAAATATTAAGCAGAAATAAAAATATTAATTTAATTTTAAAAGCAGTAAAAATTAAACTAAAAATAAAAACTTTATTTAAAAAATGCTTAAAATTATATTAATTTTAATAAAACGTTATTAAATAATATAAATATTAATTTATAAAAATTACAACTATTAAAACTATAGTTTTTAATATAATGTTATAATAAAATAATATAATATATTATAGTATAACTATGTTATATAAAATTAATAAAATTATAAAATATAAAAATAAAAATTTAAAATAAATTATTAAATAAAAATAAAATAGAACTAAAAAAACTTATTATAAATCGTTTTAAAAGTTTATTATAAATATTTAAATATTTTGTTAAAAGCTGTTTTAAATAATTTGTTTTTATATAAACTAGAAATTAATTATTATTTAATATTAAATTAAAACCTAAGATTATTAAAATATAATTGTTTATATAAAATATTATTTAAAAAGTTAAAACATATTAATAATATATTTATAATAATTTAGCAAAAAATTTATAAAACTTATGCTAGCTTTATAAGCAGCTTTTATATTTTATATATAAAAACAACAGGTTTTTATATTTATATGTTAATTATAAAAACTAAATGCTTTAATTTAAAAACTAATATTTATTACTATTAATTAAAAAATATTAGCTTATATAATATAAGCTAAAATATTTATAAAAATTAATATTAAGCAGGCATTTTATTTTATTTATATTTTAAAAAAAACAAAAATTAACCGTTTTTAAACTTAATATAAAGCTTATTAGTTTAAAATATTATTTTTAAATTAATTAATAAGCCAGCTATTTTTAAAAATATATTAATAATATACTGTAAAAATATTTATATATTTTTATATAGCTTATATTAATAATATTTTAATTTATTTAAATTATAAACTAAAATATTAATATTATATTAATAAAATATTATAACGTTTTAAAAAATAGAATTATAAGCTAACTTAAAAAATATAAGTTTTATATAAAAAACTAAATTTTTAAATTTATTATTAAAACTAAAAAATAAAAGTTGACTTTAATAAAATTAAAATTATTTTTAGCTAAAAACGCTTAAAAAAATAAAATATTATTAAAAAAATATGTTTATTTTAAGCTTTTATAATTTTTATAAAAAGTTTATTTAAAAATATAATTAAATAATTAAATTATTAAAAACCTAATTTATATAAAAACTGATTTAATTTAATTAAAAGCTTATTAAAATACGTTTAAAATATTAAAAATAAGCTAATTAAAATATTAATATTAAAATATTTTAATTATAAAATAAAACATAAATAAAAATAAACGCGTTTAATAGAGTAGCAGCCGGCATATTATTATAATAAAAATAATAAATAATTTATAGCAGCTAATTATATTTTATTTAAAAATTTTTATAATATAAAATTAAACTACAGTATTTATAATAAAAAATATTAGCTGTTATTAAAGAATTATTATATTAAAAAATAAAATTAATAAGCTTGTAATAATTATAGCTGTTTTTAATTATTATAGATTATATTATATTAAAATATTTTAATATAAAAAAATCTTAAATTTAAAACAAATTAAATAAATTAAACTAATTATATATTATAATTTTAATATTATATATAGTTTAAAATTAAAAATATAATAATAAACATTTTTTTAAACTAATAAAAATTTAAAAACATAAAAACAATAAAAAATAAATAAAAATTATAGCTTTTTTAAATTAATAATTTTAAAATAAAAAAGTATATATAAAATATATATTATAAAAATATTATATTTTTATTATTATTAAAATAATATTTATAAATATAATATTAAAAATAAATTAATATAATATTAATTTAAATAAATATTAAAAAAGCTTAAGTTAATAAAAACTTTAATTAATTAATATTAAAAACCTGTTATTATATAAAAAAACTAGTTATTTTTAAATTAAATAACTTATAAATTTAAATAATTAAAAAGTTTATATAAAACTAGTAATAATATATTTAAGTTATAAAAAATAAAACGTTTAATATTTTAATATTATTAATAGCTAAAGCTATATTATAAAATTAATTAATATATAATAAACTATTTTTGCTGCTTTATAAAAATTTTTCTAATAAAATATTAAAAAGCTGACTTTTTATTAATATTAAAATATATTTAATAATATATAATAATTAATTTTAAAACTTTTTAAAAATAAATATAAAATAATATAATTTTTATATAATTAATAAATTATTATAACTAATATAAATAATTATATATAAAAATCTATAATAGCAAAAATGCTGCTAAAATATATTATAAAAGCTTTTATTAAATATATAAATAACTAGAAATAATAATTAGCAATAAAAAAAACAGTTTATTATTAATTTTATAAATAAGCTATTAAAAATATATAATATAAAATTAGATTTTTTATAATAAAATATTATTAATTAATAGAACAAATAAAAATAATATATTAATAAATAAATTAAAAGTTATAAGTATATATTAATTATTTTTAAAAAACTAGTTAAAAGTAATACTAGCTTTAAATATAGTTTAAGTATTTTTATTTTATAAAGCTTTAAAAAGCTATTTTTAAAAAAGTACTAATAAAAAACTAATAAATATAACATTTAATTAAAAAGCTTAAATAAAAATAAAATAATTATAAAAAAACCAAATAAAAAAAGCTATGTTAAAAAAAATATAAGCATTTATAAAAAAGTTTATAATTATATTAAAAAATAAAAATATAAATATAAAAACATAAAAATAAATAATTAAATAAGCTAATAAATATTAATAAAACTTAGATTTTATAAATAAAAACTATATATTTATATTATAATAAAAAAACAGACTAATAGTTTTAATCATAAGTTAAACTATTTAATAATATAATAAGCTTAGAAAATTATTAATATTTAAATTAATTGTTTTAATATATTTAAACTAAAATTATTAATAATATAATAAAAAACTGCTAATTTTATACTAAGCAATTATAAAAATATATAAATAATCTGCTGCTTAAATAAAAATACTTCGCTTAAAAAAAAATAATTAATGAAGCGTTAAAAAAAAAATAAAATAAAATAAGTCTTGTTATTAAAAATTTAAAAAAAAATTGTTTTATAAAATATTTTAAACAAACTAAAAATATAATAATAATTAATATTTAACAGCGAATTTAAAAACGTTTTAATTAAACTAAAAAATATTATAAAAATATTTAAAAAAATAAAGCTGCTAAAACAATTATAAAAATAAATTAAAGCAGCTAAAAAAATATATTTATTAAAATATATAATAATAATAATATATTATAAAATAAAATATAGCTAAAGTTATAAATACGATATAAATAATATAATAAATAATTTAATTAAAAATAAACTAAGCAAAAATTAATTAATTAATATAAGAAATAAAAACTAAAAATTAAAAACTTTTAGATTTTAATTAATTATATATGCTAAAAGTATTTTTTTACAGCTTAAAAATATTAATTTAAAAGTTATTAGTTTAAGCTTTAAATATAATATAAACAACTTAAAAAAATCAGCTTAACATATTTTTAGTTTTATACGCAGCTAAAAACTTAAGCTAAGTTTTTTTATAAAAAAAAAATTATTATAGCTTAAAGCTATAATAACGATTTTTAATTAGCCGGCTAGCCGACCGGCCAGCCGATCTTTAATTAGCTCTTTAGCTAAAGCAGGTACAAGCATAAAATAATAAATATAATAGGCTAGTCATGTAATAAATAGCTAATAATATATATAAATAAAAATTCTGGCCGTCGGCCCTATATATAGTTTTTTTTTTTCTTTAATTTTAGTTTTTTTTTCTAATATATAAGTATAATTAAATCTTTTTAACTGCTGTTATTACAGCTATTACATAAAATATAAAACTTTAGTATAGCTTTTTATTTATATTTAATTTAATTATTTTTAATTTTTTAAATCTAGCCTGTTTATTTTTAAAAATATGTTTAAATTTATTTAATAATTATTTTATTATTATTAAACAGGTGCAGCTTATATTTAAGCTTATTATAATATTTTTATTATTAACAAATTTTTAAATAATAACTTTAAAATATAAAAATTATTGTTTTTATTTCTGTTTTTTAAAATTATATAACTTATTAAATGTTTTTAAACAAACAGTATAATTAATTTGTTTGTTTATTTAAAGGTTGTAATTTTGTTTATTACTGTATTTTTAATTAGTTCTGCTAAAAAAAAAAATTTTATATAATTTTTAATATAATATTAAAACAGTTGTATTTATATAAATATTAAAACAATATATTATATAATATAAATAATATATTATATTGCTTATAAATATTTTTAATTAAAAATAATATATTTTTATATATTTATTTAAATGTTTAATATAATATATAATATATTAACTTTAATTACGTGTTAAATTAAACATTTAATTATAATATTTATATAATTAACTATAATTAATTATAATAAACATTTTATTGCTGTTTAATTTAAAATTAAATAAAATATAAAATAATGTCGCGTTTAATGCTAACAAGTTTAATTTAGCCGTATTAGCGCGCTTTTTTTAATAGCGATTGTATTTATTTTTACGTTTATTTTGGCCGTTTTTTTTTTTTTTTTTTATTTAAGCTTACAGCTTTTTTTTGTTTTATTATACTATTTTTTTTTGTTTTTATTTTAATTTGCGTTTTTTTAACGCTTGTTTTTTTAATTGTTAAACTTTTTGTTGTAGTTTTAATTATTTTTTTTAATTTGCAGATATTTATTTTTTGCTGCTGCTATTAAAAAAAGTTTTGTTTTAACAACTTAAGTTATATATTTTGCTAAAATATTTTTTATATTAAGTATTAGAAAATATTATTTAATTTTATAGTTTATATTAGTTTATATTAAAATTATAACGCTGTATTAATTTTTATTATTAGCGTTTAAAGTTTTTATAGCTTAAATATATTTTAGTTTTTTTATATAAATATAATAAACGTAGTATTTTATTATATAATATTTTTAATAATAATTTAATTTAAATAAAACGTTTTATTATTATAGCAGGTTATATATTAAATTAAATAGTTATTTTATTTAAAATAACGTTTAATTTTTATATTTTAAGCTTAAGTTATTTATTAATAAGTAATTTATTATTTTATTATAAAACTGCTAAATTTTTAATAATATTTAAAATATAATTAATATTTATTAAGTATTTTATTTTATTATTTTTAAATTTTTAAAAAACAAACTAACTTTTTTTATAAAATAAAATATGTTAATAAAAATAAGCTTATTTTTATTAGCTATTATTTTTATATTGTTTTTATTTTTTTTTATTTAAGTTAAACTAGTTAATATTAGCCCGTTTTATATAGTTATTATACAATAAAAAATAAAGCTGTTAAATATATAATATTTTTTCGTGATTTTTTTTTTTTATATTTATAATTATTTTTATTACTCCGACTTTTTTAATTAAAAAGTTATTTTAAAAGTTTTTTTTTGCCGCTTTTTTTATTATTTATATTTAAGCTATTTAAATTATTAAAATTATTGTTTAGTAGAAGTAGTTTTAATAGGTTTTTATTACTTATTAAATATTATAGTTTTAAAAATGTTATAACAAAAAATGTTATAAATATATTATGTTTAAACTAATATAAAATAAAAAATTTTGTATATTGCTGTACTGTTTTAATAAACAAAGCTTTTATTAATAAATATATAGTTTATGCTTTAAAATAAACCGTCGGAATAATAAGTACTAGTGCTACTAAAGCTTATATTAGTTTTATTAAAAATATTAAAATAAACGATTTAAATAATAGTTTTAGTGCTAATATAGCTGCGGTTAAGTATTAATATTTAAAATATTAAAGTTAAACAGGCAGTGCTGTTATATATTTAGTTATATTTAATATAGCTTTAAATAATTAATTAACAGCGCAATAAAATATTTTAAACGCTAAAGCTTTTATATTAGCTAATATTTTAATATTATTTAGTTGTTGCATTAATTAATTTATTATTTTTGCTGCTTTAATATTTTTAATATGTTTTTTATTTTAATTATATTATTTTTAATTTATTATATTAATTCTGCAGAAAGTTTATAGCCGGAGTAAATAATTTAAAAGCTTGTTTATTTAGTTTAGATTTTAATTTTTAATTTTATAATTTAAATTGCTACTATTATAATAATTTATTTTTATTTTTAGCAATATAGTTTTAAAACTATTTATTTTTTTAAAAAAATTAAAAATTGTTATAATTATTAAACATTGCTTTTTAGCTTTAAACTAAGCAATAATTTTAAAGTTTTTATTAAATCTTTTATTAATTTTATATTATTTTTAAATAAATTTAAAATATAAACTTACTATTTTTATTGTTGTTTAATTTAAACTTATTATTAAATTTATTTTAAACTAATTTTTTTTAATATAAAATATTTAATCTTTATAGTTTTAGTTTTTAATTTTTATATAAATTAAAAAAATGCTGGTTTAATAAATTTAGGTTTTACTAGCAAAAAATAACGTTTTTTTTATACTATTTTTAATATTAATAGTTTAAGTTAAACTATTTTAAAGCTAGAAAATTTTCCGGCTTTTATAAGCTTTAAAGTTAAATTTTTAACTATTAAAACTATTTTAAATTTTTTAAGTGCTAAAAATTCTAAGTTGGTTTTATGTTTTAATATATTAATAATTATTAACTTTATATAAGTTAATAGTTAAGATTTAAATTAGTATTAATAATAAAACAAATATATATAAGTTATATAATTTTATAATTAAGCTAGCAAAGATTATTAATTGTTTTATAAATTTATATTTATATATACGTTTTAAAACAAAATTAAATTTTAAAATTAAAAATAAAATAAAAAATATAATCAGGTATTATTAAAAACCTGCGTGCTTATTAAAAAACTTAACGCAGGCTTTTAAAAAATAAAACTAGTGTTAATTATAAGTTATAATCTTTATTATTTAAATATAATACTAATTAAAGTTTAAAAAACAGCTAATCGTAATATTATAATTATTAAATATTTAATACCGGAATAATTAAAGTTTAAAAAATAATAAATTATTTTAATATATTAATAGCTAAATATAATAATATTATTTAAAATATAATACAAAGTTAGATTTAACTGCTGTTGTTTTAAAATATAATAATTAACTAGTTAGCTAACGCAAGATTTATTAAATTAATTAAACTATTAAATTTATAAAATAAATACTAATAGATTTTATTAGCAACAGTTAAGCTTAAAAGCTAGCAATTTTATTTTTTTTTTATAAATAATGCTGCTTAAAATATAAAAAAAAGCTGTGTTAAAATTTAAATATATACAGACGTTAAAAAACCAAGCATATTTTATCTGCTAGTACAAAAAAAAAAATAAACTAAAATATAAAGTTATATAATTATAAAACTTACCGCACTATTTAATAAAGATTATTAAAAATAAAATAGTATTAAATCTATAAAAATATAATATAAATTAATTAAAAGCTTTTTGTCCTGCAGGGACTAAAAGCTTTTTAAGCTAGGTTATTTTATTTAAGCTACACAATCTTTATTTAGCTAGCTCTGCTAGCTAGATAAGGAGCCCCCCCCCTTTCCTGACTATGTTACTTTCTTCCTGAATATATATCATTTACACTGGGCGCTATGCCCTGTTGGTCATATAGACCTATATATTCTCTGCGCTATTGCTACTGCATACTTATAGCCACTAAAGTGGGCCCACATAAATGGGTCCAACTCCTACAACCTAGGGACCATATATAGTAGCAGTAGTATTTATAGTGATATTAACGTCTAATCTAGGTACTGTAGCAGGCCAGGGGGGGTTTAAAAAATAATAGTAGATATAGTAGTAGCAAACTACAAGAGTAACTACTACTTTAAAAAGTTGTAGCTTTTTAATATAATAAATATCATATTTTTATATATAAATTTCTTATATTTTTTATTTATTTTATATAAGCAAAAGCTTTTTTAAACATATAACTTTTTTAAAAATAAAAAACTAGTGTATTAAAAATATATATAATATTTTATAAAAGCTGTAAAACGTTCTGCTAAAAGTTTAAACTGCCAAGCTATTTTACTGCTTTTCTAAGCCTTTGGGGTAGTAGTGGTCCTGGTATATTAACTACAGCGATATTCCTTGTTTTATTAGCTGATTCTTTAGCTTGGCCAAGGGCTGTACAACTGGCCGGCCAAGGGCTGTATGACTGGCTGGCCAAAGGCTGTATAGCCGGCTAGAAGACTATGTTGAAAATTATTTTAGTAGGTTAAAATACTTGTAAAAAAAACGTCTTTTGAACAAAAATTCTTTTAAATAATCAAAATTGTTATGATTTATAAGGCCGTTTATTAGATCACTCTATTACAAGTCATTTAGAACATAAGGCTTATTAAATTCTACATGCTTCTACCTATTATTTTAAATACCCCCCCTGGCCCGCTATGGTAGGTACCCAGGCAGATATATAGGTAGGCACCTAAGTAGAACCTTAGCCCCATATGGTAGGAACAGCCCGACCTTCTCATAATCAAAGCCACACGTGGCTTGTGTGACACACTCTTCCCCATCGAGCCAACCCCGCCATCAATTCTTGTAGCGGCCACCCGCCAAGGCCCAGGTACAGAATCCAGCCGCCTCCTCGAGGCCGGACACCACGGAACCTTCTTCCACCTCAGCCGAATAACAAATAACGGGATGGAGCTACAGAGACCACAAGAATTCATATTAGAAGCATTCGCCGACCCTGCTTCCGTAAGAGATGTCGTCCGAGGTAAGACACGCACGCGCGCGCGCGAGCAGGCGAGCGAGCGATAATCCCTCCTCTCTTTTCCTCCTGAATGCCCCGCATCCACCGTTGCTATCCTTCGGGACGATCGAGTCTTCTCTCTCTCCGTGTGCATCGTTCGTGGCCCGGCTACCTCGCGCTTCGTAACAGGTCTCTGACCCGTCGGGCTTAGGGATACTACATACAATATTCTTCCACCGGTTCTTCCCCTCCCTGGCGCCGCGCTCGCGCGAGGTCCTCGACATCACGCTCCCTTTCGTCGAAGATGCCGAGCTCGACACCATGATCGAGAAGCGGGCTGCCGAGCTGGCACGTGATTTGGACGCTGAGCGGACGCACTCGCACTCGTCCGGATCCCACGTACCGCTCCATCACCACCTATCGCAGCAACGTGGGGGGGCCGCCGCGGCGCCGGGTAGCAATGGCGGCCGCGGCAATATCTCGGTTCAGTTCTTCGAGAAGAAGCGTCGCAAGACGTGGTACATGCGCGCGGCCTATGGCGGCGGCGACGAGGAGGTCTGCTGGGAATGCTGGACCGTCAAAGTCACCGTGGCCGAGCCGAGAACAGAAAGCGGTAAAGAACATGTTTTATCTCTTGCCCGCGCTCGTCCGCCTTGGGGTTGGGCTGATCCATGATCGACGACCCTCCCAGTACCATCCCCGTGTTTGAGGACGGTCAATGGAATTAGTGCTAACATATACCGCGCATTTTTAGAGCGAGCTAAAGTTCGCAAAGCTATGGAGCAGACTCTCTTGACGACAGCTATGAAGATCGTGACTTGCGCCAACTCGTTCAAGGATCACATTCCACCCATTACGACCAGCGAAACTAACCCCTTCCCATACCAAATCAATGTCAACCAGAAGGATGCTGGATGGGCCGCGCGCATGGGCATTTACTAGGGATTGCTGTGACGAAATGGTCCGAGGAACTGGCTTGCCTGCTCGTAAACTAACTTCCACGCCATACCGTCTTCCCTTACCTTGAAGTGGTATCTATACCACCATGGTGTAAATACGCTCTCTATAATTGGCATGACGGGCTTGCTAGGGTTTGTGCCTAAGCCCCTGCGGCTGGTCCTACGGCGTTTGATGGCGTTTTTTTATAAAGAGGGAACGATAGACATGGATTTCTTCACGGATTCATTATGCTAGAACCAAGCTTGCAGGGCACGTTCATTTTCCATACAAAGATACCCCGTCCCAGACATCTTTTATTCTCCGTCACGTGCTGAATTGTGACCACCAAGGGGGTATCATAGAAGTTGCGAAAAGAATGCACGAAAAGTGACAGTTTGAATTGCGATGCCAGCTAATTGCTGGCTAACCAGTTGGTCCATGGGAAATCCCCCCAATCCATCTCCAACGCCAAGTCATATACCAACATAGCTTCGCCATGAGTTTCCTTACTCAATTTCCGTTGGGAGAGAGCTCCTAGTCAAGTGCTGTATGAATATTGCCTCTTATGCATCCCATACGCAAAATTCATTCCATGCCACATTGCTGAACACCTCAAAGAATTGGGACCTCTCCCTTGTTGCGCAAGCATCCCAATAGCAGCCGCGCTTGCCCAACGCCGATGCTGTACTTACACCTAACTCAAATATGATACAGGAGCAGTGGCCTGTTTTGTAACACAAACAACTTCAGAAAGCAAAACACCTGGAAAAAAGAACTCGACATGCCAAGTTTCTCGTGTGAGCCAAACGAGGATTCGCCCAGAACGCGTGACTTCATTACAAATGTATGAAAAGCAATAGACATCAAAGCCGTGAGGCAAACGAGGAGGACCGGGTGTAATTCTAGGGTGCAAATTGGAGGGAAGGATGGGAGAAGCGGGTATGCCCATGCCGTAGAGTCGTCAAGTTCGTAAATATCATCGGTCGGATGAAGGCGTGGGGTCGCTCATTGTGTCGCATAGTTTCGCCCAGAGGGGTGTTTGGATGCCTTCCAAGGCCCAACCACACTGCTACCGCCGCCAATCTTCTCGAAGCCTTGTGCAATGTCTAGAAGATTCTCCGTCTCTTCTTGGAAAAGAGGGGGGGTGAAACTATTCTCGAATTGCGGCCAGTCGTTGTCCTTTGGGTCGAGTTGTAGGTTAGACTTATTGGTAGCTAAAGGCGACTCTAAGAAAACCTTGCTGGGTGACGATAAACCCTCAAACGCCTTACTGGGGGAATCGTAGCTTAAAACTGGTGTTGGGCTAGGGGCTCCCAGAAACGGGGCCGAAGTAACGGATCTCCGAATCGACGAATTAACAATATCGCCTACCGCACTTGTGGAGTGAGGCCGATCCGATCGTGGCCTCCGCGCCGACTTTTTAGTGGGGGATGTTTCGGAGGGGATTGCAAGATCCAAGGCCACATCGTCAAAGAAGCTGAACTCATGTTCACCAAAATTTGCGTAATTATCCAGTCCGTAAATGTGAGCCTCGCCTGCAGAGTCTCCAAGAAACGAGGGACTCCATGTGAGCATATTAGCGATGTTGTCTGATATATTGCTCACACGGCGCAGCGGCGACTCAAACATCGAAGTCACATGATCGCGATGTGCTTGAAGATTAGTGTTGGGGGATACCGATGCGGTTTGCATTGGTGGTGGTCGTATTTTGATTACCGGTGTCGTAGGTGGGAGCATCTGCCTGCACTGTCGCGACGGGGAAGAAGACGCTGGCATTGGCCCATGCGAACGACTCTTGGTGGGACTTTCGTAGGATGAATGACGGAGACGTCTAATTTCCTCTTCGGCGCGTCCCCTTCCTCCTTTTGCCCGAGATTGTTTGGTGCCTGAACTGTACAAGGCGTTTGACTGCTGGCGGAGAGCAGATGATTCGAGGGAGGAGATATACCCACTATCATCTACCGTGGTTGAGGCATCGATCGAAGCATGTTTTCGCTTTTGTGAGCGTTTCCGAGATCCCCAGGGTATCGTACGAGCAGGGGGCGGAGTATTGCTTTCCGGCTTCACAAAACGAGGCATTGGAGGCGAGGAAAGTATCGTTGGCGCAAGTGGAGACGGGAGAGATGTTGGACCGGGTCCGTCTAAATCTTGAACCTTGTCACCTGGATCTTCGGTGCAAGCGTTATCGGAGAGGGGAATGGTGGCATCGGACGAGGGTTCGGGACCAGAAATGGCTGGCGTTTGCGACATAATATTGAGATATGGGGTAGCGTGGGTTTGAGGAGCTGTAGGCACTGGCGGTAATCCATCATGAAAAAAGGGGGTTTCGAAATGAGAATAATCGGCGGGTGGCGCCATCGACATTATGTGCATGTTCTCCGCAACCGCTGATGCTTTCCTGCTTGGTTTCTCCTTCATAAATTGTTGCTCCATCCCTGGTTCAATGGCCCAGTAATTCCCCTTTCCCGGATCGTCTTTTGGGCGTTCTTGTTTGATGAAGGCTTTGTTGAGGCTCAAATTGTGTCGAATACTATTCTGCCAGCCTGCATCGTTTGGATTGTAGAATGAAAATGTATCGGAAATCCATTTGTAGATCTGAGACAGTGTGAGCTTTCCTTGGGGTGAGCGAAGAATTGCCATTCCAATGAGCTGCGCATAACTATGGCCTGGCTTTGACCCGTCATCGTAGATCTGAGGAAAAGCAGTCGGGTCCGGAAGGGATGGTTCATCTATCTTCGGTCGTTTAGACTGTCTTGACTCGGTAATAGGGGCGGCCTCCAGAAGGGTACGTTTGCCTGGTTGGGTTGGGTAATACTCCTCCGTGTTCATATTAAATGGCGAGGGGGCGGGATACAGAGTGGGATGCACGTTTTCCTTATCGACACCCGCTTGTCTCGGGTTGACTGTCTTGAATGTTGACATAAGAGGCTTCTTCGGTATCGAATCGGTGGCTTGCGCGTCCAATGTTGGCGGGCATATATTTATCGCGTTTAGCTTGCGATTCTGTGACAAACCGAGAGGAGTCGCTGACGTTTGGCTACCAGCCTTAAAAGGGGAATGCTGCTTTCGATGTCCATTGGGAGGATTGAAGACCAAATTGCCACTGGAATTTTGCAAGGCGCGACGTGGAGAGTGCTCTCTTCCTACCGACGGCATTGGGGCTCGGCTTATTGATGGTGCTGGTTGGCTATAGTTTTCGTCCTGGAAATCGTCTTGAAATATTTGTAGCGGCTCGTTTGGGGCCGCAAAACGCGTCTGTCTAGCCATACTGGCCAGGGGTAATGAGATTGAGCACTGGAGATTGACGGCACTAGATGCTGTTTTTTCATATTAGAATCAACAAGGTGGTAGTGGAAGGTGTGACGAGTAGCGGTTCGTGACCAAGACTGCAAGGTGGCGTTGGGGATTGCCAGGCGACAAATTATTTGATGAGAAGTAGGCGGTAAGCACGCGAGACTCACCTGGGTCAAAGGTAATGGTTCTCAGATGAGCGGTGGAGACAAGCTAGGGTGATCTTCGGGCGCGGCGAGGATCGCTAAGGATGCCTTTCCGTATCCAAGTAAGCCGATGTCATGAATTGCAAAAGCGCTACGAGTAGTAGAGATTGCGATGTGGTTGATAAGAACGTTTCCCGACGAGTAGTAACACAAACGGATGGAGGTAGTAATGAGGAATAATCAGCGAACTAGGCTGAGAGGAGGTAGAAGACGGAAGAGGGAGGGGGGTTGTTGGATCGTCAAGATCTGGGGAGGAAGACAGCCGGGGATGCAATGCGATCGCAGGACAAGTTCGGAGGGGAGAGAATAGGGTATGTACAGGTACAGGTTGGTAGGACGGGTGGGTATGCCCAGTCTCGCCAGTGAAGTATTGAAAGCCTGAAAAAGGAATGGAACTGAAGAAGACTGGCGCCAGAGGGTGCACGAAATAGAAGACCGAGTAGGGCTTAGTTCGCCAACTCATCAGTGGGGCGCAGCAGAATAGTGGGCCACTATGGGGTCGCGTTCCCGGCAGAAGAAGCTGCCTATGACTGAGGATTGGCCTAGGGAGTTCTGGGCTGACACGATGATGGTAAGCAAGATATAGAGGTGGATACGGTAGAGGGTGGACAAGGATCCGAAGCAAGTGGTGGAGCTGATTAAGGTTGGCTGGTATCTCTGTATGCCTGTGGCTTTGTTAATTAGATGTCCCAACCGGCAAGACTGGGAAAACCTACCAACACTCTAATTCCCAGCTCTCAGCACGCGTGGTTTCCGTCGGCCGCAAAGGTAATGTCAGTTGTCCGGGGCTAGATCGAGGAATAGATGCGGGAATGTGGGCGACAGTCGAGTCCAGAAGGATGGAAATATGCGTGTGTCGATTGATACACGGCGCGGGAAGACCGAAGTGGTTGAGGTGAGCGAGGAGAAGATGAGGACGCTGGTCCCTAGTCGTTGGAGATTTGCAATCGAGATTTTGGTCGACCTCTCAATCGATGGCTGTTGATGTTGGGCTCGAGAAGGGTTGAGTCTATGCCATTATTCCTCTCTTCCTCTCTATATTGGAGTGTCTGTCCGTTTTTGCTTAGCCTACGGCAGCACGGCGTTATCGTAACCTAAGTACTAATCGTGGTGCGATGTAGTGTGTGACCAAGAGGATGCAGCTCGTACGAGGGTGCAAGGGCCGTTTGGGATTAATGAGGTGGAGAGAAGCGATTGGACAAGGGAGGGCAGCGCGTAGAGCGATTCCAGATTGGTTGAACGGAGAATTGAAGGAGGGGTGCGGTTCACTGGGACGTGTCGTGTTGTTTTTAAATCACGCGCGACGCGTCAGACCAATCAGGGTGTCATAGGGCACCTCTTGGCACGCCTCTGCATGCACTTTGCGCTTCCCCCCGACCACTAACCAGATATATTTTAGTAGAGCCCCGCTATTTTATGCGCGACCTCCACTACACTAGCCGCACTAGGGAGGTATGAGGTAGCCAAAGCCGTCGCATCAATGTACAATGGTGCAGAAAGGGATGCTAGGTAGGTATCTATCTTTCTAACGCTGTCGCCCTTGTGCCTGTGACACATCCCACACAAGTTCGGTCATGTACCTCTGCAACCAGTATCCAGCAGGCAGTAGTGAACTACTTGCAGTGCAGCTCCCGAACTGGCCTTTATTATGTACAAGGTAGTATACCTCTCATCTATAGTAGTGATGACCTAGAAGGTTGCGGCCCGCGACCCTTATCTTTGCCCCCCATTAGACTGTTCTTATTGAATTGTAAGTGTAATAATGATCTAGGTGCATTGATGTAAATTTTCACAAGCATTGGGTAGGTATTCAGCACCGCAGGCTTCCTAACCTTGTGTAAGTACACTAGGTAGGTATGTAGGTATGTAGTAGTATGTGCCTGGCAGCCTAGGCATGTATAAACACACAACGTCCGCCCACGTAAAGTCAATTTTCATATCGCCAGGAGACGCCACGGGTACCTAGGGTAGGCCCAGGCTGCAGTGATGGGTACACAATGCCGAAACAACCTAGCGATGTGCCATACTTGGGTAGGTACCTAGGAACTACCTATGAAGGCAGTGTTCGAGGGATGACATCATTGCTAGCATTGGACATGCCTACGCAAAGTAGCAAATGTGTTAAACAAGAGTGTTCAATGCCATTGTCCTAACGATATTCTTGCGGCGGACTTTATCATGATGCAACCGCGTGGCCAACCTTCCAAGAGCTATTCAATAGCATCATAGTACCTTTCATTTATAATGTAAACCCTCTCGACAAATAATGGAATGCCCAGAGACTCAGAAGGGGATATCAATAATGACCCGATCAAGGTAGTTATTCCGTCCTATCCAATCATCTTTCACCGTTCGAGGGGCAGCATCTGAGCGACCTCACGTTTCCTCCCTCAGACCCTTTCAATGCGGATCCATTGCCAGCTTATCAGAACCCCGACTCTCACCGAAAACCACTCGAAGTCGAGGCCTGGGCTTCGGCAAATCATCGCTCCAAAACAAAGTCTGTGACATCCCTAGCTGGCCGGCCAGGCTGCGGCCACGATGATCAAATGCAAGAGCTGCCACCCAAGTGTTAATGCCATGGCCCGTACTAGTAGTACCAGTTTCGAAGGTCCTCGAGGACCCGAGCCTCAACATAAGGCCCGTCATTGATTGTATAAACATTACCACATAGAACCAGTGAGACATACGATCGGCTGAATAAGGCAGAACCCAAGGTGCACAACCAACCCTTGAGGAGGCCAGCCAAACAAGGCCAGCTCCCCCTTGAGTGGGCTCGGTCGTGTGTGTCAGTCATTTGCTGAGCTCCCAGCTATCGGTAGAGGTCACCGCCATCGTCGTTGCACCCCAACCACCTCAATTTACTAATTCTTTATTTAGGTACACCCTACCTCCTCTTTCCTGGCATGGCTAGAGTGGTTACGCAGGGGGCTATTAGTACCCCTTGCCTTCGAATGCATTGCCATGATAATGCTAGTGAGATGGATCCCTTTCCATCCCACCATATCAGACGTAATTGGTCCCTACAGATTCTATGAGGTGCACTAGAAGTGGGAGGCGGACAAATGTGCATAACCGCAATTCTGAGCCTACACGCCAACAACTCTGGGTAGCCATGATTTAAGTGGTTATGGTTTGGATTGTTAATGCACTTAATACCACATCAATAGACAGTCGACACAATAGAGGGGTGGTTAAAAGGGTGTGGGGGGAGGACGGGGGCACACTTATATGGAAATCACAACGAAAGGTGTAAGATCTGAGGTGGTCGTCATCCCATCATAGATAAATGCCCTTATGCAAGCTACGGTTGGCTGCCTCGTCTGCAAGTCGTCGGCCTTGTCTCAAATCATGTGACCGCCCCAGCAAGGGTAGTCGCAAATACAAGCACACAGGAACGGGCAATGTGTGACTACCATTCCCTGGCCGGTGATATTATTAACTAGGTACTATTAATAACTAGTGAAGTTTACAATATTAAATCATACAGCCACTTAAGGCAATAGCCGGGTACAATAATCAATATTTATGGCATGTTGTCGAGAAGCCTCTTGGAAAGTCTGTAACCTTCTCCAAGAACATTAGCGAAAGGGTCAGTTACATATTATCACTTTGGGTGACAGCCTGACAATAATTGATCCGCTGCCCGGTTAGCTCAATCGGTAGAGCGTGAGACTCTTAATCTCAAGGTTGCGGGTTCGACCCCCGCATCGGGCTCAATTCCCGGTGCTTCTCAGTCTACTGAGATTTGCGACCCGTCTTTTTATTCCCGCCATCTCAAAGAAAGATTGCTACTATAACATGACCTCGCAGAATTTTGTTTTTGATACCTAGTATTGAGCATCAAACCAAGGTTTAACTGCGTTACTTTTTCAGTTATTTAGGGGCGGCATGGCTCAGATTGTAGTTCTCCATCAATCACTGTTTACCTGTTCTACACAGTGGCCTTAGAGCCTGCTTGGGTATTGTTCGGGGAGATTTGCTTTACCTAGTACCATTTAAACAGTCGATGCGCTCCCTTGAGGGAAAAGCACATATATATAACCGCGCTATTGCCCTAGATTCTTGTGTTGCCTCTAACTCAACTCCATCCAAAGGTCAACATTAGGAAGAGGATGACAGCAATCTACGTAGGACCCGAACGCTCTGCTGAAGTCTTAATCCTTCTAGGATGAACCCGAGTAGGTACCATACCGCGATGAATGCAAACCTGGCGGAGAGGTTTCTGTGCCTACGTTCTATTAATCTGCGATTCCAAATGCCGTGTGACGTTATTGCTGTCCCCAGGATTATAACCACAAGTCTTGTTAGCACCTAGGTTAGGTACGTATTCTCCCCGCCTGACCTTGTATGGAAGAATGCATTTACAACCCGAAGCGATCAATAGGTTGTAAGGTAGTAGCCTACTTTTCTAGCTACAGATAAGCCTTTAGTAATTAATCTGGTTAACGTCATACGGAAACTTGTTACTTCTTAACTCTCAGCTTGCTCCTAGTCTATACCAGCCTATTTGCAGTGTTATTTTATCTCCAATTTATTGGTGCGAGAAATCAGTAGACCGAGACTTCTGATCCCGACCATGTAGGGTTTGTTTTGTTTGCTATTCACTCTAAAAATGATGTAGCATGTGAAGGGTTCTTATCTCACTATGGCCTCGTAGCCCAATGGCAAGACGTTTGACGACAAGAGAGAGCCACATCCCGACGTTCACAATCGGTAGCAAATCTTGCGCGGCAATCAGGAGATTCTGGTTCGACCCCCAGCGAGGCCATTATATGAGCCTAGCGGCATGTTTAAGTTTTTTTCTTTCCTTTGCCTTGTGTCATGGCCCACAGCCATGATAGGTTCTGATTTGCCGAATGGATGGGTGGCCTGGCGGCCCCTGATTGGCTCCCCGGCTAGGTGGGTGCAAGTACAAGGTGGTAAATGCGGTAGGCCAGTCATGTAGTGAAAGGCCAGTAGTATGTACAAGTAGGAATCCTGGCCGTCGGCCCTGTTTATAGTTTTCTTCTTTTCTCAAATTTAGTTTTTCTTTCTAATACATAGGTATAGTTGGACTCTATACCAACTGCTGTTATTGCAGCCATCACATGAAAAACTAATTAAAAGTGCTGGGCTATTTATTTATTTAGTTAATTAAAAGCTATTATAGCTATAAGTGATAATAATCCTTTTTTTATAAAAAAACTTAGGTGAAGTTTTTAAATATGCAGAACTGATACTTGCGCGTAGAAGAAGCGCTTATATAAGCCCCTCGCTTGGGGTGCTATAGCCTGTAGCTATAAGCATAACTTAATTAGGCCTAGCCTTATATATATAAGCTTTAGCTTATATTTAAATAAAACTTTAGCTTAGCTTAGATTTGCTAATTTTTGATTTTTATAATATATATTTTATATTTTTATAATATATTTTTAAATTAATATTTTATAATGTTTTTTATAAAAATTAAATTAAACTATTAAATTTTATTTTTTAAAAATAAAATTATTTCTAACTGTTTTTATAAACATAAAAATATATGCTTGCTATTAAAAATATATTTTATTTAAATAAACTAAACAAAAGCTTTTTTTATATTTAATATATTTATTAAAACTAAACATTATTTTTATTAATAATTTATTTTAAAAATTAAAAATTGTTTAAATAATATAACTAGCTAAAAACATTAGAAAAATTTTTATAAATATATAATAAAAATAAATAATAAGTTTAATATATATTTTTATATTTTAACTAATAATAAAATAAACGTTATAAATTTTAAATTAATTATTTAATATAAATTATTTATTTTATTTCTTTTTTATATTATAGTTTATTTTATTAATTTATTAAGCTTATTAATAATTATAAAATAAAAATATTTATATCTTTAAAATAATATTTTAAAATAAAAATAATTAAATAATAAATTAATAAAAAAAATAGTTAAATATTTAAAATTTAAAATAAAGCTGCTAGTTAAACTTAAAATTAAAAAACAGCAACTATTTAAAATAATAAGTTAAAAAAACTTTAAAAAGGTTTTTTAGAAAAAAATATTAATATTTTTAAAAAATAAGCCTAAACTAATATATTATTATTTATTTTTTATTTAAAATAATAAATAAATAAAAACTTTAAAAAAATATAAGCTATTATATTAAATATGTTTAAAATAATAAAATAAAGCTTAAATTTAAAAAATAAAACTATGCTGTAATTTATTATAAAAAAACGCAACAAAAAAAAGAAATAACTTATATAAAAAAACTTAAATTAACAAATAATTAAATAATAAACTAAAAGCAGCAAAACAGCGTATTATTAAACTAATTATTATTTATGCAGCTTAAAAACTTTAAAAGATTTTTAAAAATATAAAAATAAAAACACTTGTTAATTTAAACTTATTTAATTATTTATTAAACTTTAATTATAATATAAATAAAACAAATAAATAAAAAAATATAAACAAAAAGTTCTAACTTATTAAATATTTAATTTATGGTATAATAATTTTAACGATTTTAATATAATAATAAAAAAAAATATTATTTTTATTAATATATATTTTTTGTAAACCGTTTATTTGTATTTTAAATATTTTTATAAAACTAGTAATATTATAAATAAAATAATAAGTTAAGCTTTATTATATATATAAAGCTATATTATAAAAATATAAGCTAAATAATTAAAATAATACAGCAATATTTTATAATAAACGCTAGGATAGCTATTTATAAATTTAAAGCTAATTATTTAATATTTTATAATATATATTAAGACTTATATATTTTATTTTAATATATATAAAAATAATTAAAATATATACATGCTATAAATATTTTAAATATTAATAATAGCAAATAGTATAAAATAATAGCGTAAATTTATAATAATATAAAATTAAAATGAAATAGTTTTTAAAACTATTTTTTAAAATTAATAAATAAAAAATATATATTTAAAATTAAAAAGTTAAAAAAATCTATAAATTTTAACTAAAAAATAATCAGCAGACAAAGAAATATAGCGTACTTTATATAATTAATAAGTTTTAATATTTAAAAGCATATATATTAATTTAGGTTTTTTAAAAAATAATAATTATTTTAAAATTAATTAAAAATTGTTTATATAACTAATTAAAAACAGTACTAAAAAACAATAATAAAACTAATAACGTTGTAACAGTAGTAAATATAACTATAATAATTAATATAATTAAAAGTAATAAAATAATTAATTATTTAGCTTTTTAAAAAATATAAAAATTATAGAAACTATAACTCTAATAAAAGCAATTAATAGTTAAAAATAATAATTAATGTAATAGAAATAATTATAATAATAGAAATTATACGCATAATTAAAATAATTAAGTTTATTTTTTAAAAAACTAATAAAAATTAATTAAACTATTATTTATTAAAAACAAAAATAATATATTTAAAGCGTTATATTAGCTAATAGCAGACTTAATATATTATTAATACTATAAAAATTTATTATTAATAATAAAAAATTTAATATTTATATAAATATAAACTTAACATCTGTTTTAAAAATTATATATATTATTCTTATTTAATTTAAAAAATATATATATAAGTATTATATTATATTAATATTATTTTATAATTTATTTTTAAATATTTATAATATTATAAGCAAGTTAAAAAAGTATAATAAAAACGTAATAATATATTTTAAGCAGAAAATTAAATAAATAAAAACTGCAAATTATTTATAAAATGCTAAAAAATATAAGGTATAAAAAAAGCTTTTATATATAATATAAAAAAAAGAAAAATATATGTGTATTATATCTGGTTAAAATTTAAAGTGTAAAACTTTAAAATAAACAAAAAATAAAAATATATATTAACTTAGGCATAAATATAATATATATTAGCAGAGCTTTTTAAATATTTTAAAACATATAATAAAAAATACCATAAATTTTTTAAAATATTAAATTAAAACTGATTAAATTTAAAAATAAAGTAAAGTTCTGTTTATTTATAAAAAACTAATAATAAAAAAACTAATAAAATAAAAATTATATAAAAAAACTAAAGAATAAAAAACTAAAACTTAACTTATTTTTAAAATAATTTTTTTTATATTAAATAATTATAAGCTATAAAACTAACATAATTTAATTTTTAATTTTAAATAAGTTTTAATTAAAATTTGATATTTAAGCCTAAAAATATAAATATATAAAAAAAATAAAAAAAAAAAATTTTAAAACAAAAAAAGCTTATATAATTATTAAATATAAAGCTTTATTTATTAATTATAATTTTAGCTTTTTATATTAAAAATTATTTTAGCAGCTATAAATATAACTATTAACGCAAAAATATTATATATTATATAAATAATTAACATATTTAAAAACATATTATAATTATTAAAACCGCTAAAATAAACATAATATAAAAAATAAAAATTAAAGCTATTTTATTATAACTATAAAAAGTTTTAAATATATTAGCAGTTGCTGCTGCAGCTATAATTGCTAATATAAATAATAATATAAAGCTATTTTTAATAATATTTTTATATTTATAAAAAAAAGCTTTTATAAATATTTAATTAAATTAATATATTAATATATTTTTATATAATATGCTAATATTAAACAAAATTATTAATGTTATAAAAGCTTATCTAGCTATGTTTTATTTTAAAACGCTGCTTATAAATATTATAAAAATATAATAAACTTTTTAAACAACAAAATAAAAATATATTAATATTAAAAATAACACGTTTTAAAATCTTTAAAGTTATATTTATATTAAAAATTAAACAACTTATAAATATGCTAAAATAATTATTTTTATAAATATATATATATATGCTAAAAAATAGCTAAAGCTTTTAATATTTAGCAAAATAAAAAATAATTAATATATTAATTAAATAATAATTAAAAGCTTTTTTATAGAAAATTAATAAAATTAAAATCTTTAGCTTATATGTTATATATATTTACTTAGTTATAAAAATATAGATTTTTTAATAAATTTTATAACAACTTTTATAAAAAAAACATATAAAATAAATTAATAAACTAATTTTATTTATATATTTTATATTTATAATATAATAATTAATATTAAATAAAACAAGATTTTTAAATATAATAATATAAAAAGCTAAATAGTTATAAACTTATAAAATTTTAATAAAATAGCTATGTTAAACAACTATTTATTATTATTATAAGCAGAAGTGATTAAATTTTTAAAAAGAAAATATTTTATAATTATTATTAATATAATAATGTTTTTTATTAGTTTTAATATATTTAGATTTTAAAACCAGCTTATAATAATAAGCTTAAAAAATAAAAAATACTAGGTTATAATAATAAAATTCTATAATTTTTTAGCTTATATATAATATTATATAAATTGTTAGAACTATGGCAATTGGTCATAGTTATTTATAGCTGTTATATGTGCATATGTTTTGTACAAGCATATGGCATACATGTTATATATATATATACAGCGTGTATGTTTTATATATAAAACAAGCTATATTATCGCTGTTATTTTAATAGGTTGTATGCTAGCAGAATTTTTATATAAAACTTAAAGTAATATTATATATAATAATTACTTAAATAAAATTATTAAATATAATAAATATTATATAATAAAAATTATATTTTATTTTATACGTAAATAATATATATATTATATATATAAAGCTTATTTAATATTAATTAGTAGTTGCAGAATATAATTATAAATTAGCAAAAATAAAAATAAAACGCGTTTAAAATTTAATAAATTTAAATAAGTTTTTATATTATATTTTAAAAATTTTGTTTTATATAAACAAGTTATTTTTATATAATAAAAGCTTAAAAAATTAATTTTAAATATTTATATTTTTATATGTTTTATTATATTTTAAAGTTATAATATAAAAATTAAATATTAAAAATAATAATATATAATTATATAAAACTATTTGTTATATAAAACTAAATAATATATAAATAAACTTTTAAAAACTTGTTTATTAATTTATTATTAAAACTTGTTTATTTATTTTTAACGTATTTTTAAAATAATTTTAAAATAATTATATAATAAAAACAACTTTTTATTATATGCGATAATATTAAATAATATAATAAAATCGTAGCAAACTATAAAATTAATAAACATATTATATAAAATATTATTAATATATAATATTAAAAACAAAAGCTTAATATTATAACTGCGATTATAATTATATTTAATATATAAGCAACTTGTTATATTTTAAAATATAAATATTTAAATATAATTAGCCAGGTATTATAAAATTATATATTAAAAATTTTAAACTATAAATATATTAAATATAAAACTAGTTTTATAAGCTGATTTAATAAAAGCTGCTTAATATATTAAATAAAAAAACATATAATTTAAAAATAATAATAATTTTATATAAACAGTTAAGCTTATATAAATTTTTTAAAAATAATATATATTAAATAAACTAAAACGTTTTTTGTTTATATTTATATTAATATTTATATAAATATTTAATATATTTATTTTAAACTAATAGTTTTATATAAATATAAATAATATAAATATTTTATAATTTAAAATATTATTTAATATATTATAACTAAAATTAATATTTAATATATGTTTTAAAGTTTAAAAAAAACTAATAAATTATTTATATAATTTATAATTAAATATAAATATATTTTTAATTTAATAAACAAATATATAATATTTATAAAATATAAACTAAACTTTTAATTAGTTTATAAATATTTTATTATATATTATTTTTATAAACTTTTAAACAACTATTATATATATATATAATATTTAACCTAATTTTAATAAATATATTTTTAATTTTTTTTTTAAAACATATAAAACAGAAATATATTTTTAATAAATACGCTATTTTTAAAAATATAAAAAAAAAAAACTATTTTAGCAAGCCATATAATTTATTATATAATAAAGCACAGCTGTTTATTAATTTATATTAACAACTAAAAATAATAAAAACTAATATTATGTTATTTTTTAATTATATTAAAAAGTCTGGCTAAAAACTTTTATATATATAATATTAAATTAAATAAAACTTAAAATAAAATTTATTATATAATAAATATTTATTTTAATATAAATATAAACTACAGCTAATATTAAGCTGATTAAATTAATATTATTTTTATATAAATAAAATAAAACAATTTAAATCTAGCTATATATAAAATATTAAATTTAATAATTATTAAACTAGTAAAAATATAGCAAGTTTTAAAACAAACTATTAAAATAAAATCTAGCTAAATATAATTATTATATAAGCATATTAAAACAAATTAAAATTAATAATACCTTTTATCTTTTAAAACTTATATATAAAAGCTTTTTGCTAATTTAAAAGCATGTTTATAAATTATAAATAAAAATAAAACAAAACATTTTATATTAAAAATAAATAACGTTTATTTTACCAGCTAAAAATATAATTAAAATAATTATATAAAAATTTTTAATTTAAAATATATATAAACTTTTAAGCTAGTTTAACATATAATAAAACTTTTATAACTTAAAAACAGCTTAATTATAACGCTTATATAAATAAAAATATTTTATATATAAAAAACAAGCTATTAATTAATAAATTATAAATTTTAAAAAGCCTAAATAAAAAGCATATATTTTAACTTATATAAAATAATTTTTATCTGCTTTTATAGCTTAATAATTTTTAATATATTTTATAAAATATAAAAAATATTTTAAACTAAACTTAAATAATAATAAAAAAATTAATAATAAATAAATTATATAGTTAATTTAGTTTTTAATAAATAATATATTTATATACTATATAATAAAAAAAATATTTAAAATTAAAAAGAAATGTTTTATTTAATTAATTTATATTAAGCAATTAATATTATATAAAATATTAAAATAAACTATAAAATATAAATATTTTAATTATTAAATAATAAATAAAGTATAACTAAAATATATATTTAAATAAATTTTTATATAAGCTAAATAAATAAAAAAACTATTTTTATATAATTTAAAAATAAAAAACTATAATTTTAATTAAAATAATTAAAATAAAAAACGTTTTAATATAATAATATATTAAATTTTAAATATTCTAACACTGTTTTTATTTTTTTAAAAATATAAACTGTTTATAAGCTTATTTTAATAATATAAAAACGTTATTATATAATAAAATAAAAAATTATATTTATTATATATAAATAAAAACATTTATTTTTAATATAAACTTTTAAAAAGCTAAAATATATTTTATTAAAATAAAACTAAAACGTTTATATTGCTGCTTTAAATATTTTTATATAAAAAATTATATAAGCTGTTAAATTATATAAAATATAATATAAATTATTTAATTTTAAAAAAGTTTAAAAGTTTTATTATTACTGCTAGTTATATAACTAAATATTAAAACGTTTTAAATTTTTAATTAAAAATAATTATAATTTTAATTATAAAGTTATAATATATATTATATAAATAAATAATAAATAAATATTTTATATTATTAATGTTATAATATTATTTTAAGCGGCAACATTTTTAAAATTTATATTTATATTCAACGTTTAAAAATATTATATAAATATTAGATTAATATATATTAAAAATTTTCCGATTATATTATATATAATTTTAATATAAATTTTTATTAAAAAATTTAAAAACTAAGCTAAAATAATTAATATATAATATTATATAATGTTTATTAAAACTTATTAAATAATAAACAAAATTAAACAAATATATAAACTATTTTGCTGTATATATAATATATTAAAAGCAGAAATTAAATATTATATAAAACAAAAATTAATTTTATAAATAGCAGTTAAAACTTTAAATAATACCGCAAGTTTAAACAAACTAATATTTATTTTATAAATATTTAAAACATATTTTAAAATTAACTAAGATTTACTTTTTTTATTAAATATTATTAACACCGTCAGGAAGGGGGGCTCTTTATCTAGCTAGCAAAGCTAGCTAGATAAGGATTGTGTAGATTAGATAAGGTACTAGCCTAAGGCTTCTGGTCCCTGCGGGACCAGAAGCTTTTTTTTTTTTAATTCTATATTACATTTTTATAGACTTAATTATACTATTTTTAGTAAACTTTATTAAATAATGCGGTAAGTCCTATAATTATACAACTTTATATTTTAGTTTTTTTTTTGTGTCGGCAGATAAAGCACGCTTAGTTTTTTAATATCTGCGTGTATTTAACCCCTGATATAGTTTTTTTTTATATTTTAAGTAGCACTGTTTATAAAAAAAGTAAAATTGCTAGCTTTTAAGCTTAACTATAGCTAGCAAGATTTATTAATTTTTATTAATTTATAAATTTAATTAATTAATTAATTTAATATATTCCGCGTTAGCCTGTTGATTATTTTATTTTTATTAATATAAAAAGCAAAGAAATATTATAATAATAGTTAAGTTTAACTTTATATTATATTTTAAATAGTTTAAGTTATTAGTTGTTTATATATTATTATATCTAGCTATTAATATATTAAAATAATTTGTTGTTTTTTAAACTTTAATTATTTTAGTATTAAATGTTTAATAATTATAGTATTACAATTAATTATTTTTTAAACTTTAATTAATATTATATTTAAATAGTAGTAATTATATATTTTAAACGTAATTATTATTAGCTTTATTTTTTAAAAGCTTATGTTAAATTTTTAACAAGTATACAGGTTTTTAATATTATTTGATTTTATTTTTTATTTTATTTTTAATTTTAAAAATTAATTTTGTTTTAAAATATATATATATAAATATAAATTTATAAAATAATTAATAATATTTATTAAATTAATTATAAAATAATTTATATATATTTATTTTATTATTAATTTATTTAATAATTATTAGCATATTAAAACATAAAACCGACTTAAATTTTTAATATTTAAAAATTTAAAATAGTTTTAGTAATTAAAAATTTAATTTTAAAGCTTATAAAAGCAGAAAAAATTTTAGTTTTAATATAGTTTAATTTAAGCTATTAGTTTTAAAATAATATAAAAAAACATTATTTTTACTAATAAAACTTAAGTTTATTAAATTAATATTTTTTAATTTATATAAAAATTAAAAACTAAAATTATAAATATTAAATATTTTATATTAAAAAAAAATATAATTTAAAATAAGTTTAATAATAAGTTTAAATTAAATAATAATAAAAATTATAAGTTTATATTTTAAACCTGTTTAAAAAATAATATAAAGTTAATAAAAGATTTAATAAAAATTTTAAAATTATTGTTTAATTTAAAGCTAAAAAATAATGTTTAATAATTATAATAATTTTTTAATTTTTTAAAAAAATAAATAGTTTTAAAAATTATATCGTTAAAAATATAAATAAATTATTATAATAGTAATAATTTAAATTATAAAATTAAAAGTTAAAATTTAAATTAAACAGGCAAGCTTTTAAATTGTTTATTTTAGCTATAAACTTTCTGCGGAATTAATATAACAAATTAAAAAATAATATAATTAAAACAAAAAAGCATGCCGAAAATATAAAAATAATAAAAACAGTTAATTAATTAATATAATAACTAAAAAACGCTAAAATGCTGGCAGATATAAGGACTTTAGTTTTTAAAGCATTTTATTGCGCTGCTAATTAATTATTTAAAGCTGTATTAAATATAATTAAATATATAGCAGTACTGCTTGTTTAATTTTAATATTTTAGTTATTACTACCTAACTGCAGTTATATTAGTACTAAAACTATTATTTAAATTATTTATTTTAATGCTTTTAATAAAATTAATATAAGTTTTAGTAGTAGCACTAGTATTTATTATTTTAATAGTCTGCTTTAAAATATAAGCTGTATACTTATTAATAAAAGCTTTATTTATTAAAATAATATAATAACGTATAAAATTTCTTATTTTATATTAGTTTAAATATAATATATTTATAATATTTTTACTATAATATTTTTAAAACTGTAATATTTAATAAATAATAAAAACCTATTAAAACTATTTTTAATAAACAATAATTTTAACGATCTAAATAGCTTAAATATAAATAATAAAAAAAAGTAGAAAAAACCTTTAAAACAACTTTTTAATTAAAAAGGTTAAAATAATAAAAATAATTATAAATATAAACAAAAGATAATTAAAAAAAAATATTAAATATTTAATAGCTTTGCTTTTTATTATATAATAATTATATAAAATAAGCCGATATTAGCTAGTTTAATTTAAAAAAAAATAAAAACAATATAAAAATAATAGCTAATAAAAATAAACTTATTTTTATTAATATATTCTGTTTTATAGAAAAATTAATTTATTTTTAAAAATTTAAAAATAGCAGAACAAAATATTTAATAAATTTTAATTATGTTTTAAATATTATTAAAAAACTAGCAGTTTTATAATAAAATAATAAGCTAATTATTAATAAACAATTTAAGTTTAAAATATAAAAGTTAAATATTATTTTAAATAAAATAATTATTTAATTTTATATATAACCTGTTATAACAATAAAATGTTGTATTTAAATTAAATTATTATTAAAAATATTATATAATAAAATGCTGCTTTTATTACATTTATATAAAAAAACTAAAATATGTTCAAGTTATAAAAATTTTAAACGCTAATAATAAAATTAATATAATATTATAATTATAATATAAACTAGCATAAACTTTAAAATTAAGCAATATTTTTTAACGCCTGATATAAAAATATTTTAATTAAATATATAACTTAAGTTGTTAAAATAAAGCTTTTTTAATAACAGCAGCAAAAATAAATATCTACAAGTTAAAAAAGTAATAAAAACTATAATAGAAAGTTTAATTAAAAAATAAGCAGCAAAAAAATATAGATTAAAATAAAAATAAAAATAAAAAAAAGTAATATAATAAGAATAAAAAAAAAAGCTGTAAGCTTAAATAAAAAAAAAAAAGTAATAAAAAAAAAAACAGCTGGAATAAACGCAGAAATAAATATAATTACTATTAAAAAAAACGCGTTAATACAGCTAAATTAAATTTGTTAATATTAAACGTAATATTATTTTATATTTTATTTAGCTTTAAATTAAATAATAATAAAACGTTTATTATAATTAATTATAATTAATTATATAAATATTATAATCAGGTGTTTAATTTAACGTATAACTAAGGTTAATATATTGCATGTTATACTAAACGTCTAGCTAAATATATTTAAAATATATTATTTTTAATTAAACGTATTTATAAATAATATAATATATTGTTTATATTATATAATATACTGTTTTAATATTTATATAAATATAATTATTTTAATATTATACCAAGGAATTATATTAAAATTGTTTTTTTAGCTAAACTAATTAAAAATATAATAATAGAAAAATTGCGAATTTTAAACAAAAGAACAAATTAATTATACCGTTAATTTAAAAATATTTAAGAGGTTATATAATTTTAAAAAATAAAATTAAAAAATAACAATTTTTATATTTTAAAATTATTATTAAAAATTTATAAATAATAAAAATATTATTATAAGTTTAAATATAAGTTATATTAGCTTAATAATAATAAAATAATTATTAAGCAAATTTAAACATATTTTTAAAAATAAGCAGGCTAGATTTAAAAAATAAAAATAGTTAAATTAAATATAAATAAAAAGCTATGTTAAAATTTTATATATTAAGTAATAACGATTATAAATTTTATAATTATTAAAATTTATAAACATAGTTTAAATTATAAAAAAAAAAAATTAAAATATTATTAAAAAGCAACTTTTAAATATTTACAGAGTTTTAATCGATTATAGTTTAAATATAATTATTTCTATAAATATTAAAAATTTTAAAATATTTTTTAAATATTTTTAAAACAAATTTATATATATATAAAATAATTTTAGCATAAAAGTTATTTTAGCGCTTAAAATATTAATATTAGCACTAGTTAAATATAAACTATTATTTAAAAATAAAACTTTATATTTAAACTATTATAAAAAACAGTATAATAGTTTTAATTAAATTTATAACTTTTTAAACGTAATAATTATTAATCTGTTTTTAAAACTAAAATTATTTTTAAAAACATTTAAATAAATATAATTTAAAAATAATTATATTAAAAATTAAATATTAAAAATATATAAATTTTTTTTTAAAAGCTGTAATAATAGCTGCAGGTTTAGCGGCAGTTAAAGCTATAAATATAACTAATATATTATTAATTAATACCGGCTTGCTGCTTAATATGTTTTAAAACATTTTATTAATTATTAATTTTAGCATTTTTATATTTAAAAAAATATATATATATTTTTAATAATTTTAAATTATTAAACGCGTATTTATTAGTAGATTTTATATTAATAATTTTATTATTGCTGCTATTATTATTAATATGTATTAAAGTTATAACGCGATTTAAAGCTTGGATTTAATTGTAATAAAAATTAGTACGATTGCTAAAATAATTAACGCGTTAGAATAACATAATATTTTTTTAGCGGGCTTTTTTTCCGACAAGGTTTTTAATATAGCTAACGTAATTAGCAGAGCAAATATAACTAGCGTAATTTATATAATAGAAATGCTTATAATAAAAACAGGTAAATAATTAAATAAAGTATTTAAGCTTAAAATTTAAAAAGTTTTATTAATATTAAATATAAAAAAGCTTAGTAAAACAAATAAAATTAAAGTTTTAAATAAATAATTTATTTATATAAAAAAGATATTATAACGCTAGAAATTTTAAGTTGTTATAAAAATATTTGATATTTAAAAAATTAAAGCATTATTAATATATTACAGAAAAAACAAATAAAAATGTTTTTAATTAATAATTAGAAATAAATAAAATTAAATTTTTAATTATATTTTTTAACGCATACGATTAAAAAGTAGTTAATATAATATTTAATAAACTTTATAAATAAAATAAAATAAAATAAATTAATATTTTTTTTATTTATATATTTAATTTTATTATATAGCTTATATAAAAAAAAACTATATTTACGTTTAATAGTTAATTTATAAGTTTTAAATAAAATAATTGTTTTAAATAATTATTTATTGTTATTATAATTTATAGTTATTATTTTAATTAAAAAAAAATATTTAATTATTATAAATATAACTGTTTTTTTATTAATTTATAGTTTATTTTAATTATTAAAACCGATTTATAATAATAAGTTTTTAAAAACTAAAATAATTAATAATAGTTTTAATAAGATTTTATAACATGTTTATATATGTTTAAAGTTATATAAATAAATTACTTTGCTTTTATAAATATTATTATAAAGCTTTTATTAATAATATTATTATTTTTTAAATTTTAAAATAAATTATTTAGCTTATTTATATAATATTTTTATATTGTTTAATAAAAAAGAATTTTTTATTTTTAAAAAACTTTGATTATATATTTTTTATTAAACTGCTAAGCTTTTAAATAAATGTTTTAAGTTTTTAATAATAAAAACAATTAATAATATTTAAAACTTTAAATTTTAAATTAATTAAAAGTTTTAAAATAATATTTAAAAAGTATAGGATTTTTTATATATTATTATTATATTATGTTAAAGTTGCAGAATTTTTATAAAAATATAAAACAGAACTATTTAATAAAAATATAAAATAAAATAATATAAAATTAATAATTATAACAAGCGTTAAATATATTATTAGTTTATATATTTTAAATTAATTATAGCTAAAATAAAATTATTTAAAGCTTTTAAAACTTAATATATTTATATATTATATTTTATTATTATAATTTTATAAAAGTATTATATATATAAATAAATAGCTTGTTAAAAAAGCTTTAAAATAATATTGTTTTATATTAAAAATAAATATATATAAAAACAAAGATTAATAATTTAAATATATAAATATTGCTAGTAATATTTTTAAGTTGCTATATATTATAACTAAAAATAAAATATAAACTTTTAAGTTAAAAATAGCTTATATAATTTATATATATTAACGTTTATAAATTATAATTAAAGCTTTAATTAATTTAATAGTTTTTTATTATTATTTAATAATAAAAATATATTAAACTAAATTAAGTTTAATAATAAATTTATTAACTATATAAATAAACGTTTAATTAACGCGTTTATATATTTATTATAATATCAATTATAAATATATTATATATTAAACAGATTAAATTTTGTTTTAAATATATTTAATTAATTAAAAATATTATTAACTTAATAAATATTAAAAATAAAATAGTTTAAATAAATAAAAATTAGTATTAAATAATATATAAATAATATATTTAAAACTAATAATAAAAAAATAATAAAAGCTGAAATTATAACAGATTACGTTAAAAATTTTAAATATTAAAAGTTTTAAAAGCGATTTATAAAAGCAATAAAAACGGTGCAAATATTTTTAAGCTTGGATATTTTTATAATTATAAATAATTTATTATATAATATTAACTAAAAAATAAGCATAAATTATATATTTTAAAAATAAATAATTAAATTTTTAGCAATAATATATAATAATAAATATTATTTTAGCAAATAGTATATAATAAAAAATTAAAGCTTTATATAATTTAATTAAAGATTTATAAAATAAAAATATATTTAAATTATTATAACAGATATAAATTATATAGTACTAGCAAAAAAAAACCGTATAATAATTATTAATTTATTTAACCGGAAAATATTAAGCTAATAAAAATAATTATAATAAATTTTATTATAACTTTATTTAAAATATTATTTTAGCTATACTATAGTAATTAAAAAATTTAACTATTATAATATATTAATAATAGAAATATATATTATATTAAAATATTTATTATTTATTTTTAATAATAAAAATACTCTGTTAAAAACTAGGCAAAAATATTAGCTAAACAATTCTTGTTATTTAATTAAAATATATTAAGCGGTATTATTTTTAATTAAAATTATAAATTTATTTTAAATTTTAAATAAAGCTTTAAAAAGCTATAAAAATAAAACTATTAATAACAACTTTTATTATTTATAAAATAATAGTTTGTTTAAATAAAAAATTAAATAATAAAAATTACTATTTAATATTATATATATATATATTTTAACTGCGATTAAATAAATATGTTATTATTTTTATAATAAAACTTAAATAAAATATATTTAAAACTTATTAAATTATTAGCTTATAAATAGGATTTTAAATTTTAGCTATTTAAATTAAATAATATTTTTATTAACGTAAAATAAATATAATAATTAAAAATATTTAATTTATATAAAAATATTTCTATAAAAATATAAAATTAGCTATAAATTTTATAATAGCGTATATAAAATAATATTATAATAATAAACATAAATTAATAAAGTTTAATATAAAAATATAATATATTTAAAACTTTATTTAAAATATTATTTTTTAAAAGCTGTTTAAAAATATTTTTAATAACACGTAAAATTATAAAAATTAAAAAAAATTAATAAATTAGCTTATAAATTAAAATTGCTAGAAATTTTTAATATTTATTTTATTATTTTAGTTGTGTATTTATTACTTAAAAATACTAGTAAAGATTTTTTATTAAAAATATTAATATTAAGCCCGGTGTTTAAAAACAGGACTTAAAAAAAAGATAATTTATTTAAAATTAAAATAATTTTTAAGTATTAAATAAACTATATTAAAAACAGATTTAATTATTTTATTAAATAAATAAAATACGGTTATAAAAACAACTAATAGAAATCGGAGTAGCAACTGCGTAGTGCTAAAGAATTAATTAAAGAATATTAAAATTAAAAAAAAGAGAGACCTCGGCTGGAAAAATTAAAGAAGGGCTGCGGCCGACTTTATAAATAATAAAAAAAAATTATAGTTATTAAAAATAATAACGCTTTATTATAGCCCTGGCATTTAATATAGTTAGGAAGGGGGGCCTTTTATTTAGTTAGCAAAGCTAGCTAAATAAAGATTGTATAGATTAGATAAGGTATTAGCTTAAGGCTTCTGGTCTCTATGGGACCAGAAGCCCTTCTTTTTTTAATTCTATATTACATTTTTACAGACTTAACCATACTACCCCTAGTAAACTTTACTAATTATATAAAAAATAAAAGCAATAAAAAAAGCTATAAAAATATTATATAAAAAACAGGCTAAAATTAAAATTAATTATGCGATTAATAAACATAAAAACTTAATTATATATAATATATTTTACTACTTTTAAAAACAAGATTTTAATATAAAAAAAAAAGTTAGTAAAAGCTATAAAAATTTAATTAATTAAAAGATTTAATATAATTGTTAATTTAATTTATAGTTTAATATAATTTTAATATATTTAAATTAAAGTATATTATTATATAATAAATAAATAATAAACAAATAAATAAAAATATTTTAAATAATTTAATTATTTATGATATAAAAGTATAACAGCCTAAAAAAACGCTATTATAAATGCTAGTATATAAGCTATATTTATATAAAAGCTAAATAATATTTTTATAATAATAAAAAACAGCAGATATATATTTTAGTAGTAAAGCTTTAAAAATAATATAATTATTATATAAACAATATTATTTAAAAATTAAATATAATTAAAATTAATAATTTTATTATGTAAAAAATATTTTAGTTTACTAAATATATTAAATTTAAACATAGTAAAGCTTGAATTTTAAGTATAAACTTATATAAAAAAAAAAAAAACAACCTGACTATATAAAAATTAATACTTATTATATAAAAATATAATAACGCTAAAAAAAATAGTATTTATATAATCTTTAATTATTTAATAAATAAGCTAAAACTGCTGCTAATATTTAAACTTTTATTAATTTATAATTATAATATTTTAAATAAAATTTAAAATATTATATAAATATATATATAATTAAAAAATAAGCTAGTAAAAAAATGTTTATATAACTATTTAGCAAACTTAAGCTAAAATATTTTAAAAAATAATTTTAAAAATTATATAACTATTATATAAATAAATAAAATTAAAGCTATATTAATATAAAACTTATTATAAATATTATTAAAAACTATTAAACATATTTAGATTAAATATAACTTATATTTATAATATATAATAAAACAACTAAAAGATTTTAATATTAGTAGCTTATAAACAGACGATATATTTAGTTTGATTATATTAAATTTTTTAAAAAAAAATACAACCAAAAGCAAGCTAATTTTACGTAAAACTAAAAAAATATTTTAATTAAAACATTTAATTAAATTTAACAGCGGCTAAATTATATTATTATATAGAAAAATATTATTTTAATATAAAAAAACAAAACAAACAACTAACTTAAGTTAATTTTATATAATAAAAACTGTTTAAAACTATATTTTAAAATGGGCTAAAAAACTTATATTAGCAGTATATGCTAACTAAAAGCTTTATATAATTTAGTAATAGCTGTTTAAATAATTAATCTAGCTTTAAATAATATTAAAAACTTAAACTAAAAATCTAATAATATATAAACAATTTTAAGCAAGATTTAATTTTTATATTATTAAACTTAATATATATAAAATTATTTATTTTTATTAATATATTTTTTATAAATAATATTAATATAAGTTTTAGCTTAGATTTTTATTATATTAATAATAAAGCATTATATAAAAAAAATTAAGTTTTAAAATAATAAAAATATTATATATTAAAACTTTAGCAAATATAAAAAATTATTTAAAATGTTTTAATAAATAAATTATATAATATAATTAATAGATTTAATAATATAATAGCTTTATATATAATAATTTAAAAATTTTTAAATATTTTAAACGTTTTTTAGTTCTAGCAGTTTTATATTTAAACTTAAAATTATTATATAATTATTTAATTAAGCTAAATATAATATAAAATAAATGTTTAATAACAAATATTATATTGTTTTAAAATTATATAAAAAGATTTTTTTTAAAATATAATAAATTAATAGTATTAATAACTTAATAAATATATTTATTAAATAAAAGCTAAATTAAGCTTTAAAAACTTAATATTTATAAATAAACTAAATGTATAAATTAAAACATATATAAAATTAATAAAAAGCAAAAATAATAAAAAGCAGAGTTTATATAATAATAAACATTATTTTATTATATAATAATAAAATAAACTTTATTTTATTATATAATAAAAATATAAATATAATTAAAAACCTAATTTTTAAAAAACAAGCTTTAATAATATAATAATAATATATATTATATTTAATTATTATATAACTTAAGTTTAATTTTTAACTAAAGCTTATAAAGTTTAAAATTTATAAAAAATATTATAAACTTTAGATTTTATTATTTTTTATTATTTTTTATTTTTAAATATTTTTTATTTTTTATATAATAATAGCTTAAACTTTATTTTATTTATTTAAAAAATATATAATTATTATTAAAAGTTGACTTTTAAAAAATAAGCTTTAATAATATAATAATAATATATATAATAATTAAATATTATATATTTTAAATTTAATTTTAAATTAAAATTAATAAAGCTTAAAAGTTTATAGTTTTTAAATATATTAATATAATAAACTTTAAGCTTTATATTTTTTATTTATATATAATAATTAATTATATTTTTTAAAAAAAAAAAATTAAAAGTTATTTCTTTTTTTTTTTTTACATATAAAAAAACTTATATATAAGCTATATTTTTATTTTTATATTTATATAAACTATATTTTTATTTTTATATTATTTATATATAAAAAAAACATAAAAAAACCAAAAAATAAATTTATTTATTTTTTTTTTTTCTATAGTTAAAATATTTTGTTTTATATAAGCGTTAAATATAAAAATATAAACGTTTTTTAAAATTAAAAATTTAATAATATAAATTAAATAAAATTTTTAATTATCACAGCAGTTATTATATAGTTTATTTATATATATTTTAAAATTTTAAACTTTTAGTTTTAAACTAAAAAGCTTAAAAATAGTTTTTATAATAAATAAATTTTGTTTAAATGTTTATAAAAACATTTAAAGCTGCTATTTAAAATAAAATATTATAAAAAAACAGCAGCAACAGCATTTTTAATATTTTATTATATATAAAAATTTATTAATAAAAAAATAAAACATATAAATAATTATTTATTTAAAAAAAATTATATATATAAATATATAAAAACAATATTAAAATTTAATAAGTTTAAATGTTTATAAAAAATAGTAAATTTTATTTAGCTGTTTTTTTATATAAATAAAATTTATAAACTATAAAATATTTTTATTAAAAAGCGCGAAATAAAAACAAAAGCAAGCAAGCAGCGCAAAACAGCAGCAGTAGCGGCAAAAGCAGCACTAGATATTATTATTATTATTATTATTATTAATACTATAGCTTTTAAAATTAATATTTATATTATATAAAAAAACTATTATATATATATATATTTATATATATAAAAACAGATAGAACAGCAGAACAAAAATTAGCTGTAAATAAAGCTGTATATATATTTAAGCAGTAAAAAACATGCTAGCAATTTTAAGCCTAAGCTTTAATATTAAACAGCAGCTATATAAAATATATATAAATTAAAAGCTATATATAAACAAAAAACTTTATATAAAAAAACAACTATATATAAACAAACAATTATATATATATAAACAATTATATATAAACAGAAAATAATATATAAATAAAAAACTATAACTAATAAAAAAAAGCTAATATTAAAACTATAATAATTAATTATAGTTATTTATAGCTGTTATATATATATATATTTTATATAAATATATAATATATATATTATATATATATATATAGCGTATATATTTTATATATAAAATAAGCTATATTATTACTATTATTTTAATAAGTTATATATTAACAGAATTTTATATAAAACTTAAAATAATGCTATATATAATAATTATTTAAATAAAATTATTAAATATAATAAACATTATATAATAAAAGTTATATTCTGTTTTATGCGTGAACAGTATATGTATTGCATATATAAAGCCTATTTAACATAAATAATTTTTTAAAATATATTAAAAATACTATAAAATATTTATAAATAATATAATAATATTTTTAAATACTATTAAACAATACAAAAATATTTAAAAATTATATTTAAATTATTTAAAGATAAATATATAGTCATATTATTAATAAAATCTTTTATTAATTATTTTTTAATAAACTTATTTAGATTTAAAATAAACATGTTTAAAATAATAATATTAAAAAGCTATATTGCCGCAATTTATAACTTTGTTTTTTTAAATTAATTAAAAGCTTTTAAATAATATATAAGCATAACAGAATTTTTATATAGCTTGATTTTATATTATATAAAATTAATTAAAGTGCTGTAAAAAAAAAAAGCTGTTTTATTAGCTAAAAATAAGCAAATAAAACATATTAAAATAAAAAAACTAAATAAGCGTAAAATATATATAAAAACTGAATATTATAAACTAAACACTTTAAAAATAGCTTTATTTAAAGCAGCATAAAATATTATATATAAAAAACTATTTTGTTTTATTATAACTTATATAAAAATTGTTTTTATAAATTAATATATTAAAATAAAAAGTTTTAAAATAATAGTTTTGTATTTAAAGCTAAAATAAATAAAAATTAAAAAATAATTTTTAATATTAACGTTTAATTAATAATATATTTAAATAAATTATTAACTAATATAAAAACCAACTATAAATTTTAAAATTAAAAATAATATGCTTAGTTTAAACAGCTAAAAGCTGCATATAATAATATAATTTAATAAAAACTAGTAATTATATAAATAAACTATTTAATTATTAAATATATTATTAAATAAAAGATTTTAAAACCGCTATTATTAAACATGTTAATTATAAACTAATTAATTTATTTATTTATTTATTATAATATAAATAATATATATATTGTTTTTAAATAAGCTAAACTATATATTAAACGTTTTAGCTTTTTATAAATAATATTAAACTTTTAAAAACAAATAAAAAATAATAAAAATATATAATAAATTTATATTAAATATAATATAAAAAGAATTTAAAAGCTGTGTTTTATATATTTATATTAAAAATAATTATAAATAAAACTTTAAAAACAAATTTTTAATAGCATATATAAAAACTATAAATATATATAAATATTAAAAACTTAAAAATATTTTTATAAAACAAAGCAATAAAAACGTTATAGTTTATTTTAAGTTTAAATATTTTTTAATATTATTATAAATAAATAAATATATAATAAATATATAAATATAAAATATTTATATATTTAAATTAATATAATTAAAAAATTCTAAAATAAATATATAATAAAAATAATATTATAATATTTAATAAATAATATAAATATTAAAATTATTTATAATAGCTAATAAAATATAAATAATAAAAATTATATTAAATATTATAATATATATAATTTAAACTAAATTAATAAACAGCTATTTATAAAAAGCTAAAACTAATTAAATTTAAAACTTATTATTTATATATATTATAAATATAGATTTTATTTTAGCATTTTAAAAATTAAAATTAAAAGATTTTTAACAGTTAAACAAAAAAAATTATATTTAAATATATATAATATTATAATAATAGTTTTATGCTTTATTTTAAAATATATACTATTAATTTTTAAACATAAAAATATATAAAAAAAAAAACATTATTTTAAGTAATAATTTTATTAAACAATTAAAACATGTTTAAAAAATTATTTTTATAAAATTAAAATTTATATTTAATTTTAATAAAATATATAAAAGTTATTTAATATTAAAATAATAATAACATTTATATATTACTTATAAATAAACAGCTTATTAAAATATAAAAACTAAACAATTAATATAATAATATAATATTATATATTTATTAAATTAAAAACAGATTAAATAAATATTATATTTCTTTTATAATAAAATTTAAATGTTATATATAATAATACTATATATTTAATTTTTATAAACAGCTATTTAAATTTAAATTATTAACTATATTAAAAATATTAATTAATTTTATCAATATTAAAAGTTTTAAATATATATTTTTTTGCAAGCATTTATATCAAAATATTTATTTAGCAATAAATTTTGCTTAAGCTGTTGTAAAACATATTTATAATATTAAACACCGCTTATTAAAATTTAATAAAAAAATTAAATTTATTTATGTTTATATAAAAATATTATTTATTTAATTAATTATTAAAAAATATTTTTAATAAAAATTAAACTTTTAAATAATTAAATAATAAATAAAAACATAGTTTATAAATTAGATTTTTTAATAATTTTATAATTATTTAATAATTTTATAAAATATTTACGTGCAACTTTTAAAAACCTAATTTTTTAAATAATAAATATTGCTGCTTAAACTTATAAAAGCTAAACAAAATTTTAATAAAAAAATATATATAAAATAAAAACTATTTTTAAGCATTATTTTAATTAAAAATATAACAGCTTTAATTATTTTATTAAATAAAAAAATAAAATTATAAATATAATTAATTAATAATAAAAAAGGATTTTAATATAATAAAAATTTATTAAAAATATTAAAACTAATATAATTTATATTTTATTATATAAATAAACATTAAAAAAAAGCCTATTATATTAAATTATATAATAAATATCATTAAAATTAACAAAACTTTTTAATTAGCATAGCTTTTAATATATATATAAAAAAACGCTTATATAAGCTTTTTATATAAAATATTATAGCTTATAGCTAGAGGCATAACTTAATTAAGCTTACTTTTATATATATAAGCTTTAGCCTATATTTAAATAAAACTTTAGCTGAGCTTAGATTTGCTAGTTTTTTAATTTTTATAATATATATTTTAAACTTTTATAATGCATCTCTTAAATATAATATTTATTTAATCTGTTTTTAATTATATAAATATATAATATTATATTATTATTTTAATAATTTAGTTTTATGTTTTAAAAGCTGTTTATTTATTAATAATATATAGCTATTATTATTAGCTTAATATTAAATAACTGTTTTATATTTTATTAAAAGTTAGATGTAAATTTTAATTTTTATTAAAAATAATTTTTTAAAAATGTTTTAATTTTTAATAAAAATTATTTAATTAAAACAATGTTTTATTTTTAGCTATATATTTTTATATTTAAAATTAATAATATATGTTTTAAAATAAAATATAAAACTATTATTATAATATTATATATATTAAAATATAGTTTTTTTGTTTAGCTATAAAAAATATTATTAATTTTAATTTTTGAAAATGCTAAAATAAAATTTGTATTTATAATATATATAAATAATAAATTTTTAAATTTAATTAGTTTTAATTTTTATAAATAATTTTTATTAGTTTAATTTAAATTATATATTTTATAATATTTAATATAATTTTTATTATTTATATTTTATTAGTTATTATAAATAGTTTTAATATTTATATTATTTATTAAATATTATAATATTGTTTTTTATTATATGCTTGTTTTAAAATTTCTTTAATTATACTGATTAAAACATATAAATATTTTATATTTATATATATATTATATATTAGTTTATTTATAATAATATTAAAAAATACATAAAGTTAAAATAAACAGCAAGGTTTTTATTGTTTTTTTAAAATATTTTTAAATTTTTAATATTTATATATATTTATAGTTTTTATATATGCTGTTAAAATTTAATTTTAAAGTTTTATTTATAATTATTTTAATATAAATATATAAAACGCAGCGTTAATTTTTTATATTATATTTAATATAAGTTTATTATTTATTTTATTAGTTTTTATCTGTTTTTAAGCTTGTAATATTATTTATAAAAAGCTAAAAATATTTAATATATAGTTTAATTTATTTAATAAATAATATATATGTTGTTTATATCATAATAAATAAATAAATTAATTAATTAGTTTATAATTAGCGGGTTTAATAGCTGCAGTGTTTAAAGTTGTTTATTTAATAATGCTTTTAAAAATTAAATAGTTTATTAATATAATTATTAGTTTTTATTAAATGATATTTTTATATACCATTTTTAGCTGTTTAAACTAAATATATTATTTTAAATTTAAAAGTTTATAGTTTATTTTTTATTAGCTAATAACTTATTTAAATATATTATTAATTAAACGTTAATTATAAAAATAATTTCTTTTAGTTTTTATTTATTTTTAGCTTTAAATAAAAATTATTATTTTAAAACTTTTTATATTAATTTATTAATTTATAAAAATAATTTTTATTTAAGTTATAACAAAATAAAGGAGTTTTTTATATATAGCATTTTATATAGCTTTAAATAAAGCTATTTTTAAAACAGTTAGTTTATAATATTTAGTTTTTATATACGTTTTATATTTATTTAGTTTTTTTATTTTAATATGTTTTATTTGTTTATTTTTAGCTAATATAACAGTTTTTTTTTTTTACAGCCGCATAAGTAGTTTTATATAATATAAAATTAAGCTTTAAAAAATTTTATTAAGCTTATATATTATTTAAAAGCTTTTAGTAAATTTAAAAAAGCTAAGTTGTAAATTAATATAACACAGCTTTTTAATATTATTATTTTAAACATGTTTATTTTAAATTTAAATTAATTTATTAAAAATAGCTAATAAAAGTTTTATTAATAATATAGCTATATATTTATTTTTAAATAGCTTAAATATAATTTTTAAATATTTTATATATTATTTAATAATATTTAAAAATATTATTATATTATTTATAAATATTTTATGATATTTTAATATATTTTAAAAACATTGTTTATATAGTGTTATATATAGGCCAAAAAATTATAGAATTTTATTATTATAACGCGGTATTTTTTTATTTTTTTTAAGCTTTTTATTATAAACTGGTTTTTAATATCTAAATATATTAAATACTAATAGAAAAATATTACTATATTAATAATAATTATAAAATGTTTTTTTTAAAACTTTAATTACTTTTGCTTATTATAATAATAAGTAGTTATTTAATATAGCTATTTTATTAAAGTTTTTAAGTTTATAACTATTTAGCTTTTTATATTATTATATTTAAAAGTTTTATTTTATTTAATATTAATTATTATATTATAAATATAAAATATATAAATAAAATTAATTTATTAATTTATTTTATATGTTTTTTTTTATAAAAGTTATTGTAAAATTTATTAAAAAAATCTATATTTTTATAACTAAATAAATATATGTAATTAATAAGCTTAATGCTTTAGTTTTATTAACTTTTTATTAAAAAAGCTTTTAATTATTTGATTAATATATCAACTGTTTTTTTGTTTTATTAAATATTAAAAGCCTAGGTTATTTTTTTAAATTTTTTAATTAATAACGTTTTTTTAACATAAATATATATATGCTTATAAAAATAATTATTGTTAGCATATTTATAAATTGTTTAATTTTTAATATATATATAACTTTAAAGATTTTAAAACGTGTTATTTTTAATGTTCATATATTTTTGATGTTTTGTTTAAAAATGTTTATTATATTTTTTATAACATTTATAAGCTGCGTTTAAAAAAAAAAATATAATTAAATAAGTTTTTATAACATCAGCGATTTTATTTAATATTAACATATTATATAAATATACGTTATTTATTACTACTATTATAATTATTAAAGTTATTTTAAACTATATATTTATATATATTAATATTTTAATTTAATTAAATATTTATAAAAGCTTTTTTTATTAATATAAAAATATTATTAAAAAATAGTTTTATATTATTATTTATATTAATAATTATAGCTGTACCTGTAACTATTAATACGTTTAAAGCTTTTTTATAATTATAGCAAAATAGCTTTAATTTTTATTTTTTATATTATGTTTATTTTAATATGTTTAATAATTATAACATGTTTTTAAACATATTAATTATTAATATAACATGTAATATTTTGCGTTAATAATTATATTTATAACCGATAGAATAATTTTAACACAAAAACTAAAATTACGGTTAGTAAATAAAGCTTTATATTTAACAGCTATATAAGCTTTTTTATAACTTTAAAGTTTATTTTTTATATTTATTATTTTTTTATATATTTATATTTTAAGCTTAAATATTTAATTTTAATTAAAACTTATTAAAAATTAAAAATTAAATTATATTAGTTTTATAGTTTATAATTATTTAATATAAAAAAAAATTATTTTTAAAAATAAATTATGTTTTAATTTTTTATTATTTAGCTTTTTTATAAAATTTTATTTTATTAATTTTTTTTATTGTTAGTTTTTTATAAACAAACAAAAACTTAGCTTATTTTTAAGCTTAATTAGTTTTAATCTAATATTTTAAAAAATTTACGTTATTTTTTATTATATATTTTAAAATATTTAAAAAGCTTTACTAATATATATTATATTTATGCTTAAGTCAGCATATATTTTTATTTTATTGTTTGTTTTAAAGTTTTATGTTTTAAATTATAACTAAATGTGACGCGCATATTTTCTGTTTTTTTATATTATATAAAAAGGTTTTTTAATATATTTTTTTTCTGCATTTTATAAATAATTAGCAGTTTTTATTTATTTAATTTTCTGCTTAAAATATATTGTTATATTTTTACTATATTTTTTAGCTTGCTTATAATATTATAAATGCTTAAAAATAAATTATAAAACAAGATTAATATAATATAATATTTATATATATGTTTTTTAAATTAAATAAAAACAGTATATTTAATTTTTAAAGCAGATGTTAAATTTATATTTATATAAGTGCTAGATTTTTATTATTATTAATAAATTTTGATAATATTAATATTATATTAAGTCTGCTTTTAGTTAATATAACGTTTAAAAGATATTATTTTTTTATTTTTAATAAATAATAATTTAACTAACTTTTGTTAGCTTATTTAAAAAAATAAACTTAATTGTTTTAATTATTAATATAATTTTATTATTACGATTATTTTTGCTATATTAATTGTTATTTTTAATTATTAATTGTTTTTATTAAAGTTATAAATTTTATAATTTTATATTTTTATAAAACGCTAGATAATTAATTGTTTTATTAGTTTTAATTATATTAATTATCACAGTTATATTTACTGCTGGTATAATATTAATAGTTTTATTATTATTTTTTAATACTGTTTTTTAATTAGTTATACAAGCAATTTTTAATTAGTTTTAAAATACTAATTGTTTTTAAAAAAAACCTAAGCTAATATATATATTTTACATATTAAAATTATTAATTATATAAAATATGCTATGTTTTTTGTTAGCTGATTATTTTTTACCGAAATTTTATAAATTTTTTTAATTTTTTAATTTTAAATATATATTTTTTATTTACTAATGTTAAAAAAAGTTTTAAAACTATTTAATTTTTAATTTTATATTGTTATAAATTTATATTATTATTTTATATTAGTTGCTATTATTAATATTTAAAATCTTTATAGCATATATATATTTTAGTTGTTTTTATATATATAAAAATAAAATATATAAGTTTTAGTATATATTATAATATATTAAATAATTAGTTTTAAATTTATAAATAAATATATTTGCGTTTATTATAAAGTATTAGTATATTTTTTAATTATTTAATTTATATTTTTATAACATCGCTTTATATATATAGTAAACTTTAGCTTATTGTTTTATTATAAAACTGCTGGTTTTATAAAAATATTTAAAATAAAAATAAAATTTATTATTTTATTTTATATAATGTTTTTGTTTTTAAAAATAAAATAAATAGTTTATAAGAAACTAAATATTAATAAATATATTGTTTTTTGTTTTATTCTTATAGCAAAATTATTAAAGTTATTATATAATAAATTAAAAATATTAATTTTTTTTTTTTAGCTTAATATTATTATTATAAATATTTATAAATTAAATATTTAATAAGTTAGAATTTTTTGTATATTTTTTTATTTATTTATTTTATTTATATTATAATTAAAATTTAATATATAATTAAATAAGTTTAAGTTAATAAATGCTTTTATTTTTATATTTTTTAAAAGTTTTAAAGTTTTTAAACTATATAAATAATAATTAATTTAATACTACGCTATTTTACTGCATTTGGTGGATTATTTAATTATTTATTAATATAAGCTTTTTTATATATAAGTTTTTTTTTTTTGTTGCGTTTTTTTTTTGTAATAAATTATAACATATTTTTATTTTTTTTAAGCTAAGCTTTATTTTATTATTTTAAACATATTTAATATTATAGTTTATATTTTTTTAAAACTTTTATTTCTTTATTAATTTAAATAAAAAATAAGTAATAAAATATTAATTTAGGCCTATTTTTGAAAAAATATCGATATTTTTTTTAAAAAAGTTTTTAAGGTTTTTTTAATTTATTATATTAAACAGTTATTAGTTTTTAGTTTTAAGTTTAACTAGCAGTTTTATTTTAACTTTTAAATATTTAATTATTTTTTTATTTATTTATTATTTAGTTATTTTTATTTTACAATATTATTTTAAACATATAAATATTTTTTTTATAACTTTTAATAAGCTTAATAAATAAATAAAATAAACTATAATATAAAAAATAAATAAAATAAATAATTTATATTAAACAGCTATTTTAAATTTTTATAACGTTTATTTTATTATTAATTAAAATATAAAAATATATATTAAGCTTATTATTTATTTTTATTATATATTTATAAAGTTTTTCTAATATTTTAACAAGCTATATTATTTAAACAACTTTTAATTTTTAAAATAGATCGCTTATAAAAATAATATTTAGTTTTAATAAATATATTAAATATAAAAAAAGCTTTTGTTTAGCTTATGTAAATAAAATATGCTTTTAATAATAAACATTAGTTTTATATTTATAAAAATAATTAAAAATACTTTTTTTAAAAAAATAAAATTTAATAGTTTAGTTTAATTTTCATAAAAAACGTTATAAAAGTATTAATTTAAAAATATATTATAAAAATATAAAATATATATTATAAAAAATAAAACACTAGCATATCTAAACTAAGCTAAAATTTTATTTAAATATAGGCTAAAGCTTATATATATAAAGCTAAGCTTAATTAAGTTGTACAAGTAGCTACAGGCTATAGCACTTCAAACAAGCGGCTTATATAAGCGCTTTTTTTATGCGCGCTTATTAATTTCTTAGTTTTAAATATAAATAAATAAAATAAAAAACAGTATCAAGAATAGTAGCAGCAGCATTATTTATTATATAATATTTTAAAATAAAAACAGCAAATAAAAATTATATATACAACTATATAAAATTTAATAATAATAATTTAATAATATTAATAATAATAAAGCTTTAAAAACTTGAAATTGTTTATTTTTAATATTTATATTTAAATTTAAATTAAATAAGCTTGAAAAAATAAAATTAAAAAAAACAATATTAAAATAAATTACCTTATTTTTTAATTTTATATGTTATTCTTAAATTAATTATAAACTAATAAAATAAATATTAAAAATATTATTCATAATAATATAAGCGGTAAAAATAATAAAAATAATAAAAACAGCCTTTATAGCAGCAGCAGCAGCAATAATAATAATAATAATAATAAAAGCAACAGCTGAAATAAAAGCAGCAGCAGCAGTAATAGCAGCAGCAGCAGCAGCAGTAATATAAACGCAGGCTTAGCAGCAGTAAAGTGAATTTAATAATTATTTATAATAATTATTAATAATTTCAACATATATTAATAAATAAATTATATTAATAATTTATATATAAAAATAATATAATTTATAAACATAATATATAAACAATTATAATAATATTTATAAATTAATATTATTATAATAAAATTTTAAAATTATGGCATTAATAAGAATATATAATAAATTTATTAAAAATAAAAATATGTTTTAAAATAATAAAAGAAAATTATATTTTATATTAATATATTAAAAGTTTAATAAAACTAAATAAATAAAGAAGTTATATATAGTTTATATATTTAAACAAAAAAAAAAAAAAAAGAATATTAAAAATAAAAACTAAGTTTTAATTTATATTTAAACTTTGAATAAATTATTAATTATGTCTAAATATTCATAAAAAAAATATAAAACAATAATATATTTAAGAATATATATTTAAAAAAAATATGTTTTAAACGTATTTGTTATAGGCAGTGCTTATAAAGAAGTATTAGCGCACGGGCTAATACAGGCTAACTATTATATATTTTTATTTTAAATAATTATTAAATAGCTTATTAACTAACTATTAAACTTAGACTAGTATAACTAAAACTAACCAGCTTTATAAAACTATGTTTTATAAGCTATATATATATTGTTTATAATTTTTATTATTTAGCTAAAAAATAAACCTTATTTATTATTTTAATAAATATATTTTTAAATATAGCTTATTATATATTTTCTAGCTTTTTAAAACTTTTAATAAATTTATAGCAAACTAATTAAAAGCTTTTTAAAAGCTACTTTTAAATAATTAAACAAAATTTATTTTAGCACAAGCTATAAAATACAGCAAAAATAATTTAATATTTTTAAAATAAAAAATAACGTTTTATTAATAAAAATAAATTAAAACTATATATAAACAGCTTAAAACTAACTTTTAAACAGCTAATATATTAACTTTTAATATTATTTATATATTTATTTATTAAGCTACGCTAAGTTTTTTAAATTTAATTATAAAAAGTTTAAACGTAAATTTTGAGGTTAGTTTAAAAGTTTATAAAAACCGTTTTAATTAACTATATAAAAAAGTTTATCTTATATAAACTATAAATAAATAAAAATTTATAAGCAATAATAAGTTAAAATAATATAATATTTATAAGCAGTTTAAAAACAACGTATAAATTATTATTAAATTATTTTATATTATAAGAAGCTTTAATATAAAAACTAATTTAAAACTATTTTTATAATATATTAAAACTATTTATAACAATTTAAATAAAACTATATTTTTATTTATAAGCGGTATATATTTTATTAAAAATTAATTAGCATTTTTTATATTTTTTTTAATTTAAATAGTTATTATTAAAATTAAATAAAATAAATTAAATAAATAATATTAAATTGTTATTTTTTTAAAAGCTGTAAATAATAAACTTAAAAAGCTTTTATAAACGTACAACTATTTAATAATTATAAAATTATTTTAATTAAGTTTTAAAATAATAAACAAGCTAAAAAACTATTAAATTATTATATTAAAAACAGATTTTAAAATAAGCGTAAATAGAGCACAACTTATAAAAATCCAGCAGTAAATTTAAAAAAAAATATTAAAATAACCGGTGTTATTTTTTTTAAACTTATTATTTAATAAAACTTTTTAAGCAAAGCTTAAACTATTTAAGCTATAAAAAAAAAACGTTATAAAAAAATAAAAAAAACTGCTTACAATATAAAAAACGAAACTATTTTATTAAATTATATTTTATAAAACCAGCGGACAGGCTAAATATTTGCATAAATAATATAAAAACAAAAAAAACGCTAGGCTTAAGCAACAGAAAAAAGTTAAAAAATAAATAATTTTTTAAAAAAAACGCTTTTACAAGTTAATATTAATTTAAAAAAAAAAATAGCTATTATTAAACAGCTTATAAACCGCTTGTTTTTTATAATTAATACATTTATAAAAAAATATAATTTTAAAAAGCTTTAATGAATTAAAAATTAAATATTATACAGATATTAATAAAAATATTATTAAAAATACAGGTTATTATATATAAAAATAAAAAACGGCTTTTAAGCTAGCTGTTAAAAAAGCTTATAAACAGCTTTTAAAAAAAAAAAAATTATTTGTTTAAATATAAATATAAACAGATATATAAAATAAATATATATATATATAATAAAAAGTTATAATATTTATTAATACTAAAAAACTTTAATTAAAACATAAAAAATAATATATATTGTTTATAATATTATATAAAAATAAAAAGAATAAATAATATAATAATTATAAAAAAATATATATAAATTAAATCAAAATTATTAAAACAGCTTTAATTATGTTTATAATTAACGCTGTTATTTTATTAAAAAGTAAAAAAACGCATAAAATTAAAAAGCTTAAATAAAAGCTGTTTAAGGTTTTTTATAAAAATCGTTTAAATAAGCTAAGCTTTTAATTTGAAAGTTTTAAGCACGCCTTAAAAAACTTTTAAACAAGCTTAAAAAATAAGCCGATTTGTTTAATAAATATAAAATATAAGCTTTATTTTTAATTATTTAAACACAAATTATAAAATATATTTAAATATAAATATATAAAAATATAAAAATTAGTTTTATAAAGCTTTTTATATAATATATAAAAAATAAACTTTTTGTTTGTAAAAAAACTTTTATTGCACTGCTAAATAAAAATATATATATGCAAGCAGCTTTTAGCAAATATCCTAATACTTTTTATTTATATGCTTAATAGCAACTTTTATTTTTATTATAATTATAAAACGTTTAATAATATTATTAAAAAAACTAGTACTTTTTTTTAAAAAAGGTTTAAAATGTTTTTATAAGCTAAATAATTTCTTAAATTAAATATTAAGTTAGTTTTTATAAAATTAAAATATAAAAAAAAAAAAAAAAATAATTTTTTAATTAAGTTTTAATTATTTAAATAGCCAATAACGTTTTTAGCTTATATAAAACTTTTATAAAATTTTAACGCTATATTAATAATATATTTTAAAACTTTTAAATAGTTTTTATATTATATATATTAATAATATACTTATATTTTTTAAGCTTTTAAGCAGACTATTATTATAAAATTAAACAAGTTTTAAGCTGTTTTATAAACGCTAGCTGTTATTTAAATATTAATAAAAGTAAATTTAAAGTTTTTATAACAAAATATTTAAAATTTATTATAAAAAAAATAAAAAATTAATATAAACTTTAAAAATTACGCGTAATTTATAAATAAAAGTTTTATAACGTAAAATATACAAAATTTTAAGCTTTATAAACTTTATAAAACTTTATAAATAATTATTTAAAAAACGGCTTTATTAACTATATATAAAAAAGCGTTTTTTAAATAAAAACTTATAAAAACACAGTTTTAAAAAGCTTAAAAACATTTTTATAAATAAACTTAAATTAGCTTATTTTAATTTTAATAAAAAAACTTTTATAAAAACGGACTGTTTAAAATAGTTTTATAAAAAATATTTAAGCTAATTAAAAAAAACAAGACATTATAGCTTGTTATATATTATTTGCGCTGTTTATAGCTATAAAATTAATTGTAAAATTTATAATAAAAATTTTTTATAATTATAAACTGTTTATAAGCTTAATATATTAAACTTAAAAATATAAACGTGTTTTTATTATAATATTTAATTATAAAAACTTTATTTATTTTATAACTATTAAAAATTATTTAAAAATAGATTTATTAAACGAAAAATTAACTAAATATAGATTTAAACTAAAGTTTTATAAAAAACGTTTAAACAGCTAAATAAACATGTTATTAAAATATAACTAAAACTTTTAAAAAAGTTTAAAATAAAAATATATAAAACAAAATAAACAGTTTTTAAAAATAAATAGCTGTTTATTAAGTTTTTTTAATTTAACTATAAATTATTTAAATAAATAAATTAAAAACATATTTATTTTTTAAAAAAAAAAATATTTAATAATAAAATTTAGCTAATGTTTAAAATACTGCTTTTAAAAAAAACTTAAGCTATGCGCATATTACCTATATTATATAAAAAAATAAACGCGTTTTTTTTTTAAAATTAAATTTTAAAGTATTAATTGTTAAATATAATTTAAACCTGCGTAACGCGTTAAAATTTTGCCACCAGGTTTAAATTTTTAATTAAAACTTTTCAAATAAAAATAATATAGAATATTTATAATTTATATTTAATAAAATATTTTCATTAAAAAATTATTATAATAATATTTAAAAACTTTTTTAGTTAACGTTTTTAAAAATATAAAATATTTTATATATAATTATAATGTTTATAGCAAAAAAACAGCATAAAAAAACTAAAAACAAGGCTGGCTATATTTATAACTAGTTTTTAAGCAATATTAAAGCAAATTTTTAACAGATTTTATAATAGACTTGCTAATAAAAAAATAAAACGATTTTATTAACTTAATAATAATTACTAATAAGTTTAATAAAGCTGTTATATTAAACGCAATAGTTTTAATAAATATAAAGCTTAGATTAAACAGTTTATATAATATTATTAATATTATTATAAGTTTTTTATAGCTATAACTAATAATAAAAGCATAAATTAAACCGTTTGTTTTTAATATAAAATATGCTTATTAATAAATATTAAATAACGCTTATTTACTGCTTATTATTTAAAAATAAATAAAGCTATAAAACAAGCAAACTAAAAAGTGCTAATATATTTATAAACATATATTATATTTATTTAATATAATTAGTTTATATTATTTTTAAAACTATATTTGTTATAACTAATTAAAATATCATAATTATGAAGCTAAGTTTTTTTTATAATTTATAAATATTATATAGTTATTATATTAATAATTAAACATTTAACGCGATTAGTTCGTTATTTATAAATTTTAGCTAAAATATTTATATAAAAATTAAAAATAATATAAAATTTGTATAAAAAGCTGTAGCTATAACATAATAAAATTAAAAAAAAGCTATTAATCAGCAGCGCGCGCTAGCTAATAAATTTAAAACTAAAATTTTGTTTAGCTGTTTTTTAAAAATATATAAACGTTGCAGCTATTTTAAAAATTAATATAGCTATATATTAAATATTATATTATTAAAATAAACAGCTTTTATATAATAAAATTAAATATTTTAAAAATATTTATAACTGTTTTTATATTAAGCTTATATGCTGTAAAAAAATAAATTTTTAGCTTTTTTAAATATTAAATAACAGCCAGCTTTTTTTTATATAAGCAATAAAATTTAAACAAATAAAAATAAAAAATTAAAAAAATATTAAAACCTTATTAAACTAAAAAAAAAACATAAAAAGCTTATAAACTAGTTATAAAATAAAAAAATACGCTAAACTTATTAAAAACTTTGAAAGTTTTTTAAAAACTTAAGCAGTAAACTGCTTTAAAAATAAATATAAAAATATATAAAATAATAATAAATTTAGTATAAAAATAAAAAACTATAGTTTCAAAATAAAGTATAAAAAACAATAAATAAAATAAATAAATAATATAAAATATTATATTTTTTAATTATAAGCAAAATTAGCTTGTAAATATATTATAAATAATTTAAAACTATAAAAAAAAACTATAAAATAAGACTAGTTAATTTTTTATATTTTTTTTATATAAACTTTAAATAAAGCAATAATAAGCGCCGCATAAACAGCGCTTAAGCTATTTAATTTGTTTCAATTTTTTATTATTAAGTTTTAAATTTTTTTAAGCTTTATTTACAAGCGGCGTAAAAACAGCTAATATATTTAATAAAAAAAATACAGCTGCAGCAGCTAAAGTTTTATTAATAGCAGCTGTAGCTGCGCTGCTTGTTATATTATTTTAAAATTTAACCTATTTTTTTTTAATTTTTAAGCTGTTTATAATTAAGATTAAAATTAAGCCTATGCTTTTAGCGCAGTTTATATAAACTTAAAAAAAACTTTTCATAAAAAAAATAGTAGCTTTTAAAAAGTTTATAAATAGTTTTATAAACTATAATAAAATATATAAATTATTATTTTTTTTTTAAAACATTTTTATGATTTTTTTTTAATTAAATATAAATAATATACAAAAAAAATATAAACAGCAGATAAAATATTTATATAACAGGTTTTTGGTTTTTTATTATTTAAAGATTTATTTAATATAGCTTTAAATAATAGCAATAATTTTATTTATATAATATATAAGCTAAATATAAATAATAATTATTAAAATTAAAACTTATTTTAATATTTTATTAATATAAGCTAAACGTTTTAAAAATTTAAATAAGTTTTAATAAATTTGTTTTAACTGTTTAAAAGTTTATAAGCGTATAATAAACAGCTAATAAAAAAACGATTTTATAAAAATATATTTATTATATATATAAATATTTTTAATAAAACGTAAAATATTTAATAAAGCTTAAAATTATTAAAATTTATTTATAAATAATGTTAATATAAAATATAAATAGCTATAGCAGTAGTTAGTTTATTTTAAAACATTTTTTTATATATAGAATATATATAATATATAATAATATATTTTTTTATAATTAGTTTATAATAAGCTTAAAAAAAAAACATATTATTAATTTAATTAATATAAAAAGCTAAAAAGTTATTATTTACTAGCTTATTAATATAACGTATATATAATAAAGCATGCTTATAAATAAAACAGAAAAAAAAGCCGCATAAAATATTAATAAAAAGCTAGCTTGCGATAAAACAGGCAAAAAAAGCTTCTAAAGCTATTATAAACAACATATAAACGGCTTAAAAAAAAAAAAAAAACCTTTTAAAAATAAATAAATAAAATAAAAGAAAGCTAGGCAAGAAGCAGAAAAAAATATAAACAATATTAAAATTTAGTTCGTAAAACTTATAAATAAATAAAAGCAGCGTTAAATATTAAAAAAAAAAAAAATAAAAAGTTAGCAAATAAAATTAAAAAAACATTGTTTTTGTTTTTTATTAATAAAATTAATATAAAAATAATAGCTAAAAATAGCTTGTTTTAATATAATAAAGAATAACCGTTTAATTAATTAATAAAAAAATTATAAATAGTTTAAAGCTAATTTTTAATAAGCAAAAAAATACAGCTGCGCTAGCAGGCTAAATTAATATGCCGGTTAAAATATAAATAAAAACAAAGCCTGGCCGTAATAATAAAAAATAAATATAATATTAATAATAAAACGTTAAATAACCTGCTGAATAAAATAAAATCTATTTATAAACAACTTAAATAATAAACTAAAAGACCGCGGTAATTAAAATAATTTATAAAGCTAGTTATTATTAAAAAAAAAAATAAAAAAATAAAAAGCAGGCTGCTTAAAAGCTTTAGATAGCTGTACATAAAGTAATAAAAAGTAAAGCCCGGCAAAATCTTAAAAAGCAGTCGTGCATAAGCATTTAAAGCATTTAAAAAGTTTGCAGAAACTAATAAATAATAAACAAAAAAAATAATATTATAAAACATTTATAAACAGCGTTAAAACGTTTTAGCAGATTAAATTAATAAAAATATATATTTATATATAAATTAAAACTTATAAATAAAAAAAAACCTAACTAAAAAAAAACTTTTTTTTTTAAACTTAAAAAAAACTTTATTTATAAATTTAAAATATAAACATAAAAACTATAAAATAGTTTATAACTAGCCTGCGATTTTTTTAAAAAAACGTAAAAAAAAAAAATAATATTATAAGCTGTGCTAATAAAAAAATATTAACATATAAACTAATATAAGCAAACTGCTATATATTTTTATTTTAAACAATTATTAAATAGCTTATAAACTAACTATTAAACTTAAACTAATATAACTAAAATTAACTAACTTTATAAAACTACGTTTTATAAGCTACGCATATATTATATATAACTTCTGTTATTTAGCTAAAAAAATAGACCTTATTTGCTACTTTAATAAGTGTACTTTTAAGCATAGCCTATCACAGTATTCATATAATTAAAACTAAATTATTTATAGCTTTAAAAAAAAACTATACTTTATGATTTTATTTTTATTTTGTTATTATATATGAAGAAGCTAACCATATTAATATAATATATATATTATTAAAACATAAGCTAATTAACTTATTATAAAATAGTTAAAAAACACTAGTTGAAATAAAAGAATTTAAAAAATAATTAAAAAATAAAATAACAAATTAAGAACGAAATCAATTTATTTAAAAATATATAATAATTATATAAAACAGCTTAATAATTAAGCTAAGAATTTTTGTTGTAAAAGTTTTTTAAGCAAACAATAGATATATATATAATATAGTTTTAATGCTATATTTATAAACGTTATATATATAAAACAAAAACAACTTTAAAAATTATTTTTACTATATAATTAACATATATATATACCTATAGCTTATTATATTAAATAAAAGCTTTTTAATAAATTTAATAATTTATATTAAATATTTCTAAAGTATCACTACGCTTTTAATAATGAATAAATCTTTTTATAGATTGATCTACACTTCTATTAAAACTAGTTTACAGCTTTGATTTGAAAAATAAATGTTTTAATTTTATAAATAAAAATATTATAATAATAATTATATTTATAAAAGCAATTTTAACCGATTAAAACATATATATTTTAATATTAATTTTGTAAAAACTGTCACAAGAGATTATGTAAAAATTAAAAATATAAACCGTTTAAAAACAGCTTAAAATAAATAAAGTTTTTTTTAAGCACAAAATGTTAATATTCAAAATAATATAATATAAAAAAGATTTTGTTTAATTTTTCAAAAAGTATTTTTAAATAAAAAACTGCGTTTTATAAATTATATCATAATAAATAATAAATTTATTTGATTTGTTAAAGATTTTGCTAATATAAAAACAAACATATATATTGTAATCAGTATAACCTTTACTGTCTAAATAGTAAAATATTTAAAACTTAAAATTATAACAGGCTTTAAACAGCTTATTATTACTAAATACAGCGGTAATTTACCTTAATAAATAAACCTAGCTTTAAAAATATGTTTTAAAATATAAAAGAAAAACAATATGAAAAGCTTTTAGCATTATAGTTTATATAAAATATGATATAATTATTATGATATCTTAATAAATTTTTATATAAACAACTTTGATTTTAAATTATTAAAAATTAAAATATGAAGGTTTTAAAATTTTAATAAATAAAACAGCGACTGTATTAAAATATTTTAAATATTAAAAAAAACATTGCTTAAAAAAAAGCTAATAAATTATAAAAATAGAAAATATGCCAATAAAGTATTTTAGTAAAAACAACAAAAACAAAAGCTGTCAAAATAAAACATTTTAAACAAAATATGAGAAAAAGTTATTTTGTTAAAAATTAAGCCTATGATAAATAATATAAACACAAAAAGATTTAGTTTTTTGGAAGGTATTTTAATAGTCAATTTAAAGAAAAAATAAAACTATATAAAAAATTTAAAAAATTTAAAGAATATTGAATAAAAATAAAAATATTAATGCAATTTTAAAAATGACAAGGATTAAATTAAAAATAAAAGTAATATTAAAAAAAAAATCTTAAAAAAGCTGTATTAATTTTAATAAAACGTTATTAAATGATATAAATATAAACGTATAAAAACTATACCTATTATACCTGTAGCTTTTAATATAAGAGTATAACAAAACAGTATAATATATGATAAGATAATAATATTATATAAATTTAATAAAATAATAAAATAAAAAACAAATGATTGAAAATAAACTATAAAATAAAAATAAAGCAGAACTAAAATAAAATTTACAGCAAATTATTTTAAAATGTTATTATAAGTATTTAAATGTTTGTTTTAAAAGCTGGTTTAAATAACCTATTTTTATATAAATTGCATATTAATTATTATTTAACATTAAATTAAGATGTAAAATTATTAAAGTAAAGGCTTTTATAAAAATATTATTTAAAAAGTCAAAATATATTAATAATATATTTATAATAACTTAATAAAAAGCTTATAAAGTTTACACTAGTTTTTTCACCACCTTTTATAATTTTTACATATAAAAACAACAGGTTTTTATGCTTGGACGTTGCTTATAAAAAACTAATATTTAGTACAGCTAATTAAAAAAATATTAGTTTATATAATATAAACTAAAATATTCATGAAAATTAAAGTTAAGCAGGCATTTTACTGCATTTTTATTATAAAAACAAATAAAAGATTAACCGCTTAGTAAACTTAACATAAAGCTTCCCTTTTTAAAATATTATTTTTTAGGCTAACTAAAAAGCCAGCTATTTTTAAAAATATATTAATAATATGTTATAAAAATATTTAGATATTTTAAGGACAGCTTATATTAACCATATGTTAATTTATTTAAATAATGAATTAAATTATTAATACTACGTTAATAAACTACAGCAACGTTTTAAAAAAGCAGGATAATAAGCTGCCTTAAAAAATATAAATTTTACATAAAAGAACCCAATTTTATGAATTTATTTTTAAAACTACAAAATAAAAATTAACTTTAATAAAATCAAAATTACTTTTTGTTAAAAAGGGCTTTAAAAAATTAAAACTTTATTAAAAACAATACCCTGGTTTTAAAGCTTTATAACTTTTATAAAAAGCTTATTTAAAAATATAATTAAATAACTAAACTTTTAAATAGTTTAATTTATATAAAAACTAGTTTAATTTAATTAAAAACTTGTTGAAATATTTTAAAAGTATTAAAGAATAAACGTATTTATATCCTAGTATTAAAATATTTTATTTATAAAAACAAATCGGCAATAAAAATAAACATCTTTAATAAAATAGCGGCTGGCTTGCTATTATAAAAAAAAATAATAAATAATTTATAACAGCTAGTGAATTTTTATTTAATACTTCTTTACAACGTAAAAATAAGGTATAATATTTATAACAAGAAAATATTAGCTGTTATTAAAAAAATATTATATTAAAAAATAAAGATATAAAGCTTATAAAAATAACAGCTATTTTTAATTAACAGAGATTATATTATATAAAAATATTTTAATATAAAAAAAGTTTTAAATTCAAAATAAATTCAACACGCTAAATTAATCTTATAGTATAACTTTGATATTAATTCTTGTTTAAAATTAAAACATATAAGAGCAGATATTGTTCTAAAACTGATAAAAAACTTAAAAATCTAAAAATTTCAAAAAATAAATAAAAAACTAGAGCTTTTTTTAAGCCACTAATTTTCACAATAAAAAAAATATATAGATAAAATATTCTATTTTTTTTATTAGTGACAATAATATTTATAAACATAATATTAAAAATAAATGAATATAATATTAGTTAAAACAAATATTGCAAGAAATTCTAAAATAAGACAAACTTTAATTAATTAATGCTAAAAAACTTATCATTATATAAAAAAGAAATTGTTATTTTTGCATGAAATAATTTATAAATTTGAATAATTAAAAAGGTTTATATAAAACTCATAATAATATATTTAAGTTATAAAACAATCAAGGGTTTAATTTTTTAATATTATTAATAATTAAACCTATAATATAAAAGCGATTAAAATATAATAAACTATTTTTGCAGCGTTATAAATATTTTCAGCAATAAAACATTAAAAAAACTAATTTTATTATTAGCGCTGGAATATATTTAATAATATAATATAATTAATTTTAAAACATTTTTAAAAATAAAAATAACAATAATATAACTTTTATATAATTAATAAATTGTGAAAACTAATATAAACAACTATATATAAACAATTTATAACAGGAAACAATATTATAAAAATATATTAAAAAGCTTTCATTAAATATATAAATAACTAAAAATAATAATTAACAACAAAAAAAGTTATTCATTACTGATTTTATGAAAAAGCTATTAAAAATATATAATATAAAACTAAACATTTTATAATAGAATATTATTAATTAATAAAAAAATAAAAATACTGTATCAAGAAAATAAATTAAAAATTATAATAATATATTCATGATTTTTTAAAAAGCTAGTTAAAAATACTGCTAGGTTTACACACAGTTTAAATATTTTTATTTTATAAAGCTTTAAGAAACCTATTTTTAAAGAACTATTAATAAAAAAGCTAATAAATACACAGTTTAATTAAAAAGTTTAAATAAAAATAAAATATTTATAAAAAAAACTAATTAAACAAAAACTGTTTTAGAAAATTATAACATATAAAAACAGTTCATAATGATATAAAAGAAATAAAAATATAAAATAAAAAAATATAACAACACATAATTATATAACCTGATAAATATTGATAAAATTAAAATGGTATAACTTAAAATAAAATATTTATATAATAAAAAATAAACTAACAGTTTTAAAAAGAAGTTAAACTGTTGAATAATATAATAAGGTTATAAAATTATTAACATATAAACTTATTGTTTTAATACATTTAAGCTAATATTATTAATAATATGATAAAAAAGTTATTAGTTTTATATTAAATGATTATAAAAGCATATAAAGAATTTAATGTTTAAATAAAAAAAACTTTGATTAAAAAGAATTGTTAATAAATAACGCGTTAAAAAAAATAAAACAAAAAAATCTTGTTATTAAAATTTTCAAAAACAACATTGTTTTATAAAATATTTTAAATAAGCTAAAAATATAACAATAATAGTTTTTATCAGTTAATACAAAAAAACGTTTTAATTAAACTAAAAAGGTATTATAAAAAACGTTAAGAAAAGAAAAGCTGCTAAAACAATTATAAAAATATATTAAAACAGCTAAAAAAAAATATTTATTAAATAATATAATAATAATAATATATTATAGCATAAAAAATACCTCAAGTTATAAATACAGCATAAATAATATAATAAATAATTTAGTAAAAATATAAACTAAACAAAAATTAACTAATTAATATAATAAATAAAAGCTATAAATTAAAAACCTTTATATTTTAATTAATTATATATATGAAAAATATTTTTTACTGCTTGAAAATGTTAATTTAAAACTCCTTAGTTTAAGTTTTAAACATAACATAAACAATTTAAAAAATTAGTTTAGCATGTTATTAGCTTTATATATAAATAAAAACTTTGGCCAAGTTTTTTTGTAAAAAAGGGATTGTTATAGCTTATAGCTATAAAAGCAATTTTTAATTAGCTGGCTGGCTAACCAGCCAGGCGATCTTTAATTACCTATTTAGCTAAGCAAGTATAAATATAAAACAATAAAAATAGCAGGCGTTGCAAAGGAACAGATAAATCGTATAAAAACAGTAGAATTAAAGCCAAGCAATAAGTGCAGGCAAGTTAATTTAAGCTTATAATAATGATTTATTTAATTAAATTGTATTATATTAAAATAATCGGACTAACCAGCTTATATATACAGCTTAGAAAAAATTAAATTTTTTCTGCCTTATAATCAGTCTGTTTAAATAAGTTGGGCTTATATAAGCTTAACTGTTTATTTTAACAGCTATTAATTTTACTATGACGCTTACAGCAACATTTAAGCTGTGATGACCAGCTTTTTGCTAAAACTATTTATTTTATGATAATATATTTTTGAAATCTAGTTAATTAAAACTAGGATGCTTTACTAGAGGTAGTATGGTATTGAGTCTGTTAAGTGTGATGTAGATTAAATGGAGGCTTTTGGTCCTGCAAGGACCAGAAGCTTTTTAAGCTAGGTTATTTTATTTAAGCTATATAATTTTTATTTAGCTAGGTTTGCTAATTAAATAAAAAGCTTTTTGTTTAGTTATATTAAATATTAAAGCTATAATAAAACGTTATTATTTTTAATAATTATATAACTTTTTTATTATTATTTATAAAGTTAACTATAGCTTTTTTTTAATTTTTTTAGCCCAGCTTTATTTTTTTTCATTTTAATATTTTCTAATAAGTCTTTTAATACTATATAATTACTTCTTTAATTTTTATTAATTGTTTTTATAAGTATATTCTTTTTATTTAATAAAATAATTACATTTATTTTTAATACAGTTTATTTAATGTTTAAAAATTATTTTAATTTTAAATAAATTTTATTTTTACTTTTATTTTTAAATATTAGGCCTAATATTAGGATGTTTTAATAAAAATTCTTTGTACTTATGTTTTTAAATAATAAATACATAATTAAAATAACAAAATAAATATGCAAAATCTTTAATAATTTTAGCTTATAAGCGATCTTATTATTTTCCTTTTAAATTTTTCATAGTTTTACGCGCTATTAAAAATATTTTTTAAATAGCGTTTTAAAAAATAATATTTTAAATAAAGCTTTAAATATATTTTACTTTTGATATAAATTAAATATTTTTAATAATTATATTTATTTTTATACCAATAAAGATTTTGTTTAGTTTAAATAGCTGAAATTTAAAAGATGTTTTATAAACTAGTAATTTAATAAGTTTTTCATCTATTTTATTTTAGTTTTATTATAAAAATGGCTATATATTAATTTTTGCTGTTTAAATATATATATATATATAATGTTAAATAATGATTTCTATTTCTTAATTTTTTCTTTAAATAATTTATTATTTTATAAATAATACAAAGTTGTTATTAAAAGTTTTTTTTTTATAGCTTTTTAAAGCTTTGTTTAAAATTTAAAAATATATTTGTAATCCTGATTAAAAAGAATGTTGTTTAATACGTTTTAATTAAATAACAGCCATTATTTACATCATATTTGGGCCTAGTTTTTAATTAAATATTTTTTGTTACTAAATATAAATAATAAACGTTTTAATATAACAAATATTATTATTATTGATATATTATAATAGTTAAATTTTCTTAATTATAATATTATAGCTAAAAATAATATTTTAAATAAGCTTATAGTAAAATTAATTATAATTATTTTTGTTGGCTTAATATGGTTTAAAAAGAAGTTAATAATTATTATATAACTTTTTTGCTAATATTATATATTTTATATTTATTATAATAATTCAAACATATTTTTATTTTAAAAGTTTATAATTTAATTATATAAAGCTTGAGCTTTTTATTATATATTATTCATTAAAATAATATTTATTATTATTTATTATTATTAAAAGTTTAATTATTTATTTTTTAATCAATATTATATGATAAGTTGTTTATACTTATTAAAAAATATCCAGGCTTAAAAGAATTTACAACATTTTTATTACTTTGATAAATTATTTTGGAAACTTTTTAAGATTTATGATTTTTAATATTGTCAGGTATAATTTTAGCCTCTATTATTAATTGTAAATATATTATTCATATATTATTTACTATTAGTTTTTCATTTGTTTAAACCATTTTTCTTTTATCATTTATCAAGTTCATAATATTTTTCACTAATTAAATATTTCTTAAATAAACTTTATTTTATTTAATATATAATAAATTTATACTTTATATTATAATAAATATAAAAACGTTTTAATTAAGGGTTTATTAATAAAATCAAGAAACATGCCAAGAAATTTAATCCCATTTAATACATTTTTAATATTTAAATAATAAATAAAAAAACCTATAAAGTTTATTAAATCTTTAATTAACATAATTAACCCTTAATAAATCTGAATTATGCAAGCTATTCGTAGCTTAAAAAATTTATATTTTATTTTCAGGTATAATATATAGCAACTGAAAAATACTATTAATTAATAACATAGGGTTTTTCTTTTAATAAAAAACTAGCTAGTCTAGCTTTTCTCCTAAGCTTATTTTATACTCGTAATAAACATGATAATAATAATAAAATTATTTTTAAAAAACTTATGAAAGAAAAATCGCTTCATAAACAATAAATTAAAAAACGTTTCTGTTATATTTATACCCGCTTAATAATATAAAAAAAGATTAAAAGGTCATTGCTATTAAACTTGATATTTTAATTAATAATATTATTTTCATGCCAGGAAATATAAATATATTTTTATATGAATAGCTTTATTTTTTATAAACGTTTTTTGTTATTAAAATTCTATATAGCTGAAAAATAAACTAGTTTTTTATGGCAGCTTTTTTTTAAAGCCGTACAAGTTAAAAAAAACGTTTTAATAAGCTTTTTTTTTTAATTCAGTTTTTGTATATAATAGCTTGTAAACTTGTTAGAATTTTTTTCATGTTTAATTTAAATATGTTTTTATTGAAAATAAAATAAAATAAGGTTAGATTTAGCTACAATAATTAAAAATAATATTTCCAAGTTTGGCTATTTTTTTTTAAAGAATAACAACATTAATATTAAAGCTAATAATATTTCTGCTTTAGCATATAAAAAGGTTATAGCTATTTTAATAATAACAAAAGCTTTTGTTTTAATAAAAGCAAATATTAAAATACACAACAGTATCAACAAAACTTTTTTTTATTATTTATATTATATAAAATAATGAAATATAAAATAGGTTTAACAATTTATAAGCTTAAAATACTAATAAATATTATAAAATATTTAAAAGTATAATTATTTTTTATATTAATAAGTATAACGTTTTAATATAAAAACTTCAAATTAAAAAAGAATTATATTTTTAAACATTTTATTATATTTATTAATTATTTAAAAGCTTTAGTTCCAACGAAAGAACTCAAGTTTTAAACTAAATATTTATAAAAAAAAAAAAGAAGTTTTCAATTTTAATGTAAAATTAATTTTAATAATAATCATCTTATGCATCTGTTTATAAAAACAAATATTTAAAAATAATTTGAAAAATTGTTTTAGTAGCAGTTAATTAGTTTTTAAAAACTAATTACCTATATTTTTTTAAATTTTATAACTATAACCATAAAAATTAAATAGAATATAAAAATATTTAAATTGAACATACAATAGATTCTTTATAAGCTTATTTATAAATATTTAAATAATTAAAAAAACTTTACTTTAAATAATTTTTTTAACATTTTTATTTTATTTATATATTTTAATTATTCACATGCTATAATTTTATATTAAGTTATTTATTTTTTTATAATTAATTTAATTATTTATTTATTATTTAAATAAATAATTTTATTTTTTAATTATAAAAGCCCTTATTTTAACTTTAGTTTTAATAGTTAATATTAAAGCAATATTTTATTTTATTACTTTTTAAATAAAAAGACCTTTTGATAGAGTCTCTGAAGGGGCCTGTATTAATTGAGCCACTGCCTCGTGTCTTGCTAGATTAGATAAGCTAAAGCTAGGTTGCACAGGCTACGGCTGGCAACAGGTGGCCCACAACCACCCCTGCAGGGGCGAAATCTAGTCTTACTAGATTTCCCTACCTAGCAGAAGAATCAATAGAGCATCTTTCTTTCCACCCTCATACTAATCTTCTCACCTTTAAAAACTAATATAATATATTTACAAAATGATCGGCGGGTTTTTTTATCATTTATAAATAAACCATTTGTAACAATTATAAAAGCTTGTTTTAAATTTAATAATTTAAAATCTAGTTTTATATAAATATTTAATAAAATAATTAACTGCAGTATAATAATTAACGTTTAAATTAATTAAAAATTATGGTAATATTTCAATTGAAAAAGCTATGTTTCTTTTTAATATTATTTTATTATATAATGTTCATTTAACTTTTTTTTAATAAACTTTTATTTATTTTTTTATAAGCTAACCTGAGTTATCTACAAAGTTTTTATATAATAAAAAAATAGCTAATATATAAGCTATATTATTTAATTTATAATATTTATTAACTTTTTAATATATTAATTAAAAGCTGAAAAGATTGTTTAAGCTTTTTAATTATAAATTATTTTGTTTTTAAAAATTATTTATAAAAAAAATTATAAATATGAATTAATTTTAATATAAAATAAATAAAACTTTTTCAAACAATAATTATTTTAAATATTTTAAATATTAATAAAAACTTTTTATCTTAATAAAACAAAAAAATCTTTAAACTAAAGACCTTGTTTTTTATTAATTTTTTTTTATTTATTTATAAAAAGCTTTTAAAAAAACAGCATACTACAGGCTTTTTTTTAGTTCATATAACGTTTAAAATCGCAGAAATCATATTAAACTAAAATATTTTTGTACAAAAATATATCGCTCAAGCTATTCTAAGCTTTAAAGTTTTTGTAGCAAATATTGCTATATAAATTACATATAGCATATTTTCTAGGTAAAAATTATTTTATGTTATAATACATGATTTATATTGCTTTATACATTTTTTTTTGTTAAACTTATATTAAAATATTTCTTTAAACAGTATTTAAAACTTTCAAACTTTGTTTAGGTTTATTATTTTAACTATTTCTTTTTTAAACAATTTTATTTTTATATATATATTAATTATAAAACTGCTTATTTATTCAATAATTTTAAAAATCTTTCCATCTTTTTGATCATAGTTTTAATAGATTGTTTATATATATACGCTTGTTTTAGCTTGCATTTATTTTTTCCATTTTACTTTAGTTTACTACGTCTTTAAATACTATCTATAATGTTTCATATAGTTTATTTTGTTAATAAAACGTTTATTTTTAATTAAATAAATAAGTTTTTATAAAATTAAACTATTTTTAATTATTAAAAGTTAAATAATATTATTTAAATAAATTATTATAATAAATATTAATATATTATGATTTTTTTATGATTATATTAAAAATTTTAGCTTGTAATTTTCTAGCTTAAATAAAAAGCTGCCAAAAATATTTTATATATATATATATATATTTTTATTGGTTTTTTAATTAATTAATTAATTAATAAGCGGTTTATGTTTTAATCATCAATATTTTGAAGCTATTTTATAATATTTAATTATTTTAGGTTTAAAAAACAACTTTTTAAGCTTTTCTTTGAAGCCAAGCAGCTTTATATTAAATAAGAAGCTTTATTTTATTTTATATTATTATTTTATTTTTTATATTTAAGCTGAAAAGCTTTTTCTAGCTCATAGTTCATTTTTCTTTTTGATATTTAGTTGTTTTTTAATGTAAAAATCTTTTAAAAATTTATAGGATTTTATAATTAAATCTTATAAGTGCTGCTTTTAATAATATATTTTTAACAGTTTTTATTTTTAATTGTTGTTTTATTAATTTAATTAAAAATATTTTTGTAAAAAGTAAAAATAATAAAAGCATTTTTAAGCTTTTATGCCGCTATAAGTTTAATATTTTATATATTTGAGATAATAAAAGATTTAAAACCTTAAATTTTATTTTAATTAGTTATTTAATAAAAGCTTTATTAATTTTAATTGTTATTTTTTGGTTTTTTAAACAAAACGGTTTTTAATAAATTTGATATTTTATATAATAATTATTTTATTTAATTAAAAATTTGATTTACAAAATAAATTAAACGCTTAATAACTTATAACATATTTTATATAAATATAAACTTTAGTTTTATATTTTTATTCATTATATTTAACAAGTTTATCTGTTTTTATTAATTAAGATTTATATTTATATAGATATATCCTGTTTTAATTAAAACATAAATAGCTTGTTAATCTTTTAACACGTTTTAAAAATATTAAAAGAATAAATATTTATAGTAGTTTTTTAAAATATAAAAAAATATGTTATAACTTTTTACAGCAGAACGGCTTTTATTATACACCTAGACTGCTGCTTTAACAGTTTTTAACTCAGGCTTTTTTAAAAGTTCTGGTTTTTTTAGCATTTTAATAATTTAATTAATATCTTTTTAGCTAGCACGTTTAACGCGCTGTTTAATTTAAAAATTTAATAAATATTGGTTTGTTGTTAATTTTTAATATTTAATTTAACGCTTATGTTTTATTAAACTTTTAGTAATAATTATTTTTTTATTATTATTTTAGATTTTATATGTTAAAAGCTTGAATTGTTTTCTTATTTAACATTTAAATTTATAGTTAAATTACAGATTATTGTTTTAGTTTTAGTTAAAAAATCTACGATGCAATTATATTATTACATTTTATTTAATAATAAATATTTAATTTTCATTTCTTATGTTTTTAACAATAATTAACCAGATTTTAATAAATGTATTAAAACAAATATACTATGCGTTGTTTTAAACATTCTTTATTAATTCTTTGAACGATGTATTTCAGCATAGTTTTTATATTTAATTTATAATATTTTTTACATTTTTATATTTTTGCTTTTATATATAAGCATTTATAAAACGGTTTGTTTTTAATAATATGATTTAAAATACTATAGATTTTGAAAACTTAGTTATAGCTTTCTAAGGTTTTTTATAAAATAATATAAATATTTAAAAGTTTTAAACATAGTTATAACGTTTAAATTTATAACGTTTGTTCAACCAAAATTAAAAAAATTACACAAATTAATTAATTATATATGGTTTAAATAAATAAAAATAAGCTTATATATAAAAAACTTACTTATATTATTTAAATAAATTAATAATAATTATATTATTTTTGTACTTTTTATATTTTTTATATAATTAATTATTTAATATTATATTTTATTTTTATTTAGACAAGCTTTTAAGATCATATTTATATAAAATGTGTTTATTAAAGCTATGTTTTTAAAACTATATTTATAAACTGTTTTTATTAAATATATTAAATCTTTTATATATAATTAATATATTATTTTTAAAAATAAAAATTATATCGTTTTTATTTAAACTACTTTTTTATAATAAATAATTATAAATAAAACAAGTTTTAAAAATAATTTATTATTTATTAATATATTTTTAAAAATATTCAATGTTTAAATTTTAAAATAATAAATATTTTCATAATATTAACAAAACTTTAAAAAAATAAAGTTAATTCTTATAAAATTTCTTGTAATATTAAATTATTTATCAGAGTAATTTTTCCTGCTGTTAGCTTTATTATTATGTTTTTTTTTAAAATCTTAATTGTTTGAACATTGTTTATTTTTAGTTATTAACAGCTTATTTACGCGATTTTTAATATATAGTTGTTTAATATGCTTTAATTTAATTAACTTTTTGTTTTTAAAGCTGTGAGATATTTTTTAATTAGTTTTGTTTATAAGAGCTAGCTAAAATTTTATATATTTTTTAAACCTTTATTTATTAATATTATTAATATTAACTTTATTTTAGCATGATTATTTATTTATTAATTTATTTATATAATTATTTTAATTTTATAGGTTAATTTATTTAATTTTCTGCCACGCTAAGCTTTTTATGTTTCATTATTTAATGTAATAAAAATAGTGATTAATTTTTGAAGCTTTATATTTTAGTAAATCTTAAAATCTTTAAAAAGCTTTTTATATTTATTACATAATATAATCCTTTTTTTTAGAAGTTCTTTTTTATTATTTTTCCAATTTAATACTACTTTAATTTAAACCTTGTTTTTTATAAAAAGCTTGAAAAAAAGTTTAAATATAAATATTTTTTAAATTAAAAAACAACACTAAAAACAAAAGATTATAAATAAGCTGTTTATTATTTTTAAATGGTTTGCTAGTTTTAATGTTTTTAATTTAATATATTTAAAAACTTAAGCATATTTTTTTAAAATTATTATTTAAGCTTATAAAACTAAAAAACCTAGTTAATTATAAAAAACAACCATAGTTCCTTAAATTATTTATTTTTTATTTTTATTTATTATACCTATAACCTTTATATATTAATTTTAATAGTTTCTTTATTTATTTATATAATATTAAATATTTAATAAATTCAGCTAAGCCTGCGTTAGATAATATTATAATTTTTCATAATTTTTGAAAATATTTAAAATTAATTTATTAAGTTATAAGTTTAAAACTTTCATTTTTATATATTTTTATAAGTTTAAAAATTGTTTTATTGTTTATTTAAAAATTAGTTTAATATAAACTAAACATATTGCTTTTAATATATTTAAATTTATAATATTTTAAAAATTTGATTTTTAGCATACATTTTGAATTTTTAAACTAATATAATTAATTTATTAAACTTTGTAAAATATGAAGCTTAATTTAATTAATTTGTAACATAAAAAATACATTTTTAAGGTCTAATAATTAAATCAAATCATTATTTTCAATATAAAATAAACAAAAATAAAAAAAGAAAATTTTGATTTTACAAGCTTTAACATAAAAATAGTTTTTATAATAAAAAACGCAGGATAAATAAATAAACGAAGCTCATAACTATCATAAAAAAATAAAGAAATTATATAAAAACAATAAAATTAAAACTATTAATGTATATAAGACCATTAATTTAAGCTTATAATAATAATTTATTTAATTAAATTATATTATCTAAAAAATCGGTCTAGCCAGCTTATATATACTGCTTAAAAAACATTATATTTTTTTTGCCTCATGTTTAGTTTGTTTAAAAAAGTTAAGCTGATATAAACAGGACCGCTTATTTTAACAGGTACTAATTTAGCTACAGGGCTTACGGCAGCACTTGGGCTGTGATCACCCGCCTTCTGCTATAGCTATTTATTTTATTGTGATAAATATTTATTTAAATAATCATAGCTAGTTGTTTATTCTTTCTCTTAAAACTATTTTTATACTTTCTTTTCTTTTATATAATAATTATTTTTTTATATATTGCTTTTAAAAAAAATAGTTCTAAAAAATAACTTTTTAAGCATTTTTTATTTTATAAGAAGTTTTTTTATAAAGTTATTTTAATATATTGTATTTTTTAAGTAAGTTTTTAATTAATTAATGTTATCTTATGATATTATATCTGTAAATATAACATATAATATTTTATCTTTATAATTTTAAAATATACAGTTATTATTTATTTGAAAAAATATTTTTATAAAAATATTTAAATTATAATTTTTCAACAAATTAATTTTTAATTTTAAACATATTATTATAATAAATATCAAACCTCTTCTGTTGTTTTTTAAATTTTTTTAATTGTTTATGTTTAGTCTTATAGCTTTATTTATTTATTTATAAAAATCTTTTATATATATATTTATGTTTTATCGAAGTTTTTTTATTTTTATTATTTATTTAATTAGCTAAAATTAATGCTTTTGTTAATTTGTTTAATAATTAATATTCTTATTATAATAAAATTTAAAATGTTTTTAAACTTTATAAATAATTATTTTTTTTATGTTTTATAAGTATTTTATTTTTAAAACTTTTTCTTAAAACTATTTTTAACACAGGCAGAAAAGGGGGGGCTTTTTATTTAGCTAGCAGAGCTAGCTAAATAAAGATTATATAGCTTAAATAAAATAACGTAGCTTAAAAAGCTTTTAGTCTCTGCAGAACTAAAAGCTTTTATTTAATTTATATTATATTTTTATAGCTTTAATATTATATTATTTTTAATAAACTATATTAAATAATACAGTAAGTTTTATAATTACATGGTTTTATATTTTAGTTTTTTTTATAGCGGCAGATAAAGCACGCTTAGCTTTTTAATGTTTGCGTGTATTTAATTTTTAATATAGCTTTTTTTTGTATTTTAAGCAGCGCTGTTTATGAAAAAAATAAAATTGCTAATTTTTAAGCTTAACTATTGCTAATAAAATCTATTAAAATTTATTTGATTTATAAATTTAATAATTAACCATTTAATATATTTTACGTTAATTAATTAATTTTTTAATTTATTAGCAGCTATATTTAACGTTATATTATATTTTAAACAGTTTTACTAGCTGTTTATGTATTACTAGATTTAGCTATTAATATATTAAAATAATTTTTTGTTTTTTCAAACTTTAATTATTTTAATACTAAATATTTAACAACTATAATATTACGATTTGCTGTTTTTATAAGCTTTAATTAACATTATATTTAAATAATAAAAATTATAACTTATAATTAACACTAGTTTTATTTTTTTAAAAAGCCTGCGTTAAGTTTTTCAATAAGCACGCAGGTTTTTAATATAGTCTGATTATATTTTTATTTTAATTTTAATTTTAAAATTTAATTTTGTTTTAAAACGTATATATAAATATAAATTTATTAAACAGCTAATAATATTTATTAGTTTAATTATAAAATTATATAATTTATATATATTTACTTTATTATTAATATTAATATAAATTTTAACTATTAATTTATATAAACTTAATAATTATTAATATATTAAAATATAAAACTAACTTAGAATTTTTAACATTTAAAAATTTAAAATACTTTTAATAATTAAAAACTTAACTTTAAATCTTATAAAAGCTAAAAAATTTTACTTTTAAAATAATTAAACTTAAACTATTAATTTTAAAATAATATAAAAAACGCTATTTTTATTAATAAAACTTAAGTTTATTAAATTAAAGTTTTTGCTTTATATAAAATTAAAAACTAAAACTATAAATATTAAATATTTTATATTAAAAACAAATATAGTTTAAAATAAGTTTAATAACAAGTTTAAATTAAATAATAATAAAAGTTTTAAGTTTATTATTTAAATTTGTTTAAAAATAATATAAAATTAATAAAAATTTAACAAAAACTTTAAAATTATTGCTTAATTTAAAGCTAAAAAAGCAACATTTAATAATTATAACAGTTTTTAATTTTTTAAAAAAATAAATAGTTTTAAAACTATATCGTTAAAATATAAATAAATTGCTATAATAATAACAATTTAAGCTATAAAATTAACAGGTAAAATTTAAATAAAATAGGCAAGCTTTTAAATTATTTATTTTAGCTATAAATCTTTTATAGAATTAATACAACAAATTAAAAAATAATATAATTAAAATAAAAAATCTTGCTAAAAATATTAAAGCAGCAAAAACAGTTGATTAATGAATATAATAATTAAATAACGTTAAAATAACGGCCGATATAAGGATTTTAGTTTTTAAAGCATTTTATTACGCCGTTAATTAGTTATTTAAAGCTGCATTAAATATAATTAAATATATAACAGCACTGGCTGTTTAACTTTAATATTTTAATTATTAATACTTAATTAAAGCAATATTAGTATTAAAACTATTATTTAAATCGTTTATTTTAATATTTTTAATAGAATTAATATAAGTTTTAATAGTAGCCCTAGTACTTGTTATTCCGATAGTCTGTTTTAAAATATAAGCTGTATACCTGTTAATAAAAGCTTTATTTATTAAAACAGTACAGCAACAAATAAAGTTTTTTATTTTATATTAATTTAAATATATATTTATAACATTTTTATAATAACATTTTTAAAACTATAATATTTAACAAATAATAAAACTTATTAAAACTATTTTTATAAAAAATAATTTTAATAATTTAAATAGCTTAAATATAAACTAAAAAAAAAGTAAAAAAAAACGTTAATAAAGATTTTTAATTAAAAAGTTAAAATAGCAAAAATAATTATAAATATAAACAAAAAATTAAAAAAAATATTAAACGTTTAACAGCTTTATTTTTTGTTATATAATAATTATATAAAGCAAGCTAATATTAACGTGTTTAATTTAAATAAAAAACAGAAATAATATAAAATAATAGCTAATAAAAATAGGCTTATTTTTGTTAATATATTTTATTTTATAAAAGAAATTAATTTATTTTTAAAAATTTAAAAATAGTAGAGAAAAATGTTTAATAAATTTTAATTATATTTTAAACATTATTAAAAAAGTAGCAGTTTTATAATAAAATAATAAACTAATTATTAATTAACGATTTAAGCTTAAAATTTAAATATTAAATATTATTTTAAATAAAATAACTGTTTAATTTAATATATAACCTGCTGTAATAATAAAACGTTTTATTTAAATTAAATTATTATTAAAAATATTATATAATAAAATATTATTTTTATTATGTTTATATAAAAAATTAAAATATATTTAAGTTATAAAAACTTTAAACGTTAATAATAAAATTAATATAATATTATAATTATAATATAAACTAATATAAAGTTTAAAATTAAATACTATTTATTAACACATAATATAAAAAATATTTTAATTAAATATATAATTTAAGTTACTAAAATAAAGCTTTTATTAATAGCAGCAGCAAAAAATAAATATTTATAAGTTAAAAAATAATTAAAACTATAATAAAAGTTTAATAATTAAAAAATAAGCGGTAAAAAGCGTAAATTAAAACAAAAATAAAATAAAATAATATAATAAAATAAAAAAAGCCGTAAGCTTAAATTAAAATAGAAATAATAAAAAGAAAAACGGCTAAAATAAATATAAAAATAAATATAATCGCTATTAAAAAAGTGTGTTAATATAATTAAATTAGATTTGTTTATATTAAACATAAAATTATTTTATATTTTGTTTAATTTTAAATTAAACAGTGATAAAATATTTATTATAATTAATTATAGCTAATTATATAAATATTACAATTAAAGTTTTAATTTGGCGTATAACTAAAGTTAATATATTATATGTTATATTAAACGTTTAACTAAATATATTTAAACTATATTATTTTTAATTAAATATATTTATAAGTTATATAATATATTGTTTATATTATATAATATATTATTTTAATCTTTATATAAATATAATTATTTTAATATTATATTAAAAATTATATAAAATTATTATTTTTTAAAAAATTAGTTAAAAATATTATAATAAATCAAATTATAAGTTTCAAACTAAATAATAAATTAATTATATTATTAGGTTAAAAATATTTAATAAAATATATAATTTTAAAACAACAAAATAAAAACAGTAATTCTTGATATTTTAAAATTATAATTTAAAAATTTATTAATTGCAAAAATATTATTACAGGCTTAAATATAAGCTATATTTGTTTAATAATAATAAAGCAATTATTAAACAAATTTAAATATATTTTAAAAATAAACAGGCCAGATTTAAACACATTAGAAATAATTAAATTAAATATAAATAAGAAGCTATATAAAAATTTTATATATTAAGCCATAATAATTATAAATTTTTATAATTATTAAATTTTTAATACAGGTTAAATTATAAAAAAAAAATATTAAAATATTATTAAACAGCAATTTTTAAATATTTATAATATATTAATTAATTATAGTTTAAATATAATTATTTTTATAAATGTTAAAAATTTTAAAATATTTTTTAAATGTTTTTAAAGCAAATCTATATATATATAAAATAATTTTAATATAAAAATTATTTTAGCATTTAAAATATTAATATTAATATTAACTAAATATAAACTATTATTAAAAAATAAAATTTTATATTTCAGTTATTATAAAAAATAATATAGCAGTTTTAATTAAATTTATAACTTTTACAAGCATAATAATAATTAATTTATTTTTAAAACTAAAACTATTTTTAAAAATATTTAAATAAATATAACTTAAAATAATTATTTTAAAAAAAGTATTAAAAATATATAAAAAATCTTTAAAAGCTATAATAATAACTTTAAGTTTAACAGCAGCTAAAGCTATAAATATAATTAATTTATTATTATTTAATACTAGCTTATTATTTAATATGTTTTATAATATTACATTAAATATAAATTTTAGTATTTTTATATCTAAAATAAAATATATATTTTAATAAATTTAAATTATTAAATATATATTTATTAATAGATTTTATATAAATAACTTTTATTATTGCAGCTATTATTATTAATACGTATTAAAATTATAAGATGATTTAACATTTAAACTTAACCGTAATAAAAATTAACGCGATAATTAAAATAATTAGAACGTTGAAATAATATAGAATCTTTTTAAAAAGCTTTTTTTTTAATAAAGTTTTTAATATAATAAACGCGGCAGATAAAATTAACATAATTAACGCGCTTGTAGCAAAAGCTGGTAAATAGTTAAATAAAGCTTTAAAGCTTAAAATTTAACAAATTTTATTAATATTAAATATAAAAAAGCCTAGTAAAAAAAACAAAGTTAAAGCTTTAAATAAACAGTTTATTTATATAAAAAAATATTATAGCTTGAGAAATTTTTAAATTTTTAAAAGAAATATTTAATATTTAATAAAACTAAAATATTATTAATATATTAAAAAAAACAAATAAAAATCTTTTTAATAAACAATTAATAATAAATAAAACTAAACTTTTAATTATATTTTTTAATATATATTATTAAAAACAATTAATATAATATTTAATAGATTTTATAAATAAAATAAAATAAAATAAATTAACAGTTTTTTTTATTTATATATTTAATTTTTATTATACAGCTTATATATAAAAAAACTAACTTATATTTAATAGTTAATTTAAAAGTTTTAAATAAAATTGCTGTTTTAAATAACTATTTATTATTATTATAATCTATAGTTATTATATTAATTAAAAAAAATATTTAATTATAATAAACATAACTGTATTTTTTATTAATTTATAGTTTATTTTAACTATTAGAAGCGATTTATAATAATAAGTTTTAAAACCTAAAGCGATTAATAATAGCTTTAATAAAATTTCGCCATATATTTATATATTTAATGTTTTATAAATAAGTTGCTTTATTTTTAAAAACATTATTATAAAAGTTTTATTAATAATATTATTATTTTTTAAATATTAAAACAGACTATTTAGCTTATTTATATAATATTTTTATACTGTTTAATAAAAAAGAATTTTTTGTTTTTAAAAATAATTTTATTATATATTTTTTATAAAACTTTTAAGTTTTTAAATCAACGTTTTAAATATATTAATAATAGAAAAACAGCTAGTAATATTTAAAAACTTTAGATTTTTAAATTAATTAAAAGCTTTAAAGCTATATTTAAAAAATATAAGATTTTTTTATATATTGTTGCTATGTTATATTAAAATTATAAAACTTTTATAAAAACGTAAAATAAAACCATATAAAGTTAATAATAGTAGCAAACGTTAAATATATTATTAGTTTATATATATTAAACTAATTATAGCTAAAATAAAATTATTTAAAGCTTTTTAAAACTTATTTTATTTATATATTATATTTTATTATTATAATTTTATAAAATATTATATAAATAAATAAATAGCTTATTAAAAAAAGCTTTAAAATAATATTGTTTTATATTAAAAATAAATATATATAAAAACTAGAATTAATAATTCTAAATATATAAATATTATTAGTAATATTTTTAAATCGTTATATATTATATTTAAAAATAAAATACGGACTTTTAAACTAAAAATAGCATATATAATTTAAATATATTAACGTTTATAAACTATAATTAAAGCTTTAATTAATTTAATAGTTTTTTATAAATTATTTAGTTATAAAAATATATTAAATTAAATCAAGTTTAATAATAGATTTATAAACTATATAAATAAACGTTTAGTTAACACGTTTATATATTTATTATAGTACAGATTATAAATATATTATATATTAAAAAGCTAAACTTTGTTTTAAATATATTTAGCCGATAAAAAACATTATTAACTTAATTAAAATTAAAAAAAATAGTCTAAATAAATAAAAACTAGTATTAAATAATATATAAATAATATATTTAAAAGTTATAATAAAAAAATAATCTAAGCTGAAATTATAACAAACTATGCTAAAAACTTTAAATATTAAAAAGTTCTAAAATTAATTTATAAAAGCAATAAAAATATTGCGAATTTTTTAAGCTTAAGTATTTTTTATAATTATAAATAATTTATTATATAACGTTAACCAGAAAAATAAGAATAAATTATATATATTTAAAAATAAAAGTTAAATTTTTAGCAATAATATATAATAATAAGTATTAATTTAATAAACAGCATATAATAAAAAACAAAAGCTTTATATAATTAAATTAAAAACTTTTAAAATAAAAAATATATAAATTATTACAACAAATATAAGTTATATAATACTAGCAGAAAAACCTATATAGTAATTATTAACCTATTTAATTAAAAAATATTAAGCTAATAAAAATAATTATTATAAACTTTATTCTAAGCTTATTTAAAATCTTATTTTTAGCTATATTATAATAATTAAAAAATTAAACTATTATAATATATTAATAATAATAATATACGCTATATTAAAACATTTATTATTTATATTTAATAATAAAAATATTCTGTTAAAAATTAAGCAAAAATATTAGCTAAGCAATTTCTATTATTTAATTAAAGCGTATTAAGCGGCATTATTTCTTATTAAAATTTCAAGTTTATTTTTAAATTTTAAACAGAGCTTTAAAAAGCTATAAAAGCAAAACTTTTAATAACAACTTTTTATTATTTATAAAATAATACATTATTTAAACAAAAAATTAAACAATATAAATGGTTATTTAATATTATATATATATATATTTAAACTGTAAATAAATAAATATATTGTTATTTTTATAATAAGATTTAAATAAAATGTATTTAAAACTTATTAAATTATTAACTTATAAACAGCTTTTTAAATTTTAATTATTTAAATTAAATAAAGTTTTTGTTGAATAGGCTCTGTACATGCGATGCATATACTGTTCACGCGTGAAACAGAATATAACTTCTTGTTATATAATGTTTATTATGCTTAATTATTTTATTTAAGTAATTATTATATATAGTATTATTTTAAATTTTATATAAGAATTCTGCTAGCATATAATTTATTAAAATAATAATAATAATATAGCCTGTTTTATATATAAAGCATATATACTATATATATATATATAATATATATATTATATATTTATATAAAATATATATTTATATAATAGCTATAAATAATTATAATTAATTACTATAGTTTTAATATTAGTTTTTTTTTTATTAGTTATAGTTTTTATTTATATATTATTTTTGCTTATATATAATTGTTTATATATATATAGTTGCTTGTATATATATAATTGCTTTTTTATATAAAGTTTTCTGTTTATACGCAGCTTTTAATTTATATATGCTTTATATAACTACTGCTTAGTACTTAAGCTTAGGCTTAAAATTATTAGCGTGTTTTCTGCTGCTTAAATATATATACAGCTTTATTTATAGCTAACTTTTTGTTCTGCTGTTCTATTTGTTTTTATATATATATATATATATTTATAGTAGCTTTTTTTTTATATAATATAAATGCTAATTTTTAAAAACTACAGTATTAATAATAATAATAATAATAATAATATCTGCTGCTGCTTCTGCTGCTGCTGCTGCTGTTTTTATGCTATTTATTTGCTTTTGTTTTTATTTTGCGTTTTTTTTAATAAAAAATATTTTATAGTTTATAAACTTTATTTATATAAAAAAATAACTAAATAAAAGTTTATTATTTTTTATAAAAACTTAAACTTATTAAGCTTTAATATAATTTTTATAAATTAATATATATAATGTTTTTTTAAATAAATAATTATTTATATGTTTTTATTTTTTTTATTAATTAGTTTTTATATATAATAAAATATTTAAAATATTATTACTACTATTTTTTTATAATATTTTATTTTAAATAATAGTTTTAAACGTTTTTATAAACGTTTAAATTAAATTTATTTGTTATAAAAGCTATTTTTAAGCTTTTTAATTTAAAAATAAAAACTTAATATTTAAAAATATATATAAATAAACTATATAATAACTGCTGTTATAATTAAAAAGCTTTATTTAGCTTATATTATTAAGTTTTTAATTTTTAAAAAATATTTATGTTTTTATATTTAATATTTATATAAAACGTAATATTTTAATTATAGCTAAAAAAATAAAAATAAATAAATTTGCTTTTTTGCTTTTTTTTATGTTTTGCTTTTTTTATATAAATAACATAAAAATAAAAGTGTAGCTTGTATATAGTTTTTTTTATGCGTAAAAAAAAAAAATAATTAATTATTATATATAAATAAAAAATATAAAGCTTAAAGTTTATTATATTAGTTTATTTATAAACTGTAAACCTTTAAGCTTTATTAGTTTTAATTAAAATTAAACTTAAAATATATAACAGCTAACTATTATATATATTACTATTATACTATTAAAGCTTGTTTTTAAAAAGTCAGGTTTTTAATAATAATTATATATTTTTTATATAAATAAAATAAAGTTTAAGCTGTTATTATATAAAAAAAAAAATAAAAATATTTAAAAAAAAATAATAAAAATAGCAAGGTTTAAAGTTTATAATGTTTTTTATAAACTTTCAACTTTATAAGCTTTAATTAAAAATTAAACCTAGGTTATATAATAATTAAATATAATATATATTATTACTATATTATTAAAGCTTGTTTTTTTAAAAAGTTAGGTCTTTAGTTATGGTTATATTTTTTATTATATAATAAAATAAAGTTTGCATTATTATTATATAAAAAAGTAGCATTTATTATTATATAAACTCTGCTTTTTTATTATGTTTATTTTTTAGTTTATTTTATATATGTTTTAATTTATATAATTAGTTTGTTTATAAATACTAGGTTTTTAAAGCTTAGTTTAGCTTTTATTTAATAAATATATCTGCTAAGTTATTAGTACTGTTAATTTATTATTTTTAAAATTTTCTTTTTTATACGATTTTAAAACTATATAATATTTATTATTAAACACTTTTTTATATTATGTTTAATTTAATTAAACAGTTATATAATAATTTTAAATTTAAATATAAAACTGCTAAAACTAAAAAAACGTTTAAAATAGCTAAAATTTTTTAAATTATTATATATAAAGCTATCGCACTATTAAATTTCTTAATTATATTATACAGCTTATTTATTAAAACATTTCAGGTAATTTTTTATATTTATTAAAGTTTTAATATATAATATTTCTAATTATTTTAAAACTTAATTTTATTTTTATATAATGCTTTATTATTAATATAATAAAAATCTAAGCTAAAACTTATATTAATATTATTTATAAAAATCTGTTAATAGAAATAAATAGTTTTATATATATTAAGTTTAATAGTATAAAAATTAAACTTTATTTCAAATTATTTATTTATTATTAGATTTTTAGTTTAAGTTTTTAATATTATTTAAAACTAGATTAATTATTTAAGCAGCTATTAATAAATTAAATAAAGCTTCTGGTTAATATATACTGCTAATATAAGTTTTTTAGCCTGCTATAAAATATAGTTTTAAACAGTTTTTATTATATAAAAATTAATTTAAGCTAATTATTTGCTTTATTTTTTTATATTAAAATTATATTTTTTTATATAACAATATAATTTAGCTGTTATTAAATTTAATTAAATATTTTAATTAAAATATTTTTTAGCTTTATATAAAAATTAGCTTATTTTAGTTTATATTTTTTTTAAAAAATTTAATATAATAAAACTAAATATATTGTTTATTTATAAATTAATAATATTAAAGTTTTTAGTTATTTTATTATATATAAAAATATAAATTATATATAAATATAAATATATTTAATTATTTTTAATAGTACTAATAATAAGTTTTAAACTAATATAGTTTTAACTCTGCTAGTTTATATAGCGGTTGTATAATTTTTAAAATTATTTTTTTAAAATATTTTAGCTTAAATTTATTAAATAATTATATAAAATTTTTTTTTGCTAGCTTGTTTTTTAGTTATATATACGTTTATATAATATTTTAAAATTTGTTTAAAGTATTATAATTATAGATTAATAAAAATCTAAATATTAGCAGCAGTTTTTAGCTTATTTATTAAATAATTAAAAATTATATAAATATTGTGTTTTTTTCGGCGTTGTTATATTTTTATATAATAAGTTTTAATTTTTTATATAGTTAAGTTATTTTTTTTTATTTTTTATATAAGTTTAAACTTAAAAATTCAAGCTTTATTATATTTAGATTTGATATATTTAACAAATTAAAATATTTTTTATATAATAAAGTTGTTAATTTTAATTATGTTTGATTTTTTAAATAATATTTCTTGTGTAATAATTATGCTGTTTTTCTAAAGCTTTATTATTAAAATATATGCTTGCTGTGCTTTTGCTGTTATAAAAATATTATCAAGCTTTTATATAAATATAACTTATATATTAGCATTTATAATAGTATTTTTTTTTTAGTCTGCTATGTTTTTATATAATAAATAATTAAATATTTTAAAATATTTTTTTATTAGTTTATTATTTATTTATTATATAATAATATAATTTAACTTAAATATATTAAAATTATATTAAGCTATTAATTAAGTTAACAATTATATAAGATTTTTAATTAATTAGATTTTATACAGCTTTTGCTAATTTTTTTTTTTTTTATATTAAAACTTTGCTTTTTAAAAATAGCGAAAATATATTATATATAATTAAGCTATTGCGTTTATTAATTATATAGTTGATTTTAACTTTAGCCCGTTTTTTACGCAATATTTTAATAGCTTTTTTTATTGCTTCTGCTTTTTATATAATATTTAATAAAAAAAGTAAATTTTAGTTAATTTTAAAGTATGCTTTAAATATTAACAAAATAAATATTAATCCGTTTAAACTTATAATATTATTTAAAGTTTTAATTATTATTTATAAAATTAATTTCTGTTTTATATAATATTTAATTTTTATTTTTAATATATTATATATACAGCATAATAGTTTATATGTTTATTTAATTTTCTTTATTATTAAATAAGCTTTAATAAGCATTATATAATATTATATATTAATTATTTTTACTTAGTTTTAAAAATTTTTGTAAAAATTTATATTTAAGTTATATGTAATATAATTAAAAAGTTTTTAATATATATTAATTTAATATTTATATAATGTTTTTAAATATTATATATAAATATAAATTTTAAAAATATTGCGGCCTGAAATAATATTATAATATTAATAATATAAAGTATTTATTTATTGTTTATTTATATAATATTAATTATAACTTTATAATTAAAATTATAATTATTTTTAATTAAAAACTTAAAACGTTTTAATATTTAATTATATAATTAGCAGTAATAATAGAACTTTTAGATTTTTTTATTATTAAATAGTTTATATTATATTTTATATAATTTAAAAGCTTATATAGTTTTTTATATAAAAATATTTAAAGCAGAAATATAAACGTTTTAGTTTTATTTTAATAAAATATGTTTTAACTTTTAAAAGCTTATATTAAAAATAAATGTTTTTATTTATATTTAATAAATATAATTTTTTGTTTTATTATATAATAACGTTTTTTATATTATTAAAATAAGCTTATAAATACTTTACATTTTTAAAAAAATAAAAACAGTGTTAAAATATTTAAAATATAAAATATTATTATATTAAAAGCGGTTTTTATTTTAACTATTTTAATTAATATAATAGTTTTTTATTTTTGAATTATATAAAAACAGTTTTTTTATTTATTTAGCTTATATATAAAAATTTATTTAAATATATACTTTTAATTATATTTTATTTGTTATTAAATAATTAAAAACATTTATATTTTATAGTTTATTTTAATATTTTATATAATATTAGTTGTTTAATATAAATTAATTAAATAGAACATTTATTTTTAATTTTAAATATTTTTTTATTATATAATATATAAATATATTATTTATTAACAACTAAGTTAATTATATATTTTTTTATTATTAATTTTTTTTATTATTATTTAAGTCTGGCTTAAAATATTTTTTATATTTTATAAAATATATTAAAAATTATTAAGCAATAAAAACAGTTAAAAATTATTTTATATAAATTAAAATATATACTTTTGCCCAGGCTTTTTTTAAAATATATAGTTTATTAATTAGCAGCTTGTTTTTTATATATAAAATATTTTTATTTATATAAACGCTATAATAAAGCTATTTTTTAAGTTGTAAAAAGTTCTATTATATATTAAACTAGCTTAAAAGTTTGCATATATTTTTAAATTGAAAAGCTTTTATTTAATTGCTTTAGTTATATTTTTAATTAATAAAATAAACGTTATTTATTTTTTATATAAAATGTTTTGTTTTATTTTTATTTCTAACTTGCAAACATATTTTTAAATCAGCAAAAAAGCTTTTATATATAAGTTTTTAAAATATAAAAGCTATTATTAATTTTAATATACTTTAGCATGCTTATATAATAATTATATTTAATTAGATTTTATTTTAATAGTTTATTTTTAAAACTTAATATATTTTTATTTGTTTAATAATTATTAAATTTAATGCTTTATATATGGCAGGATTTAAATTGTTTTATTTTATTTATATAAAAATAATATTAAGTTAATCCGCTTAATATTAACTATAATTTATATTTATATTAAAATAAATATTTATTATACGATAGATTTTATTTTAAGTTTTATTTAATTTAATATTATATATATAAAATTTTTAGCCAGACTTTTAATATAATTAGAAATATAATATAATATTAGTTTTTATTATTTTAAATTATTAATATAAGCTAATAAATAGCTATGCTTTATTATATAATAAATTATATAGTTTATTAAAATAGTTTTTTTTTTTTATATTTTTAAAAATAGCATATTTATTAAAAAATATATTTTTATTTTATATGTTTTAAAAAAAATAAATTAAAAACATATTTATTATAGTTAGGTTAAACGTTATATATATATATAATAATTATTTAAAAGTTTATAAAAATAATATATAATAAAATATTTATAAAATAATTAAAAATTTAGTTTATATTTTATAAATATTATATGTTTATTTATTAAATTAAAAGTATATTTATATTTAATTATTAATTATATAAATAATTTATTAGTTTTTTTTTAAAGTTTAAAAACATATATTAAGTATTAGTTTTAGTTATAATATATTAAATAATATTTTAAGCTATAAAATGTTTATATTATTTATATTTATATAAAACTGTTAATTTAAAATAAATAAATTAAATGTTTATATAAATACTAATATAAATATAAACAAAAAACGTTTTAGTTTATTTAGCATATATTATTTTTATACGATTTATATAAGCTTAACTGCTTATATAAAGCTGTTGTTGCTACTAAATCATATGTTTTTTTTATTTAATATATTAAGCAGTTTTTGCTAAATTAGCTTATAAAATTAGTTTTATATTTTATATGTTTATAATTTAAAATTTTTAACATATAATTTTTATAATAGCTAGCTGGTTATATTTAAATATTTATATTTTAAAATATAACAGGCTGCTTATATATTAAATATAATCGGAGTTATAGTTATAATATTAAGTTTTTATTTTTAATATTATATATTAACAATATTTTATATAATATGTTTATTAATTTTATAGTTTATTATAATTTTATTATATTATTTAATATTATTGCATGCAATAAAAGTTGTTTTTATTATATAATTGTTTTAAAATTATTATAAAAATATATTAAAAATAAATAAACAAGTTTTAATAATAAGTTAATAAACAAGTTTTTAAAAGTTTATTTATATATTATTTAATTTTTATATAATAAATAATTTTATATAATTATATATTATTACTTTTAAATATTTAATTTTATATTATAACTTTAAAATATAATAAAATATATAAAAATATAAATATTTAAAATTAATTTTTTAAGCTTTTATTATATAAAAATAACTTGTTTATATAAAGCAAAATTTTTAAAATATAATATAAAAACTTATTTAAATTTATTAAACTTTAAGCGCGTTTTATTTTTATTTTTGCTAATTTATAGTTGCGTTTTATAATTATTAATTAATATTAAATAAGCTTTATATATATAATATATATATTATTTATATATAAAATAAAATATATTTTTTATTACATAATATTTATTATGTTTAATTATTTTATTTTAATAATTATTATATATAATATTATTTTAAGTTTTATATAAAAATTCTGCTAGCGTACAACTTATTAAAATAACAGTAATAACATAGCCTGTTTTGCATATAAAGCATACACGCTGTATATATATACGTGATATATATGCCATATGCTTATACAAAATATATATATATATAACAGCTGTGAGTAACTATAACTAATTGCTATAGTTCTAACAGTTTTTATTAATATAAAAGTAAATATAACTATTAAAAATATTTAATTTACATAAGAATATTTTTATAAAAATATAAAATTAGCTATAAATTTTACAGCGGCATATGCTAAATAATACTATAATAATAAATATATATTAATAAAGTTTATTATAAAAATAAAATATATTTAAAGCTTTATTTAAAATATTATTTTTTAAAAAGCTGTTAAAAAGTATTTTTAATAGCGCGTAAAACTATAAAAATTAAAAAAAGTTAATAGATTAGCTTATAAGTTTAAATTGCTAAACACTTTTAATATTTATTTTGTTATTTTAGTTATATATTTATTACTTAAAAATATAAGCAAGAATTTTTTTATTAAAAATATTAATATTAAGCTTAATATTTAAAAATAAAACTTAAAAACTAAAAATAATTTGTTTAAAATTAAAATAATTTTTAAATACTAAATAAATTATATTAAAATAAATTTAATTATTTTATTAAATAAAAAAATACGGTTATAAAAATATCTAATAAAAATTAAAATAGCAACTGCGTAATACTAAAAAACTAATTAAAAAATATTAAAATTAAACAAAAAAATAAACCTCAGCTAAAAAAATTAAAAAAAAGCTGTAGCTAACTTTATAAACAATAAAAAAAAAGTTATATAGTTATTAAAAATAATAACGTTTTATTATAGCTTTAATATTTAATATAGTTAAAAAAAAAAAGCTTTTTATTTAGCTAGCAGAGCTAGTTAAATAAAAATTATATAGCTTAAATAAAGTAATCTAGTTTAAAAAGCTTCTGGTCTTTGCAGGACCAGAAGCTTTTATTTAATCTATATTATACTTTTACAGACTTAATACTATACTGCCCTTAATAAACTATACTAATTTTTTGTTAAAAGTTATTTTTAAAATAATAAATTTTTGCTACTATATTTAAAAAAACAAATCTTTAGTTTAAAATATGTTTTCTAGCATATTTATTTTTAATTTATATTTCTTAATTTAATTTATTAAGCAATAAAAAAAAATTTGCTTTGTTATTTATTTTATAATGCTATTTATTTATTAAATTTAAAGCTTTTAGATTTTTTACTATAGTTTATTTAATTTTAATAGCTTATTTTTTTTTACTTTTTAAAATAAAACAGCTTTTTATTATTAAAAACTTATATATAACATAAATTAATTATTTTATATAGAATTAAATATTTAAAACAAGCTTAAAGTATAATTTTATATCTTTATTATTTTTTACCTGCAAGTTTTTTTGTTTATTAAATATATATAATATTTATATATATATATATTCTGTTTAACTTTAATTATAAATAATTTATTAATATTTTTATTTAAGCTAAGTTATATTGTTAATCATATTGCGTTAATTAACGTTTAAATCTATAATTAAAAGCATAAAAACTTTAAGCTTTAAAAAAGCTTTTATTATATAATTAAACTGCTGTTTAAATTATTTCCAGGTCTAGTTTTAATAATAAGCTGGTTTTATTAATCTATTAGTTCATTTTATTAATTAATTTTTAGCTACCTTGTTTAATACTTTTAATAAGCTTTTAATATAAAATAAAAAACACTTATTATTCATTTTTTTTAATTTTTAAAATTTATAAAAAAATATTTATATATAGTCTAATATAAATAAACTATTATATATTTTTATTTTAAATAATTATAAAACAGCTTATAAATTCATTTTTAAACTTTAACTTATATAATTTTAACTAACCAGCTTTAAAAAACCATGTTTTATAAGCTCTATATATATTATTTATATCTTCTGCTACTTAGTTAAAAAATCAACCTTATTTGCTACCCTGATAAGTGTACTTTTATGCATAGCCTATCATAATCCCTAACCGCAAGTGATTTGCATTTCAATATTATATCTGCCGCCATTAAAAATATACAAGTCGGTCCATATGCTCTGTACGTCTCCCCTGTTTCTATATCTAAACTCTGCCATTATTGAGGTAAAGTCAATGATTTTATTCCTGGCAATAACCGCAACAACAGTAATAATTCTCTGTCCAAGCCTTCCCTGGGCCATCACTGAGAATAGGACTGCAGCCAAGGTCAAGTTATCTGTCTGCAGGTTAAGTCACAAGCTCCAGACTGTTCTGTACGCTAACAAGATTGTTTTTTTTTTTTCTCCTCTAGATGTGCTACTAAAGGATAACATTTCAGGTACTGGTCCTTATTTAGGTGGTATTTTCACCGCATATATCACTATACCTTATAATAATGAGCTGTCTTATCATCACCTCCGAGGGGCAAATCATAATTCCGAAGGAAACATAAAAACTTACTAAGATTAATATAATCCCCAGGTCTGCCAAAGCTAATATTAGGCTTCGTGAATTCAATTCAATATGAGGCACCCTCTTCTACAAAGATGGATACGTCTTAGCCGACAACTCATGGTAGGACTTGCTGTGACAAATCTACAGTTCATAATTTCTCTACGCAATAAGCCACAACTGCAAAGCCTTTCAACCAAGATCGAAGCAATTCCTTCGCGCATATTCCCCCAGCAGTCTTTCTTTCAGATTATACACAGCAGGAGATGGCTGCAGTAATTCAAAAGGAAGGGTAGCAGGACCACTGATATGGATGTTCATACTTATTATTGTAAAAATGTGAATAGAGAGTAGGCACTTGCTATGGTAGGTAGTTTACTGGAAGACCTCCTCAAAGATATTTTCCCTGCTTGATAGTGAATCAAATACCTACTTATATATCCAAGGTACCTAAGTAAGTACATACAGACCATCCACCTGCGGCTTGTGAAACCCCACCTGCTTAAGGCTAGCGTCTCGTCTCTACACAGTCGCGACAACTCAACGGCTACCTAGGTACCTACCTAGGTACTCAGTAATCAGTACGTGTAGGTATTCCCCTACTAGTACCGCAGGTATGTGCTACTGTTGTAGAGGCACTGAAAAGTTATATAGGTAGTATACAGAAGGTACCCACGTAATGTGAGCATGTACTACCTACTTCGTAGTATGCTATGCCTCGGACGGAAAGTGGGGTCGTGACAAGCTGAACCCTTGCCTGGGCCTTCTAGGTGGCGTAGGTTGGACAAGGCAACCACAGTTTGATTAAGCACGTCAGTGGAACACCCAAACAACCGGTACCTACCAGGCAGGTAGAGGGAAAAGGCTTCTAAATCTAGATTTGTCCACTATCCCATGCCCTGTAATTCCTCCCTCCTACGAATCCTACCTCCGTAACCTTGTTCACTGCTCGCCTCTTGTCTGTTTTTTGTTGCTACGGTATTTCTTGCATTTCCGCCGTTGACCGCCTCATTGTCCTTCTATCACTCCTTCCCTCCCTCCCTTTTTGGCCCTTCCTTTTGCCCCTCCCTCAACCGCTGCCACAGATCGAGGCGCACCACTATCTTGGATGACATAGAATGACATAGCAGCGTTGTTCTCGCTGCATGTCTCTCTGCCTCCTGGCGCTACGGCCAAGGGCGCACTGAATTGCCTTTTATTACGTGTTATACAAATACTATAGCGCCCTTTATTCATTATAGACCGAGCGCTATCTATACCCAAAGATACCCAACGCCACACCTCACAACCGCGTAAAACCTGGGGCAGTCATGGGCCTCTTCGGTCAGAAGTCAAAGCTCAAGACGGCACCGCCCGCCATGCGCGTGGAAAAGGTCGTTGTGTCCAGCAAGCCCCGACCGAGCCCGACACCTTCCCACGGCACACGCGCGTCATCCGCCCATTTGTCCCCGGCGACGAACCCATATCCCAAGCCGCGCACACCGCGACCCAAGAGCGCGTCTCCCTACCCCTCGTCTGACGAGCGGCGGATAGAGCGAAAACGCAAGGCTGCCACAAGCGCCCCTTGCGACTCTCCTGTTTTTGGCAACGACACCGAATCCGAAGACGATGATGGTGACCCCTTTCGAAAACGCATGCGGCGGAGCGACGGCCGATTACGTGACCTGAACCGCAAGCTGCGCCATAAGAAGGCATTCAGCGACGGCATCAGGAAATCCAACATCATCCATGCCGCCGACATTGCATCGCGAGCAACCAAGTGTCCAAAGATTCCTGGGGCTAAGGACGAAGAGGTGGCTATTGAGGTGCAGTACCCTTCACGGTGCGCGAGAGAGAGGTAAGCCTCGCTTATTGGGTATGTTTCAATTGTAGTGCTAATATTATGTTCGAGGTATGAGCTTGTGTGGCAAAAGGATAAGATCGATGCGGTCAAGGACATCCTTGCCATTCTCGAGAGCGTGGCCGAGACCTATCTCACTGAAACCGACTCGAAGGTGTTTATCGATCACAACATGAGTTTCAGGAGGCAGATGGAGCGAGCTGTGAGCGAGAAATACCGCGACGTCTCTGCCTTCCGGGCAGCACTCGACAGCTATAACACGAAACTTCTAGAGCTAGTGGAAAACGGTACCGTCGCCAAAAACCTCGACCGCGTCCATCACCTACCCTCTACTCTCGTCTCTTTGATCCTCACACAGGTTTACGATCGTACAGTCGCCCCCAAAGTTGAAATGCTGACGAAATACGATGCTGGAAGCGACAATGTCTACGGGGAGCTACTGCATCCCTTTGTGACCAAGATTCTGGTAGAGCAGACAAAAATGACGTCGGGCCAAGTCTTCATCGATCTCGGGTCAGGGGTTGGGAACGTGGTTCTCCAGGCCGCGCTCGAGATTGGATGTCGCAGCTACGGCTGCGAAATGATGGACAACGCTTGCAACTTGGCCGAGGCGCAAGAAAAAGAGTTCAGGTCGCGTTGTATGCTCTGGGGTGTCGCTCCAGGATGGGTTCAACTCGAACGGGGCGACTTTCGTACAAACTCAAGGATCATCGACAAACTGAAAGAGGCAGATGTCGTGCTTGTAAACAACAAGGCATTCACGTCGACGCTAAATGATGCTCTTATCAATATGTTCCTTGACCTGAAAAAGGGCTGCAAGATTATTTCCCTGAAGTCCTTCGTGCACGATAACAAAACCGCCATCAACGACGTTGCCACGAGCATCCTAGAGGTCGAGCATTATCGGTACCACGAGAATTGGGTGAGTTGGACCGGATCGGATGGCGAGTACTACATCTCCACTAGAAAATAAGATGGGGTCGGGACTACGAGGTATGGGGCTTCTTGCCTTGTCAAGAAGATATGTTAGTGGTTATAGCGTGTACTTTTTACATCATATGGAGAGGATGGGGTTAAACCATGCCCAAGTCGCACACGCATGGCAGGCGCGGGATGCCAACATTGAACAGAATTAGTGAGATAGCGTTGTAGGCACTTACTGTATAGACGACAAAATCGTAGATGATGATACTAGATACAGCCATGATGACGGACGTTTCTCTCCAGTCGGCTCATACTATTATTACCTATGGTTCTTGTTTGGCGATTCATTCTGGAGGTTCAAGGCATCAGCCTCGTGGCCTATTCTCTTCATCCAACGTTCAACAAGCTCCTTGTTCTCAGCCTGCACCTTGGCAGCCTTCTGTACGGTCATATTGAGCTCCATATTTAAAGTGAGGTTATCATCCTGGACATCCTAGAATGAAAAGTGGTAGTCAGCATGAGAGGAAGGGGATCTCACTCAAGCATGTAGACGCCATCTCAGCGCCCCATCTCTTAGTCTCCTTTGTCGACTTTCCTTTTACGCGTTGGTTGAATCGGGCTCGGCCTTCACCGCGGCTGAACCTCAACAAACAAACAGAACAGAGCCGCAAGTGAGCGGGCAGATAGACGGCACACGCGTTGGCTTCGGACATACCTTCAAGAACTTCTTTTTCTTCTCCAGCTCCTCGTTCAGGTCCCGGACCCTGGCGATGAGCGCATTGCGTTCGGCCGTGATGTCGCCGATGCGCTTGCCATCGACTCTATTCTTAGACCGCAAGGTCGCGAGCTCGGCCTCAGCGGCCATGAGGCGGGTCTGGGCCTGGCCGCGGCCGCGGAGGGCCTCGGCAAGATCGAGGCGGAGCTGGGCTGCGCCATTGAGCGGAAACGACGACGGGGTCGCGGGATCGGCCACGGGGGTAAATGGGGGTTTCGAGAGCGCCCCTACAGCTGCCGTCGATTTGGCGGGGGAGGCCGGCGAAGACAGGGCCCAGGCGGCCTTCTCGGCCTCGAGCGCTGCGACACGGTCGGCGAGCTGGGAGCCTGGAGGGGAGAGGGGGCGAAAGAACCCCGCCGTCAGCTTTCGCTTGCAATGGGCAGAGATACGGAGAGGCCCGCGGGCGTTGCTGTCTCGATAGGGGGAAGGGGGCGGTTTTTCATTCACGGGCATCGTTGACCGCCGGTGTTGTGGTCGCTCGAGGATGTGTAGAAGGAGGGCGCTTACAAGCTGCGACTAGGTCCTTGTTCGCAGGGTTATTGCGCGCCGCCTCTTGCAATGAGGCCAGATAGTCGTCCCGCCATGGGGGCATATTGGCTGCCTTCCAAGAGCTTATCGTTACTTGAGTTCTAAAATAGTGCTCGACATAATAATGATAATGTGTAGTCCGAGATGGAGTTGATGGATGCCGGGAGTGGCGCGATAGGAACGGTGGTGGCGGGAGCAGGTAAAAGTTGGAGTGACGTGTGGGGCGAATGACAACGGAGGGGCAGCGGGAATGATGCCGGCGGCGGGCTACGAGGTAGCTGGGACTAGGGATGGTGTGTCGCTGACTGCCCCGGATCAAATAAATCCATGCACCTACACTTGGTCCACAAAAATGACGATCAGGTGGGTACTAAAAGGCACTTCTACAAAACACAGATATTAAATAAAAATATAATTTATTAAATATAAAAAGATTAAAAGTATGTTATTATATGTTGAAATTTTAAGTTTTTATATATTATTAATTATATTATTAGTATTATTAATGTACTGGACAAATGAGCTGCCTAGACAGGTGAGCTAGGCATTATTTTTATTTATTTATATATATGTATATATATTTATATTTTAAATATTTTTATTATAATAAGATATTACATATTTATAAATTTAAAACGCTAAAAGTAATTTTATAAACTTTATAATATAATAATTTTTTTTATATAAAAAAATATAGTTATATATAATATTTTTCCAGCTATTTTATATAATTAATATTAAAAAAAAAAAGATTTTATAATAGAATATATTAAGAAGATTGGCATAAGGGTAGAAAAGAAGATGCCTCTATTAATTCCTCTGCGAGATAGGAAGATGTAATAAGTCTAGATTTAACCCTGGCAGGGGTGGCTGTGGGCTACCTGTTGCCAGCCGTAGCCTGTGCAACCTATCTTAGCTTATCTAATCTAATAATACATGAGCCGTTAGCTCAATTGATACAGGCCCTTGCGGGGACTTTGTCACGATTGGTGTCCTTTACAGAGGCAATGCTTCTAGTTAGGGTCCCATATGTATATTGATCAGAAGATGGGGAACAGAACAAACTATCTAGGTAGAAATTAGGTATGTACTAGTTTATAGGTGCGCGGATGCTAGGTCACGTGCTGTATGTAGGTGTTATGGGCCTTGGCCCACAACCAGGAGGACCTTTCCAGGTGGGTCCTAGTCAGGGGTGTGTAGGTATGTGTGGCATTTGTGACTGACTTTATTATATATTTAAAATTATATTATTTAAGAAAATATAAAAAAATATTAATTATGTAATATTTATTAAATTTAAATTTTTAAATATTTTTGTTTAAATTATATAATATAAAAAATATATTTATAAAATTATAAGATAATTATAATATATAATTAATTTAAATGAAATAAGGTTTAATTTTTAAATATATTTTAAATACTAAATAAATCATTAAAAACTTTTTATAAAAATTTTAATATATATTAAACTTGGTTTTTTTATATAAAAATAATGTTTTAAAAATATAGTATAAAAATATTTATAAGTTTAATAAAACTAGTTTTATAAGAAATAAAAATAAAGTTTAAAATAATTATTATATTGTTTAATTAATATAAATAATTGTTATACTAGTTATAAATAAAAAGTTTAAGCTTTGGCAATAAATAAGATATTACATAAAAATCTATAAATAAGAAAAAAAAAGTAAATAGGAGCAATTACCCCACTAAAATTCTGACTAAATGCAGGTGTGTGGGGTAGGTCCAGTCCATGTGTGCTACAGCAGGTCTGTGCGTGCTAGTTAATAACAAGTGTACAGATACTAGGCCGTGCCCTATGCCTAATTGGCCAGCCAGTTATCCATAACTATAATGGAAATTTGTTATATAAAATAGTTAGAAATAATTAATACTTAGTTAAATTCTGTTTGTACAACATTATATTATTTTATTACATATTATTCTACTAACTTTTATTTATTTATGATTTTAATATTAAAATAGTAATTTATTATTTATTTAAAAATTTGGAATTATAAAAATAAAGAAATAATAAATAAAAAATATTAAATTAAATAAAATGTAATAATTAAGATATATTTATTTATATAAAAAGTTTATTATTTATTAATTTTAAACCGCTATAAAACTGTTATTTTATTAAATTTAAATTATGTATAAAAAAACCCAATTATTTTGTTTTATATATTATTTTATTTATTATATAAATATTAATTATTTAATTTTAATTATTTTGATTTTTAAAACATTTAGATAATAAATAATTTAATAAATACATATAAGTTTTGAAAACTTGTTTTAATAAGAAAAAGAATTTAGTTTTATTTTATTAAAGAAATAGAAAGTTTATAATAAAATAAAAGCTATATAAAAACTTCAAAATATATATATATTTTTTTAAACTACAGGCAAAAATTATAACAAAAATATTTTTAAATTTTTTGTTGAACTTTTAATTTGCAATTTTTAAAAGGTTATGTAATGTTTAAAACACTATATAATAAATTAAATATATACAAAAAAATTACATGATCTTTAAATAATTTTTATATAATTACAAAAATATAACAATATTAAAATGCAAAATTAAATTATTCTAAATTGAAATATATTGATTTTGATCAAGCAATTATAAGTTAAATAAATATTATAATATAAAAATAAATATATAAGATAAAAAATATTTAACGTTTAAAAACATTAAGACGACAAATTAAAAAAAGCTGTTATAAATTAATGAAATATAAAATATTAGTAGGCATCAGATAATTAGAAAAAGATAAAATTAATTTGTTATTTATTTTGTAGTTTAATTAATATATAGCTATTGTTAAAAGCTTTTTAAAAAAAAGCTTTTTCAAAAAAGGCGTCCAACAAAATAGCTTCTTTAAAAAAGTTGTTTGTTGGAATAGCTTTATAATTGCTTTTAATATGAAAGTATCAACAACATCGTCGATTTATAACAGCTAAAAAAAAAGACTTAAAACAAAAGAAATCTTTTTTGGTTTTTAAAAATGTTTACAGCTTAATAACAGTTGTTAATAATAACTTGCAAATAATAACAAGGTTTTCGGTTTTTTACGCTTTTTAAAAATATTTGTAGCTTAATAATAATTATTAATAAAAGTTTGCAAATAATAACAGTGTTTTTGGTCGACAAGTTTAAGCTTAATTTATTAATAATAAAAAATTAAAAAATAAAAAATAAAAACATAAAAAAAGAGTTTAATATATTAAATTAATACAATTTATAACTGATAACAGCGTTTGTAGTTTATAAGTTTAAGCTTAGCTTATTAATATAAATACAAAATAGAAGTAAAAAGATTTTTATATTATTATTAAAAATCAAAAGCTAATATTATTGTCGTAAAATATTAGTAAAAAAAATGTTATAAAAAAACCAAAAAAAACGACTTAAAAAAAAACGACTTAAAAAAAAACGACTTAAAAAAAAACGACTTAAAAAAAACGACAAAATAAATATTATTAAAAAAAGTTCATATAAAAAACAACTAACACAAGTTTTATTATCAGAAAAAAATAGTTTATAAAAATAATTAACTGTTTAAAAGCTACCAGGCTTTTTTAAACTCGGCGTTTTAATATTTTAAAAAGCTGAGCTACGCTTAATAATATTTATTAAATATAATAGCGTTTATTTACAGCTTTTAATAATAATTCTTTGAAGTTTAAGCTTATATTAATAATAATTTATTTATATATAGTTGTTTTATATAACTAAGATTTTTTAGGTGTAAAAGTTTTTTTTGCTAACGTTTTTATTAGTTAAACAGGCGTTATAACTAATGTAATATTTAAGAAAGTTTTTTTTGCTAACTTTATAACTAATATAATTATAAAATTGCTAGCATTACTAACGTTATTATAATTATAAAAATAATTAGCATTATAAATATTGTTATAATTAATTATATAGCTAGTAATATAAAAATTATTAAAAAACTCTTTTGATTAGTTTATACAGCTTTATTAATTTTATAATTAATAATTTCTAATTTTAAAAAAAATATTTAATATAGTATAGTGATGCTTATATACTTTTTTTTTAATTTTTTAATTTAAGTATGCAACATAAGAATTTTAGTTATTAATAATTAAATAGCTTTAATTATAACGTTGAAAAGTTTTTTAACTTTACTGTTAAACAAGCTTTTAATTTTATTAATTTTATTTCTAAAAATAGTCCGATTTGATAGTGTAATTAAATTTATAAAGCTTTTATAATGTATTATTAACCTGCTTTTAATATAAAAAGCTTTTTTATAATAAAAATAAAAAATAAACGTTATTGCGTTATTTTTTAAGTTTTAAAAATAATTATATAGTTGTCTTATAATTTTATATTAAATATCTGCTGTTATATTAACAAGAATAGTTAATTTTTATTTATTTTTTATTTATGTTTATTAAATCATAATATTATATTAGCTTTTATATATAACATTATTAACGGTATTTTTATAAATTTGCTTAATATTAAATGATATTTAACATAGTTATAACGTGAAGTTTATAATACTAGTTAGCGTTTTATGAAGTTTTAAGTATTAAACTTATAAGAATTAAGCTTATTTAAACATTAGCTGTATACTTTAAAATTATTTAAATAATATTTAAGTAGCTATACTCATAGTTTTAATTTAAAGCTGTTTAAACGTAGTTAATATTATTTAAAAATAAATATTAATATTATTTTAGTTAACGTTATTATTTATATAGCTGGCGATTTTTTAATTGCTTGTTAAATTAATTGTTTTAATTAATATAAACAAAATTATTAGCGTAGTAGTAAAGTTATATTAATATTTTTGTTTGTATATTTATATAGTTTAACGTTTAAAATAAATTCTTTTGTTTTATATGTTTATAACTATAGGGTTATTAATTAGTAAAATATTTGCAATATTAATATTTTTTTAAATAGCTATAGAATTAATAGCAGAACTAGTTATAACCAGATTATAAATACCTGCGTTAAAAATAACGGCTTTATATTATATATTTTTACTAATTTAATAATTTTATTATTATTATTATTTGTTATTTTAATAAAAATTGCAACCGTGATTTTAGCATGTTTATATTGCTTAAAAAAATAACTTGTTTAAAAAAAAAGTGTTAATTAAAAAACGTTTAAAATTATTAGCTATTTAAGTTCTATTTATGTTAATAAAAGTTTAATTTAATTAAAAAAAGTTTCAAAATTATATTTAATATTGTTAATAATTTATAACGCTTTAATATTTTTATGATAAAAATGTTAAATTATTTTTTAGTAATATTATAATTATTTTTAGCTTTTATTTTATAATTCTTTTAAGCTGCTTTTTAACTTCAAGATATAATTTAAATTTAAAAAGTTACTTTTATAATATTATAATAGCTCCATTAATAATAACATATTTGTGATTAATATTATTTAAATATACATTTTTAATAATTTTAAAAAGTTAATAAGCTTATAACTAATAAAGCGTTATTAGTTTAAATTAATTGATTTTTTATGGTTGCTTTTTTTTAATTTTATATTAATTACAAATAGCTGAAACGTTTAAGCAACTATTTTATTAATCGTTAATTTATAATATAACTGCTAATTATATTTATAAATAATATATTTAAAAAAATCAGCCCTCATAATTATTATTCTAATTTCATTGTTATAATAAAAAATAAGTTTTAAAACTTTTTTTTAAAGAGGCTTTTTAATTTAGATGTAGCTTCAATTATTATTAACAGGAACGATTTTATTGCAGCCGCCTATAAAGCAGCAGATCGTTTTTATAAATGCTATTTTAACTACAAATAAAATAATATTAAATTAAATAATAAATAAAAATAATAAATAATAAACAAAAATCATGTTGAAGATTATAATAATCACAAAAATAATAATAAAAATATGTTATATAAATAATATAAAAAATGTTATTTAAAAAAGCTTATATATAAAAGCTTTATATAAAAAAGCTTTATAAGTTTTATTTTGTTTTAAAAAAAGCGGAGTAAACAAATAATTATACGCGTTAAATAAAATATATTAAATAAACAGATCGGTTATATTTAATTTATTTAATTTAAATAATTAAGCTAGTAATATTTATTATGCTACACTTAGTAATCCTTACATATTAATAATTAAAGCAATGTTTATTTATTGCCAATTTTTATTTAATATTTTTTTTAATATTTTTTTTACAAGTTGTATTTTTTTACGCATGTTTAACATATAGGTTTTTTTAAAATAAGTGGCTTTTTTTTTAAAAAGTTTTTCTTAGTTTAGCAGCGTTTTATATAAGCTAAATTTTAAAATATTATTGCTTATATAAAGCTTTATATTTTTTTTATTAAATAAAATATTTTAATATTAAATATATACTGGTGAGAGGTGCACCATGGGGGTGTAAAGTGTGTATTATAAAGGATGAAGGACTAGCAAATCTAGGCTAAGCTAAAGTTTTAACTAGGTGTGGGCTAGGGCCCATATATATGGGGCTAGGCCCAATTAGGTTGTGCGTGTGGCCACGGGCCACAGCACCCCAAGCGAGGGGCTTATGTAAGCGCTCCCTCTTTGCGCGCGTATTAACTGGCCTTATTAATATATTAAACAAATATAGTTTTAACTTCATAAAAAATAAAATTATTTATATTTTTTTCAATATAAATATGCCAGAGGCGTTTTTTTTTTTATTAAAAAAACTTTAGTTTTAGTAGCGCTAAAATAAAAATGTTATTAAAACAACTATTATAGTGGTGTGGAACGGCTTGGCAATTAAGCCAGGAATCCCTATTTTAGGGATCTTTTAAGCAGAGGATGCATCCATGCAAAATATAGTTTTAATGCTGTATTTATAAGCGTTATACGCTTAAAGCAAGAACAACCGTTAAAATCGTTTTTATTACATAATTAATATATATAAATAGCTGTAGTTTTTTATATTAAATAAAAGCTTTTAAAAATTAAATTATTTATTTTAAACATTTTTAAAATATTATTAAATTTTTAATTATTAATAAATCTTTTATGAATTAATTTACATCTTTATTAAAATTATAAGCCAGGTTTATTATTAAACAAATGCTTTTTTTTAAAAGCTGTAATTTATTTAATATTACAATATAAAATGTTTAATTTAAATTTTTATATAGTTATTATTATTTATTTGCATTAAATTTTTTATATTTTAGTTTTAAAGCTTTAAATTTTATTACAGCTTTTAAAATAAGCACCGCATTATTTTTGCTTTTGTAACAACAGCTTTAATTATAACTATTAAAACAGATGTTTTTTTAAACACTATTTATAATTAAAATTATTAATATATTTATTTTAAGCACAACGTTTAGATAAAAGATATTTGAACGTTTATTAATTTTAATAATAAAAGCTTAATATTTAATTTAAATTTGTTTTTATATAATTAATATAAAAATTAGCTGCAGCATATTTTAAACAATTAAAGAAAAGCATAACATATAAAAAATATATATATAAAAAGCTTTATATAAAAATTTTAACCGTAAAAACTTTTTAATGCTTAATATTTTTAAACTTATTATTTAAAAAATTATTATTAAGCTTTTAAATATTTAAACAGAATATTTTATTTAGTTTTAAAATAAAGCTTATTTTTAATTATATTATATAAATATATATAAATAAATTAATGTTATAATGAAGTGGATAGCCTTGGCAGAAGGCTGGTGATCGCAGCCCAAGTGCTGCAGTAAGCCCTGTAGCTAAGTTAATAGCTGTTGGGGTAAGCGGTCGGGCTTATATAAGCCCGACTTATTTAAACGGCTTAATTATAAGGCAGAAAAAATATAATTTTTTTTAAGCTATATATATAAGCTAGCTAGTTTAATTATTTTTATATAATATAATTTAATACAAAAGATTATTAATATAAGCTTAAATTAACTTATTTATATAAATTGTTTAGTTTTAATTTTATTGTTTTTATATAATTTATTTATTTTTTATAATAATTATAAGCCTGGTTTATTAATTAAGCAGGTCCTTTTTGTTATAAAAGCAATTTTTATTTTAAAGCTTGTTAATATAAAAATTTATTTTTATTTTTATTTATTTTATATTTAAAACAATTATTTAATTTAATTGTTAAAACTTAGCTATTTATTTTTATTATAGCAATTAACTATTTTAAACTTATTATTTTAAATAGTTTAATAGATTAGTTTTGCTAGTTTTAAAAGTTTAAAATTTAAATTAAAAATAAAAATCTTTAGGATATTATAAATTTAAACGTATTAAAAACGATTTATTTTTTAATATTAAACTAATGTTTTTAATAAAAATCAGATTATTGCTGCATTTAAAAAACATGTAAAAATAAAAATTTTAAACTTATAATTTAATAAATTAATTTTAAATATTTTAAAAATTATAAAAGTTATAATATTATATAACACAAGCTTAATTAAATTTATTAAATATTTAGTATTACGTGAATAAATAAAAAAACTATTAAAATTAAATATATAAAAGTTACAGTTATAATAAATAAAAACAGAAAATAAATAATTTAAATAATTAGGATTATTTTTACAACTAATTAATTTTTTTAGTTTTATAAGCTTAAACAGCAATTTAAAAAAATACGCTTAAGTTTTTAAACGTGTTAAATAAAAAATATTAAAACAAGCAAGTAATATAAAAGTAATAAACAGCTTATTTATAAGCTATTGTTTATAATTTTTTAAAGTTTAAAAATATTTATAATTAAAGTTTTTTAAAAGCTTTTTATAAAAATTAACTTTAAATTAAATTAGTGCTAAACTTATTAACGTAATAAAAAAAATTATAAAAAAAATTATATTATTTAGTAAATATAAAAGTTTTTAAAAATTTTAATATTTAATATAATATAAAACTTAAAAATTAGCACTAATTTTTATTATATTAAGCAATTAAATATAAAAAATTAGCTTAACAGAAAATTAAATAAATTATTTTATAAAAATTAAAATAATTATATAAACAGATTAACTAATAAGCAATAATATTTATACTAGCTTAATACTAGTAATATTTATAAATAAAGCCTAAAAAATATGCGATTTTTAGCTAGTTATTATAAATAAAACTAATTAAAAATAAATAATTTATTTAAAAAAATTAATTAATTAAATTAAAATATATTAAAAATTATATATTAAAATTATTAAAATAAGCTATTAACAGCTTAAAATAAAAATGCTTAAACAACTTATATTTTAAAAAAGCTTAATAATAAAGCTAGCGGCAGCAAAACTAGTTTAATAAACAGCTTAATTTTAAAATGAACTTTATAATAATTAATTTTATTTTTTTAAAAGTACTGCTTATATTATTAAAATATTTATTATTTTTACGTTTAAATATTATATATTTTTAACAGTATATTAATTAATAATTATAATATTTTATATTTAATAAATAATAAATCGTTTTAAAACTTAATTTATTTATAATTGCTTCTAATAAAAAATAGTTTAAATAAGAACTATAGAATTTCTAATTTTAAAAAAGTATAAAAATTATACGTAAAATATTTAATATATTTAAAAAAAATAGTTTATAAATATAGTTTTAAAAATATAGCTTTAATTAAAAGATTTTATATAAATATTATATTAAAAGCTTATTTAAACAAAAAAAATCTGGTATTATAAAATTAATTATATATTAAAATATAAAAATATAAAAATAATATAATTATTACTAATTTATTTAAATAATATAATTTAGTTTTTTTAAATATAAGCTTATTTTTATTTATTTAAGCAGCGTATTAATAATCGATTTATATAATTTTTTTAATTTTATTTAAGCAAGCGTTGCTAGTTTAAACGTTATAATTATATTTAAAGCTTTTAAACATTTATATTATTTTATAAAAGATTTTTTAAAGCTAAAATCAGATTTTTAAAATTTATAATATTTAAAATTAGGTTATTTAAAATAAAACGTTTTATAAACGTTTATATATAAAATAAAAATATAAAGATTTAAAAACTTTATAAATTAAATATTAAAGCTGTGCTAAAACATACGCTAAAAAAAAAATCGATAAAAAGCGTTTAAAGCAGCGCGCAGCTTATTTGTTTTAATATATTTATTAAAATTTATTTAACTATTTTTAAAAATATAATAAATTAAGCTAAATATTTATTATTAAAAAAATATAACGGTATAATTTATATATATATTTTTTAATTAAAATTAAAAAATAGTTATTAATTTTATTATAAGATTTAAGTATTAAACAATAAAATAATTTAAACTTTTAATATATAAAATTAAAAATAATAATAAAAAAAAGAAATTGCTATTAAAAGCTTAATAAAATATAAGTGTTAAATTAAATATTAAAATTAAAACAGATTAACACTTATTAAAATTTTTAAATTAAACGGCGTGTTAAAACATGCTAGCTAAAAAATTATTAATTAAGCTATTAAAATATTAAAAAAAGCAGAACTTTTAAAAAAACTTTAGTTAAAAGCTGTTAAAACAATAGTTTAGCTATATAATAAAAGCTTTTCTATTATAAAAAACTATTATATATTTTATAATGTTTTAAAAAACTAGTTTAACTATTTATTTTATTAATATATTTTAAAGCGCTTTAAAAACTAAGAAATAATTTATGTTTTAATTAAAACAAAATATATATATATAAATATAAAGCTTATTTAATAAAAATTAATAAACTTGCTAAATATAATCAGCAAAAATATAAAACTAAAGTTTATGTTTATATAAAATATTTTATAAATTATTAAGCTTATAATTTATATTATATATAAATTTTTAATCAAAAATAATAATTATTATATAAAACGTTAAATTTAATAAAAAGATTTTTATTAAAAAAAAAAAAACTAATAATTAAAATAAATAAAACTTTTATTAAACAGATTATTAAAATTAAGTTTAAACTTTTAAATTTTTTGTTATATTAAATATATAAAAGATTAAATTTATAGCTATATATAAGCTTAAAAATATTTTTATTATTTTTGTTTTTTATAGAAATGTTTTTAATTTAATTAATAAATTTTAAAAAAGTTAACTAGCAGAGCAAAATTTAAAAATAAAAACAGCTAAAAAAATATTATTAAAAGCAGCGCTTATAATATTTAGTTGTATAAACTTATAATTTTTAAAATATTTTTAAACTAAAAATAATTAAAAATTAAAAACAAAAAATAAACTATAAGCTAGAAAAAGTTTTTAAGCTTAAACGTAAAAATAAAACGATTATATAAAACAAAATACAGCTTTTTATTTAACGTTAAGCTAATTGGCTTTAAAAAAAAGCTTAAAAAGTTGTTTTTTAAAATTAAAATAATTAAATATTATAAAATAGCGTTAAAATATTAATTATTAAAATATAAACAGCTTAGTAATTAATTAATCGATTAAACAAACTAGTAAAATATATATATATATATATAAAATATTTTTAGCAGCTTTTGTTTAAGCTAAAAATTAAAAGCTAAAACTTTTAATTTAATATTAAAAAAATAATAATATATTTATATTTATTATAATAATTTGTTTAAATAATATTATTAAAGTTTTAAATAATTAAAATTAATTTAATAGCATAAAAACTTATTTATTTAATTAAAAATAAACATTTTATAAAAAATAAAAATATAAAATATTATATGTAGTATTTACAGCTGTAGTAAATTAAAATAAAGCAAAAAAAATAAATGCTAGGCTAAAAAAACGTATATATATAAACAATTTATTAAAAATGCTATTAAAAAGCTGGAAAATTTTTTAAAATTATTTAATAAATAAGCAGTTTTATATTAATATTTACGTAAAAATAAGATCGCTTAAAAAAAAATAATTAAAATAATAGAACTAAATAAAGTTTTAGGATTTTGTTATTATTTAAACAAATATTTTAATATAAGTTTAATAAAAAAAATATATTAAGTAATATAAATTATATATTATAATATAAAGTAATTTTTAGCCGGAAAATATATTATAAACAATTTATGCAGCAATATTTACTGTAAAATTTTTAAACTTATAATAGCTTTAATAATATATTTTAACTTAAAAATGTTTTAGTTTAATATAATTTTTATATTTTTAAACGTTTATAAACTAAAAAATATTAATAGCATGCTGTTTTTTAAAAGCTTTTATAATTAAATAAAATAATATTATTAAATAAAGCGTTATATAGCTTAAAAGATTCTCTGCTTTTTAATATAAAAGTTTTTATTAATATTTAAAATGCTAGAAATAATTATTTTTTAAAAGCTTTATTTATTTTATATTAAAAATCGATTTATATTCATAATTTTTATATAAACAATTTTTAATGCGTTATTATAAAATTATAAAGCTAAAAATAAAAATTATATAAAATATTAAAAAACATATAAATTTAAAAATAAAATAATATTAAATAATTTGTAAAAATTAAAATAATTTATAATTAAAAGTTTAAACGATTTTTTAGCTTATAATTAATATATTAAAAAATTGCTAAACGTTATAAATTAAATAATTTAGCTTATATACTAGCTATTTTTTATTATATAAAATTTTATATATAATTTAAGTTAAATTATAAAAAATAAATAAAAGCTGTTTAAAAAAGTTAGATTAGCGTTATTTAGCGGAGTAATATTAAAAACAGAGGTGGTTTTTATAATCAGGATGTTATTACAGTTTTTAATTAATTTAAGCGCTAATTATTACGTTGTAATTAATTATTTAATTAAATATTTATATAAAACTAGATTTCTGGCGGTTAGATTTAAAATAAGCTTTTATAATCGTTAAAAACCCTTTATTTATAAATAATAAAAAAACGCGCAGATTATTTTATAAATATATTATCTTAATTTTTAAATGCTTTTTTGTTTAACAAATAATAAAATGAAATATTGTTTTAATATTAATTATTAAAGCCGATGTTAAAATAATTGCTTTTATAACTAAAAAGATTATAAGATTAACAAAGTTTTTTTAAAATATTCTGCTTAATTTTAAAAACATATAAACTATTTATTTAAATAATATATAAGCTATTAAATTAATTATAGGAAAAAAAAATTAATATAAAATTATAGCATATTAATATATAAAACATATAAATAAAACAAAAGTATTAAAAAAACTATTTAAAATAAAATATTTTTTAACTGTTTAAATATTAATAAACAAGCTTATAAAAATTTATTACATGTTTAATTTAAGCATTTTTATATTTTATTTAATTTTTATGTTTATAGTTATAAAATTTAAAAAATATAGTTTGCAAGCAATAAAAATTAATTAATTATAACTAAAAATTTTATTTTAAATTATTTTTAAATATTTGTTTTAAAAATAGATGGGTAAAATTATTATTATTAAAATTAATTTTATATTAAAACCGTATTTTTTTTTTTTTATTTATTTTTTATAAATAGCTGGCTTAAAATCTAGGTTATTTTTAACGGCTAAAGCTTTTAAACGATTAATAAATATTATAAAAACTTAAAAATATATAATTTTTTTTAATTTAAAGTTTTTATATTAAAATATTATAACTATTAATTTAAAAAATAATTATAATTTTTAAATATTTTATAATATTTATTAATATTTTAAACTTATAAATTATTAAATTTATTTTATATTTAATTATTTTATATAATATAAATAGCTAAAAAAAATTTTTAATAATATTATTTTTTTTTTTAATATTTGCTTTTATTAAAATAAAAGTTTTTTTAGCTGCTAAAACTGCTATAACTTTTTAATTTAGTAAAACAGAAATATTATTAGCGTTAATATTAACGTTATTATTTTTAAAAAAAAAACAGCTAGATTTAAAACTATTATTTTTAGTTTTTTTTAAAGCTATTATTTTTAATTATTATAGTTAAGCTTAAGTCTGCTTTATTTTATTTTTAATAAAAATATATTTAAACTAAAAATAATAGCTTTAATAAAAACGTAAAAATTAAAAAATTTTAAAAGTTTTATAAGCTATTATATTAAAAATTAAATTAAAAAAAACAAAAGCTTATTAAAACGTTTTTTTAGCTTATGCTGCTTTTAAAAAAGCTGTAATAAAAAGCTAGTTTATTTTCCGGCTATATAAAATTTTAATAAAAAAAAACGCTTATAAAAAATAAAACTATTTATATAAAAATATATTTATATTTGCTAACATAAAAATAATACTGCTAATTAAAACATTAAATTTAATAATAATATTTTTTAATTTTTTTATGCTGCTAAATAAATATAAGCGTAATAAAAGCGCTTTTTTAATTTATCTTTTATAAAACAATTTTTTTTTAACAGGTTTTTTAAAAGCAATTTTATTATTATTAGCACGTTTATTATTAATATAATATAAGCTTAACAAAAAGCTGCATTAACTAGTTTTTATTAAAAAAAATCTATATTATTAATTAAATATTATAGAAGCAGTATAAAAGCTTTAAAGCTTTTTATTAAACAAATTAATTTTAAAGCAGATTAAAAAAACTAAAAATAAAATTAATATATATAATTAATAAAAAACTTTAAAAAATATATAAAATTAAATTAAATATAAAACTATTAAATTTAAAACTTAATTTTTAATATTATAAATATTAGCTAGCGTTTTATTAATAGTACTAGCTATTATTAGCACAGCAGCTTTTTTTAAAACAAAGTTAGCAGCAAAAAAAATAATAATTAAGCCTGGCTTTTTAGCAGCAGCGGCAGCTTAAGCAGCAGCAGTTGCAGCAATAATAAAAACAAAAAAAAAAAACAAGCAAAAAAATAAACAAGCAAGCGGGCAACATAAAAATAAAGCTATAATAATATTAGCAGCAGCAGCAGCAGTTATAACAGCAGTAATAATAATAATATAAAAATATTTATTTTAAAATAAAATTAGTTTTTAATTATAGCATAAAAATTAGAACAACTTTTAAAAATTATTTATAAAAAAAAACAGCGGCTTAAAAACTAAATATAATAAAATTTTAATATTATTTATATTAATTAAAACAATTAATTACACGTAAAGCTGCCTGCTGCAGCATATATTTAATAAAAAATTTATTTATAAAAAAACAATTTTAAAATTATTTAAAACTATTAAAAACAGCTGTTCGTTTAAAATTAACACGCGTTAAAATATTAGCTATTTAAAAATTATATATAAATTAATTAATTAATTTAAACATTAAAAAAAAAAGCTAAACTATTACTTATTTAAAAATATTTATACTGTTTTTATAACATTGTTTGCTAGTTAATTGCTTTAATAACTACGTTTTTTTATTATTATTAATTATTTTAAATAACGATTTTTATTTAAAAAAAGCTTTTAATTATAAAATTTTTAAAATAATTATTTAAATTAATTATAAAATTATTATTTATTTTTATATATAAAACTATATAAAACAATTATTAAAATTTATTTTATAAATTAAGCTTTAATTAGCTAAATTTAAAAAATATGTTATAATAAAATAAATAACTTTAATAAAAAGCTGGTAATTATACTTTAAATATTATACTAAGCTTCATAGCTAAATTAATAGCTGTTAAAATAAGCGGTTAAGCTTATATAAGCCTGACTTATTTAAACAGATTAATTATAAAGCAGAAAAAGTATAATTTTTTTTAAGCTGTATATATAAGCTGGCTAGTCTGATTATTTTTATATAATATAATTTGATTAAAAAGATTACTAATATAAGCTTGAATTAACTTGCTTGTATTAATTGCTTGGCTCTAATTCTACTGTTTTTATACGATTTATCAGTTCCTCCGCGGCAATTAATAAAATAGTTAATATAATATATATAAATATTATTATTAGTATAAATATTAAAAACTTTAATTTTATATTAAAAATTTAATAGCGGCTTTATATAATATAATTTTGCTTGTTTTATTTTTTTTCCTTTTTATTATTTAATAAAAATATTAAACAATTATCCCAAGAGCTTTTAAAGGCAGAGTTAAAATAATAATATAAAATAAAAAATTAAAATAAATATATTAAAAAGCAGTGATTTTAAAGCTTTTTAATATAAATAAAATGCTTACAGCAAAATTTTTTTTAATAGCAGTAAATGTTTATATATCGTTTAATTAAAACCGTTAATAACTTATGATGTTAATTAAACTCAAGCTTTTAAAAAAACATGTTTATATTAATAAAATATAATAAAACTTTTAATGTTATAATTTATAAATATAAGCTAAAAAACTGAAAAAAAAAAAGTTTAAAATGTTTATAAGCTTAGCAAGCTAATAAAAATAAAATAGATTTTTAGCTAGCATAATAATATATTAAAATAATAAAGCTTAAAAAACATGCTAAAATAATTTATTTAACTAAAAAAGTTATAAATACTTATGTTTAAATAAAGCAGGAAATATTTATTTTTAACTTTTTAAATTTTATAATAAGTTTTAGTTTATAATTAATAAAATTAATATATGCTAGCTTAACAAAATTACCATTAATATTATAAAAATTAAAAAATTAAGAAGCGCTAGTTTTATATATGCTATAAAAATTTATGTAATAAAATTATTAACTTAAGTTAAAAAGTTAATAAAAAAAACAATAGTTTAAATAATATAATAAATTTTAATATAATTTTATAATAATTGATTTAATTTTATTAAAAAATTGCTAAGAACTTAAAAATGTTTTTATAATTAAATTTAAAAGTATATTTTAATAAACAGCATATTAATTCATAATAACAAAATATTATATTTAATTAATAATAAAAGTTATTTAAACTTCATTTTTTTATTTTAGCAAAAAAAATATAATCTCTATAAAGATCTTAGAGGTTTTTATTTTAAATAAAAATAGAAAAATGATTTAAAAAATCTTATATAGCTTTAAAAAAAACTTATTAATAAATATAATATTTATTAATATAGCATTAATAAAAAGGTTTTATATAAAAATTATTTTAAAAGTTTATTTAGCTTAAAAAGAAACCTAGGCTTATAATTTTAATTGTTTGTTATATTTTAAAATATAAAAATTAATATTTTAATAGCTTAACTTATTAAATATTATAACTTAGTTATTTTTAAATATAAACTCAATTTTTATATTTAAATAAAAACTTTATATGAAATATAAACAAAATGTTATAAATAATTTTGAAGAATGGTGCCAAATTAGTTATATTAAATTAATTTTAATATATTTTAGCTTATAAGCTATTTTAAAATTTTTTTTAGCTAAATTCTTTTTAAATCGTTTGGATATTAATAATTAAAATATTTAAAAACCGTGCATTATAAACATAAATATATATAGCTAAAAATATATAAATTAATAAAATTTTATATATTATATATAAAACATGTTTTATTATATATATAATATTATAAATATTACAATAATTTTTAAATAGAAAAACTACTTAATTCTTTTAAAAGTTATATTAAAATTTATTTAATTATTTAATAAAATATAATACGTTAAACTAAACATTAATAATGCAAAACAAATATATTAAATTAATTTAGATATTAAATAACAAAATATTACAAACTGAAATTTATATTATTAAAAACGATTTAAATCTTTTTATAATAGCTTATAAAAATAAAACTTAATATAAGCTTTAATTAAGAAAGAAAAAAATTAATCATAAGCTTTTTTATTTTATATTAAAAAGCTTGTTAAAAATATAAAATAAACTAGTAAAAAATAATTAATAAAATAAATAAATGATTTAATAAACCTGGCTTATTATTAAAACTATACTTAATAATAGTTTAAACAGCTGTTTAATTATATAATAAAAACTTTTTAAAGGTTAAAACTTTTATACTTTTTATTATATATTTAAACGTTAATTAATATAATATTATTAATAATATAATTTAATTTAAATAACAGCGTTAATAAATAATTTAATAATTAGATTAAAGCAAGATATAAATATAAATATTATGCGTATTTAATCAGAAAAAAAGATTTGCTGCTAAAAAATAGCAAACATATAAAATTAAACTTTAAACTTATATTAAATATTTAAGTAAATATAAAACAATTAATTTATGTGATATATAAGTTTTTTAATTACAAAAAATAATTATTACTAAAAATATTAAATTTGGTAAAAGCTGTTTTATTATAAAAAGTAAAAAAAACGAGCTATTAAAATTAAACAAATAATAATTAAAAAACTAAAAGCATTAGATTTAAGACATAAATAATAATATAAACTAAATAATAAATAAAAGAGCAAAAATATATTATATATAGCTTTTAAAAATATAAAGAATATTATAAATATTGTTATTTATAGCTTGGTTAATTAAACTAATAAATATAAATTAAAAATAAATGCGGCAGCAGAGCAGATTTTAAAATAAAAACTAGCTTTTTAAATATAACAGTAAAGGTTTATTGAATTAAAAATAACTTTTAAGCTAAAAATAGTTTTAATAAAAGCTTTAAAAATAAAATAATTATAATATATAAAAAAACAATTATTTATAACGTTTTAAAAGCGATATAAATTTTATAATAATAAAAACGCTAATAATTAAATAAGGTAGTAAAATATTAACTCTAGCTAGTTAAATAAATAATAAAAAACTAGAAAAAACTTAAATAAAATATAAACGTATATATAAAATATTTTTGTTATAAGTAAATTAAATTATAAAATTAAGCATAAAAAACTAAATAAAAGTTAAAAATAATATAAAACGCTTAATAATTAGTAAAAGAATATATATAAAATGCAAAATTAATTTATTAAGAGATTATATTTAAAATATTGATAAAAACATTTTTATAAAATAAATAAAAGCTTTATATTTTAAAAATTATAAGCATAAAAATTATTTGTTATATTTATAGCTATAATATAATGATATAAAACTAATTAATTAAACGCTACATGAAAAAATTAAATATTTTAAAATAATTTTACTAAAAACATTTTATAAAATAAAAAAGCTTAAAATTGTATTTTAAAATAATTTTTGAAAAAGAATATATATAAAAAATATTTATAATATAAACAAAAATTATAAAAATAGTTGTGATAAAAAAATAAAAAACAAGCTATTATTGTTTAAATAAATATTTATATATAAGTTTAATAAAACTTTTTTTTGAAAATTTATAAAATAAAACTAATGATATAAAAAATTTGTAAATAATAAATATGTTTTAATTAATATATACTATAATATTTATAGCAAATTGTTTTAAAATAATAATAATAATTAATATAATATTAATATTTTAAACATTTCAAAAACAACAAACTTTTATTATATATTTAATATTAAATAGTTTTAAACAGCAAAAAAGCTATATTATTAAATAAAACTTTATATAATTTCTAAAGCCTTTTGTTAATATTATATAAAACTTTTAAAATTTTTAAAACGTTTTAAACTAATTATGTTTTATAAACAATTATTTTTATTTTGTTTTATATAAACAACTTTTAATTATATAAAAAAAATAATAAAAATTAGTTAGAAAAATTATTAATAAGATTAAACAACCTTATAAGGTTAAAAAATAAAAAATGAAGCTTAGTTTTAGGATATTAAACTAATTTATAACTATATTAAAAAAAAATATTAATATATATTTAATTAATAACGTTTAAATTTTAAAATATTAGTTTTATATAAGAAACAATTAAAATATATAAAATAAGTTTTAAAAAAAATTAAAACATATTAAAAAAATCGGCTTAATATTTTATACAGTAATTATGTTATAACTAAATATAATATTTATAGCTATATTATTATTAAAATATTTTATAAATTTAAGTTTAAATTATATAAAACAGCTAATTAAATAATTTATTATTTCTATTATATAAAGTTTTTTAAAAGTATATATAAAAAAAAATTTTAACAGCTTAAACTTTATTAATTATAAAAAACATGTTATTTATAAATAATTGACACAGTCAGGAAGAGGGGGGCTCCTTATCTAGCTAGCGCAGCTAGCTAGATAAGGATTGTGTAGATTAGATAAGGTACTAGCCTAAGGCTTCTGGTCCCTGCAGGACCAGAAGCCCTTCCTTCCTGAATTCTACATCACACTTTTACAGACTTAACCACACTACCCCTAGTAAACCTTACTAATAATATAAAAATTAAATATTTTTATATAAACATATTATATTTTTATTTAAAACAATAATCTTCAAAGAAATTATTAAATAAATAATAATTTTAATTTTTATAATAAAAACTAAAGTTATTATTATAGACTATATAATTAAAAAATAATAGTTTTAAAACAGTTTGTTAAAATTTTATTTTAAATTTGAAAAGAATATAAATAATTTATTTAAATAAGATTTAAAAATCTATTTAATAATTAATAAATGTAAAAATTTATTATAAAGTTTGAATATATAAATATACAAAATATATAGTTTAAAAAAATATGAAAAAGTTTATTTATAATAAAAGATTTTATTATTAATTAAATATTAATAAATAGTTTCATAAAAACTTTATATAAAGATAGTTTAAATCTTTTAAAGTTTAATTTAATTTAAACGATTTATATTATAATATAAAAAATTAATAAACTATTAGTTTAAACTATTAATGATTAATTAAAAAATTAAAAAATTAAAAAATTAAAAAATTAAAAAATTAAAAAATTAAAAAATTAAAAAATTAAAAAATGAAAAAATGAAAAGAATTAAAAAATTAAAATATTTAAAACATTTTAGTTTTACACGATTTTAAAAAACGCTTTTATAGTTAATTTTAGCAGGATTTTTAAACTATTAAACTTTTTAATATATTAAAAAACGTTTTAAAATTAAATTATAATAAACATTTTAAATAGAGTTTAAAAATATAAACTATATAGTAAAAACAAGCTAAAAACTATAATAAAATAAAAATAAAAATATAAAAAAAATATAAATAAAAAATAACAAGCTATGAAAATATAAATATTAAAAGCAGCTAAAATGTATAAAAATATAAAAATTTAAAAAATAAACGTTTTTAAAAATATAAGATTTTATTTTTTATTAAAATATTAAAAATTTAACTCAGTAAAATTTTAAAGATTAAAATACTTTATTTTAAATTAATTAATAATTTATAAAAGCGTATAATAATTATTTATTATAATATTAAAAATAAAAGAAAAATAAAGAAAAAACGTGTAATAATTAATTAAATATATAAAAATTTAACTTTATATTATTAATTATATATTAATTAATTAAATAAAAATAAAAATAAAATATAACTTGAAAAATATTTTCATGTTTAAAAATATAATATAAATATTAATTTTTTATTTTATAGTTTTATAATATAATTTATTTAATTAATTAATAAATATAAAATTAACGTAGATTAAATAAAATATTTTTAAATAATTCTTATTAATTTAAAATATAAATACATAAAATAAAAACAGCGTTAATAATAATAATATTATTATTATTTATTATATAATATTTTAAATTAAAACAGCCAATAAAAATAATATATATAATTATATAAAGTTTAATACTTATAATTTAATAATATTAATAATAATAAAGCTTTAATAAATTTAAAATAATATATTTTCCATATTTAAAGTTAAATTTAAATTAAATAAGGTTAATAAAAATAAATTTAAAAAAAACGTTATTAAAATAAATTAGCTTGTTTTTTAATTTTATATATTATATTTAAATTAATTATAAAAAGTAGAAAAATATAAAAATATTATTTATAATCATATAAGTATTAAAAATAATAGAAGCTGTAAAAACAGTATTAAAAGCAGCAGCAGCAGCAGAAGTAGCAGCAGCAGTAGTAAAAACAGCAGTAGTAGTAAAAATAGCAGCAGTAGTAGTAGCAGCAGTAGCAGCAGCAGTAAAATAAATATAAGTTTACCAACTATAAAAATAATTTTAATAATTATATATAATAATTATTAATAATTTAAATATATATTAATAAATAATTTATATTAATAATTTATAAATAAGAAATAATATAATGCATAAATATAATATATAACAAATTATAATAATATTTATAAATTAATATAATTATAATAAAACTTTAAAATTATAATTTTAATAAATATAAGCAATAAATTTGTTTAAAAATAAAAATATATTTTAAAACAAAAAAAAACTATATTTTATATTAATACATTAAAAATTAACAAAAATATATAAATAAAAAGTTTTATATAGTTTATATTTTTACATTTTAAAAAAAAACGTTAAAAATTAAAAACCTAAGTGTTAATTTATTTTTAAAGTATTAATAAATTATTATTTAGCTTTAAACATTAATAAAAAAATCTTAAATTTAATTGAAATATAAAATAATAATATAATTAAAAATATATATTTAAAAATCTTTTTTTTAAACATGTTAATATAATTAAAAACAAGCTATTTATATCTTTAAAAAAGCTGCGCTATATAATTTTATTTTTATTTTTATTATAAATAAACCTGCTAATTATATTAATAAAATATATGTATTGTTAAAATATAAGCTAATTCATTTATTAAACAATATTTAAATAAAAACTAATTTTAATAAAAAAATTTAAAAAGAATAATTAAAAATAAAACAATAAATTAATTAATAAATTAATTAATCTCAAAAATATATAACAATTATATAAAACTGTTTAATAATGAAACTAGAAATTTTCATTTTAAAATTTTTTAAATAAAATATATATATATATAAAATATAGCTTTAATATTATATTTATAAATATTATTTGTTTAAAACAGAAATGACTTTTAAAATTGTTTTATTATATAATTAATATATATAAATACCTATAGTTTATTATATTAAATAAAAGCCTTTTAATAAATTATATTATTTCTATTAAATATTCCAGAGTATTATTATATTTTTAATAATTAATAAAATCTTTAGTAGATTAATCTATACTTCTGTTAAAACAACTTAATAAATACTTTAATATTTAAAAAAGTTTGATGAATATATTAGTTTAATTTTTTTAAGATAATAAATAGTTTTATTTGTTGTTATAACTATTTTTATGTAGGTTTTTAAAACAGGTAATATTTTTTATATAAACATAAAAAGTTTTTTTATTTATTCAAAATTAAATTAAATTATGTTTAATATGGTACTAGATTTTTATAACAGCAGCTGTAAATTAAAAAGCTGTTTTAATATTTATTTAATATAATTAGTAATGAAAATTAAAATTAACTAATTTATAAAACATTTTTATAATTAATTATTATGATTAGTGTCCTTTATAAAGGCAATGCTCCTAGTTAAGGTCTTACATATATATTGATTAGAAGTTTAGGAACTGAAAAAGCTATCTATATAGAAATTAAATATATAATAGTTTATAAGCGCATAAATGCTAGGTTATATGCTATACACAGGTGTTATAGGCCTTAGCTTGTAACCAGAAGAACTTTTCTAAGTAGGTTTTAGTTAGGTTTATATAACATTTATAACTACTTTTTTTTTTAAACGAAAATCTTGCTTAGTTTTAAATAAAATGTTTTTAGTTGTTTTTTAAGCAACAAAAAAGAATATTTTAAATTTTTATAACTTAACAATTATATTGTAAGCTTTTATTTTATTAAAATATTATTTTATTTTTTCATAACTGTTAATAATTAAATTAATAAAATATTTTATTAAGCTGTTTTTTATGCTTCTGCGTCTTTTTTATATAATTTATATAATACTTTAGTCTTTTTTGTTAAGTTGTTGTTTAAATATAACTTTTTAACCTAATTTCTTACAGCTGCTAACTTTTAATACACTAGTTGTTTTAATAGTTTTATAAAGTTCAAGTGGTTTTAATAAAATTATTAGCTAAATATTATTAATTATTAAAGTTTTAATTTTTTAGTTTATTTAACATTATAACTTTTTATAATCTATCTCAAAAGTTTAAAACTGCTTTATTTTTTATTTTTATTTATTTAAGTTTTATTAATTTTTTTTTAGTGTTGATTTTTCTGTTTTTATAACAGGTTATTTAAATGTTTTTTTTAACCGGTTTATATAATAAAAATCTATTGCTTGCTAATTTAATAATATTTTTAGTTAAAATATCGCCGGTTTTATTTTTTTTATAATTTTAAAATATTGTTTTATTATAAAATAGTTTAGTTTATTTTAAAGTTCATTTATAATGCAAAATTATTATTTTTAATAATAAATCTTTAAGTTTTATGCTAAAATCTAGTTTTTTTATATTTTCTTTTTTTAATTATATATATTTATATTTATAATAAAGTTTTTAAGCTATATTTATATATTTTTTATTATTTTCGCTTTTAATTAAACGTTTTATTAGTTCAATTACTTTTTTATAAGCACACTTTTTATGTTTAACGTCCAGCTATATTAATCTTAATAATAAAATATTAAAAACTTAAATAATATTTTACAAAATTATAATTTTATAAAGTTATATAATAATAACGCTGCTGCAAAATCTATTATTAATAAAGCTTTAGCTGAATTGTTTTAATAGTAGTTATAAAAAAGGTTTCATTTTTAATTTAAATATTTAATTATAATTTTAGCTTGGTCTGCTGATTTATAATATTCTGTTAAAAATAATTTTTGTTAGATTTTTAAAATTTTTGCTAGTTTGTTTATAAATAAAGCAATAAATTAAAAGCTTTAGTTTAAATCTATTTTTTTTTTTTAGCAAACTAAGAATTTTACCTAACCTTTTATAATATAATTTTGCTTCTACTTTTACTATAACCAGTTTTTAATAAAAATTGACTCAAATAGTCTTTTTATAAATTTATTATTATAAATAGATTTTTTTAATAAATAATTATTTTTGAAAATTAATTATTAAATATAAAAAGTTTTAAAAGTATTAATATAAGTTATAAAAAACTAAAGGTTTTATTTTTAAGCATTTTTCCTAGTTAATATTTAAAATAATTAGTTATATATATCTTATAATCTGCAGCTAGTCCTAGGTATTAATATTATGCTGCTATTAATCTGCAGGTTTTATTATAGCTTAAATACGCTATTATTAGATATTTATATATTTTTTAAAGAATCTTATCTATAAATCGTTTATTTTAAATATTGCTAGGCAACTTTTATATATAACTAGCTTATCATATAATGTTTAGTTTTTATTATTCCTTAGTTTAGCTTCAGCTTTATATATAATTATTTGAAAAGATTTTTAGTTTTATTTTAATATTTTATTTATTAATCTTATTATAAGATAAAATCATGTTGTTTTAATATTAATTAATAATATTTTTATATTGACAATTTACATAAAACAGGTTTTATTAATTAAATAAAACATTATTATATGCTGTTAATTATTTTTTTTTTTTTTTTATAAATGTAAACTTTTTTAATTTTTTTAAGAAAATATCAGCGATTATATTATTTAACTTAAGCTTATATATAATTGTAAAATTATTTTAAAATAAAAGTTTAGCTTACCCTCTTTAATCAAAATTAAATTTTTATTTTATTAAAAAACATTTAAAAGCTTTATAGTTTATAATAATTAAAAAAAATCACGCTTTTACGTTTTTATTAACTTTGGTCCTTAGTATAAAAACGCTTTTATTACTGCTAGTATTTTTTTATTATAAATACTGTAGTTTAATTTAACGCTTTATGTTATTTTTAAATAAAATATTATTAGTTACGGATGACTGGTCCTTCCTGTAGCATGCGTGGCACGCACGGGACATCCGTGCACCTGTTGCCAACTGGTGCGCACAGACCAGCTGTAGCATGCAGACTGGACCCACCCCACACACACCTGAACTTAGCCAGAATTTTAATTGGCTAATTCCTCCCACTTACACTTTCCTTTTTCATCTGTAGATTTTTGTACAATACATCACTTATTGCTGCAGCCATGACTTCTTCTTTGTGACTGTAGCAACATTATTTAATATTATTTATTATTATTTTTTTTTCTATCAGGTTTTCTACTGTTACTCTGTTTAACGAGTTTATTTGGATTTTTATTTCTTTATTATAATTAAAACATGCTAATACTAAACCGTTTATTAATTAGGTTTTTAATTTATGAAATATTTTTTAATATTTTTTTGTTAAAAAATATATAATTTGTTTTAAAAAAATTAAATCCCTGTTTAATAATATAACTAAACTTTAAAATAAACCTCTGATAAAATTTGCTAAATTTTAAAAACAATTACATTTTTTTATTTTAATAAAAAGTTTTCAGTTTCATATAACAGCTATTTTATTTAAGTTTATTGTAATTTTATGCTTTTTATAACAAATTTTAAGCATTTAGTCTCAGTTATATAAAATTAATACTTTTATAAGTTTGTTTATAAGCTTATGTTTTTAAGAGGTGCACCATAGGGGTATAAAGTATATATTATAAAAAAAATTAAAAACTAGCAAATCTAAGCTAAGCTAAAGTTTTACTTAAACATAGGCTAAAGCTTATATATATAAAGCTAAACTTAATTAAGTTATGCCTATAGCTATAGGCTATAGCATTTTAAACAAAAGGCTTATATAAGCGCTTTTTTTATACGCGCGTATTAAAAAGCCGCGCTAATTAAAAAGTTCTGCTAACTTTAATAAAGTCCGTTATATAATTTATTACAGTCGACCTTTTTTTTTAACGTTTATTTATACTATAAAACATAAACTGTGTTAATTTTAATATTTTTTAATAAGCTTTTAGCTATATTAGAGTTGCTTTTCTGTTATTTATTAATTATATTTATAACTTTATTTTTTTTATTTAATAAAATAATTAAAGCTGTTATATTTTTAGTTAAAATAATGCTTAAAAATAATTTCTATTTTATATATATTTTTTTATTAAAATTTTGTTCGGCTTTTATAAGTCCAAGCAGCAGCATTTATTGCTTAAAAAAATCGGGTCGTTTAAAAGTTATATATAAATACTTTATAAAAATTATTAAATAAATATAAAATTATTAAAAAGCCTAATTTATAAGCTAGGTTTTTATTTATTATTTAACCGTTTAAAGGCTTAATTTTTATTAAAAGTATTTTTTTAATAATTAATTAAACAAATAATATTTTTTATATAAGCGTAAATAAATTTAATTTTTTTTATTAAATTTTAATAAGCAGTATTTAACGTTATAAATACGTTTTACTACGTTTTAAACAAAATTTATTGCTAAATAAGCGTTTTAATGCAAATATTTGCAAAAAAAACATATATTTAAAAATTTTTTGATATTATTAAAATTAACTAATATTTTTAATATATTAAGCTATTTAAACTTAAATAGCTGTTTATAAAAATTAAATATATAATATTATTATATATAACGTTTAAGTTTTATTATAAAAAAATATAATATTTCTTTAATCTACTTTTAGTTTAATAAATATATAATATTATATTATTATTTTAAACTATTTAATTTTTATGTTTTAATAAGCTGTTTATTTATAAATAATATATAGCTGTTATTATTAGTTTAATATTAAATAACTTTTATATATTTTATTAAAAATTAAATATAAACTTTTAGTTTTTATTAAAAATAATTCTTTTAAAAATGCTTTAGTTGTTTAATAAAAGTTGTTTAATTAAAACAATACTTTATTTTTCTGCTATATATTTTTTATATTTAAAAATTAATAGTATATGTTTTAAAATAAAACATAAAATTGTTATTATAACGTTATATATATTAAAATATAGTTTTTTTTTTGTTTAACTATTAAAAAATACTTTTAATTTTAACTTTTAAAAGTATTAAAATAAAGTTTATATTTATAATATATATAAATAATAAGTCCTTAGGTTTAATTAATTTTAGCTTTTTATAAATAGCTGTTTATTAATTTAATTTAAATTATATACGTTATAATATTTAATATAATTTTTATTATTTATATTTTATTAGCTATTATAAATAATTCTAATGTTTATATTATTTATTAAGTACTGCAGTACTATTTTTTATTATACGTTTATTTAAAAATTTTTAATTATATTAATTAAAATATATAAACGTTTTATGTTTATATATATATTATATATTAGTCCGTTTATAATAATATTAAAAAAATACCTAGGCTTAAAATAAACCGTAACGTTGTTGGCGCTTTTTTTCTTTTACAATATTTTTAAGTCTTTTAATATTTATATGTATTTATAATCTTTTATATATGCTGCTAAAAATTTGTTTTTTAAAGTTTTATTTATAATTATTTCTAATATAAACATATAAAACGCAGCTTTTAATTCTTTTTATATTATATTTAACACAGGTTTATAGTTTGTTTTTATTAGTTTTCTGTTTGTTTTTTAAACATTTAATACTATCTATAAACAGCTAAAAGTGTTTAATACATAGTTTAACCTATTTAATAAATAATATATATATTGTCTGTATTATAATAAATAAATAAATAAATTAATTAGTTTATAATTAGCACGTTTAATAACAGCAGTTTTTAAAGTTGTTTATTTAATAATGCTTTTAATAGCTAAATAATTTATTAATATAATTACTAGTTCTTTATTAAATTATATTATTATATGCAGCTTTTAGCTGTTTAAATTAAACATATTATTTTTAATTCTAAAATCTATAGTTTATTTTTATATTAATTAATAATTTATTTAAATATATTATTAATTAAATATTAATACTAAAAATTATTTTTTAGTTTTTATATATTTTTAGCTTTAAATAAAAATTATTACTTTATAACTTTTTATATTAATTTATTAATTTATAAAAATAATTTTTATATAAGTTATAATAAAACAAAATAGTTTTTTATATATAATATTTTATATAATTTTAAATAAAGCTATTTTAAAACTGTTAATTTATAATATTTAGTTTTTATATATGTTTTATGTTTATTTAGTTTTTTTGTTTTAATACGCTTTATTTGCTTATTTTTAGCTAATAAAACGGCTTTTTTTTTCTATAGCGGCTCGATTAGCTTTATATAATATTAAATCAGGCTATATAAAAATCCTGTCGCGCTTATATATTATTTAAAAGCTTTTAGTTAACTTAAAAAAGCTAAGTTATAAATTGCTGCAACACGCTTTTTTAATATTACTATTTTAAACATGTTTATTTTAAATTTACATAAATTTATTAAAAAATAACTAATAAAAATTTTATTAATAATATAACTATATATTTATTTTTAAATAACTTAAATATAGTTTTTAAATATTTTTATACTGTTTAATAATATTTAAAAATATTATTATATTATTTATAAATAATTTACAGTATTTTAATATATTTTAAAAAATTTATTTATATAATATTATATATAAGCTAAAAATTATAAAATTTTATTATTATAACGCAGTATTTTTTTTTTTTTAAACTTATTACTATAAACCGGTTTTTAAAGTTTAAATATATTAAAAACTAATAAAAAACGTTATTATATTAATAATAGTTATAAAATGCTTTTTTTAAAAATTTAATTATTTTTGTTTATAATAATAATAAATAATTGTTTAATATAGCTATTTTATTAAAATCTTTTAAATTTATAACTATTTAGCTTTTTATATTATTATATTTAAAACTTTTTTTGCTTAATATTAATTATTATATTATAAATATAAAATATATAAATCAAGTTAGTTTATTAATTTATTTTATACGTTTTTTTATAAAAGTTATTATAAAATTTATTAAAAAATCTATATTTTATAACTAAATAAATATATATAATTTATAAGCTTAATGCTTTAGTTTTACTAATTTTTATTAAAAAACTTTTAATTATTATTTAATTAATATATTAATTATTTTTTATTTTACTAAATATTAAAAGCTCTGGCTATTTCTTTAAATTTTTAATTAAAACGTTTTTTAGCATATATATATATGCTTATAAAAATAACTATTTTTAGCATGTTTATAAATCGTTTAATTTTTAATATAAATATAACTTTAAAAGTTTTAAAACGCGTTATTTTTAATATTATTATATTTTTGTTTTTTTGTGTAAAAAAGTCTATTATGTTTTTTATAGCATTTATAAACAGCGTTTTAAAAAAAAATATAATTAAATAAGTTTTTATAAAATCAGCGATTTTATTTAATATTAACGTTTTATATAAAAATATATTATCTGTTACTACTGCTGTAATTATTAAAATTATTTTAAACTATATATTTATATATATTAATATTCTAACTTAATTAAATATTTATAAAAGCTTTTTTTATAAATATAAAAATATTATTAAAAAATAGCTTTATGCTATTATTTATGCTAGCAATTGCAGCTGTAGCAGCAACTGCTAATATATTTAAAGCTTTTTTTATAGTTATAATAAAATAGCCCTGATTTTTATTTTTTTATATTATGCTTATTTTAACGCTTTTAGCAATTATAACACGTTTTTTAAACGCGTTAATTATTAGTATAACACGTAGTATTTTTATATTAATAGTTATATTTATAGCCGCCAGGGTAGTTTTTAACACAAAAAAGCTAAAATTGCAGTTAATAAATAAAGTTTTATATTTAATAACTATATAAGCTTTTTTTTTGTTTTAAAGTTTATTTTTTTTGCTTATTATTTTTTTATATATTTATATTTTAAACTTAAACATTAAATTTTAATTAAAACTTATTTAAAATTAAAAATTAAATTATATTAGTTTTATAGCTTATAATCGCTTAATATAAAAAAAAGTTATTTTTAAAAAATAAGTTAAATTTTAGTTTTTTACTACTTAGCTTTTTAATAAAATTTTTATTTTATTAGTTTTTTTATTATTAGTTTTTTTATAAACAAATAAAAATTTAGCTTATTTTTAAGCTTAATCAGCTTTAATTTAATATTTTAAAAAAATCTATATTATTTTTCTATTATATATTTTAAAATATTTAAAAAAACTCTGCTAATATATATTATATTTATGCCTAAGTTAGCGCCTACTTCTACTTTATTATTTGTTTTAAAGTTCTATATTTTAAATTATAATTAAATATAACATATATATTCCCTGTTTTTTTTTATATTATATATAAAAGCTTTTTTAATAGGTTTTATTTTTTTAGCACTTGATAAATAATTAACAGTTTTTATTTATTCGGTTTTTTATTTAAAATATACTGTTACGTTTTTTATTATATTTTTTTTTAGCTTGGTTATAATATTGCAAATATTTAAAAAATAAATTATAAAATAGTATTAATACGGTATAATATCTACATATATATTTTTTAAGTTAAATAAAAACAGTATATTTAATTTCTTAAAATAAATATTAAGTTTATATTTATATAAATACTAAATTTTTTATTGCTAATAATAAATTTTTATAGCATTAATAATATATTAAGTCTGCTATTAACTAATGCAACGTTTTAAATATATTATTTTTTTTTTTTTAATAAATAATAATTTAATTAACTTTTATTAGTTTTTTAAAAAATAAACTTAATTATCCCAATTATTAATATAATTTCTATTATTATAATTATTTTTATTATATTAATTATTATTTTTAACTATTAATTATTTTTATTAAAATTATAGTTTTTATAATTTTACATTTTTTAAAAAGCTAAATAATTAATTATTTTATTAGTTTTAATTATATTAATTATTACAGTTATATTTACTTTTATTATAACGTTATTAATTTCTGCTTTTATTTTTTAATATTACTTTTTAATCGGTTATATAAACAATTTTTAATTAGTTCTTAAAATAGCAATTATTTTTAAAAAAACTTAAGTTAATATATATATTTTAAATATTAAAAGTTATTTATTATATAAAATATATTATATTTTTTATCGGCTAATTATTTTTTAGCTAAATCTTATAAATTTTTTTAATTTTTTCGCTTTTAAATATATATTCTTTTATTTACTAATTTTAAAAAATAGTTTTAAAACTGCTTAATTTTTAATTTTATGCTGTTATAAATTTATATTATTGTTTTGCGTTAATTATTATTATTAATATTTAAAATATTTATAATATGTACATATTTTAATTATTTTTATATATATTAAAATAAAACATATAAGTTTTAATATATATTATAAAACGTTAAATAATTAATTTTAAATTTATATATAATTATATTAACGTTTATTATAAAACGTTGTTATATTATTTTAATTATTTAGTTTATGTTTTTATAACATAGCTTTATATATATAATAAAACTTTACATATTATTTTATTATAAAACTGCTAGTTTTATAAAAATATTTAAAATAAAAATAAAATTTACTGTTTTATTTTATATTATATTTTTATTTTTTAAAAATAAAATAAACAGTTTATAAAAAATATATATTAATAAAAATAATATTTTTTTATTACTATATTAAAATCGTTGGAGTTATTATATAATAAATCAAATATACCGATTTTTTTTTTTTTAATATTTTTATTATAAATATTTATAAATTAAATATTTAACAGGTTAAAACTTTTTATTTATATTTTTTTATTTATTTGCTTTATTTATATTATAATCGGAATTTAATAAATAATTAACTAAGTTTAGGTCAGCAGATGCTTTTACTTCTATATTTTTTTTAAAAGTTTCTAAAGTTTTTAAGCTACATAAATAATAATTAGTTTAATAATACGTTGTTTTATTATTTTTACTTTATTTAATTATTTATTAATATAAGTTTTTTTATACAAGTTATTTTTTTTTTGTCGCGTTTTTTTTTTTTTGTAATAAATTACAGCATAATTCTGCTTTTTTAAGTTTAAGCTTTATTTTATTATTTTAAACATATCCGGTATAATAGCTTGCATTTTTTTTAAAGCTTTTATTTATTTATTACTTTAAATAAAAAAATAAATAATAATATATTAGTTCAGGCCTTTTTTTTAAAAAATATTAACATTTTTTTTTTTAAAAAAAACTTTTTAAAGTTTTTTTTTTAACTTATTGTTTTAAACAGTTGCTGTTCTTTAGTTTTAAGTTCAGCTAGCAGCTTTATTTTAAATTTTAAATATTTAACTATTTTTTTATGAATTTATTATTTAGCTATTTTTGCTTTAAAACATTATTTTAAACATATAAATATTTTTTTTTATAACTATTAGCAAGCTTAATAAATTAATAAAATAAACTATAATATAAAAAATAAACAAAATAAATAATTTATATTAAACAGCTAGTTTAAATATTTATAATATTTATTTTATTACTAACTAAAATATAAAAATATATATTAAGCTTTTTATTTATTTTAATTATATATTTATAAAAATTTTTAACGTTTTTAATTAGCTGTATTATTTAAACAATTTTTAATTCTTAAAACAAATCGCTAATAAAAATAATATTTAGCTTTAATAAATATATTAAATATAAAAAAAAGCTTTTGTTTAGCTTGTTTAAATAAAATATACTTTTAATAATAAGCACACGTTTTTATGCTTGTAAAAACAGTTAAAAATAGTTTTATTTTTAAAAAATAAAATTTAATAGTTTAGTTTAGATTTTATAAAAAATATTATAAAAATATTAATTTAAAAATATATTATAAAAATATAAAATATATATTATAAAAAAAAAAAAACTAGTAAATCTAAGCTAAACTAAAGTTTTATTTAAATATAAACTAAAGCTTATATATATAAAGCTAGGCCTAATTAAGTTGTGCCTATAACCACAGGCTATAGCACCCCAAGCAAAAAGCTTATATAAGCGCTCCCTCTATGCGCGCGTATCAGTTTTATAGCTTTTATAAAACCTTTTTTATATATATTTAATATTCTTTTGTATTCTTAAATTAAATTGCTATATTATTAAGATAGCATTATAAAGGTTGTTTGATCATTTTATTAACATCCTGTTTATATATTTTTAAAAAAAAGCTGGGCTAATTAATAATTTAAAAAATAATACTTGATATTTAAATAACTTATATTTAGTTTTAAACGTTATAAAATATGGATTTTTTAAATATATATAAATATAATAAAACGCCTGTTATATATTAATTTTATAAAAACTTCAAGTTTTATTATATATAGTAACGATTTATTTATTAAAAACAATAAATATGAGTTTTTTTTAATTAATATGTTTAATTTTTAATGATTTATATAAAATTTAAAGCTTTTATTAAGGTTTTATATAAGTAGCACAAGTAAAACAAAAAAGTCGCCTTTAAATATAACAAACCTTTTTTAAAAATTATTAACAACATTTTTTTTTATCGCTTCTAGGTTTTCTAATAATATATAATATAATAAATTATTTATTAAATTTTTTAACTTTTATTTTTAGCATCTTTAATATAATAGTTCATTATTTAATTAAAAAATGATATATTAGAATTTATTTTGTTAAAAGTTTTCAAAAAGCTATAATATTTTCAGAGTATTTATTTTTATATTTTATTAGCATGGTTTACTAGGGGTAGTGTGGTTAAGTCTGTAAAAGTATAATATAGATTAAAAAGAGAGGCTTTTGGTCCCGCAGGGACTAAAAGCTTTAAGGTAATAAATTACTTTATTTAATCTATATAATTTTTATTTAGCTAGCGGCGCTTTCTAGATAAAAAGCTTTTCTTTTTAACTATATTAAATGCTTAAGCTATAATAAAGCGTTATTATTTTTAATAACTATATAATTTTTTTTTATTGTTTATAAGGGCGGCTGTAGCTTTTTTTTTAATTTTTTTAGCTAAAATCTTTTGTTTTTAATTTTAATAGTTTTTAATTCATTTTTTAACGTTATATAGTTCCTACTTTGATTTTTATTAGTTGTTTTTATAATTATATTTTTTTATTTAATAAAATAATTAAATCGGTTTTTAATCTAGTTTATTTAATATTTAAAAATTGTTGTGATTTTAAATAAATTTTGGTTTTAAGTCTTGCTTTTTAAACAGTTGGCTTAATGCCGGTATTTTTCTAAAAAAACATTTTATTTATATTTTTAAGTAATAAAGATATAATTAAAATCATATAATCAATATTAACAGTTTTTAAGAATTTTAATTTATAAGCTAATTTATTAATTTCTTTTGAATTTTTATAATTTTACACAATATTAAAAATATTTTTACACAGCTTTTTAAAATTAGCGTTTTAAATAAAGCTTTAAAGATATTTTATTTTTATATTAAACTTCATTAATTTATATTTATTTTTATAAAATTATTTTATATATGCTGCTGTAAAATTTATAGCTAAATTTATATTTTTATGAAAAGATTTTTCTATAAATGAAATCTTTTTAATTATTATATTTATTTTAATATTAATAAAATTTTATTTAATTTTAAGAGATAAAATTTAAACATATGTTCAAAAGCTAATAATTTAATAAGTTTTAAATATATTTTATTTAAATTTTTAATAAAAATAACAATATTTTTATTTATTTATAGTTTATATATATATATATATAATATTAAATAATAATTTTATTATTTAATTTTTTATTTAAAAATTTATTATTTTATAAATAATAATAAGTTATTATTAAAAGTTTTTTTATAGCGTTTTAAAACTTTATTTAAAATTTAAAATAAACTTTTAATCCTGCCGAAAATAATGCTGCTTAATATGTTTTAATTAAATAATAAGAATTTTTTAACTATTATTTCTGTTTAATTTTTAACGGAGTATTTTTATTATTGAATATAAATAGTAAAGATTTTAATATAGCATATATTATTATTATTAATATATTATAATAATTAAACTTTTTAATTATTATAATATAACTAAAAATAATCTTTATATAAGCTTATAATAAAATTTATTATAATTGTTTTTATTAGCTTAATATTTTAAAGTAAATAAGTTAATAATTATTATATAGTTTTTTCAGCTATGATTAAATAATTTATATTTATTATAATAATTTAAACATTTTTTATTTTGTAAATTTTTAATTTAATTATATAAAGCTTTAAATATTTTATTATATAGTGTTTATTAAAATAATGCTTATTATTATATCTTATTAATAAAAATTTAATTATATATTTTTAAATATATATAATTTATATTTTTTTTAGTTCTTATTATATAGTAAATTGTTTATAATCAAAAAAAATATCCAGGCTTAAAAAATTTGCTATGTTTTTATTGCTTTTATAAATCGTTTTTACAACTTTTTAATGCTTAAGCTTTTTAACATAGGCTGTTATAATTTTAGCTTTTATTATTTTTTTATTATTAGGTCTAAATATATTACTTATATATTATTTAATCCTAGTTTTTATTTGTTTAGATTGTTTCTTTTTTAAGGTTTATTAAATTATTAATATTTTTAATTAATTAAATATATTTAAAAGAAGGTTTAGTCTGTTTAATATATAATATATTTATAATTAATATTATAATTAATATATAAACGCGTTTATTAAACGGTTATTTATATAGTTTATAAATTTATTATTAAATTTAATTCCATTTAATATATTTTTATTATTAAATGATGAATAAAAAAGTTAAAATTAATTAAATGTTTAAATATAGTTTATAAAAGTTAATATGTTTAAATTATATTTGCTATTCCTAGTTTAAAAATTTATGTCTTATTTTTAATTATAATATATAATCATTTAAAAATATTATAAGCAATATTTATATATATTAAATTCTTAATTTTAAATTTTATATATATTTATTTTTAATATAAAATAATATCATTTTGATGCATTTTTTAGCAAGCTATTTATTTATATATATAATACTTTATTAAAATTATAGCAATAAAATATAATATATAAATAAATTAACTTTTAAAAACTTTAAATAATTTAATCATAGCTATAATTAGTTTAAAATATATAAACTAATAATATATTTAATATTTGTTATATTTATTGATTTTATATTATTTTATTTTATATTTTCTTTTAAATAATTCTGTTTTATAATTTTATAAAAGTTTTCTAATTTTAATATAATATAGCCATAGTATATAAAAAATCCTATATTTTTAAATATTATTTTAAAACTTTTAATTAATTTTAAAACGTAAAGTTTTTAAATACTACTAGGTGTTTTTTATGATCTGTATATTTAAAGCGTTTATTTAAAAGCTTAATAGTTTTATAAAAAATATATAATAAAAGTTTTTATAAAAACAAAAAATTCTTTTTTATTAAACAGTATAACAATATTATATAAATAAATTAAAAATCTGTTTTAATATTTAAAAAATAATAATGTTGTTAATAAAAGCTTTATAATAATATTTATAAAAATAAAATAATTTGTTTATAAAATATTAAATATATATCAACATATTATAAAATTTTATTAAAGTTATTATAAATTGTTTTAGTTTTTAAAAACTTCTTATAACAAATTAGTTTTAATAGTTAAAATAAATTATAAATTAAAAACAAAATATAGTTATATTTATTAGGCTCAGATATTTTTTTAATTACTATAATAATTATAAATTATTATAATAATAAATAATCGTTAAAAACAGCGCTTTTATTCAAAACTTTTAAATTAACTATTAAATGTAAATATAGTTTTCTTTTATATATCAGCTACATAATAAAAATAAAATATATAAATAAAAAAACTGTTAATTTATTTTATGTTAGTTTTGTTATAAAATCTTTTAAATATTATATTAACTGTTTTTTCATTATATATATTAAAAAAATAAAATTAAAACTCTAGTTTTAGAATATAAAACTAAAAACAAAAAAAAGCACTTATAAAAATATATTACTATGTTATAAATTCTTTTTTTTTTAAAGTATGTTTAAAATAATATAAACTTGTTTAATTTAAAAACAGATGTCATAAAACAAAGTTACACATTTTGCTATAAACTTAATATAAAAAATAAAAATTAAAGCAGGGTTTATTTTAATAACAGAAAAATAAATAAATAGGTTTTAAAATTAACAGATAAATAATTTAAAAAGTTTTTAACAACTGTTATAAAATAAATTATAAAGCTTTATGTTCAAAAATAAACCCTAAATGTTTATGGCTAACGTTTAAAAATAAATAAGTAAAAGCTTATGTCAAATTATAAATATATTTAATATTCATTTAAACTATTTTAATGCTTAAATTAATATATATTATAATATTTGAAAAGTTATTACAGTTTAATTAAAAATATAATATAAAACAACATCTATAAACAGGGCAAAAAAAAAAAAAAAAAAGCTAGCTAAAACTAACAAGCTTATTGCTAACTTAATAGCTTAAAAGTATTTTAGTAATAATATATTTTTAATAATATTAAAACTAAAAAAGTTTAACAAAATACGCATTTTTATTTTTTATAATAATATAATAAAAAACTCTGTCCTTTTGAAAGTTTAATATTGTAATTTATCTAATTATTTTACAGGTAAGGCTAACTAATTTATAATTAAAAGAGATTAAAAAACAAATATGAAATTATATTTAAAAAGTTTAGCTATAATTAATTTACAGCTTTTTTTTTAAAACATTTATATTAAAAAGATTACTACTACTAAAAAATTAATAAGTTGTTTATATAAAAAATGTTTTAATTTTAATTAAAAAGAAAAATCTCATATTAAATTTATAAATTTAATTATCATTATTTTTATAAAATATTCAAAATTTAAAGCTGCGTTTAATTATTTTATGAAAACACATATACTTTTTGAACATTCCAAAAAAAAAAAGAATTTTGTTTATAGTTGCTCCTCTGTTTTAAAAATAACGTTATTATTTAATAGTGAAATAATAAATATAATTGTTATGAGTTTATTTATTATTACAAGCAGGTTGTGTATAATATAACTAAAACTAATATAAAATTTAAAAAATGAAAAAAAATAAAAAATCGCTAAAGCGTTTTATAAAAAAATAAAACACTTAAAAGGTAGAAGCAGCAATAAAAATAAACAAACTAATAAAGCTTTTCAAATATATAAATTAACTGCTAAGCTTTTTAAAATAGTATAAACTAAAAAGCTTTTTTTTAAAAAATAAAAAAACTTTTGAAAAATAAAATTTTTATTATAAGCATTAAAATTATAAATCTAGCTTATATTTAATTAAAAATAAAAATATAAGTATAAATGCTATAAATATAAACTAAACGCGTGAAATAAAATTAGGCGCTATATATACTAAAATATATAAAACCTAAAATATAAAAAAAGAACTAGTTCATATAATTCTGCATAACAAAAACAAAAAAAAGCTTAGCTTTCAAAATAACAAACTTTTTTTAAAAAAAATATGTTAATAAATATTAATATTAAAGCTATGAAAAAATTTTGATACGTTATTTAAAAAAAAACTTTCTTTTAGTTTTATATATATTAGTAGTAAATAAAAAAGCTTTTTACAAATAATATTTTAGCTAGAATAAAAACTAATAGATATATTTTTATAAATATAAAACTAGCGCTAAAAATTAAGCCATTATTGAACGTTAAAATAAAAATTAACTTTATGCAAAAAAAGTGTTAAAGTGTAATTTAAATTTTTTTTAAAATACAAAAATAGCTTTAATAACAAATTTTAATTTATAAGAACAAATACTTAAAAACGTTCTCTTAATGAAATTAAAAACAAAGCACCCCTTGATTATAAATTAAATATTTTATCAAAAATATAATGTATTTTTTATTTTAAAAAAAATATCATATATTTCTTTCTAGCTTTTATCAAACCATGATGTTTTTTTTAAATATAAAATAAAACTAAGTATTAAACATTTAAAAGTTTAGCAGCCGCGTTATTTTATTATTATTACATTATTACTAGTTTTGCTGAAAGCTTTATAGCAACCTTTAAAAAATATTACATCTTAGCTTATAAAACATATTTAACAGAGGTGTGGATCAATCTATAAAAAGATTTACTTATTATTAAAAATATAGTAACATGTTAAAAATATTTAATATAAATAATCGAATTTTTTAAAAAACTTTTATTAAATATAATAAAACACAGATATTTATGTATATTAATTGTTAATAAAAATAATAGTAAAAATTGTTTTTATTTTATATATACAGGGTTTATAAACGCAGTATTAAAACTATATTTTATATATATGTATATTTTGTTTAAAAAGTTTTACAATAAAAGTTTCTAGCTTGATCATTAAACTGTTGTATTTTATTATAATATCTTGTTTAAATCCGTTAATTTATTTATTAATTTATTAATTTATTTTTAATTATTTTTTAAATTTTTTATTGCCACTAGTTTTTTTTAAACATTTTTTAATAAATTATTTAGCTCATAGTTTAATAATATATATCTTCTTTTCATATAATTAGTTCATTTATATATAAGAATAAAAAAATTAAATTATATGTTGTAGTTTTTTTTATAGCTCTAAATAGCTTTTTTAATTATATTAATATATTCAAAAAATTGAATTTTTAAATATATTTTTTAATTATATTTTTGTTTGATATTTTAATTTAACTTCATGATTTTTTTATGAATGTTCAAACATAATTAATAATTTATTAATAGTTTAAACATAAATCCATACTTAATTTTTAATTTGCAAAGTTTTTTTTCCTTTTTTGTAAGTTCAAATATATCAGCTATATATAATGCTTTTATTTATATATTTTTATTAAACTTTTAATATATTAATCCAAAAATTTTTGTTATTATTATTTTAAAAAACATTTTTATTTTTTATAAATTTATAGTTTATATTTATTAAAGCTACAAATTTAACGTTTTATTATGGTTATATTAATTTATAAATATTATTATAATTTATTATATATTATATTTATTAATAATATAATTATTTATTCATAAATTCTTAATAATTATAAAAACAATTATTAAAATGTTTTTATTATTATTTAACTTATATTTATATTATTACTACTGCTGCTGCTGCTGCTGCTACTGCTGTTATTAACATTACTTTTGCTGTTTTCATTATTTCTATAGTTTATATTATTAAAAATAATATTTTTATATATCTTTTATTTATTTATAATTAATTTAAATATAATTTATCGATGCAAAAAACAAGCTAATTTATATTGATTACGTTTTTGCAAATTTATTTTATTAAATTTATTGCATGCAAGTTTATATTTAAATATTAAAAATATTTTATGTTGAATTCTTTCAAGTTTTATATTTCTTAATATTATTAAACTACTACTATTAACCTTTATGTAATTATTTATATTATTTTTATATGCTGTTTTTAATTTAAAATATTGTTTAATAAATAATATTTTTACCGCTGTTATTAACGTTGTTTTTTATTTTATTTATTCATATTTAAAACTAATCAATATTATTTAAAAATGTTTTGTTTAAACTATTTTAATCTTATATTTATTAATTAATTAAATATATTATATTATAAAGCTATTAAAGATAATAGCTATTATTAACGTTTTATTTTTTAATGTAAAAATATTTTTTTGTTTATATTTTATTTTGTATATTTTAATTACTTAATTAAGACATAATTAATGCTACAAAAGCTGCTTTTGTATATTCAGCTAATAATTAAACTAAGAGGTGCACTATACGGGGGGGGAAATGTGTATTATAAAAGAAGAAGATCTAACTATTCTGATCTAACTTCTAGATCTAGCTAGGTGCGTGGGCCAAGAACCACTTAGTAGGGCTAGTCTTAAGTAATAAAGTGCCTAGTTTTCCTACGTTATAAATAAGGCTACAGCGCTTATATAAGCAACTCTTTTGTTAGCGCGTATTAAAATGCTGCGTTAAATTTTAAGCTTTTGCTAATTTTAGCAATTTTATTATATGTTTTTATAAAACCGTTTTTTTTTTTTAAGCTAGCTTTAATTTCTAGTTATAAGCTATGCTAGTTTTAATATTTTTTAATAAATTTTTTATTATATTAAAGCTGTTTTTTGATTATTTATTAATTAAATTTATAACTGTATTTTTATTTAATAAAATAGTTTAAACTGTTTTATTTATAATTAAATTTATATTTTAAAATAATTTTATTTTATAAATATTTTTTTGCTAAAGTTTTATATAGTTTTTATTAAACTAAACAATAAAACTTATTATTTAATTAAATCGTGTTTTTTAAAGTTATATATAAATATTTTAAAAACACAACTAAATTAATATAAAATTTTTAACAAAGTTTAATTTATAAACTAAGTTTTTAATTTATTATTTAATTATTTAAAATTTAAATTTTTATTATAAGTATTTTTAAAAACGTTAGTTAAATAAATAATATTTATTATATAAATATAAATAAACTTGCATTATTTTTTTAAATGTTAACAAGCAATGTTTTATATTATAGTATTATTTTATAACAGGTTAAACAAAATTTATTATAAAATATATATTTTTATAAAAATGCTAGCAAAAATATAGATTTTAATAAATTTTTAATTTTTTAAAGTTTATTAATATTTTTAATATATTTAAAAGTTTAAATTTAAACAATTACTTATAAAAAATAAAATATATAGTTTTATTATATGCAGCGTTTAAATTTTATTATAAAAAATATAATATTTATTTATTCTGCTTTAAGTTTTTAAAAATATAATATTATATTATTATTTTAATTGTTTAATTTTTATGTTTTAAAAACTATTTGTTTAAAAATAATATACAGCTGTTATTATTAGTTTAATATTTAAAGTTTTTTAAATATTATATTAAATTTAAATATAAATTTTCGGCTTTTATTAAAAATAAAACTTTAAAAATATTTTAATTATTAATAAAAGTTGCTTAATTAATATAGGATTTTATTTTTCTGTTTTATATTTTTATATTTAAAAATTAAAAAATATGTTTTAATATAAAATAAAATATTGTTATTATTAAAATATATATTTTAAAATATAGTTTTTTTGTTTAATTATAAAAATATATTTTGCTTTTAATTTTTAATAAAGCTAAAATAAAATTTATATTTATAATATATATAAATAAAAAGTTATTAAGTTTAATTAGGTTTAATTTTTTATTAAAAGTTGCTTGTTAATTTAATTTAAATTATATATATTGCAGTATTTAATATAATCTTTTATTATTTATATTTTATAAGCTATAACAAATAGTTTTAATGTTTAGATTATATATTAAGCGCTATAATATTATTTATTATTATATATTTGTTTTAATATTTTTTAACTTTTTAATTAAAATGTATAAACGATTTATATTTATATATAGATTATATATTTGTCTGTTTATTATAATATTAAAAAATATCCAAGTTTAAAATGAATTATAACGTTTTTATTGTTTTTTTTTAAATATTTTATAATTTTTAATACTTATGCGTATTTCCGGTTTTTATATATATTATTATAAATTCGTTTTTAATGTTTTATTTATTACTGTTTTTAATATAAATATATAAAACACCACTTTTAATTTTTTTATATTATATTTAATTTTAATTTATTGTTTATTTTTATTTGTTTTCTGTTTATTTTTATATATTTAATATTATTTATAAACAGTTAAACCTGTTTAAAACATAATTAAGTGTTTTTAGCAAGTAATATATATAAAATTTATATTATAATAAATAAATAAATAAATTAATTAATTTTTAATTAACATGTTATATAGCTGTAGTTTTTAACATAAGATATTTAATAATATTTTTAATAATTAAATAATTAATTTGTATAATTACTAGTTTTTGTTTAATTATGTTATAATATATAATTTTTACCTGTTTAAACTAAATATATTATTTTTGCTTTTAAAACTTATAATTAGTTGTAATATTTACTAATAATTTATTTAAATCTATTATTAATTAAACTTTTATATTAAATATCATATTTTTAATTTTTATATATCTTTAAGCTTTTAATAAAATATTATTACTTTAATTTTTTATATCGATTTATTAATTTATAAAAATAACATTTTATAAAAATTATAATAAGATAATATAGCTTTTTATATATAGTATTTTATATAGCTTTAAAAATATCATTTGTAAAAATATTAATTTATAATATTTAAATTTGATAAAGTTTTTATATTTGCTAAACTTTTTTATTTTAATATTACTAGTTTGTTTATTTTTTATTAATAAAGCTGTTTTTTTTTTCTGCAGAAGTTTAATTAGTTTAATATAATATAAAATTAAGCTGTATAAAAATCTTATTGTTTTTATATATTGCTTAAAAGCTTTTAATTAATTTAAAAAAACTAAGTTATAAATTGCTGCTATATAACTTTTAATATTATTATTTTTAAGATATTTATTTTAAATTTAAATAAGTTTACTAAAAATATTTTATAAAAACTTTATTAATATTACAGCTATATATTAATTTTAAATATTTTATATATTGTTTTGCTATATTAAAAATATTATCATATTATTTATAAAGCTTTGCAGTATTTTTAGTACGTTTTAAAAAAATTGTTCCTATAACGTTATATATATATTAAAAATTATAAAAACTTATAACGGCTATATAATATTTTGTTATTTTTTGACCTAATAATAATAAAGCGGTTTTAAAGTTTAAATATATTAAAACTTATAAAAAAATAACTGTGTTAATTACTATTATAAAATGTTTTATTTTTAAAAATTTAATAATTTTTGCTTATAATAATAATAAATAATTATATAGCCCTATTATTTTATTTAAATCTTTTAAATTTATAACTATTTAGTTTTTATATATTATAATATTTAAAATTTTTATTTTATTTAATATTAAATGCCAGGTTATAAATATTAAATATATAAATAAAGTTAATTTATTAACTTATTTTATATTTTTTTATATAAGTCGTTATAAAATTTCTTAAAAAATTTATATTTTTGCTATTAAAAAATATGCGTGATTAATAAATTTAATTTTTAGTTCAGCTATTTTTTATAAAAAAGTTTTAGCTGTTATTTTATTAATATATTAATAGTTTTTTGTTTTATTATAAGTTATATTTTTCTGCTATATTTTTAAATTTTTTGTTTATAACGTTTGTTTAGCGTATATATATTTTTTTTAAATATAATAATTTTAGTATATTTATAAGTCGCTTAATCTTTAACATAAATAAAATATCTGGAATTTTAAAGCATATAAAATTTAAAGTTAGCAGAAATTCTTTTTAGTTTTATAAAATCTATAATATTTTTATTACGTTTATAAATAACGTTTTAAATAAAAATATAGCTAGTTATTTTTATATAATATTAGGGATTTTATTTAGTATTAATATATTTTAAAAAATCTATTATTAGTTGCTACTACTATAATTATTAAAATTATTTTAAATTAAATGTTTATATATATAAGTATTTTTATTTAATTAAATCTTTAAAAAAGCTTATTTTTATAGGGTTAAAAATATTATAAAAATAATTTTATATTATTAATTATATTAGTAATTATAGTTATAAAAGCTAATATTTTTAAAGCTTTTTAAATGTTATTATAAAATACTTTTAGTTTTTATTTTTTATATTATTTTTATTTTAGTTTTTTAGCTATTATAATATATTATTTTAACGTATTTATTATAAATATTATATAGGGTGTTTTTATATTAATAATTATATTTATAGCTGTAAAAATAGTTTTTAAAGCTAAAAAGCTGAAATTATAGCTTGTTAATAATGTTTTATATTTAACAGCTATATATGCTTTTTCTGTTTTAAAATAAGTTTTTTTTGTTTATTATTTTTTTTTAAATTTATGCTTTTATATTTTAATATTAAATTATATTTAAAATTTATTTAAAGTTAAAAATTAAATTATCTTAGTTTTATAGCTTATAATTATTTAATAAAAAAACAAATCGTTTTTAAAAAAGGTTAAGTGTTAGTTTTTTATTATTTATTTTTTTTATAAAATTTATATTTTATTAGTTTTTTTATTGTTAGTTTTTATAAATAACAAAAATTTATCTTATTTTTAAGTTTTATTAGTTTTAGTTTAATTTTTAAAAAAACTTTATTGTTTTTTATTATATGTTTAAAATGTTTAAAAATATTTAACTAATATATATTATATTTATGCCTAAATTAGCATATATTTTTATTTTATTGTTTAATTTAAAGTTTTATATTCTAAATTGCAACTATATATAATATATAAACTTTTTATTTTTTATATTATATTTTAAAACATTTTTAATATTTTTAATATTTTTAGTACTTTATAAATAATTAATTATATCTGTTTTTTTAGCAGGCGTTTTTTGTTTTAAACAAACTGTTGCGTTTTTAACAGTATTTTTTTTAGCTTGTTTATAATATTATAAATATTTTAAACAAAAATTATATAAAAGCATTAATACTATATAATATTTATATATTTTATTTTTTAAATAAAGTAGCGATTTTATATCAAATTTTTTGAATCATATATTCAGTTTATATTTATATAAATATTAAATTTTTTTGTCGGCGGTAATAAATTTTTTTTAGCATTAGTAGCATTTTAAATCTGTTATTAATTTATATAATGTTTTAAATATATTCTTGTTTTTTGTTTTTTAATAAGTAATAATTTAATTAACTATTGTTAATTTTTTTAAAAATAGATTTTATTATTTTAATGGCTATAATTTTAAAATTATAATTACTAGTCTTTTAATTATTATATTAATTATATTAATTATTGTTTTATAGTTTTTAGTTATTTTTTACGATTTTTATAATAGTTATTATTTTATTTTTAAAAAAATTAAAAACTATTATTTCTTTAATTATAGTTATATTAATTGTTATAATTATACCTATAGTTATATTTTAAATATTATAACTTTGTTTATTTTACTGTTGTTTTTCTAGTATTATTTTTTACATCGTTTATATAACTAGTTTTTAATTAATCTTATAAAAATAACAATTTTTTTAAAAAAAATCTTACTTTATTTTTATATTTTAAAATATTAAAAGTTATAAATCGCGTTAAATATACTGTATTTTTTATTGATTAATAACTGTTTTTAATTAAATTTTTATAAGTTATTTTAAACTTTTTAATTTTAAGCATATATTTTTTATTTTTAGTTTTAAATAAATAGTTATAAAATTATTTAATTTTTAGTTTTATGCTGTTATAAATTTATATTATTATTTTATGCTAATTATTATTATGAATACTTAAAATATTTATAATGTATATATATTTTAATTGTTTTTATATATATTATATTAATATATATAACTTTTAGTATATATTTTATAAAATTAAATAATTATTTTTAAACTTTTAGTTTATAATATTTAAGTTTATTATAAAACGTTATTATATAGTTTTAATAACATAATTAATATTTTTGTAATATAGCTTAGTTTAAATAATTATGATTAGTTTATGATTTTATTATAAAATAACAAGTTTTATAAAAATATTTAAAATAATAATAAAATTTGTTTTTTGTTTTATAAGATGTTTTTCATTTTTAAAACCAAAGTTAAACAATTAATAAAAAATAAATATTTATAAATATTATGTTTTTTTTCTGTTATTATGTTTAAATCGTTAAAATTATTACAAAAAAATTAAAAATATTAATTGTTTTTTTTATAGTTTAATATTTTTATTATAAATATTTATCATTTAAATTTTCCTCAAGTTTTTTATTTTTAGTTATATTAAAACTAAACGTTTATTTTATTATTTTTAGAGTTTAAATTTAATAAATCTTTCAAAAATTTAAGTTTATTTATAAGCCGGTTTTTTTTTTTCATATTTTATTTAAAATAATTAACAATTCTTTTAATACTAGTTAATTTATAAATATTTAATTAAATAGCAGTTAAATTATACAGAATATTAAATTAAATAAATGTTTTTTTTATTACTAGCTTTTTATTATATATATATATATATATTTTTTTATTATGTTTTTTTATAACTAATAGCTACATACTTTTATTATTTTAAATTTAAGTTTTATTTTAGGATTTTAACTATCTTAGCTATTATAGTTTATATTTTTTCAGAGTTTTTATTTATTTATTGCTTTACAAAAAAAACAAAAATTATATATTAATTAAAACTTAATTTTTAAAAATTTTTAGTTTTTTTCTGTTTTTTAAAAAGCGTTATTAATTTTATTTTTAATTTATTATTTTTCATAATTATTTACTTTTTAGTTTAATTTTATATATTTTATAGGTTGTATATTTTTTATTTAATTTAAAATTTGGCTGTTTTTATTTTAAAACATTATTTTGAACATAAATTTATTTTTTCTGTTTATAACTATAAGCAAGCTTAATAAATTAATATAATAAACTGTAATGTATAATAAAGTAATAAAATAAATATTTTAAATTTAATAGTTTAAATAAATATTTTTAATGTTTATATGATTATTAGCTAAAATATAAAAATATAATATTAAGCTTACTGCTGTTATAATTATATTTCTGCCAAGTTTTTTCTAATGTTTTTAATTAATGGTGCACCAGTCACAAATAAGAAGTCAAGGCTCCAGCAATAAGTGATCTATTGTACAAAAATCTACAGATGAAAAAGGAAAGAGTAAGTGGGAGGAATTAGCCCACTAGAATTCTGGCTAAGTGCAGGTGTGTGGGGTGGGTCCAGTCTATGCGCTACAGCTGGTCTGTGCGCACCAGTTGGCAACAGGTGTACGGATGTCCCGTGCGTGCCACGCACGCTACAGGAAGGACCAGTCATCCGTAACTATTTACTATAATTATTTAAATAATTTTTTAAATTTTAATATAAATTATTAGTTAAAATAGTTTTTAGCTTTAACAGAAATATATAACATAAAAAAAAATAAGCTATAGCTTTAGCTTGTTTAATTAAAATAGCGCAGGCGTTTTTTATAAATTATAAAATTTATAGCTTAAAAATGCTTTTATTTTTATTAAAATAAAAAAATAAAATAATTTAATTGAGTTTTTATAAAAAAACGTTATAAAAACACTAATTTAAAAAGTTTATTATAAAAAAAAAAAAAACGATGTTATAAAAAATCAAAATCTAACTATTTTAATTTAACTTGTAGATCTAGCTAAATATATAGGCCAGGGACCATTTATTAGAGCCAGTTTTAAGTAGTAGGGTACGTAGCTTTGCCACGCTATAAGTAGGGCTACAGCGCTTATATACGCAACTCCCTTGTCGGCGCGCATTGTAAACCTTTTTTCATATTTTTTTATTGTTTCTAATCTTACAATAAATAATTATTATAACATTCATTAATTCTTAATTTATTTAAAATAAATTATTTTGCCTTTTAAAATTTTGTCATGTTAAACTTTTAATCTTTTAATAAAAAATAAAATATTATAGCGTTAAACATATTTATTTTTATAAATTTTTATATTGTTTATATATTTTTAATTATTTTTAATATTTATATTGTTATAGCTGTTTATTTTTTTACATATTGCTTTTTTTATATTTTTTATTTTTATTTTATTAAAGTTTTTTTGTTTGTTTTTATTACGCAGCCTATATTTTTAAGCGCTGCTTAAAAAGCTTGTGTTAATTTGATTTTAAAATGTTTTTTTAATTGTCACGATGAAGTGGATAGCTTTAGCAGAAGGCTGGTGATCGTAGCCTAAGTGCTGTAGTAATCCCTGTGGCTAAATTAATAGCTGTTCAAATAAGCGGTCGGGCTTATACAAGCTTAACCTATTTAAACATATTAATTATAAGGCAGAAAAAATATAATTTTTTTAAGCTGTATATATAAGTTAGCTCGTTTAATTATTTTTTAATAATATAATTTAACTAGATAAATTATTATTATAAGCTTAAATTAATTTGTTGATATTAAATGTTCAGTTTTAATTTTATTATTTTTAAACGATTTATTTGTTTTTTTGCCATAGTTATAAGCTTAGTTAGCAAGTTAAGCCGCTGTTTTTTATTATAAAAACGATTTTTGTTTTAAAACTTGTTAATTTTAAAAGTTTATTTTTTAATTTTTTTATTTTGTTTTTAAAACAATAATTTAATTTAATTATTAAAACTTAAGAATTTATTTATATTAAACCTGTTATTTTAAACGGTTTAATGAATTAGTTTTGTTAGTTTAAAAGTTTAAAATTTATATTAAAAATAAAAAGTTTTAAAATATTATAAATTTAAACGTATTAAAAACAATTAATATTTTTAATAAAAATTAAATTATTATTAAACTTAAAAATATATATAAAAATCAAAATTTTAAGTTTATAAAATAATAAATTAATTTTAAACCTTTTAAAAATTATTAAAGGTTATAATATTATATAATGCAGGCCTGGTTGAATTTATTTAATCTTTAATATTATATAAATAAATAAAAAAACTATTATAATTAAATATATAAAAATTATAGCTATACTAAATAAAAATGTGGGATAAACAATTTAAACAACTATTATTTTTTCATAATATATTAGTTTTTTAGCTTTATAAACTTAAATAATAATTTACAAGAATTATGCTTAAATTTTAAGCAGATTAAATAAAACAATATTAAAACTAATAAATAATATAAAAATAATAAACAGCTTATTTATAAGCTATTATTTATAATTTTTAAAAATTTAAAAATATTTATAATTAATGCTTTTTAAAACCTTTTATAAAAAACTAGCTTTAAATTTAACTAATATTAAAATTATAAATATAATAAAAAAAATTATAAAAAAGAATTATATTATTTAATAAATATAAAAAGCTTTTAAAAGTTTTAATATTTAATATAAGATGAAACTTAAAAGATTAGCACTAATTTTTATTATATTAAACAATTAAATATAAAAACATTAACTTAATAAAAACTAAATAAATTAATTTATAAAAATTAAAATAATTATATAAATAAATTAATTAATATGCAATAATATTTATAAATAAAGCTTAAAAAATATATAATGTTTTAGCTAGCTGTTATAAATAAAAGTAATTAAAAATAAACAACTTATTTAAAAAAATCAATTAAATTAAAACATATTAAAAACTATATATTAAAATTACTTAAACAAATTATTAATAACTAAAGCTAAAAATACCTAAAAATTTATATTTTAAAAAAGCTTAATAATAACGCTAGTAGCAATATAAACTAGTTTTATAAATAGTTTAATTTTAAAATAAAGTTTATAATAATAAATCTTATTTTTTTAAAAATATTATTTATGCTGCTAAAATATGTATTGTTTTAAAGTTTAAATATTATATATTTTTTATAATAGATTAATTTATAATTATAACGTTTTATATTTAATAAACAATAAATTACTTTTAAAACTTAATTTTTTATAATTATTTATAATGAAAAAATAGTTTAAATAAAAAGAATAAAACTCTTAATTTTAAAAGAAAATATAAAATTATATATAAAACGTTTAATATATTTAAAAAAAGCAGTTTACAAATTTGCTTTGAAAAAATATTGCTTTGATTAAAAGATTTTATATAAAGATTGTATTAAACGATTGTTTAAAAAAAAATCAAGTATTATAATATTAATTATATATTAAAATATAAAAAGTATTAAAATCCTATAATTATTGTTAATTTATTTAAATAATATAACTTAGTTTTTTTTAAATATGAGCTTATTTTTGTTTATTTAAGCCGCACATTTAGAATTAATATATATAATTTTTTTAATTTTATTTAAACAAGCGCTGCAAGTTTAAGCGCTGCAACTATATTCAAAACTTTTAAACGTTTATATTGTTTCATAAAAAGCTTTTTTAAAGCTAAAATTAAATTTTTACAATTTATAAGATTTAAAATAAAACGTTTTATACCTGTTTTGATATAAAATAAAAAATATAAAAATTTGAAAAATGGTATAGAGTAAATATAAAAGCTGTATTAAAACGTACGTTAAAAAAAATAAACAAAAAACATTTAAAATAACGCGTAGCCCGTCCGTTCTAGCATATTTCTTAAAATCTGTTAAATTATTTTTAAAAATATAATAAATTAAATTAAGTATTTATTATTAAAAAAAAATACCGCAGTATAATTTATACGTATATTTTTTTAATTAAACCAGGAAAAACAGCTGTTGATTGAATAATAAAATTTAAACGTTAAATAATAAAATAATTTAAACTTTTAATATATAAAACCTTAAATAATAATAAAAAGAAAATAATTGTTGTTAAAAATTTAATAAAATATAAACGTAAATTAAATATTAAAAAATTAAAAATAAACTAAGATTTATTAAAGGTTTTGAATTAAATAGCGCGTTAAAACGCGTTAGCTGAAAAATTATTAATTAAGCTATTAAAATGCTAAAAAAAGCAGAACTTTTAAAAAAGTTTTAGCTAAAAGCTGTTAAAACAGTAGTTTAGCTGTATAATAAAAGCTTTTTTGCTGTAAAAAGCTATTATATATTTTATTATGTTTTAAAAAAACTAGTATAAGCATTTATTTTGTTAATATATTTTAAATCGTGTTAAAAAGCTAACAAGCAATTTTTTAGTTTAATTAGAACAAAATGTATAAATATAAATATAAAGTTTATTTTATAAAATTAATAAATTTAATAAATATTATTAATAAAAATATAAAACAAAAGTTTATATTAATATAAAATATTTTATAAATTATTAAGCGTATAATTTATATTATATATAAACTTTTAATTTTATAAAATAATTATTATATAAAATATTAAGTCTAATAAAAAGTTTTTTAAAAAACAAAAAATCTAAGTTTTAAAATGAATAAAGTTTTTATAAAATAAATTATTAAAATTAAATTTAAACTTTTAAATATTTTTATTATATTAAATATATAATATATTAAAGTTATAGTTATATATAAGCTTTAAAATGTTTTTATTACTTTTGTTTTTTATAAAAATATTTTTAATTTAATTAGTAAACTTTAAAAAATTAATTAACAGAATAAAAATTAAAAATAAAAACGGCTAAAAAATATATTATTAAAAGTAGTGCTTATTATTTAATTATATAAACTTATAACTTTTAAAATATTTTTAAATTTAAAAGCAATTAAAAATTAGTAGAAAAAAATAAATTATAGGCTAAAAAGCTGTAAAGCTTAAATATAAAAATAAAACAATGTTATAAAATAAAATAAAGTTTTTATTTAATATAAAGCTGATTAGTTTTAAAAAAGCTTAAAACGTTATTTTTAAAACTAAAATGATTAAATATTATAAAATAGTTTTAAAATATTAATTATTAAAATATAAACAGTGTATTAATTAACTAATTGATTAAATAAACTAATAAAAAAATATATATATATATAAAATATTTTTAGCAACGTTTTGGTTTAACTAAAAATTAAACGTTAAAACTTTTAATTTAATACTAATAAAAATAATAATACGTTTATATTTATTATTATAATTTATTTAAATAATATTTTAAACTTTTAAATAATTAAAATTATTTTAATATTATAAAAACTTATTTATTTAATTAAAAATAAACGTTTTATAAAAAAATAACAAGTATAAAATACTATATATAGTATTTATAGCTGTAATAAATTAAAATAAAGCAAAAAAATGAAATGCTAGGCTAAAAAAGCGTATATATATAAACAATTTATTAAAGCCGCTATAAAAAAAGCAAAAATTCTTTTAAAATTATGTAATAAACAAGCTGTTTTATATTAATGTTTATATGAAAATAAAATCGTTTAAAAAAATAGTTGCAATACGAAAATTAAATAAAGTTTTAAAATTATTGTTATTATTGAAATAAGTTATGTAGTATAAGTTTAATGAAAAATATATATTAAATAATATAAATCATATATTACAATATAAAATAATTTTTAACAAAAAAATATGTTATAAATAACTTATATAGTAATATTTGCTGTTGAAACTTTTAAGTTTATAATAGCTTTAGCAGCATATTTTAATTAAAAAATTCTTTAAGTTAATATAATTTATATATTTTTAAACGTTTTATAAACTAAAAAACGCTAGTAATATATTGTTTCTTCAAAAGCTTTTTATAATTAAATAAAATAATATTATTAAATAAAACGCTACCTAGTTGAAAAATTCTTCATATTTTTAATTTAAAAGTTTTTATTAATATTTAAAATATTAAAAATAATCGCTTTTTGAAGGAAACTTTGTTTATTTTATATTAAAAATTAATTTAAATTTATAAATTTTTGTATAATAATTTTTAATATTTTATTATAAAATTATAAGATTAAAAATAAAAATTATATAAAATATTAAAAGAAAATATAAATTTAAAATATAAAATAATATATAATAATTTCTACAAATTAAAATAATTTATAATTAAAAAGCTTAAACTTTTTTTAGCGTATAATTAATATATTAAAAATTATTAAACGTTATAAACTAAATAATTTAATTTATATGTTAGCTATGTTTTTATAACATAAAAACTTTAAATATAATTTAAATCAGGCTCTAAAAAAAAACTAAAAACTTATTAAAAAAAATTAAATTATTACTATATAATGGAGCCATATTAAAAACAGATATAGTTTTTATAATTAAAATGTTATGATAGTTTTTAATCAATTTAAGCGTTAATTATTGCGCTATAATCGATTATTTAATTAAATTTCTACATAACACTAGATTTTTAGCGGTTAAATTTAAAATAAGCATTTTAAAAGCATAAGCTTTTATAACCATTAAAAACGTTCTATTTATAAATAATTAAAAAACCCGCAGATTATTTTATGAATATATTATGTTAATTTTGAAAAGGTTTTTTATTTAAAAAGGAATAAAATAAAATATTATTTTATTATTAACTATTAAAGCTGATATTAAAATAATCGCTTTTATAGCTAGAAAAATTATAATATAAAGAAAGCTTTTTTAAAACATTCGGCTTAATTTTAAAAATATATATACTTTTTAGTTAAATAATATATAAGCGATTAAATTAATTATAAAAAAAATAAACAAATTAATATAAAATAACAGCATATTAACATATAAAATATATAAATAAAACAAAAATGTTAAAAAGATTATTTATAATAAAATATTTTTTAACTGTTTAAATATTAATAAACAGGCTTATAAAAAATTTATTGCGCGCTTAATTTAAACATTTTTACGTTTTATATAATATTTATAATTATAATTATAAAATTTAAAAAAAAACGTAGCTTATAAGCAATAAAAAACTAATTAATTATAACTAAAGAAATTATTTTAAATTATTTTAAAGATCTGTTTTAAAAGCAGATGAATAAAATTTTATTATTAAAATTAACTGTATATTAAAATAATACTTTTTTTTGTTTTTTTTATAAATACCTAGTTTAAAATTTAAATTATTTTTTATAACTAAAGCTTTTGAATAATTAGTGAATATTATAAAAAGCTTAAAAATATATAATTCTTTTTTAATTTAAAGTTTTTATATTAAAACGTTATAATTATTTATTTAAAACAACAATCATAATTTCTAAACATTTTATAATATTTATTAATACTTTTAAGCTTATAAATTACCAGATTTATTTTATATTTGATTATTTTTTTTAATATAAATAGCTAAAAAAAAACTTTATAAACCTTGGGTTTTTTTTTAATATTTGCTTTTATTAAAACAAAAGCTTTTTTAGCTGCTAAAACAGCTATTATTTTTTTATTTGCTGAAGCAAAAATATTGTTAGCATTAGCGTTAATATTATTATTTTTAAAAAAAAAAACGTTTAAACTTAAAATTATTCCTTTTAGTTTTTTTTTAAAACTATTATTTTTAATTATTATAGCTAATCTTAAGCTTGTTTTATTTTATTTTTAATAAAAATATATTCAAACTATAAAATAGCAGCTTTAAAAAAATATCAAAAAATAAAAAGCTGTAAAAATTTTAGAAGCTATTATATTAAAAATTTACATTAAAAAGAAGAAAAGGTTATTAAAACGTTTTTTTTAGCTTGTACTGTTTTTAAAAAAAAGCTGTAATAAAAATGTAGTTTATTTTTCGGCCGCATAAAATTTCAATAAAAAAAACATTTATAAAAGGCAAAACTATTTTTAGAAAAATATATTTATATTTATTAATATTAACATAATATTATTAATTAAAATATAAAGTTTAATAATAGTATTTTTTTAATTTTGTTCATATTATTAAATAAATATAAATGCTGCAAAAACGCTTTTTTAATTTATTTTGAATGAAATAACTTTTTTTTCACAAGTTTTTTAAAAATAATTTCATCATTATTAGCATATTTATTATTAAGATAAGATAAGGTGAATAAAAAACAAGATTAACAGGTTGTTTTTAAAAAAAATCTATGTTATAAATTAAAAGCTATCATAATGATATTCAAAGCTTTAAAGTTTTTATTAAAAAATTAGTTTTAAAATTATTAAAAAAACTAAAAATAAAATTAATTGATATAATGAATAAAAAGTTTAAAAAATATATATAAAATTTAATTAAATATAAAACTATTGCATGCAAAGGTTAATTTTTTAATATTATAAATATTAGCTAGCGTTTTATTCATAAGGCTAGCTATTATTAGCTTAATAGCTTTTTTTAAAGCAGAGTTAATAATAAAAAAAGCAGCAATTGAGCTTAGCTTTTTAGCAGCAGCAGTAGTTTAAGCAGCAGCAGCTGCAGCAGTAGCTAACAAGGATATATTGGGGTCCTGTATGGTGATCTAGTGAAAATAGCGAATTACAGGTAGAAGGAAGGACTGGCTATGCCAGCCAGCCGCAGGCTGGCTAGAAATAGCCAGTGGGCTACCCTTAATGGCGGGTCCGGCTAGGTCCTGCGGACCTTGCCTACAGACCTAGCCTAGCCTAGGGTTGGTCCTTCGGACACCCCCTATCTGTCTGTATCAGTAGCAAAAACAAAAAAAAAAATAAGCAAGCAAATAAACAACGTAAAAACAAAGCAGCAGCAGTATTAGCAGCAGCAGCAGTAAATATAATAATAATAGCAGTAATAACATAAAAATATTTATTTTAAAATAAAATTAGTTTTTTTATTATAATACAAAAAATTAAAATAATTTTTAAAAATTATTTATAAAAAAAAAACAGCCGCTTAAAAAACTGAATATAATAAATTTTTAATATTATTTATATTAATTAAAACAACTAATGATATAAAAAACTGCTTGGTGCAACATATATTTATAAAAAAAATAATTTTAAAAATCATTTAAAAATTATTAAAAAACAGCTATAAATTTAAAACTAACGCGCGTTAAAATGACAGGGATTTAACAAATTATATATAAATTAATTAATCCAGTTAAAAATTAAAAAGAAAAATTAAATTATTATTTATTTAAAAAAATTTATACTGCTTTTATAAAATTATTGGCTAGCTAATTATGTTAATAACTATATTTTTTTATTACAATTAATTATTTTAAATAATAACTTTTTAAAAAAAACTTTTTAATCATGAGATTTTTAATAATAATTATTTAAATTAATTACAAAATTATTATTTCTTTTTATATATAAAATTATATAAAATAATTATTAAAATTTATTTTATAAATTAAGCATTAATTAGCTAGATTTAAAAATATATTATAATAAAATAAATAGTTTTATTAAAAAGCTGGTAATAATGGCTTAAATGCTGTAATATGTTTTATAGCTAAATTAATAACTGTTAAAATAAATGGTCAGGCTTATATAAGCCCAACTTATTTGAACAGACTAATTATAAAACAAAAAAAATATAATTTTTTTTAAGCTGTATATATAAGCTGGTGCATCTAATTATTTTTATATAATATAACTTCACTAAATAAATTACTATTATAAGCTTAAATTAACTTGCCTGTATTAATCGCTTGGCTTTAATTCCACCGTTCTTATATCATTTATTTGTTCCACCGCGACATTAAGATAGTTAAAAAGTTTAATAATTTAAAAAACTTTATTAAAAATTAAAAATAAAAAAAAGCCTTTTTTTTAACGTTATATAAAATTTGTTGCACCAGTGACAAATCAAAAGTTAAGGATTTAATAATAAATAATATATTATATGAAAATCTACAGATCAAAAAAAAAGAACAAGTGGGAGGAATTAGCGAATTAAAATTCTGGCCCAGTATAAGTATATAAAGTAGGTCTAGTTTATGTGCTACAGCTGGTTTATATGTATTAATAGTCACGGATGCCTACACACCCCTGACTAGGACCCACCTGGAAAGGTCCTTCTGGTTGTGGGCCAAGGCCCACAACACCTACGTACATCATGTGACCTAGCATCCGTGCACCCACAAACTAGTACATACCTAATTTCTACCTAGATAGTTTTTTTCGGTTCCCTATCTTCTGATCAATATACATATGGGACCCTAACTAGGAGCTTTGCCTCTGCAAAGGACACCAATCGTGACATTAATTAACCACAGGTATATAGATACCAGTCCGTGCCACATGCTTAATTAGCTAATTAGTTATCTGTAATTACTTATCCTTTTTTAAAAAAAGGCTTGTTTTTTAAATTGTCTTTATATTTAAATATATAATTTTTAAATATATTTTTGAGCAAAAAAAAAATCGCTTGAAGTTTTTATTTTATATTATATTTTTTAAGCTTTTATATTAAAAAATTATCGCATAAGTTTTTTTATATCATCTTATTAATTTTTATTCATTTGTTATTATATGTGTTTTTATTTCTGTTTTATTATTTTTTTATTATATTATTTAATTGTTGTTTTTATATGCTAGGTTTAACTTATTATTTTCTGCAGCTTTAAGTTAATTTTTGAAACGTTTTAAAAGCTTGGTTGCATTTAAACATTTTTAATAAAGATCTTTGTGATAATTTTGCGCTGTTTTTAAAATTTTAAGCCAAATATTATTTATTGTTAGTTTTTTAATTTTTTTAACTTATTTAATATTATAATTTTTTATAATATATTTCTCACTATTTAATTTTTGCATTATAAACTTTTTTTTTTTAAGCTTTATTATTTTAGTATATAAATTCTTAGCTTTTTATTTTAATAATAAGTTATTAAAATATCGTTATAATTTATAAACATAATCAGAGTTTATAATTTTTATAAAAAAAACGTTTAATATAAAAATCTTATTATTTTTATTAATTATTTTAAACTTTTATTACATTATAAAAAATACAGCTTATTAAATAATTCTTTACTTTTTATAAGTGGTTTTTTTAAAACTAATATATAATAATTTATATTAAAATTAAGGTTTATTTATTTATAATTAACTTATTAAATTATAAAAATTTAAATTTATGATAAATATTTTTTTTAAATTTATAAACTACACAATTTTTTTGTTCTGTTTTAAGCTTTTATTTTTAAAATTCTCTTTTTTAAAAGTTTTTTAATTTTTCTTTAATAGTTTAGTTTAATTAATTAAAACAAAAAATATTAAAAATTTTATTTTTATTGTAAAAATAATATATTTATTTATTTATATAATAGTGCTGCTTATATTAATTTATTATTAAAATATATTTAAACTAAGAACTTTATTAATAATTAATTTATAATTATAATTATTAATTAAAATATTTGTTTATTATATTTTTATTTTATATTTTATAACAGCTTATAAAAACTTAAATATATTTTACTTTTATTAGCTGATATAATATATTTTAAATATTAAAATAAATTATAAACTTTAATGTCAAATTATTAGTATTTATATAGTAAATATTTAAAATAGCTTTTATAATATATTTTAATTATATTTATTATAATAGCTTATATAATATTTAAAATTATTTAAACTTTTTTTAATCAGTGTAGTAATTTAAGCATTTTATTATAATTATATTTATTTTAACACTTTTATTTAAAATTTATTATTAAATATTATTATATATAATTAAATATTAGCAAAAGTTTCTATTTTTTAAAATCTTATTATATAATATTTTTATTAAGCAGCATTTTATATAGTTTATTATATAAATATTATCGCTATTTATTAGCTGAAGCTATTAATATTTCTTTAATATTAATTTTTAGTTTTATGTTGTTTTAAAGATCTTATAAATATATAGTTATAAAATTTTTATTTTAATTTAGTTTTTAAATATAAATAATTTAATATTATTAATTATTTATTTATTATTATTTATCTCTTTATTATTTATTAAAAATTATTATTTTCCATTTTTTGAGTTTTATATTAATAAATCTTTATATTAAAACTATTGCGGTCCTTTTTAATCTTTTTTAATTAAGTAAAAATTTTTAGATTTTTAATTTTTATATCAACATATTATTAATATTTAATAGCTCTATTTTGTTGAATTTAAAATATATGGCACAATATCTTTAAGCTTTTTCTTTTATGTTTTATATTAATAGATTTCCTTATTTTTTAAATAAAACATTTATAAGTATAATTTTTTAATTAAAAATAAAAAGAAATTACATTTTCACTATAAGTTTGTTTATTTTATTTATTATAAATTTAAATATTATTCATATTAAAACATTCTGAAGCTTAATAATTAATAATGATACAAAAAACCTTTTTTTATTTATTAATTAGTTTAAATCGGCATTTTTTTGAAACTATAGCTACGCCTAATATTTTTTGTACTAAAAATTCTATAATTTAGCTTAATGTTATATGATGCTTTTAAAAACAAGCTATTACATGTTAATTGATTTTATATAACTAAAATAATATATTCAAAATTACTCTGTTAAAAGAATTAGTTTTTATTTTAATAAATAAATTATAATTATCTTATTTTAATAATAATATAACAATTAAAGATTTTTTAACCCCTAAAAGTTTTATTATATTTATTAGTTTATTTAAACGCTTTTGTTTTATTAAGTAGCTTATGAAAAAACTATCGCATTTTATTTCTGTATAAACTTTGTATAAAAGTTATAAAAACTTAAAAACACTATATATTTTTCATAATAATAAATATTTTTGATTTATTACAACTTTAATTTTAATAAAATTAAAAGAAATATTATTAATATTTATTATATACCTTAAAAACTTGGTTTATTTTATATCAAATTTTAACTTGAGTAAATTAGCTTATAATTTCATATTTTCTGAGTTTGAAAACATTTTTAAATATATATATTATAAGTTTTTCTTTTATTAAAATAAATAAAAATATTATTTATATATATATTATAAAAATGATTTAAAACATTAAATGATATATTATTAATATATTTTGAAAATATAAAAACTTTATTTATTAAACTAATTAAAAACGTTTATTATAACAAGTTTTATGTTTAATATAAATTATCATAAAATTATTATTTTTTAATATATTTTAATATAATAAAATCTTTATTATATATTAATTTTATTGAAATCTTAATATTAAAAATATAAAATAAAGTTTTTCCCTAAAAACAATAAAAATTTCGTTTTTTATAAATTTATTAAATATTTAATAGTATATATAAAAATAAAATTTTTGCCAGCTTTTTATAAATAATATTACAAAATATATAATATATTGTTTAACTTAAGAAACTTTCTTTATAAATTATTAATTAAATATTTTTATACAAAATATAGCTTATTGAATCATATTTTATATAAAAACTTTATTTTAAGTTTTTAACAATTTCCTGTTTAAAAGTTTATTTTATAATTTATTTATAATAAATAAAATAACAATTTATTTAAATTTCTTTTCTTAAATATTTTTAATCAATTATAATGTTTAAAAAATAGACCTGTTAATATTTCTTTTTGCCGTTGTTATTTTTTTAATCCTTTAATATTTTTTAAGTAATTAAATTATTAATTGCAGGAATATTAAGAATTTATATTTAATTATTAATTTCATTTTTATATATTAATAATTAAAAATAATAATATTAAAAATAACGGTTTAAAGATTTACCTTTCTTTTATATTAAATTTTGTTTTTATGTTTATTTAATAAAATCGAAAAATACAGAATTTTTAATGTAAAAATATAAATTATTTTTTTAATATGTTTTTTTTTGCTTTAAACTTTTAAAGCTTTATCAAATACAAAAATACTTTTTAAGTTTTACTTTATTTTTGTTATAGTTTTTAATTTAACAAAAGATATTTTTATAATTTTTATTTTTGCTATTAATTTTTGTTTATAAAAGCTTTTTTTAGTTTTTTTTTAAGTTTTTTTTAATAGGCATTTTAAATGTTAATATTTCTGTTTTTTTATTTAATATTTATTGAATATTTTAAATGTTATAACTATGTTTTAGTTTTATTTATAGCTACAATATAATAATATTTATGATTTTTTAATAAATAAATAAAAGATTGATATATATTATTTAATATTAAATAAGATATTATATTATTTCACCTTTTTTTTAATATTATTATTTGTTTTATATTTAAAAGATTCACAGGTATATTTTTAAACTTTTTTTATATTTTTAAAACTAAGTATAAATTATAATTAATTTTTGAATCTAATCTTTTATTATATTTAGTTATTACTTTAAGTTTAAACTTATTTTTAATAAATAAATTTAAGAGTTTTATAATTTTTTAACAAAAATATGTTGGTATTTATATATATATTAGCTGTTATATTATTAAATACATTAAAAGAAATAGTTTATTATTATATAAAATATAAATATATAATAAGAATTCTTTGTTTAACTAATTGTTTATTAAGTTTTTTTGTTTTTATATAACAACAATATTTTTAATCATATGTTTTTTTATTTATATTAAATATATTTGCTTTTTATAATTAATTATTTTCTTTCTTTAATTATAAATGCAAGTTTTTTTTATAAATATGTTTATTAATAAAATTAACTATATTTTTATAACTAAAAAGATTTGTCATAATAAATATCTATTATATTTTATACGGTATTTTTTGATTTATAAGTTTTATTTTTTTTTAATTTTTAATAAACAAATAATAAGGTTTTAAATTTAATATTTTATAGAAGCATTAAAATTTTGTCGCGGAGGAACAGATGAATCGTATGGGAACAGTGGAATTAGAGCCAAGCGATCAGTGCAGGCAAGTCAATTCGAGCTTATAATAGTGATCTATCTAGTTAAGTTGTATTGTACAGAAATGATCGGACTGGCCAGCTTATATATACAGCCCAGAAAGGATCATATCTTTCCTGCCCTGTGATTGGTCTGTTTGAGTGGGTCGGGCTCATACGAGCCCGACCGCTCACCCCAACAGCCACTAACTTAGCCACAGGGCTCACTGCGGCACTTGGGCTGCGATCACCAGCCTTCTGCCAAGGCTATCCACTTCATCGTGACAAATTTATAATATTCTTTAAATATTTAACAATAGTTTTAATAATCATTTATAATTCTAACTTGTTTTTAAATTTTTCTTTTATTTAGTTTTATTAAAACATCGTTTTTTAATAAAATATATAAAACCTGTTTTAAATTATATAAATCTAATAAATATATATTGCGTAAAGTTTAAACCTATATACTTAGTTTTTATTTTTTTAAAACGTTTATATTTTTATAAATGTTATATAAATAATATATTAAATTTTTAAAGGTGCAATTATATTAAAATATTTATTAAATAAATATAAACGTAAATTTTAAAATATTCTTTTAATAAAATAAAACTTAATATTATCATCTTTTATGTTATTATTAATAAATTAGTTTATTTTTATTTTAAAATTGTTAGTTATACTTTCATACTATATTTTAAATTTTATTTTATTTCTTAAAACTATATAATCAAACTTATATATAAATATCTTAATTAATTTTTATATTTTTTTGCTACAGAAAAGGATGGGGACCAACTGGTTAGTTGGCTGTTCAGGTATTACAGGCTAAGTAGGGCCACCTATTTCTGTCTTGTTCCTACCCCTGGCATACTATAGCATTCTTTTTAAAAATTTTAACATAAACATTTGTTTTGTATAATTTAATAAATTAATTATTTCTTTATTAAATTTATTTAATAAGTTTTAAAAATAATTATAATTAGCTATTATAATTTTAGTTTACTTAAGATATTATTTATAGCTGCATTAATATTCTACCTTTTAAAAGTTTAAATATAAAAATTTATATTTTTATTTTATTTATATAATTTGTTTAATTTTTGTTATAGTTAAATAAAACCTTTTTAAATATTAAACGCTTGTTTTTAAACTATTATTAGCTCTGGTTTAATATTTTTAAATTATTTTTATTGTTTATTAAGCGTTTTTGTATATTTTATAATATAAGCGTTAAACTTTATAGTTTATTATATAGCAGTTTTTATTTATCTAGCGTTATAATATATAATAAAATAATAATTATTTGCTGTTTATTAAAAACTATTAATATATATATTTTAATTTTTATTTTATTAAAAACATAATAAAAATAAAAGAAATTTATATAAAGTTTATAAAAATTTTATATTAATAAGTCTGTTAAAGTTAAGCTTTATAACATTATTTTATTTATAATAAGTTTTTAAAAAAAACCCTCTTAATCGCTTTTAATAATCATTATAGCAAAATTTTATATTAAAATACCGACCGTTTTATAAAAAACTTATAAGTTTTATTATATAAAACAGCTTAAAAGTCTAAAGTTTTACTTTATAAATTAAGATTTTAAATAAAATTAAACTATAAGTTTTATATAGTTTTATTTTTAATACTAGCTTTAATAATTTAATATATTATACAAAGTTTTTTTAAACCCAATTTAAATATATTTAGTTTTATATATATTATTAAAAGCTTTTTTAATAAAATATACTAATAACTTGAAAACTTTATATAATAAAATAATGTTTTAATGTGCTAAGTTTTTAACATATTTATAAGCACTGCTAATAAAAAAATTAAAATTCTAGCGGCGATATTATTTTTATATAAAAAATATTTAAAAAACAGGCCTTTTATTTTAAAATAAAATAATGTATAAATTATTACTTTTTGTATAAATAAAAAATTAAAGCTTTAATAATAAATAATATATTATATAAAAATCTAAAAAATAAAAAAATAAGTAAATAAAAAGAATTAGCCCACTAAAATTCTGGCTAAATGCAGATATATAAAATAGGTCCAGTCTATACGCTACAGCTGGTCTTTACGCACTAGTTAGCAACAAATGTATAGATACTAGTCATTGCCATATGCCTAATTAGCCAACCAGTTATCTGTAACTATATTAAAAAGTTTTAAATATTGCATTTTTTCAATTTTTTTAATTAGCTGTTTTTTATATAATTTAAGGTCAGATTTATCAGGTATTTTGATAATAAGATTGCTATTAAGGTTATATTTAATTATAATATAATTATTGTATAAAATATTAACCTGATCTTTTTTTAATATGTTTTAATTTTTTTTTACAGCTTATATTATATATTTTAACACTTTTTAAATAAAAATAATATTTTTAAAGTTTAAATATTATGAATTAAAATAAATTAAGGCATAATTCTTTTAATATATTAATTATATAATGATATAATTTTTTCTTTTATATAATTATAAGTTATTTTTAATTTTAAAAACTAAAGATTATTTTTATTTTTAAGCTCATAAGCTTTTTAATTTTATTTATAATTCTTTTAGGTAATTTTTGTTATGTTTTTATATATAACTAAAAGATTGTTCATATAAAATAACATAAATAGTTTATATGTTAAAATATAAGATAACTATAATTTTCTTAAAATATTTTAAAATTTTTAAAAGTTTTTATATTATAATAATAAAAGTTTATAATTTATATGAAGCCTTATTAAAAGGCATAGCTTAAATTTATTATGAAAAATTATTTAATATTAAATATATAATAAAATGTTTTTATTTTTAAAATAGTTAAAAATATTAATATTACATAAAACTTTTAATTTTTAAATTAAAATATGTTTTAATTATTATTATTATATAAAAAGATTTGCGATAAATCTTATAATATATATTAATTAAAGCACATTTATTATTTATAAATTCTTTTATAAAACTAGTCTTATTTTATAAACTTTTAAAAAAGTTTTTTATTAAATTTGTATATAAATACTTATTTAAATAATAGTCCCTTGTTATTAATTTTTTTATTAATATTATTTTTATAACTTTGTTTTTATATAATAAATATTTTTTATGTCTAGTTTTTTCAAAAAGTTATTTTAAAAATAATTTCTAAGTTTTTTAATTTCTAAAAGTTTTTAATAAAATTATTTTAATATATTGAGTTTTTAAACTAGCTATTAATTAATTATTTTATATTATCATATTATAGCTATAAATAGAAAACAGAATATTTTATCTTAATAATCTTTAAAATATAAAGCTTTTATTTGTTTTAAAAAATATTTTATAAAAATACTTTTAATATTATTTTTAATAAATTAATTTTAGTTTTATATATTATTATATTAAATATTAACTGTTTCATATTATTTTTAGCTTTTTATTTACTTTTTATATTCAAGTTTATTGCTTGATCTGCTCATAAATTAAAATATTTTATATATATTTACATTTTGTTGAAGTTTTTTAATTTTTATTACTTGTTAAACTGCTTAAAATTTGTTTTTATAAGTTTATTTAATAATTAACTTTTAATTATTATAAAAGTTATAATATTTTTAAAACGTTATAAATAATTATTCTCTTTAGATTTTATAATTGTTTTATTTTTAAGACTTTTTATGCAAGGTATTTTTAAAATAATAAGTTTTATTATTATATTAAAAAGCTAGTTTTAACTTAAAACCTGGGTTATTAACATATTTATTTTTAATTTATGTTTATTAATTTCATTAATTAAACTATAAACCAAAAATAATAATAATAATATTTTTATATTTTTAAAAACTATATATACTATATTTTTAAATTTTTATTTATTATTTGTTTTATATGATTCTTTATTTTCAAGTTTAAACCTTTTAATCTTTTTAGTGCTGTTATTCAATTTTCACAGCTACTTTTTTCTGCTTTTTAAAATAAACCAGCTTTTTATTAAATTTAATATTTTTAATAATAATTATTTTGTATAATTAAAAACTTATATATATCACAAATTTTATATTTTAATATTTAATTAAATATTTAATATAAGCTTAAACTTTTATTTTATATATTTGCTCTTTTTAACCGCCAGTTTTTCATTTTTATAAAATATATATAATATTTATATACATATATCCTGTTTTAATTTAATCATAAATTGCTTGTTAATATTTCTTTTAAATTAAATTATATTATTAATAATATTATATTAATTAATATTTTAACATATAATCCAACAGATAAAAATTTTAAGCCTTAAAAAAGCTTTTATTATATAATTAAACAACTATTTAAATTCTTTGTAGATATAGTTTTAATAATAAGCTGGGTTTATTGCACAGTTTCTTTATTTTATTTATTATTTTTTTGCCGGCATATTTAATATTTTTAACCAGCTTTTTAATATAAAACAATAAAAGCTTATTATTAATAGTTTTCTTTTTTAGCTAGAGCTTATCTTAAGTTTTATTTTTATATGCTCTTATAATAATATTTAAATTATTTTTAATAATATAAACAGCAAGGTTATAATATTCTTTTCTTTAATTTTTACAAAAACTTATACAATAATCTTATTTATTAAAAAAAAAATATAAATTATTTTTATATATTTATTTTTAATGCTTAAAATTTAATTTAACTTTTTAGATTTGATTGAATAATTAAACAGATTTTAATACAGCTGTTAAAAAGTTGTGCTGTTTTTTATTTAAAAATTGCTTGAGTATTTATTATATTATATATATTAATATTTATATAGCCGAGCTTTTTAAATATTTTGATTATTAACGGAAAAAAAGTTTAAAAAGTTCTTTTTTTTTAAAAACTTTTAAAATTGCTTATGAGATAAAATATATTAAAATTAATGCCATTTAATTTATTTAGCAGCACTTTTAATTATTATTCATAATATTTTATTTATATTTAATATAATGTCTGTGTTTAAATATTAAATATTAAATTCATTTTAAAAAACTAAATTATAATATTTAATAAATTAAGCTGTTAAAATATTATTTTTGTATTTTTAAAACATATCATAGAATTAAAACTATAATATTATTTGGTTTTTAATTAAATAAACTGCTAAAATAATATTTATATAAACTTTTTATTAATATAATATTAATAAATATTATATTTATTAATAAAGTTTTTAAAACTAAACAATATTTTTAAATAATTTTTTATTTTTTTAAAATGAAAATCTATAAAATGCTTCTATAAACTTTGTTTTTATTTTTAATTAAAAGAAAAATCTAGGTTTTAATAGCATTTTAATATTAATAAAATATAATGTATTATAAACATCAATTAATATGTTATTTATTAAAATATCTTTTTAAATTTAATAATAAAAATACTTTTATATAACGTACTATTTTTTAATAAAATTAAATTTATTATTATAAAAGTGATGTCAAAATGGAAGTAGTTTAATTTTTTGTTATATAAATTTATTATATTATTTAAACTATGCGTTGTTTTTTTTTATTAAATTCTTTAATTTAAACTAAACAAAATTTCTAGATAAATATATAAGCTCAAGTTTATTTATATAAGGCTAGGCCTAATTAAGTTGTGCATATAACTACAGGCCATAGCACCCTAAGCAAAGGGCTTATCTAAGCACTTCTTCTACACCTGCATATTGTATACATAAAATCTTTTAACTTTAAAAAATATAAAGAATAATATTAGTTTAATTTAATTATAAAATCTATTAATTATATAAATACACTTTTTTAAAGAACTTCATAAAAAAAATGCTTTTATTAATTCTTCAGTCAAATAAGAAAATCTAGTAAGCCCAGATCTAACCCCAGCAGTGGTATTTATACGCCACCTGTTGCCAGCCATAGCCTTTGCAACCTATTTTTAACTTATCTAATGTAATAATACACAAGCCTTTCCCTTAATTGATACAGGCCCCTTCAGGAACTCTCTTATAAACATCATCTATTGAAGAAACTATTAAACAAAATATTCTTGATAATATGTTTAATTTTAAATGATAATAGAAGAATTAAAAATGTACTTTATAACATAAATATTTTCTTATGTTTCAAACGTTTTTTATTATATTAATAAAAAGAAAAAGATTTAAGATTTTATGATATTATTATATGTTGCGGAGGAACTGATGAATTGTAAAGGAACGGCGGAATTAAAGCCGAGCGATTAGTACTGGCAAGTTAATTTAAGCTTATAGTAGTTATTTATTTAATTAAATTATATTATCTAAAAATAATCGGTCTGGCCAGCCTATATATATAGTTTAAAAACATTATATTTTTTTGTTTTATAATTAGTTTGTTTAAATAAGTTAAGCTTATATAAGCCTGATTGTTTATTTGAAAAGTTATTAATTTAGCCATGAAGTTTATTATAATATTTAAGCTGTAAATATTAATATTTTAATAAAGCTCTTTATTTCATTATAATATATTTTTTAAATTTAATTAATCAAAGTTTAATTAATAAAATAAATTTTAATAATTGTTTTTATAACTTTATATATAAAGAATAAGTAATAATGTTTATAATTAATTTAAATAATTATTTTAAAAGTTTTATAATTCAAAAGCTTTTTTTTTAAATACAAAGTTGCTATTTAAAATAATTAGTAGTAATAAAAAAAAAGCGTAGCTATTAAAATAATTAGCTAGTAAGAGGTGCACCAAGGGGGTATAAAGTATATATTATAAAAGATAAAGGACTAGCAAATCTAGGCTAGCTAAAGTTTTATCTAAGTATAGGCTAAGGCCTATATATATAAGGCTAGGCCTAATTAAGTCGTGCTTGTGGCTATAAGCTATAGTATTTTAAACAAAAGGCTTATATAAGCGTTTTTTTTTTACGCGCGCGTATTAAAAAGCCGCGCCTATTAAAAAGTTCTGTTAATTTTAGCAGAATCTATTACGTGATTTATTACGGTTGGCCTTTTTTTTTGCCGCTTATTTATATAGCTAAGCGCAAACTATGCTAATCTTAATATTTTTTAATAAGCTTTTCGCTGTATTAAAATTACTTTTCTGTTATTTATTAATTATATTTATAACTTTATTTTTTTTATTTAATAAAGTAGTTAAAACTGTTGCGTTTTTAATTAAAATAATATTTAAAAACGATTTTTATTTTGTATACTTTTTTTTTGCCAAAATCTTGTTTAATTTTTATAAATCTAAATAGCAGCATTTATTGTTTAAAAAAATCGGGTTTTTTAAAAGTTATATATAAATAATGTACAAAAATTATTAAATAAATATAAAAATTATTAAAAAAGTTTAATTTATAAGCTAAGTCTTTTATTTATTATTTAACCGTTTAAAGTCCTAATTTTTATTAAAAGTATTTTTTAATAGTTAACTAAATAAATAATATTTTTATATACGCGTAAATAAATTTAATTTTTTATTAAATTTTAATAAACAGTATTTAACGTTATAAATATGTTTTGCTGCAGCTTAAGCAAAATTTATCGCTAAATAAGCGTTTTAGCGTAAATATTTATAAAAAATATATATTTAAAAAATTTTAATATTATTAAAATTAATAAATATTTTAATATATTAAGCCATTTAAATTTAAATAGCTGTTTATAAAAATTAAATACGTAGTGTTATTATATACAGCGTTTAAGTTCTATTATAAAAAAATATAATATTTATTTAATTTATTTTTAATTTAATACATATATAACATTATATTATTATTTTAACTATTTAATTTTTATGTTTTAATAAACTGTTTATTTATAAGTAATATATATCTGTTATTATTAACTTAATATTAAATAACTTTTATATATTTTATTTAAAGTTAGATATAAATTTTTAGTTTTTATTAAAAATAATTTTTTAAAAATGCTTTAGTTGTTTAATAAAAGTTGTTTAATTAAAATAATAATTTATTTTTCTGCTGTATATTTTTATATTTAAAATTAATAATATATATTTTAAAACAAAGCATAAAACTAATATTATAACGTTATATATATTAAAATATAGTTTTTTTGTTTAGCTGCTAAAAGTATTTTTAATTTTAATTTTTAAAAGTGCTAAAATAAAATCTATATTTATAATATATATAAATAATAAGTTTTTAAATTTAATTAATTTTAGTTTTTTATAAATAGCTGTTTATTAATTTAATTCAGGTTATATATATTATAATATTTAATATAATTTTTATTGTTTATATTTTATTAGCTATTATAAATAGTTTTAATGTTTATATTATTTATTAAGTGTTATAATATTATTTTTATTATATGTTTGTTTTAAAATTTTTTAATTATGCTGATCTAGATATATAAACGTTTTATGTTTATATATATATTATATATTAGTTTATTTATAATAATATTAAAAAATATTTAGGTTTAAAATAAACTATAATATTTTTATCGCTTTTTTTTTAAAATATTTTTAAGTTTTTTAATCTTTATATATATTTATAGTTTTTATATATACTATAAAAATTTGTTTTTAAAGTTTTATTTATAATTATTTTAATATAAACATATAAAACGCAGCTTTTAATTTTTTATATTATATTTAATATAAGTTTATTATTTATTTTTATTAGTTTTTATCTGCTTTTTAAATATTTAATACTGTTTATAAATAATTAAAAGCGTTTAATATATAGTTTAGCTTATTTAATAAATAATATATATATAGTTTATATTATAATAAATAAATAAATAAATTAATTAGTTTATAATTAACATGTTTAATAGCTGCGGTTTTAAAATTATTTATTTAATAATATTTTTAATAACTAAATAATCTGTTAATATAATTACTAGTTTTTATTTAATTATATTATCGAGCGTAATTTTTAGCTGTTTAAATTAAACATGTTATTTTTAGTTTTAAAAGTTTATAGTTTATTTTACGTTAATTAACGATTTATTTAAATATATTATTTATTAAACGTTAATATAAAAACTTATTTTTTAGTTTTTATATATTTTTAGCTTTAAATAAAAACTATTATTTTAAAAATTTTTATATTAATTTATTAATTTATAAAAACAATTTTTATATAAGTTATAATAAAACAAAATAGTTTTTTATCTATAATATTTTATACTGCTTTAAATAAAGCTATTTTTAAAACGGTTAGTTTATAATATTTAGTTTTTATATATATTTTGCGCTTATTTAGCTTTTTTGTTTTAATAAGCTTTATTTGCTTATTTTCGGCTAATAAAACAGCTTTTTTTTTTTGCAGCCGCTTAATTAGCTTTATATAATATAAAATCAAGCTACGCAGAAATTTTTTTACGCTTATATATTATTTAAAAGCTTTTAATTAATTTAAAAAAGCTAGATTATAAATTATTATAATATAGCTTTTTAGTGTTGCTATTTTAAACGCGTTTATTTTAAATTTAAATAAATTTATTAAAAATAGCTAATAAAAATTTTATTAATAATATAACTATATATTTATTTTTAAATAGCTTAAATATAATTTTTAAATATTTTTATATAGTTTAATAATATTTAAAAATATTATTATATTATTTATAAATGTTTTGCAGTATTTTTATATATTTTAAAAAATTATTTATATAGCGTTATATATAAGCTAAAAATTATAAAATTTTATTATTATAACGCAGTATTTTTTATTTTTTAAGCTTATTATTACAAACGAGTTTTTAAAGTTTAAATATATTAAAACTAATAAAAAATATTATTATATTAATAATAATTATAAAATGCTTTTTTTAAAGATTTAATTATTTCAGCTTATAATAATAATAAATAGTTGTTTAATATAGCTATTTTATTAAAATTTTTAAGTTTATAACTATTTAGTTTTTTATATTATTATATTTAAAAGTTTTATTTTATTTAATATTAATTATTATGCTATAAATATAAAATATATAAATAAAGTTAATTTATTAATTTATTTTATATATTTTTTTATAAAAGTTATTATAAAATTTATTAAAAAATCTATGTTTTTATAACTAAATAAATATATATAATTTATAAGCTTAATATTTTAGTTTTGCTAACTTTTTATTAAAAAGCTTTTAATTATTATTTAATTAATATATTAACTATTTTTTATTTTGCTAAATATTAAAAGCTCTGGCTATTTTTTAAATTTTTATTTAAAAACGTTTTTTAGCATATATATATATGTTTATAAAAGTAATTATTTCCGGCATATTTATAAATTGTTTAATTTTTAATATAAATATAACTTTAAAAATTTTAAAACGCGTTATTTTTAATATTAATATATTTTTATTTTTTATTTAAAAAGTTTATTATGTTTTTATAGTATTTATAAGCAGCGTTTTAAAAAAAATATAGCTAAATAGGTTTTATAAAATTTATAATTTTATTTAATATTAACATATTATATAAAAATATATTATTTGTTGCTACTGCTATAATTATTAAAGTTATTTTAAACTATATATTTATATATATTAATATTTTAATTTAATTAAATATTTATAAAAAGCTTTTTTTATAAATATATTAAATATTATTAAAAATAGTTTTATGTTATTATTTATAATAGTAATTATAGCTGTAGCAGCAACTATTAATATATTTAAAGTTTTTTATAGTTATAGCAAAATAGCTTTAATTTTTATTTTTTATATTCTATTTATTTTAACGCTTTTAATAATTATAACGCGTTTTTAAACGTGTTAATTATTAATATAACATATAATATTTTTATATTAATAGTTATATTTATAGCCGCTAGAATAATTTTAATATAAAAAATTAAAATTATAGTTAATAAATATAGCTTTATATTTAATAGCTATATAAGTTTTTTCTGTTTTAAAGTTTATTTTTTTATGTTTATTATTTTTTTATATATTTATATTTTAAAGTTTAAACGTTAAATTTTAATTAAAACTTGTTTAAAATTAAAAATTAAATTATATTAGCTTTATAACTTATAATTATTTAATATAAAAAAAGTTATTTTTAAAAATAAGTTAAGTTTTAGTTTTTTATTATTTAGTTTTTTTACGGAATTTTTATTTTATTAATTTTTTTTATTATTTATTTTTTATAAATAAACAAAAACTTAGCTTATTTTTAAGCTTAAATAACTTTAGTTTAATATTTTAAAAAATCTATGTTATTTTTTATTATATATTTTAAAATATTTAAAAAGCTTTATTAATATATGTTATATTTATGTTTAAGTTAGCGCATATATTTATTTTATTGTTTATTTTAGGGTTTTATATTTTAAATTGCTACTAGATATAACGTATATATTTTCTGTTTTTTTATATTATATATAAAAGCTTTTTAATACGTTTTATTTTTTAGTATTTTATAAATAATTAGCAGTTTTTTTATTTAAATATTTTTATTTAATATATATTATCATATTTTTATTATATTTTTTTAGCTTATTTATAATATTATAAATGCTAAAAAATAAATTATAAAATAATATTAAAATAATATAATATCTATATATATGTTTTTTAAATTAAATAAAAATAATATATTTAATTTTTAAAGCAGATATTAAGTTTATATTTATATAAGTATTAGATTTTTTATTATTAATAATAAATTTTTATAGCATTAATAATATATTAAGTCTGCTATTAATTAAAATAACGTTTTAAATATATTATTTTTTTTTTAATAAATAATAATTTAATTAACTTTTTAGTTTTTTAAAAAATAAACTTAATTATTTTAATTATTAATATAATTTTAATTATTATAATTATTTTATTATATTAATTATTATTTTTAACTGTTGATTGTTTTTATTAAAGTTATAGTTTTTATAATTTCTGTGTTTTTATAAAAAGCTAGATAATTAATTGTTTTATTAGTTTTAATTATATTAATTATTATAATTATATTTACTGTTAATACAACATTATTAGTTTTTATTATTGTTTTTTAATACTGTTTTTTAATTAGTTATATAAGCAATTTTTAATTAATTTTAAAATAATAATTATTTTAAAAAAAACCTAAGTTAATATATGTTTTTTAAATATTAAAAGTTATTAATTATATAAGATATGCTGTATTTTTTATCTGCTGATTATTTTTTAGCTAAATTTTATAAATTTTTTCTAATTTTTTAATTTTAAACATATATTTTTTATTTGCTAATTTTAAAAAATAGTTTTAAAACTATTTAATTTTTATTTTATATTATTATAAATTTATATTATTATTTTATACTAGTTGTTATTATTAATACTTAAAATATTTATAGCATATATATATTTTAATTATTTTATATATATTAAAATAAAATATATAAGTTTTAATATATATTATAAAATATTAAATAATTAGCTTTAAATTTATATATAATTATATTAACGTTTATTATAAAACGTTATTATATTATTTTAATTATTTAGTTTATGTTTTTATAACGTAGCTTTATATATATAGCAAAGCTTAGCCTATTGTTTTGTTATAAAACTGCTAGTTTTATAAAAAATATTTAAAACAAAAACAAAATTTATTATTTTATTTTATATTATATTTTTTATTTTTTAAAAATAAAAATAAACAGTTTATAAAAAATATATATTAATAAAAACAATAATTTTTTTTATTATTATATTAAAATTATTAAAATTATTATATAATAGATTAAATATGCTGATTTTTTTTTTTAGCTTAATATTTTCGCTATAAATATTTATAAATTAAATATATAACAAGTTAAAATTTTTTATTTATATTTTTTTATTTATTTGTTTTATTTATATTATAATTAAGTTTAATAAATAATTAAATAAGTTTAAATTAACATATGTTTTTATTTTTATATTTTTTAAAAGTTTTAAAGTTTTAAGCTACATAAATAATAAATAGTTTATTAATATATTGTTTTGCTGCTTTTAGCTTGTTGTTTAATTATTTGTTAATATAAGTTTTTTTTTATATAAGTTATTTTTTTTTTTGTTACGTTTTTTTTTTTTTATAATAAATCGCAGCATAGTTTTATTTTTTAAATTTAAGCTTTATTTTATTATTTTAAATATATTTAATATAATAGCTTGTATTTTTTAAAGCTTTTATTTATTTATTATTTTAAATAAAAAATAAATAATAATATATTAGTTTAAGCTTATTTTTTAAAAATATTAACATTTCTTTTTAAAAAAGCTTTTTAAAGTTTTTTTTAATTTATTATTTTAAACAGTTGCTATTTTTAGTTTTAAATTTAGCTAGCAGCTTTATTTTAAAATTTAAATATTTAACGGTTTTTTTATTAATTTATTATTTCGCTATTTTTGTTTTAAAATATTATTTTAAACATATAAATATTTTTTTTTATAATTATTAATAAGCTTAATAAATTAATAAAATAAATTATAATATAAACAAATAAATAAAATAAATAATTTATATTAAACAGCTAGTTTAAATATTTATAATATTTATTTTATTACTAGCTAAAATATAAAAATATATATTAAATTTACTGTTTATTTTTATTATATGTTTATAAAGTTTTTTTAATATTTTTAGCTAGCTGTACTACTTAAGCAACTTTTAATTTTAAAACAGATTATTAATAAAAATAATATTTAGCTTTAATAAATATATTAAATATAAAAAAACTTTTGTTTAGCTTGCTTAAATAATATATGCTTTTAATAGCAGGCATATGTTTTACGTTAATAAAAACAGTCGGAAAAAGTTTTATTTTTAAAAAATAAAGTTTAATAATTTAATTTAATTTTTATAAAAAACGTTATAAAAGCATTAATTTAAAAAATATATTATAAAAATATAAAATATATATTATAAAAAATAAAAAACTAATAAATCTAAGCTAGCTAAAGTTTTACTTAAATATAGGCTAAAGCTTACATATATAAGGCTAGGCCTAATTAAGTCGTGCTTATAGCCACGGGCCATAGCACCCCAAACAAGGGGCTTATGTAAGCGCTCCCTTTACGCGCGCATATTAGCTAGTAAATAATTTTTTAAACATAATATAGATATTTTTTAAATAAATAAAAGCTTAGCTTTTTTTTTAATTTTTAAATTAATTAGTTAATTTATATATAATTTTTTAAAACGCTGGTATTTTAATGTATGTTAGTTTTAAATTAACAGCTGTTTTTTAATAGTTTTGAAATAATTTATAAAATTGTTTTTTTATAAATAATTGTTTTTAATAAATATATGCTATAATAAATAATTTTACGCGCAATTAATTATTTTAACCCGCATAAATAAAATTACAAAATTTATTATATTTAATTTTTTAAGCCGCTGTTTTTTTTTTTTCTATGAATAATTTTCAAAAATTGTTTTAATTTTTTATATCATCATTAAAAATTAATTTAGTTTTAAAATAAACATTTTTATGTTATTATTATTACTATTATTATATTTATTATTACTGCAGCTAGTATTATTATTAATGCTGCTACTGTTTTATTTTTATGCTGTTTGTTTATTTGTTTGTTTGTTTTTTTTTTCTTGTTATTACTGCAGCTGTTACTGCTTAACTGCTGCTGCTGCTAAAAAACTAGATGTAATTATTATTTTTTTTGCTATCAATTTTGCTTTAAAAAAAACTGCTAAACTAATAATAGATAGCGCTATTAATAAAATATTAATTAATATTTATGATATTAAAAATTTAAATTACAAGTTTAAAAATTTTATATTTAATCTAGCTTTATATATTTTTTTTAAAACTTTTTTTATTAATTATATATATTAATTTTATTGTTAATTTTTTTTCAGCAAGCTTTAAAACTAATTTTTTTAATAAAAACTTCAAAGCTTTTTATACTGCTGCTATAGTTTTAATTAACAGCATAGATTTTTTTTTTTAATAAAAAGCTCATTTGTTTAACTTTTTTATGCCGCTTATATTAAATAAATAATAAATATATTAGTCGTAATAAAATTATGTTTAATAAACAGGCGAAAAAAAAATTGTTTTATAAAAAATAAATTGAAAAAACGTTTTTATTATGTTTATGTTTACATAATAATATGAGAAAAATTAAAAAAGCATTGCTTTTAAGCTTAATATTTTAATTAATAATATTATTTTTATATTGTGGCACCAGTTATAAATAAGAAGTTAAGGCTTTAGTAATAAGTGATGTATTGTACAAAAAAATCTATAGATGAAAAAAGAAAGAGTAAGTGGGAGGAATTAGCTTATTAAAATTCTAGCTAAGTGCAGCTGTGTAGGGTGGGTTTAGTTTATGCGCTACAGCTGGTCTGTGCGTTTTAGTTAGTAATAAGTGTACAGATATTAGTTTGTGCCATATGTTTAATTAGCTAATTAATTATTTATAAATATTTTTTTTTAAAAAAAAAAAAGAGCTTGTTGTTTAAGTCGTGTTTCTTTTTAAATATATAGTTTTTAAATATACTTTTTAACAAAAAAAAAATTGTTTGAAGTTTTTATTTTATATTATATTTTTTAAGCTTTTATATTATTAAGTTATTATATAAGTTATTTTATATTATGTTCCCGACTTTTTTTTATTTATTATTATACTTGTTTTTATTGCCGTTTTATTATTTTTTTTATATTGTTTTATTATTATTTTTACATGCTATATTTAATTTATTATTTTTTTCAGTTTTAAGCTTATTTTTTAAACGTTTTTAAAGTTCTGCGGCGTCTAAATATTTTTTATAGAATTTTTTTAATAATTTCGCGTTATTTTTAAAATTTTACTTAAAATATTATTTATTATTAGCTTTTATTGTTTTTAAATTATTTAATATTATAATTTTTCATAATATATTTTTATCGATTTAATTTTTTATTTATAAACATTTTTTTTAAAATTTTTATTTTTATTATTTAAATTATTAGTTGTTTACTTTAGCAGTAAATTATTAATATATAATTATAATTTATGGATATAATAATAGTGTATTATTTTTATAAAAAAAAACGTTTAATATAAAAACATTGTTGTTTTTATTAATTATTTTAAACTGTTATTATATTATAAAAAGTTTAACTTATTAAATAATTAATTAGTTTTTATAATTATTTTTTTAAAAAAATATATAACTATTTATATTAAAGTTAAGTTTTTTTATTTATAGTTAGTTTATTTAGTTATATAAGTTGAAGTTTAAATTAAATGTTTTTTATTAAATTTATAAATTAAATAATTCTTTTTATTTTATTTTAAGCTTTTGTTTTTAAAGTTTTTTTTAAAGTTTTTTAACTTTTTGCTTTAGTTTCGTTTTTTAATTAAAATAAAAAATATTAAAAATTTATTTTGTTTTATAAAATAATATATTTATTAATTTATATAATAGTACTGCTTATATATAATTTATTATTAAAATATATTTAAACTAATTATTTTAATAATAATTAATATATAATCTATATTACTAATAGGGCATACCGCGTAATATAAATAGCATATATTCTGGGGGGGAGCGTAAGCTTAATATAGGTTGTTTTTAATATAAGGCTGCAGCTAAAAGTGTAGCAAACATATATTTATTTTTTAGCGTTAAATTTAATATATAGTTAGGCTTAAAAAGCTAACTAGAAAAATGTTTTATATTATATCTACTATTTATTAACTAAAAAAAACTTAATTTTTTTTTAATAGCTTGTTGTTGTTAAATAATAAATAAAATAAATTTAAAGCTATTTTAAGCTTAATATGCTTAAAAATTAAAGTTGTAAAAAAAAAAGTTAAATAGTAAAGTTTTAATTTTAATAAAACTTAATTATTTATATTATTAATAAAATATACTGCGCAGTATAAATAATATATATTTTAAAAAAAAACGTAAGCTTAATATAAATTGCTTTTAATATAAAGCTGCAGCTAAAAATATAATAAACGTATGTTTATTTTTTAGCGTTAAATTTAATATATAAGTAAGCTTAAAAAACTAGCTGAAAAAATGCTTAAATTTATGCTTTAAGCGTTTATTTTATTTATAAATAAAATAATAAAAATTAAAAATATAATTAATCCGTAGAACAAAAAAGTTAAAATATATAATTAAATATAATTAAATAAATTTTTAAATAGGGCTAGCTAAACAAAATAAAAAATATAGCTAGGTTTATAAATAACAGCTTTTTTTTAGTTTTTATAACTTTTTTTAATAAATATAACGATATAATATAAATTTGCTTTAAATTTAAAGCTTTAATAATATATTAACGCTTAGTTTTTAATAAATAATAATATGTTTAATTTTAAATAAAAACGTGCCAGCTTATTGCTAGTTTTTTAGCCCGCTGTTATTAAAATCGTATAACAAAAGTAAATTTTTAACAAATTTATTTTAAATTTAATATTAATTTATTATAAATTAAAAGCCTGTTATAATAATTAAGCTTTAAATTTATTATATTTATTATATATTTTATATTATAAAATTAATAATTATAATTTAAAGTAAATTTAATATTAACTTATATAAAATATAAACGTTTTTTATATAAATAATATTAATATATAAACTTTTAAATATATATATTATATAAAAACTTAAAAAAAACTGTTTAAATAAATGTTTTAATATAAATTATTAAAATTAATATGTAATAAATTTAATATTAATTTGCTGTTAAATCGATATAAACAATATAAAAGTTAAAAAATAATAAAATTTATTTATATTAGCTTAAGCAGCTGCTTGTTATAATCGTGTTATATTAAATATTTATAAAGCGTTTTAAAGTATTAAAAATAAAAATCTGCTGCAAATTTATAATAAATTTAATATTAATTATAAAGCTTTATTATATAAAGCTATTAATAAAGTTTAAAATTAAAATTTAAAACAAAAATAAATTAAAAAAAACTGCTGCAGCAAAAGCTTTTAATAATAATAATAATAGCAATAATAATAGCAATAACAACGATATAAACAATAGTATAAATAATAATAAAAATAATAAAAATCACGGCAAAAAAAATATAAATTTGCTTAACAAAAGTTTTTTTTTAAATGTTTTAACGCTAAAAGCTGTCGATAAATAAATTAGCTGTAAATTAAGCTTAAATTTAATATGTAATAGCTTAAGCGTTAAATAAAAAATATATAATATAAAATGTTTTTAAATAGTCTGATTATTTTATATTTTGCTGTAAACTTAATATAAAGTTAATATATAAAAATATATATATTTTTTTTATTTAGTAGTCCGGGGCAAATTTGCTGTAAATTTGCTATATAGTTAATTAAATATATTATTATTAGATTTTGCTGAAATTAGGAGCAAATTTTGCAATAAATTCGATATTTATACTAGATATGTTTATTTATTTATTAATAAAAGGAAATTTAATATAAATTTAATATTAAATAAGCTTTTAAAGCAAAATAATAAATATATTTAAAGTTTAGTTTTTATTAGTTTTTATAATATAAAATAATTTAAACTTATATTAAATATAAAACGTTTATTAGCTTTTAATATTTTAATTAAAAATATTTTATAGCAGCGTTTTATTATATTTAATATTTAACAGCTTAAAAGTTTTATATTATTTTTATTTATGCTTATATTATATATATATTAAACAGCGTTTTATTTAAAACAATAACTTAAATATATATTATAGTTAATTTTTAAATATAATAAACAATTTTATAAAATTTAAAATGCTTTAGTTTTTAAAAAGCGCTATATATAAAATAAAAAATAATAATAAATCGTATATATATATTAAAATAATACTTTATTTTAAAAGTTTATTATATAAATAACTAAATATAATAAGTTATTTATAACGTTTATTATTACGTTGATTTTAAAATATTTTTTATTTATTTTTGTTCCGTATAATAGCATTTAAAAATAGTTTTTATTTATTAAAAATTAAATTAATAATTTTAATAAGCTTAAAGCGGCTTATTTATAAAGCTTTTATAAGTTAAATTTATTGTATATAATTTTATTTAGCTATAAAAAGCTGTGTTAAACTATTATAAAAGCTGTGTTAACTATTAGTTTATTATATAAGTTTTTATCCGCTGTAGTTTTATTTAATATTAGTTTAGTTAAAAATTGTTTTAAAATCAGAGCTTTAATAAAGTTGCTTTATTTATAAAAAAAAAAATAGGCTGTTTTTTAAATTAAACGTTTAATATATAAATGTTTAAAAACTTATATGTTTAAAAATAAATTAATATAAACTAAATATAATATAAATATATATTTATTTAAAATTAAGTTTTAAATAAGCTGTTATAAAAAGCTAAATATATAGTTATATATTTATAAAGCAAAAGTTTATGCTAATATAAGCTAAGCTAGCTTGTTTTAGCAGAAGTATTAGTTTTTATATAAGTTTATTATAATGTTATATATTTTTTAAGTTAAATTTATTAAGCTTGTATATAATAAATAAATATAATTATTTTTAAAACAGAATAAATTATTGCTTTAAATTTTATTTAAAACATATAAAATTAAATTATTTTTAATAAAACGATTAATTAAAGCATAAGTTAGCAATTATTATAAATTTAGCTTAAAATAAAATATTAGCTGAACTATTATTTTATAATATAACCTGTTTAATTTAAAAATAGATATTATTTTACGCGGCTAAAATAAATATTTTATAAAACAAATATAATAATAAAAGTTTTTATAAATATATTAATTAAACTAGCTTATATAGTTATATTATTTATATAAATAATTATAATATTAAACGTTTAATATATATATTAATATTAAAATATAATTTAAATTGCTATAATTTTAAAAATATTAATATTTTATAATATTTTATTTTTAAAATATAAATAATTATAAGCCTGGTTTTTAAAATAAATAACGTTATATATTAGTTATAAATATTTGCTTTTGTTTTAAATTAAAATTTATTAAGCTTTAATTTTAAAACGTTTATAAATAAATAATAAGTTAAATAGTTGTTTATATTTAATATAAATATTTTATTAAAATTTTTAAAACGTTAAACTATTAAATAAAGTTTTATATTATACATTTAAATAATAATTAAAGCAGCTATAAGCTAAATTTAAATAATAATATTTATATATTATAAAAAAAAGTTTTGCTAATTAAGATTATTATAGCGTAAAAACTTAAATAGCTTGCGATCTTTTTAGTTTTTTTATAAAATATCTGCGGTTTTAATATTATTTTAAATATAATTCGCTTTATTTTTTATTTTTTTTTATTAACAAGCTGTGTTTATATGAAAAACGTATTAATTTTAATACTAAAAATTTTTACGTAAATATTTTTATAGTTTTTATTATAGTTTAAAATTAAGTTTAACGCGTTTAAAAAACAGTTGTATTTTTAATAAATATTAAATATTTTTTTAATATATAATACAGATATTATAAAAATAAAATTATTTAAATAATATATTATTAATATAAACAGAAAAAAACTTTTAAAATTTAATACAGACTTTTAATAAATAAATTAAAAATAAAAAAAGCTGTATATAAACTAAACAAAAAGTAATTCTTATAAAAAAACTTTGATTTTTATTTAAATTTAAGCAGCATTTGTTGCAAAAATATAACCAGGATTAATTAAAACATGTTTTTTAAGTTTTTTTTAATAAAAAATATATTTAAGCCCGCGGCTTAAACTAAATTAAATATTTATTATATTATTAAATATTTAAACGTTATTATTTTAGGTTAGATTTAATTATTAATTAAGCTGTTTTTAAAAAAAAATAAGTAATATATTTAGCGTTATTTTTTAAAAGATTTTAAACCTAGGCTTAAAAAAAAGCAAACTAAGCCTGCAGGGCTGTTTTATTTTATAATTTAATTTTATATTAAACCTGTTTTAATTTATTATTTAATTATTAAATAGTTTTTATTAGCCGACTTTAAATTATTTAAGCGGCTTAAATTAAAATAACTTTTATAATTTAAATAAATTTTATAATATAAAATGTTAGTTAATAGTTTTTAAATTGTTTAAATAGTTTTATAATGCTTTTTATTAAAATTTAAATTAAAAAAAAAAACCAAAAAGCTATAAATAAAAAGTCTGTTTAATTAAAAATTTTAAATTTAATATTATATTTGCTGCAGGTTTAAATAATAGTTTTAAAACTAATACTATTATTTATATAATTAATAGTATTTTAAATTGTTTTTAAAATAAATGCAGGTTAAGTTTTAATTAAATTATTAAGTTATAATTAAGTTATAAAACAGCCGATTTATTTTAAGCTTTTTTTTTAATATAAGCTGGTTTTTTATATATGCTTTTATAGCAGTAGTACACGTGCTTATAGCAGTATAAAATTAAGCCGGCTTTAATATAGTTATAATTATTTTATTGATTACAAGGTTTATTTTTTTAATAAAATATATTTAAACGTAAATTGTTTTTAATTTAATTTGTTATTAAGCTAACGTTGTTTATTATTTTTAAAGCTATAATTAATAAATAACTAAATTTTTATTTTTAATTTTATTTTAACTATAAAGCAGCTATATATAAAATTATTAAATAATATTTTATATAAGCTGCTATAAAAAATTACTGCTTTTAATTTATATATTAAACTTAATTTATATATTATATAAACAAAATTATTTATAACTAAAGCTATATATAATTATAATTTAAATAACTATATATAAATTGTTATAAAAATTAAAAATTTTATATTTAAATAAAAATATTGTTTTTATATATTTTAGTTTAAAAATATTATTTATATTATAATATTTTTTTTAGTTTATATATAAAGCTATAGCCGCGTTTAAAATATATATATTTTTATTTATAGCTTAATTAAGTTTATTAATTTAAAATTACTGCAAAATATTATTATAATTTATTTTTAATTAATTTTAAAAAACTAGCCCGCTTTTAATTAAACTATAAAAAATAACTTATATATTTTAGCAGACTTAAAATTTAAGTTTAAGCTTTTTAAACAAGCTAAACTTAATTTAATTTTAAATTTAAGTCGGTTTAACTAAAGCTTTTTTTTTTTTTTACCTTTAAAGCGCTATAAATAAAAGCATAGCTTATATTAAGCAATTTTTTTTTTAAAAGCAGAAAAATGTCTGCTATATTAGCTCTAGCTTTTTTTTTTAAAAAAAATTACAAGTTTAATTTAATACAAATATAAGTTAGTAGCAAGCTAAAAATCGTAATATTATTTATATTGCTAGAAAATTTAGTTTATATAGTTGCTAAAAATAAAGCTTTAGTTTATATATTTTTTGCTACGTTATTAGTTTTAAAATAAAAAAGTATTATTATAAATATGATATTATGGCAGCTTTTAAGCGTTTTTTTAATATTATAATGTTTAATCTATTATTTATTTTTTTGTTTTAATAAACAAATTTAAAACTATTTCGAGCTTAATATGCTTAAAAGTTAGGGTTATAAAAAAGGAAGTTGGGTAGTAGAGCCCTAACTATAGTAGAACCTAATTATTATAATTATTTATTTAAATATTTATTTATAATTTTTATATATTTTGTAGTTTTATAATTGCTAGCAGAAACTAAAATATATTTTATATTTTTTAGTTTATATAACTTGTTCATAAATGTTAAAATAAATTATAAATTTTAATATAAAATTATTATTATTAATATATTAAATATTTAATATAGCTTTTTATAATATATTTTAGCAGTGTTTATTATAAAACCTTATATAATATATAAAATTGTTTCAGCTTTTTTTAATTAATTTATTATAATAAATATATTATTATAACTATATTTATTTTACAACTTTTATTTAATATTTATTAATAAATATTATTATATATAATTAAATATTAATAAAAGTTTTAGTTTTTTAAAGTTTTATTATATAATATTTTTGCTAAACTGTATTTTATATAGTTTATTATATAAATATTGTAGCTATTTATTAGTTTAAACTATTAATAGTTTTTAATCTTAGTTTTTAGCTATATATTTTTAAATATATTATAAACATATAATTATAGATTTTTATATTAATTTAGGTTTTAAATATATATAATTTTATAATAGGCTATGCCCAAAGGTATATTTATTAAAGTAGCAAATAAGGTTTATTTTTTAGTTAAATAGCAGAAGTTATAAACCGTGTTTGCATAGCTTATAAGACGCAGTTTTATAAAGCTAGTTAGTTTTAGTTATATTAGTTTAAGTTTAATAGTTAGTTTATAAGCTATTTAGCAATTGTTTAAAATAAAAATATATAATAGTTTGCTTATATTAGCCTGTGCGTTAATATTTTTTTATAACTACTGTTTATAATATTATTTTTTTTTTATGGTTTTTTAAAAAAGTTGTAGGCTAGTTATACACCGTTTTATAGTTTTTATGCTTATATTTTAAATTTATAAATAGGGTTTTTTTTTAGCTTAAAAAAAAAAGTTGTTTTTTTATTAGGTTTTTTTTTATTCATAAGTTTTAATTTATATATAAATATATATTTTTGTTAATTTAGTCTGCTCAAATGTTTTAACGCTGTTTATAAGCGTTTTATGATATTATTTTTTCTGTTTATTATTTATTAGTTTTTATATATTTTTTAAATGCTTTAAATGCTTATATACAACTGCTTTTTATAATTTTATTAAGCTTTATTTTTTATTGTTTTATATATAGCTATATAAAGCTTTTAAGCTGTTTATTCTTTGCTTTTTTTTTTTTAATAATAACTAGCTTTATAAATTATTTAATTCCTGCGGTACTTTAGTTTATTATTTAAGCTGTTTATAAGTTAATTTTATTTTATTCTGTGGCCTGTTTAGCGTTTTATTATTAATATTATATTTATTTTTTATTATTACGGCCAGGCTTTGTTTTTATTTATATTTTAGCTGGCCTGTTAGTTTAGTCTGCTAGCGCAGCTATATTTTTTTATTTATTAATAATTAGTTTTAAACTGTTTATAATTTTTTTATTAATTAATTAAATAGTTGTTTTTTATTATATTAAAGCAGGCTGTTTTTAACTGTTATTTTTATATTAATTTTATTAATAAAAAATAAAAATAGCGTTTTTTTAGTTTTATTTATTAACTTTTTGTTTTTTTTTTTTAGCGTTAAGCGCTGCTTTTATTTATTTATAAGCTTTATTAATTAAGTTTTAGCGTTATATACGTTTTTTTTTAATTTTTGCCTAGTTTTTTTTTTACTTTATTTTCCCATTTTTAAAAAATTCACGCGTTATTTATAATAGCTTTAAAAGCTTTTTCCGCCTGCTCTATTATAAGCTAGCTTTTTATTAAAATTTTACGCAGTTTTTTTTTTTGCGCCGCTTATAAACGCGTTATATTATATATATGCTGCGCTAATAAGCTAGCAGATAATAATTTGTTAGTTTTTTATATTAATTAAGTTTATAATACGTTTTTTTTCACAAGCTTGTTATAAGCTAACTATAAAAAAACGCGTTATTATATATTATATATATTACATAAATAAAAAAATATTTTAAAATAAATTAACTGTTGTTACAACTATTTATATTTTATATTAATATTATTTATAAACAAGTTTTTAATCATTTTAAACTATATTAAATATTTTTATATTTTATTAAAAATATTTACATATATAATAAAAAGATTTTTATAAGTTTTTTTTATTAACTGTTTATTATATATTTATAAGCTTTTAAATAATTAAAACAAATTTATTAAAGCTTGTTTAAATTTTTAAAACGTTTAGCTTATATTAATAAAATATCAAAAATAAGTTTTAGTTTTAATAATTATTATTTATATTTAGCTTATATTTTATAAAAATAAAATTATTATTATTGTTTAAAATTATATTAAATAATTTTTAAATAATAAAACATTAAAACTTATTTTATAAATGTTTTATTTATTATTTAATTTTTTTATATATTATTTATATTTAATTAAAAAAACAAAAAATGTTTTAAAAATAAATAATAAATTATATATTTTATTATAGTTTATAAAACTATTTATAAATTTTTAAAAGCTGTTATCTTTTATATAAAATTTTTTTTAAGTTTATATAAGCTATATTAAAAATATAAGCTTTATTTTAATATTAGTTATAAACAGTTTAAAAAATAAATAAAAATTAGTTAAATTTTAAACTAATATAATAAATAATATAGCTGCATCTATTATTAATAAAACTTTAGCCGGTATAGCTGCGTTTTTTTTATTAAATATATTAGCTGTTTTTATACTAGCTATAAATAAAGCTGTAAAAAAATTAAAGCTTAATAATAAAAAATTAAAACAAATTAAATAGCTTGGGCGCTGCTTATGCAGCGTTTATTATTGTTATATTTAAAGCTTATATAAAAATATAAAAAGTTAGCCGGTTTTATTTAATAATTTTTTATAGTTTTTAAATTATTTATAATATATTTATAAATCGATTTTATTTATAATTAAAACATATAATATTTTATATTTATTTATTTATTTTATTTGTTATTTTTTTATATTTTATTTTTAAGCTATGTTTTTTTATTTTTACGTTAAGTTTATTATTGTTTTATATATTTTTATTTTTTTTTAAAGCAGTTTATTATTTAAGTTTTAAAAAGTTTTTAAAAGTTTTTAATAAGTTTAATATATTTTTTATTCTACAACTAGTTTACAAGCTTTTTATTTTTTTTTAGTTTAATAAGCTTTTAATATTTTTTTGTTGTTTATTTTTATTTTTTAAATTTTATAGTTTATATAAAAAAAAATAGCTATTATTTAATATTTAAAAACTAAAATTTTATTTTTATATAACATATAAGCTTAATATAAAATAATTATAAATATTTTTAAAATATTTAATTTTATTATATAAAAGCTAATTATTTTAATAATATAATATTTAATATATAGCTATGTTAATTTTTAAAATAGCTGCAATATTTATATATTTTTAAAAAACAGCTAAACAAAATTTTTAGTTTTAAACTTATTAGTTAACACGCGCTGTTTATTAAGAGCTTTTTTTTAGTTTTATTATATTATAGCTATAGCTGCTTAAATAAATTTTATATTATTTTTTAGCTTTTATATAAATATTTTAGCTGAAGTTTATAAATTATAAATTAATTATATTAAATATTTAATTATTAATATAACAGCTATATAATATTTATAAGTTATAAAAAAAGCTTAATTTAATAATTATAATATTTTAATTATTTATAATAAATATAGCTTTTAAAAATAATATGAGCTGATTATATTAAATATATATAATATATATTTATAAAGATATTAATATTTTTAATTTATTTATTTAATAGTTTTATTTATTTTTAAATAATAAATAATAAATAAACGCTATTAAATATTTATTAATAAATATATTTTATATTAAAAATAACTAGTTTAATTTATATTTTTATTATTAATTATAGCTATAAAAACTTTATAATAACGCTAGTAATACTATATAAACTATTTAATATATACTTTTATATTTATTAAAACTTTTATTTTTAATATAAAAGTTTTTTAAGCTTATTAATAATTATTATTAAATTAATAAAATAGTTTTATATTTTTATAGGCAAGCTTATTATAAAGTTTATTAAAAGTTTGTTTTAATATTATTTAAAACTAATAATAAATATAACAAGCTTTATTTTTAGTTTTTTATATTGTTTTTTGCTACAGATATTATAATTATATATAAAACGTTTTATATTTTTAAAAACGCTAGTTAAAATTTTTTTAAATATTATTATAATAGTTTTTTTAATTAAAATATTTTATTAAATATAAGATATAAATATTTTATATTATTTTTATTTAAAAGTTTTTATTAAAATTTAAAACTAAGTCTAAAATTTTAACGCATTATATAAATTTAATTTATATTTAGCAATAAATATTTTAAAATTTAACTTTAAAAAAAACGCGTGCGTTTTTTATATAGTATAAATAATATATATATAACTTAAATTTTTTTAAAATAGTATTTTAAACATTAGTTAAATTTTATAATTAAATATTTTTTTTTTTAAAAAGTTAATATATTTTTTATTTATTTATTTAAATAGTTTATAATTAGCTTAAAAAATTCAATAAGCAGCTATTTATTTTTAAAAGCTGTTTATTTTGTTTTATTTATTTTTATTTTAAGCTTTTTTAAAAGTTTTAATCGCGTTTTAATAACGCGTTTATTTAATTATTTAAATATTTTTATAAAATTTTAGTTTAAATTTATGTTTAGTTAATTTTTAGCTTTGCAGACCTATTTTTAGCTAATTCTTTAATAATTATAAAATAAGTAAAGTTTTTATAATTAAATATTATAATAAAAATATGTTTATATTTTTAAGTTTAATATATTAAACTTATAAACAGCTTATAATTATAAAAGTTTTTTATTATAAATTTTATAATTAATTTCTGCTGCTATAAAATAATTTAAATAATATATAAAAAGCTATAGTTTTTATTTTTTTAATTAGCTACAGCATTTTTATAAAATTGTTTTAAATATTCTGTTTTTATAAAAGTTTTTTATTAAAATTAAAATAAATTAATATAAGTTTATTTATAAAAATATTTTTAAGCTTTTAAAAACTATGTTTTTAAAGTTTTTATTTAAAAAACATTTTTTTTAATAGTATAGTTAATAAAGCTGTTTTTTTAAATAATTATTTATAAAGTTTTTATAAAAGTTTATAAAGCTTAAAAGTTTTTGCACGCTTTTAAATATTATAAAAGCTTTTTATTTATAAATAATATATAGCTTTTAAAATTTATATTAATTTTTATTTATTTTTATAATAAATTTTAAATATTTTATTATAAAATTTTAAATTTGCTTTTATTAATATATAAATAAAAGCTAGCGTTTATAAAACAGCTTAAAACTTATTTAATTTTATAATAATAGTTTATTTAAATGTAGTAAGGTTTACTAGGGGTAGTGTGGTTAAGTCTGTAAAAGTGTGATGTAGATTAGATGGAGGCTTCTGGTCCCGCAGGGACCAGAAGCCTTGTTAGGCTAGGTTACCTTATCTAAGCTACACAATCCTTATCTAGCTAGCTTCGCTAGCTAGATAAGGAGCCCCCCTTCCTGACTGTGTCAAAATGTTTAAAAAAAATATAAGCATTTTATTAATATATATAATATAAAAACTATAATAATAATTTTAAAATATATTATTAATATAACATTAAAATATTATAAAACTTTATATAAACTAAAAACGTTATTAAATATTTAAATAGTTTAAATTTAGTTTAAAAGCTGTTTTTATTTATTTTTTTATATTTTAATTTTATAAAAACTAATTTAATATTTAATTTAATAAACTATTTAAATAATAAAAATATTTTAAATATTTTTAAATTAAAAAAAAATATTAGTTTTTTAATAATATTATTAAACGTTTTATTATTATAATAAAAATAAAATTATTATTAAGCTTATATATAAAAAGCATTAATATATTTATTAATAAATTATTTATATATATATATTTTTATTTAATTGTTTAATAAAAGTTCTTTTAAAAATAAAAGTTTATTTTTAATATATTATATAAAAGTTTTCTAAAATTAATTTTTATATTTTTATATATTTATATTTAAATATATTTTCTTATTTACTTTTAAATAATTAAAAATAAAGCTTATATTTTATATTTATAAAACAAATTAGTTTATTTTTTAGCTTGTTTAAAAGTTTTTTAAGTTATATTTAAAACTTTTAAATTAACAGCTTAGCTTATTTAAACAATTATTATAAAAAAACTTTAAATAGTTTTTATTTAACTTTTAAGTTTTACATGTTTTCTTTATTTTTAATAAAATTAATAATATTAATTAAAAATATAATTTAAACTGTTTAAATAGTGTTTATTTAATTTATATATTTTCTTTTATAATTATTATATTATTTATTTTTTTATATTTTATAATATTTATAAACAATATATATTATTTTTATATTTTAATTAAAAACTTTTTAATATTAATAAATATTATAACTTTTTATTATGTATATATATATTTATTTTATATATTTATTTATATTTATATTTAAATAAATTATTTTATTTATTTTTAAAAGCTATTTATAAGCTTTTTTAATAGTTAGCTTAAAAGCTGTTTTTTATTTTTATATATAATAACTTATATGTTTTAATAATATTTTTATTAATAGTTATATAATATTTATATTTTTAATTAATTAAAGCTTTTATTATTATATTTTTATATAAATATTTTAATAATAAAAATAAACTGTTTATAAACTATTTAATAATAGCTATTTTTTTTAAATTAATATTAACTTTTAAAAGCGTTTTTTTTTAAATGTTATTTATTTTTTAATTTTTTTTTATTGCTTAAGTTTAACGTTTTTTTTATTTTTATATTGCTTACGCAAATATTTAACCTGTTTGCTAGCTTTATAAAGCATAATTTAATAAAATAGCTTAGTTTTTTATATTATAAGCAGTTTTTTTTTAATTTTTTGCAGCGTTTTTTTTTTTATAGTTTAAACAGCTTAAGCTTAGCTTAAAAGTTTTATTAAATAGTAGGTTTAAAAAAAAAATTTAATTATTTTAATATTTTTTTAAATTTGCTGCTAAACTTTTATAAATTATATTATATTTAAACTTATTTTAATCATTATTTTTAATATAATAGTTTAATAGTTTTTTAGCTTGTTTATTATTTTAAAACTTAATTAAAATAATTTTAATAATTATTAAATAATTATATGTTTATAAAAATTTTTAAACTTATTATTTATAGCTTTTAAAAAATAATAATTTAATATTATTTATTTAACTTATTTTATTTAATTTTAATAATAATTATTAAAATTAAAAAAAATATAAAAAATATTAATTAATTTTTAATAAAACAAGTGCAGCTTATAAATAAAAATATAGTTTTATTTAAATTATTAAAAATAGTTTTAATATATTATAAAATATTTTTAAATTAATTTTATATTAAAACTATTTATAATATAAAATAATTTAATAATAATTTATATATTATTTTAAACTACTTATAAATATTATATTATTTTAATTTATTATTATTTATAAAATTTTTATTTATTTATAGTTTATATAATATAAACTTTTTTATATAGCTTATTTTAAATAGTTTTTATAAACTTTTAAACTAAACTAAAAGTTTATGTTTAAACTTTTATAATTAAATTTAAAAAATTTATTATAGTTTAATTAATAAATATAAAATAATATTAAAATTAATATATTAGCTGTTTAAAAATTATTTTTAAGCTGTTTATATATAGTTTTAATTTATTATTATTAATAAAACGTTATTTTTGTTTTAAATATACTAAATTATTATTATTATATTTTATAGCTTATATTAAAATAAATTTTATTTAATTATTTAAAATAGCTTTTAAAAACTTTGTATTAATTTGTTATAAATTTATTAAAAGTTTTAAAAGCTAGAAAATATATAATAAGCTATGTTTTAAAATATATTTATTAAAATAACAAATAAAGTTTATTTTTTAAATAAATAATAAAAGGTTTAAACAATATATATATAGCTTATAAAAAATAGTTTTATAAAGCTGCTTAGTTTTAATTATATTAATTTAAGTTTAATAATTAGTTTACAAGCTATTTAGTAATTATTTAAAATAAAATGTATAACAGTTTGCCTATATCAGCCTGTGCGCCGATACTTCCTTATAAGCACTGCCTATAACAAATTTAATATTATTAATTATATATTTATTATTATTAATTTATTTATTATTTATTAAACGTTATTATTTTTCGTTTTTTTAGTTTTATATTAATAAATTTTTATATTAAAGTTTTTACCGGTTTTTTTTAATATTTTCTTTATTAATTAAAGTTTCTTTAAATTTTTAGTTTTTCATATAAATATATTATTAATATTTATTACTTATGTTTTATTTAATTTAAAATATATTTTATAATATTATTTATAAATTAAAATATTATGAAATATTTTAAGTTTTTTTTGCTTTTTATATTAATAGATTTTTGCTTTTTAAAACAAAGCATTTATAACTATATTTTTCTTTTCTACTTAAAAAATAATAAAAAAATCGCCTTTTAAAAATAAATTAATTTATTCCGTTTATTGCAAGTTTAAATATTATTTTGTACTAAAATATTCTAAAGCTTAATAATTAATAATTATTAGAAAAAGTTTTTTTTGTTTACTGATTAATTTAAATCGTTATTTTTTAAAGCTATAACAACTGCTAATGTTTTTTTATTAAAAATTTTATAATTTAGCTTAGCATTATATAATATTTTTAAAAAGAAACTATTAAATATTAATTTTTTATATAATTAAAATAACATGTTAAAAGCTACTCTATTAAAAACATCAGTTTTATTTTAATAAAGAAATTATAATTATAATATTTTAATAATAATATAAAAGTTAAAGCTTTTTTAATATATTAAAAGCTTTATTATATTTATTAATTTATTTAAAACCTTTTTTTATTAAACAGTTTATAAAAAAACTATTTAATTATATTTATTAATAAACTTTTATAAAAGTTATAAAACTTTAAAAAAACTATATATTTTTATAATAATAAATAGTTTTTAATTTATTATAGTTTTTATTTAAAATTCATATAAATATTATTAATATTTATTATATAGCTTAAAAACTTAGTCTGTTTTATATAAAATTTTAACTTTTTAAGTAAGCTTATAATCTTATATTTTATAATTTTTAAAGTATTTTTTATATATATATTAGTTTTATATTATTAAAATAAAGAAAAATGTTGTTCATATATGGGCTCCAAAATTATTTAAAAATTCAACAATATATTATTAATATATTTTTAAAATATAAAAAGTTTATTTATTAAACTAGGCAAAAACGTTTGTAATAATAAGCATTATATTTAATATAAAATATAATAAAACTTTTATTTTTTTAATATATTTTAATACAGTAAAATATGTATTTATTAGAGTAGGTAAGGGGTGCCAGGCTTGGCACCACCAGTTGCCCCACTGTAAGATTAAATAAAATGGCCTAGGCCACCTAGGCTAGACCTACTTAGGCTAGGCCCACCTACTTGTACTAGTAGGTAGAATTCTAGGCCTGCACCTAGAATTCTACCATCTTTATTACCTATACAGAGACAACACCACAATACAGACCAGCATACAGCAAAATACAGCTTTTTACAGCTTTATACCCCTGACCAGGTTTATTATTATTATAAATTAATTTTTAAAAAGATTTTAATATTAAAAATATCAAACAAAGTTTTTTTAATAAAAAGCAATAAATACACGTTGTTTTTTATAATTTTATTAAGTTTTTGATAATTTATATAAAAATAGATTTTTTTGCCAGATTTTTTAATAAATAGTATTAAAAAAACATATAATATATGGTTTAGTTGAATAAATTTTTTTATAAATTATGAATTCAACGTTTTCATATAATATATAGCTTATTAAATAATATTTTATATAAAAAACTATATTTTAAGTTTTTTAAAAACTTGCTGTTTATAAAGTTTATTTTATAGTTTATTTTTTATAAGTAAAAAAATAATTTGTTTAAATTTTTTTATGGAACATGTTTAATAAGTTGTAATATTTAAAAATATATATCTTAATATTTTTTTCAGCGTTTTTATTTTTAAGTTTTTTTTTTTTAATCGATTTATTTATTAATTTAATAACTACTAATAATTTATATTTAGTTATTAATTTTGTTTTTGTATATTAACGTTTTAAAAATAATATTATTAAAAGTAGTAATTTAAATATCTAGTTTTTTCTTTATTAATTTATGTTTTTTATTCAATGAAGTTTAAAATATTTAATTTTTAATTTAAAAATATAAATTGTTTTTATTTAATATATATTTTTTTTAGTTTAAAGCTTTGATATTTTATTAAACAAAAGTATATTTTTAAATGTTAATTTATTTTTTATATTTTTAACTTAAAATTAAATTTTTTTAATTTTTATTTTGGCTATTAGTACTTTTTACAAAAGCTTTTTTAGTTTTTTTTATAGTTTTTTAATAAGCATTTTTCGAGGTAATATTTTTGTTTGTTTATTTAATATTTATTTAAGATTTTAAATATTATAACTATATTTTTGCTTTATTTATAATTAATATATATTATTTAATATTAAATAATATATTATCTGATTTAAACTATTTTTTTTAATATTACTTTTTGTTTTATATTTAAAATATTAACAAGTCTCTTTTAAACATTTTTAATATATTTTTAACATCAAACATAAAATATAATTAATTTTTAATTTAATTTTCTATTATATTTAATTATTAGTTTCAATTTAAATTTATTTTTAACAAATAAGTTTAATAGTTTTATAATTTCTTTAGCTAAAATATATTTATATTTATCTATATATTAGTTTTTATATTTTTAAATATATTACAAATAATAAATAATAGTTTTTATTATATAAAATATAAATATATAATAAAAGTTTTTGTTTAAATAATTGTTTATCAAGGTTTGTTTATTTTTATATTATGAGATTGTTTTTAAAAAAAAGTTTATTTTTTTTAAAGTTATCTTTTTTTTATTTTTTTTGCTATGTTTTTTTTAATTTTAAAAATGCTGCTTTAAACTTTTTATATTTATATTTATGCCTGTATTATATTAAAACTAATCTATAGCTTTTATACAACAGTTTTTAACAACGTGTTTTTTTGTTTATATTAAAAATATTTGTTTTTAATAATTAATTGTTTTATTTTTTAATGTTAAATTCAAGTTTTTATTTTTTATAAATATATTTACTAATAAAGTTAATTATGTTATTACAGCTAAAAAGTTTTATATAATAACTATATATTATATTTTATAAGTTATTTTTGTTTTATTAGCTGTATTTTTTTAATTATTTATAAATAAATAATAAGCTTTTTATAAATAATATTTTATATCAGCGGTAAAATTTATAATATTTTTTCAACATTTAAAAATAGTTTTAATAATTATACAACATGATACCTTATTTTTAAATTTTTTTTATTTAGTTTTAATAAAACATATTTTTTAATAAAATATATAAAATTTATTTTAAACTATATAAATTTAATAAATATATACTTATTAAAATTTAAAGCTTTATAATCAGCTTTCATTTTTTTAAATCACTTATATTTTTATATATATTTTAAAAACGTTATATTAAGTTTTTAAAGTTGTACTTATATCAAAATATTTCTTAAATAAATATAAAACTAAATTTTTCCATATTTTTTAATAAAATAAAACTTAATATTATTTATTTTTATATTATTATTAATAAACTAGTCCATATTTTAATATTATATTTCATATTTTATTTTATTTTTAAAACGTTATTATAAAACTTATTTATAAATATTTTAATTAATTTCTAAATTTTTTCTTTTAAAAATTTTAAAAGCAGATATTTTTTTACATAATTTAATAACTTAATTATTTATTAATTAAATTTATTTAATAAGTTTTAAATATAATTATGATTCGCTGTTCTAATTTTTAGTTGAACTATAATATAGTTTATAGTTATATTATTTTTTAACTTTTAAACAGTTTAAATATAAAAGTTTATATTTTTGTTATATTTATATAATTTATTTAATTTTTGATATATTTTAGCAAATCTTTCTTAAATATTAAATAATTATTTTTAAGCTTTTATTACTTTTATTTTAATATTTTTAAATAGTTTTTATTTTTTATCAAGCGTTTTTTATATTTTATAATATAAGTATTAAATTTTATAGCTTATTTTATAACAGTTTTTATCTGTTTACCAGTATAATATATTAATAAATAATAATTAGTTATTATTTATTAAAAATTATTAGCATATATATTATAATTTTATTTTATTAAAAAATAATAAAATTAAAACAAGTTTATATAAAGTTTATAAATAATTTCATATTAATAAATCTATTAAAATTAAATTAAATAAAATTAATTTTTTTATAACAAATTTTAAAAAACACCTATTTATTGTTTTTATAATAATTCTAGCAAAATTTTATTTACAAATAGTAACCGCTTTATAAAAAATTTACAAGTTTTATTATATAAAACACTATAAAAGTTCAAAATTTTAACATATAAATAAAATTTTTAAACAAAATTAAATAATAAGTTTTCTCTAGCTTTAGTTTTAATCCTAGTTTTAATTATTAAATATATTATATTAAGTTTTTAAAAATAACTTAAATATATTTAGTTTTAAATATATTATTAAAAGTTTTTTAATAAACTATACTAATAATTTAAAAACTTTATATAATAAAATAACGTTCTAACATATTAAATTTTTATATATTTATAAGTACTGCTAGCAGAAAAATTAATATTATATTATTAATATTATTTTATATAAAAATATTTAAAAAAACAATTTTAATATTTTAAAATAAAATAATTTATAAATTATTACAGTAATTATAAGTAAAAAATTAAAGCTTCAGTAATAAATAATATATTATATAAAAAATATACAAATAAAAAAAAAAAACCAAAAAAATTAGCCTACTAAAATTCTGGCTAAATGCAGGTGTGTGGGGTAGGTCTAGTTTATGCGCTACAGCTGGTCTATGCCCCCTAGTTGGCAACAGGTGTACAGATACGGGTCCGTGTCACATGCCTAATGGGCTAACCAGTTTTCTATGACTTATATTAACAAATATAAACATATTTTTACATAAATGATTTTATTTTTTATAACTGTTTTTTTTCATTAAAATTTTATATAACTAAAAACAGACCAGCGTTTTAAAACAGCTTTTTTTAAAGTAATATAAATTAAAAGAAACGTTTTAATAAGCTTTTTCTTTTTAATTTTTTAATCTAATAATTCATACAATTTTTAAAATTTTTTAATTTTTTACGTTTTTATTAAAGCTGTTATTGTTTATTTAAATATGTTTTTATTAAAAATAAAATAAAGCAAGCTTAAGCTTAGCTTTAATAATTAAAAAGAGCAGCTTTAAAAAAAACTAGAAATAAGAGCTTTAAATACAGCTGTTTTTTATTTCAAAATAATAATATTAACGTTAATATTAATAATATTTTCATTTTAGCACTTGCAAAGGTGATAGCTGCTTTAACAATAAAACTAAGCTTTTGTTTTAATAAAAATAAATATTAAAAACCCCAGTATTACAAAGATTTTTTTTAGTTGTTTATATTATATGAAATAATTAAACATAAAATAAGTTTTATAATTTAAACTGTTAAAAATATTAACAAATATTACCAAATACTTAAAAATTATAGTTGTTTTTTTTAAAATAATAATTATCACGTTCTGATATAAAAACTTAAAATTAAAAAAGAAAATTAAATATTTTTGAGCTTTTTATAATATCTGCTGATTATTTAAAAGTTTTAATTATTAAAAAATAATTTAAATTGTAAACTAAATATTTATAGAAAAATAAAAAAAATACTGTGTTAACATAAAGTTCATGTTAATAATAATAATCTTACTGGTTTATTTATAAAAGCAGATATTTAAACATCATTTAAAAGATTTTTCGTTATAATTAATTAGTTTTTTAAAACTTTATAATTATAATTATAAAATTAAATAAAATATAAAAATATTTAAATCAAAGGTCTTATAAATTTTATATGAGCTTATTTAAAAATATTTTATTATAAACAATTTTTTTAATATTTTTGTTTTATTTATATGTTTTATATATTAACATGTTATAACGTCTTGCTAATTTCTTCCTTTTTTTTTATAATGCATTTAATTATTTATATATTATTTTATAAAAAGTTATATATTTTAAATTAAACAGAATATTTTAAAAAGCTTTTTAACAATATAGTTTTTGAGCTAAAAATAATTATTTTATTTTAGCCTTACAAATTAATATTATGACAATATTTTATTTTATTATTTTTAAATAAAAAGCATTAAAAATTAATATAATCTATTTATAAAATAATTTATAGGTTTTTGTTATTTATAAATAAAGCATTGTTAACAATTATAAAAGCTTAGGTTTTTAAAAGCTTATTTTAAATTAAACTATAAAAATTTAGTTTTATATAAATATTTAATTTAATAATTAATTATAACGTAATAATTAAGGCTTAAATTAATTAAAAACTATAATAGCATTTTAATAACAAAATTCTTTTTATTTTAATATTATTTAGTTATATAGCGCTAATCTAAATTTTCTTAATAATTGTTTATTTATTTTTATAGCTTACCCTACATTATATATAAACTTTTATATTATAAAAAATAGCTGGTATATAAATTAAATAATTCAGTTTATACCGTTTAATAACTTTTTTAATATACTAGTTATAAGCTAAAAAATCGTTTTACCTTTTTCATTATAAATTATTTTAATTTTTAAAAACTATTTAATTTTGTTTTATTTTTTAAGTTTATATATTTTTTAATACTTTATATAATTTCTTATTTTTTAAATTTTATTATTTTTATAATGAACCTTTAAAAATTAATTATATAAAAATTAAAACCATAAATCGGTTTTTAATATAAAATAAATAAAGTTTTTTTTAAAAAAGCGATTGTTTTTAGCATTTTAAATATTAATAAAAACTTTTTATGTTAAAAACACGGGGTATTTTTTAAGCTTTAATACATTTTATTTAATAATATAGCTTTATTTAATTATAAAAAGGTTTTAAAAAAACAGCAAACTACAAGCGTTTTTTTAATTTATAAAATATTTTAAAACGCAGAAATTATCTTAAACTAAAGCATTTTTAAATTAAAATATGCTGCTAAAATTATTAGACGCTGAAAAGCTTTTATAATAAATATTATAATATAAGTTATTTATAATATATTTTCTGGCTAAAATTTATTTTATATCATAATATATAATTTATAATATCTAATGTATTTTTCTTTATTAAATTTCAATTAAAAAAAAATATTTAAGCAGCAGCAGAAACTTTCAAACTTTGTTTTATTTTATTATTTTAACTAACTTTTTTTTTAAACTATTTTAGTGCTGTATAAATATTAATATAAAACTGCTTGTTAATTAAATTATTTTAAAAGTTTTGTTTATGTTTTTAATAATAGTTGTTATAGATTGTTTATATATATATGCTTTTTTAGCCCTGCATTTATATTTTTTGTTTTATTTTAATTTATTATAGCTATAAATACCATATGTAATATTTTATTTTTTTTATTTTTTAAATAAAACGTTTGTTTTTAATTAAATAAATAACTTGTTATTAAATTAAACTAATTTTAATTATTTAAAACCTTTATAAGATTATTTAAATAAATTCTTGTAATAAATAGGACCGTATTATTATTTTTTTTTTAATATTAAATTAAAAGTTTTAGCCTTTAATCTTATAGCTTAAATAAACAACTGCGAAAAATATGTTATATACAAATATATATATATTATTATTTTATTAAATCAATTAAAAATAAGTAAAGTGTTTATGTTTTTATAATTAATATTTTAACGCTATTTTATAACGTTTAATTAGTTTAGTTTTAAAAAGCGACTTTTTAAGCCTTTTTTTAAACCTAATCAGCTTTATATTAAATAAAAACCTTTGTTTTATTTCATATTATTGTTTTATTTTTCATGTTTAAATTCAAAAGTTTTTTCTAGCTGATAATTTATTTTCTGGTTTTTAATTTTTCGTTATTTTTAAATATAAAAATATTTGAAGAAGTTATAAGTTTATATAATTAAATATTATTAGCGCTGCTTTTAATAACATATTTTTAAGTTGTTTTTATTTTTAACTTTTATTTTATCAGTTAATTTTTTAAAAATTTATTAATTAAATTAAAAGCAATTTTATAAAAATAAAAATAATAAAAACATAGTCTAGCTTATATGCTGCTATAAGTTTAATATTTTATATATTTAAAATAACAAAAAAATTTAAAGTTTAAATTTAATTTTAATAATTTATTTAATAAAAGCTTTATTTTCTTTAATTATTAGTTTTTTTGTTTTCTTTAAACAAAGTTTTTTTATTTAATGTAATGTTTTATATAATATTTATTTTATTTTATTAAAAATTCATATATAATATATATTATAACTTTAATAGCTTGTAAAATATTTCATATAAATATAAACTTTAGTTTTACATATTTATTAATTATATTTATTAAGCTTATTAATTTTTATTTAATAAGCTTTATATTTATTTATATATATTATGTTTTAGTTAAAACATTAATTATTTATTAATTTTTAATATGTTTTAAAATATATAAATAAAATAAATGCTTAAACTAGTTTTTTAAAACATAATAAAACATATAATAGTTTTTTGCTGCAGAAAAGCTTTTGTTATATAATTAAACAATTATTTTAATAACTATTAATTAAAGATTTTTAAAAGTTCTTTTTTTAATATTTTTATAGCTTAATTAATAATTTTAGCTAGTATATTTTAACGCGCTGTTTAATTTAAAAACTTTAATAAATATTAGTTTATTTTTAATTTTTTAATGTTTAATTTAATATTTATATTTTATTAATAATACGCGCGCGTAGAGGGAGCGCTTACATAAGCCCCTCGCTTGGGGTGCTGTGGCCCGTGGCCACACGCACAACCTAATTGGGCCTAGCCCCATGTATGTGGGCCCTAGCCCACACCTAGGTAAAACTTTAGCTTAGCCTAGATTTGCTAGTTCTTCATCATTTATAATACACACTTTACACCCCCTTGGTGCACCTCTTAATTAAGTTTTTACTAATAATTATTTTTTTTATTATTACGGCAGATTTTATATATTAAAAGTTTAAATTATTTTATTATTTAACGTTTACATTTTTTAATTAACTTAATAACTATTTTTTAGCTTTAATTAAAAAAATATATATTAAAATTTTCCTGCTGTATTTTTTTTAATAATAAATAATTAATTTCATTTATTATATTTTTAAGAATAATTAAATAGATTTTTATAAATATGGTAGACTAAACCGACTCTGTGCTGTTCTAAACGTTTTTTATTGATTTTTTTTGCAGCATATGTTTTAGCACAGCTTTTATATTTAATTTATAAAACTTTTTTAAATTTTTAAAGGTTTTATTTTATATATTAACATTTATTACACGTTTTATTTTTTATAACTTGATTTTAAATGCTATAAATTTGAAACATTTTATTTTAATTTTAAAAAATTTTTTATAAAACAATATAAACGTTTAAAAGTTTTAAACATAGTTATAATATTTAAATCTGCAGCATTTATTTAAATAAAATTAAAAAAATCTCATAAATTTATTATTAATACGCTGTTTAAATAAACAAAAATTAGCTCATTTTTAAAAAATTAAATTATATTATTTAAATAAATTAACTATAAATATGTTATTTTGATATTTTTACATTTTAATATATCATTCATTTTATAATATTAGATCTTTTTTATTTAAACAAGCTTTTAATATAATCTTTACATAAAATCTTTTAATTCAAGCTATGTTTTTAAAACTATATTTAAAAACTATTTTTTTTAAATATATTAAATATTTTATATATAATCTTTATTTTTTCGTTTAAAATTAAAAGTTTTATAGTTTTTATTTAACCTATTTTTTATTATAAATAATTTTAATAAATTAAGTTTTAAAAACGATTTTTTATTTATTAAATATAAAGCATTATAATTATTAATTAATGTATTATTAAAAATATATAACGTTTAAACTTTAAAAAATAAATATTTTAGCTGTATAAGCATTACTTTAAAAAAATAAAATTAATTATTATAAAATTTATTTTAAAATTAAACTATTTATTAAACTAGTTTTTACTACTACTAGTTTTATTATTAAGCTTTTTTAAAATATAAATTATTTAAGCATTTTTAGTTTTAATTATTAACAGTTTGTTTAAACAATTTTTAATACATAGCTTTTTAATATGTTTTAATTTAATTAATTACTTTTTTTAAAAATATGTTATTTATTTTTAATTAGTTTTATTTATAACAGCTAGCTAAAAAATCGCATGTTTTTTAACTTTTATTTATAAGTATTTTTAGCGTTAAAAATATATAAACATTATTATTTATTAATTTATCTGTTTATATAATTATTTTAATTTTTATTAATTAACTTTTTAATTTTTATAACGCTGATTTTTTATATTTAATTATTTAATATAGCCAAAATTAACGTTAATTTTGTAAGTTTTATATTATATTAAACATTAAAACTTTTAAAAAGCTTTTTATATTTGCTAAATCATATAATTTCATTTTTTTATAAATTCTTTTTTATTATATTAATAAATTTAATATCAGTTTAATTTAAAGCTAATTTTTTATAAAAAACTTTCAAAAAGCTTTAATTATAAATACTTTTTAAACTTTAAAAATTATAAACCACAGCTGATAAATACGCTGTTTATTATTTTTTATATTATTTTTAGTTTTAATACTTTATTATTTAATATATTTAAAAACTTAAACATTTTTCTTTTAAATTATTATTTAAGTTTATAAAGCTAAAAAAGCTAATTCTTTATACAAAATAATAATAATTGCTTAAATTGTTTATTTTTTATTTTTGTTTATTATAGCCCCAATTTTTATATCTTTAATTTTAATAGTTTTTTTTTTTTTTTATATAATACTAAATATTTAATAAATTTAGCCAAGCTTGCGTTATATAGCATTATAATTTTTTATAATTTTTTAAAATGTTTAAAATCGATTTATTAAATCATAAGCATAAAATTTTTATTTTTATATATTTTGTTAAGTTTAATATTAAACAAATAGGTTGTTTTTAATATAAATTTTAAACTTTTTAAACTAATAAAACCTATTTATTAAGCTGTTTAAAATAACAGGTTTAACATAATTAATTATTATAATCAAAAATAAATTACTAAGTTTTACCTATTAAATTAAATAATTGTTTTAAATATAAAATAAATAAAACAAAAAATAAAATTTTTAAATTACAAGCTTTAAAGCAAAAATTGCTTTTATAATACAAAATATCAGCTTAATTAATAAACTGAGTTTATAACTATTATAAAAAATAAATGAATTATATAAAAATAATAAAATTAAACCTAAACAATTAATACAAGCAAATTAATTTAAACTTATAATTTGACACAGTCAGGAAGGGGGGCTCCTTATCTAGCTAGCGAAGCTAGCTAGATAAGGATTGTGTAGATTAGATAAGGTACTAGCCTAAGGCTTCTGGTCCCTGCGGGACCAGAAGCCCTTCCTTCTTTAATTCTAGATCACACTTTTACAGACTTAACCACACTACCCCTAGTAAACTTTACTATAATTATAATTTATTTAGTTAAATTATATTATATAACTATAATTAAACAAGCCAGCTTATATATATAGCTTAGAAAAAATCATATTTTTTTTGCCTTATAATTAGTCTGTTTAAATAAATCAACCTTATACAAGCCTAACCGCTTACTCTAATGGCCACTAACTTAGCTATAGAGCTTACAGCGGCACTTGGGCTGCGATCACCAGCCTTCTGCCAAAGCTATCCACTTCATCGTAACACAATATTAACAATATAAATATAATTTATAAGACATTTAATAGTGCTCTTATGTTTTAATTTAAAAATAAATAATAATTTAAAACAATAGGCTATATTATAAAAAAAAATTAAATATTAACAACAGCTTTATGAAACATTTTATATATTATTAAAAATAACAACTACTTTTCTCTCAGCTAATATTTTAATAAAATGGCTAAAAACACTTGTATTAATTAAACTAAAAGCCTACATATTATTAGATTAAACAAGCTAAAATAAATTGCAGCAGCTATAGCTAGCAACAGATGGCCTATTGCCACCTCTGCAGAAAATAAATCTTGTCCTACTAGATTTCCCCACCTAGCTGAGGTATTAATAGAGTCATCTTGTTTTCTACCCTCATACTAATCTTCTCACTAGGTCTGTAGGCTAATTCCGCAGGACCTAGCCGGACCCGCAATTAAGGGTAGCCCACTGGCTACATTGGCCAGCCTTCAGCTGGCTGGCAAAGCCAGTCCTTCCTTCTACCTTTCATTCGCTATTTTCACTAGATCACCATACAAGACCCCTATGTATCTTTGTTTATATTTTTATACATCATTTTTTAATTAATCAAAAACTATACTTTTAAAAATCCTAAAAATTTATGCTACAGTATGCTAGGGGTAGGATGTAGACAGACAAATAAGTGGCCCTCCTTAGCCTGTAATACCTGTACAGCCAACTAACCTGTTTGTCCCCATCCTTTTCTGTAGCAATTTATTTACATAAGTATGTTATAAATTTCTTCACTTACCATGTGCATATAATTTTGATATTTTTATTTTAATATAAACATTTATTAAAGTTTTGCAGTTAAAAAAATAACTTTCAGTGATTTTAGGTTTAAAATCAGAATCCGATCGTCAATTAATTTTACCCACTGTACCTACGTAAGGAAGTACCTACCTAGGTGTCTCTTAGGTATTTCTTGGGAACATGTGCACGAACCACCTTTGATAAGTACTAACACCTTGATAAGCAGCATCTGTGCTATCACACATGACGATGAATTTTCTCAGATGTCCCATCTCATTCCTCTGCCTTCCGTAATATCTGCCACCATTCATTCTCAGCAAGCCCTCAAGCCCTCGCCAGTTGCCCACCGAGCATTATCGCTATCTTCTGGCCGGCAGCGCAAAAGGGATCATCGACGGCATCCCACGGAAACTGTTAGCATATATACAAAATGGTTCAGCTGCAAGAAATTGTCGATGAGCATTTCCAGGGGGGTCAAGCAGGCCCCGAGGACGACGACGCCGACTTCACAGACACCGGTACGCTCTTCCAGCATCATTCACCCCAATCCCGCGCCACGTGCGAGAAGTGCGCTCCGTGGGACGAAGCTATTCACACAGACCACTGACCCCCCCTTGTCCCGCCTAGATTCCGAGATCTCTGAAGAGTCCGAGTATGACCCGAGAGACGAGACCCTCGGCGAGCGCCTATACGCCCTACGCGACATGGTCCCCCCACAGACGCGTGGTTACATCGCCAGCACGGTCTCTACCGCCAGCAACGCCGTGAAGTCGGCCCTCTCTTTCAGCGGCAAGACTTTATGGGTCATCAGCAGTTCGGCGCTGTTGCTGGGGATTCCGTGGGCACTCGCCTGGGCCGAGGAGCAACAGGTGCTCGAGATGGAGAAAGAGATGAAGATGCGCGAGATGGGCGGAGATGTAAGCTATGCTAGGCTATACTATTCACAGTCGTCAAAGATGGGCTGCATCGTAGCTGACCACATATGTACAGCTTCTTACCGCCGGTGGCCAAGATAGCGGCCTCTCGACCGCCCAACAGGTCAGCAACGCGCTCGGCCCGGACACCAAGGCAGCTCTGTAAGCCATTTATGCCTACACAATCCCGCGTTGTCAACGCGTCGGGGCCGTGCGCAGCACATCGAACACGGCCCACGGCATTCGGCCTGTTACCATCCCTTCCCGGACTTGGCACTCGCCATACTCAATATCGTCCTCGCTATCGCCAACACATCCTTAGGCGCGGGCTTGTTGACGCACTCATGTAGAGGCATCCGGCATTCTGTCTCTGTGCGGAATATTTTACCACCGCGCTTATTCCACACATGCGCTTCGACGGACGTTGCCGGGAAGGAATCCCCACCTCACCCACTGACAGAGAGATGTCTTGTCCTTGTACTATATTTGTTGATGATACAAGCGTATGTGCGACATTGACGTAAAAGGGTCTTGGTAGCATAAATGGACCGGTATCGTCCATCACCACGAATTGATTCCTATTCCAATATCTCCCACGCCGGCCCATTTCACGTTAGAACATGTCACGAATATGGAGTTTGCCCCGCGATACCATACATACGATGCGAACCGCCCTTGATTAGCCATGCTAAGTGGAAGGCCTTTCAATATAAAAACTCAACTCTCTCCAAGTTATCATTATCACGGGACCATTAAAAATCCATATTACCTTGGAGGTACTCAGAGGGGAGTATCATAAGCGTCCGCATCGCCCAGAGCACTAGCAAAGGGGTATCTAAGCCACAAGACAGTCCCAAAGAATAACTATATATAGCAAAACGCCATTGAATATTTAAATCGCCGGCATCAAAATCAATTTAAAGTTAAAGTTTCTGTCATGAATAACCACACGTTGCCGAACTAGATATTCTCCATGCCCAAGGTGAATACTAATCCCCACCCTGCCTCATCTCTAATAAAACAAAAAGACCATACAACATCCTGTTCTCTAACGTGCCAAGTCTCGCCCCACGCCATTTCCCACTGTAATTTTCAGTCAGGCGGGGATAGCAGGCACCAGGCACTTACGTCATAAAGTCTTTGTATTATTTGTATATGCCGGTCGCCGTGGCGTTCGTCCCCAATACATAAAGGTGATAGATGTCAAGATGGTACTAGGTAATCCCGTTGGATCATTTGGATATCGAGGAAGGGTATAACACTAGCCCGCCGCCCTGCCCTTTGTCATTTGTGAGCTGAACAAGAACGACATCCCCGTTAAGGTGTCAGGTAACCGATTTACAAGCCTAGGCCTAGGGAATATGTTACATGTAAGGCGCCATATCCGACATAGTATCTCATATATTAAAGTCAGGTGAGATTTACGGGACTAATAATGCACAGAGTTTAGGGCAGACTGCAGAGGTGACGAGGACGATGTCCATAGTCTTGATCAGCCAATTCCCTAGCTTGTAAAATGCACCCGGGGCAACTTCATAAGTACTCCTTTGTGCAAATCTGTTTTTCCGATGCAGAACACCTCGCCAGCCAAGTCATCTGTTCAACCGGATCAATGTTGCAAGTTCTTCAACCAGCGTCAAGTCTCCGGGCCAGTCACTGCTTAGAATGTTATTATTACGCTTAAGTCACGACGGACGGACCCGACTTGGTAGTCCCGGAAAGAAACATACTAGACTTGGACAAATAACTAAAGGGAGAAACCATTTCTGTACCAGTTGGAAGTAGTATGGGTCGGGTTCAGGCGTCATGATGCTTGACAACTCCAAAATTGTAGAACCGTATCACAATGCAAAGGTTGCTCGAACAGTCCAGCCATCCTCTCTATGATGCTCAGGGCTTCACATCGTATACATCTGGTCTATCCAGTGTGGCAGATGTTGTAGGGGGACATACTTGTCGAGTTTTGCGACTGGTGAACTTGCAATTTGATAAACTAACCCTGTTTTCCAACACCCTTGGTCTAATTACGACGTGGGTAATAAGATAATGATATGAGTCACAGATGCCATATATACCTACACACCTCTGATTAAGACCTACTTGGAAAGGTTATTCTGGTTGTGGGGTAGGGCCTATAATACCTATATATAGCATATAATTTAGCATCTTGATAGAGTCCCCGAAGGGGGCCCGTATCAATTGAGCGACTGGCTCGTGTATTATTAGATTAGAGAAGCTAAAGATAGGTTGCACAGGCTACGGCTGGCAACAGGTGGCCCACAGCCGCCCCTGCAGGGGTTAAATCTAGTCTTACTAGATTTCCCCACCTAGCAGAGGAATCAAAGGAGCATCTTTCTTTCTACCCTCATACTAATCTTCTCACATCTATATATTTATGAACTAGTATATATTTAATTTTTATTTAAATAGTTTTTTCTACTTTTTAAGTTTTAATTAATATATATATAAAACTTCTGTTAAAAATATTAATTGTAATAATTAAAACATTATTTTTATTATTTAATATTTAATGCATTAAATTTAATATTAAAAATAATAATTAAGTTATTATTTTTGATCTTTATAAAACTTTAATATAAAATTAATTTATTAAACATAATTTTAATTTATATTTTAGTAATTTAAGTATAATAATCAATATTAAAGCTTTAATTTTTATATAATTGATTATATTATAATATAAATAATATATTTAATATAATATTATAAACTATTAATAAGTTTATTTATAATATAGCTTGTTATAAGAGATTATTTAATTTTAATATTTCAGGTTAAAGTTATGTTAAAATGATAAGTAACTTATTATTTATTTATATAAATAATTAATGAAAATATAAGCTTTATAATTTAATTCTAGGTTTAATATAAAATATAAAAATAAAAACAGAAAGAAAACTTATAAAAATATATTAATACATTATAAATATTTGTTTTTAAAAGAGATTTAAAATAATATCAACTTGTTTTATTGAAAAATAAATATAATAACCAAAGTCAATATTTTATGCTGAATTTAATATTAAAAAAAAATTAAACCATTTATAATATTAAATAATTTCATAAGAATTTATATGTTATATTTAAAGCATTTATATATCTTATGTTATTTTAATTGATTATTATTTATAAACTTTTTATTTATTTATTGTTTATATAATATAGATTTCTTTGTATGGTTTAATTAAAATTGTTTTTTATAAACTTTTTAAATAAAACTAAAAGTTTATATATAAACCTTTATAATTAAATTTAAAAAAACAGTGTATAATTTAATAAATAAAGATAAAAATAATATTAAGAATTAAGGTATTAATTGTTTAAATATTATTTTTGATTATTTGTATATAGTTTTAATTTATTTTTATTAATAAAATATTTGTTTTAAAAATATATTAAATTGTTATTATTCTTATACTTTATAGCTTATATTAAAATAAACTTTATTTAATTAATTAAAAACAGGTATGAAAAAGGTTTAATTAATTTTTATCAATTTAATAAAAATGTTTAAATATTAAAAATAAATAATCAGGTACATTTAAAAATATATTTATTAAAATAATAAATAAAGTTTAATTTTTTATTAAATAAACAAGTTATAAATAAAATATATATAGCTTATAAAACCTAGTTTTATAAAACTAGTTAATTTTAATTACGCTAGTCTAAGTTACATAATTTATTTCCACGCTATTAACAATTACTTAACATAAAGACCTATAATAGTTTGCTTATATCAGCCCATGTGCTAATTCTTTTTTATAAGCACTGCTTATAATAATAACTCCACTGATGTTTAATATATAAATAACCTGTTATATTTAAACTCTAAAGATTTAAATATAACCGGCTAGCTATGATAAAAATTAGATGTTAAGAATTTTAAAGTATAAATTTATAAAATATAAAATTGATCTTGGAAATCAATGGAATACAAACAACTTAATATATTAAATAAAAAAAATATAAGTTAACCATAATAATAATTTTATATAAATAGTTAAGCTTATAAAAACTATAAAAAAATAATATATTTTACATATGTGAAAATATCTTTTATTTATATTTATATTAATGTTTATATAAATCTTTAATTTGTTTATTTTAAAGTAAGAGCTTTAAATATATATAAAAAATCGAAATATTTTATTGTTTAAAAAATAGCTTCATATGTTATAATTCAAGCTAATATTTAATTTATAGTTCTAAAATTTTTAAAAACACCTGAATAAATTGTTTGTAGAACAAATAATTAAATGTAAATATATTTTGAATCTAATAAATAAAGTACCGTGTTAATTAAGTTATAAATATTTTATTATATATTATTTTTTATAAACTTTTAAATAATTATTATAAACATATATAATGTTGGAGTAAAATTAGTATGGTTTACTAGGGGTAGTATGGTTAAGTCTATAAAAGCGTAATATAGAATTAAAAAAAGAAGGGCTTCTGGTCCTTGCAGGACTAGAAGCCTTAGGCTAGTATTTTATTTAATTTATATAATTTTTATTTAGCTTGCTGCGCTAGCTAAATAAAAAGCTTTTTTTTTTTTAACTGTGTTAAGTGCTGGGGCTTGAATAAAGTGTTATTATTTTTAATAATTATATGACTTTTTTTTGCTGTTTATAAGGTCGGCTATAGCTTTTTTTTAATTTTTTTTTAGCTAAGGTTTATTTTTTTTTTAATCTTAGTATTTTTTAATTAGTTTTTTAATACTTTGTAGTTATTATTTTAATTTTTATTAGTTGTTTTTATAACGGTATTTTTTTTATTTAACAAAATAATTAAATCTATTTTTAGTACAGTTTATTTAGTGTTTAAAAATTATTTTAATTGTAAACAAGTTTTTTTTTTTTTAAGTCCTGCTTTTTAAATATTAGCTTTAATGCTGGTATTTTTTAATAAAAAAGATTTTTTCTAGTGTTTTTAAGTAATAAAAGCGCAACTAAAATAATAAAGTAAATATTAAAAATATTTAGCAATTTTAATTTGTAGGCTAATTTATTAACTTTTTTTCATTTTTATAATATTATCTGTTATTAAAAATATTTTTAAATAGCTTTTAAAAAATAATATTTTAAATAAAGTTTTAAAATCTTATATTTTTATATTAAACTTTATTAATTTATATTTATTGTTTTAATAGAGTTTTATATATATTGTGGTAAAATTTAAAGCTTATTTTATATTTTTATAAAAATGCTTTTATATAAATAAAATATTTTTAATAATTATATTTATTTTTATATTAGCAAAAATATTGTTTAGTTTAAATAATCAAAATTATAATCAAAATTTAAAAAGCTGTTTATAAGCTAATATTTTTATAAGTTTTAAGTATGTTTTATTTAAGTTTTATTAGAAAAATAGCAATATATTTATTTAATCGCGATTTAAATATATATATATATAATATTAAATAGCGATTTTTATTCTTTAATTTTTGTTTAAATAAATTATTATTTTATAAATAATCAAAAGTTGTTGTTAAAAGTTTTGCTTTTATAGCTTTTAAAGTTTTATTTAAATTTTAAAAGTAAATTTATAATTTTGATTAGAAATAATACTAATTAATATATTTTAATTAAATAATCAAAATTGTTTAGCTAATATTTTTGCTTATTTTTTAATAACATATTTTTGTTGCTAAAAATAAATAATAAACGTTTTAATATAACATATATTATTATTAATATATTATAGTAAATAAATTTTTTAATTCCAATAATATAATTAAAATAATATTTTAAGCAAGCTTATAATAAAGTTTATTAGAATGATTTTTATTAGTTTAATATTTTCTTCTTAAATAATTTAATAATTATTATATAGTTTTTTTGCTAATATTATATAACTTATATTTGTTATAATAATTTAAATATGCTTTTATGTTATAAGTTTTTAATTTAATTATATAAAGCTTTAATTCTTTTACTATATATAGTTTATTAAAATAATATATATTATTATATATTATTATTAAATATTTAGTTCTTTATTTTTCAAATATGGATAATTTATGTTTATTTTTTAATTAACAGTACATAAAAATTATCTATATTTATAAAAAATATTTGAGCTTAAAAAGATTTATAATGTTTTTGTTGCTTTTATAAATCGTTTTAAAACTTTTTAATATTCAAAATATTTACTATAATTTATTATAATTTTAGTTTTTGTTATTTTTTTATTATTAGTTTTAAATATATAATTTATATATTGTTTAATCTTAGTTTTTATTAGTTTAGATTATTTTTTTTTTCATATTTGTTAAGTTAGTAATTTTTTAATTAATTAAATATAATTAAAGTATAATTTATTCTTTTAATATATAATATATTTATAGTTCATATTATAATAAATATATAAACGTGTTAATTAAACCTTTATTTATAGAGTTAATAAATTTATTATTAAGCTTAATTTAATTTAATATGGTTTTTATTATTAAATAATTAATTAAAACAACTATTAAATAAATTAAAGCGTTAATTATAGTTTACAACCATTAATATACGTATATTATATAAGCTATTTTTAGCTTAAAAAGTTTATATTTTATTTCAAGTTATAATATATAGCAATCTAAAAATATTATTAGTAATACTTGTTGCACCAGTTATAAATAAGAAGTCGCGGCTCCAGCAATAAATGATATATTATACAAAAATCTACAGATGAAAAAAAAGAAAAAGTAAGTGGGAGGAATTAGCCCACTAAAATTCTGGCTAAATGCAGGTGTGTATAAGGTAGGTCCAGTCTGCGCGCTACAGCTGGTCTACGCGCACCAGTTGGCAACAGGTCTACGGATGTCCCATGGGTGCTATATATATTATAAAAAGGACCAGTTATCTGTAACTATTTTTTTTTAAAAAAAAATAGCTTGTTTATAAAATATGTCCAGGTTTTAAAGGTGTAATTTTTATATAATATTTTTTAACAAAAAAAAAAATTGCATTAAGTATTTATTTATATAATGTTTTTAAGCTTTTATATTATTAAATTATTATATAAGTTTTTTATATTATATTATTTTTTTTACGTTTGTTTTAGTTTATGTTTGCTTTTGTTTTTATTTTATTATATTTTTTATAGACTTTATTATTGTTTTTATATATTATATTAAACTTTTTTTTTTGCTGCTTATAATAAATTTTTTAATTTTGTTGAAAGTTCTGCTGCTTTTAAATTTATATTATAAAATTTTTTAATAATTTTATATTATTTTTAAAGTTTTTATTAAATATTATTTATTATTAAGATTTTAATTTTTTAATTAATTTAATATTATAAGCTTTTATAATATATTTTTAAAGCTTTAATTTTTTTATAATAATTTTTTTTATAGTTGAACTAGTTTTTGTTTGATTTTTAATTATTTGATTTAATAATAAATTATTTAAATTTAATTATGATTAGTTTATATAATTTTAGTAGATTAATTTTTAATGAAATAATATTTTTAAAATAAATATATTTTTGTTTTTATTAATTATTTTAAATTTTATTATATTATAAAATAGTTTAATTTATTAAATAAACAGTTTATATTTTATAATTATTTTTTTTTAGTATTAATATATCGTTTTTATATTAAAGTCAAAGTTTTGTTATTTATAGTTAGCTTATTTTATTATTTATATTTAAGTTTATTTTAAATATTTTTAATAAAGTTTATAAAATAAAGTATTTTTTATATTTTATTTTATATTTTTGTTCTAAATTTTGTTTTTTAACTAGTAGTTGTTTTAGTTTTTTTGCTGCTGTTTTATTTTTTTAGACAACATTAAAAAATATCAAAGATTTTATTTTTATTTTATATAATAATAGTTTTGTAAATTTATAAAATAATAACTTTGGAACATAATTTATTATTTATATTTGTTTTAATTAATAGTTTTAATAATAATTAATATAAAGTTTGTTAGAGTAGGCAAGGGGTGCCAGGCTTGGCACCACCAGTTGCCCCACTATAAGATTAGATAAGGTGGCCCAGGCCACCTGGGCTAGCCCACTTAGGCTAGGCCCACCTATATACCTGTACTAATAGGTGGAATTTTAGGACTGCACTTAAAATTCTATTATTTTTATTATTAACATATATATAACACTATAATACAGACCAGCATATAATAAAATATAGCTATTTATAGCTTTATATTTTTAACCAGGCTTATTAAATTAGTGCTTTTGCAACGATTAGATTAAAAATACTTTTTTAAGCAGCTTTTATAAACTATTTACTTAAGTTTTACAGTTAAAAACAGCTTTTTTATTTTGCGGCAGTTTATATTACGCGGCTAAATATAAAAAAACTAATAAAATTAGCTGCAAATTACGCTATTTTATTTATTAACTAGTTAAATCTTTAACTAACTAATTAATTAATCAGAGCTTTAGATTTAATAATTCTAGCTAGTTTTACCCATTTTATCGTTTTTAGCGTTTTTAAGCAGATCTGTTAATTTTAGCTAATTTAACCAAGCTACTAATTCTACCGACCCTAGCCTGAGCTGACCTAGCTTAGCCTAGCCTAGCTTAGCCAGCCGGCCGGCCAGCCAAGCTAAATTATAGCTTTTATTAGTTATTAAATAAAAGCTGTTTGAATAAATAATATATAAAAAAAATAAAACTACGCTATAATAATATATTAATAATATAAATAAAAAGTATAACAAATTAACAGCAAATATTACTAAAATAAAAATATTTTATTTTAAGTTAAATATTACAACTAAGTTTTTTAACTTAAAAATAAATGCTTTAAATATAAGACTAAGCTTTTTAATGTTAAAAATAAGCTTTTTTAAAGTTAAAAATAAGTTTTATAAGTAACTGTTTCAATTTATTAATAAGCTTTATATAAAATAGCAGTAGTTTTAAAAACTTAACAAGCAATTAAACTAAAACGGCTTAAGCTGATAAGTTTAAAGCTAACAGTTTTACTAAAGCTAATAATTTTATTAAAATTAATAATAATATTAGTTTAAAAATTATATTTATAAAGCCTCTAGCTATTAAAAATGTTAATATTAGCTTTTTTTTTTTAAAAATACCGCAGCTTTAATTAATCCGGCTATATAATATAAACCGGTTATATATTTAGTTTTTAATACAGCTATATCATTAATTTATAATTTAGCTAATTTAGTTAATTAAATGTTTAATTATTTTGATAATTTAGCTTATTAAGCTAATTATTTTAATCTAGCTAATTAAGCTAATTAATTTAACTTATTTAATCAGGTTAGTTAATTTAATTTAGCTAATTAAACACGCTAATTTAATAACGTTAATTAAGCTTTAGCTAATTAAAGCTTTAAATATATAGCTTGTTTAAACAAGCAAGCGATATTTTAATTTATTTAACGCAAGTTGTAGTACACGCGGGCTAACAGAACTTTTAAAAAAAGTAATTTTAATTAGCTAAAAATTATAACAATTTTTTAAAACTAATAAAATAAGCTTATTTTTAATTATATAAAAAAGCTAAGAGCCAAAAAAACTTTAAAAAGCTATATAAAAAAAATCGAACAAGCTTGTAGTAAGCTTGTACAAAAAGCTGAACGTTTTTATAATTTTAGCTTTAGCTTTAGCTATAGCTTTAGCTTAGTTAAACAAAAGTCTTAATAACAACTATATAAACAAAATAACTTTTAAAATATTAAAAGTTTTAATTATTTTAATAAAGCTAGTAGTTTTATTAGTTTTAATACGCGTTGTTAAAACTGCAGAAAAACTAAAAACAGCTAGAATTATAACCAGAACAGCAGCTGCAGCTAGACCAGCAGAATTTCCGATAAAAAAAATAGTTACCTAGTATGCTAGCTAAATAACAGCTTGTTTTTATTACGTTTTTATATAAATTAACACTTAAAAAAGCTTAAAGCTAAATTAAAGCTTTTAAACTAAATAAAAAGCTTAAAACTAAATAAAAAACTTAGATTAAACTAATAAAATTTTAAAAAATTAATTAGCTAGCTGTTGCTAAATAGTTGCTTAAAGCAGCAACTATTTTTTTAAATGCTTGGCATTTTATTAAAGTAAACAAAAAATGCTAGGCTTAATACTACTAGTTGCTCCACTATGAAATTAAATAAAGTGGCCCAGGCCACTTAGGCTAGCCCACTTAAGCTAGGCCTACCTATATACCTGTACTAATAAGTGAAATTCTAGGACTGCACCTAAAATTCTATCAATTTTATTACCAACATATATATAACACTACAATACAGACCAGCATACAGCAAAATACAGCTATTTACAGCTTTATACCCCTCACCAGACTTATCAAAGTTTTAATTATTAATTAAAGTATTTGTTTATTATTTTTATTGGCTCAGCTATTTTATAATATTTTATAAAAGCTAATATATATTTTATATTTATTAATTTATATAATTTTTCAATAAAAGCCAAAATAAATTATAATTTCTTTTTTAATGTCATAATTATAAATATTTTAAATATTTTAAATAAGCTTTAATAATATATTTTTATTTTATTAGTTATTATAGTTTATATTATATAAAATATTGTTTATATTTTCTTTAAACGGTTTATTATAATTAAAACGTTATTATTTTTATATTTATTTTTAAGCATTTATTTAAAATTTATTATTAAATATTATTATATATAGTTAAAAATTAATAATAATTTTAAAAACTTTGAAGTTTTATTACAAAAGAATTTTATTAGTCAGGATTTTATATAGTTTGCTATATATATATTATAACTATTAGCTAGTTTAAACTATTATTATTTTTTAACTCTAGTTTTGTAGTTTTATATTTATTTAAATAAACAGTAAATATATAATTATAAATTTCTTATATAAGTTTTATATTTAAATAAAAATAATTAAAAACTATTAGTTTTTATATATTGTTATTCATCTGTTTTAAATTGCTAAAAGTTGTTGTTTTTATTTTTTAGTTTTTAATTAATAGATTTTTCTTTTAAAGTTTTTTAGTTTTTTTAATATTTTATTAACTAGCTAAAAACTAGTTAATTTTTAATTTTTTTTAAAGCTAATATAAAAACTTAATATTTTTTGTTTATAAAAATATTAGTTTTATCTTATTAATAATAAGTTAAAAAATAGCTAAATGTTTTTATCTTTTTTGTAGCTTTTATATTATTAAATCTTTTGTTTATATAATAAAATATTAGCTATTACGTTTTTTTTAAAATAAAAATAATTAAAAATTATATTTTAACAATAGTTTTCTTTATTTAATTTATTTTAAGTTTAAATATTATTTTATGTTAAAATATTTTAATATTTAATAATTTATAATTATAAAAAAGTTTTTTTAACAGTTAATTAATTTTAGTTTTTATTTTTTAACGTTATAGTTATAGCTACTATTTTTAAAAATAAAATAGAAAATATTATTAATTTTTATATCGCTATGATAATATTTTTGCTGCAACTTTATTAAACAAATGAGTTTTAATTTTTATGAACAGCTTATATTAATAATATTCTAATAAAAAAGCTGTTATTAAAGCTTTTTTTAATTTGTAAAAAGCTTTATTATGATTATTTATTTAATTAAAAGCTTTGTTTTTTTATCTTAAACCATTTAAAAAACTTATAATATAACTACATTAATTAATAAATTTTAATAATATTAAAAAGTTTTAAAAGAATTATATATTTTTATTATAATAAAAGTTTTTAATTAATTATGGCTTTAATTTTTATTGCATGAACTTATATATTTTTAATATTAATAATATAATTTTCAAATTTAGTTTATAATATATAAAACTTTGATTTGTTTAAATCAGTTTATAAACTAATTTTATATAGCTTTTAAAAACCTTTTTACATATATTTTATATATATTTAAATTATTTAAATAAATCAATATCTTATTTATATATATATTTAAAAGATTATTTTAAAAATTAAATAATATATTGTTAGTATATTTTTAAAATATAAATAAACTGTTTATTAGTTTAAATAGTACTATTTTATAACAGTATATTTAACATTTTATATAAAAAATAGTTAAACTTTTATTATTTTTATATATATTAACATAATAAAAGGCCTGTTTTATATTAACTTTTGTATAAATTTTAATATTTAAAATATAAAACAGGGTTTTTTAATAAATAATAAAAAATACTTATTTTTCTTTTATAATTTTGTTTAATTTTTAATAGTTTATATAAAAGCAGAGTTTTTGCTACTTTTTTTATAAATTATATAAATAATATATATAACGCGTTTTTAAATTTAATAAAAACTTTTTATAAGTTATTAATTAAATATTTTTATACAGCTTTTAATTTATTAAGCAATATTTTATATAAAAAACTTGATTTTATATTTCTTGCTGTTTTATTTTCTATAAAATCTATTTTATAATTCACACAAAATTCATAAAAAAATAAATAAACTGATTTCTTTTAGTTAAACATGTTAAAAAGTTATAGTATTTTAAAAATATAAGTTTTAATATTTTTGTTTTAGTTCATTTTATTATTTATTTTTATTTGTTTATTTTTGTATTTATTTATGAGTTTATTAATTTAATAAATATTAATAATTTATTTTTATTAAAATATTTGTTTTTTTAAAAAATTATAAACGTTGTAGTATTAAAAATAATAATTTAAATATTAGGTTTCTTTTATATTAACATATACTGTTTCATTTTATATAATAAAATTTATTAACATAAGCTTTTTATAAAAAGAACATGGTTTTATGCACTTTTTAAAATTAGGTTTATTTTTAATATAAAACAGCGGTTTTTTTTTATTATTTTTTTTTTTTTTAAATGATTTTATATCGTGTTGTTTTTTTTTTTTTTTAGAAGCATATTTTTAAAAGTATTTGCTGCAGCAATTTCTTTTGAAGTTTTTTTTTGTTAAGTTTAAGATTATAATTTTATTAGTTGGCGTTTTTTTAATATTTTAAAAATTAAAACTAAGTTTTTGTTTTATTTATTATTTATAATATAACTATATTTACAATTTTTAATGAATTTAAAAAAACTAAAATATATTATTTTATGTTTAATAATATATTATATTATTTAAAGTATTTTTTTTAATTATAACTTTGCCGTTTATATTTAATATATTAATAAAAACGTTTTCAAAAATGTTATTATATATTTTTAAAACTAGTTATAATATTATATTAATTTTTAATTTAATTTTTATTATATTTAATAATTATTTATTCTTTAAACTTATTTATAATTTATAAATAAAATAGCTTAATTAGTTTTTTAATAAAAACTCTATTTATATGTTTATATATACCTGCTTTAATATTTTTAAATATGTTATAACTTTTCAAAAATAATTTTTATTATATAAAGTATATATATATAATAAAAGTTTATTATTTAAATCATTATTTATTATATTCCTTTTAATTATAAATAATAATACTAGCTTTAAAAAAAGATTATTTATTTTAAAATCATTTTTTTCTGTTTTAATATTAAAATGCTTTTTTAATATTATAATAAAAATTAGTTCATATTTATTTATTATAGTATTAACACAGGGTTATATTATCTTTAATTAAAAAGTTTTAAAAATAATCTTTAGTAATATATTTTTTATTTATAATAAAAATATTTATTTTTATAATTAATAGTTTTATTGTCTTAGTTAATAATTTAAACGTTTAGTTTTAATTTATTAATAATAATATAAATAAAATAAATATTTGTTTTTAATAAACGTGATAAAAATACAATTATATTAAATATAAGTTATATTTTTAAGTTTTTTTTATTTGATAAATATTAATATATTTTTAATTATTTATAAATAAATAATAAGCTATTTACATATAATATTTTATACATATATTAAAATTTACTGATTTTTAAAATATTAAAAATTGTTTTAATGATTAATTATGATAACTGTTTATTTTAAACTTTTTTTGATTTAGCTTTATTAAAACATGTTTTTTAGCAAGTTTTATAAAGTCAGTTTTAAATTAAATAAATTTAAATAAAGAATATTTATTAAAATTTACTATTTTATAATGAGCTTTTATTTTTTTATACTTTCATATTTTTATAAATATTATATAAATATTATATTCAGTTTTTAAATGTTGTAATTATATTAAAATGCTTATTTAAAAAATTAAAAACCAGGTTTTTTAACATTTTTTTAGCAAAATAAGATTTAATATTGCTTATTTTTGTAAAGTTGTTTATAAACTAGGTTATATTAACTTTTAAACTATTAATTATATTATAATATAAAATTTTAAAATTAATTTTGTTTTTTATAGTTTTATTATAGCATTAATTTATTAAAACTTTAATAAATTTACAAGATTTTTTTTTATAAACTTTTAAACAAAATATATTTTATATTTAATTAAGCAAACCAACTACTTACTAGTTTAATTTATATAAAAAATCTTATCAACTGTTTTATTTTTTAATTATTATTTAAAGTTTAGTTATAACGCGGTTTACAGCGGCGTTATTAAAACTTTTTCATAAGGTAAATATAAAAAGTTTAAAACAAGCGGCTTAACATAGCTTATTTAATTTTTATTAAACTTTAGTATAATTTTTTTATAAATTAATAAAATAGCTTTATATTATTTTTTGTTTTGTAGTCTAGTTTTTAAGTTTTTTTAATATTTTTTTTAATGTTTTGTTTAATTAAATTATATATATTTTATATTTTTCCATTTATTGAAAAACAATTTTATTTATTTTAAAATATATTATATAACAAAATAATAATTTATTATTATTTATTAAGATATTATTAATATATGTTTAAAGTTTTATTTTATTAAATAAAGCAGCAGCCGTAAAAAATATTTAAGTTAAATTAGTAAATATTTTAACATTGATTAGTTTTTATAAAAAAATAGGTCGTTTATTTTTAACAGCCAAGCTTATAAACTATTATATTGATAAGCTGACAACTTTAAAAAAAAACTTCCTTCTTTTTTTATATAATACTTTTTTAAATGTAAAGCCCTAGGTTTACAAATAGAATTTTAAAGCTAGCTTTATTAATAGTTTTTAAGGGCTAATATGAGTTTTGTTTTTAGTTTTTATAACAAATTATATTATAACAAGTTTTTTAGAGCTAAATTAAATATATTTAATTTTATACAGGTTATTTATATTACTCACAGCGCATACCGCGCAGTATAAATAGCATGTATTCTAAGGTGGAGCATAAGCTTAACACAGGTTGTTTTTAATATAAAGCTGCAGCTAAAAGTGTAGTAAACAAAGGTTTATTTTTTAAAGTTAAATTTAATATATAGTTAAGTTTAAAAAGCTAGCCGGAAAAGTATTTTATATTATATATACGATTGCCTTATTAAAAAAACCTGATTTTTTTTTAATAGCTTGTTATTATTAAACAATATATAAAATAAATTTAAAGCTTTTTGAAGTTTAATATATTTAAAAATTAAAGTTATAACAAAAAAAGTTTAATAATAAAGCTTTAATTTCAAAAAAAACTTATTTATTTATATAATTAATAAAATATATAGCATAATATAAATAATACATATTTTAAAAAAAAATAAGGTGAAAATAATTTGTTTTTAATATAAAGCTATAATTAAAAATATAATAAATATATAATTAAATTTAATAAACTAATTAAAAAATATTTAAATTTATGTTTTAAACGTTTATTTTATTTATAAATAAAATAATGAAAATTAAAAAATACAATTAGTTGATAAAATAAAAAAAGTTAAAAATATATAACTAAATATAATTAAATAAATTTTTAAATAAAACTAATTAAATAAAATAAAAATATTACTAAGTTTATAAATAAACGTTTTTTTTTTAGCTGTTATAAATTTTTTTAAATAAATATAATAATATTATCTAAATTTATTTTAAATTTAAAATATTAATAATTTATTAATGCCTTGTTTCTAATAAATAATAATATTGTTAAGTTTAAATAAAAACATGCTAGTTTATTGCAAGCTTTCTAGCTTTTATTATTAAACGTATATAATAAAAATAAATTTTTAATAAGTTTTTTAAATTTAATATTAATTTATTATAAATTAAAAGCTTGTTATAATAATTAAACATTAAATTTATTATATTTATTATATATTTTATATTGTTAAAATTAATAATTATAATTTAAAATAAATTTAATGTGCATTAAAATAAAATATAAACGTTTTTTATATAAATAATATTACTATATAAACTTTTAAATATATATATTATATATAAACTTAATAAAAAACTTCTTAAAAAATATTTTAATATAAATTATTAAAACTAAGATATAATAAATTTAATATTAATTTGCTGCTAAATTAATGTAAATAATATAAAATTTAAAAATAATAAAATTTATTTACATAAGCTTGAGCGGCTGTTTATGATAATTATATTATATTAAATATTTATAAAACGTTTTAAAACATTAAAAATAAAAATTTGCAGCAAATTTATAACAAATTTAATGTTAATTGTAAAGTTTTATTATATAAAGCTATTAATAAAGTTTAAAATTAAAGTTTAAAACAAAAATGTATTAAAAAGCTGCTGCAGTAAAAGCTTTTAATAATAATAATAATAATAATAATAATAACAATATAAATAATAATAAAAATAATAAAAGTTATTGCAAAAAATATAAATTTATTTAATAAAAGTTTTTTTAAATATTTTAATACAAAAGCTGCTAATAAAAAATTAGCTATTAATTAAGCTTAAGCTATATATAATGTAAATATTAAATAAAAATATATAATATAAAATGTTTTTAAATAATTTAATTATTCTATATTTTGCTGCAAATTTAATATAAATTTCATGTATAATAATATATATTTATTTTTATTTTGTAGACAAGAGCAAATTCATTTTAAATTTATTATATAATCAATTAAATATACTGTTATTAAATTTTGTTAAAATTAAAACAAATTTACAATAAATTTAATGTTTATTTTAAATATGTTTATTTATTTATTAATAAAAATAAATTTAATATAAATTTAATATTAAATAAGCTTTTAAAACGGAATAATAAATACATTTAAAGTTTAGTTTTTATTAATTATTTAAGTTCGTATAATAAATATAGCTAAAGTTTAGTTTTTGTTAGTTTTTATAAAATAAAATAATTGCAGCTTATATTAAATATAAAATATTTATCAGCTTTTAACATTTTAGCTAAAAACGTTTTATAATAACGTTTTATTATATTTAATATTTAATAGTTTAAAACTTTTATATTATTTTTATTTATATTTACGTTATATATATATTAAACAGCGTTTTATTTAAAAGTATAACTTAAATGTAGATAATAATTTATTTTTAAATATAATAAATAATTTTATAAATTTAAAATGTTTTACTTGTTAAAAAAACGTTATATATAAAATAAAAAAATAATAATCAATCGTGCAGACATATTAAAATAATATTTTATTAGAAAAAGTTTACCATATAAATAATTAAATATAATAAGCTGTTTATAACGTTTATTATTATATTTATGTTAAAACGTTTTTGTTTGTTTTTATTTTGTATAATAATATTTAAAAATAGTTTTGTTTATTAAAAATTAAATTAAGAACTTTAATAAGTTTAAAGCAGCTTATTTATAAAGCCTTTTATAAATTAGATTTATTATATATAATTTTATTTAACTATAAAAAGCTATGCTAAACTATTATAAACGCTGCGTTAATTATTAGTTTATTATATAAATTTTTATTTTTATAGTTTTATATAATCTTAGTTTAATTAAAAATTGTTTTGAAATTAAACTTTTAATAAAGTTGTTTTATTTATAAAAAAACAATATGCGGTTTTTTAAATTAAACGTTTAATATATAAATATTTAAAAACTTGCGGGTTTAAAAATAAGTTAATATAAACTAAACGTAATATAAATATATATTTATTTAAAATTAAGCTTTAAATGAGCTGCTATAAAAAGCTAAATATATAGTTATATATATATAAAAGAAAGATTTATCCTAATATAAGCCAAGCTGGCCTGTTTTAGCAAAAATATTAGTTTTTATATAAATTTATTATTATATTATATATTTTTAAATTAAATTTATTAAGCTTATATATAATAAATAAACCTAATTACTTTTAAAGGAAAATAAATTATTATTTTAAGTTTTATTTAAAAATATAACGTTAAGTTGTTTTTAAGAAAAACTATTAATTAAAATATAAATTAATAATTATTATAAATTTAATTTAAAATAAAGTATTAGTAAAACTAATATTTTATAATATAATTTATTTAATTTAAAAAGGATATTATTTTATATAGCTAAAATAAATATTTTATAACATAAATATAATAATAAAAAGTCTTTTATAAATATATTAATTAAACCAGCTGATATAATTATATTATTTATATAAATATCTATAATATTAAACGTTTAATATATATATTAATATTAAAATATAATTTAAATAGCTATAATTTTAACAATATTAATGTTTTATAATATTTTTTTTAAAACGTAAATAATTATAAGTTAAGTTTTTAAACATAAATAACATTATATATTAGTTATAAATATTTATTTTGTTTTAAACTAGAATTTAATAAGCTTTATTTTTAAAACGGTTATAAATAAATAATAAATTAAATAATTATTTATATTTAATATAAAGATTTTATTAAAGTTTTTAAAATATTAAACAATTAAATAAAATTTTATATTATATCTTAAAATAGTAATTAAAATAATTATGAACTAAATTTAAATAATAATATTTATATATTATAAAAAAGCTCTGTTAATATAAATAATTATAATATAAAAGCTTAAATAGCCTGCAACTCTTTTAGTTTTTTTTAAAATATTTACGGTTTTAATATTATTTTAAATATAATTTTATTTGTTTTTATTTTGTTTTATTATTAAGTTATGCTTATATTAAAAATATATTAATTTTAATCCTAAAACTTTTATATAAATATTTTTATAGTTTTTATTATAGTTTACTATGAAGTTTAATATATTTAAAAATAATTATATTTTTAATAAAGATTAAATATTTTTGGAATATATAACGCAGATATTATAAAAATAAAATTATTTAAATAATATATTATTAACATAAACAAAAAAACATTTAAAATTCCCTGCAGATTTTTAAAAATAAATTAAAAATAAAAAAACTATACATAAGTTAAAAAAAATAATTTTATGAAAAAACTTTAATTTTTATTTAAATTTAAATATTATTTCTTATAAAAACAAGTTTTTAATTTTTTTAATAAAATATATAGTTAAACTTATAATTTAAACAAAATTAAACATTTATTAGTTTATTAAATATTTAAGCGCTGCTATTTTAAGTTAGATTTAGTTATTAATTCAGCTGCTTTTAAAAAAAAATAAATAATATATTTAACGTTATTTTTTAAAAGGTTTTAAAACTAAGCTTAAAAAAAAGCAAACTAGGCCTGCAGGGCTATTTTATTTAATCATCTGATTTTATATTAAATTTATTTTATTTTATTATTTAATTATTAAAAGTTATTATTAGTTTATTTTAAATAGTTTAAACAGTTTAAATTAAAATACCTTTTAAAGTTTAAATATATTTTATTATATAAAATATAAGTTAATAGTTTTTTAAATTATTTAAAGAGTTTTATAATATATTTTATTTAAATTTAAATTAAGAAAAAATTAAAAACTATAAATAAAAAATTTATTGTGTTAAAACTTTAAATTTTAATATTATATTTGCTACAGGTTTAAATAATAGCTTTAAAACAAGTATTATTATTTAAATAATTAATAATATTTTAAATTATTTTTAAAATAAATATAAATTAAGTTTTAATTAAATTAAAAGCTATAATAAAATTATAAAATAGTTAATTTATTTTAAGCTTTTTTTAATACAGCTTAGTTTTTATATATATTTTATAGCAGCAGCATATATGCTTATAGCAGCATAAAATTAAGCCAGCATTAATATAATTATAATTATTTTGTGTATTATAAAGTTTATTTCTTTAATAAAATATATTTAAATATAAATTGCTTTTAATTTAGTTTATTATTAAATTAACGTTGTTTATTACTTTTAATACTATAACTAAAAAATAATTAAACTTTTATTTTTAATTTTGTTTTATTATAAAGCAGCTATATATAAAATTATTAAATAATATTTTATATAAACTGCTGCAAAAAAATTACTATTTTTAATCTATATATTAAATTTAGCTTATATATTATCTAAGCAAAATTATTTATAGCTAAAACTATATATAATTATAATTTAAATAATTATATATAAATTATTATAAAATTAAAAACTTTATATTTAAACAAAAATATTATTTTTATATATTTTTATTTAAAAAGACTATTTATATTATCATATTTTTTTTAATTTATATATAAAACTATAGCTATATTTATAACAAATATGTTTTTTATTTATAATTTAATTAAGATTTATTAGTTTTAAATTGCGGCAAAATATTATTATAATCTGTTTTTAATTAATTTTAAAAAAACTAGCCTGCGGTTAATTAAATTATAAAAAATAATTTATATATTTTACCAGCTTTAAAATTTAAGTTTAAGCTTTTTAAACAAATTAAACTTAACTTAATTTTATATTTAAATTAGCTTCACTAAATTTTATTTTTTTTTTTACGTTTAAAACGCTATAAATAAAAACATAGCTTATATTAAACAATCTTTTTTTTCAAAAATAAAAAAATGTTTATTATATGAGCTTTAGCTTGTTTTTTTCAAAAAAAATTATATGTTTAATTTAATGTAAATATAAATTAATAATAACCTAAAAATTATAATATTTGTTGAATGGGCTTCATACATGCGATGAACATACTGTTCACGCGTGAAACAGAATATAACTTCTTGTTATATAATGTTTATTATGCTTAATTATTCTATTTAAATAACTATTATGTGTAGCATTATTTTAAGTTTTATATAAGAATTCTGCTAATATACAACTTATTAAAATAACAGCGATAACACAGCTTGTTTTACATATAAAGCATACACGCTGTATATATATATGTAATATATACGCCATATGTTTATATAAAGCATATGCACATACAACAGCTGTAAGTAACTGTAACTAATTGCCATAGTTCTAAGAATATTATTTATATTATTAAAAAAATTTAATTTATATAGTTATTAAAAATAAAGCTTTAGCTTATATATTTTTTATTATATTATTAGCTTTAAAACAAAAAGTCTTATTATAAATATAATATTATTACAGCTTTTAAGCGTTTTTTTAACATTAAAATATTTAATTTGTTGTTTTTTTTTTTGTTTTAATAAAATAAATTCAAAGCTATTTTCAGCCTAATATACTTAAGAGTTAGGGTTATAAAAAAGGGAAGTTGGGTGGTGGAGCCCTAACCCTAGTAAAACCTAATCATTAAAAGTTTTGCCGACGGAATAATTAAAAATTTAAACGCTGTATAAAATAAAAGCGCTTTTTAATTTGCCAAAGCTTTAGTTTGTTTTTAGCTACTTTTAGCTTTTATAATAAAAGCTATATTAAAATCGGTTAATAAAAAATATTTAAAAAAACAGTCCTAATGCTTTCAAAATAAATTAAATAATTTATAAATTGTTGCACTAGTTATAAATAAAAAAGTTAACGCTCTAGCAATAAATAACATATTATATAAAAATCTATGAATAAAAAAGAAAAAAGTAAATAAGAGGAATTAGCCTATTAAAATTCTGGCTAAATACAGATGTATGTGAGGTAGGTCCAGTCTGCGCGCTACAGCTAGCCTATGCGCACTAGTTGGCAACAGGTGTACAGATGTCCTGTGCTTGCCACGCATGCTATAAGAAGGACCAGTCATCTGTAACTATACTTATATATTTAAAATCATTATTTTTAGTTTTTGTAAATATTTATTTTTAATATATGATAATATTGTTTTAAAGTTTTTTTTTAGCGAGCTATTTATTTATATATATAATATTTTGCGCAGATTATAATAATAAAATATAATATATGAATAAATTAAGTTGTAAAAAGTTTTAAAAAATTTTATTTTAGCTTTAATTAGTTTAAAATATATAAACTAATAATATATTTAATACTTGTTATAATTATGATTTTTATATTGTTTTATTTAATATTTTTATAAAAGTTTTGCAACTTTAGCATACTATAATAATAATATATAAAAAATCCTGTATTTTTTAAATATTATTTTAAAGCTTTTAACTAGTTAAAAAATTCAAAGTTTTTAAATGCTGCAAGTTGTTTTTTTATTATTAATAAATTTAAAACTTTTATTTAAAAGTTTAATAGTTTAATAAAACAATCTATAATAAAGGTTTTTTTAGCTATAAAAAATCTTTTTGTTATAAAACAGTATAAAAATATTACATAAATAAATTAAATAATCTGTGTTAATGGTTAAAAAAAAATAATATTATTATTAATAAAAGCTTTATAATAATATTTATAAAAATAAAATAATTTATTTATAAAACGTTAAATATATATAAGCATGTTATAAAATTTTATTAAAATTATTACTAATTGTTTTAGTTTTTATAAATTTATTATTATAACTTAGTTTTAATAATCGGGGTAAACTATAAATTAATAAAAAAAAACAGTTGTGTTTATAATAGTTAAATAATCTTTTCTTTTTAATTAAAGCAATAATTATAAATTATAACAGCAATAAATAATTATTTGAAACAGCTATTTTATTTAAAACTTATAAATTAACTATTAAATCTTAATACGGTTTTTTTTTATATATAAGCTATATAATAAAAATCAGGTATATAAATAAAAAAAAGTTGTCGGTTTATTTTATTTTATTTTTTTTATAAACTTTATAAAACATTATATTAATTATTTTTTTATTGTATGCATTAAAAAATATAAATAAAAATTTAGTTGGATCTATTATTAATTATTATTTAAAACATTTTTTTTTTGTTATATAATAATATTTCAGTTTTGTTAAATATTAAATATTTTTTTGCAACAATTTAAAAATTTCTAGTGTTATAACATTCTTTTTTTATATAAATAAATTATTTCTTTAAAGCTTTAATGTTGATTTTTTATTGAGTGTTTTTATATTTAATATTAACAGGATTTTTTAAATTTTAAGATTTAGCGGTTTATTAAATTATTTGCTTGTTTTTGCTATAAGCGCTTTTATCGTATAAATCGCGTTAATTACGTCTGTTATACTAGTCGCGTTAATTACCTTAAAAACTTTGTCGCAAAAAAAGCCCGCTAAAAAAACACTATATTATTTTAACGGGTTAATTATTTTAATAATTACGCTAGTTTTTATAGCAGTTAAGGCCAGCTTTTAAAATATATCCCGTTTTTAATAAATGTTAAAAATAAAGCTATAATAATAAAAGTTATTAATATAAAATTTACTAATAAATATGAGTTTAATTATTTAAACTTATTAAAAATATATATTTTGTTTTTTAATACAAAGATTTTAAAATTAATAGCTAATAAAATATGTAAAAACATATTAAATAACAAGCCGGTATTAATTAGTAATATATTAATTATATTTATAGTTTTAACTGCTGTTCAGCCTGCAGTTATTATTACAGGTTTTAAAAAACATTTTATATATTTTTATTATTTAAACTTTAATATAATTGTTTTTAAATTATATTTATTTAAATATTTTTAAAATAGTTTAAGTTTTAAAAACAGATGAATAATTATAACCTTTAAAAAATTAAATATTGTATTAAAACTATTATATTATTTTCTTATAATAGTTTAAATATAAAGTTTTTATTTTTAAATAAAAGTTTATATTTAGCTAGTAGTATTATTAATATTTTAAGCATTACAAGAAGTTTTTATATTAAAATTATTTTATAAACATATAAGTTTGTTTTAAAAATATTTAAAAAATATTTTGAAATTTTTAATCTCAGCAAAAATAATTATATTTAAACTATAATTAATTAATATTTTATAAATATTTAAAAGTTGGTTTTTAATAACATTTTAATGTTGTTTTTCTTTATAACTTAACTTATATTTATAAATTCTAGCCATTAAAAAATTTATAATTATTATTATTTAATATATAAACATTTAATATAGCTTTTGGTTATATTTAATCTAATTATTTTTATTTTTTAAATCTGGCTTATTCATTTTTAAAAATATTTTTAAATTTATTTAATAATAGTTTTATTATTATTAGATGAATACAAGGTATATTTAAATTAATAATAATATTTTCCCTATTTATAAATTTTTAATATTAATTTTAATATATAAAACATTATTTTTTTTTTGTTTTTTAAAATTATATAATTTATTAAATATTTTTAAAACTGTTAATATAACCAATTTATTTTTTAATTAAACGTTATAATTTTTCCAGCTATTATATTTTCAATTAGTGTTGCTAAAAAAACAATTTTTATATAAGTTTTAATATAATATTACAATAATTATATTTATATAAATATTAAAACAATATATTATATAATCTCAACAATATATTATTATACTTATAAATATGTTTAGTAAAAATAATATGTTTTAAATATGTTTAATTAAATATTTAATATAATATATAATATATCAACTTTAATTACACGCTAAATTAAACATTTAATTATAATATTTATATAATTAGCCATAATTAATTATAATAAACGTTTTATTATTTTTTGATTTAGGCTTAAAGAAAATATAAAATAATATTACGTTTAATATTAATGCATTTAATTTAGCTATATTAACCCGGTTTTTTAATAGCGATTGTATTTATTTCTCTGTTTATTTCAGCTTTTTTTTTTTTTTTCTTTTTTTTTTATTTAAGCTTATGGATTTTATTTTTATTTTTATTATTACTTTTTTTTTTTTTAATTTACGTTTTTTAACGCATATTTTTTAATTATAAAACTTTTTATTATAGTTTTATGGGCTTTTTAACTTATAAATATTATTTTTTCCTGCTGCTATTAAAAAGCTTTATTTTAACAACTTAAGTTATATATTTAACCAAAGTATTTGTTATATTAAATATTAAAAATATTACTTAATTTTAAAATTTATGCTAGTTTATATTATAAATATAATATTCTGCTAATTTTTATTATTAACGTTTAAAATATTTTTATCTTAAACATATTTTAGTTTTTTTATATAAACTTAGTAAAAGCAGTATTTTATTATATAATATTTTTAACAATAATTAATTTAAATAAAACATTTTGTTGCTACAGCAGGTTATATATTAAATTAAACAGTTATTTTATTTTAAATACCGTTTAATTTTTAAGTTTTAAATTTACATTATTTTTCAAGAATTAGCTTATTATTTTATTTTAAAACTACTAGTTTTTTAATAATATTTAAAACATTATTAAAAATTTTAAATATTTTGTTCGGCTATTTTAAAATTTTAAAAATAAATTAACTTTTTTCGCAAAACAGAAAATATTAATAAAAATAAACTTATTTTTATTAGCGATTATTTATATCTTGTTTTTATATCTTTTATTGAGATTAAACTCGCTACTATTAGCCCGTTTTATATAATTATTATATAATAAAAAATAAAACTATTAAATATTGAGTACTTTTTTTTAATTATTTTTTGTTTATATTTATAGTTATTTTTGCTACTTTAACCATTTTAATTACGAAGTTGTTTTAAAAGTCTTTTATATTTTTATTATTATTATTTAAATCTAAGCTATTTAAATTGCTAGAATTATTTTTTATTAAAGGTAGTTTTAACAGGTTTTTATTATTTATTAAATATTATTGTTTTAAAAATATTACAATAAAAATATTATAAATATATTATGTTTAAACTAATATAAAATAAATAGTTTTATATGTTGTTATATAGTTTTAATAAACAAAGTTTTTATTAATAAATATATAGCTTATATTTTAAGATAAACTATTAAAATAATAAGTACTAATATTATTAAAACTTATATTAGTTTTATTGAAAATATTAAAATAAACGATTTAAATAACAGTTTTAATACTAGTATAGCTTCGGTCAGGTATTAATAACTAAAGTATTAAAATTAAACAGGCGATGCTGCTGTATATCTAGCTATATTTAATCTAGCTTTAAATAACTAATCAGTAGCGCGATAAAATATTTTAAAAGCTAAAGTTTTTATATCTGCCGGTATTTTAGCGTTATTTAGTTATTATATTTCTTAATCAACTATTTTTGCTGTTTTAATATTTTCGGCATGTTTTTTTTGTTTTAATTATATTATTTTTTGATTTATTATAATAATTCTTTAAAAAGTTTATAGCTAAAATAAATACTTTAAAAGGTTGCTTTTTTAGTTTAAATTTTAATTTTTAATACTATAATTTAAATTATTACTACTATAATAATTTATTTGTATTTTTAGCTGTATAATTTTTAAAAGTATTTGTTTTTTTAAAAAGAATTTAAAAACTGTGGTAATTATTAAATATTGCTTTTTTTAGCGTTAAATTAAGCCATAATTTTAACGTTTTTGTTGAATCTTTTGTTAACTTTATATTATTTTTTAAACAAGTTTAAAATTTAAGCTTTTGATTTTTTATTATTGCTTAATTTAAACTTATTATTAAACTTATTTTAAACTATCTTTTTTTTTTTAATATAAAGTAATTAATATATGTTGGAATTGTTGCAATTAGTTGCAGACTATAGCTGTTATAAATCATGTTTAGTTTTTATATAAAAGCGTGTAGATACTCCGCAAAAATAAAATTCATGTTATTTTATTTTTTAGCTAGCTTATATACTAGCAGAATTTTTATATTTACATGTAAAAGTCCTGCGGCGCATAAAAGCTTTTATATACAATAATTAAATATAACAAACATTATTTAATAAAAACCTGTATTTTATTTTACATATAAATAATAGATATATTATATATATAAAGCTTATTTAATATTAATTAATAGTTGCAGAACATAACTATAAATTAATAAAAATAAAAATAAAACATGCTTAAATTTTAATAAATTTATATAAATTTTTATATTATATTTTAAAATTTTTCTTTTCTATAAACACACTATTTTTTATATAATAAAAGCTTAAACAAAAATTAATAATAAATATTTACATTTTTATATACGTTATTATATTTTAAAGTTATAAGATAAAAATTAAAGGTTAAAAGAGATAATATATAATTATATAAAATTATTTGTTACATAAAAATTAAATAATATATAAATAAAGTTTTAAAACCTGTTTATTTATTTATTATTAAAACTTATTTAGTTATTTTTAAAGTATGTGTATAGTAGCTCTAAAATACTTATATAATAAAAAAGGATTTTTATAATATATAATAATAATAAATAATATAATAAAATGGTAATAAACCAGAGAATTAATAAACATATTATATAAAACACCGTTAAAACATAATATATAAAATAAAAGCTCAACATTAAAACGGAAACTTTAATTATATTTAATATATAAAAAGCCTGCTATATTTTAAAATATAAATATTTAAATATAACCGGCTTGCTATTATAAAAGTTGTAGATTAAAAGTTTTAAACGATAAACATATAAAATATAAAATTAATTTCATAAGCTGGTTTAATAAAAGCTGCTGTATATATTAAATAAAAAAAACATATAATTTCAAAGCAACAACAGTTTTATATAAATAGTTAAGCTTATATAAATTATATAAAAATAATATATATCATATAAACTAAAACCTTTTTATTTATATTTATATTAATATTTATATAAATATTTAATATATTTATTTTAAAATAAAAGCGTTATATAAATATAAATAATATAAGCATTTTATAGTTTAAAATATTATTTAATGCGATATAACTAAAACTAATATTTAACGCATGTTTTTAAACTTTAAAAAAAAAACTATTAACTTATTTATATAATTAATAATAAAGAATAAAAATATTTTTAATTTAATAAACAGGTGTATAATAGTTATAAAATATAAATTAAAGTTTTAAATAGTTTATATATACTTTGTTTTATATTATTTTTAAAACTTTTAAATAACTACAGTATATATATATAACGCCTGACTTAATTATAATAAATAGGTTTTTTAACTTATTTTTTTTTTAGAACATATAAGCTAAAAATATACTTTTAAATAAATCTATTATTTTTCAGAAAATATAAAAAAAAAAAAAACTATTTAAACAAGATATATAATTTATTATATAATAAAATATAATTGTTTATTAGTTTATATTAACAACTTAAAATAATAAAAATTAATATTATATTATATTTCTGATTATATTAAAAAGTCCGGCTGAAAATCTGTATATATGTAATATTAAAATAAATAAAACTTGAAGCAAAATTTATTGATTAATAAATATTTATTTTAATATAAATATAAATTATTGTTAATATTAAGCCGATTAAACTAAGATTATGTTCATATAAATAAAATAAAACAATTTTAAATTAGCAGCATATAAAGCTTTAAATCTAATAATTATAAAGCTAGCAAAAATATAATAAGCTTTAAAAACATGCTATTAAAACAAGATCTAATAGAATATAATGATTATATAAGCATGCTAAAACAAATTTAAACTTGTAATACATTTTATATAAGAAATAAACAATGTTTATTTTATTAACTTAAAATAGAACTAAAGGAATTATATAAAAACATTTGATTTAAAAATATATATAAACTTTTAAGTTAGTTTAACATATAATAGAACTTTTTATAGCTTAAAAAATAATTTAATTATCATATTTATGAAAATTAAAAATGTTTTATATATAAAAAAATAAACTGCTAGTTAATAAACTATATATTTAAAAAAAAAGACTGTATAAAAGCATATATTTTAATTTGTATAAAATAATTTTTAATTATTTTTTATTATTAAACAACTGTTTACCATATTTTATAAAATATAAAAAAATAATATTTTAATAATAATATATAATAACTATGTTTTTAAAAAATAACATATAATATAATAAAAACTATATATATTAATATTATAATATTATATAATAAAAAATATTACTTATATCTATAATATATAATTAAAAAATATATATAAGCTAGCTATATAACTAATATTCTTATTGCATTAGTATATATATTAAAAATACTAATATGCTAACTAAAATATTAATCAATACATATTATATAATAAAGAATTATATATTATATTAATAATTAATATTTTATATTAAATTTTATTTATGTTAAACCGCTATATAAACGTTTTAAATATTTTTATATAAAAAGTTATATAAGCTGTAAAATTATATAAAATATAATATAAACTATTTAATTTTAAAAAATCCAGAAGTTCTGTTATTACTATTAATTATATAATTAAATTTTAAAACAGTTTAAATTTTTAATTAAAAACAACTATAATTTTAATTATAAAATTATAATTAATATTATATAAATAAAAAGCAAACATATATTTTATATTATTAATACTATAATATTATTTCAAGTTATAACATTCTTATAATTTATATTTATATATAATATTTAAAAACATTATATAAATACTAAATTAATATATTTTAAAAGTTTTTAATTATATTATATATAATTTAAACATAAACGTTTTGTTGTAAAAGTTTTTAAACAAAGCAAAAATAATTAATATATAATATCGCGTAACATTTATTAAAACTAATTAAATAATAAATAAAATTAAATAAAAATATAAACTATTTTATTATATTTGTAATACATTCAAAAAAAAAATTAAATATTATATAAAACCAGAATTAATTTTATTAATAATAATTAAAGCTTTAAATAATCTTATAAGCTTAAATAAACATATACTTCTTTTATTAGTTTTTATAATATATTTTAAAATGAACTGAAACTTCTATTTTTTATATATTATATAAAAATAAAAGCAACAAAAAACGCCATAAAAATATTATATAAAAAACAGGGTAAAATTAAAGTTGATTATATAATTAATAAAGATAACAGCTTAGTTATATATCATATATTGTTATTATGATTAAAAAATAAAGTTTTAATTTAAAAAAAAAAAGCTAGTGGAAACTATATTAAATTTAATTAGTTAAAAGACCCGACATAATTATTAATTTAATTAAGAGCTTTATATAATATTAATATATATAAATTAAACTATATTACTATATACCAGAAAAATAAAAGATTAATAAAGAAAAATCAATTTAAACCGTTTAATTATTTAATATATAAAAGCGTACCACACTTAAAAAAAATATTATTAGATATATTATTTGTGTATAATAACTTATTTTTATATTTATAACAGCTAAAAAAGAACAGGCGTATAAACTAGCAATAAAGCTACAAGAGAACTGTATAATTAAGACACTTAAAGCATTATTTAAAAAGTCAGACGTTATAAAAATTAATAATTTTATTATATAAAAAATGTTTCAATTTATTAAATATATTAAAACTAAATATAGCAAAGCTTAAACTTTCAAGTTTGAACTTACTTAAAAAATTAAAAATAAAATAATAAAGCAATATAAAAAATTAAAACTGGTAATATAAAAATATGATAATATTAAAAAAAAACAGGGCTTCTATAATTTTTAATTATTTAATAAATAAGCTAAAAACTGCGATTAGCACATAGACTTTTATTAATATATAATTACAACGTTTAAAGTAAATTTTAAAATAGTATTTAAATATACATATAATTAAAAAATAAGCTAGCAAAAAAGATTTTTTTATAACTATTAAGCAAACTTAAAATAAAATATGTTTAAAAAAAAACAATTTTAAAAATTATATAACTATTGTACAGGCTAGCAAAGTTAAAACTGTGTTAGTTTAAGAGCTATTATTAATATTATAAAAAAAAGCTAAATATATTTATATTTATATATAACTTATGCTTATTATATATAAGAAAATAATGAAATAATTTTAATATTATTGGTTTATAAATAGATAATATTTTTAGGTTTATATTGTATAGCGTGTAAAACAAACATATATTAATAGTATATATTAATGAAAACTTTTATATAATATATTAATTATTGTTTAAATACTAAACCTTGTATTAAATAATATTAAAAACTTGAACTAAAAAATCTAATAAGATATAAATAACTTTCAATGAAGTTTAATGTTTATATTATTAAACCTAATATATATAAAACTATTTATTTTTATTAACAAATTGTTTATGAATAATATTAATACCAGTTTTTAGTTTAGACTTTTTACTATATTTATACAAGAAATCATATAAAAAAAACCTTAAATATTAAATTTACTAGAAATAAAATATATGAAAACTTTAAAAATATAAAAGAATTATTTAAAATATATTAAAAAGTAAACTATAAATAATATAATTAAGAGATTTAATAACATGATAGTTTTACGTATAATAATTTAAAAAATTCTAGCTATAATAAATATTTCTTTAATTTTTATAGTCTTATATTTAAACTTGCAGTTATTATATACCTGTTTAATTAAGCAAGATATAATATAAAAACAACATTTTATAATAAACATGATATTATTTTAAAAATTATATAAAAAATAAAAGATCTTTAAAATATAATACATTAATAGCGCAAATAATTTAACAGATATATTTATAAAACAAAAGCTTAACTAAGCTTTTAAAAACTTAATATTTAAAAATAAACTTATTATACAAATTAAAACGTTCATAAAATAAACTAAAAAAAAAACAATAAAAAATGAAATGTGTATAATAAAAATATAAATCTTATTTTATTTATATAAAAATATATATAGTTGTTCGTAAAAGCTAACTTTTAAAAATCAGGCGTTGGTAGTATAATAATAATATATATATTATATTTAATTATTATATGTTTTAAGTTTAATTTTTAATTAAAGCTCATAATATTAAAATTCATAATAAAATATTAAAATCTTTAAATTTTGCTATTTTCTTTTTTTGTTATTGTTTATTTTTTTATTTTTATTTTGTGTTGGTATAATAACAACTTAAATTTTATTTTATATGTATAAAAAAGCATATAACTTCTATTAAAAGCTTAATTTTTTAAAAGCAGGCTTTAATATATAATAATAATATATATAATATTTAATTATTATATATTTTAAGTTTAATTTTAATTAAAGATGGCAAAGTTTAAAGTTTATAGTTTATAAATAAACCAATATAATAAACTCTGAACGTTGCAATTTTTTTTATATATAATATTAAATTAATTTTTTAAAAATTAAAAAAACTATTGCTCTTATATATATATAAAAAACTATATATAAACTATATTTTTTATTTTGATAATTATTTATATATAAAAACAGCGAAAATATAATAAAAAAATCAAAAAAAACTTGAACAACTAGGCCAGAATTTATACTACAAGCAAGCTAGGCAACAAAAGGTAATTATACCGGTATATAAAAACAGAAACAAAAAGCACGCTAGCAGATTTAATAATAAGCAGCAATTATACAGCATATAAATAAAAAGCTTAAATATAGTTATATAATATAAAAAAACTAACTAGTACCATATAAAATATAAGCATCTTATTTTTATATAGTATAAAAAAGTAGCTATTATTACATAAAAATTAATATATTTATTTTAATATTATATAGAAAAATCGATTGTTATTATATAATATTTAATTAAATTGTTTTTGTGTATTAAAAAACAGCTATTATTATATAATATATAAATAAACTATTCTAATATAAATTAATTATAAAATTTAATAAAAATAATATATAATAAAGTTATAATTATATAATATTTAAATAATATATATTTTACAGCATAAAAAAAACTACTAGCTATACAACAAATAAATAGATATAATAAAAACAGCTATACTAACAAAAAACAAAATAGTATTAAAATTCTAGCTATTAATTATAAACTATAGCTATTATTAAACATGTTTAATTTTTTAATAAAAACCTGTAAAGATCGCGCAAAAATAAAATACATATTATTTTATTATTTAGCTAGCTTATATATTAATAGAATTTTTGCATTTACGTGTAAAAGTCCTGTTATGTACAAAAGTTTTTGCATAAAATAATCAAGCATAATAAACATTGTACAACAAAAGGTTGTATTCTGTTTTACGCGTGAACAGGAAATGTATCGCACGTATAAAGGCTATTTAATAATATTTATAGTTTTAGTTTTTAATTTTTAATTTTTACATAAATCGAAAAAATGCTGGCTTAATAAACTTAAGTTTTATTAGCAAACTATAATTTGTTTTTTATTTTATTTTTAAAAGTAATAGTTCAAATTAAATTATATTAAAGCTAGACATTTTTTCTATTTTTGTATGCTTTAAAATTAAATTTTTAATTATTAAAACTATGGGAAATTTTTTAAAGGCTAAAGATTTAAAGTTGGTTTTATACTATAATACATTAAAAATTATTAAATATATAAGAGGTGCACCATAAGGGTGTAAAGTATGTATTATAAAAAATAAAGAACTAGCAAATCTAGGCTAAGCTAAACTTTTATTTAAGTGTGGGCTAGGGCTTATATATATAGGGCTAGGCCTAATTAAGTTATACGTGTAGCTACAGGGTATAGCACTTTAAATAAAAAAGCTTATATAAACGCTTTTTTTATGTTTGCATATTAAAAAGCCGCGCTGATTAAAAAGTTCTGCTGATTTTAACAAAGTTTGTTATATAATTCGTTATAGTTGGCTTTTTTTTTTAGTATTTATTTATATAAAAAGGCATAAACTATATTAATTTTAATATTTTTTAATAAGCTTTTTGTTGTATTAAAGTTGCTTTTCTGTTATTTATTAATTATATGCATAATTTTATTTTTTTTATTTAATAAAATAGTTAAAGCTGTTGCGTTTTTAGTTAAAATAATACTTAAAAACAATTTTTATTTATATATGTTTTTTTTGCTAAGATCTTGTTTAGCTTTTATAAGTTTAAATAATAATATTTATTGCTTAAAAAATTAAGTTTTTAAAAGTTATATATAAATAGTTTATAAAAATTATTAAATAAATATAAAATTATTAAAAAATTTAATTTATAAGCTAAGTTTTTATTTATTATTTAATTATTTAAACCTTTAATTTTTATTAAAAATATTTTTTAATAATTAATTAAACAAATAATATTTTTATAAAAACATAAATAAATTTAAATGTTTTTATTAAATTTTAATAAGCAGTATTTAATATTATAAATATATTTTACTACAGCTTAAGCAAAATTTATTACTAAATAAATGTTTTAATATAAATGCTTGCAAAAAAACATATATTTAAAAGTTTTTAATATTATTAAAATTAATTAATATTTTAATATATCAGGCCATTTAAATTTAAATAATTGTTTATAAAAATTAAATATATAATTTTATTATATATAACGTTTAAGTTTTATTATAAAAAAATATAATGTTTATTTAATCTATTTTAGTTTAATAAATATATAATATTATATTATTATTTTAACTGTTTAATTTTTATGTTTTAATAAACTGTTTGTTTATAAATAATATATAGCTATTATTATTAGCTTAATATTAAATAACTTTTATATATTTTGCTAAAAGTTAAAAATAATTTTTTAAAAATGCTTTAATTATTTAATAAAAGTTATTTAATTAAAACAATGCTTATTTTTCTGCTATATAATTTTTATATTTTAAATTAATAATATATATTTTAAAACAAAGTATAAAACTATTATTATAACGTTAAAAATATTAAAATATAATTTTTTTTTTAACTGTTAAAAATACTTTTAATTTTAATTTTTAAAATGTTTAAATAAAGTTTATATTTATAATATATATAAATAATAGGTTTTTAAATCTAATAAATTTTAATTTTTTATAAATAACTGTTTATTAGTTTAGTTTAAATTATATATATTATAATTTTTAATATAATTTTTATTATTTATATTTTATTAATTATTATAAATAGTTCTAGAGTTTATATTATTTATTAAATACTATAGTACTGTTTTTTATTATGCGCTTATTTTAAAATTTTTTTAATTCTGCTGATTAAAATATATAACCGTTTTATATTTATATACATGTTATATATTAATTTATTTATAATAATATTAAAAAATACCTGGGCTTAAAATAAACCGCGATATTTTTAACGCTTTTTTTAAAATATTTTAAGTTTTTTAATACGTATATATATTTATAGTTTTTATATATATTATTAAAAATTTGTTTTTAAAGTTTTATTTATAATTATTTTGCATGTAAATATATAAAACATAGATTTTAATTTTTTTATATTATATTTAGCACAAGTTTATTATTTATTTTTATTAGTTTTTTATTTATTTTTAAATATTTAATATTATCTGCAAACAGCTAAAAACGTTTAATATATTGTTTAGCTTATCTAGCAAATAATATATATATAATCTATATTATAATAAATAAATAAATAAATTAATTAGTTTATAATCAGCATGTTTAATAGCTGCAGTTTTAAAAGTTTTTATTTAATAATATTTTTAAGAATTAAATAATTTATTAATATTATTATTAATTTTTATTAAATTATATTATTATATGCAGCTTTTAGCTGTTTAAATTAAATATATTATTTTTAATTTTAAAAGTTTATAATTTATTTCGGCGTTAATTAATAATTTATTTAAATATATTATTAATTAAACGTTAATACTAAAAATAGGTTTTTTAGTTTTTATATATTTTTAGCTTTAAATAAGAAATTATTACTTTAAAACTTTTTATATTAATTTATTAATTTATAAAAACAATTTTTATATAAGTTATAATAAAACAGAATAATTTTTAATATATAATATTTTATATAGTTTTAAACAAAATTATTTTTACACCAGTTAATTTATAATATTTAATTTTTATATATATTTTATACATTTTAGTTTTTTTAGTTTAATATGTTTTATTTGCCTACTTTTAGCTAATAAAACAGCTTTTTTTTTTACAGCAGCTCGATTAATTTTATACAATATAAAATTAAGCTATATAAAAATTTTATTACGCTTATATATGATTTAAAAGTTTTTAATTAATTTAAAAAAGCTAAGTTATAAATTGCTTTAATATAGGTTTTAATATTATTATTTTAAACGTGTGTATTTTAAATTTAAATAAGTTTATTAAAAATAATTAATAAAAACTTTATTAATAATATAATTATATATTTATTTTAAAATTATTTAAATATAGTTTTTAAATATTTTTATACTATTTAATAATATGTAAAAATATTATTATTTTATTTATAAATATTTTATAATATTTTTAATATATTTTAAAAAATTTTATATAATATTATATATAAGTTAAAAATTATAAAATTTTATTATAACAGTATAATATGTTTTTATTTTTTAAGCTTATAATTATAAAATAGTTTTTAAAGTTTAAATATATTAAAATTAATAAAAAATATTATTATATTAATAATCGTTATAAAATAATATTTTTTAAAGATTTAATTATTTCTGCCTGTAATAATAATAAATATTTATTTAATACAGCTATTTTATTAAAATGTTTTAAGTTTATAACTACTTAGTTTTTTATATTATTATATTTAAAACTTTTATTTTATTTAATATTAATTATTATATTATAAATATAAAATATATAAACAGGGTTAGTTTATTAACTTATTTTATTTGTTTTTTTTTTTATAAAAGTTGTTATAAAATTTATTAAAAAAATATAGGTTTTTATAACTAAATAAATATATACGATTTATAAGCTTAATGTTTTAGTTTTATTAATTCTTTATTAAAAAGCTTTTAATTACTGTATAACTAATATCTTAACTGTTTTTTTATTTTGTTAAATATTAAAAGCACCGGCGATTTTTTTAAATTTTTCAATTAAAAACGTTTTTTTAGCATATATATATATGCTTATAAAAATAATTATTTTTAGCATATTTATACATTATTAAATTTTAAATATAAATATAATTTTAAAAGTTTTAAAGCGCGCTGTTTTTAGTATTAATATGCTTTTATTTTTTTGTTTAAAAAAGTTTATTATATTTTTTATTGCATTTATAAACCGCGTTTTAAAAAAGAAAAATAACTAAATAAAGTTTTATAAAATTAATAACTTTATTTAATATTAATACATTATATAAAAATATATTATGTATTACTACTGCTATAATTATTAAAGTTATTTTAAACTATATATTTATATATATTAATATTTTAATTTAATAAAATATTTATAAAAACTTTTTTTTATATAATATATAAAATATTATTAAAAATAGCTTTATATTATTATTTATATTAATAATTATAGCTGCAGCAGCAACTAATAATATGTTTAAAGTTTTTTATAGTTATAATAAAATAGCTTTAATTTTTATTTTTTATATTATATTTATTTTAACGTTTTTAATAATTATAACATATATTTTAAACATATTAATTATTAATATAATATATAATATTTTTTATTAATAATTATATTTATAACTATTAAAATAATTTTAATATAAAAACATTAAAATTATAATTAATAAATAAAGCTTTATATTTAATAATTATATAAGCTTTTTTTGTTTAAAGTTTATTTTTTTTATTTATTATTTTTATATATTTATATTTTAAGCTTTAACATTAAATTTTATTTAAAACTTGTTTAAAGTTAAAAATTTAATTATCTTAGTTTTATAGCTTATAATTATTTAATATAAAAAAATTATTTTTAAAAAATAAATAAAGTTTAAATTTTTTATTATTTAGTTTTTTATAAATAAATACAAACTTAGTTTATTTTTAAGCTTAATTTACTTTAGTTTAAAATTTTAAAACATTTATATTATTTTTTATTATATATTTTAAAATATTTAAAAAGTTTTGCTAATATATGTTATATTTATGCTTAAGTTAGCATATATTTTTATTTTGTTGTTTATTTCAGGGTTTTATATTTTAAATTATAACTAAATATAATATATATATTTTTAATTTTTTTATATTATATATAAAAGCTTTTTAATATGTTTTATTTTTTAGTATTTTATAAATAATTAACAGTTTTTTTGTTTTATTGTTTTTTATTTAAAATATATTATTATATTTTTTTATAATTTTTTAGCTTGCTTATAATATTATAAATGCTTAAAAATAAATTATAAAATAATATTAATACGGTATAATATTTATATATATGTTTTTTAAGTTAAATAAAAATAATATATTTAATTTTTAAAGCAGAGGTTAAGTTTATTTTTATATAAGTGCTATATTTTTTCTTGTTAATAATAAATTTTTAATAGCATTATTAATCCGTAAAGTTTATTATTACCTAAAATACCCTTTTAAATATATTTTTATTTTTTATTTTTTAATAAATAATAGTTTAATTAATTTTTGTTAGCTTTTTAGAAAAATAATCTTAATTGTTTTAATTATTGAAACAATTTTATTATTGCGATTATTTCTGCTATATTAATTATTATTTTTTTGCTGTCGATTGTTTTTATTAGAGTTATAATTTTTTCGATTTTTGCGTTTTTGCAAAAAGCTAAATTATCTGTTATTTTATTAGTTTTAATTATATTAATTATTATAATTATATTTACTGCTGTTATAACTTTATTAGTTTTTGCTATTATTTTTTTAATACTCTTTTTTTAATTAGTTGCGCCGGCGATTTTTTAATTAGTTTTTAAAATAGCGATTATTTTTAAAAAAAAACCTAGGTTAATATATATGTTTTTAAGTATTAAAAGTTATTAATTATGCAAAATATGCTACATATTTCTTTTATTAATTATTTTTTAATTAAGTTTTATAGATTCTTTTAATTTTTTAATTTTAAATATATATTTTTTATTTGCTAATTTTAAAAAATAGTTTTAAAACTGTTTATTTTTAATTTTCTGCTGTTATAATTGTATATTATTATTTTATATTAGTTATTATTATTAATATTTAAAATATTTATAATATATATATATTTTAGTTATTTTTATATATATTAAAATAAAATATATAAGTTTTAATATATATTATAAAACATTTAATAGTTAGTTTTAAATTTATAAATAATTATATTAGCGTTTAATATAAAATATTATTATATTATTTTAATTATTAAGCTTATATTTTTATAATAAAGTTTTATATATATAATAAAGCTTAGCTTATGATTTTATTATAAAACTACTAGTTTTATAAAAATATTTAAAATAAAAACAAAATTTATTATTTTATTTTATATTATATTTTTTTTTTTTAAAATAAAATAAACAGTTTATAAAAAATATATATTAATAAAAATAAATTTTTTTTTGTTATTATATTAAAATTGTTAAAATTATTATATAATAAATTAAATATATTAATTTTTTTTTTAATTTAATATGTTTATTATAAGTATTTATAAATTAAATATTTAATAAGTTAAAACTTTTTGTGTATATTTTTTTATTTATCTGTTTTATTTATATTATAATTAAAGTTTAATAAATAATTAAATAAGTTTAAATTCGCAAATATTTTTGTTTTTATATTTTTTAACTGTTTTTAAAGTTTTTAAGCTGTATAAATAACAGTTAGTTTAATTATATGCTGTTTTACTGCTTTAGTTTATTATTTAATTATTTATGAACATAAGCTTTTTTTATAAAAGTTATTTCTTTTTTTTGTTGTGTTTTTTTTTTTTTTATAATAAATTACAGCATAGTTTTATTTTTTAAATTTAAACTTTATTTTATTATTTTAACCATATTTAATATAAAAGCTTATATTTTTTTTAAAGCTTTTATTGATTTATTGCTTTAAATAAAAAAAAAAAAATAATATATTAGTTTAGGCCTACTTTTTAAAAATATTAACTATTTTTTCTAAAAAAGCTTTTTGAAGTTTTTTTAACTTATTATTTTAAATAATTACTGTTTTTTAATGTTAAGTTTAATTAGCAGCTTTATTTTAACTTTTATAAATTTAACTGTTTTTTTTATTAATTTATTATTTAGCTATTTTTATTTTAAGATATTATTTTAAGCCTATAAATATTTTTTTTATAAGTATTAATAAGCTTAATAAATTAATAAAATAAACTATAATATAAAAAAAAAAAAATTATTTATATTAAACAGCTAGTTTAAATATTTATAACGTTTATTTTATTATTAATTAAAATATAAAAATATATATTAAGCTTATTATTTATTTTAATTATATATTTACAAAAATTTTTCCGACGTTTTTAATTAAATATATTATTTAAATAACTTTTAATTTTACAACAGATCGTTATTAAAAATAACATTTAGTTTTAATAAATATATTTAATATAAAAAAACTTCTGCTTAGTTTGCTTAAATAAAATATACTTTTTATAACAAGCATATGTTTTTATATTTATAAAAACATTTAAAAATAGTTTTATTTTTAAAAAATAAAATTTAATAGTTTAGTTTAGATTTTATAAACAAACATTATAAAAGTATTAATTTAAAAATATATTATAAAAATATAAAATATATATTATAAAAATAAAAACCTAGCAAATCTAAGCTAAGCTAAAATTTTATTTAAGTATAGGCTAAAGCTTATATACATAAGGCTAGGCATAATTAAGTTATATATATAGCTACGGGCTATAGCACCCCAAATAAAAAAGCTTATATAAGCGCTCCCTTTACGCGCGCGTATTAATATATTACCAATAAAATAAATATATATAAGTTATTTTATATTTAAGCTCATACAGATTATTAACTGTTTTATAAATTTATATTTAAATATTTATTTTCAAACAAAATTAAATTTCAAAATAAAAAATAAAATAAAAAATACAAACAGGTCATATTAAAAACCTGCGTGCTTATTAAAAAAGTTACTATAAGCTTTTAAAAAACTAAAGCTAGTAAGAATTACGTTTAAAATATATTGTTACTACTATTTAAATATAATATTAATTACAGTTTAAAAAAACAACTAATTATGATATTATAATTATTAAATATTTAATACTAAGAGAATTAAAGTTTAAAAAAGCAACGGGTTATTTTAATACATTAATAACTAAATATAATAATTTATTAAAAATTAATAATTTAACTATTTTAAAATATAACGCAAACTTATATTAAACTGGCGTTATAATATTTTTTTAATTTTTATACTAATAAAACTAAAATAATCCACAGGTTAATACAAAATATATTAAATTAATGCTTTAAATAAATTTATAAGTTAATAAATGTTAATAAATTTTTCTAGCAACAGCTGAGCTTAAAAACTAACTGTTCTATTTTTTTTAATAAATAGTGCTATTTAAAAAATAACAAAAAGTTATATCACAGGTCAGGTATACGCAGATGTTAAAAAACTAAACGTATTTTATCTGCCGGCACAAAAGAAATAAACTAAAATATAACGCCGTATATTTATAAGACTTACTGCATTATTTAATATAGTTTATTAAAAATAATATAGTTAAATGTGTAAAAATATAATATAAAATTAAAAAAAGAAAAGCTTCTGGTCTCTGCAGCACTAGACGCTTTATGCTAGTACTTTATCTAATCTACACAATTTTTATTTAGGTAGCAGCGCTAGCTAGATAAAAGCCCCCCCTCTTTTTAACTGTGGTAGAAATATACAGGATATATATGGTAACTTTTTTTTAAAAGATATAACATAGAAATATATTTTTAAATCAATATAGTATTGTTTAAAAAACATAAAAAAGACAGAAAAACTATTCAAAAGCCCTAGATAATTTCTAATATGATTAAATATGATTGTTTATTGGTTTAAATTAAAAGCTTAAACTAATAAAAAATTAATATTATATTATATTTTTAATTATATTAAAAAATCGAGCAAAAAGCTTTTATATATAAAATATTTAATTAAATAAAACTTAAAATCAACCTTGTTATATAATGAATATTTATTTCAACATAAATATAAATAAGAATTAATATTAAAGGAAGTAAATTAGTATTGAATTTAAATAAATAAAAGAAAATAATTTACAACTTATATCATATAAAGTTTTAAATTAGAAGAATTAAGCCAGAAAAAATATAACGTGTTTAAAAAAGAAAGTATTAAAATAAAATACAAAAAAAAACATAATTATTATTTCAAGATATTAAAATATATTATAACTAACAATAGTTTTCATATTTTAAAGATTTATATATAAAAGTTTTGTGTTATTTCAAAAGGATATGTATATATTATAAATAAAAATAAAACAAAAAACTTTATATAAACAGTAAATAACCTGGATTATTTTAATTAAAAATATATTTATAATAATTACAGGGAAATGTTTTAATCGCAGGATATTTACAAATTTTCAAATTATTTTTAAAAATAATAAAGCTTTTTATAACACAACAAATAATGAAGTTATAATGTTTATAAGAATAGAAAATGTTTTATGAAGAAAGAAAATAAGCTATGAAGTAATAAACTATGTTTTAACAAAAAGCATGACGAAAAAATAATTTTTTTAATTTAAACAAAATAATGTTTTATTATTTTTTAGCATTAAATAATTTTTATATATATTTTACAAAATAAAAAAAATACCCTATATTAAATAAAAGCACTAATAAAAATAAAAATAATAATAAAAATAAAAATAATAATAAACAAAATATAGAACGAACTTTATTTTTTATAAACAATGTATTTATATTTTATACAATAAAAAAACATATTAACATGAAAAACCGAAGCTTTGATTTAATTATTTTGTATAAAATCATGGATATTATCTAAAATATTAAATTAAAGTATCAAAGATAAATATTTTTAATTATTTAATTATAAATAAAATATAATCAGAAATATATGTTTATAAAAACTTTTATATGTAAGCTAAATAAAAGAAAAACCTATTTATAAGCTCATTTTAAATATATAAAAACATAAAAGGTAATAAAAAAACTATATTTATTGCAAATAAATAAAAACATTTATTTTCTTTATAAGTTTATAAAAATTAAATGTTACTTTTTTAAAATAAAAGTAAAATAATTATATAAATATTTTAAATATTTTTATATAAAACACTATATAACCTGTTATATTATATAATATATAATATATAATATAACCATTTGAATTTTAAAAGAACTCTTGAAATGTTTATTATTATTATAAATTAGATAATTAAATCTGAAAATCATTTAAATCTTTTGTTAAAAATAATTATACTTTCGTATTTAAAATTGTAATTAATATTAAATAAATAAATAATAAATATATATTTTACATTCTGAATCTTATATGATTATTTTAAGTTATAATGTTTTCAAAATTTATATTTATATATCACATTTAAAGAATATTATCTAAATATGAAGTTAATTGATACGCGCACATAGAGGGAGCGCTTACATAAGCCCCTCGCTTGGGGTGCTGTGGCCCGTGGCCACACGCACAACCTAATTAGGCCTAGCCCCGTGTATATGGGCCCTAGCCCACACCTAGGTAGAACTTTAGCTTAGCCAGAATTTGCAAGTCCTTTATTGTTTATAATACATATTTTGCACCCACATAGTGCACCTCTTATTAACATATATTAAAAATATTTTAATTATTTTATATATAATTTAAACATAAACATTTTATTAATTAAATTTTAAAGTTAAATATAAACAAGTTATATATAATATTATATAATATTTATTAAAATTAAATAAAAATATAAACTATATTATTATATATATTATATATTAAAAAGAAATTAAGGATTATATAAAAATAAAAACTTATTTTATCAACAATAATTAAACCTATAAATAATACAGCAGGCTTAAATAAACATATGGTTTTATTATTGATTTTTAATATATATTTTAACATTAATCAAATCTTATTTTTTAAAAGAATTATATAAAAGCTAAACCAAGAGAAAAGTTATAAAAATATAATATAAAAACAACCTCAAATTAAAATTTATTATATAAATAATAAAAATAAAAATTAATTATATATAATATATTTTTATTATTTAAAAAAATAAAGTTTTAGCTTAAAAAACCAATAAAAACTATAAAAAGTTTAATTCTTAAAACAGCTCATATAATTATTAATTTGTTTAATAGTTATATAAAATTTTAATATATATAAATTAAATTAAATTATTATGTTATAAAACCATTTTTAACTATTTAATTTTTATTATAAAAATTAAACGTTATTAATATAAATAATTTTATAATACACAAAATATTTTAAGTTATTATAGCAGTGAAAGCTACCAGTAATATTTTTAAACCTTTTTTATAATTATATTACAATAGGTTTAAATTTTATTTTTTATATTATATTTATTTTAACGCTTTTAATAATTACAACCTGTTTTTAAACATGTTAATTATTTATATAATATATAATATTTTTATTTTAATAATTATATTTATAGCTGCTAAAATTATTTATAACAGAAAAAGGTGAAATTATAATTAAAAATAAAAGTTTATATTTAATAATTATATAAGCTTTTTTACCCTAAAATCTTTTTTTTTTTTTATTTTTTTGTATAGTTATAGTTTTAAGCTTAAATATCAAACTTTAATTCAAACTTATTAAAAATAAAAACTTAAATTATATTAGTTTTATAACTTATAATAATTTAATATAAAAATAATTTATTTTTAAAAACAAATTAAGTTTTAATTTTTATATTATTTAGTTTTTTATAATGTTTTTATTTTATTAATTTTTTATATTATTAATTTTTCAATGAATAAATTAAAACTTAGTTTATTTTCTAGGCTTAATTAGCTTTAATTTAATATTTTAAAAAAGCTGTCTTATTTGTTTATTATATATTTTAAAATGTTTAAAAGTATTACTAACATTTTTTATATTTATATTTAAATTAGCAGATATTTGCATGTTATTTTTTTTAAAGTTTTATTATTTAAATTATAACTAAATATAATATCTAATGTTTTTATGTTTTTTTATAGTATATCAAAAAGCTTGTTTAATATATTTTATTTTCTCAGCATTTTATAAATAATTAGCAGTTTTTAGATAATTAGTTGTTTTTTGCTTAAAATATATTCTTATGTTTTTTATTATATTTTTTTTAACTTGTTTATCATCTTATTAATATTTAAAAATAACTTATTAAATAATCTTACTATATTATAATATGTATATCCATATTATTTTAAATTAAATAAAAACTATATATTTAACTTTTTAAAATAAACATTATGTTTATATTTATATAAATGCTAGATTCTTTTATTACTACTAATAAATCTTTTATCTTATTAATGACATATTAAGTCTGCTATTAATTAAGATAACGTTTTAAATATATTGTTTTTATTTTTTAATTAACAATAGTTTAATTAACTTTTCACAGCTCTTTCAAACTAAATAAACTTCATTCTTTTAATTATTTATTTAATCTCTCTTCTTATAAATTTTTAATTATTAATTGCTTTTCTTAAACTTGTAGTTTTTATAATTTTTATATTTTTATAAAAAATTAAATAATTAATTATTTTATTAGTTTTAATTATCTTAATTATTAAAGTAATATTTACTGCTGTTATAACTTTATTAGTTTTTATTCTTATTTTTTAATCTTATTTTTTAATCAGTTATATAAACAATTTTGTAATTACTTTTTAAAATAACAATTTGTTTTAAATAAATACTTTGCTTAATATTTTTATTTCTAACTATTAAAAGTTGTTAATAGTGCAAAATATGCTATATTTTTATGTTTACTAATAATTTTTTTAGCTAAGTCTTATAAGTTTTTTTAATTCTTTTAATTTTAAACATCTATTTTTTTATTTTATTAACGTTAAAAAAATAGTTTTAAAAATTATTTAATTTTTAATTTTATGCTAGTATAAATTTATATTATTATTTTACGCTAGTTATTATTATTAATATTTAAAATATATATAGCACATATATGTTTTAATTATTTATATATACATTAAAATAAAAAATATAAGTTTTTATATATATTATAAAATATTATTATATGATTTGAATAATTTAGTCCATATTTTTATAACATTGGTTTATTTATATTGTAAAGCTTAGCTTATTATTTTATTATAAACCTCCTGCTTTTATCAAAAATATTTAAAATAAAAACAAAATTTAATATTTTATTTTATATGGTATGATTTTATTTTTAAAAATAAAAATAATGTTTTTTTATTATTATCTTAACATTATTAATGTTATTATATAATAATTTTAATGTACTGATATTTTTTTTTAGTTTCATATTTGTCTTGTAAATATTTATAAATAAAATCTTTAAGAAGTTGAATTTTTTTTATTTATATTTTATTAATTTATTTTCTTTTTTTAGGCTATGGTTAAAGTTTAATGAATAAATAAATCCTTTTGCTCTGCTATTTTTTTGAAAACTTTTTAAAGTTTTTGAGCTGTATAAATAACAGTTAGCTCAATAACGCGCTGTTTTACATCTTTTAGCTTGTTATTTAATTATTTATTAATACAGGCTTTTTTTTATAGAAAGTATTTTTTTTTTGTTATGTTTTTTTTTAAAAAGATATATTTCACCAGAGATGTATTTTGTTGAAATTTAATCTTTATTTTATTATTATAAAAATATATAAGATAAAAAGCTATATTTTTTATCATTTTCATTTATTTATTGCTTTAAATGAAAAAATAAATACTAATATATTAATTTAGGCTTATTTTTTAAACAACATTAATAATTTTTTTAAAAAAAAAACTTTTTTAAGCTTTTTTTTTAACTTATCATTTTAAACAGGTGCTGTTTTTTAATTTTAAGTTCTACTAACAGGTTTATTCCAAGTTTTAAACTTTGAATTGTTTTGCTTAATTAATTTATTATTTAGCTATTTTTATTTTAAAAAAACTATTTTGGGCATATAAGTGTTTTTTTTTATATAACTGCTAGAATGCTTAATAAGTTAATAAAACAAATTATTATAAAAAAAAATTAAAAAAATAAATAATTTTTATTAAACAATAAATTTAAGCTTTATAATATTTAATTTATTATTAGCTAAAATATGAATCTATATATGAAACTTCTTATTTATATTTATTACATATTTATAAAAATCTTTAAATATTATTAATCAGCTTTGCTATTTAAACAACTTTTTATTCTTAAAATAAAACACTAAAAAAAATAATATTTATATTTAATAAATATATTAAACATAAAAACAGCTCGTGTTTAGCTTGCTTAAACACAATATATTCTTAATAACTACCCTACGTTTTTATTACTATAAAAACAATACAAAATAGTTTGGCTATTAAAAAAATAAACATTAATAGTTAAGTTTACTTTTTATAAAAAAACGTTGTAAAAGCATTAATTTAAAGTTCATACAATAAAAATATAAAATATTTATTATAAAAAATAAAGATCTAGCAGATTTAATTGCAACTGAAGTTCTATTTTAATATAAGCTAAACTTGAATACATAAAGCTAGGCTTCATTAGGTTATATGTATAGCTATAGGCCATAGCATCCTAAACAAGAGGCTTATATAAGCGCTCCTTCTACCCGCGCGTATTAAGAGGTTTATTACTGCTTGGCTTTTTTTTTGTTTATATATAACACTACATAATAAATATTAAACATTTAAATAATTAGCAGGCATTAGATAGTTAAAAAGAAATAAGGATGAATTTATTGTTTGTTGCTTGGTTAATTAATATGGATCTATTTCTAAAAGCTTTCCCAAAAACAAGCTTTATTAAAGAAAGGTTTTTAAAAAAAAAGCTTTTTTAAAAGAGGTGTCCAACAAAACAGCTTTTTTAAAAAAATCGTCAGTTGGAATACCTTTATAATTGATTTTAATATAAAAATATCGAAAATTTTGGCGATTTATAACAGCTAAAAAAAAAATTAAAATAAAGAATTTTTTTTTCATTTTTTAGAAGTGTTTACAGCGTAATTATGGTTATTAATAAAAACTTATAAATAATAACAATATGTTTAGCTTATAAGTTCAAGCTTGATTTATTAATAATAAAATATAAAAAAAAAAAAAAAGTATAAAAAAAAAGTTTAAGATATTAAATATATAATTTATAACTAATAATAGTGTTTATAGTTTATAAGTTCAAACTTATTTTATTCATGCAAGTAAAAAATAAAAATAAGAGATTTTTATTTTATTCTTAAAAATAAAAAGTTAATATTGGTTTTATAAAATATCAGCATAAAAATATATATAATAATAAAAGTATTAAAAAAATAAAAAACAACTTGAAATGAAACATTAAAATAAATATTATTAAAAATATTAATATATAAAATAATTAATAAAAGCTTTATTATTAAAAAAAATAGTTTATAAAAATAATTAATTATTTAAAATCTAACTAGGTTTTTTAACCTTTATATTTTAATATTTTAAAACGCTGAGCTACGCTTAATAATATTTATTAAATATAACAGCGTTTATTTACTGTTTTTAATAATAAATTCTTTAAATTTAACCTTATATTAACAATGACTTGCTTATATATAATTCTTTTATATAATTAAGATTTTTTAGCCCGCAAAGTTTTTTTTGCTTAGCTTTTTATTCGTTCAACCCGCGTTATAATTAATATAGTGTTTAAAAAAGGTTTTTTATTAGTTTTTTAATTAAGATAATTATAAAAATAAAAATAAACGCTACTATATTATTCTTTAAATTTTAAAAATAATTATATATTATATATCGGCTTTTATTCCATTAATAATAGCTAATTTTTAATTATTATTAGTTGTTATTTATTAAAACATAATATGATATGAGCTTTTATATATAATATTATTAAACATATATTTATAAATTTTTTTAATATTAAACAATATTTAATATAGCTAAAGCGTAAAATTTATAATCTTAGTTAACGCTTTATAAAGTTTTAATTATTAAATTTATCCAAATTAAATTTATTTAGACGTTAGCTATATAGTTTGAAATTATTTAAACAATGTTCAAATACCTATATTTATAGTTTTGATTCAAAACTGTTCCGACATAGTTTATATTATTAACTAATAAATATTAATATTATTTTAATTAACATTATTATTTATATCGCTAGCGACTTTTAATTATTTATTAAATTAATTATTTTAATTAATATAAACAATATTATTAACATAAGATGAAAATTATATTAATATTTCTGTGTATATGCTTATATAATTTAACGCTTAATTTTAATTTTTTTTGCTTTAAATATTTATATGTACAGCGTTATTACTTGTTAAAATATTCATAATATTAACATTTTTTTAAATAGTTATAAAATTAAATAACAGGCCTAGTTATACCTACATTATAAATAACTTTGTTGAAAATAACGGCTTTCTCTTATATTTTTCTACTCACTTAACATTTTTTATTATTATTATTATTAGCTGATTTCATAAAAACAGCAACAAGATTTTTAATAAGTTTATGTTGTTTAAAAAAATAATTTGTTTAAATAAAAATATTAACTAAAAAGCTTTTAAAACTATTAATTAAATAAGTTTTGTTTATATTAATAAAAGCTTAATTTAAAAGAAAAAAGTTTTAAAACTATCTTTAGCGCTGATAAAAATTCCTAAAGCTTTAATATATTTTATAGTAAAAACATTAAAATATTTTTTAATAAAATTATAATTATTTTTTGGCTTTTTTTTTAATTTTTTTAAGCTGTTGTTTAACTTCAAAATATTATGTAAATTTAAAACATTTATGATATGATGCTATAATAGCTAGATTAATAATAATGTGATTATTATGGATATTATTTTGATTGAAATCTTATTTAAAAATATGCTTTTAATAATTTTAAAAAGTTAATAAACTTGTGACTAATAAAGCGGTATTATTTTAAATTAATTAAATTTTTTTATAGCGGCGTTCTTTTAATTTTATATTTATTATCCATAGTTGAAACGTTTAAGCAATTATTCTATTAATAATTAACTTATAACATGTTTGCTAATTATATTTATAAGCAATATTTAAAAAGACATCAGCCGTTATAATTTTTATTTTAATTTAACTGTTGTAAAAAGATTAAGTTCTAGGACTTTTTTTTATATAAGCTTGTTACTTTAGTTATAGTTTAAATTATTATTAAAAATAATAATTTTGTTATAGTTAGTTATACAACAGCACATTATTGTTACAGATGTTATTTTAATTAGAAATTAAATAATATTATTTTAAATACTGCAAAAAAATAATAAATAATACATAAAAATCGTGTTAAATAATATTTTAATAATAGAAAATGGTAATAAAAAATATATTATAAAGTATGATAATAATAATAAAAATACGTTATATAATTAATATAAAAAAAGTGTTATTTAAAAAAGCTAGTTTATAAAAGCTTTATATAAAGAAACCTCACGTGTTTTATTTTATTTAAAACAAAAAAAATAAATAAATAATTATACATGTTAAATAAAATATATTACATAAACAGGTCGGTTATATTTAATTTATTTAGTTTAAATTATTAAGCTAGTTATATTTATTACGCTATATATAATAATATTTAGACATTAATAATTAAAATAATATTTATTTGTTGCTAATTTTTGTTTAATATTTTTGTTGTTATTTTTATTATAACTTTTGTTTTTTTAACATGTTTAATACATAGCTTTTTTAAAATAACCAGCTTTTTGTATTTAAAAGCTTTTACTAGTTCAGCAGCGTTTTATATACAGAATATTTTAAAATATTATTTATTATATAAAGCTTTATGTTTTTTATCAAATAAAAGATTTTAATATTAAATATTTATTAGTTTTATTAATTTATTAAACTAATATAGTTTTAATTTTATAAAATATAAAATTGTTTATATTTTTTTTAATATAAATATACTTAAAGCGTTTTTTTATTTTGGTTAAAAAAATCTAGTTTTAGCGGCGCTAAAAATGAATATGTTATTAAAATAATTTAATATATACGCTAATATTTAAAAAGTTAAATTTATATGCTAGCTTGTTTATTTTTTATAAATAGAATACATAATTTTATTTATTGGTATAATTATTTTGGTGTAAGGTTTTTAACCAAGTAATATTTTTATATAAATATAAAAGTTTTTTAATTTATTTAAAATTAAATGAAATCATATATAATATTATATTAAATTTTTATTAGCTGCTACAAATTAAACGGCCATTTTAATATATGTTTAATAAAATTAGTAATAAAATTAAAATTAATTAATTTATTAGATATTTTAAAATTAATGAAAGATTTTACAGCTTAAAACTTAATATTATTTTATTTAAATTGTTCTTACAGCTATTAATTGAAAAATTATCAAAATTATATGATAATTTTAAAATAATATTTATATATAACATTTTAAAAATATAATATAATTATAAATAACAATTTTAATATTTTAATTATATTTTTTATTTTAACGGTCGGTTCAAAAATAAGAGCTCGTTATTATTTTTAAGATCTATATCACTAATAAGGCACAACGTGTAATATAAAAAGCATGTATTCTAGGGGGGAGCATAAGCTTAATATAAGTTGTTTTTAATATGAAGCTATAGCTAAAAGTGTAGCAAACATATGTTTATTTTTTAGCGTTAAATTTAAAGTATAGTTAGGCTTAAAAAGCTAGCCAGAAAAATCCTTTATGTTATATATATTATTTATTAATTAAAAAAAACATAATTTTTTTTTAATGGCTTGTTATTATAAAATAATAAATAAAATAAATTTAACGCTATTTTAAACTTAATATATTTAAAAGTTAAAATTATAAAAAAGAAAGGTTTAGCTAGTAAAGCTTTAATATTAATAAAATTTAATTATTTATATAATTAATAAAACATATTATATAATATAAATAATATATATTTTTAAAAAAAGATAAACTTAATATAAATTATTTTTAATATAAAAGTATAGGTAAAAATATCATAAATATATGTTCATTTTTAGTATTAAATTTAAAATATAACTCAGTTGAAAAACTATCAGGAAAAATATTTAAACTTATGTTTTAAACGTTGATTTTATTTATAAATAAAATAATAAAAATTAAAAAATATAATTAGTTTATAAAACAAAAAAATTAAAAATGTATAACTAAATATAATTAAATAAATTTTTAAATAAAAATAGTTAAACAGAATAAAAATATAGCTAGGTTTATAAATACAACCTTTTTCTTTTAGCATTTATAACTTTTTTTTAATAAATATAATAATATCATATAAATTTGTTGTAAATTTACAACGCTAATAATATATTAACGCCTAGCTTTTAATCCATAATAATATTTTTAATATTAAATAAAAATATGCTAGCGTGTTGTTAATTTTTTAGCCTGCTGTTATTAAAATTGCATAGCAAAAATAAGTTTTTTAATAAATTTCTTTTATATTTAATCCTAATTTATCATAAATTAAAAGCTTGTTATAATAAACAATAATTAAGTTTATTATATTTATTATATCTTTTATGTTATAAAAATTAAAAGTTATAATTTAAAGTAAATTTAATATTAACTTATATAAAATATAAATGTTTTTTATATAAATATTTTAAAGCTAAATAATGTTAATAAATAAATTAGCTGTAAATTAAGCTTAAATTTAATATATAATAGCTTAAACGTTAAATAAAAATATATAATATAAAATATATTTAAATAATTTAATTATTTTATGTTTTGCTGGAAACTTAATATAAATTTAATATATAATAACATATATTTTTTTTATTTAATAGTATAAAACAAATTAGATGTAAATTTACTATATAATTAATTAAATACACTGCAGTTAAATTTTATTAAAATTAACTGCAAATTTATAAAATTTAACGTTTGTATTAAATATATTTATTTATTTATTAATAAAAGTAAATTTAATATAAATTTAATATTAAATAAACTTTTAAAATAAAATATTAAATATTTTTAAAGTTTTGCTTTTATTAATTATTTAAATTAACGCAGCAGATATAGCAAAAGTTTGGTTTTTTATTAGCTTTTATAATATAAAATAGTTTAAGCTTAGGCTAAAGATAAAATATTTATTGGTTTTTAATATTTTGGCTAAAATATTTTATAGTCGCGTTTTATTATGTTTAATATTTAATAGATTACAATTTTTGTTTTATTTTTATTTATATTTATATTATATATATATTAAAAAGCGTTTTATTTAAAACAATAACTTAAATATATGGTATAATTAATTTTTAACCGTAATAAATAGTTTTCTCAAATTTAAAAGGTTTTAATTTTTAAAAAAACGTTATATATACAATAAAAAAATAGTAATACATCGCGTATATATAATAAAATAATGTTTTATTTTAAAAAGTTTACTCTAGAAATAATTAAACATAATCAGCTATTTATAATGTTTATTATTATATTTATTTTAAAACGCTTTTTATTTATTCTTATTTTATATAATAATGTTTAAACATATTTTTTTTATTAAAAATTAAATTAATAAATTTAATAAGCTTAAAGCAGTTTATTTATAAAGTGACACAGTCAGGAAGAGGGGGCTTTTTATCTAGCTAGCGCAGCTAGCTAGATAAGGATTGTGTAGATTAGATAAAGTACTAGCCCAAGGCTTCTGGTCCCTGCAGGACCAGAAGCTTTTCCTTTTTAAATTCTATATTACATTTTTATAGACTTAATATTTTATTACTTTTAATAAACTATATTAAATAGTGCGGTAAGTTTTATAATTATATAACTTTATACTTTAGTTTTTTTTTTATATTAGCAGATAAAGCACGCCTGGTTTTTTAACGTCTGTATGTATTTAATTTTTAATATAGCTTTTTTTTATATTTTAAGCAGCGCTGTTTATAAAAAAAGTAGAATTGCTAGCTTTTAAGCTTAACTGTTGCTAGCAAGATTTATTAATGTTTATTTAATTTATAGATTTAATAATTAACGATCTAATATATTTTACGTTAGCCAGCTAGTCGATTAATTTACCGGCAGCTAAGTCTAATTTTATATTATATTTTAAATAGTTTTGCTAGTTGTTTATATATTATTATATTTAGCTATTAATATATTAAAATAATCTGTTATTTTTTTAAATTTTAATTATTTTAGTATTAAATATTTAACGACTATAGTATTACGATTAGCTGTTTTTTAAATTTTAATTAATATTATATTTAAATAATAAAAATTATAACTTGTAATTAATACCAGCTTTATTTTTTTAAAAAGCCTGCGTTAAGTTTTTTAATAAGCACGCAGGTTTTTAATACTATTTAATTATATTTTTTATTTTATTTTTAATTTTAAAATTTAATTTTGTTTTAAAACATGTGTATAAGTATAAATTTATAGGACAGCTAACAATATTTGCTAGCTTAATTATAAAAATTATATAACTTATATATATTTGCTTTATTATTAATATTAATATAGATTTTAATTATTAACTTATATAAACTTAATAATTATTAATATATTAAAACGTAAAATTAACTTAGAATTTTTAGCACTTAAAAAATTTAAAATAGTTTTAATAATTAAAAACTTAACTTTAAAGCTTATAAAAGCTGCAAAAATTTTTAGCTTTAAAATAGTCTAACTTAAACGATTAATTTTTAAAATAATATAAAAAAAACGCTAATTTTTACCGTTAAAACTTAAGTTTATTAAACCAGCATTTTTTTATTTTATATAAGAATTAAAAACTAAAACTATAAATATTAAATATTTTATATTAAAAAAAAATATAGTTTAAAATAAATTTAATAATAAGTTTAAATTAAATAATAATAAAAATCTTAAGTTTATATTTTAAATTTGTTTAAAAATAATATAAAATTAATAAAAATTTAATAAAAACTTTAAAATTATTGCTTAGTTTAAAACTAAAAAAACAACGTTTAATAATTATAATAGTTTTTAATTTTTTTAAAAAAATAAATAGTTTTAAAAACTATATTGTTAAAATATAAATATATTGCTATAGTAATAGCAATTTAAGCTATAAAATTAAAAGTTAAAATTTAAACCGAACAAGCAAGCTTTTAAGTTATTTATTTTAGCTATAAACCTTTTATAAAATCGGTATAATAAATTAAAAAATAATATAATTAAAATAAAGAAATATATTAAAAATATTAAAGCAGTAAAATAGTTAATTAATTAATATAATAATTAAATAATGTTAAAATGCTAGCTAATATAAAAACTTTTGTTTTTAAAATATTTTATTACGTTATTAATTAATTATTTAAAGCTATATTAAATATAACTAAATATATAGCAGTACTGCTTGTTTAATTTTAATATTTTAGTTATTAATACTTAACTATAGCTATATTAGCACTAAAACTATTATTTAAATTGTTTATTTTAGTGTTTTTAATAAAACCAGCATAAGTTTTAGTAGCAGCGCTAATATTTATTATTTTAATAGTCCGTTTTAAAATATAAGCTGTATATTTGTTAATAAAAGCTTTATTTATTAAAATAGCACAGCAACATATAAAATTTTTATTTTATATTAGTTTAAATATATATTTATAACATTTTTATTATAATATTTTTAAACTATAATATTTAATAAGTAATAAAAACTTATTAAAACTATTTTTATAAAATAATAATTCTAACGATTTAAATAACTTAAATATAAACAATAAAAAGCAGTAGAAAAAAAACTTTTATAAAAACTTTTTATTAAAAAGGTCAGAGTAGCAAAAATAATTATAAATACAGACAAAAAATTAAAAAAAAATATTAAATATTTAATAGCTTTATTTTTTATTATATAATAATTATATAAAGCGAGCTAATATTAGCTAGTTTAATTTAAATAAAAAAATAAAAACGATATAAAAATAATAACTAATAAAAATAAGTTTATTTTTACCGACGTATTTTGTTTTATAAAAAAGTTAATTTGTTTTTAAAAATTTGAAAATAGTAAAACAAAATATTTAATAAATTTTAATTATATTTTAAACATTATTAAAAAATATATAGTTTTATAATAAATTAATAAACTAATTATTAATTAATAATTTAAGTTTAAAATATAAAAATTAAATATTATTTTAAATAAAATAACTATTTAATTTAACATATAATCTGCTGTAGCAATAAAACGTTTTATTTAAATTAAATTATTATTAAAAATATTATATAACAAAATATTATTTTTATTACGTTTATATAAAAAAATTAGATATATTTAAGCTATAAAACTTAAAACGTTAATAATAGAAATTAACACGGTGTTATAATTATAATATAAACTAATATAAATTTTAAAATTAAATAATATTTATTAATGTTTAATATAAAAATATTTTAGTTAAATATATAATTTAAATTATTAAAACAAAGCTTTTATTAATAGTAGCAGCAAAAAATAAATATTTACAAGTTAAAAAAAATAATTAAAACTATAATAAAAAGTCTAACAATTAAAAAAATAAGCATTAAAAAAACCTAAATTAAAATAAAAACAAAAAAAAATAATATAATAAAAACAAAAAAAAAAGCTGTAAGTTTAAATAAAAAAAAAAAAATAATAAGAAAAAAAACGGCTAAAATAAACGCAAAAATAAATACGATCGCTATTAAAAAAAACGCGTTAATACAGCTAAATTAAACTTGTTTATATTAAATATAACATTATTTTATATTTTATTTAACTTTAAATTAAATAGCGATAAAACGTTTATTATAATTAATTATAGCTAATTATATAAATATTACGATTAAATATTTAATTTAGCATATAACTAGGTTTAATATATTACGCGTTATATTAAACGTTTAATTAAATATATTAAAAACATGTTATTTTTAATTAAATATATTTATAAACGATATAATATATTGTTTATATTATATAATATATTGTTTTTATATTTATATAAATATAATTATTTTAATATTATATTAAAAATTATATAAAATTATTATTTTTTAAAAACTAATTAAAAATACTGTAATAAATAAAATTATAAGTTTTAAACCAGATAATAAAGCAATTATATTATTTATTTAAAAGCATTTAATAAAATATATAACTTTAAAAAACAGAAGTAAAAACGGTAATTTTTATATTTTAAAATTATTATTTAAAAATTTATTACTAGTAAAATATTATTATAAGCTTAAATATAAGCTATATTTGCTTAATAATAATAAAATAATTATTAAGTAAATTTAAACATATTTTTAAAAATAAACAGGCTAGATTTAAAAAGTTAAAAATAATTAAATTAAATATAAATAAAAGCTATATTAAAATTTTATATATTAAGCAATAATAATTATAAATTTTATAATTGTTAAAATTTATTAATATAGCTTAAATTATAAAAAAAAAATATTAAAATATTATTAAAAATAATTTTTAAATATTTATAAAGTATTAATTGATTATAGTTTAAATATAGTTATTTTTATAAATATTAAAAATTTTAAAGTATTTTTTAAATGTTTTTAAAATAAACTTATATATTTATAAAATAATTTTAATATAAAAAGTTATTTTAGCGCTTAAAATATTAATATTAATATTAATTAAATATAAACTATTATTAAAAACAAAGATTTTATATTTAAGCTATTATAAAAAATAATATAGCAGTTTTAGTTAAATTTATAACTTTTATAAACGTAGTAATAGCTAATCTATTTTTAAAATTAAAACTATTTTTAAAAATATTTAAATAAATATAATTTAAAAACAACTATATTAAAAAAAGCATTAAAAATATATAAAAAATTTTAAAAACTATAATAATAGCTATAAGCTTAATAATAGTTAAAGCTATAAATATAACTAATTTACTACTATTTAATACTAGCTTATTATTTAACGCGTTTTATAATATTATATTAGTTATTAATTTTAATATTTTTATATTTAAAAATAAAATATATATTTTAATAAATTTAAATTATTAAACGTGTATTTATTAATAAATTTTATATTAATAACTTTTATTATTACAGCTATTATTATTAACACGTATTAAAATTATAATATAATTTAACACTTAGACCTAACCGTAATAAAAATTAGCGCGATCGCTAAAATAATTAACACGTTAGAACAACATAGAATTTTTTTAAAAGGCTTTTTTTCCGACAAAGTTTTTAATATAGCAAACATAATAAATAAAGTTAATATAATTAATATGTTTATAACAAAAGCTGGCAAATAATTAAATAAAGCTTTAAAGCTTAAAATCTAAAAAATTCTATTAATACTTAATATAAAAAAGCTTAGTAAAAAAAATAAAATTAAAGCTTTAAATAAACAGTTTATTTATACAAAAAAAGACATTATAGCACTAGAAATTTTTAAATTGTTAAAAAAATATTTAATATTTAAAAACTAAAGTATTATTAATATATTAAAAAAAATAAATAAAAATTTTTTAATAAATAATTAATAATAAATAAAACTAAACTTTTAATTATATTTTTTAATATATGCGATTAAAAATAATTAATATAATATTTAATAGATTTTATAAATAAAATAAAATAGAATAAATTAACGGTTTTTTTTATTTATATATTTAACTTTATTATATAGCTTATATATAAAAAAAACTATATTTATATTTAATAGTTAATTTAAAAGTTTTAAATAAAATTGCTGTTTTAAATAACTATTTATTACTGCTATAATCTATAGTTATTGCGTTAATTAAAAAAAAAAATTTAATTATAATAAATACAACTATATTTTTTATTAATTTGCAGTTTATTTTAATTATTAAAACCGATTTATAATAATAAGTTTTTAAAAATTAAAACAATTAATAATAGCTTTAATAAAATTTTATAATATATTTATATATATTTAACGTTTTATAAATAAATTGTTTTGTTTTTATAAGCATTATTATAAAGCTTTTATTTATAATATTATTATTTTTTAAATATTAAAACAAACTATTTAGTTTATTTACGTAATATTTTTATATTGTTTAATAAAAAAGAATTTTTTATTTTAAAAAACTTTTGTTATATATTTTTTATAAAACTTTTAAGCTTTTAAATAAATGCTTTAAATATATTAATAATAAAAAACAGCTAGCAGCATTTAAAAACTTTAGATTTTTATATTAATTAAAAGCTTTAAAACAATATTTAAAAATATAGGATTTTTTATATATTGTTGCTATATTATATTAAAATTGCAGAACTTTTATAAAAACGTAAAATAAAATTATTTAATAAAAATATAAAATAAAATAATATAAAATTAATAATTATAGCAAGCGTTAAATATATTGTTAGTTTATATATTTTAAATTAATTATAGCTAAAATAAAATTATTTAAAGTTTTTAAAACTTGATTTATTTATATATTATATTTTATTATTATAATTTTATAAAAATATTATATATATAAATAAATAACTTGTTAAAAAAACTTTAAAATAATATTATTTTATATTAAAAATAAATATATATAAAAACTAAAATTAATAATTTTAAATATATAAGTATTGCTAGTAATATTTTTAAGTTATTATATATTATAACTAAAAATAAAATATAGATTTTTAAACTAGAAATAGCTTGCATAATTTAAATATATTAATATTTATAAACTATAATTAAAGTTTTAACTAATTTAATAATTTTTTATTAATTATTTAATAATAAAAATATATTAAATTAAATTAAGCTTAATAATAAATATATAAACTATATAAATAAACGTTTAATTAATATGTTTATATATTTATTATAATATAGATTATAAATATATTATATATTAAGCAGGCTAAACTTTGTTCCGGATATATTTAATTAATTAAAAAATATTACTAACTTAGTAAATATTAAAAAAAAAATAGTTTAAACAGATAAAAACTGGTATTAAATAACATATAAATAATATATTTAAAACTAATAATAAAAAAATAACAAAAGCTGAAATTATAACAGACTATGCTAAAAATTTTAAATATTAAAAAGTTTTAAAAGCGATTTATAAAAGCAACGAAAACGTTGTAAATTTTTTTAAGCTTAAATATTATTTTGTAATTATAAACAATTTATTATATAATATTAACTAAAAAAATAAGCATAAATTATACGTATTTAAAAAATAAATAGCTAAATTTTTAGTAATAATATATAACAATAAATATTATTTTAGCAAACAGCGTATAATAAAAAAATTAAAGCTTTATATAATCAAGTTAAAAATTTATAAAATAAAAGCATATTTAAATTATTGCAACAAATATAAGTTGTGCAGTATTAGCAGAAAAAGCCGTATAATAATTATTAACTTATTTAATTAAAAATATTAAGTTAATAAAAATAATTATAATAAATTTTATTATAAGCTTATTTAAAATATTATTTTTAGTTATATTATAGTAATTAAAAAATTTAATTATTATAATATATTAATAATAATAATATATATTATATTAAAACGTTTATTATTTATATTTAGCAATAAAAATATTTTATTAAAATCTAAGCAGAAGTATTAATTAAGCAATTTTATTATTTAATTAAAGCGTATTAAACGGCATTATTTTTAATTAAAATTATAAATTTATTTTTAAATTTTAAACGGAGCTTTAAAAAGCTATAAAAGCAAAACTTTTAATAATAACTTTTATTATTTATAAAATAATAAATTGTTTAAACAAAAAATTAAATAGTAAAATTGCTATTTAATACTATATATATATATATTTAAACCGTAAATAAATAAATATATTATTATTTTTATAATAAAATTTAAACGGAGCATATTTAAAACTTATTAAATTATTAGTTTATAAATAGTTTTTTAAATTCTAGCTATTTAAACTAAATAAAGTTTTTATTAATATAAAAATAAGTATAACTATTAAAAATATCCTATTTATATAAAAATATTTTTATAAAAATATAAAGTTAGCTATAAATTTTGCAGCAGCGCATATAAAATAATACTATAACAATAAATATAAATTAATAAAGTTTAATATAAAAATAAAATATATTTAAAATTTTATATAAAATATTATTTTTTAAAAACTATTTAAAAATATTTTTAATAGCGCGTAAAACTTTAAAAATTAAAAAAAGTTAGTAGATTAGCTTATAAGTTAGAATTACTAAAATTTTTAATATTTATTTTATTATTTTAGTTATATATTTATTATTTAAAAATATAAGCAAGGATTTTTTTATTAGAAAATACTAGCATTAAGCCTAGTGTTTAAAAATAAAACTTAAAAAAAAGTAATTTATTTAAGATTAAAATAATTTTTAAGTATTAAATAAACTGTATTAAAAACAGATTTAATTATTTTATTAAATAAAAAAAATATAGCTATAAAAACAATTAATAGAAATCGAAGTAATAACTACGTAGTATTAAAAAATTAATTAAAAAATATTAGAATTAAAAAAAAAGTAAACTTTAGCTAGAAAAATTAAAAAAAAGCTGTAGCCGACTTTATAAACAATAAAAAAAAAGTTATAGTTATCAAAAATAATAACGTTTTATTATAGCCTTAGCATTTAATATAATTAGAAAAAGGGGGGTTTTTATCTAGCTAGCTGCGCTAGCTAGATAAAGATTGTATAAATTAGATAAAGTACTGGCTTAAAGCTTTTAGTTTCTGCAAGACCAGAAGCCCTTTTTTTTTGAATTCTATATCACACTTTTACAGACTTAATACCATACTACCCTTAGTAAACTATACTATAAAGCTTTTATAAATTAGATTTTTAATATATAATTTTATTTAGCTATAAAAAGCGACATTAAAATATAATAAAAGCTGCGTTAATTATTAGTTTATAATATAAGTTTTTATCTGCTATAGGTTTATTTAATATTAATTTAATTAAAAATTGTTTTAAAATCAGGGTTTTAATAAAATTGCTTTATTTATAAAAAAAAAATGGCTGCTTTTTAAATTCAACGCTTAATGTATAAATGTTTGAAAACTTCTTTATTTAAAAATAAATTAATATAAACTAAATATAATATAAAAATATATCGATTTAAAATTGAATTTTAAATAATGTTATGGCCTAAGGCCATGATGGCGATCTCTGATTGGCTGACTGGCCGTCCGGCCAGCCGATCCCTGATTGGCTCCCTAGCTAGGGCAGGTATAGGCATGGAGTGGTAAATGTGGTAGGCTAGTTACGTAGTGAATGGCCGGTAGTATGTATAAGTAGGAATTCTGGCCGACGGCCCTGTATATAGTTTTTTTTTTTTTTTAATTTTAGTTTTTTTTTTTAATATATAAGTATATTTGAATTTTTTTAACTGCTATTATTGCAGCTATTATAAAATTAAGGTTTATTTTTTATTGTTTAAAAAAATATTAAAGTTTTTTTTAATTAATTAATATTAATTAATTAATTAACACGTTAAAACATTAAAGCAAAAAAAAACAACCTGACTTTTTTAGTAGAAGCTAAGCAATAAATATGTTTTAAAAAAAACGATTTAAATAAACTAGCATTTTAAAACATTAGTTAATATAATTATTATAAACTTTGTTGCTAGTTTTTAAAGTTTATAAAGTTAGCATTATAAACAAATAATATTAATACAGCAGAACGTTTTAAATATAAAAATAATAGTTATAACAGAGATAAAAATAAAAAAAAAACAAATTTATTAATATTTTTATATTAAAATTATGCTGTTTAAAATAATCGCTAAAGCTTGCGTACAGCTGGTTTATATAAAATTTTATAAAAACTTTATAAAACAAATAAAAATTAATACAGCTTATTTTATTGTTAATAAACAATTTAAAATAATATTTGTAGTAATAACGTTTAAAAAAACATATATTTTATTATAAAATAGTTTTATAAACTTTTAATAGTTTATAAACCTAGTTTAAAACTATTTTAAAAAATATATTATAAATTTAAATACTGCTTATTATTTATTAACGCTGTTTAAGATATTTTAAAAAATATTATTAATTTAATAAATAAAATAAATAATAACTTTATATAAATATTATATTAAATAAACTAATTTAGTTTCTAAAATAAAAAGTTAAAGCTAATTTAAATTATATTTTAATTAAAACAAACAAAAAATTTAAATTTTAAAAATCAGATCGTTGTAATATTTGTTTAGCTAAATAAAACATTTAATAGTTGCTAAAAACTATATTAAAATAAAACTTAAGTATTTTTAACTTATAATATATTAAAAAAAATTAAAATTAATTTTAAAACTATAGAACTATTAGTTTTTATAAACAAAAACTAATAATTAATAAGCTAAAAATAAAATTTAAATATTAGTTTATATTTTTAAAACATAAATTTATTAAAAATAAAAACTATTTTTAATATAAATTAAAAAAATCGATTATATTGCCAGCTATATAAAAATAAAGCTTTAAAAACTTGATATTGTTTATTATTAATTATTATAGCAAACCTATATTAAAAACCTGCTAAAAAGTTTTAAACTATTTTTTTTTATTTTATAACAATTTTAATAAATATAAAAAAGCTAGAGTTAAATATTAAAACTTAAAAATAGCGGCAAGCAATAAGTTTATTTTATTTTATATTAAATTTATTAAATAAGCTAATATAACATAAGTTAATTTAAAAATTTTAAACAGAATATATATAATAAGTTATTTAAACGTTTAAATAAATTTTATATAAATAAACTATATAATAATATAATAAATTTTACTGCTTATTATAAATATATATAGTTATATAACTATTAGCAGCAGAAAAACTTTAGTTAAAATAAAGCTTTATAAAAAGGAAAAAATCCAGAAAAAAATAAAAGGCTGGAAAAAACTTAAATTTAAGCTGTTTAAAATAGCCTCCGCCTTAAAAATATTTCAATATTAAAAAATAATAATAAAAGTGTTGCTATTATTAAATAAATAAAAAATAAAACAAAAATTTATATTAAGTTAAAATTAAACTAGTTTAAAGTTTTTATTTTAAAAAGCAAATAGTTTATTTGTTATAAATAAAAATATCGCAGTAATAATTGTTTTTATAAAAATAATTTTAGGCGATTAAATAATATATATATTAGCGCTATTTTTATAAAAATTATAAAAACAGACTATATAAAAAAAAAAAAATAAAATAAAAAAAAAACAGCTTAAAATAAATAAACTTTTTTTTAAAGCAGAAAATATTAATACTTGATATAATATAATATAAAAAAATCTTTTAATTTTTTAAAAATATTTGAAAAAAACTTTTTATAAATTATATTATAATAAATATAAGAGGTGCACTATAGGGGTGTAAAGTGTATATTATAAAAGATAAAAGACTAGTAAATCTAAGCTAAGCTAAAGTTTTATTTAAATATAAACTAAACTTATATATATAAAGCTAGGCTTAATTAAGTTATGCTTATAGCTATAAGCTATAGTATTTTAAGCAAAAAGTTTATATAAGCGTTTTTTTTATATATATATATTAAAAAGCTGCGCTAATTAAAAAGTTTTGTTAATTTTAGCAGAGTTTATTATATCATTTGTTATAATCGGCTTTTTTTTTTTGCTGTTTATTTATATAGCAAAATATAAATTATACTAGTTTTAATATTTTTAATAACCTTTTGTTATATTAAAGTTGTTTTTTATTATTTATTAATTATATTTATAATTTTATTTTTTTATTTTATAAAATAATTAAAGCTTTTATGTTTTTAATTAAAATAATATTTAAAAACGATTTTTATTTAATATATATTTTTTTATTAAGATTTTATTTAGCTTGTATAAGTTTAAATAGCAGCATTTATTGCTTAAAAAATTAGGTTTTTAAAAGTTATAAATAAATATTTTATAAAGATTATTAAATAAATATAAAAATTATTAAAAAGTTTAATTTATAAACTAGGTTTTTATTTATTGTTTAATTATTTAAAGTTTTAATTTTTAATTAAAAATATTTTTTAATAGTTAATTAAATAAATAATATTTTTATATAAACATAAATAAACTTGAATTTTTTATTAAATTTTAATAAATAATATTTAACGTTATAAATATGTTTTACTGCAGCTTAAGCAAAGTTTATTGCTAAATAAACGTTTTAATATAAACGTTTATAAAAAACATATATTTAGAAAATTTTTAATATTATTAAAATTAATTAAGATTTTTAATATATTAAGCAATTTAAACTTAAATAGCTGTTTATAAAAATTAAATATATAATATTATTATATATAATATTCAAGTTTTATTATAAAAAAATATAATATTTATTTAATTTATTTTTAGCTTAATAAATATATAATATTATATTATTATTTTAATTATTTAGTTTTTATATTTTAATAAGCTGTTTATTTATAAATAATATAAAGCTGTTATTATAAGTTTAATATTAAATAATTTTTATATATTTTATTAAAAATTAAATATAAACTTTAAGTTTTTATTAAAAATAATTTTTTAAAAATATTTTAATTGTTTAATAAAAGTTGATTAGTTAAAGCAGTGCTTTATTTTTCTGCTATATATTTTTATATTTAAAATTAATAATATATGTTTTAAAATAAAATATAAAACTGTTATTATAATATTATATATATTAAAATATAATTTTTTTGTTTAGCTAATAAAAGTATTTTTAATTTTAATTTTTAAAAATGCTAAAATAAAATTTATATTTATAATATATATAAATAATAAGTTTTAAATCTAATTAATTTTAGTTTTTTATAAATTACTGTTTATTAGTTTAGTTTAAATTATATATATTATAATATTTAATATAATTTTTATTATTTATATTTTATTAACTATTATAAATAGTTTTAATGTTTATATTATTTATTAAATATTATAAAACTATTTTTTATTATATATTTATTTTAAAATTTTTTAATTATATTAATCAGAATATATAAACGTTTTATATTTATATATATATTATATATTAGTATATTTATAATAATATTAAAAAATACCTAAGCTTAAAATAAACCGCCTTGTTTTTATCGCTTTTTTTTTAAAATATTTTTAAATTTCTTAATATTTATATATATTTATTATTTTTATATATACTATTAAAAATTTGTTTTTAAAGTTTTATTTATAATTGCTTCTAATATAAATATATAAAATATTGCTTTTAATTTTTTTATATTATATTTAATATAAGTTTATTATTTATTTTTATTAATTTTCTGTTTATTTTTAAACATTTAATATTATTTATAAACAGCTAAAAGCGTTTAATATATAGTTTAGCTTATTTAATAAATAATATATATATAGTTTATATTATAATAAATAAATAAATAAATTAATTAGTTTATAATTAATGCTTTTAATAGCTGTAGTTTTAAAATTGTTTGTTTAACAATATTTTTAATAGCTAAATAATTTATTAATATAATTATTAGTTTTTATTAGATTATATTATTATATATAATTTTTAGCGGTTTAAATTAAAAATATTATTTTTAATTTTAAAAGTTTATAGTTTATTTTATATTAACTAATAATTTTTTAAATATATTATTAATTAAATATTAATAATAAAAATTGTTTTTTAGTTTTTATATATTTTTAGCTTTAAATAAAAATTATTACTTTAAAACTTTTTATATTAATTTTTAATTTATAAAAATAATTTTTATATAAGTTATAATAAAATAAAATAGTTTTTTTATATAATATTTTATATAGTTTTAAATAAAGCTATTTTTTAAACAGTTAGTTTATAATATTTAATTTATATATATGTTTTATATTTATTTAGCTTTTTTGTTTTAATACGTTTTATTTGTTTATTTTCGGCTAATAAAACAGTTTTTTTTTTCTGTAATAGCTTAATTAGTTTTATGTAATATAAAATCAAGCTACGCAGAAATTTTGTTGCGTTTATATATTATTTAAAAGCTTTTAATTAATTTAAAAAAATTAAGTTATAAATTACTATAACAGAGCTTTTTAATGTTGCTATTTTAAATATGTTTATTTTAAATTTAAGTAAATTTATTAAAAATAGCCGATAAAAATTTTATTAATAATATAACTATATGTTTATTTTTAAATAGCTTAAATATAGTTTTTAAATATTTTTATTTTATTTAGTAATATTTAAAAATATTATTATATTATTTATAAATGCTTTGTAGTATTTTTAATATATTTTAAAAAATTGTTTATATAGCGTTATATATAGCTTAAAAATTGCAGAATTTTATTATTATAACGCAGTATTTTTTATTTTTTAGGCTTTTATTATAAACTAGTTTTTAAAATCTAAATGTATTAAAATTAATAAAAAATATTATTATATTAATAATAGTTATAAAATGTTTTTTTAAAGATCTGATTATTTTTGTTTATAATAGTAGTAAATAATTATTTAATACAGCTATTTTATTAAAATCTTTTAAGTTTACAAATACTTGGTTTTTTATATTTTTATATTTAAAAGTTTTATTTTGTTTAATATTAATTATTATATTATAAATATAAAATATGTAAACAAGGTTAATTTGTTAATTTATTTTATACGTTTTTTTTTATAAAAGTTGGTATAAAATTTATTAAAAAAATCTATGTTTTTGCAATTAAATAAATATACGCGACTTATAAGCTTAATGTTTTAGTTTTGCTAATTTTTTATTAAAAAAGCTTTTAATTGCTGTTTAATTAATATATCCACTATTTTTTTATTTAGCGAAATATTTAAAGCTCAGGCTATTTTTTTAAATTTTTTAACTAAAAATGTTTTTTTAGCATATTTATAAGTTGTTTAATTTTTAATATAAATATAACTTTAAAGATTTTAAAACGTATTATTTCTAGTGTTAATATATTTTTATTTTTTATTTAAAAAGTTTATTATATTTTTATAGTATTTATAAGCAGCGTTTTAAAAAAACATAGCTAGATAAGCTTTTATAAAATCAGTAATTTTATTTAATATTAATATATTATATAAAAATATATTATCTGTTGCTACTACTATAATTACTTAAGTTATTTTAAACTATATTCTAACTTAATTAAATATTTATAAAAGCTTTTTTTTATAAATATAAAAATATTATTAAAAAATAGCTTTATATTATTATTTATATTAGCAATTATAGCTGCAGCAGCAACTATTAATACGCTTATAGCTTTTTTTATAATTATAATAAAATAACTTTAAATTTTATTTTTTATATTATATTTATTTTAATGCTTTTATAATTATAACGCGTTTTTAAACGTGTTAATTATTAATATAACATATAATATTTTTATATTCATAGTTATATTTATAGCTGCTAAAATAATTTTAACATATAAAAACTAAAATTATAATTAATAAATAAAGCTTTATATTTAACAGCTATATAAGCTTTTTTTTGTTTTAAAGTTTATTTTTTTTTTATTTATTATTTTTTTACGTTTTTATATTTTTAAGTTTAAATATTAAATTTTAATTAAAACTTGTTTAAAATTAAAAATTAAATTATATTAGTTTTATAGCTTATAGTTGTTTAATATAAAAAAAAAGTTATTTTTAAAAAATAAGTTAAGTTTTAGTTTTTTATTATTTAGTTTTTTTATAAAATTTTTATTTTATTAGTTTTTTTATTATTAGTTTTTTATAAATAAATAAAAACTTAGCTTATTTTTAATCTTAATCAGCTTTAGTTTAATATTTTAAAAAATTTATATTGTTTTTTATTATATGTTCTAAAATATTTAAAAAACTTTGCTAATATATATTATATTTATATTTAAATTAGCGCATATTTTTATTTTATTGTTTATTTTATAGTTTTATATTTTAAATTCTAACTAAATATAACATATATATTTTCTCTTTTTTTATATTATATATAAAAGCTTTTTAATATGTTTTATTTTTTAATATTTTATAAATAATTAGCAGTTTTTATTTGTTTAATTGTTTTTGTTTATAATATGCTGTTATATTTTTATTATATTTTTTAGCTTGTTTATAATATTATAAATATTTAAAAATAAATTGCAAAATAATATTAATATAGTGTAATATCTGTATATATGTTTTTTAAATTAAATAAAAACAGTATATTTAATTTTTAAAATAGATGTTAAGTTTATATTTATATAAATATTAAATTTTTTATTACTAATAATAAATTTTTATAGCATTAATAATATATTAAATTTATTATTAATTAATGCAACGATTTAAAGATATTATTTTTTTTATTTTTTTATAAATAATAATTTAATTAATTTTTGTTAGTTTTTTTTTAATTATTATATTAATTAATTATATTATTATTATTAATTATTGATTTTTATGTTTTTACAAAAGCTAAATAATTAATTGTTTTTAGTTTTAATTATATTAATTATTATAGTTATATTTACTGCTGTTATAACGTTATTAGTTTTATTATTATTTTTTAATACTATTGTTATTAGTTTTTATTAAAATAGTAATTATTTTTAAATAGTTAAAATATTTATTTAAAATTATATATATAAAATATGCTATATTTTTTGTTTATTAATTATTTTTTAGTTAAGTTTTATAAATTCTTTTTAATTTTTTAATTTTAAACATATATTTTTTATTTATTAATTTTAAAAAATAGTTTTAAAACTGTTTAATTTTTAATTTTATATTGTTATAAATTTATGTTATTATTTTATATTAATAATTATTATTAATATTTAAAATATTTATAACATGTATATATTTTAATTATTTTTATATATTTTAAAATAAAACATATAAATTTTAATATATATTATAAAACGTTAAATAGTTAGTTTTAAATTTATATATAATTATATTAGCGGTTATTATAAAACATTGTTATATTATTTTAATTGTTTAGTTTATATTTTTATAACATAGCTTTATATATATAATAAAGCTTAGCTTATTATTTTATTATAAAACTACTAGTTTTATAAAAATGTTTAAAATAAAAACAAAAGTTATTATTTTATTTTATATTATATTTTTTATTTTTAAAAATAAAAATAAACTATTTATAAAAAATATATATTAATAAAAATAATGTTTTTTTTTATTATTATATTAAAATTATTAAAATTATTATATAAAAAATTAAATATATTTATTTTTTTTCTTAGCTTAATATTTTTGCTATAAATATTTATAAATTAAATATTTAATAAATTAAAACTTTTTGTATATATTTTTTTATTTATTTGTTTTATTTATATTATAATTAAAATCTAATAAATAATTAAATAAGTTTAAGTTAATAAATATTTTTATTTTTATATTTTTTAAAAGTTTTAAAGTTTTTAAGCTATATTAATAACAAGCAGTTTATTAATACGTTATTTTGCTATATATAGCTTATTGTTTAATTATTTATTAATATAAGCTTTTTTTTATATAAATTATTTTTTTTTTTTGTTGCGTTTTTTTTTTTTATATTAAGTCGCCGCATAGTTTTATTTTTTTTAATCTACGCTTTATTTTATTATTTTAAACATATTTAATATAATAACTTGTATTTTTTAAAGCTTTTATTTATTTGTTATTTTAAATAAAAAATAAGTTATAATATATTAGTTTAGGCTTATTTTTAAAAATATTAATATTTTTTTTTAAAAAACTTTTTAAAGTTTTTTTTAATTTATTATTTTAAATAGTTGCTATTTTATATTTTTAAATTTAATTAGCAGCTTTATTTTAAATTTTAAATATTTAACTATTTTTTTATTAATTTATTATTGAGCTATTTTTGCTTTAAAATATTATTTTAAGCCTATAAATATTTTTTTTTATAATTATTAGTAAGCTTAATAAATTAAAAAATAAACTATAGTATAAAAAAATAAAATAAATAATTTATATTAAACACCTAGTTTAAATATTTATAACGTTTATTTTATTATTAATTAAAATATAAAAATATATATTAAGATTATTGTTTATTTTTATAATATATTTATAAAGTTTTTTAATATTTTTAACTAGCTATATTATTTAAGCAACTTTTTAATTTTTAAAACAGATCGTTAATAAAAGTAGTATTTAGTTTTAATAAATATATTAATTATAAAAAAAAACTTTTGTTTAGTTTATTTAAATAATATATGCTTTTAATAACAAGCACACGTTTTTATGCTTATAAAAACAGTTAAAAATAGTTTTATTTTTAAAAAATAACATTTAATAGTTTAGTTTAGTTTTTATAAAAAACGTTATAAAAGCATTAATTTAAAAATATATTATAAAAATATAAAATATATATTATAAAAAATAAAAAACTAGCATATCTAAGCTAAACTAAAGTTTTATTTAAAAATAAGCTAAAGCTTACATATATAAAGCTAGGCCTAATTAGGTCGTGCCTGTAGCCACGGGCTACAGCACCCCAAGCAAGGGGCTTATATAAGCGCTTCTTTTACGCGCGCATATTAAAATAATAAATTTAAATTATTTATTAAAGCTTTAGCTAATATAAAAACAAATATAAATATTTTAATTAGCATAACTTTTGCTGTTTAAATAATAAAATATTTAAAACTTAAATTTATAACAGGTTTTGAACACGCGATTATTGCTAAATATAACAATAATTTAATTTAATAAGTAGACCTGGCTTTCAAAATATATTTCAAAATATAAAAAAAAACAATATAACAAACATTTTTATTATAATTAATATAAAATATAATATAATTATTAAAAAAATATTATAACTATTATAACATATTAATTAATTTTTATATTAATAACTTTTATTTTAAACAATTAAAAACCGGAGTATTAAGTTCTTAAGATTTTAATAAATAAAACAGGCGATCTGCTAAAGTATTTAAACATTAAAAAAACGTTGTTTAAAAAAAAAAGCTAATAAACCGGAAAAGTAAAAAACGTAGGAATAAGCAATTTAATTAAAAGCGGCTAAAAAAAAAGCTATAAAAAAAAATATTTTAAATTAAATATAGCAGAGGATTATTTAACTAAAAACTAAGCCGACTAAAAACAAAATAAACTTAAAAAGCTTTAGTTTTTTTAAACTTATTTTAGGCGTTATTTTAAAGCTTTAAAACTCATAGTTATTTTAACAAAAAAATAAAACTATATAAGCAATATATAAAATAAAAAAAATATTAAGTAAAAACGGGGATATTAATTTAATTTTAAAAATAATAAAAATTAAACTAAAAATAAAAACTCTGCTTAAAAAAAATGCTTAAAGTTTATATTAACTCTGATAAAATGTTATTAAATAATATAAACATTAATTTTTAAAAATTACAACTATTAAAACTATAGTTTTTAATATAGCGCTATAATAAAATAATATAATATGCTACAGTATAATTATATTATATAAAATTAATAAAATGATATAATAAAAAAATAAAAGATTTAAAATAAATTATTAAATAAAAATAAAACAGAACTAAAAAGAATTTATTATAAATTGTTTTAAAAGCTTATTATAAATATTTAAATGTTTTTTAAAGCTGTTTTAAACAACTTGTTTTTATATAAACTAAAAATTAATTATTATTTAATTTAATATTAAAACCTAAGATTATTAAAATATAGCTTTTAAATAAAATATTATTTAAAAAAATAAAACATATTAATAATATATTTATTACTATTTAATAAAAAAGTCTATAAAATTTACGCTAGTTTTATAAACAGCTTTTATATTTTTATATAAAAAACAACAGGTTTTTATATTTATATATTAATTTTAAAAACTTAAATATTTTTATTTAAAAAACTTATATTTATTATAGCTAATTAAAAAATATTAGCTTATATAATATAAGCTAAAATATTTATAAAAATTAATATTAAGCAGGTATTTTATAATATTTATATTATAAAAAAAATAAAAGTTAATAGTTTTTAAACTTAATATAAGGCTTATTAGTTTAAAATATTATTTTTAAATTAATTAATAAGCGGGCTATTTTTAAAAATATATTAATAATATATTATAAAAATATTTAAATATTTTTATATAGTTTATATTAATAATATTTTAATTTATTTAAATAATAAACTAAAATATTAATATTATCTTAATAAAATGCTATAACGTTTTAAAAAATAAAATTATAAGCTGACTTAAAAAATATAAATTTTATATAAAAAACTAAGTTTTTAAATTTATTATTAAAACTAAAAAATAACAGTTAACTTTAATAAAATTAAAATTATTTTTAGCTAAAAACGCCTAAAAAAAATAAAACGCTATTAAAAAAATACGCTTATTTTTAAGCTTTTATAATTATTATAAAAATTTATTTAAAAATATAATAAAACAACTAAACTATTAAATAACCTAACTTATATAAAAGCTGATTTAATTTAATTAAAAGCTTATAAAAATATGTTTAAAATATTAAAAAAAAGCGAATTAATATTTTAATATTAAAGCATTTTAATTATAAAAATAAAACATAAATAAAAATAAACGTGTTTAATAAAGTAGCAGCCGGCGTATTATTATAATAAAAATAACAAATAATTTATAGCAGCTAATTATATTTTATTTAAAAATTTTTATAATATAAAATTAAATTATATTATTTATAATAAAAAATATTAGCTGTTATTGAAAAACTATTATATTAAAAACGGAATTAATAAGCTTGTAATAACTACAGCTGTTTTTAGTTATTATATATTATACTATATTAAAATATTTTAACGTAAAAAAATCTTAAATTTAAAACAAACTAAATAAGCCGAGCTAATTATATATTATAATTTTAATATTATATATTATTTAAAATAAAAATATAACAACAGATATTTTTTAAACTAATAAAAGATTTAAAATTTAAAAACTATAAAAAATAAATAAAACCTATATTTTTTTAAACTAATAATTTTAAAATAAAAAAAAATATAAAAATATATATTATAAAAATATTATATTTTAATTATTATTAGAAATAATATTCATAAATATAGTATTAAAAATAAATCAATAATATATTAATTTAAACAAACATTAAAAAAAGCCTAGGCTAATAAAAACTTTAATTAATTAATATTAAAAACCTGTTATTATATAAGAAAAAACTAGTTGTTTTAAATTAAACAACTTATAAACTTAAATAATTAAAAAGTTTACATAAAGCTAGCAATAATATATTTAAATTATAAAAAATAAAAAGCATAATATTTTAATATTATTAATAATTAAAATTATATTATAAAATTAATTAATATAAAATAAACTATTTTACTACTTTATAAAAGTTTTTATAATAAAATATTAAAAAGCTTAGTTTATTATTAATATTAAAATATATTAAATAATATATAGGAGTTAATTTTAAAAGATTTTTGAAAAATAAATATAAAATTAATATAATTTTTATATAATTAACAGATTATTAAAACTAATATAAACAACTATATATAAAAATCTATAATAATAAAAATATTATTAAAATATATAATAAAAGCTTTTATTAAATATATAAATAGCTAAAATTAATAATTAGCTATAAAAAAAGATTTAGCGCTGATTTTATAAATAAACTATTAAAAATATATAATATACAACTAGATTTTTTATAGCAAAACATTATTAATTAATAAAATAAATAAAAATAATATATTAATAAATAGATTAAAAATTATAATAATATATTAATTATTTTCAAAAAACTAGTTAAAAATATTATTAATTTTAAATTTAGTTTAAGTATGTTTATTTTATAAAGCTTTAAAAAGCTATTTTTAAAAAAGTGCTAATAAAAAGTTAAAAATATAATATTTAATTAAAAATTTAAATAAAAATAAAATAATTATAAAAAAACTAATTAAAAAAAGCTGTTTTAAAAACTTATAAATATTTATAAAAAATTCTGCACCTATATTAAAAAACAAAAGTATAAATATAAAAACGTAGAAATAAATAATTATATAAGCTAATACATATAAATAAAGCTTAAACTTTATTATTAAAAACTATATGTTTATATTATAAAAAAAAAAATAAACCAACGGTTTTAATAATAAATTAAATTATTTAATATTATAACAGGCTTATAAAATTATTAATATTTAACTAATTATTTTAATATATTAAAGCTAAAATTATTAATAATATAATAAAAAACTATTAATTTTATACCAAGCAATTATAAAAATATATAAATAATCTACTGCTTAAACAAAAATATTTTAATTAAAAAAAATAGTTAATAAAACGCTAAAAAAAAATTAAAAAATAAAAAGATTTTATTTTAAAAATCTAAAAAAATTATTTTATAAAATATTTTAAACAAGCTAAAAATATAATAATAATTAATATTTAGCAGCTAATTTAAAAAACGTTTTAATTAAACTAAAGAAATATTATAAAAAATATTTAAAAAAAGCGGGGCTGCTAAAACAATTATAAAAATAAATTAAAACAGCTAAAAAAAATATATTTATTAAAGCATATAATAATAATAACGTACTGCAAAATAAAATTTAATTAAAGTTATAAATACGGCATAAATAATATAATAAATAATTTAATAAAAAATAAACTAAATAAAAATTAATTAATTAACGTAATAAATAAAAACTAAAAATTAAAAATTTTAAATTTTAACTAATTATATATATTAAAAGTATTTTTTTACTGCTTAAAAGTGTTAATTTAAAAGTTGCTAGTTTAAGCTTTAAGCGTAGCATAAACAATTTAAAAAAATCAGTTTAATATATTTTTAGTTTTACGTGCGGCTAAAAACTTAAGCTGAGTTTTTTTATAAAAAAAGCATTATTATAGCTTAAAGCTATAATAGCAATCTTTAATTAACTGACTAGCTGTTTAGCCAGCTAATCCCTGATTAGCTTTTTAGCTAAAGCAGGTATAAGCATAAAATAGTAAATATAATAGGCCAGTTACGTAATAAATAGCCGGTAGTATATATAAGCAGGAATTCTAGCCGTCGGCCCTATATATAGTTTTTTTTTTTTTAACTTTAGTTTTTTTTCCTAATATATAGGTATAATTGAATCTTTTTAACAGCTGTTATTGCAGCTATTATAAATAAGCTGTTATAAAAAGCGAAATATGTAGTTATATATATATAAAACAAAAGTTTATGCTAATATAAGCTAAGCTGGCTTGTTTTAATAAAAACATTAGTTTTTATATAAGTTTATTATTATATTATATATTTTGTAAATTAAATTTATTTAACTTATATATAATAAACAAATATAATTGTTTTTAAAATAAAATAAATTATTATTTTAAATTTTGTTTAAAAACGTAAAGTTAAATTACTTTTAATAAAAACTGCGAGTTAAAACATAAAATAATAATTTTTATAAATTTAGCTTAAAAGAAAGCAGTGCTTAAACTATTATTTTATAATATAACGTGTTTAATTTAAAAATAAATATTATTTTATACTGCTAAAACAAATATTTTATAAAATAAATAGAGTAATAAAAGGTTTTTATAAATATATTAATTAAACTAGCTTATATAATTATTTTGTTTATATAAATAATTATAATATTAAACGTTTAATATATATATTAATATTAAAACGTAATTTAAACCGCTATAATTTTAAAAATATTAATATTTTATAATATTTTATTTTTAAAACCTAAATAATTATAAGCTTAATTTTTAAAAATAAATAACGCTAAATATTAATTATAAATATTTATTTTCATTTTAAACTAAAATTTATTAAGCTTTAATTTTAAAACGTTTATAAATAAATAATAAATTAAATAATTATTTATATTTAATATAAAAATTTTGTTAAAGTTTTTTAAACGTTAAACTATTAAATAAAGTTTTATATTATATATTTAAATAATAATTAAACCGCTGCAAGCTATATTTAAACCGTAATATTTATATCTTATAAAAAAAGCTTTATTAATTAAAGTTATTTTAACATAAAAGCTTAAATAGCTTGCAGTTTTTTTATTTTTTTTTTAAAATATCTCCGGTTTTAATGCTGCTTTAAACATAATTTGTTTTATTTTTTGTTTTTTTTATTAATAAGGTATGCTTATATTAAAAATCTATTAATTTTAATATTAAAAACTTGTCTATAAATATTTTTATAGTTTTTATTATAGTTTACAATTAAGTTCAGCATGTTTAAAAAATAATTATTAAATATTTTTTAAATATATAATATACATATAACAAAAATAAAATTATTTAAACAATGTATTATTAATATAAAGCAACAAAAAGCTTTTAAAATTTAATATAAATTTTTAATAAATAAGTTAAAAATAAAAAAGTATATATAAACTAAACAAAACATAATTTTTATAAAAAACCTCGATTTTATTTAAATTTACACAGTATTTATTATAAAAATATAACTAGGACTAACTAAACTGTATTTTTAAGTTTTTTAATAAAAAATATATTTAAACCTATAATTTAAACTAAATTAAATCTTTATTCTATTATTAAATATTTAAGCGCGGTTATTTTAAATTAGATTTAATTATTAATTAAACTATTTTTAAAAAAAAACAGATTATAAATCCGGCGTTATGTTCTAAAAGTTTTAAAACTAAGCTTAAAAAAACCAACTAGGGCTATAAAACTATTTTATTTTATAACCTGATTTTATATTAAGTCTGTTTTAATTTATTATTTAATTATCAAATAGTTTTTATCAGCCGATTTTAAATTATTTAAACAGTTTAAATTAAAATAACTTTTACCGCTTAAATTTATTTTATAGCATAAAATATTAATAAATAGCTTTTTAAATTATTTAAATAGTTTTATAACGTTTTTATTAAAATTTATAGTAAAAAAAAAAAAGCTATAAATAAAAATTTATTTAATTAAAAATTTTAAACTTTAATATTATATTTACTACAAGTTTAAATAAAGTTTAAAGCTAATATTATTATTTAAATAATTAATAATATTATAAGTTATTTTTAAAATAAATGCTGGTTAAGTTCTGTTTAAATTATTAAGCTATAATTAAGTTATAAAACAGCCGGTTTATTTTAAGCTATTTTTTTAATATAAGCTTTTTTTTACATATGTTTTTATAATAATAATATATATGCTTGTAGCAGCATAAAATTAAACAAGTTTTAATCTAGTTATAATTATTTTATTTGTTATAAAGTTTGTTTTTTAATAAAATATATTTAAATATAAATTATTTTAAGTTTAATTAATTATTAAATTAATATAGTTTATTATTTTAAAGCTGAAACTTATAAATAATTAAATTTTTATATTTAATTTTATTTTAATTATAAAGCTGCTATATATAAAATTATTAAATAATATTTTATATAAGCTATTATAAAAAAATTACTGCTTTTAGTTTATATTTTACAATTAGTTTTTTATTATATAAACAAAATTATTAATTAGTAAAACTATATATAATTATAATTTAAATAATTATATATAAATTATTATAAAATTAAAAATTTTATATTTAAATAAAAATATTACTTTTATATATTTTTAGTTTAAAAATATTATTTATATTATAATATTCTTTTTTAGTTTATATATAAAATTATAGCTATATTTAAAATATATATATTTTTATTTATAGTTTTATTAAGTTTCTTAGTTTTAAATTATTATAAAATATTATTATAATCTGTTTTTAATTAATTTTAAAAAACTAGCCTGCTATTAATTAAATTCTAAAAAATAACTTATATATTTTAACAGCTTTAAAATTTAAGTTTAAGATTTTTAAAAAAACTAAACTTAATTAAATTTTAAATTTAAAGCCGCTTAACTAAAGTTTCTTTTTTTTTTTTGATGTTTAAAATGTTATAAATAAAAATATAACTTGCGTTAAACGAATTTTTTTTTTAAAAGCAGAAAAATACTTGCTATATTAGCTTTAGCTTGTTTTTTTAAACAAAGTTGCCAGTTTAATTTAATACAAATATAAATTAATAATAAATTAAAAATTATAAAATTATCTGCTTTATTAAAAAATTTAGTTTATATAATTATTAAAAATAAAGCTTTAGCTTATATATTTTTTGCTGCGTTATAAGCTTTAAAACAAAGAAACATTATTATAAATATAATATTATTACAGCTTTTAAGCGTTTTTTTAATATTAAAATATTTAATCTATTATTTTTTCTTTTGTTTTAATTAAATAAATTCAGGGCTATTTTAAGGTTAATATACTTGAGACTTAAAGTTATAAAAAAAAAAAAAGTTAGGTGGTGGAGCCCTGACCCTAGTAGAACCTAATTAATATATTTATTTTAGTTTATAAAGTTTACTAAAATTTAAACATAAATTTTAAGTTTTTATTTAAAATACTCTCTGCTAATATGTTTTAATTATATAATAATAATATAAGTAACAAAACTTTTGCTTATTTTTTAGTTGTATATATAGCGTTTTTAAACATAAATAGTATTTAATAAAAAAGCTTATAAATAACTAAGATACAAAACTTATAAATTATATAATTTTTTAATTTTTAACAAATATCTGCTGTTAAAGCTTTTAAAAGCTTAATAATAAAATCTATTATAATAATATAATATAGTTCATATAGTTTGATAACATTAAAAATAATCCTAAATATATTAGAACATTTATTTTAAAAGGTTATAAATAATAAAGCTTTATAATTTATAATATATTTTTAAAAGCCAAAATAATATTTTTATTACATGTTAGCTTTAATAATTATTATTAATAATTATATAAAATATATAATTTTATATTTTTTAAATGTTTATTAAATAAAACAGATCGTTAAAAACTTTATAACAAAACTAAACTTATAATGAGCTATACTATAAAATTAATTTTTATATTGTTTGCTTCTTTTTTTAATTATTTTTATAAAACAAAACTCTTTTTATAACTTTAAATAATTTTTTCTTAATTCTTATTTATTTTAATTTTCATAGTTATAATATAACTAAACTTTTTAATAATATTTTGCAATATTTTTTCCTTTTTATTATTTAAAATGATAATATTATCGACATTATATATAGTTAATAATAGTAAAAGCGCTTTTAATATAAAATTATGCTAACCTATAATATAATAAATATTTAATTAAAATTAAAATAAAATAATTAAATCCTGTTATTAATTAAATGTTTAATCTTAAAACATTAATTAATTTTAAGCTTGTTTATTTTATAATGTTTTACATAATAAAATAATTTATTAATACAATTATAAACAGCATAATAAATGATATTTATGTTTATAGTTAACAATATATTTAAATTAAAATCAATATTTTTTTAATAAATTATTAAATTATTTTTGTTATATAAAAGTTTTACTAAAAAATAAAATAAGTTTAATATTATTAATAAAAGCTTTTCTGGTGTTTTATATAAAGCTTATATAAAACGCTATTATTTTATATTTTTATTTACAGGAAATATTAAGTTTGATAAAAAACTATTTTTTATAGTTTTAATATTTAAAATACCTAATATTTATAACCTGATTATAAATAATCTTAAAGTTTTATATTTTTAAATCAGTTAAGAAAAATATAATTTTTTTTGTTTAATATTATAACGCTAAAAGTATTTTACCAATCGTTTTAATTCTTTTTATGATTATAAAAACTTTATTTATTTATTATAACAATAAAAGCTTTTATTAAGACTAAAAATAAACTTATATAAAAATCTTATTATTTTAATATATATTTTTAAGTTTATAACTATTATTAATAGTTTTGATTTATAAATAGCTTCGACTTAATTATTAATTATTATTAAACTAAAGCTGTTTATTAAAAAATTTAATAGTTCTATTATAAAATATGCTATAAATAGTTTTATTAACTTTAAACTAAAGTTAATGTTATTAAAAACTTAGAAGATTTTTTATATATTTATAATATTTGTTAATAATTTTTAAAAATATTATAACGTTTTAAATATATTCTGTTATAAATCAGCTATATAATACAAAAATATTGTTTATAAATTATTATATATAAGTTAGACTATTTTTAAATTTTATAAATATAATTTTAAATACATAAAAACTGTTTAAGAAAATAATTATTATTTTGCTTTTATAGCCTAGTTATTTTAATAATTAATAAAAAAATTAAATCATTTAATAATTATAACATATTAATATTTTTTAGTTTTGCTATTATAGCTTTTATATTAATAATAAATAAATATAAAATATAATAATTTTGTTGAATAATTAAAAGTCGCTTATTACTTAGCTTTTTTTTTATTTATATAACGCTATATAATGAATATTAAATATTTAAATAATATTAGTTTTTATAAATTTAAACCTTTTGTAATAATATATAAATTTAAATCATTTGTTCATAATCTTTTAGTTTTTAATTTTTAATATATATAGGTTTGCTGTATTAAAAATTAAATTCTGCTATTTATTAATGCTATCTATTTTCATTAGATTATTGTTATATATTTTAATAATATTTTTCTTTGCTAAGCCTTTTGTTTTTTAAAATGTTTTTAGTTTTATTATAAACATGTTATTTAAAACATAAATTATATAGCTGTTATACATTTAAATGAAACTAGATTCATATATAATTATAAAATTATATATTTAAAATAAAATTTAAGGATTAATCGCTTTTATATATGGATACAGCTTATATTTAAATTAACATTTTTATAATTTTAACAGCTTAGTATAAAAATAAATAAACGTTTATTTAATATTGTTTATAATATTTTCATAATATTTTTCTAATATTTTATTTAAATTTATTTAACACATATTTAACACTAATATTTATTATTCTTTTAATAAAATTATTTAATATATTTATATATTATAACTGTATATTGTTTCAAAATAAATAAAAAAGTTATTTTATAATATTTTTGCTTAAATCACGTTTAAAGGATTTTATGTTATTAAAGTTGCAAAAGAATTAATATTTTTTAATAAGCATTTTTTTAGCTATAATATAATTATTTATATTAACCATATTTAATTAAATAAATTTTTATGTTTAAATAATACTTAATATAAATATTAATGGTTTAAAAATAATATTAGCAGTTTTAAATATATTATTTATTATATTTTTAACGTTGTTATTTTACATAAAAACTTGTATTACTATAGTTATTTTAATCATATAATGTTAGAAATTTTTCTTAAATAATATTTAAAAAAACATATTTAAAAACAATTAAAATAAAAATAGTAGTTCTAGCAGCTCAGATAATCAAAATAATAAAAATATAAATAAAAAACAAGTCTGCTGTTTTAAGTTTTCTAATGCTATATTTTTTAATACTTTTAATATAAAACTAGTTTTAATTTTAAAGTTTAAAAAACGCGGGTTTAAAAAGATTAAAATAAAAAGTTTATATATAAATATTTTTGATAAAATAAGCTTGCAAGCTTTATTTGTAGCTTATTAAATAATATATATATTAATTATTTATTTTTTGAAGTATAAATTAAATTAAGTGCTTTTTAATCTTCTTCTGTTTTTTTTTAAAAAAAATCATAGAAGTTTTAAAAATTTATGAAGTTTAAAATTAACGTTTAAAATTTTAATAAACACCAGCTAGTTTATTTTTTAAATGTAAAATATTATAAAGTTGTTTTAAAAAAAAGCAGGTCTTTAATAGCAAAAACAATAATTTAATAGTTTTAATAAATTCATAAAATTAAAAAGCTTTTGCTGTAAAAACAATTAATAAAAAATAAAAGTATGAAGAAAACATAAGCTGTTATTGCATGGAATAAAAATAAATATCATAAAAAAAACGTTTTTAAAATATATATTTATATTTAAATTATAAAATTTATTAAAAACTTTATAAATATCGCGTTAATATGAATAATTATAAAAATTTATTAATAATAAATTAATAAAGGTTAATAATAACGCGATAACTTCGAAAAAAAAAAAACTCAACCCTATTAAATTACAAAAACAAGTATTAAAAAAAAAAAACAAGCAGCTAAAATTTAGGCCCAGCAGAAAAAACGTATTTTTAACTAATAAGTACAATATGATTTCAAAAAACAACAAGTTTCCTAAAAAGCTGACCGTTCTAAATAAAAGAAAAAGGGAAAAAGATCGACTACGGTTGCTAGCTATTATATAGTAGGCATTAAATAATTAGAAAAAAATAAAGCTTTAATTTAATGATTTATTTTTAAATACCTAATATATAGCAATTTTTAAAAGCTTTTAAAAAAAAGGCTTTACTAAAGAAGCTTTTTTAGAAAAAGATTTCCCGAAGGAAGTTTTCTGACGAGAGATGGTTTCTCCTAGAGATGGTTTCACAATGTCTTTAAATAATAATTATAAAAATAAAAGTTGTACATTAAAAATAAAATGTTATATCAGGTATAAAAAATAAAGAATAAATTTGCATAAATAAAAATATAAAACTTATGATTAAATATAAAAACTATTTGAATAAATATTTTATAAATAAATTTAATTGTAACTGAATTTGAAAAAAAGTTATATAAATCTTGATAAGAATTAATTGAAAGCTTAAAACCAGAACTTATTACAATATAAATATATTATAATAAAAGAAATTAAAAAACAAAACCTTTTTTGTAATATTTTAATAAAGAATTAAAAAATAATATTATGTATTTAATTCTTTTTAAAAACTAATTAAATATTTAAAAAAGAAATTAAACGTTATATAATATTATTATTATAATATATGATTTTTAGATAAAACTGCTATTTTAGTTTTGTGAAGCTATCTCTAGAAGGAACTATCTCCTGTTAAAAACCTTTTTTCAGAAAAGTTATGGACGACTGGTCCTTCATGTAGCATGTGTGGCACGCGCGAGACATCTGTACACCTGTTGCCAACTGGTGCGCATAGACCAGCTATAGCGCATAGACTAGACCTACCTTATATAAACCTGCATTTAGCTAGAATTTTAAGGGGCTTATTTCATTGATTTATTTTTTTATTTATTTATAGATGTTTATATAATATATTATTTATTGCTAAACCTTGAACTTTTTATTTAAAATTAATGTAATAATTTATAAATTATTCAATTTATTTTTAAAACATTACAACTATGGTTTTAAATTTTCTTTATTAATTAATTGTGAAATCATTTTTATTATAAAAGGTCAAAATAGTTAAAAATAAACTTAAATTTTAATATATTAAAAAACAACTTTGTTTTATACAGCGATTAAATTTTTTAATTATTCCAGTTGTACAACTTTTAATAATATACATAAAAGTAAATAAATTTAATTTAGTTTTAAAAAACTTATTATAATGTAATTTATTATAAAAACTAAACACAAAATTAATATTGATGTTTAAAAACTGGCAGTAAAGCTAGCTTTCAAATTTGATTTATAAATTTAAAACTTTAACTTGTAAAAGATATTACATAAAAAAACAAGCAAGTTTTTTTTAAAGCTGTGAGCTTATTAATATGATAGTTTATAAGCTTAGCTGTAAAAAAAAAAAATTTTTTTATAAAAACTAATTATAAACAAAAATGTTTTAGCTTAACTAGACAATGAAAAACTAATTAATTTTAAAACATTTGTTAATTTAGCGCCAACATTTTTAATTGCAATGGTTTTATTTAACAACATAAAACTTTAAATATATATCTTAATAATATTTTAAGAAATCATAATAAATTTTTATTTTTTTATATAATAAACTATAAAATAAATTGTCGCTAAAGAATAGATAAATGGTATAAAAACAATAGAATTAAAGCCAAGCGATTAATACAGGCAAGTTAATTTAAGCTTATAATAAGAATTTATTTAGTTAAGTTATATTATATAAAACTAATTAAACAAGCTAGCTTATATATACAGCTTCAAAAAAATTATATTTTTTCTGCTTTATAATTAATCTGTTCAAATAAGTTAAACTTATATAAGCTTAACAGCTTATTTTAACAGCTATTAATTTAATTATAAAGCTTATTATAATATTTAAACTATAATTACTAGTTTTTTATTAAAGCTATTTATTTTATTATAAAGTTTTTTTAAATTTAATTAATTAAAGCTTAATTTATAAAATAAACTTTTATAATTATTTTAAATAGCTTTACATTTAAAACATAAATAATAATTTTATAATTAATTGAAATAATTATTTTTAACAATTTTATAATTAAAAGTTTTTTTAAATAAAACGTTATTGTTTAAAATAATTAATAATAATAAAAACAAACATTGTTATTAAAGCAATTAATTAATAAATAATTGTATTAAAATAATATAAATATTTTTGAAAACATAACAGCTTAGCTTTTTTTTAATTTTTAAATTAATTCGTTAATTTATATATAATTTTTAAATTGCCAGCATTTTAACGCGCATTAGTTTTAAATTAACCGCTGTTTTTTAATAATTTTTAAATAATTTTAAATATTGTTATGTTTATAAATAATTTTTTTATTAAATATATGCTGCCATAAGCAGCTTTATATATAATTAATTGTTTTAACCTATATAAATAATATTAAAAATTTATTATATTAAGTTTTTAAGCTGTTTTATTTTTTTTATAAATAATTTTTAAAAGTTGTTTTAATTTTTTATGTTATAATAAAAAACTCATTTTATTTTAAAATAAATAATTTTATATTATTACTGCTACTGCTGCTATAATCATTGCTGCTGCTCTTAATATTACAGCTGCTTTATTTTTATATTATTTGCTTGTTTATTTTTTTACTTTTTATTTTTATTATTACTACAGCTGCTGCTGCTAAAGCTGTTGCTGCTGCTAAAAACTAAACTTAATTATTATTATTTTTGCTGCTAACTTTATTGTAAAAAAAACGGCGAAATTAATAATACCTTGGATGATTAATAAAACGTTAGCTAATATTTATAATATAAAGAAATTATACTTTAAAATTAATAGTTTTATATTTAGTTCAGCTTTATATATATTTTTGAACCCTTTTTTATTAATGATATATATTAATTTTATTTTTAGTTTTTTTTTAATATATTTTAAAGCCAACTTTTTTCATAAAAAGCTTTAAAACTTTTTATATTATTATTATAACTTTTAATTAATAACACACATTTTCTTTTTAATAAACTGCCTTTAAGTTTATTTCTTTTATTAAATTTAAATTATATTAACAAAAATATATTAATAATAATAAAATTACGTATAAAAAACTTACTAAAACAAACGTTATTATATAAAAAATAAATTAAAAACGCGCTTTTGCTGTGTTTATATTTATTTAATATAAAAAAATTAAAAGAAAATTATTATTTAGCATAATATTATGGTTAGCAGTATTATTTTTATGCTGGCAAATATAAACATATTTTTTTTTTGAATAGCTTTATTTTTTATAACCGTTTTCTTTTGTTAAAATTTTCTATAGCTAAAAAATAAAATAGTTTTTTATTACAGCTTTTTCTTAAAATAATATAAATTATAAAAAATGTTTTAAAAAGCTTTTTTTGTTTTTCTAATTTTATTTTTAATATTATAGCTTATAAAGTTTTTAAAATTTTTAATTTTTATGTTTTTATTAAAGTTGCTTTTTTAGTTTAAATATATTTTATTAAAAATAAAATAAAACCTGCGTAAATTTTGTTCTAACAACTAAAAATAACAGGTTTAAAAAAAGCTAAAAATAATAATTGTAAGTTTAGGTATTTTTTTTAAAAAATAATAATATTAACGTTAATATTAATAAGATTTTTATTTTAATAAATAAAAAGTTATAGCTGTTTTAACAGCTAAAAAAGGTTTTGTTTTAATAAAAGCAAATATTAAAAAAAAAACAGTATTATTAACATTCTTTTAATTTTTATACTAGATAAAATAATTAAATATCAAATAAGTTTAATAATTTATAAATTTAAAAATATTTATAAATATTATAAAATGTTTAAAAATAATAATTATTTTTTATATTTATAGTTATAACATTTTAATTTAAAACTTTAAATTAACAATTTTCTTTTTTTAAATGTTTTATAATCTTTACTGATTATTTAAAAGTTTAAATTATTAAAAATAATTTAGAGTTTAACCTAGCTATTTATACTAAAATAAAAAAAAAAAAAATACGGTTTTAATATAAAATCAATTTTAATAAGGATAATTTTATTCATCAGCTTATAAAATAAATATTTAAAAATAATTTAAAATTCTTTTTTATTATAATTAATGAATTCTTTTTGTTTATACGCTATATTTTCTTTAAATTTTATAATTATGCTTATAAAAATTAAATAAAATATAATAATATTTAAATTAAACGTGAGGTAGATTTTTAATAAGCTTGTTTAGAAATATTTGAATAGTTCAAAAATATTCTATTTTAAATAATTTTTTAATATTTTTATCGTATTTATATATTTTATATATTAACATATTATAATTTTATATTAATTTGTTTATTTTTTTCATAATTAATGCAATTTTTAGACCTTATTAAAATAACTAGTTTATATATTTTTAAGATTAAATAAAATATTTTAAAAAGCTTTTTAATATTACAGTTTTTTAGGTTTAAAAGCAATTGTTTTAATTTTAGCTTTCATAATTAATATTAAAATAATATTTTATTTTATTATTTTTAAATAAAAAGGTTTGAAAATTAATATAATATATTTACAAAATAATCAGCGTGTTTTATTATTATTTATAAAAGAAGTATTTTTGCAATGATAAAAGTTATGTTTTTAAAAACTTCTTTTAAATTTAACAGCTAAATGTTTATTTTATATAAATATTTAATTAAATAATTAATCGCCGCATAATAATTAACGCTTAAATTAATTAAAAACTATTGCTAGGCATCAGATAGTTGGAGAGAGATGAAGAATCAATTTATTTATCTACCTCTGAGACTAACTAGTATACAGTGATTCTCAGAAGCCTTCCAAAAGGAAGGCTTCCTAAAGGAAGGTTTCCCGAAGTAAAGGTTCCGCCAGGATCGCTTCACAACTATAATAATATTTTAATTATAAACCTTATATTTATTTTTAATGTTATTTTATTATATAATATTAATTTAATTTTTTTAAAAGCTTTTATTTAGTTGTTTATAGCTTAATTTAAATTATATATAAAATTTTTATATAATAAAAAATAACTAATATATAAACTAGATTATTTAGTTTATAACATTTAATAATTTTTAATATCTTAATTATAAGGTAAAAAATTATTTAAGCTTTTTAATTATAAATTATTTTAGTTTTTAAAAACTATTTAATATTATTTTATTTTTTAAGTTTATATGTTTTTTTAATATTTCATATAATTGACACAGTCAGGAAGAGGGGGGCTCTTTATCTAGCTAGCGCAGCTAGCTAGATAAGGATTGTGTAGCTTAGATAAAATAACCTAGCCTGAAAGGCTTCTAGTCCCTGCGGGACCAGAAGCCTTTATTTAATCTATATTACATTTTTACAGCTTTAATTATACTACTTTTAATAAACTTTATTAAATAGTGCTGTAAGTCCCGTAATTATATAACTTTATATTTTAGTTTATTTTTTTTTTGCTAGTAGATAAAACATGTTTAGTTTTTTAACGTCCGTATATACTTAACCTTTAATATAACTTTTTTTTATATTTTAATTAGCGCTGTTTGTTAAAAAAAGCAGAACTATTAGTTTTTAAGCTTAGCTGTTGCTAGCAAAATTTTTTAATATTTATTAACTTATAAATTTAATTAATTAATTAATTTAATATATTTTACGTTAGCTTAGCGATTATTTTATTTTGCTAATATAAAAAAAAAAAAATTATAACCGCAGCTAAGTTTAACTTTATATTATATTTTAAATAGTTTAAATTATTAATTGTTTATATATTATTATATCTAGCTATTAATATATTAAAATAATCTATTGTTTTTTAAACTTTAATTATTTTAATATTAAATATTTAATAATTATAATATTACGATTAGTTATTTTTTAAACTTTAATTAATATTATATTTAAATAATAATAATTATATATTTTAAACATAATAATTATTAGTTTTATTTTTTAAAAGCTTATATTAAGTTTTTAATAAACATATAAGTTTTAATATTACTTGATTATATTTTTATTTTATTTTTAATTTTAAAATTTAATTTTATTTTAAAGTATATATATTAATATAAATTTATAAAACAATTAATAATATTTATTAGCTTAATTATAAAACAACTTATATATATTTATTTTACTACTAATTTATTTCATAATTATTAATATATTAAAGCGTAAAACTAACTTAGAATTTTTAACATTCAAAAAATTTAAAATAGTTTTAATAGTTAAAAATTTAACTTTAAAGCTTATAAAAACAGAAAAAATCTTTAGCTTTAATATAGTTTAACTTAAACTATTAGTTTTAAAAATAATATAAAAAAAACGTTATTTTTTGCCGGCAAAACTTAAGTTTATTAAACTAGCACTTTTTCGATTTATGCAAAAATTAAAAACTAAAACTATAAATATTAAACACTCCGTGTTAAAAAAAAAAAATATAGTTTAAAATAAATTTAACAACAAGTTTAAACTAAACAATAATAAAAATTATAAGTTTATATTTTAAACTTGTTTAAAAAACAATATAAAGTTAATAAAAATTTACTAAAAACTTTAAAATTATTGCTTAATTTAAAGTTAAAAAAACGATATTTAATAATTATAATAGTTTTTAATTTTTATAAAAAAAAATAGTTTTAAAATTATATTATTAAAAATATAAATAAACTGCTATAATAATAACAATTTAAATTATAAAATTAAACGTTAATTTTTAAACTAAACAAAAAAGCTTTAAAGTTGTTTACTCCAGCTATGGACTTTTTGCGGAATTAATATAATAAATTAAAAAATAATATAATTAAAATAAAAAAACATACTAACAATATTAAAAAAGCAAAAACAGTTAATTAACTAATATAACAACTAAAAAATGCTAAAATACCGGCCGATATAAAAACTTTAGTTTTTAAAACATTTTATTGTGCTGCTGATCAGTTATTAAAACTATATTAAATATAATTAAATATATAGCAGTACTACCTGTTTAATTTTAATATTTTAATTATTAATATCCGACCGCAGCTATACTAGCATTAAAACCGTTATTTATATTATTTATTCCGGTGCTTTTAACACGACTTGTATAAGTTTTAATAATAATACTAATACTTGTTATTCCAACTGTCTGCTTTAAAGCACAAGCTGTATACCTAGTAATAAAAGCTTTGTTTATTAAAGCAGTACAGCAACATATAAAATTTTTTATTTTATATTAGTTTAAATATATATTGATAATACTTTTTATTATAACATTTTTAAAACTGCAACATTTAATAAATAATAAAAACCTATTAAAACTACTTCTGCTAAACAATAATTCTAACAATTTAAAGAGCTTAGATATAAACAATAAAAAAAGCGGTAAAAAAAAAAGATTTTTAAAAGAATTTTTTTGTTAAAAAAGTCGGAGTAACAAAAATAATTATAAGTATAAAAAGAAAAATTAAAAAAAAAAAATATTAAACGGTTAACAGCTTTGCTTTTTTATTATATAATAATTATATAAAACAAGCCGATATTAGCTTGTTTAATTTAAATAAAATAAATAAAAACAATATAAAAATAATAGCTAATAAAAATAAGCTTATTTTTACTAACGTATTTTATTTTATAAAAAGTTAATTTATTTTTTAAAAATTTAAAAATAACGGAGCAAAATATTTAATAAACCCTGATTATATTTTATATATTATTAAAAATACCAGCAGTTTTATAATAAAACAATAAGCTAACTACCGATTAATAATTTAAGCTTAAAACATAAAAATTAAACGTTATTTTAAATAAAATAACCACCTGATTTAATATATAACCTGCTATAACAACAAAACGTTTTATTTAAACTAAATTATTATTAAAAAATATTATATAGCAAAAGACAGCTTTTATTACGTTTATATAAAAAAAACTAAAATATGCTTGAGCTATAAAAACTTTAAACGTTAATAATAAAAATTAAGATAATATTATAATTATAATATAAACTAGCATAAACTTTAAAATTAAATAATATTTATTAACGCTTAATATAAAAAATATTTTAGCTGGATATATAATTTAAATCGTGAAAATAAAGCTTTTTTTAATAGCAGCAGCAAAAAATAAATATCTGCAAGTTAAAAAAAATAATTAAAACTATAACAAAAAATTTAATAATTAAAAAATAAGGGTTAAAAAACGTAAATTAAAACAAAAATAAAAAAAGTAATATAATAAAACAAAAAAAAACCGTAAGTTTAAATAAAAAGAAAAAGTAATAAAAAAACAGCCGAAATAAACGCAAAAATAAATATAATTAATTTAAAAAAAAACGCGTTAATACAGCAAAGTTAAATTTATTAGTATTAAACGCAATATTATTTTATATTTTATTTAACTTTAAATTAAATAATAATAAAACATTTATTATAATTAAATAAAGCTAATTATATAAATATTACAATTAAATATTTAATTTAGCGCGTAATTAAGGTTAATATATTATATATTATATTAAATGTTTAGCTAAATATATTTAAAATATATTATTTTTAATTAAATATATTTATAAATAATATAATATATTATTTATATTATATAATGTATTGTTTTAATATTTATATAAATATAATTGCTTTAATATTATATTAAAAATTATATAAAATTATTACTTTTTAAAAGAACTAGTTAAAAATACTGCGATAAATAAAATTATACGTTTTAAACTAAATAATAAATTAATTATGCTATTTGTTTAAAAATATCCGACAGGATATACAACTTTAAAAAACAGATGCAAAAATAATAATTTCTTATATTTAAAATTATTATTTAAAATCTATTAATAGCGAAAATATTATTATAAGTTTAAATATAAGCTGTATTTATTTAATAATAATAAAGCAATTATTAAATAAATATAAACATATTTTTAAAAATAAACAGGCCAGATTTAAAAAATTAAAAATAATTAAATTAAATATAAATAAAAGCTATATTAAAATTTTATTTATTAAGCAATAATAATTATAGATTTTTATAATGGTTAAAATTTATTAATATAGCTTAAATTATAAAAAAAAACAATATTAAAGTATTATTAAAAGCAACTTTTAAATATTTATAAAATATTAATTAATTATAATTTAAATATAATTATTTTTATAAATATTAAAAATTTTAAAATATTTTTTAAATGTTTTTAAAATTAACTTATGCGTTTATAAAATAATTTTAATATAAAAGTTATTTTAGCGCTTAAAATATTAATATTAGCATTAGCTAAATATAAACTACTACTAAAAAACAAAAACTTTATATTTAAGCTATTATAAAAAAATAATATAGCAGCTTTTATTAAGTTTATAACTTTTATAAACGTAATAATAGCTAATCTGTTTTTTAAAACAAAAACTATTTTTAAAAACATTTAAATAAATATAATTTAAAAACAACTATATTAAAAAAAAATATTAAAAATATATAAAAAAAACCTTTAAAAGTTATAATAATAACTGCAAGTTTAGCCGCCGTTAAAGCTATAAATATAACTAATTTATTACTATTTAACACCAGCTTATTATTTAACGCGCTTTATTATACCGCGTTAACTATTAATCTTAGCATTTTATATTTAAAAATAAAATATATTATTAAACATATATTTATTAATAGATTTTATATTAATAACTTTATTATTGCAGCTATTATTATTAATATATATTAAAATTATAACATAATTTAGCACTTAAACTTAATTATAATAAAAACTAGCGCGATCGTTAAAATATTTAACACGTTAAAACAACACGGAATTGTTTTAAAAAGCTTTTTATTTAATAAAGTTTTTAATATAGTAAACATAACAAATAAAATTAATATAATTAACACGCTTATAGCAAAAGCTAGCAAATAATTAAATAAAGCTTTAAAGCTTAAAATTTAAAAAATTCTATTAATATTAAATATAAAAAAGCTTAATAAAAAAACCTAATTAAAGCTTTAAATAAACAGTCTATTAATATTAAAAAAGATATTATAGCACTAGAAATTTTAAATTATGAAAAAAATATTTAATATTTAAAAAACCAAAATATTATTAATATATTAAAAAAAACTGATAAAAATTTTTTAATAAATAATTAGCAATAAATAAAGCTAAATTTTTAATTATATTTTTTAATATATATAATTAAAAACAGTTAAAATAAGATTTAACAGATTTTAAAGGCAAAATAAAATAAAATAAATTTATAATTTTTTTTATTTATATATTTAATTTTATTATATAGTTTATATATAAAAAAACCTATATTTACGTTTAGTAGTTAATTTAAAAGTTTTAAATAAAAGCGCTGTTTTAAACAACTATTTGTTATTATTATAATTTATAGTTGTTATATTAATTTAAAAAGAAAATATTTAATTATAATAAACATGCCTGCATTTTTTATTAATTTATAGTTTACTCCGACTATTAAAACTAATTTATAATAATAAATCTTTAAAAACTAAAGCAATTAATAATAGCTTTAATAAGATTTTATAATACGCCCGCATATATTTAACGTTTTATAAATAAATTATTTTATTTTTATAAATATTATTATAAAGCTTTTATTAAAAATATTATTATTTTTTAAATATTAAAACAAATTATTTAACTTATTTACGCAATATTTTTATATTGTTTAACAAAAAAATTTTTTATTTTTAAAAAAAATTTTATTATATATTTATTTATAAAATAATTAAGCTTTTAAATAAACGCCCTAAGTATATTAACAATAAAAGAACAGTTAATAGTATTTAAAAACTTTAAATTTTTAAATTAATTAAAAGCTTTAAAATAATATTTAAAAATATAAGATTTTTATATATTATTATTATATTATATTAAAGTTGCAAAAGTTTATAAAAACATAAAACAAAGTTATTTAATAAAAATATAAAATAAAACAATATAAAATTAATAATTATAGCAAATATTAAATATATTATTAGTTTATATATTTTAAACTAATTATAATTAAAATAAAATCATTTAAAGTTTTTAAAACTTAATTTATTTATATATTATATTTTATTATTATAATTTTATAAAAATATTATATATATAAACAAATAGCTTGTTAAAAAAAGCTTTAAAATAATATTATTTTATATTAAAATAAATACGTATAAAAACTAAAATTAATAATTTTATATATATAAACATTATTAATAAAATTTTTAAGTTGCTATATATTATAATTAAAAATAAAATATAAACTTTTAAACTAATAATAGCTTGTATAATTTAAGTTTATTAACGCTTATAAACTATAATTAAAGCTTTAGCATATTTAATAGTTTTTTTTACCGATTATTTAATAATAAAAAATATAATAAACTAAACGAAATTTAATAATAAGTTTATTAATTATATAAACAAACATTTAATTAACATGTTTATATACCTGTTATAATATAAACTATAAATATATTATATACTAAACAAACTAAACTTTGTTTTAAATATTTTTAATTAATTAAAAAACATTACTAATTTAATAAATACTAAAAAAAATAATTTAAACAAATAAAAAACTAGTACTAAATAATATATAAATAATATATTTAGACCTAATAATAAAAAAATAATAAAAATTAAATTTATAACAGATTATATTAAAAATCTTTAATATTAAAAAGTTTTAAAATAATTCATAAAAATAACAAAAACGTTGCAAATTTTTTAAACCTAGATATTTTTTATAATTATAAACAATTTTTATATAATATTAATTAAAAAATAAATATAAATTATATATATTTAAAAATAAATAATTAAATGTTTAGCAATAATATATAATAATAAATATTATTTTAGCAAGCAATATATAATAAAAAACTAGAACTTTACGTTATTAAATTAAAAGATTTAATTCTTATAATATATTAATAATAATAATATATATTATATTAAAACGTTTATTATTTATTTTTAATCATAAAAATATTCTGTTAAAAACTAAGCAAAAATATAAGCTAAACAATTTTTATTATTTAATTAAAATGTATTAAACAGCATTATTTCTAATTAAAATTATAAATTTACTTCTGAATTTTAAATAACACTTTAAAAGCTATAAAAACAAAACTTTTAATAACAACTTTTATTATTTATAAAATAATAAATTATTTAAATAAAAAATTAAACAGCAGAAATTATTATTTAATATTATATATATATATATATTTAAATTATAAATAAATAAATATATTATTATTTTAATAATAAAACTTAAATAAAACATATTTAAAACTTATTAAATTATTAGCTTATAAACAGCTTTTTAAATTTTAGCTATTTAAACTAAATAAAATCTTTGTTAATATAAAAATAAATATAATTATTAAAAATATTTAATTTATATAAAAATATTTTTATAAAAATATAAAATTAGCTATAAATTTTATAATAGCGCATATAAAATAATATTATAATAATAAATATAAATTAATAAAGTTTAATATAAAAATAAAATATATTTAAAACTTTATATAAAATATTATTTTTTAAAAGCTGTTTAAAAATATTTTTAACAGCGCATAAAATTATAAAAATTAAAAAAAATTAATAAATTAGCTTATTAATTAAAATTGCCAGAAACTTTTAATATTTATTTTATTATTTTAGTTATATATTTATTATTTAAAAACATAAGCAAAAAAATTTTTTATTAAAAAATACCGGCATTAAGCTTAATGTTTAAAAAATAAAACTTAAAAAAAAAAAGTAATTTATTTAAAATTAAAATAATTTTTAAGCATTAAATAAACTATTTTAAAAACAGATTTCATTATTTTGTTAAATAAAAAAAATATAGCTATAAAAACATTTAGTAAAAATCGGAATAGCAACTATATAATATGAAAAAATTAATTAAAAAATATTAGAATCGAAAAAAAAATAGACCTTGGCTGGAAAAATTAAAAAAAAACTATAGCCGACCTTATAAACAGTAAAAAAAAATTATAGTTATTAAAAACAATAACGTTTTATTATAGCCCTAGCACTTAATATAGTTAGAAAAAAAGGGGTTTTTTATCTAGCTAGCGCAGCTAGCTAGATAAGGATTGTATAGCTTAGATAAGGTAACCTAGCCTGAAAGTCTTCTGGTCTCTGCGGGACCAGAAGCCTTTATCTAATCTATATCACACTTTTTCAGACTTAACCATACTACCCTTAGTAAACCTTACTAATAATTTTTTTTTAGCTTTACAATTTTTATAAATAAATATTAAAAAATTATTTATATAGAAAATTATAAACAAAAATCGATTTTAAATATAAACGAAATAAAGCTTTTTTTAAAAAAACGATTATTATTAACATTTTAAATGTTAATAAAAACTTTATATGTTAAAAAAAACAAAGCATTTTTTAAAGTATATAGCGTTTTATCTAATAAAATTATTTTGTTTAATTATAAAAAGGTTTTAAAAAAACAGCATGCTATTAGCGTTTTTTCAGTTTATAAAACGTTTAAAAAAATTAAAATTATATTAAACTAAAGCATTTTTAAATTAAAATATACTACTACAGCTATTATAAGCTTAAAAGTTTTTATAATAAATATGACCACACAAATTAGTTATAATATATTTTTTAACTGAAAATTATACTATATTATAATATATAATTAATATTATTTAACATACTCCTTCTTGTTAAACTCACACTAAAATATTTATTTAAACAATAATAAAAATTTTAAAACTTTATTTTGTTTTATTATTTTAATTAATTTTTTTAAGTAATTTTATTTTTATATAAATATTAATATAAAACTGCTTGTTTATTAAATAATTCTAAAAATCTTTTTTGTTTTTTAGTAGCAGTTTTAATAAATTGTTTATATATACACGCTTTTTTAGCTTAGCATTTATGTTTCTGTTTTATTTTAATTTGCTGCGGCTGTAAATATTATATCTAATATTTTATTTTTTTAATTTTTTTATAAAACGGTTATTTTTAATTAAATAAATAGGTTTTTATAAAGTTGAACTAATTTTAATTATTTAGAATTTTAATAATATAATTTAAATAAATTTATCATGACCCACAGCCATGATGGCCCTGATTGGCTGGACAAATAAGTGGCCTGGCGGCCCCTGATTGGTTCCCCGGCTAAGTGAGTACAAGTACGAGGTGGTGAATGCGGTAGGCCTGTTATAAAGTGAATGGCCAGTGGTATATACAAGGGGGAATTCTGGCCGTCGGCCCTGTGTATAGTTCTCTTCTTTTCTCAACCTCAGTTTTTCTTTCTAATACATAGGTATAGTTGGACTCCGCTCCAACTGCTGCTATTGCAGCCATTACAAAATTATTATAATAAATATAAACGTGAGAAAATTAGTATGAGGGTAGAAAGAAAGATTCCTCTATTAATTCCTCTGCTAGGTGGGGAATTCTAGTAAGTCTAGAATTAACACCTGCAGGAGTGGCCGTGGGCGACCTGTTGCCAGCCGTAGCCTGTGCAACCTATCTAATCTAATCTAGCAATAAACAAGCCGTTGGCTCGATTAATACAGGCCCCTACGGGGACTCTATTAAAACGTATTATTATTTTTTTTAATATTAAATTAAAAGTTTTAGCTTTGAATTTTTTAGCTTAAAAAAAAACGGTTAAAAATATTTTATATATATATATATGTTTTATTAGTTGGTTAAATTAATTAAATAATTAATACAGTGTTTATGTTTTAATAATTAATATTTTAAAGCTATTTTATAATATTTAATTATTTTGGTTTTAAAAAGCGATTTTTTAAGCTTTTTTAAAACTAATTAATTTTATATTAAATAAAAAGTTTTATTTTATTTTATAGCATTATTTTATTTTTTATGTTTAATTTTACATTTTTTTTAGTTTATAGTTTATTTTTATATTTTTAATTTTTAATTGTTTTTAGTATAAAAGTTTTAAAAATTATATGTTTGTCTAGCTGAATATTATAAGCGTTATTTTTAATAATATTTTTTTAGCTGTTTTTATTTTTAACTTATATTTTATTAATTAGTTTTTTATACTTTATTAATTAAATTAAAAAATTTCTAAAAACATAAAAATAATAAATGTATTTTTAAGCTTATGGATAGTTATAAGTTTAATATTTTATATATTTAATATAATAAAAGATTTAAAAGGTTACATTTAATTTTATTAATGTGTTTAATAAAAGCTTTATTTATTTTAATTGTTCATTTTTATGTTTTTTTAATAAAAATTCTTTTATTAAACTTAATATTTTATAAAATAATTATTTTATGTAATTAAAAATTTATACATAATATAACTTATAAGCTTAATAGCATATAAAATATTTTAAATAAATATAAACTTTAATTTTATATTTTTATTAATTATATTTAGCCAGCTTATTAATTTTTATTATATAAGTTTTATATTTATATATATATATTTTATTTTAATTAAAAATAAAATGTTAATTAGTTTTTAATATGATTCAAAACATATTAATAAAATAAATGTTTAAACTAGTTTTTAAAATATAATAAAATATATAATAATTTTTGCGGTAGAAAAACTTTTATTATATTGCTAAACTGCTTCTTGAACAGCTTTTACTTAAAGCTTTTATAAAAGTTCTGTTTTTTTAAGCATTATAATAATTTAATTAATAATTTTTTAGCTAGCGCGTTTTAATATATTATTTAATTTAAAAACTTTAATAAATATTAATTTATTTTTAATTTTTAATATTTAATTTAATATTTCTATGTTATTAAGCTTTTACTAATAATTATTTTATTTTATTTATTATTTTAGATTTTATATAACAAATTTTTAAATTATTTTATTATTTCACATTTAAATTTTATAACAAATTAAAAGCCGCTTTTCTAACTTTAATTAAAAATGTATAATTATAAATTATATTATTACATTTGTTTTAATAATCAATATTTAATGCAAGGCATTATATTTTTAATAATTATTAAATAAATTTTAATAAATACGCTAGAACAGGCAAGCTATATGCTCCTTTAAACGTTTTTTATTAAATTTTTCTTAATATATGTTTTATCACGGCTTTTATATTTAAGTTATAAAATCTTTAAAATTTATATGTTTTTTATTTTATATATAAACCCTTATAAAACATTTTATTTAAAATAACCTGATTTAACATATAATAATTTTTAAATATTTATTATTAATTTTAAAAGCTGTTTATAAAACAATATAAATGTTTAAAAGTTTTAAATATAATTATAGCGTTTAATTTTGCAGCACTTGTTTAAAAAAATTAAAAAATTATAAAAACTAATTATTTATATATTATTTAAATAAATAAAAATAACCTTGCATTTAAAAAAACTAAGTAATTTTGTTTTAATAAATTATTTATGATTATATTATTTTTATATATTTTATATATTAATATATAATTAGTTTTATAATATTAAACTTTTTTTTTAAACAAGCTTTTAATATAATATTTATATCAAATCTTTTTATTAAAAATATATTTTTTCAAAGTATATTTATAACCTGTTTTTTTTTAAATATATCAAATATTTTCTATATAATCTTTATATTTTTTTAAAAATTAAATATTTTATAATTCTTGTTTAAACTGTTTTTTATTGTAAATAATTATATACATGTTAAGTTTTAAAAAAATTTATTATTTATTAAATATAAAACGGTATAATTATTAATTAATATATTATTAAAAATATATAACTTTTAAATTTTAAAATAATAAATAGTTTAGCAGTATAAATAACATGTTTAAAAAAATAAAGTTAATTATTATAAAACTTTTTGAAAATAAAGCTATTTATTAAATTAATTTTTGCTATTACTAGTTTTATTATTAAGCCTTTTTAAAATATAAATTATTTAAATATTTTTTACCTTTAGTTATTAATAGCTCATTAAAACAATTTTTAATATATAGCGTTTTAATATGTTTTAATTTAATGCATTGTTTTTTTTTTAAATAAATTGTTTATTTTTGATAAGTTTTATTTATAATAACTAGCTAAAAATCAAATATTTTTTAAGCTTTATTTATAAATATTATTAGTGTTAAACTTAGATAAATATTATCATTTATTAATTGATTTATTAATATAATTATTTTAATCTTTATATGTTAATTTATTTAATTTTTATTAAGCAAATTTCCTTACATTTAAATGTTTAATATAAGAAAAATTGTTGTCAGTTTTTAAGTTTTATATTATATTAAATATTATTACTTTTAAAAAGCTTTTTATATTTATAAAATAACATCATTTTTTTATAATTTTTATCTTATTATATTAATAAGTTGAATCCTAGTTTAATTTAAAGCTAGTTCTTTATAACAAACTTCTAAAAAACTTTAATTATATTTATTTTTTAATCTTTAAAAAATTATAAATAAGTGTTTATAAATAAGCTGTCTATTATTTTTATATTACTTGCTAGTTTTAATATTTTTTGTTTAGCATGTTAAAACATTTAAACATATTTCTTTAAATTGTTATTTAAGCTTATAAAATTAAAAAGCTAAATAGTTATTTAAAATAATAATAATAGTTTAAATTATTTTTTTTTTTAGTTATTATAGCCGCAAATTTTATATATTTAATTTTAATTCTTTTTTATTTATTTATATAATATTAAATATTTAATAAATTTAAATAAGGCGGCGTTATATATTATTATAATTTTTATAATTTTTAAAAGTATTTAAAATGGATTTGTTTTATTAAAAGCTTTAAAGTTTTATTTTTATATATTTTTTAAATTTAATAATAATTTTATTTTTATTAAAAACATTAGATTAAGATTAAACCTATCAATTATTTTTAATATAATTAAACTTATAATATTTTAAAAATTTTGTTTTTAATATAAAATTTAAATTTTTAAACTAGTATAATAAATTTACTAAGCTGTTTAAAATAATAAGATTAAAATAATTAATAGTTATAATAAAAATAAATTATTAAGTTTTAACAATTAACTTAACTAATTGTTTTAAATATAAAATAAATAAAAATAAAAAACCAAATTTTTAAATTAATAAGCTTTAAAATAAAAATCGCGTTTATAATAAAAAATATTAGCTTAACTAATAAACTCAGCTTATAACTGTCGCAGAAAAACAAATAAATTATATAAAAACAAAAGAATTAAAATTAAATAATTAATACAAGCATGTTAATTTAACCCTGTAATAATAATTTATTAAGTAAGTTTTATTATATAAAAATAATTAAACTAGCCAGCTTATCTATATAGCTTAACAAAAATAATATTTTTTCTCCTTTATAATTAGTTTGTTTAAATAAGTTAAGCTTATATAAGCCTAACCGCTTATTTTAATAACTATTAATTTAGCTACAGGGCTTACAGCAGCACTTGAGCTGCAATCACCAGCCTTCTGCTAAAGCTATTCACTTTATCGTGACATAAATAAAAACTATTTTTAAATAACCTTAAAAATTTAAGGCAGATATAATTAAATTAAATAAAAAAATTAAACCAAAAATATAAAAAACTTTAAAGCTAGACCATGAAACTATTTTATTAATTTACAAAAAAATTATATGAAGGTTAAAAAAAAATTAAACAAGCTGTATGAAACTGTTTTATATAAGTTTTTATGCTTAAACTAAAAAAACGTTTTAATCGTGCGGCTATAAATTATGTTATAGCTAAACTTAAAACAATAACTAAAAAGTAAAACAGTTTATAAAATTTTTTATATAATTTAAATTAATAAATAGTCGATTTATTGATTTAAAGATAAAATAAATTTTTTTTAAAGTTTTCAAAAAAAAGTTTTTATATATTTATTAAAATCTTCATATATAAATTTGATAATAAACCTATAACAAATAAAATTAATTTTAAAGTTTAATATTATAATGTAATAAATTGCCTGAAAGTTAATATAAACTTGTTAATAAATAACTTTATAAAAATAAGCAATATTAAATCTTATTTTATTCAAAAGGTTTAAATAACAGGATTTTTTATTTATTAAACAAGCATTTCAAGACAATTATAATATTGAAAATTTAACATAATATTTATGTAATATTTATTAAAACATAAACGTACTAAAAAAAATAAAAGGTAAATATAAAGCATTAAATTTCAATCTGTATTTTTTATAAAGCTTATTAAAAAAACATGTTTTAATAAAACTACGTAAAAAAAAAAGGTTAATAATATATTGGTGTTATAATTTATAAATAAAATAATTTTTAGATGTTTTAAAAGAATTAATAGACATTAATATACATATTAAATACCGCATATAAATAACTTATGATTTAATGATTAATAATTTAAAACGTATTGATGTTTATAAAACAAAGAAAACTTGTAAAAACACAACTTATATTTAATATCATTATATTTCTATAACCCTTGTTGGAAAATAAATGTTTGTTTTATTTATATTATTATTAACAGCTTAAAATTAACAGTTTGAATTATTAATAAAAAAAATAAAACAGCAGATTATAAAAAATAAATGTTTTTATTATAACTAGAAAAAATATATTATTAAAAATTACTTGTTTAAAACTTTTTAAGTAAATATAATATAACGCCGATATTAATGCTATTATAAATAAACATAAACTAATTTTTATTATAATATTAAAAAAAATACTTTTAATATTAAAGCCGCAAAAAAATAATTTCAAAGCCAAAAAACTCTTTTTTATAGCTAGTATTATTGTTTATAAATAAAAGAAATATAAAAAATAATTATTTAAATAATAAACTTTTAGTATATGAATATATTTTTTATTAGAAAACTAACAACGCTATTTAATTTATTAATTATAAATAAGTTCAAACAAGACATAACTATTAAATAAAATAAAAAATGAAATTTAAAAATTAATATAACGGTATAATTAGTTTTAAAAAGATATAATACCACTTTTAAAAACGTTTTTAATAATATATGAAATATAAACTATAAAATTATAATCAAAAGAAGGAGGTTTAAAGAACAGAATATATTATTAAATAAAAAACAATATATTTTAGTTTTTTTTGTTAATTTATAAAAAAATTATGAACATAGTTATATATTAGTAATAAATAAAACAAAAACTTAGGTATAGTTTTTAAAGTATTAAAAAAAGATTAACTAAATAAACTATGACATCAATCTTGAAAAAAGAATATGGACACAAAATGAAATAGCAAATATTGGGAAAAAAAATGCTGTTAAAAAAAAAAAAAAACAACTGAACCCAAGATTATTTGAAAAAATACAAAAGAATTTAAAAAAAGTATTTCTGCTATATTAAAAATAAGCCCAAGATTAAAAAAGTTAATAAAAGATATTATTTTTATAAAATTTAATATTAAGAAATTTTATTATATGAAAAAAATGATATAACCTGATATTGAAAAAAACTAAATATTTAAATTATTATGTTTAATATTACTATATTTATAATTTAAAAACAGAACAACTAAAGCCCTAATGAAATTTACGTTAATAATATATATTAAATCAAGAAAGTAATAAATAAAAAATAAAAAATTAAATAATTCACTTGTTGTTAATTTTATATAACTTATAAAATAGATTTTATAAAAAATAAATTAGCTAAAAGTATAAAATATAATTCTTTATATAAAATATTTTGTTAATAATTCATAAAAAGTTTTATTAAACTTAGCAATATTTTATAGATATTATATATATTGTTTATATAAAAACAAATAAAAAATTCTCTTTTTATATTAATTATTAAAAATTCAACAAAATTATAAAAAAAAACCGGTATTTTTACTTTTTAATCAAAAAAACTTTGTTTTATGTTTTAATTATTAAAGCTTTTATAAAAATTCATATCAAACAGGCTTTTCATTATATTTATATATATAAAACCACTAAAAATCTAACTATTTGTTATGTAAAATATAAAAATATTATAATAAAATTTTACTGTTTAAATTAATAAATGTTTATTGATATTTTAAAAGATATAAATAAGATAGCATTTAATGTTGTAAACAACTTTTATAATATATATATAAATGACATATTTATTTATTTAAATAATTTAAAAATATATAAAATATATATAAAAAGGTTTTTAAAAGCATTATAAGATTATTTTATGACCTAATTTAAATAAATTAAAGTTTTATAAATAATAAATTAAAATTTTAAGTTATATTGTTAATATTAAAAATATATAAGTTAATTTAATAAAAACTAAAGCTGTAGTAAATAAAAACCTTTTATTACAATAAAAATATATAATTTCTTTAAAGCTTTTATTATGTTTATTAAAAAGTTATTAATTAATATAGTTATGTTATAATTTTTATAACTTGTTTAATATAAAAAACAAAGTTTTAATTAAATAAACAATTATAATAAAGTTTTTATGAATTTAAAAACTTTTAACAACAGCTTTTTTTGTTAAAATATTATTAATATAAGTGGTTTATAAAAACTAAAACTAATTTATGTAATCAAGTTATCGCAGAAATATTATTATAGCACTATAAAAATAAATAATATTTTATGGCTAATTTTTAAAAGCATTATATAATATTAAACTAAATTATATAATTTTTAATAAAAGAATATATATTATAACTATAATATAAAGAAAATAAAAACGACAATTAATAAATAGTTCATGAAAACTTTTTTATAATTATAAATTATCAAATATGAGAATATTTCAACATAAAATAAGATTTAAATTTAAAATAAATTAAATAAAATAAGATATTTCTTAAAATATAACTTCTTAATTCTTTTTATTTGAAAAAAACGTAATAGCTAACGTTTTAGTATATAAATACAAGGATTTAATAATATAAAAATTTAAAGAAAAACATAAAAATGTTTAGCAATTTTTTAATTTTTTACTAATAAAATAAAACTAATCTTTTTATAAATAAGAAAATATGAAGTTGTTATATTAGCTTTAAAAAAGAAAATTAAAAAATTAACTAGTTTTTAGCTTGTTAATAAAATATTAAGAAAAACTAAAAACATTAAAATAAAAATATGTTATTAAAAAGCTAAAAAACAAAAATAATAACTTTTAATAACTTATAAATAAATTCATAATATTATATTAAAAACAAGGAGCTTTAAATTATTTTTATTTAAAAAGTAGGTTTTTGAAAAAATTATAATTATAGGCTTATTATTTATTTAAACAAATATAAAACTAAAAACTAATATTAAAAAATATTAATAGTTTAAACCAGCTAATAATTATTATACATATAATAAACAATATAAAATATTAAAAAGCAAAAATATTTTATAATAAAACTTTAAAGTTTTAAAATTATTATTAATTTTTAACTAAAAATAATAAGATTTGATAATAAATTTTAAATAAATATTTAAAATAAACATAAATATTATACCCTATTAATTATAATAAACCGTTTAAAAAATATAAACGATTTTTTATATAATATAAACTATAATAATTAATACAGCAAAAATATATTATAAAAGCTTCTTTAAAATATTTAATATGTTTATAATTATAATATTAAATAAAAACTATAATTGATATGGGTTTTATTAATGAATTATACATATTAATAAATATAAAATATATATTAGTTGTTATAAAATATTGTAAAACTATTAAATAAGTAAAAGTAATATACAAATATTTTAATTAATAAATAAAACTTTATATTAGCTATTATTAAAATAATAAATCTAAATAAATACTAGCAATAAATTATGTTTAAATGTTACTATTTTATATGTTTATGAAGTTATTGCTGTATAAAATAAACATAAAACTTCTAATATTTTTTAATTTTAACAAAAAAAATAAAATACCTATAAAAAAACTAAGAGAAATATTGCCTAAAAAAAACATTTAAAATTAAAAACTAAATTAACGTATGAAAAATAGTTTGTATTATACCCTTGGTTAAAAATTTCTTAAAACAAATTGAAATATAAATAATAAAATGGACTAATTAAAAAAAGTAAAACTTTAATTTTAATATAAAAAACTAAATATAATATATATAAAATATCTATATATTTATTGCTAACTAATACATATAAACCAGCTACAGCATATAAAGTAGACCTATTTTATATATACCTGCACTAAGCCAGAATTTTAATAGGCTAATTCCTTCTATTTACTCTTTTTTTTTTTATCTATAGATTTTTGTACAATATATTATTTATTACTGGAGCCTTGACTTTTTATTTATAACTGGTGTAACAGGTAAGCTTTTTTTAGTAAAGCTTTTTTTTTAAAAGCTTTTCAAGATTACTATATATTAGTGATTTTAAAAAAAATAATTCAATTGAAACTTTAGTTTTTTTTAACTATTTAATGCCTACTATATAGTAGCTAGGAACGTTAGTGGATTTCTTTTGGATTTTTTTTATATAAAACAGTTAGCTTTTTAGCTGACTTGTTGTTTTTTTTAAATAATATTCTGGTTATTTGTTAAAAAATATGTTTTTTTTATTAAGCCTGATCTTCAGCTGCTTTTTTTTTTGTGAATTTTTGTTTTTATATTTTAACAAGGTTAATTTTTTTTTTTTTTTTTTAAAGTTATTGTATGATTATTAAACTTTTATGCTTTATTATACAGAAAATTTTATAGTTATTAATATTAAGATATTATTTATAAGACTTTTAGTAAATTTTATAATTTAAATATTAATATATATTTTAAAAACGTTTTTATTTACCACATGTATTTTTATTTTATATAATAAGGGTTTATTTTTTAATGTTTTTATTTTTTATTAATACTTTTATTATAAAAGTTTTTAGTTTTATAAATTTATTGAAATTATTAAAATATTATTTTTGTTATTAAAGAGCTGTTTCTTTTCAAAATAATTATCTAATATTTTAAATTTAAAAAATAAACCCGCAGCTTTTTATTAAATTTTTAAACTTTGATTTTAAACTTAATGAATTTTTAAAACTTTTATTGTTTTGTTTAAAAAAAAAAAATATAACAAGGTTTAAAAACACTTAATTTAAGCGATACTTTAAAAATTAAATAGTTAATATGTTTATTATTTAATAAATAATAAAAAAGCAAATAGGCTTATTTTATTAAAAATAATTATATATAAACTTTTAATTTTAATATTTTTAAACCTCTTTTTTAACCTGGAAAGTTAAAACTATTTTTATACTAAAAGTATTAAAAAATATAGCATTATAAACCTTAAAAAAACAGATTTCTTTTTGGTTATATTTTTATTATTTTTATTTTTGCAGCTTTTAAAGCTGTTTTTTAAACATTATTGAATAAATGTTTCTAGCGTTATATAATAAAAATAACTTGAATAATATAAGTTTTAATATAAAACAGTAACGTTGAAAATATCATAAATAATAAATTTAAAACCGTTAATATTATTTTGAAACACTTAGTTTTTATATCTCATAATAATGTAATATAAAAAATTTATTTATTCAAATATTTTTAATTTAATTTATTAAATATTTTTAGTACAGGCATCTATATTAAACTTAAAAAAAATACTGCTTAAAAAAATGTTTATTTTTTTACAGCTTTAATAAAATAAAAAGCTTTAAATTTTGTTAAAATAAAAATACTGTAAAATAATTTTTTTTTAGCTCTTTTAAAGCCATCTTTAGCTTTAATATATATATATATTAAATAATTTTATTAACATAAAAAAAAGCTTCAGTTTTAAATATATATTAAGCAGGTTTAAAATAAAATATTATAAAAAGATTATCAGCGTTATAAAATAAACATTTGTTAATCTTTGGAAAAAAGAGTTAATATAATCAAAAATATAAATTTAAATGCAAGCTATATTTATAAATAAAAGTTGTTACAACTTAAGTTTTATTTTAAAGATATAATTTTATAATTATATATAAAACTAGTTTTATTTCAATTTATAACAGCTATATAACAAACTAATAATAGTTATTTATTTTAAACATAAATAAAAATATAAAACTATATTATCAGATTAAAATAAAAAAAAATTTTTTTATAACTTTTTATTTTTTTTTTTATAAAGACTATTATTTTTTATATAAAAATTAAGCAACAATATTTTTTTAATTAAAGAAAAATTAATAAAAAGTAATTTTATAACACAGCATTATTATGAAAATTATAAAAAACTCAAAAGGTTAAAACATATGAAAAACTATAATAATATATAAAACTATAATAAATTTAAAATATATAATAAATCTTTTATATAATAAATTAAAAACAACAAGTATATATTAAATATATTATATTGCGTTCTTTATTAAAAAATAAAAGATCTTTGAACCAACAAAAGCGCTAACCTTATTATTAAATATAAAAATCATTTAAATTAACATTTTATAAATAAATTTAATTGTAATAATTTTTAAAAACCCTTGAAATTAATATTAAGAATAAAATAATAGTATTTATTAATAATAATTAATTAAAAGCTGTAAAATAAAACTTACTAGACTATAAATATATTATAAAATAAATAATTAAAAAAAAGAAGTTTTTATTAAATATTTTAATTAAAAAACTAAAAAATAATCCGCCTGCTCTGATTTTGTTTTATATAAACACATTAGATATTTAATAAAAAAACCTAGATATTATGTAATATTATTATAACAAGATATAATTTTTAAACAAAGCTATTGTTTTTGTTTATGTAATTAAAAAATAATATATTATATAAAAGGTATTATTATTGTTATTAAAAACAATTAGTTGAAATTAAATTAAACAAAAGCGTTTTTAACTGATAAAATATTTAATATAATATATATAAAATTGAATAAAATTTTAAATAATAAAAACAGCATTTAATAAAAATATATATTTTTAATTATAAGTTATACTTAATAATCTTAATAACATTACTCTAGTATATTTTAATATTAGCTGTTTTATAATAATAATAACATAAAATCAATAAAACTAATTTATATTATATATAAAAAAATACTGTTTTAATTGTTAATAATAACAAATAAAATTAAAAGTTTAATTTTTTATAAAAAAACCTTATTTTAGCTAAATATTATTAGACAAATAAGCTATATATTTAAATTAAAAGTTTTTTAAACTAAAGCTTATATTATAAATAAATTAAAGCTAAATTTACTGTTAAATACAGGTGTTACAAATATAAATAAAACTATTATTAATTTTTTATAAACCTTGGTTATATTTAACCGTTATAATAATATTATTATACTCATAAAAATTAATGCTAAAAAACAGCTACAAGAACAATATATTATAATAACAGCTATTAAAATATTATTATATTGCAGAAGGTACCACTAAATATAACATTAAATTATTAAAATAATAATTAAATATATATTCTATAAAAAAATAAACTTAGTAGCTGTTATATAAATATTAAAAAATTTATAAGTAATTTTTAAATATTAGAAAAATTCAATACATTTTAAAACGTTTTTATTTTATTTAGGATACTTAAACAGTTTAATAATAATATTTCAAATATAATAAAATAAAATAACTTTAAAATATTCAAAACGCTTTTTTAAAGCATAAAAACTTAAATTAATAGTTTATATAAAATTGAAAAAAATATATAAATATATGTTTTAAATAATATATTTATAATAAAACTAAAAACATTTTTAAAAAAAATAAAACCTCGCAGATACAAAATATTATTAAAATAAGCAGAAATAATATAACATAAATAAATTTGATCAATAAAGAGCAAAAATTAAATTTGTAATATAATAAAACTATATATATTAAGAATTAAAAATTAAAAAATCCTAAATAAATAGTTTAAATTTATATCTTAAAACAGTAAATTTAATTTTATAAAGCAACCGCTATTATTTAAAGACCTGATATTTATTATATAACGCTATATAAATAACAAAAAAAAAACTGAGTAATAATAGACCTCTGATTATAAAACAAAATTATCATATTGAACGTTTATTTATTATTAATATAAAAAGCTATTATAGCTAAATTTAAAAAATATTAACATATTATAATAATTAACGGTTTTATATTTTTTATGAACTTTTGATATAATTATGCTGTTAAAATAAAATAATAATTATTTTTTCAAAATTTTTAATATATTTAAAATACTATTAATAAAATTCAAAAATAATTTAAGCGACATTTAATACTTTATAAACAATATTTTTATATTATATAGCTGATTTATAACTAAATATATTAACAATATTATTTTATTTTTGAAAACTGCTAAGAAATATTATAAATATATTAAAAAGTGTTTTAAATATTTCATAATATTAACTTTAGTTTGAAACTAATAAAAGTTTTAATAGTATATTTTATAAAAAATAATTAAATTATTTAATAAACAACTTTAGCTTTATAATTATAAATAATTAAGTTAAAGCTATTTAACAACTTAAACTTTTAATACTTTTATTAACTTCAAAATAAATATTAAAATAATAAAACTTTTATTAAAATTTATTTTATAGTATTAATAAAAGCTTTTATTATTGTAAAAAAAAAAAAAAAACTCTTAATAGAAATTAAAACACCAAAAACTATTTTTAAAATAATTTTAATATAACCGCGTTAAACAGCAAAAATTATGTTTAAATTAATTAACTTAGAAATTAAAAACGTTAAAATCATTGAAGACTAGCTTATAAATATAAGCTCTCTTAAGCCTTATAACTATAAAAAACAGTCTTTTATTAAGCCTAATATTTCCTCCAAGCAAAAATATAAAATAAGAGCTTTTTATCTAAGCCTTATATAAAATAACAAAAGAATCTCTGTTAATAACATTAAACCGATTTTATTTCCAAGCAAAACTCTTACGAGTTAAAAAGGCAAGACCTACAGCGGAAATAACAGGCGATTAACAACAGGTGGAAACTATTCCAACTATCAACATACAAATACCGCTATGCACAGTCCACAAGTTGCCATAAGCACATCTAACCTGTTTATTCAGGTTGTTTATTTAGCTCACGTTGCTTAACGCGCATAATAACAATTGTTTTTTTACCCCGCTTTTTTTTTTACACATAATATATTACACATAAAACTTTTTTATGTAAAGTATTTTTTTTATATATATATTAAATTTTTTTGTTTTTATTAATATATATTTTTTATTTATTATGTCATATTTTAGTTTATTATTATTTAATAAATATATTATAGTTTATATTATAATTTATTACTTTTTTATAAATATCTTATTTATATATGTTTTTTATTTAAAATAATATTTATAAAATTAATCTGCCAGCTTACTGCTAACCAGAATTACATCGTTGCTTTTAATAACATCTTAAATTACAACGAAATTAAAAAGCTTATTTAAAAAAATTATAAAACTTATATTTTATTATAGTAATTAAATTAAAATAATAATTATAACAGCCGATTTCTTTTATAATACTGCTTATAAATATAATTAGCAAGAATATTATCAATTAGTTATTAATAAAATAATAGTCCCTGCTGTTGGTTTATTTAGAGTTTATTTAAAATGAAAAAAATATAATTATAAAAAAAAAACGGCTAATTTAAACAAATAAGACTTTATTAGTTACAGGTTTACTAACTTTTTAAAAATATTAAAAGCGTGTTTTTAAATAATATTAAATATAAAATAATCTTGATAACAGCGGCGTTATTATTAATTTAGTTATAATCGCGCTATATTAACAACTTTTTATATTTAAACTATCTTTTTAAATTAAAAAACAGCTTAAAAAAATAATAAAATAAAAATTAAAAAATAACTAGATTGTTATTAAAACTTATGTCGATATTTTAAGTATAAAAAATATAAAAGCTTTTAGAATTTTTATCAGTGCTAAATATAGTTTTACCATCTTTTTTAATTAAATTAAACTTTTATTAGCTTAAATAAAACTTAAATAGTTCATAATATTAAAAGCTTTTTAATTAAGACTTTTTTTTTAAACAAACTATTTTTTTAAATAACACAAGCTTAATAAAAATACTGTGGCTGTTTTTATGATTTTCATTAAAACAGTTTATAAAAATAAAAAACACTTTCCTAACCATAAAAAACGAATTTTATTAAAAAAAACATGGTGATTATAACATTAAAAATATTTTACAGGTTATTAATGAAGCTATTATTTTAGCAGCAATTTTTATAAATAATGCTGTTAAAATTAAAAACATTTTAAAAAGCAATAAAACTATGGTTATAAACATTTAAACAAAAAAAACTAATAAAAGTATTAAATATTAAATTATATTTATAAGCTAATAAAAAGATTAGCATAATTTAAATGCTGCGGTAATAATACTTTTTATATTAACAAAAATAAGCAATTTTATAAATAATTAAAACAATAATATAAATAATAAAATTAAGACTTTTTATTAAGCATTTATTATTTTTTATTAAAATTAAAATATGTTTAAGCAGACAACTATTATTTAAGAGTTTTAATTTATAAGTAGCGTTACATAACTTTGTTTTAAACAGCTTTAAATTAATAGCTCTCTTTAAACAATCTTTAAATATTTTTAAAATTTAAACATTTAAATATTATTAATATAAAATTAAACTAAACAAGTTTAGCAGCTAAAATTATATAACATACTAACTAACATTATAAACTTTACGATATAATTATAATAAACGGTTTTTCATAATAAAAGAATTTATAAATATATTTTTAAAAATATTATATATAAAAGCTGATCTAAAATTATACTTTAAAAATTAAAAAGTATTAATAATTAATTAATAATACCTGTTAATATAATAGCAAATATTTAATATAACATAATAAAGCCATCATATAAGCATTTTTAAAACTTAAAAAATAACGCAATAGCGTTAACTTTTTTTTTTGATCGTAAAAAAGCGTGTTAAATTAAAAACAGTTCAATAATATATTATAAAAGTTTTATAAACTTAATCGTTTTATTTAATTAAACTATTTTAGCAAACAAAATTCATAAAATAAAAAGTCTGCTATATAATAAACTTAAAAGATTTTTAAACGTAATAATTAAAGCTATTTAATTATTAACCGATGAAATTTTTGTTTTGTATGTTTAGATAATAAAATTAAAAAGAATACAAAATTATAAAGATATTATATTAAATATTTTTTAATATTAAAAATTATCCAGTATAAAATTAATAAAGCTATTTAAATAAAACGATAAAGTTTTGTTTATAACTTTTGTCCTGTTACTAACTATTTAATTAAATATAGCAATAGCAATAATAATAACAGCAGTATAAACAGTATTAATTATAGTATTAATAGCATTAATTATAACAGCATTAATTATAACAGCATTAATTATAACAGCATTAATTATAACAGCACTAATTATAACAATACTAATTATAACGCCTGTTTAAACAACAGCAGCAAAAAAAACCTTTTTAATTAAAAAAGTATTTGCTAGTATAAAAAGAATTTAAAAGCAAATAAATATTAAAGCAAGCCTAGATTTTAAAAAATACTATTAAAAATAGTTCATAAACGCTGTTAAATATAATAAATATTTTTAAACATAGCTTAGCTTTTTGAAACGTTAAAACGTAAAATTTAAATAATATTTAATATTTTTTCTTTTCTATTTTTAAATTTTTTTTTGTTGCTAATAATTTTTTTTGTTGTTTTTTTTTGAAAAATAATAACGTTAGTTTAATTTTAATATTTTTGTATTATTATTTTATTATATGTTGCAATAATTATGAATTATAATTTATTATTAACTTATTATTTTTATTATTTAATTTTTTTTATAATATTAGTTTTATATTTTAAGTATTTATTTTAATTGTTTTTATATAAATTAGTTTAGTTTTATTTTTAATAATTATATATTTTAATTATTTTTTTTGTTTTAATATTTTTTTCAAAATAAAATCACTATAATAATTAATTTATTAAACATTTATTAAATAACAAGGCTTTTATTAATCATTTTATTTTTTATTTTATTTTATCTGTTTTTATGATTATATTATTAATTTTTATAAAACTTAAAAGCTTCAGTTTTGCCTGGTAGCTTTATAAAACTTAAAAACTTAATTTAATTTTAAATTTGAAGATTTTAATAAAATTTAAAAGTTTAGTTTTTTGTTAGAGTAGGCAAGGGGTGCCAGGCTTGGCACTGCCAGTTGCCCCAAGTTACGGATGACTGGCCCTTCAACCGCGGCATGCGCGGCACGCGCGGGTCATCCGTACACCTGTGGTCAACTGGCACGCATAGACCAGCTGTAGCGCACACAGACTGGACCCACCCCACACACACTTAGCCAGAATTCTAGTGGGCTAATTCCTCCCACTTACTCTTTCCTTTTTCATCTGTAGATTTTCGTACAATACATCACTTATTGTTGGAGCATCGACTTCTTATTTGTGACTGGTGCAACACCCCACTGTAAGATTAAATAAAGTTGCCCAGGCCACCTGGGCTAGACCTACTTGGGCTAGGCCCACCTACTTGTACTTATAGGTGGAATTCTAAGACTATTTTTAGAATTCCATTATTTTTATGATTAATATATATATAACACCATAATATAAACCAGTATACTATAAATACAGCTATTTACACCTTTATACTTTTAACCAGACTTATTAAATTAATACTTTTATAATAATCGGACTAAAAGTATTTTTTTAAGCAGCTCTTGCAAACTATTTACTTAAGTTTTGCAGTTAAAAACAGCTTTTTTGCTTTACAGCAGTTTATACTGCACAGCGAAATATATAAAAACTAATAAAATTAGCTGCAAATTATGCTATCCTACTAATTAACTAGTTAAGTCTTTAACTAACTAATTAATTAATCAGAGCTTTAAATTTATTAATTCTAGCCAGTTTTACCGATTTTATCGTTTTTAACGTTTTTAGCCAGATCTATTAATTCTAGCTAATTTAACCAAGCTACCGATTCTACCAACCCTAGCCCTAGCCGACCTAGCCTATCTTAACCTAGCCTACCTAGCCGACCAAGCTAACCTAGCCTAACATAGCCTAGCCTAGCTTAACCAAGGCTAGCCAGCCAGCAAAACCAAGTTATAACTTCTACTAGTTATTAAAGAAAAGCTTTTTTTAATAAATAATATATAAAAAAATATAAATATATAATAAAAACGCATTAATAGTTTAAATAAAAAATATAATAAATTAGCTATAAATATTATTAAATTAAAAATATTTTATATTTAGTAATAAGCTATAACTAAATCTTTTAATTTAAAAATAAATATTTTAAATATAAAACTAAGCTTTTTAAAATTAAAAATAAAGTTTTTAAAATTAACTATAAACTTTATAAATAACTATTTAAACTTATTAATTAATTATATATAAAATAGCAGGAGTTTTAAAAACTAAATAAATTATTAAGCTAAAACAGCTTAAGCTAATAAATTTAAAGCTAATAATTTTGCTAAAGCTAACAACTTTATTAAAACTAATAATAATATCAGCTTGAAAATTTTATCTGTAAAGCCTCCGGCTATTAAAAATATTAATGTTAGCTTTTTTTCTGTAAATACTGCAGCTTTAATTAATCCCGCTATATATTATAAACTAATTATATATTTAATTATTAATACAGCTATATATTTTATTTATAATCCAGCTAATCAGAGCTATTTATATAATTTAATACAGCAAATTAACTTTAGTTAAACTAATTTAGCTAATTAAATGTTTAGCTATTTTAATAATCTAGCTTATTAAAACAGTTGTTTTAATCTAGCTTATTAAATTAACTAATTTAATAGAATTAATTAAACAAGTTAAGCCGATCTTATTAATTAAAGCTTTAAATATGCAGCTTGTTTAAAAGCTTTAAATATAAGCTATTTTAACTTTAGTTATTTTAACTTAATAAATATTAACATAATAACTGCTAAAAATAACGTTATTTATATAAATATTTAGTTGTTTATAAATAAACTGCAGGCTTTAATTAAAAAATAATACTTTTTTTAGTTAAATTCTAGCTAGATTAATTGCTTATAATATAGCTAAGCTTTAAAATAATAAAACAGTAAATTGCTAGCTAACCAATAGTGTATTTTATATAAAGCCAGCTTAAATAAAATTATTGCAGCTTTAAAAAACAGTTTTAAAATATAGTCTAGACGTGCTACATGTTTATTTATAACTAGCAACCTGTTTTTATATAATATAGCTAAAAACAAGCATGTAATATTTTAATTTATATAACGCAAGTTATAATACGCAAAAGCTAACAAGACCTTAAAAAAAAAAACAATTCTAATAAGAAGTTTAGTATAAAGGTAGAATAAAAGATGCTTCTATTAATTCCTCTGCTAGGTGGGGAATTCTAGTAAGTCTAGAATTAACCCCTGCAGGGGTGGCCGTGGGCCACCTGTTGCTAGCCGTAGCCTGTACAACCTATCTAATCTTATCTAATAATACACGAGCTGTTGGCTCGATTGATACAGGCCCCTTTGGGGACTCTATCATCTAATTAGCTAAAAATTATAACAATTATGTAGAACTAATAAAAAAAGCTTATTTTTAATTATATAAAAGAGCTAAAAGCTAAAAAAAACCTTAAAAAGCTATATAAAAAAAAATTAAACAGGCTTATAGTAGCTTTAAACAAAAAGCTGAACGTTTTTATAACTTTAGCTTTAGCCCTGGCTTAATTAAACAAAAGTACTAACAACAACTATATAAACAAAATAACTTCTAAAGTATTAAAAGCTTTAATTATACTAGTAAAGCTAACAGTTTTATTAGTTCTAATACGCATAGCTAAAACTATAGAAAAACAAAAGGCGGTTATAACTGCAGCTATTGCCAGACCAGCAAAATTCCCGCATAAAAAAGTAGTTAATTAGCATGCTAGCTAAATAATAGCTTGTTTATTTTTATTACGTTTTTATATAAATTAGCACTTAAAAAGACTTAAAGCTAAGTTAAAGCTTTAGGACTAAATAAAAAGTTTAAAACCTTATAGATTAGACCAATGGAATTTCAAAGAATTAATTGGCCAGCTGCTGCTAAATAGTTGCTAAAAACAGCAACTGTTTTTTAAGTGCCCGGCATTTTATTAAAATAAACAAAAGGTGCCAGGCTTAGCACCGCCAGTTGCCCCACTATAAAATTAAATAAAATGGCCCAGGCCACCTAGGCTAGACCCACTTAGGCTAGGCCCACCTACCTGTACTAGTAGGTGGAATTCTAGGACTACACCTAGAATTCTACTATCTTCATCACTAACACATATACAACACTACAATACAGACCAGTATACTGCAAATACAGCTATTTACAGCTTCATACCCCTGACCAGGCTTATTATTTTTGTTTTAGCTTTATAAAGCTTAAAAGTTTAATTTTTTGCAACCTTGGCGGCTTTTTTTTTAGTTTAACATTTTTTTTATACTTAATTATTTTCAAACTTGCATTAAATTATTTTTAGCCGCCGATCTTTTTTTTTTTTCGCAGCAACTTGTTATTAATTATTCATAACGTTTTATTTTTAACGCCGAACTTTTTTTGTTTTTGTTTTTTATTTTAATTTTATAAGAACATTTTTTACAACGTAGATAATATTTTTTTTATTTCTTGGTTTGTTTTTTGAATAACATAAACAATGTTTGTTTTTTTCGGTTTATATTTTTAGCTGTTTTTGCTTTTTTAATAACAATAATTAGGTGTTTTTTTTTTTTTTTTTGTGTTTTATTATTTTGCCGGCTTTTTATAATTAACAAAATTGTTAATATTTTTATATGAAACACAAATATAAAGCTATTTTTAAAAAGAATTATTTCTTGTCAAAAACTTTCTTTTGGAAAGCTTTCTATTAAAAAGCTTTCCTTAGTAAAGCTTTTTTTTTAAAAGGTTTTAAAAATTGCTATATATTAGTTATTTTAACATAAATACTTAAATTAAATCCTTATTTTCTTCCAACTCTTTAATCCCTACTAAATTTATATAATTAAAAAATAATATATTATATAAAAGCTGGTGTTATAATTATTTAAAAATAATTGGCGTCAACCAAATATAATAAAAGCTTTTTTAGATAATACTATATTTAATATAAAATATATAATATTAAACAGCATTTTATATAATATAAAACATTTAATAGAGGTGTGGATCGATCTTTGGAAAAAATTATTAATTATTAAAAGCGTGGTGATATTCTGGAAATGTTTAATATAAATAATCGAATTTATTAAAAAGTTTTTATTTAATATAATAAACAAGAAGTATTTCTATATTTTTATGATATAATAAAAACAATTTTAAAAGTTGTTTTTGTTTTATATATATAATATTTATAAATGCAGTTTTAAAACTATATTTTATATATATATATTTTTGTTCAAAAATCTTTGAAATAAAAATACTTAGTTTAATTATTAAGCTGTTTTATATTATTATTATATATTTTTAAATTAATTAATTTATTTATTACTTTATTGTTTCATTTTTAATTATTTTTTCAAATTTTTTATTTATACTAGTTTTTTATAAAACATTTTTTAATAAATTAGTTAACTTATGTTTTAATAACGTATATATTTAATTAATATAATTATTATGTTTATATCTAATTGTTAGAGTAGGCAAAGGGTGCCAGGCTTGGCACCACCAGTTGCCCCACTGTGAGATTAGATAAGGTGGCCCAGGCCACCTGGGCTAGCCCACTTAGGCTAGGCCCACCCACCTACTTATATTAATAGATAGAATTCTAGGACTGCACCTAGAATTCTACCATTTTTATTACTAACACAACTACATATAACACTATAAACTAGACCAGCATACAGCAAAATACAGCTATTTACAGCTTCATACCTTTGACCAGACTTATTAAATTAGTGCTTCTGTAACAATCGGACTAAGTGTACTTTTTTAAGCAGCTTTTACGAACTATTTATTTAGGTCTTGCGGTTAAGAACGGCTTTTTTTCCCTGCGGCAGTTTATATTGCGCGGCCAAATATAAAAGAACTAGTAAAATTAGCTGCAAATTATACTATTTTACTAACTAACTAACTAACTAATTAAAGCTTTAGATTTATCGATTCTAGCCAGTTTTACCGATTTTATCGTTTTTACCGTTTTTAGCCAGATCTGTTAATTTTAGCTAATTTAACCAAGCTACCGATTTTATTAACTTTAACTTTAGCTGCCCTAGCTTGTTTTAGCTTAGCCTGCTTAGCCGACCAAGCTAACCTTAGCTTAACCTAGCCTAGCTTAGCCTAGCCTAGCCGGCCAGCTAAGCCGGCCAGCGAAACTAAGTTATAGCTTTTATTAATTATTAAATAAAAGCTGTTTTAATAAATAATATATAAAAGGATATAAATACGCTATAAAAACGCGTTAACAGCTTAAATAAAAAGTATAATAAATTAGCTGCAGATATTACCGCATTAAAAATATTTTATATCAAGTTATAAACTACAACTAAGTTTTTTAACTTAAAAATAAATGCTTTAAATATAAAACTAGGCTTTTTAAAGTTAAAAATAAGGTTTATAAATAATTGTTTAAACTTATTAAGCAGCTATATATATAAAATAGCAGTAGTTTTAAAAACTAAACAAGCTATTAAATTAAAACAGCTTAAGCTAATAAATTTAAAGCTAATAATTTTACTAAAGCTAATAATTTTATTAAAACTAATAATAATATCAGCTAAAAGATTTTACTTATAAGATTAACAAATATTAAAAATACTAGTGTTAGCTTTTTTTTTATAAATACTATAGCTTTAATTAATCCGGCTATATATTATAAACTAATTATATATTTAGTTATTAATACAGCTATATATTTTATTTATAATCTGGCTAATTTAGTTAATTAAATGTTTAGCTATTTTAACCATCTAGCCTACTAGCCCAGTTGTTTTAATCTAATTAATCAGGCTCGCTAATTTAATCTAGTTAATTAAGCCCCAGCTAATTAAAGCTTTAAATATACAGCTTGTTTAAAAGCTTTAAACATAAGCTATTTTAACTTTAATTATTTTAATTTAATAAATATTAAAATAATAACTGCTAAAAATAACGTTATTTATACAGATATTTAATTGTTTATAAATAAACTGCAAGTTGTAGTTAAAAAGTAATACTTTTTTAGCTAAATATTTAGTGAGATTAATTATTTATTATATAGCGAAGTTTTAAAATAATAAAATAATAAATTGCTAGCTAATTAATAATATATTTTATATAAAGCCGGTTTAAATAAAATTATTACACCTTTAAAAAACTGTTTTAAAATATAGTTTAAACGTATTATATGTTTATTTATAACTAACAACTTGTTTTTATAAAATATAAGTAAAAATAAACACGTAATATTATAATTTATATAATATAAGTTATAATATATACAAGCTAACAAAACTTTTAAAAAAAATAATTTTGATTAATTAAAGATTATAATAATTATTTTAAACTAATAAAAAAAGCTTATTTTTAATTATATAAAAAAGCTAAAAGCTAAAACAACTTTAAAAAACTATATAAAAAAAATTAAATAAGCTTGTAGTAAGCTTAAACAAAAAGCTAAACGTTTTTATAGGTTTAGCTCTAGCTTTAGCTGTAGCTTTAGTTTAATTAAACAAAAATATTAACAGCAACTATATAAACAAAATAACTTTTAAAATATTAAAAACTTTAACTATTTAAATAAAACTAATAGTTTTATTAGTTTTAATACGCGTAGCTAAAACTATAAAAAAACTAAAAGCGGCTAAAACTGCAACTAAAACAGCAGCTATAGCTAAACCGGCAGAATTTCCGATTAAAAAAATAGTTAACTAATATGCTAGCTAAATAATAGCTTATTTTTTATTACGTTTTTATATAAATTAGCACTTAAAAAGGCTTAAAGCTAAATTAAAGCTTTAAAACAAAATAAAAAGCTTGAATTAAACTAATAAAACTTTAAAGAATTAATTAACCAGCTGTTGCTAAATAGTTGCTAAAAACAGCAACTATTTTATAAATGCCCAGCATTTTGTTAAAGTAAGCAAGAGGTGCTAGGCTTAACACTACCAGTTGCCCCACTATAAGATTAAATAAAGTGGCCCAGGCCACCTGGGCTAGCCCACTTGGGCTAGGCCCACCCACCTACCTGTACTAGTAGGTGGAATTCTAGGACTGCACCTAGAATTCCACCATCTTCATTACTAACACAACTACATACAACACCACAAACTAGACCGGCATGCAGCAAAATACAGCTATTTACAGCTTTATACCCCTGACCAGATTTATTACTAATAATAAATAAAAATAAAATTATATAACGCAGGTTTTTTTTAAAGCTATAAATAGCTTATTTTTAATTATATTATTATTTTATATTTTAACTGTGCCTTAAAAAAAAATTTTTCGCGTTTAAAAATAATTAATAACTTGTTAATAATAAAAATATAAATTACTATTTAATTTTTTATGTTTTAACGTTTTTTTTTAAATTTAAATATATGAATTATATCTAATTTTTTATTTGTATAATTTTATTAAACTTTTAATATATTAATTTAAAATATTGTTTTTCTTTATTATTTTAAAAATATTTTTATTTTTATTAAATTAATTATCTATATTTATAAAAACTATAATTTTAAAATTTAATTATATTTATATTAATTTATAAATATTATTTAATTTAATATATTTTCTATTTATTCATTATTTTATTTTTTATTTATAAATTATTAATTTAATTTATTTATTAATATATTTTTAAATAATTAATAATCATTATAAATAATTCTTAATATTATTTTTATTATTATTAAGCTTATATTTATGCTGCTTCTACTGCTACTACTGCTGCTGCTGCTGCTATTATTTTTACTGCTGCTTCTGTTTCTACTGCTGCTACTACTGCTTTTATTACTGCTGCTGCTATGCATCCTGTTTTTACTGCTTTTATTATTTTTATTTTTTATATTATTATAAATAATATTTTTAACATTGCTTTCTGCTTATTAATAATTAATTTAAATATTATATATAAAATTTAAAAAATAAGCTAATTTATATTATTAACGTTTCTTTTATAAATTTATTTTTATTGCCCTTGTTTAATTTAAATTTTAGATAAAATATTAAAAATATATCATTTTAAATTTTTAAAACGTTAGTATGATTTGTTTTATTAACTTATTAATATTAAATATTATATACTTATATATATTATTTTTTCCGGCTGCTTTTAATTTTAAATATTATATAATAAATAGCATTATTACTGCCGCTATTAATATTCTTTTTATTATTTTTATTTATATTTAAAATTAATGTATATTATTTAAAAAATATTTTATTTCAACTATATTAATTTTATATTTATTGATTGATTAAAAATAATACCTAATTTTAATATTTTTCTTTTCAATATAAATATTTCTTTTCAATTATATTTTATTTTATATATTTTAATTAATTAATTAATATATAACTTATAATATAAAATTAGCTTTTATATATTTAATACATAATTAAATATTTTTTTTTTTTATTTTATTTTTAATATTATAATATATAATTATTACAAGCTTTTGTTAATTATTAATTAATTTAAAGTAAATTATTTTAAACTTTCAAATTTTATTATATTAAATTATAATATTTTAATAAAAAATAAAATATTATAGCTCCAAAACATCTGCTTTAATAAAGTTTTATCTTTTTATATATTTTTAGCTGTTTTTAACGCTTATATTTTCATCGCTAGTTATTTTTTAATATATTTTTTTTTTTATATGGTTTATTTTTATTTTATTATATTTTTTTTATTTCTATTATATAGCTCATATTTTTAAGCGGTATTTAAAACGCTTATTATAATTTAATTTTAATATATTCTTTTAATATTTTCAAAATGTTTAATTATTTAAAAAGCTGCTAAAATTAAAAATAAAAAATAACGTTTTTTTCAAAGTTATATAAAACTAAAAGTTTTGCATATTTTTCTTTTTAATTTTATTAATTAATTATTAAATCTTTAAACCTCTAGTTTTTTAATTTTTTTATAATGTAATATAAATTATCTAACCTTAATTAAAATTTAAGATAATTGAACTACATTTACATAAATGTCTTATAAAACTATTTATTAACATTTAATTTTGAAAAAAATATTTTATCATAAAAAACCTTTTTGATATTTTTATTTGTACTATATATTTTGTTTATTCATATATTTAAATTTTATAATACTTTTTTATATTTATTCATTATTAAATGGATTATTTAGATCTTATTTAAATAAATTATTTATATTTTTTAAGTTTATAATAAGATTTTAAAAAACTGTTTTAAAATGATTATTTTTTAATTATATAGCTTATAAGAATAACTTTAGTTTTTATTATAAAACTGTAAATCATAATTTATTTCATAGTTTTTAAAACATTGTATTTTTAAATAAAGATATAATATATTTAAATAAAACCTGCTTTGTTTTAATGTTATTTATAAATAATATGTTTTATATAATTAATAAAGCTTGAACTAGTGGATTTTTTTTATATAATTTTAAAAAGGTTTATATTATATAAGTAACAAATTATTTAATTAGTCGCTTTTATATGATTTAACCTTAAATTTATTCTATATTTTAATTATAATATAACTATAAATCTTATATTTAGTTATAATATAATTATTACATAAAATATCAAACCGATTTCTTTTTACTATATTTATTATATATTAATATAATTATTTGTTTTATATAATCATAAATTATTTTAATTTTTAAAAATAAACAATATTTTTTTTTAAGCTTATAACCTTTTTAATTCTGTTAATAATTTTTAGCTAATTCTTTATAAGTTTTTTATATATATTTAAAAATTGTATATATAAAATAAAATAAATATTTTATAATTTAAAATACAAAATAAATATAATTTTGTATTAAATAGAATGAGTTTAAAATGTTTTAAAATATTTTCAAAATTTTATATTATTATAATAAAAATTTCATAATTTATACTAAACTTCATGGAAAAGTATTTTTTTATTTTATTATTAAAAATCATTTAGTATTAAACATATAATAAAACATTTACTGTTTTTTAAAATATTTAAAAACGTTGATATTATATTAAACTTTTAATATTTCACTCAAAATATATTTTAATTATTATTATTATATAAAAATATTTATTCCATATATTATAATATATATTAATAAAAATATATTTATTATTTTTAAATCCTTTTATATAATTAATTTTCTTTTATAAATATAAAGATTAGTATGCGGGTAGAAAGAAAGATGCCTCTATTAATTCCTCTGCTAGGTGGGGAATTCTAGTAAGTCTAGAATTAACCCCTGCAGGAGTGGCCCCGGGCCACCTGTTGCCAGCCGTAGCCTGTGCAACCTATCTAATCTAATAATACACGAGCCGTTGACTCGATTGATATGGGCCCCTTCGGGGACTCTGTCAATAAACTTTTTCAAAAAAAAATTTCATTAAACTTATATATAAATACTTATTTAAATAATAATACTTTATTTTTTAATTCTTTTATTGAAACTATTTTTATAATTTTTTTTTTATAGCGCCAGCATTTTTTAATATTTTTTTTTAAAACAGGATTTTGTGAAATAATTTTTAAACTTTTTTTGTTTTATAAAAAGTTTTTAAGCAAAGTTATTTTAATATTTTAATGTTTTTAAAGCCGTTTTTAAATAGTTAGTTTTATTTTGTTACATTATAGTTATAAATATAATATATAATATTTTATATTTCTACTTTTAAAATATAAAGCTTTTATTTATTTCAAACAAAAATTGTTTTTTTAAAAATATTTTAAATATAACTTTTTAAGAAATTTATGTTTAGTTTTATATATATTATTATAATAAACATTAATTTTTTATATTTTATTTTAATTTCTTGTTTAATTTTTTATATTTAATTTTATAGCTTAATCTGTTTATAAACAAAAATATTTTACATATATATTTATATTTTATTTAAGTTTTTAAGCTTTTTATTATTTATTTCCTTAATTAAAATTAAATCTTTTGCTAGTTTATTTAATAATCGGCGTCTTTATTATTATAAAATTTATAATATTTTTAAAACGGCATAAATAATAGGTTTTTCTACATGTTATTATGGCTGTATTTTTAAAACTTTTTATTCAAGCTATTTTTAGTTTAAAAGTTATCTTTATAATAATAGGTTTCTATTGCTATATTTAAAAAGCTAGTTTTTAATTTGAAATTTGTTTTACTAGCATTTTTATTTTTAACGTTTATTTTTTAATTTAATTAATTACGCTATAAACAAAAATATTTACAATATGTTTTATATTTTTATAAACTATATATAATATATTTTTAAGCTTTTATTTATTCTTTATTTTATGCTGCTGTTTATTTATTAAATCTAAACTATTTATTTTTTGTCTTGCGGCTTGTTTAATGTTAAAGCTAATTTTTTCTCCTTTTTAATATAAAACAGGTTTTTATTCAATTTCATATTTTTCATAATATTTATTTTTTATCATTAAAACATTTACAAATAATTTAACTTAGTTGTATTATATTTTATTAAATATTTAATATATGTTTAAAGTTTAATTGTATATATTTATTGCTTTTAGGAACAAATTCTTTTTTATTAAATATATATAATATTTATATATATATATCCTCTTTTGATCTAATTATAAATTAGTTATTAATACATTTATTTAAGCTAAATTATATTATTAATAATATTATATTAATTAATATTTAAATATATAATCAAAAATATAAAAGTTTCAATCTTTAAAAAAGCTTTTATTATATAATTAAACCGCTGTTTAAACTATTTTTAATTATAGTTTTAATAATAAGCTTGTTTTATTAAACAGTCTTTTTATTTTATTAATTATTTTTTTACTAGCTTATTTCATATTTTTCACTAGTTTTTTGATATAAAATAAAAAAAGCTTGTCATTAATTCTTTTGCTTTTTTAGTATAGTTTACTCAGGCTAGTATAGTATTATGTCTGTAAAAGTCTGATATAGATTAAAAAGAGAGGCTTCTAGTCCTGCAGGGACCAGAAGCGTTAGGCTAACAAATTACTTTATTAAATCTATATAATATTTATTTAGCTAGCTCTGCAAGCCCAATAAAAAGCTTTTTTTTTAACTATATTAAATGTTAAAGCTTTTATAAAGCGTTGTTGTTTTTAATAATTATTCACCTTTTTTTTTGCTTTTTATAAGGCTAGCTATAGCTTTTTTAAATTTTTTTAGCTAAAGTTTATTTTTTTCTTGCTTTTAGTATTTTTTAATTAGTTTTTTAATCTTATATAGTTGCTATTTTAATTTTTATTGGTTATTTTTATAACTACATTTTTTTATTTAATAAAAGGATTAAATTTATTTGTAATATAGTTTATTTAAGATTAAAAATTGTTTTAATATTAAATAAATTCCTTTTTTTGAAGCCTTGTTTTTAAACATTAAACTTAATATTAATATTTTTAATAAAAAGATTTTTACTTATAGTTTTGAGTAATAAAGACGCAATTAAAATACTAAAATAAATATTAAAAATGTTTAATAATTTTAATTTATATGCTAATTTATTAATTCCTTTTTTAATCTTTTATAATTTTACGTACTATGAAAAATATTTTAAAAAAAGCTTTAAATATACATTGTTTTTTATATAGAACTTTATTAATTTGTATTTATTATGATAATATTATTTAATATATGCTGCTATAAAATTTATAATAAACTTTATATTTTTATAAAAAACGTTTTTATATAAATTAAATATTTTTATTAGTTATATTTATTTTTATATTAATAAAAATTTTGGTTAATTTGAATAGCTGAAATTTAAAACGCTATTTATAAACAAATAACTTCATAAGTTTTTAACATATTTTGTTTGAGTTTCTTTATTAAAATTACAACATCTTTATTTCTTTATTGTTGAAAAATATATATATATAATATTAAATAATAATTTCTACAGTTTAATTTTTTTGTGTAAATAATTTATTACTTTATAAATCCTAAAACATTATTATTAAAAGTTTTATTTTTATAGCTTTTCAAAGCTTTATTTAAAATTTAAAAATAAACTTGCTATTTTAATTAAAAATAATGCTGCTTAATACGCTTTAATTAAATAATAAAAATTGCCGGGCTAATATGTCTGCTTAGCTTTGAACGGAGTATTTTTTATTACTAAATATAATTAATAAACGTTTTAATATAATATATATTATTATTATTAAAATATTATAATAATTAAATCTTTTTAATCATTATAATATAACTAAAAATAAGCTTTTAAATAAGTTTATAAGAAAATATATTCTAATTATTTTAATTAGTTTAAGATTTTTAATTAAATTAATTAATAATTATTATATAGCTTTTTTATTAATATTATATAACTTATATCTGTTATAATACTTTAAATATATTTTTATTTTATAAATTTTAATTTAATTATATAAAGCTTGAATTCTTTAATTATATATTGTTTATTAGAATAATGTTTATTATTATATATTCTTGCTAGAAATTTAACTTTTTCTTTTTCAAATATATATAATATATATTTCTTTCTCTGGTTAACGTTATATAATCAATTATTTATAATTATAAAAAATATCCACACTTAAAAAAATCCGCAACGTTTTTATTGCTTTTGCGGATTATTTTTGAAACTTTTAATATTTAAAATCTTTACTATAATCTATTATTATTTTAGGTTTTATTTTTTTATTAGTTTTTAATATATTATTTATATATTATTTAGTGCTAGTTTTGAATTTATTAAAACTATTTTGTTTTAACATTTATTAAATTAATAATATTTTTAATTCATTAAATATATTTAAAATAAAGTTTAGCCTGTTTAATATATAATATATTTTTAATTTATATTATCATAAAAATATATACCTTTTATTAAACGTTTATTTATATAGTTTATAAATTTATTATGCAGCTTAGTTAAATTTAATATATTTCTTTTATTAAATAATTAATAAAAAACAATTAATTTTATTAAAGCTTTAATTATTATTTATAACCGTTAATATATTCAAATTATATAAACTATTTTTAGTTTAAAAGTTTTGCATTTTATTTTTAATTGTAAAATATAATAACTTAAAAATATTACCGGTACTATTTATATATTTAAAATTAATAATTTTAATTTTCATATATCTTTATTTTTAATATAAAATCATATTATTTTAAAGATTTTTTTAACAAACTATTTATTTATATACATAATATTTTTTAAAATTATAATAATAAAATATAATATATAAATAAATCAAGTTTTAAAAGCGTTAAATAATTTTATTTTAGTTATAATTAGTTTAAAAATATAAACTAATAATATATTCTATGTTTATTATAATTATTAATCTTAAATGGTTTTATTTTATGTTTTTTATTAAATAACTGTTGCACCAGTCATAAATAAGAAGCCAAGGCTCCACCTATAAGTGATATATTATATAAAGAATCTATAGATAAAAAAAGAAAGAGTAAAGAGGAGGAATTAGCCTATTAGAATTCTGGCTAAATATAGGTGTAAAATAGGTCCTGTCTGTGTGCTACAGCTGGTCTATACGTACTAGTTAGCAACAAATATATAAATGTCATGCCTGTGCTAGACACGCTATAAAAAAAACTAATTATTTATAAATACTTTTTTTTAAAAAGAATAGCTTGTTTATAAAATATATTTAAGTTTTAAACCTGTAACCTTTATATAATACTTTTTAAAAAAAAATTCGCTTTAAATATTTATTTATATAATATTTTTTAAGCTTTTATATTGTTGTGTTATTTTTTTTATATTTATTTTAGTTTATATTTATTTTTATTTTTATTTAATTATGATTTTTTATAAAGCTTTATTATTATTTTTATATATTATATTAAACCTGGTTTTTTTACAGCTTATAATTAATTATTTAAATTTATTTAAAGTTCTGCTGCTTTTAAATTTATATTATAAAATCTTTTTAATTATTATATATTATTTTTAAAGTTTTTATTATATATTATTTATTTTAATATTTTAATTTTTAACTAATTTAATATTATAGCTTTTATAATATATTTTTAAAGTTTTAATTTTTTTACCATAAATCTATTTTTTTATAGTTTAACTAATTTTTAATTTCCATTTTTAATTTTTATTTTCATAATAAGTTATTTAAATTTAATTATAATTAATTCGCAAAGTCTTAGTCTATTAATTTTTAATTAAATAATATTGTTAAAATAAAAATATTTTTGTTTTTATTAATTATTTTGAACTTTTATTATATTATAAAATAGTTTAGTTTATTAAACAGGCTGTTTATTTTTTCAATAACTTTTTCTTCAATATTAATATATAGTTTTTCATACTAAAATTCAATTTTTATTATTTATAATTAGCTTGTTTTATTATTTATATTTAAATTTATTTTAAGTATTTTTAACAAAGTTTATAAAATAAATTATTTTTAATGTTTTATTTTATGTTTTTATTTTAAATGTTTTTTTTAATTAATAGTTTTTTAGTTTTTTGCGGCAGCTTTATTTTCTTAATTATAATTAAAAAATTTTACAAATTTTATTTTTATTTTATATAGCTATAGGTTTATAAACTTATAAAATAATAATGCTTAAACATAATGTATTACTAATATTTGTTTTAATTAGTTATTTTAATAATAGCTCACATAAAGTTTTAATTATTAGTTAACATATTTATATATTATTTCTGTTTATTCAGCAGTTTTATAACATTTTATAAACGCTAATATATATTTTATATTTGTTAATTTATATAATTTATTAAGAAAAGCCAAAATAAATAACAATTCTTTATTTAATATTATAGTTAAAAATATATTAAATATTTTAAATAATCTTTAATAATATATTTTTGCTTTATTAATTATTATAGTTTATATTATATAAAAATTATTTATATTTTTTAAACCGTTTATCATAATTAACGTCTTATTATACTTATGCTATTTTTAAACATTTATTTAAAATTTATTATTAAATATTGCTAAATATAATTAAATATTAATAATAGTTTTAAAAACTTTAAACTTTTATTGTAAATTATTTTTGCTGGTTAATAGTTTATATAATTTATTATATATATATTATAACTCTTAGCTAGTTTAAACTACTAGTTTTTTTTTAATATTAACTTTTTAGTTTTATATTTATTTACATAAACAATAAGCATATAATTATAAATTTTCTAAATAAATCTAGTTTTTTAACAAAAATCATTAAAAACTATGAGTTTTTTATATATTATTATTTAACAGAAGTGTGGATCGATTTATAAAAAGATTTATTAATTCCTAAAAGCGTGGTATTACGCTGGGAATATTTAATACAAATAATTAAATTTATTAAAAAGCTTTTATCTAATATAATAAGCCATAGGTATTTATATATATTAATCACGTGGTAAAAACAATTTTAAAAGTTGTTCCTGCCCTAAGCGCGTAACGTTTGCAAGTGCGGCATCAGAACTGCATTTTGCATATCTGCATCTTTTGCTTAAAAGATCCCTAAAATAAGGATTCCTGGCTTAATTGCCAAGCCGTTCCACACTACTGTTATATATTATTAATCTGTTTTTAAGTTATTAAACATTATTATTTTTCATTTTTTAGTTTTTATTAATAAATTTTATTTTAAGATTTTTCACTTTTTTTAATATTTTATCAACTAATTAAAAACTTATTAATTTTTAATTTTTTTTGAAGCTTATATAAAACTTAATATTTTTTATTAAAAAATATTAGTTTTATTTTATTAATAATAAATTAACAAATTATTAAATATCTTTATATATTTTTTACTTTTTTATCTTATTAAGCTTTTTATTTATATAATAAAACATTAGCTATCCCTTTTTTTTTAAAAATAAAAATAATTAAAAAGTCATATTTTCCGAATAGTTTTTTTATTTAATTTATTTTAAGTTTAAATATTATTTTATGTTAAAATATTTTAATATTTAATAATTTACAATAATAAAAAGTTTTTTTCATTATTTATTAATTTTAGCTTTTATTTTTTTTATGTTATAATTATACCTTGTATTTTTTATTAAAGAAATTATAGTTTAGTTTAATGTTATATAATATTTTTAAAAATGAACTATGAAATGCTATTTATTTTTAAATACTTGTAATAATATTTTTGCTGCAACTTTATTAAATGAATTTGTTTTAACTTTTATTAACAGTTTATAATAATAATTTTTTAACAACAAAGCTATTATCAGGGCTTTTTTGCAACAAATAAAAAGCTTTATTATAATTATTTAGTTTATTAAAAGCTTGTTTTTTTATATTAAATAATTTATAAAAAGTATAATATTATTATATTAATTAATAAATTTTAATAAAAATCACAAAAGTTTAAAAGAATTATATTTTTTAATTATAATAAAAGTTTTTAACTTATTATAGCGTTAATTTTATTAAGTTAATTTATATATTTTTAATATTAATAATATAACTTAAAAAATAAGTTTATTATATATAAAATTTTAATGTCTTTTAGCTTAGTTTATACGCTGGTATTATATAGCTTTTAAACAAAGTTTTTATATTTATTTTATATATTTTTAAATTATTTAAATAAACAAATATATTATTGATATATAAATTATAAAAATTATTTAAAAGTTCAATAATATATTATTAATCTAATTTTAAAATATTAACAGTTTATTTATTAGTTTAAATAATAATATTTTATAATAATATGTTTTATAGTTTATATAAAAATAATTAAATTTTTATTATTTATATATATATAAATATATTAAAAAGCCTCTTTATACTGATTTTTATAAAGGTTTTAATATTTAACATGTTAAATAAAGCTTTTTAACAAATAATAAAAATATTAGCTTTTTTTATAATTTTGTTTAGTTTTTAATAATTTATATAAAAGCAGACTTATTTATAAGTTTTTTAATAAATAATATAAATAAGATGTATAATATATTATTAAATTTAATAAAACCTTTTACAAGTTATTAATTAAAAATATTTATATGGTTTTTAATATGTTAAACAATATTTTATATCAAAATTATATTTTCGGTTTTTAGCGAATTTATTTTTAATTTATATAAAATTAATAAAAAATAAATTATTTTGTTTTTTTATTAAACATGTTAAAAAATTATAATATTTTATAAATACAAGTTTTAACGTTTTCTATTTTAGCTTATTTTTATTTTTTATTTTTATTTATTTATTTTTCTGGGTTTATTAATTTATTAATTTAGTAAATATTAATAATTATCATTTTATTAACGCTTTAGTTTTTTTTTAAAGTTATAAATATATTAGTATTAAAAATAACGCTTTAAATATTATGTTTTTTTATACCAACTTATACTATTTTTTTATATAATAAAGTCTGCTAATATTAATTTTTTTTAAAAATAACATCTTTTTATTATTTTTTTTTAAAATCGGTTTTATATTTAATCTAAAAAGAATAGTTTTTTAAATACTTTTTATTTTTTGAAATAATTTTACGTTAACTTGTTTTTTTCCCCCAACAGCATGTTTTTAAAAATACTTGCGGCTGCATTTTTTTCTAATATTCTTTTTTATGCAATTTAGTGTTATAGTTTTATTAATTAATGTTTTTTTAACACTTTAAACATTCTCACTAAAGTTTCATTTTATTTCTTATTAATATATAAATATATTTATAATTTTTAATAAGGTAAAAAAAATTAAAACATATTATTTAAATTATTTTTTTAAGTATAATTTTATAGTTTATATTTAATATGTGAATAAAAACGTTTATAAAAGTTTTATTATATATTTTCAAAATTAATTATATCGTTGCATTAATATTTTAATCTGATTTTTATTATATTTAATAATTATTTATTATTTAAACTTATTTATAATTAATAAATGAAATAATTTTGTTAGGTTTTTAACACAAGATATATTTATATATATATATATATCTGCTTTTATATTTTAAACATCTTATAACTTATTAACAATAATTTATTATTATATAAAATATATATACATAATAAAAACTTATTCTTTAAATAATTTTTATAATGTTTCTTTTATTTATTTTAAAGTTATTTTCTCTTTTATTTTAATATTAAAAACATTTTTTTAATCTTATAATAAAAGTGTGTCTAAATTTCTTTATAATAATATTAATATAAGCCTTATATTATATTTAATTAAAAGTTTTAAAAATAACTTTTAATAATATATTTTTGTATTTATTATAAAAATATTTACTTTTTATAATCAACTGTTTTATTTTTTAGTTATTAACTTCAACATTTAATTTTAATTTATAAATAATAATATAAATAAAATAAATATTTATTTTTGAATAAATGTTGTAAAAGATAATTATATTAAATATAAAAATATTTTTACAAGTTTTTTCATTTTATAAACATTAAAATGTTTTTAATTATTTATTAATAAATAAAAGCTCTTAATATATAATATTTTATATATATGTTAAAATTAATTAATCTTTTAAAATATTTAAAAATTGTTTTAATTTTAAGTTATACCAACAATTTATTTTTAAATTGTTTTTTTTTAGTTTTATTAAAACATATTTTTTAACAAGTATAATAAAGTTTATTTTAAATTAAATAAATTTAAAAAAAATACTTTTTCAAATTTAATATTTTATAATAAGTTTTATTTTTTTAAAACGTTTATATTTTTAGAAATATTATATAAATATTATAATTATATTAAAATATTTGTTTAATAAACATAAAATCAGGTTTTTAAAACTTTTTAATAAAATAATATTTAATATTATTTATAAACTGGTTTATATTAACTTTTAAAGAATTTATTATATTATAATATTAAACTTTAAATTTCATTTTGTTTTTATAGATTTATTATAAAATTTGTTTATTAAATTTTAATAAATTTATAAACAAAAATTTTAAAACTTTTAAAAAAATATATTTTATATTTAATTTAATAATTTAATTATTTATTAGTTTAATATAGATAAAAAAATTTATAAACTCTTTTATTTTTTAATTATTATTTTAAGTTTAGCCATAATATAATTCATAGCAGCGTTATTAAAACTTTTTTTTAGTCTAAACATAAAAAGTTTTAAAAAATAGTTTAATATAGCATGTTTAATTTTAATTAAGCTTTAATATAATCTTTTATAAATTAACAAAATTGCTTTATATTATTTTAATATCATAGTTATATTCTCAAGTTTTTTTATATTTTTTAATTTTTATTTAATTAAATCATATATATTTCAAATTTTTAGCGTCTTCAAAAGATTTTTTCTTTTATTTTATAATATATTATAAAAAATAATAACCTGTTGCTATTTATTAATATATTATTAGCATATCTATTGAAATTTTTATTCTATTAAATAAAAAGAAGTAATAAAATATTTAAAATAAATTTATAAATATTTTAAAATTAATTAATTTTTATTTTTAATTAAACTAAAATATTTTTTTTATAATTAGTTTTTATAACAGAATTATTAGTTTATTTTTATAGTTAAGCTTATAAACTATTATATTAATAAATTCACAGTTTTAAAAAAACTTCTTAATTTCTTTATATAATATTTCGTTAAATTTAAAGTTTTAAATTTATAAATAAAATTTCAAAGCAACTTTTATTAATAGTTTATAAATGTTAATATTAGTTTTGTTTTTAATTTCTTTTTAAAGGTTTAGTTTATTTTTAATTATTTTTAGGTTTTATAATAAAAACTATTTTAAAATTAATTTATAAAAGATCTTCAAAAAATAGTTTTAATGCTTTAAAATAAATTAAATAATTTATTAATTATTATATTAATTATAAATAAAAATTAAATCTTTTGTAAAAATAATATATCATATAAAAAGATATAAATAAAAAAAGAAAAATAAATAAATAAAATTATCCCTCTAGAATTCTAGCTAAATATAAATATAAAGTAGGGCCAGTCTATGCGCTACAGCTGGTTTATATGCACTAGTTAGCAACAAGTGTACAGATGTCTTGCGTGTGCTACACATGCTACAGGAAAGACCAGTTTTCTGTAACTTATATAATTTTAAAATAGTTTTTCATTCATAAATTTAAGAGTATTAATAATATATTAAAGCTTAATCTAAGATTAAATAAAGAAAACTGTGTTTTAGGTTGTTATTTAGTTTAATCTTTTATTTATTTGTACTGCTGTTTATAAAATATATATAAAATAAACACAAGTTGGTTTTTTTTTATTTTTAATTTTCGTTTTTATAATTTAAATATCTGCTATTTTAATTTTTATTATAACTATAGTTATATTTTAAATTATATTTTTAATAATAACTTTTTAATCGTTTTCTTTTATTTTTTTAATAGTTATTATAGTTTCAATTTTATTACTTGTAGTTTTTTTTACGGCTGTTATTTTAATTGTTATAACTTTTATTTTAATTTTAATGTTATTTATAACAATATTTATAGCTCTTTTAGCTCTAGTCTTTAAAATATATATTATTTAATTAATATTTTTTTAATTCGGTTGATAATTACACTTTTTTTAATCAGTTGTTTTAACAGCTAATATTAAATTTGCTAATATTATTTTTACTTTAATATTTACATATAGTTTTTTTAGCTTCATAGTTTAGTTTATATGAGCTGTTTTTTATTTTACCTATATAATTAACTAAAGTTTTCTTTAATTTAAAAAGTTAGATATTATTTTAAATTATGTTTTTTTATTAGTTGTAAATATTATTTATGATTCTATGCCAGTTTTTGCGCCTTTTTTACAGCGTTTTTATAGTTTTAGTGTATTATATTTAACATTATATAAATTAAAAAAATATTTTTTAATTTTCTGCGATAGTTTTTAAAATAATCTTTTTTTTATAAACTTTTGAAACGTTTTATTAGCTTGCGTTTTAAAAGTTTTTTTATAGTTTTTTAAGCCCTATATTTAAGCCTGCTTTTTTTTATAAATATGTTAATTATTAATATAGATTTTACTGTTTTATTGTAATAAACCTAATCTAATGAATATATAATTAAACAAATTAATTATTTATTGAACGTTTAAACCTTAATAAAACGCGCCGACAGGGGAGTCGCTTATATAAGCGCTGTAGCCCCACCTGTAGCGTGGCAAAGCTACGCACCCTACTACTTAGGACTAGCTCTAATAAATAGGCCCTGGCCTACGCATTTAGCTAGATCTACAAGTTAAATTAAAAAAGTTAGATCTTTATTTTTTATAATATATTTTTTACCCTTTTATAGTGTATTTTTTAAATAAATACTTTTATAACGTTTTTTTGTAAAAACTAAACTTAACTATTTTATTTTTTTATTTTTATAAAAATATAAGCATTTTTAAGCAATAGATTTTACTATCTGTAAAAAACGCTGGCGTTATTTTAATTAAACAAGCTAAAACTATAGCTTATGGTGTTTTAAATCATATATTTTTATTAAAGCTGAAAACTATTTTAATTAATAATTTATATTAAAATTTAAAAAGTTGTTTAAATAACTACAGTTAATTAAAAACATTAAAAAAGACTCTGCAAAAACGTAGTTATAACAGCAATAAGCTTAATAATATATTTTTATATTTTAGCTAATAATAATATAAATCTTATAAATATTTGTTTTATGATTTTATTTTATATTATAGTTTATTATATTAATTTATAAAGCTTATTTATAGTTATAAACAAAAAAAATAACCTTATGCGGAAAATAATATTTTAAAATAAAAACAGCTAAATTTTAAGTTAAATAAAAAATATGAAAACTATAAAATATTTAAAACTTAAACTAAAAAAAAAATACCTGTTAAAAATAATGAGTTAAAAAGCAGAAGCTAACAACGTTTTTTTAAAAAAATAGAAAAAAAAACTAAAACTTTTTTTAAAAACTAGGTTTTAATTAATATATAATTTTTTATTCTTTTTTAAAGCAATAAATAAATAAAAACTATAAAAAAAAATATAAACTAGAATAGCTGATATAATTAAAATAATAAAATAAAGCTTAAATTTAAAAAAATACAGCTGTGCAACTATTAGCTAAAAAAAAAAAAAAAAAAAAACAACGTATATAATAAAGAAGTAACCGTAAAAAAAATATATTTATTTAATTTAATAATTTTTATAATTTAACTGCTATTTAATTAAATATTTATAAGCTTATAAGCGTTAAAATAATTATTAATTATTTTAAATAAAACATAAAAACAGAAAAAAAACAGGCTTATTAGCAGACTTAAATTTATTAAAAAACTTATTAAATTTAAACTATAAAAATAATAAAATAAACGCTTAGTTTTAATATAACTAAAAATAAATAAAGTTTATAAAAATTTAAACTATAAACGTTTATAGCAAAAAATTAAATTATAAAAAAAATGAATATTTTTAACTTTTTTATAGCAACTTTAATAATTTAAATATAATAAAAAAAAAAAACATAATAATTATAAATATTTATTTTTTATTAATTATTTAATTTTATTTTTAAACAACACAAAAACATGTTATAAAACAAAAAAATAAATTTCATTATTATTTTAAACATTTTTTATGAAACCTGTAGTTTTATAATAAAACAATAAATTAAGCCTAACTATTTAAACTAAGTTATTGATAGAGTCCCTGATGGGGCCCGTATTAATCGAGCCAACGGCTCATGTATTATTAGATTAGATAGGTTGCACAGGCTACGGCTGGCAACAGGTGGCCTACGGCCACCCCTGCAGGGGTTAATTCTAGACTTATTAGAATTCCTTACCTAGCAGAGGAATTAATAGAAGCATTTTTTTTTTTTTTTTATACTAATTCTTGTAAAATAGTGCATTTATGTAACTAATAGATCTTGTTATTAAACTAAACTAATACTATCTCTAAGATCTTTTAAAATTAAAAGATTTTATTTATAATTAAAAATTTAAACGCGCGTGTTTTAATCTAGCTATAATTAAATAATTAATATAAACAGAACGTTATTTTACTAACTATTTTTTTTTATATAAATTATATACTTTGTTAAAGCTTCTAAATAAGCAGTTATTAAAAAATGTTTAGCTGTTTATTTTTATATTTTAAAATTATTATTATTAAAATTATATATTTAAACATGTTTAATAACTAAAGTTTATTTAAATTTATAATCGTAGTAAATTATTTATTTTTATTTATTATTAAAAAAACGCTTATAAATATATTTATTAAACAATTATAAATATATATATTATAATTAAAAGCTGAAATCTTTTAAAAAATAGCTTTATGATTTTTTTTTTTTATAATTTACTTTGTTTTATTTTTTTATAGCTTTTAAATTATAAATTAATAAATTAAAAGCAACAAATAATAATATTTACATTTAAAAACAACTATTTAAAAATATTATATATATATTTAAATATTATTATAATAATATATTTAATTTTTTAAGCTTATAATAATATTACGTTATTATATCCTGTTATATATATAAAGCTTAAATATAAACAACTTCAAAAAAACTTCGGCAGAATATTTTAAATTAATATAATTTTTATTTAAAATATACTGCTGCTAAAACAATTTAGCTTAAACTAAAAATATTAATTATTTTTAAAATATTAAAAATAAACTAACGTTTTAATTAAAATTTTATATAAAAATATAAAAACTATAAAAATATTTTTTAATTTAGTTTTAAAATTAATAAAACAAGTTTAAAAGTTTTAAACTTTTAAAAACATTAATATTAAATTTTTAATAATATAAAACTTATAGCTATAGCCGATTAAAAATAATATTAAAGCTAATAAAGTTATAAATTAATTATTTAAAATAAAGCCTGCTAATAAAACAAAATTAAAACTATTATATTAACTAATGTTTAAATAGCCAGCATATAAAATATAATTATAAATATTTTAAATAAATTAAATATTATAACTATTATATTTTTTATATGTTTTATTAAATATTAAACGAACTTTTATAAGCGCTATAATAATAAAAGCAGAAATAATAACTATTATTGTATTAAAAACTATAATAATAATACTTTATTTAATTTTTGAAGCTTAAATAGTTTTAACAATAATAAATATAATTATGTTATATTAAGCCAACAAAAACAGTTTATATTAAATATAGCAGCTAAAATAAAAAAAAACATATATAAAATTAAACGAAATAATATTAGTATTTTTAACTTAAAATAAAAAACTTTAATAATAAAAATATATAGCTAATAAAAAATATAATTTATATAAACGTTTATTTTTTTTTAATTATATTAAATTATTATTAAAAACAAAACCTTTAAACTTTAAACGCTTAATAAATAATTAATTTATTTAATTATTTATTAGCAAAATTAGTTTTACTATAATAAAACAAAAAATTTACGCAAGCAATAAATATATATAAAAGAAACCAGGCTTAAACATATTATTTAAAAAATTATAAAAAAAATTTAAAACGTAAACTAATAAAACGTTTCAAAAATTTATAAAAAAAAAACTTCTTTTAAAAAATATTGCAGAAAATTAAAACATATTTTTTAAGTTTATTTAACGTTAAATATAATATATTAAAGCTATAAAAATGTTATAAAAAAGCTATACAAACTAGGACAGAATTATAAAAAATATTGATAACTAATAAAAAAACATAATTTTAAATTAAAAAAAACTTTAGCTAATTATATATATAAAATAAAAACAGCTAATATAAACTAAAGCGTAAAACTAAAAAATATATTTAAATATTAAACTAAAAATAATATTAATAAATTTAATATTATCTATTAAAAGAACTTGCTAAAAAAGCTATAATTATTAACCTAATTAAAAAAAACGTTAATTAAAGAATAAATATTTTAAGAATTAAAGCTGGAACAGCTGCAAGTATAGTTATAAATAGTATTAAAGCTGGAATAAAAGTCGTAATAATTAAAGTAGCAGCTATAAAAAAAGCTTCAAGCGTTAAAACTAAAACCGCGATAACTACTAAAAAAACAAAAAAAATAATTAAAAACTAAAAAATTATAATTAGAAGTATAATTAAAAATAAAATTAAAAATATTTTAATTAGAAAAACTATAGTTAAAATTAAAAAGAAAACAACTAGCGTTTATTTTATATATATTTTATAAATAATAATATAAATAAATAAAAATTAAACAAAATAATATTAAAAACATGCTTTTTTTATTTAATACTAGATTTAGTTTTTATTTATTATTAATATTATTAAATTTACAAATTAAAAACTATTTTAAAATTATATATGAAAAAATATAACTTTTATATTAAATTAGAAAAATTATAACATTTTTTTAATTAGATATTTAAAACATATTTATAAGTATTATTTTTAAAAACTATTTTTATATAACTAATTTTTAAACATTTATAAAATTATATTAAAGCTAAAAATAAAACTATTAAACAAAAATAAAAAGCAAATTATAACATATTAAAAACATGTTTTAATATAATATATAAAACAGCTAATAATATTTTTAACTGTAAGATTTTTATAATTAAAGCGTTAAATATTAATAATAAATATAATAAAGCTTTTTAATTAAATTATATATATTTGTAGGTTAATGCTTAACTATTTTTAATTAAATAAAACTAATAAATTTATATTAATTTAAACATTAAAAAACTATTATTAATAAATTCTTTTAAACATTTTAATATATAAAACTGTTTTTAATTAAATTAAAGTTATAGTTTTAAAAATAAATCGGTTAAACTTAAAAACTAAGTTTATTTTTATATTAAAAAATAAATAGAACTAAAAACTTAAAATATTTTAATATATAAAAAAAAAAAAAAAAAACTATTTAAAACTAAAAATATTATTTAATAATAACTTTTTATATTTATATAAAGCAATAATTAATTATAACTTAAAAATATTTATTTATTAAATTAAAAAATAAATAAATTTATAGTTTTATTTAATATATTTATTTATAGTTATAAATATATATTAAAAATTATTAGTTATAAAAACATAAAACTATAAAATAAAAAAAGCTTTTTTATAATAAAATATAAACTTTTATAAAATAATAAAAGCTTTAGTTTTATAGCTATATATAAAAACAATATATATAATATAGTTAATATTAAAACTTTTAAAATAATATTAATAATAAACATTTTAATAAAAACTATTAAAATTTATAAAAATATTAAGTTAAATTAAATTTAAAAAATAAAAATAGTAAAATATATATAAGCTTTAAAAATTAGCAATAATAACTTTTATAGTTGCAGCTACAGCTTTATTATTAAAAAACAGCTTTTGCTAAAACTAATAAATAAGTTTTAATAAATATAAATATAATAATTAATATAAAGTTTAAGCTAAATTTTTATTAATTATAATAATAACTAATATAATATTAAATATAAAAACAATTATATATTTAAATAAAATAAATTATATATTAAACTTTATAATAACTTTTATAATAAACATATAAATATTTAACTTGTTTAATATTATATAAAAAATATTAAATATAAAATAGTACGTTTAAACGTATTAATAAAAAGTATTTTTTATAAATATTATATTTAATATAATAATTAATTTAAAAGCTTTAAAAACTTTAGGCTAAACATTTTAATATTAAAAATAAACTTAAAGTTAAAATATATATTTTTTTTAAATATTAAAAACTAGGCGACTTTTTTAAACTATTATTAAAAAAATGTTTATATATATGCTAAAAAACGTTTAAAGCTTTTTAATTTATTAAAATAGTTATATTTTATAATATTTAAATAAATCGCGAAAAAATAAACATTTTATAAAAAACAACTTAAAGTATTTTTATTAATAATTAATAAAAACTAAATTAAATTTAAAGCAGTATTTTTTAAAAAAAAATATATAAATATTAAATAACATTTATAACAAGTTATATAAAATAAATCGATTATAATAAATAAATAAATTAATATTTTTATATATTTTATTTTTATTATATAATAAAAATATATAAAATTAATAAAAACTAAATAGTGGTTAATTTCTAATAATTTAATAAAATAATTAAAACCTTGCTAAATAAAAATATATTATAATTATTAACGCCACAGGATTTTTTATTAATTTTTAATATATTTTAAATATAAAAATATATTTATAATAATTAGTTTTTGCGGCTTAAAACAATCTAACATAAAATTAATAATATATATTAATTTTTTAGCATATATATAAAAATATATAAACTAACTGTTATATAAATATATATATTATTATTAATATTTTATTAATAATATTATTATATAGTTTAATAGTTATAAAAATTATTTTAAATATTTTAAAACAATTTTATGTTATTTTATAAAAAACAGCGCGATATTTTTATAAAATCTTTTATCAGCTATTTATTTATAAAATTTTTAAATTTTATATAAACGTTTTAAAATTATTAACTATTGTTAAATAAATATAAACATTTGAATAGTTAGCTTTTTTAAAAACGTTATAAGCTTTTAAAAAATGTTTTAAAACAAACAGATGTTTTTATAATTTAATTCTATATTATATTTAATTAGCAGAACTATTATAAAATTAAAAACTAACTTATTAGCTAAAAAATATAAAAAAAAATTTCAACTAAAAAACATATTTATTATATTTATAATATATTATAAATTAATAAAAACAGAAATAGTTTTATTTAAAGCTATTTAAAATATTATCTGCTAAAAATAATTTTGCGATATTATAATTTAAAAAACTGTTTTTTTATAAATAAATAAAACTAAAAACATAGTTTTAAAGTTATATTATTTTATATAAGCAAAAATATAACTATAAGTTTAAAAGTTTAATTTTATTAATATAAATAAAACTAATTATATATTTAAGTTATAATTTATTATAACTTAAAATTAAATATAAACTATATAAATTAAAAATAGCTTGTTTTATTTAAGCTGTTAAAAAACTATAAATAATAGTTTAATTTAATAAAAACAATATAATTATATTTATAAACTATTTAATAACTAAAAGCATAGTTAATTAAATATTATTAAATATAGCTTTTATAAATTATATAAACATTTAATTAATCAATTTTTAATATATTTTTTTATATAAATTTTAAATATATTATTTATGCAAAAATCAAATTATATATTAAATGTATTAAATAAACTTAAATAAATATAAAATTTTATAAATAAAATAAATAAATTATAAAAATTAAAAAACTAGCAGTATTAAACTTAATATAAAATATAATAAAACATATAATAAAAACAAATAATAAGCAACAAATAAAAATAAAATTTAAACAAAATTTTTAAATTAATATATAATATTATAAAATAATAAACAAGCTAAATATTTTAAAATTTTATTAAAACAATAAAAACGTTATAATATTTTTTAAACTTAAATATTTTTTTTATTATAAATAGCTTAATTTATAACTAATATTAAAAATAAAACAACTATATATTTTATATAATATAATTAAATAAATATTTAAAGCGGTATATAATAATAAATATTATGCTGGTTTAAAAAATAATAAAAATCTTAAAAGTTTTTATTTACTGCAAGTTTTAATTAGTTAAAAATATATTAAATATTGTTTAAATGGCAACTTTAATTATATAAACTGATTTAAACTAATAAAAAGCTTTAAACTAAAATATTTAAAAATATGTTATTTATATATATAATAATAATTAATTTTATATTAAAAATATTTTTAATAAATATTAAAAATATTTTATAACAGTTAGCAAAAAAAATATTATAATATATATAATTATATAATAATAATATTATAATATATATTTAAATAAACCTTGTTTATTTTAAAAATAAAAATATATAACTAAAAATAAACTATTATATTTATAAAATAATTATTAATAAACAATTAAAAAATTTTAAAAATATTATTTTTAACTAAAACTAAAGTTTATATTTAATTTTTGAACAAAAATATAAAAATTCCAAATATGAAACTGTTAATAACTACAGCTTATTATTTTTAAAATAATATATTATTATAACTTTAAAACTTTAAATTTAATTAAATTAATTTATATTTAATATTATAATAAAATTTTAATATTATATAATTATATATAACATAGTTTATTTTATATAAATAATTATTTCGATTTAAATTATAAAACTTTTAAACTTTATTATTAATTAATTTAATTAATTAAATATAAAATAAATAAAAACTTTAAAAACTATTTTATATAAAATATTAAACTAGCAATAAATTTTGCTATAACATAAGCTAAAAATATTATAATAGTAAATATTATATATTATAATTTATTTTAGCAAAAAATATTATTATATTTATATAATAAATATTATTTATTAAACAAGCTTTTAAAAAATATTTATAATAACGCGCAAAACTTTAAATAATAAAAAAATTATAAATTTAACAAATAAATTAAACTTTTAAAACATTATAAAATTTATTTAATAATATTAAAAGCTTATTTAAAATATATATATAGTTGAAATAATTTTTTTGAACAAATTAAACAAACGCTTAAACTAATAAAAACTAATTAATATAAACATTAAAATAGCAATAATAAAAAATATATAAAATTAAACAAATTTTTAAATACTACGTTAATAAAAAAAAAAATTTAATTATTTAATTAAATAATAAAACTAAAAATATAAATATAATTAATAATATATTAAAACTTACTATGTTATTTAAAAAAAATAACAAACGATTATTAAAAAAAAAACAGCTTTTATTTTAAAATAAAAATAAAAATTAAGCATAAAAAACAGCCTTATAAAACAACTTAACATATTATTAAAAACAATAGCTGTTTTTTCTATCTGCCAGCATTTTAATAAAGTCCCCGATAAAGCCTGTATTAATTAAGCCAACAGCTTATATATTATTAAATTAAATAAGTTGTACAAGTTACGGCTAGCATCAGATGGCCTACAGCCACCCCTGCAGAAGTTAATTCTAAACTTACTAAAATTCCCCACCTAGCAGAAAAATTAATAAAAGCATCTTTTTTTTTCTACCCTTATACTAATCTTCTCAGTTATGCTGCAAAAATATTAAATATATTTTTAAAGCTATATAATAACGTTTTATAATAAATATAAATATTATAACCTAAAAATTTAAAAGTAATTATTTAATTTTATAAAATATATACTAAAATTTATATATATTATTATAATATATATAAAAATAACTAAAATATATACATGCTATACATATTTTAAACATTAATAATAGCAACTAGAGCAACATAATAGCATAAATTTATAATATTATAAAGCTAAAAATTAAATAATTTTAAAATTATTTATATAAAACAAAAAATAAAAAATATATTCTTAAAATTAAAAATGTTTAAAATAATTTATAAAACTTAGCTAAAAATTTATGAATAAATAAAAAATATAATATATTTAACGCGATTTATAACTTTTAATACTTTAAAATATATAAATAAAGCAAAATTTCTTTTTCACAAAAATTGCTATTTTTTATAAAATCGCTAGAAAAACCGGTTATACAAGCGATATAAAAAAAATACTAAAAAAACAACAGTAAAAATAAACAACAGCGTAATATTTGCAAATATAATTATAATTATAATTATAACAACTAATATAACTGCGACCGAAAAATTATTGTTTATTTAACTTTTTTAAAAATAAAATAATAACTATTATAAAATTATAATAAAAAAACTAAAAACTATAAAACAATAATTAATATAATTAAAATAAAATTATAATATTAGCAATTATAACTTAAAAATTATAACAATTAAAATAATAAAGTTTATTTTTTAAAACTAATAATAATTAATAAGATTATTAATTATTAAAAACAAAAAACAATAATATATTTAAAATATTATATTAATTAATAGCAGATTTAAAACATTATTAATACTATATAAAATTTACTACCGCTAAAAAAAATTTAATAGTTATATAAATATAAACTTAATATATAATTTAAAAACTTAGTATAAAATTACTATGTAATTTAAAAAATAAATATGTAGATATTACATAGTATTAATATTATTATTTAATTTTTGTTTTAAATATTTACAATATTATAAACAAGCTAAAAGAATATTATAAAAATATAACAGCTTGTTTAAAACAAAAATACCTGCTAAAAAATAAATATAATTAATTATTTATAAAAGAATAAAATATTAAAAATATTAAAAAGTTTTAATATATAATATAAAAAAAATAAAAATTTATATGTTATATATAACAGCGATTTAAAATATAAAACTTTAAAATATAGAATAAAATAAAAATATGCGCCTATTTAGGCATAAATATAATATATATTAGCTAAACATTTTTAAATATTTTAATATATATAACAAAAAAGCAATAAAAATTTTTAAAAATCGGACTAAAATTAATAAAACTTAAAAATAAGCTGAATTTTTTTGTTTATAAAAAACTAATAATAAAAAAACTAATAAAATAAAAATTTTATAAAAAAGTAAATAATAAAAGAACTAAAATTTAACCTGTTTTTAAAAACAACTTTTTTTTTTATTAAGCAATTATAAGCTATAAAACTAATATAATTTAATTTTTAACTTTAAATAAATTTTATATAAAATTTAATATTAAAATATAAAAGTATAAAAATATAAAAAAACAAAAATTAAAAAAATTATTTTAAAACAAAAAAAATATATATAGCTGTTAAATATAAAACATTATTAAAAGCTATAATTTTAGTTTTTAGCTTTAAAAACTATTTTTGCTGTTATAAATATAACTATTAATTTAAAAATACTACATGTAGTATTTATAACAAAAATATTAAAATAACATGATATAATAGCTAAAAAAACTAAAATAAAAATAATATAAAAAAACCAAAACTAAAGTTATTTTATAATAACATTTAAAAAAATTTAATAATATTAGCTGTTAAAGCTATAATTATTAATATAATTCATAATATAGAATTATTTTTAATAACATTTTTAATATTATAAAAAAGCTTTTTAAACATTTAATTAAATAAAAGTATTTATATATATAAACATTTAATGTAAAATAATTTTAATATTTATAGCAGTAGCAACTAATAATATATTTTTTAAAATATATTAATATTAAACAAAATTGCTAATATTATATAAATATAACGGGCTATATTTTTATTTAAAACGCTATTTATAAACGTAATAAAAAACATTATAAATTTTATAAAACTAGAAAAAAAATCTTTATTAACTTTAAATATTACACGCTTTAAAATGTTTGAAATTTTATTAATATTAAAAATTAAGCGCTTTATAAACATGCTAGAAATTATTATATTTAAAAGCATATATATATATATTAAGCAAATATTATTAATAAACCGATTTAAAAAAATAGCAAAAAAATATAAGATATAATAAAATAAAAAAACTATTAATATATTAATTAAGCAATACTTAAAAGTTTTTTTTATAAAAAAATAACAGAACTAAAAAACTAAGCTTATAAGTCGCCTGTATTTTTTTAGTTATAAAAACATAGATTTTTTTAATAAATTTTATAACAACTTGTATAATAAAACGTATAAAATAAATTAATAAATTAATTCTACTTATATATTTTATATTTATAGGCTGGCAATTAATATTAAATAAAATAAAACTTTTAAGTATTATAATATAAAAAACTAAATAGTTATTAATTTAAAAAACATAAACAAAATAATAGTATTAAAAATTATTTATTATTATTATAACTAAAATTATTAAATTTTTAAAAAAAACATTTTATAACAGTAATTAATATAATTAGTTTTTTACAAGTTTTTAAGATATTTAGAGTTTAAACACCAATTTATTATTATTAGCTTAAAAAATAAAAAATACTGTGTAGCAGTAATAAGTTTTATAATTTTTAATATATATATAATACTATATAAACAATTTTTTATAACGTATTAAAAATATCATAAAGTTTTTATAAATAATATAATAATATTTTTAATATAATAAAATAATATAAAAATATTTAAAAATATATTTTAATAGTTTAAAATTAATATATAGTTATATAATTAATAAAATTTTTATAAAATATTTTTAAACAATTTATTTAAATTTAAAGTAAATATGTTTAAAATAGCAATATTAAAAAGTTGTATAGCAGCAATTTATAAGCTAGCTTTTTAAGTTAATTAAAAGCTTTTAAGTAATATATAAAAACAACAGGATTTTTATATAGTTTGATTTTATATTATGTTAAACTAATAAAATGTTTATAAAAAAAATCAGTTTTATTAATAAAAATAAACAGACAGGTTATATTAAAACAAAAAGTTTAATAAATATAAAAACTATTTAAAATTTAAATATTATAAATTAATATTGTTAAAAATAATATTTTTAAAGCAATATAAAATGCTATATATAAAAAACTATGCTATATTATTATAACTTTTATAAAAACTATTTTTATAAATTAATAAATTAATATAAAAGATTTGAAGTAATAATATATTATTTAAAGCTTAAATATATATAAAAATAAAAATATTATATTTAATATAAAAGTTTAACAGGTAATATATTTAAATAAATTATTAATAAATATAAAACTAAACTATAAGCTTTTAAAACTAAAAATTATATGTTTGGTTTAAATAACTAAAAACTATATATTATAATATAATTAAATAAAAAACTAGTAATAATATTAATTAACTATTTAGCTATTAAAAATATTATTAAACATATTATGTTAAAAACTGCAGCTATAGCATATATTAATTAAAACTAATTTATTAATTTATTTATTTATTATAATATAGTTTATATATATATTATCTGCTAAAAAACTTAACTATGTTTTAAATACGTTTAACTATCTATAGAAAATATTAAATATATAAAAATAAATAAAAACTAATAAAAATAAACAATAAATTAATATTAAATATAATATAAAAAGATTAAAAGCTGTGTTTTATATATTTATATTAAAAACAGTAAAAATAAAACGTTAAAAAATAAATTTATAACAGCATATATAAAAAACCAGCAATAAATATAAATATTAAAAAATTTTAAAATATTTAAAAAAAAAAAAAAGTCATAAAAACGTTATAATTTATTTTAAACTTGGATATTTTTTTAATATTATAGCAGACGGACTAATATATAATATATAAGCAAATATAAAACGCTTATATATTTTAATTAAAATAATTAAAAAAATATTAAAACAAACGTACGATAATAAATAATATTGCAGCGTTAAATATATAATATAAACGCTAGAATTATTTGCTATAGCTAATAAAATATAAATAATAAAAATTATATTAAATATTATAACATATATAATTTAAACTAAACTAACAAGCAATTTTTAATAAAAAATTAAACTTAATTAAACTTAATAACTTTTTATTTATATATATTATCAATATAAATTTTATTTTAGCTTTATTAAAATTAACATAAAAATATATTTTAATAATTAAACAAAAAAGCTATATTTTAAAACATATAATATATTAATAACTATATTTTATTTTATATTAAAACATATATTATTAATTTTAAACATAAAAATATGCCGCAGAAAAATAAAGTAATATATTAATTAAGAAATTTTATTAAGCTATTAAAATATTTTTAAAAGTATTATTTTTAACTAAAACTAAAAATTTATATTTAAATTTTAATAAAATATTTAAAAACTTTAAGTATTAAACTAATAATAATAGTTAAATATTATTTTTAAACAGACAGCTTTTTAAAACGTAAAAATTATATTATTAAAATAATAATATAATATTATATTTTAAAAACGAAAAATATAATAAATAAATATTATATTTTGTTTATAATAAAATTTAAACATTATATATAATAAAACTATATATTTTATTTTTACAAATAATTTTTAAATTTAAACTATTTAATATATTTAAAACGTTAATAAATTTTAAAAAAGTAAAAATTTATTAAAATATGTTTTTTATAAACATTTTTATTAAAATATATATTTTATAATAAATTTTGTTTAAGCTGTTATAAAATAAAACTATAATATAAAACATTATTTGCTAAAATTTAAAATAAAAGATCAAGTTTATTTATGTTTGTATAAAAATATTATTTATTTAGCTAATTTTTTAAAAGTAATTATAATAAACATTTTAACTTTTAATAATTAAATAATAAATCGGAGACCTAGCATATAAATTAGATTTTTTTAAAAAGCTTTATATTTATTTAGTTCTTTTTATAAAATATTTATACGCGACTTTAAAAAAACGCGGTATGTTTAAACAATAAATTTTATTTTTTAGTTTAATAAAAGCTAAATAAAACTTTCGTAAAAAATATTTATAAAATAAAAATTATTTTAAAATATAAATTTAATTATAAATAAAACGGTTTAAATTATTATATGAAATAAAAAAATAAAGTTATAAATTTAATTAATAAATAATAAAAAAATAGCTTTAATATAATAAAAAATTTATTAAAAAATATTAAAATTAACACAGCTTATAACTAAAAATAAAAGCTAGCTTAAAAAAAGAGGCGTTTTTATAAAAGCACGTGATAAAATTGCTAAAGTTAGCAAAAGCTTAAAATTTAACGCGGTATTTTAATACGTGCCGACAGGGGAGTTGTTTATATAAGCGTTACAGCTTTATTTATAACGTAATAAAGCTATACATTTTATTACTCAAGACTGGCTCTAATAAATACGCCTTAGCCCACATATTTAGCTAGATCTATAAGTTAGATCAGAATACTTAGATCTTTATCTTTTATGGTGCGCTTTTTAACCCCTTGTGGTGCACCTCTTACTTAAATAGTTTTATTTTTAAATAATAATTTTATATAATTATCAAAACCATAAATGGTTATATAAATTATATATTTTTTATCGGCTGTATATTTTTCTATATTACTTACAGGGCATACCGCGCAGTATAAATAGCATGTATTTAATGCAGGAGCGTGTGCTTAATACAGGTCGGTTTTAATATAAAGCTACAGCTAAAAGTGTAGTAAACATATATTTATTTTTTAGCGTTAAAGTTAATATGTAGTCAGGGTTAAAAAGCGAGGCAGCAAAATGCTTAAATTTACACTTGAAACATTTATTTTTTTTATACATAAAATAATAAAAATTAAAAGAAATAATTAATTTATAAACTAAAAAAAGGTTAAAAATATATAACTAAATATAATGAAATAAATCTTTTAAATAAAACTAGTTGAACAAAATAAAAAATATAGCTAGGTTTAAAAATAAAAGCGTTTTCTTTAGCTTTTATAACTTTTTTTTTAATATATATAATAATATAATATAAATTTGCTTTAAATTTAAAACGTTAATAATATAATAACGCTTAGCTTTTAATAAATATTCATATTTTTAATTTTAAATAAAAAAGTGCTAGCATATAGCTAGTTTTTTAGCCTGCTGTTATTAAAATCGCGTGCCAAAAATAAATTTTTTAACAAATCTTTTTTAAATCTAATATTAATTTATTATAAATTAAAAGCTTCTGATAATAATAAAACGTTAAATCTATTGTTTTTATTATATATTTTATTTTATAAAATTAATAATTATTATTTAAAGCAAATTTAATGTTAATTTATTTAAAATATAAACGTTTTTATATAAACAATATTAATATATAAACTTTTAGAAGTATATCTTATATAAAAGCTTAAATAAAAACTTTTAAACCAATATATGTAATATAATTTATTAAAACTAATATATAATAAATTTAATATTAATTTGCTCCTAAATAAATATAAACAATATAAAAATTAAAAAATAATAAAGTTTATTTATACAAGCTTAAAAGGCCGCCTGTTATAATTATATTACGTTAAATATCTATAAAATATATTAAAAGGCAAGAAATAAAAATCTGCGGCAAATTTATACTAAATTTCATATTAAATATAAAACTTTATTATATAAAACTATTAACAAAATTTAAAGTTAAAGTTTAAAGCAAAAATAAATTAAAAAAGCTTCAGCAGCAAAAGCTTTTAATAATAATAATAGTAATAATAACAATAATACAAATAATAATAAAAGTAATAAAATTCGAGGAAAAAAAAATATAAATTTGCTTAATAAAAATCTTTTTTTAAATATTTTACCGTGAAAAACTATTAATATTAAATAAATTACCTATAAATTAAGCTGAAATTTAATATATGATAATTTAAGCTTTAAATAAAAAATATAACATGTAAAATGTTTTTAAATAATTTTATTATTTTATATGTTATGGCAAATTTACTATAAATTTAATATATATATTTATTTATTAATAAAAGCAAATTTAATATAAATTTAATATTAAATCACCTTTTAAAGCAGAATAATCAATATAACCAGGGTTTAGCTTTTTATTAGTTATTGAAACTAGCGCAGCAAAAAGAACTAAAGTTTAGTTTTTTATTAGGTATTTAAGCTAATATAACAAATATAACTAAAGTTTAATTTTTTGTTAGCTTTTATAATAAAAAAGATCAAGTTTATATTAAAAATAAAAGGTTTATTAATTTTAATATTTTCATTAAAAATCTTTTATAGTAGCGTTTTATTATATTTAATATTTTATAGCTTAAAAGTTTTATATTATTTTTATTTTTATATATATTATATATATATTAAATAGCGTGTTATTTAAAACTAAAACTTAAATATATATTATAATTAATCTTTAGCGTAATAAACAGTTTTATAAGATCTAAAATACTTTAGTTTATAAAAAAAACATTATATATAAAATAAAAAAAGAGCAATACATTATATATTTATATATTAAAATAAGAATTTGTTTTAAAAAATTTATTACATAAATCATTAAATATAATAAAATGTTTGTAGCGCTTATTATTATATTTATGTTAAAACAGCTTTTATTTATTTTTATTTTATATAATATTATTTAAAAATAATCCTTGTTTGTTAAAAATTAAATTAATAAATTTAATAAGCTTAAAACCGCTTTTTTATAAAGCGTTTATAAGTTAGATTTATTTTATATAATTTTATTTAGCTATAAAAAGCTATGCTAAGTTATTATAAACATTGTATTAGCTGTTAGTTTATTATATAAGTTTTTATTTAGAATAGTTTTATGTAATATTGATATAATTAAAAATTCTTTTGAAATAAAGCTTTAATAAAATTGTTTTACTTGTAAAAAAAATATATATATATATATTACTTTTTTAAATTAAACGTTGAATATATAAATGTTTTACAAATTATATATTTAAAAATAAGTTTATATAAACTAAATATAATATAAAGATATATTTATTTAAAGTTAAACTTTAAATCAACTGCTATAAAAAATTAAATATATAGTTATATATATATAAAACAAAAGTCTATATTAATATAAGCTAAGCTGGCTTTTTTTAATGTAAGCATTAGTTTTTATATAAGTTTATTATTGTATTATATATTTTTTAGATTAAACTTTTTTAAGCTTATATATAATAAATTAATATAATTATTTTTAAAACAGAATAAATTATTGTTTTAAATCCTGTTTAAAAGCTATAAAGTTAGGTTATTTTTAATAAAAACTATTAAGTAACGCATAAGTTAGCAATTATTATAAATTTAATTTAAAATAAAATATTAATTATATTATTATTTTATAAAATAACTTATTTAATTTACAAGCAGATATTATTTTATATCGTTAAAATAAATATTTTATATAATAAATATAATTTTAAAAAGTTTTTGTAAATATTTTAGTTCAGGTAGCTTTTATAATTATATTATTTATATAAATAATTATAATGTTAAAATTTAAAGTTTATATTAATATTAAAAATGATTTAAAGTGTTATAATTTTAAAATATTAATATTTTATAATGTTTTGTTTTTAAAATATAAATAGCGATAAGCTTAGTTTTTAAATATAAATGGCGTTATATATTCATTATAAATATTTATTTTAATTTTAAACAAAAATTTATTAAGCTTTAATTTTAAAACGTTTCTAAATAAACAATAAATTAAATAATTATTTATATTTAATATAAACATGTTATTAAAGTTTTTAAAGCGTTAAACTAGTAAATAAAGTGTTATATCATGTATTTAAATAATAATTAAATCCGCTATAAATTAAATTTAAATTATAAGATTTATATATTATAAAAAAGATCTGTTAATTAAAATTATTATAATATAAAAGCTTAAGTAGCCCGTGACTTTTTTAGTTTTTCTTTAAAATATTTGCGGTTTTAATATTGTTTTAAATATAATTTGTTTTATTTTTTAATTTTTTTATTAATAAGTTATATTTATATTAAAAATATATTAATTTTAATGTTAAAAATCTTTATAGTAAGGTTTACTAAGGGTAGTGTGGTATTGAGTCTGTAAAAGTGTGATGTAGATTCGAAGGAGAGGCTTCCGGTCCCACAGGGACCAGAAGCCTTAGGCTAGTATGTTACCTTATCTAATCTACACAATCCTTATCTAGCTAGCTGCGCTAGCTAGATAAGGAGCCCCCCCCCTTCCTGACAGTGTCATTTTATGTCGATACTTTTGCAGGTTTTATTATAATTTACAATTAAGCCTAGTATGTTTAAAAAACGATTATATTTTTGATAAATATTAAATATTTTTTAAATATATAACCTAAATATTATAAAAATAAAGTTGTTTAAATTATATATTCTAAATATAAATAAAAAAAAACGTTTTTAAAATTTAATATAAACTTTTAATAAAGATCTTAAAAATAATAAAAATTATATATAAACTAAATAAAAACTAATTTTTATCAACAAAGTTTAATTTTTATTTAAATTTAAGCTGTATTTATTATAAAAATATAACTAGAACTAATTAAAACGTGTTTTTTAAATTTTTTTAATTAAATATATATTTAAACCTGTCGCTTAAACAACGGTTAACATTTATTATATTATTAAGTATTTACGTGTTATCATTTTAGGTTAGATTTGGTCATTAATTAAGCTGTTTTTTTAAAAAAAAAAAAAAGTATATCTACCGTTATTTTTTTACAGAATTTTAAAACTAAGCTTGAAAAAATTAACTAGGCTTATAAAGCTGCTTTATTTTATTATATAATTTTATTTTTAATCTCTTTTAATTTATTATTTAATTATTAAATAGTTTTTATTAATTAATTTTAAGTTGTTTAAACTATTTAAATTAAAATAGTTTTTATAGCTTAACTATATTTTATAATATAAAATATTAATTAATTGCTTTTTAACTTGTTTAAATAATTTTATAATGTTTTTGTTAAAATTTACATAAAATAAAAAATAAAAAGCTATAAATAAAAAATCAGTTTTATAAAAAACTTTAAACTTTAATATTATATTTACTGCAAGTTTACATAACAGCTTTAAAACCAGTATTATTATTTAAATTAATAATAATGTTTTAAATTGTTTTTAAAAGAAATAAAAGTTACATTTTAATAAAATTATTAAACTATAATTAAATTATAAAACAGCTTACAGGTTTTAAATTTTTTTTTTAATATGAGCTAGTTTTTTATATATATTTTGCAGCGGCAGTATATATATTAATAATAATATAACATTAAGCCTGCTGTAATATAGTTATAATTATTTTTTTATTATAAAGTTTATATTTTTATTAAACTATATTTAAATATATATTATTTTGTATTTAATTTTTATTAAATTAATATAATTTATTATTTTTAAAGCTATAACTAATAAATAGCTAAACTTTCATTTTTAATTTTAGTTTCATAATAAAGCAGCTATACATAAAATTATTAAATACTATTTTATAAAAGCTGCTGTTAAAAATTTACTTTTTTAGTTTATATATTAAATTTAGTTTATATATTATATAAACAAAATTATTTATAGCTAAAACTATATATAATTATAATTTAAATAATATCATATAAATTACTACAAAAATCAAAAACTTTATATTTAAATAAAAATGTTAATTTTATCTGCTTTTGTTTAAAAATATTATTTATATTATAATATTTTTGTTTAGTATCGCTATGTTTAAAATGTATATACTTTTTATTTATAGCTAAATTAAATTTTGTAGTTTAAAATTATAATAAAATATTACTATAATTTATTTTTAATTAAGTTTAAAACCCTAGGCTGTTATTAAATAAACTAGAAAAAATAACTTATATATTTTAATAAACTTTAAATTTAAATTTAAACTTTTTAAACAAGCTAAACTTAATTTAATTTTATATTTAAGCCGGCTTAACTGAATTCTTTTTTTTTTTTTAATATTTAAAACATCATAAATAAAAACATAGCTTACTTTAAACAATTTCTTTTTTAAAATCAAAAAGATGCTTATTATATTAGCTCTAGCCTGTTTTTTTAAAAAAAATTAAAAGTTTAATTTAATATAAATATAAATTAATAATAAGCTAAAATTATAATATTATTTGTATTACTAAAAGTTTAATTTATATAATTATTAAAAATAAAGCTTTAGTATATATTTTTTTTGCTATGTTATCTGCGTTAAAACAAAAAAGTATTATTATAAATATAATATTATTATAGCTTTTAACCGTTTTTTTAATATAAAAATGATTTAACTTTTTATTTTTTCTTTTGTTTTAATTAAACAAATTTAAAGCTATTTCAAGCTTAACATGCTTAAAAATTAGAGTTATAGAAGGGAAGTTGAGTGGTGGAGCCCTGACCCTAGCAGAACATAATTATTATTATTAGGTTTTTTTATTTCATTTTAAAAATACTGGCATTATTTTGTTTAATTTTATTTCTGTTTTTTCCTGTTTCTACTGTTATATTTAATATAAACTGTTTTTATTATTTTAATATTATATAATGATAATTATTATTATTAAAAGTAGTTAAACGAAGAAAATTAAATAAATTACTAGCACGATAGTTTTTACAGCAATAATAATTATTGCTTGTGTTTTTATTACTACAGCGCTTATAAAAGTTGTTTTAATATTTAATTGAAATTTTTAAGTTATTAGGTTTGTTAAAAAAGTTTTTATTTAATAAAACATATAAAAAAACTGTAATAGTTAGAAGATTCAATTTATTTAAAATATTTATAACTATATTTAATATACTAGCTATTTAAATATTAGTTAATATAGCGGCTTTTTTTTCGTTTTATTAGCATGTTTTATATTAAATAATTAATCTATAGTTTTATTAGTTATAATATTATTTTTAGTAAATTATAGTTTTAAATTTTATATTATTCACGATTTAATATTAATATTTTTAAACGTTGAAAAACTTTTAAACCTGTTTAATTAATTTTTAAACTAAATTAAAAAATGTTTTTCAAAGCTTTATATTGTTATATAAAATATTAATTAAAACATTAGCTTTTTTTTAACATTTTAAAAAATCATCTATAGTTTTTTAGTTTAAGCTAAATTGTTTTAACAGCAATATATTTTTAACCAAAAATCGCATTAATTTAAAATATTTTATTAAATTCTTTTTAAAGTTGTTTATATTTAAGCGTAATATATATAATAAAATATAATAAAGTAATATTATTATAAGCTTAAAAAATTAAAGGTATTATAAAAAAATATTTAAATATATATATAATATCTTTAAATAATTGCTTTTATATGTAAATATTATTAGCTATTATTTTTAATTTATTAACTTATTTTTAAAAACTATAAAAAATAAAACAAAATGAATTATATTTATAAAAATATTTTTCAACACATTTTAGCTTTTAATTATAATATATATGTTTATAGTTGTTTAATAAACACGTTTATGAGCTTCTTTTTGATAATAAATAAAAATAAATAACTTGCCACGTTTATAATTTTAAATAAACTTTAATTATTAAATATATCTACATAAATAATTTTCATCATAATAATTTTTAAAATATAAAATAAACTATGAAATGTTTTTAGCAAATGTTTATTTATAAGCTTTAATAAAATATATAATTTATATAAAAAAGAATACTTTCCAAAAAAACGTTTTATTCATGTTAATTATTTAATTATAGCTAGATTAAAACATATATATTTAAAATTTTGAGTATAAACAAAATCTTATAACTTTAAAAAATCCAAAAATTAACATTAGTTTAATTTAATAATAAGATCTGTTAGTTATATAAATATACTACTTTAAAGAAATTAGTATAAAAATAAAAAAAAAATGCTTTTATTAATTTTTCTACTTAATAAAGAATTTTAATAAGTTTAGAATTAACCCCTACAGGGGTAGCCGTGGGCCACCTGTTGCCAGCCGTAGCCTGTGCAACCTATCTAATCTAATCTAATAATACACGAGCCGTTGGCTCGATTGATACGGGCCCCTTCAGGGACTCTATCATCAACAAATAAAAACACCTTTTTTATTTTTATTTTTTTTGCTTTTTTATTTATTTATACCCCTGTTTATAATATATAGATAAAATAAATATTAATTAGTTTTTTTTTAATTTTGATCCTAGTTTTTATAATTTAAATATTTATAATTTTAGCTTAAATTATTATCATAGTTATATTCTTAATTATGTTTTTAATTACAATTTTTTAGTTTTTCATTATTTTTTTGATTTTTTTAATAGTTATTGCGGTTTTAGTTCTAACACTTGCCGCTTTTTTTGCAGCTGCTACTTTAATTATTATAATTTTTACAGCATTTTTAATACTGTTTAAAATTATATTTACAGCTGTTCTACTTTTAATTTTTAAAATATTTATTCATTAATTAATATTTTTTTTAATTAAACCGATAAATATAGCTTTTTTAACAAGTTATTTTAATCATTAATATTAAATTTATTAATATTATTTTAAATTTAATGTTGCATTATTTTTTAACTTTATGTTTCAGTTCATATTAATTGTTTTTCTTTTATATATATAATTAGCTAAAGTTTTTTTAATTTAAAAATTAACTGTAATTTAAAATTATATTTTTTTATTAGTCATAAATATTTTTTATAATTTTATGCTAGTTTTTATGCTGTTCATAACGTTTATTATTATATTTATTTTCCAAGGTTTTCTATTTATTTTTCTTTTATATAATAAAATTTAGGCATGGTTTTTATTTATTAAAAATTAAATTAATAACATTAATAAGCTCAAAGAGTCACGGATGCCACACATGCCTACACACCCCTGACTAGGACCCACCTGGAAAGGTCCTTCTGGTTGTGGGCCAAGGCCCACAACACCTACGTACATCACGTGACCTAGCATCCGTGCACCTATAAACTAATACATACCTAATTTCTACCTAGATAGCTTTTTTTAGTTCTCTATCTTTTAATTAATATATATATAAGACCTTAACTAGGAGCTTTGCCTCTGCAAAGAACACCAATCGTGACACAAAGCAGCTTATTTATAAAGCTTTTATAAGTTAAATTTATTTTATATAATTTTATTTAATTATAAAAAGCTGTACAATCATTAGTTTATTAGATAAGTTTTTATTTAATATAGATTTGTTTAATATTAATTTAATTTAAAATTATTTTAAAATTACCGCTTGAATAAAGTTGTTTTATTTGTAAAAAAAAGAAATTATAAAGCTTTTTAAATTAAACGCTTAAGATATGAATATTTAAAAACTCATATACTTTAAAATAAGTATATATAAATTAAATACAACATAAATATATAGTTATCTAAAATTAAGGTTTATATAAGCTGCTATAAAACACTAAATCTATAGTTATCTATATAGAAAGCAAAAGTTTATAATAATATAAACTATGCTGGTTTATTTTAATAAAAACATGAGTTTTTATATAAGTTTATTATTATATTAAATATTTTTTAAATTAAATTTCTTTAGCTTATATATAATAAATAAAGATAATGATTTTTAAAACAAAGTAAATTATTGTTTTAAAATTTGTTTTAAAGGTTTAAAGTTAAATTATTTTTAATAAAAACTGCTAATTAAAATATAAATTAATAATTATTATAAATTGGGCTTGAAATAAATATAACTATAAAAAAGGTTTTTATAAATATATTAATTAAACTAGGTTATCTAATTATTTTATTTATATAAATACCTCTAATATTAAAACGTAATTTAAATGGCTATAATTTTAAAAATCTTAATATTTTATTATATTTTATGTTTAAAATCTAAATAGCTGTAAGCTTAATTTTTAAAAATAAACAATATCATATATTAATTATAAATATTTAATTTTATTTTGCCATAAAATTTCTTAATTTTTAATATTAAAACATTTATAAAGAAATAATAAATTACATAGTTGTTCATATTAAATCTAAATATTTTATTAAACTTTTTAAAACGTTAAACTATTAAATAAAATTTTATATTATATATTTAAATAATAATTAACACAGCTATAAATTAAATTTAAATAATAATATTTATATATGATAAAAAAAGCTCTGTTAATTAAAATCATTATTATATAAAAGCTTAAATTGTTTATAGTTTTTTAGTTTTTTTTAAAATATCTACAGTTTTAATATTATTTTAAATATAATTTATTTTTGTTTTTTTATTAATAAGTAGTATTTATAGTAAAAATATATTAATTTTAATATTAAAAACTTTTATATAAATACTTTTATAATTTTTATTAGAATTTAATATTAAATGTAATAAGTTTAAAAATACTTATATTTTTAATAAATATTAAATATTTTTCAAATATATAATATAACTATTATAAAAAGAAAGTTGGTTAAATAATATATTATTAGTCTAAATAAAAAAAGTTTTTAAAATTTAATGCTAATTTTTTATAAATAAATTAAAAATAAAAAATATTATCTATAAGCTGAACAAAAATAACTTTTTAAAAAACCTTAATTTTTATTTAAATTTAAATACTTTTTATAATAAAATTATAATTAAAACTAATTAAAACATCTTTTTTAAAAGTTTTTTAATCAAATATATATTTAAGCGTCTAAGGTAAATTAAATTAAGTATTTATTATATTATTAAATATTTACGCGGTGCTATTTTAAGTCAGATTTAATTATTAATTATGCTGTGTTTAAAAGAAAATTCGCTAATATTTTTAGCGTTATATTTTAAAAAGTTTTAAAATTAAGCTTAAAAAAACAAACTAGGCCTGTAAAGCTGTTTTATTTTATAATCTGATTTTATATTAAATCTGTTTTAATGTATCATTTAATTATTAAATAGTTTTTATAAACTAATTTTCACTTTTTTAAACAGTTTAAATTAACATAGCTTTTATAGTTTAAATATATTTTATAATATAAAATATTAATTAAGAGCTTTTTAAATAGCTTAAGTACTTTTGTAAGATTTTTTATAAAAATTTAAATTAAAAAAAATTAAAAAGCTATAAATAAAAAATTTGTTTTATTAAAAGTTTAAACTTTAATATTATATTTACTACAGGTGTAAATAATAGCTTTAAAATTGATATTATTTTTAAATAATTTTAATATTTTAAATTATTTTAAAAATAAATATAAGTTAAGTTTTAATTAAATTATTAAGCTATAACTAAGTTATAAAAGAGCTTCATTATTTTAAGCTTTTTTTTTAATATAACCTAGTTTTTTATATATGTTTTTATAATAACAATATATATATTTATAACAGTATAAAATTAAGCTTGTTATAATATAATTATAATTATTTTATTTATTATAAAATTTATTTTTTATTAAAATATATTTAAACATAAATTATATTTAGTTTATTTAATTATTAAATTCATATAGTTTATTATTTTTAAATTTATAATTAATAAATAATTAAACTTTTATTTTTAATTTTGTTTTAATTATAAAACTGCTTTATGTTATGGCCCACAGCCATGCTGGCGATCTTTAATTGGCCGGCTGGCCAACCGGCCAGCCGATCCCTGATTGGCCACCGGGCTAAGCAGGTATAGGTATAGAATAATAAATGTAGTAAGTAGGCCAGTCACGTAATGAAAAGCTAATAGTATATATAAGTAGGAATTCTGGCTGACGGCCTTATATATAGTTTTTTTTTTTTTTTAACTTTAGTTTTTTTTTTTAATATATAAATATAATTAGACATTATTTTAACTGCTGCTATTGCAGCTATTATAAAACTAAAGTTTATTTTTATTATTTAAAAAATGTTAAATTTTGTAAAACGATTAATTAATTAATATGTTAAAAATATTATAATAAAAAAATAATCTAACTTTTTAGCGGAGGCTAAATAATAAATATGTTTTAAAAAACAATTTAAATAAATTAGCATTTAAAAACATTAGTTAATATAATTATTATAAACTTTATTATTAATTTTAAAGTTTATAAAATTAACATTATAAATAAATAATATTAATATAATAAAATGTTTAAAATATAAAAGAATAATTATAATAAAAATAAAAGCCAAAAAAATAAACTTATTAATATTTTTATATTAAAGTTATACTGTTTAAAATAATAGTTAAAACTTGCGTGCAGCAAACTTTTATAAAACTTTATTAAAATTTTATAAAATAAATAAAAATTAATACAGCTTATTTTATTATTAATAAATAATTAAAAATAGTATTTGCAGCAATAACGCTTAAAAAAACATATATTTTATTATAAAATAGTTTTATAAACTTTTAATAATTTATAAAATTAGTTTATAACTATTTTAAAAAAATATATTATAAATTTAAACATTGTTTATTATTTATTAATACTGCTTAAAATATTTTAAAAATATAATTAATTTAATAAATAAAACACATAATAATTTTATATAAATATTATATTAAATAAATTAATATAGTTTATAAAATAAAAAATTAAAGCTAACTTAGATTATATTTTAATTAAAACAAATAAAAAATAAAAGTTTTTAAAATTAACTCGTTATAATATTTATTTAATTAAACAGGATATTTAGCGGTTATTAAAAATTATTTTTAAACTAGACTTAGACATTTTTAATTTATAATATATTAAAAAAATTAAAATTAACTTTTAAAGCCGCAGAACTATAAGTTTTTATAAACAAAAGCTAGTAAATAATAAATTAAAAATAAAATTTAAGCATTAGTTTATATTTTTAAAAAGCAAACTTGTTAAAAATAACAATTATTTTTAATATAAATTAAAAAAATTAATTATATTATTAGTTATATAAAAATAAAGCTTTAGAAAATTTTATGCTGTTTATTATTAATAATTATAATAAACTAATAATAAAACTAGCTAAAAAGTTTTAAACTATTTTTTTTATTTTATAATAATTTTAATAAATATAAAAAACTAAAGTTAAATATTAAAACTTAAAAATATTTATAAGCAATAAGTTTATTTTATTTTATATAAAGTTTATTTAATAAGCCGGTATAATATAAATTAATTTAAAAATTTTAAACAGGATATATATAATAAGTTATTTAAATATTTAAATAAGTTTTATATAAATAAACTATATAATAATATAATAGATTTTATTATTTATTGCAAGTATATATAGTTATATACTTATTAGCATCAGAAAAATTTTATTTAAAGCAAAGCTTTATAAAAAAAAAAAATTTAAAAAAAAAAAAGCTAGAAAAATTTTAACCTGGGCTGCCCAAAGTAGTCTTTAACTTAAAAACGCTTAAATATTAAAAAATAATAATAAAAACGTTGTTATAATTAAATAAATAAAAATAAAACAAAAATTTATATAAAACTAAAATTAAATTAGTTTAAAGCTTTTATTTTAAAAAGCAAACGTTTTATTTATTATAAATAAAAATATTGCTGCTATAATTATTTATATAAAAACAATTTTAACAAACTAAATAATATATATATTAGCGTTATTTTTATAAAAACTATAGAAACAGATTATATAAAAATAAAAATATAAAAAAAAAAAAAAATAGCTTAAAATAAATAAATCTTTTTTAAGCAGAAAATATTAACATTTAATATAATATAATATAAAAAATCCTGTTTAATTTTTTAAAAATATTTTAAAAAAAACTGTTTTTATAAATTATATTATAATAAATAATAAACTTATATTATTTATTAAAGCTTTAGTTAATATAAAAGCAGACATATATATTTTAATTAGCATAATTTTTGCAGCTTAAATAATAAAATATTTAAAACTTAAAATTATAACAAGTTTTAAACCAGCTATTATTATTAAATATAACTATAATTTAATTTAATAAATATACTTAGCTTTAAAAATATTTTTAAAATATAAAAAAATAATATAAAAAGCTTTTTAATTATAATTAATATAAAATATAATATAATTATTAAAAAAACATTATAATTATTATAACAAATTAATAAATTTTTATATAAATAACTTTTGTTTTTAAAGAATTAAAAACTAGAATATTAAGCTTTTAAAATTTTAATAAATAAAACAAGCAATTTATTAAAATATTTTAAATATTAAAAAACGTTGTTTAAAAAAAAACTAATAAACTATAAAAATAAAAACGTAAAAATAAGCTATTTAATTAAAAACAGCAAAAATAAAAGCTATAAAATTAAATATTTTAAGCTAAATATAATAAAAATTATTTAATAAAAACTAAACTAATTATAAATAATATAAACTTAAAAGTTTTTTAAACTTATTTTAATAATTATTTTAAAGCTTTAAAATTAAAAGTTATTTTAAATAAAAAATCAAACTATATAAAAATATATAAAATAAAAAAATATTAAATAAAAATAAAAATACCGACTTAATTTTAAAAATAATAAAAATTAAACTAAAAATAAAAACTACGTTTAAAAAAATGTTTAAAAATGGTATTAATTTTAATAAAACGTTATTAAATAATATAAACATTAATTTATAAAAATTATAAGTATTAAAGCTATAGTTTTAATATAATGTTATTATAAAATAATATAAGATGCTATAGTATAACTATATTAGATAAACTTAATAAAATAATAAAAAATAAGAAATAAAAGACTTAAAATAAATTATTAAACAAAAATAAAATAAAACTAAAAAAACTTATTATAAATTATTTTAAAAGTTTATTATAAATATTTAAATATTTTTTAAAAGCTGTTTTAAATAATCTGTTTTTATATAAACTAAAAGTTAATTATTATTTAATATTAAATTAAAATTTAAAATTATTAAAATATAGTTTTTATATAAAATATTATTTAAAAAGCTAAAACATATTAATAATATATTTATAACAATTTAATAAAAAATTTATAAAACTTACGCTAGCTTTTTAAAATGCTTTTATATTTTTATATATAAAAACAACAAGTTTTTATATTTATATATTAATTATAAAAACTAAATATTTTACTTTAAAAACTGCTATTTATTACTATTAATTAAAAAATATTAGCTTATATAATATAAGCTAAAATGTTTAAAAAATTAATATTAAATAAATATTTTATTATATTAATATTATAAAAAAATAAAAATTAACTGTTTTTTAACCTAGTATAAAGGTTATTAGTTTAAAATATTTTTTTAAATTAATTAAAAAGCCAGCTATTTTTAAAAATATATTAACAATATATTATAAAAATATTTAAATATTTTTATATAGCTTATATTAATAATGTTATAATTAAATTAAATAATAAACTAAAATATTAAGATAATATTAATAAAATGCTATAATGCTTTAAAAAACAGGACTACAGGCCGACTTAGAAAAATGTAAATTTTATATAAAAAACCAAGTTTTTTAAATTTATTATTAGAACTAAAGCAATAAAAGTTAACTTTAATAAAATTAAAATTATTTTTGCTAAAAACGCTTAAAAACAAAACGTTATTAAAAAAAACGTTTATTTTTAAACTTTATAAGTTTTATAAAAGTTTATTTAAAAATATAATTAAAAAATAAAACTATTAAATAATTTAATTTATATAAAAGCTAATTTAATTTAATTAAAAGTTTATTAAAATATATTTAAAATATTAAAAACAGGTGGATTAATATATTAATATTAAAACATTTTAATTATAAAAATAAAATATAAATTAAAATAAACGTGTTTAATAAAATAATAATTAATATATTATTACAATAAAAATAATAAATAATTTATAGCAGCTAGTTATATTTTATTTAAAAATTTTCTATAATATAAAATTAAATTATAATATTTATAATAAAAAATATTAGCTGTTATTAAAAATTATTATATTAAAAATAAAATTAATAAGCTTGTAATAATTACAGCTGTTTTTAATTATTATAAATTATATTATATTAAAATATTTTAGCATAAAAAGTTTTTAAATTTAAAACAAGTTAAATAAACTAAGCTGATTATATATTATAACTTTAATATTATATATTATTTAAAATTAAAAATATAATAATAGATATTTTTTAAATAAACAGAAGCTTTAAAAATATAAAAACAACAAAAAATAAATAAAAATTATAATTTTTTTAAGCCGGCAATTTTAAAATAAAAAAAATATATATAAAATATATATTATAAAAATATAATATTTATATTATTATTAAAAATAATATTTATAAACATAATATTAAAAGCAAATTAATATAATATTAGTTTAAACAAATATTAAAAAAAGGTTAAGCTAATAAAAACTTTAATTAATTAATATTAAAAACCTGTGGTTATATAAAAAAACTAGTTATTTTTAAATTAAATAATTTATAGATTTAAATAATTAAAAAGTTTATATAAAACTAGCAATAATATATTTAAATTAAAAAAAATAAAACGTTAAATATTTTAATATTATTAATAATTAAAAGTATATTATAAAATTAATTAATATATAATAAACTATTTTTATTATTTTATAAAAGTTTTTATAATAAAATATTAAAAAATTAATTTTATTATTAATATTAAAATATATTTAATAATATATAATAATTAATTTTAAAAACTTTTTAAAAATAAATATTAAAATAATATAATTTTTATATAATTAATAAACTATTAAAATTAATATAAATAATTATATATAAAAATCTATAGTAGCAAAAATATTATAAAAATATATTATAAAAGTTTTATAATATTTATAAATAATTAACAATAATAATTAATAAAAAAAAAAATATATTACTGATTTTATAAATAAGCTATTAAAAATATATTATATAAAATTTGATTTTTACAGCAAAACAGTACTAATTAATAAAATAAATAAAAATAATATATTAATAAATAAATTAAAAGCTGTAATTATATATTAATTATTTTTAAAAAAATAATTAAAAATACTACTAGTTTTAAACACAGTTTAAACATTTTTATTTTATAAAGCTTTAAAAAGCTATTTTTAAAAAAGTGCTAATAAAAAGCTAATAAATATAACATTTAATTAAAAGTTTAAATAAAAATAAAATATTTATCAAAAACCTAATTAAAAAAAACTGTTTTAATAAAAATATAAATATTTGTAAAAAAGTTTATAATTATATCAAAAAATAAAAATATAAGTATAAAAACATAAAAATAAATAATTATATAAATTAATAAATATTAATAAAACTTAAATTTTATAATAAAAATTATATATTTATATTATAAAAAAAAATAAACTAATTCTTTTAGCAATAAATTAAACTATTTTATAATATAACAAGTTTATAAAATTATTAATATTTAAATTAATTGTTTTAATATATTTAAGCTAAAATTGCGAGCAATATAATAAAAAGCTATTAATTTTATATTAAACGATTATAAGAATATATAAACGATCTGCTGCTTAAACAGAAAATATTTTAACTAAAAAAAAAAATAGTTAATAAAACGCTTAAAAAAAAAAAAAAAATCTTGCTGTAAAAAATTTAAAAAAAAGAATTGTTTTATAAAATATTATAAACAGGCTAAAAATATAATAATAATTAATATTTAATAGCTGGTTTAAAAAACGTTTTAATTAAACTAAAAAAATATTATAAAAAATATTTAAAAAAAGCAGAGCTGCTAAAATAATTATAAAAATAAATTAAAACAGCTAAAAAATATATTTATTAAAACATATAATAATAATAAAATATTATAAAATAAAATATAGCTAAAGTTATAAATATAGCGCAAATAATATAATAAATAATTTAATTAAAAAGTAAACTAAATAAAAATTAATTAATTAATATAATAAATAAAAACTAAAAATTAAAAACTTTTAAATTTTAACTATTTATATATGCTAAAAGTATTTTTTTGCTATTTAAAAGTATTAATTTAAAAGTTGCTAGTTTAAGCTTTAAACATAGCATAAATAATTTAAAAATTAGGTTAGTATATTTTTAACTTTATACGCGCCTAAAAACTTAAGCTAAATTTTTTTATAAAAAAAAGATTATTATAGCTTATAGCTATAAAAACGATTTTTAATTAGCCGGCTAGCTAACCGGCCAGCCGATCTTTAATTAGCCACCGGGCTAAGCAAATATAAGTATAAAATAATAAATATAATAAATAAGCTAGTTATATAATAAATAACTAGTTATATATATAAATAAAAATTCTGGCCGTCGGCCTTATATATAGTTTTTTTTTTTAATATATAGGTATAGTTAGGCATTGCTCCAACTGCCGCTATTGCAGCTATTACACTATATATAAAATTATTAAATAATATTTTATATAAGCTGTTATAAAAAAAATTACTGCGTTTAATTTATATATTAAACTTAGTTTATATATTATATATATAAAAATATTTATAATTACAACTATATATAATTATAATTTAAATAATTATATATAAATTATTATAAAAATTAGAAAATTTTATATTTAAATAAAAATATTATTTTTATATATTTTAGTTTAAAAATCTTATGTATATTATAATATTTTTTTAATTTATATATAAAACTACAGCGGTGTTTAAAATATATATGTTTTTTATTTAAAGCTTAATTAAGTTTATTAGTATAAAATTATTATAAAATATTATTATAATTTATTTTTAATTAATTTTAAAAAACTAGCTTGTTATTAATTAAATTATAAAAAATAATTTATATGTTTTAACAGCTTTAAAATTTAAGTTTAAACTTTTAGACAAGTTAAACTTAATTTAATTTTAAATTTAAAACAGATGTGCTAAAAAAAAAACCTTTTATTTTCAAAGCGCTATAAATAAAAATATAATTTATATAGAGCCATTTTTTTTTAATAAAACAAAAAAATGCCTGCAATATTAGCTCTGGCTTATTTTTTTAAAAAAAATCATAAGTTTTATTTAATATAAATATAAATCGGTGGCATGCTAAAAATTATAATATTATATATATCGCTAAAAACTTCGGTTCATATAATTATTAAAAATAAAGCTTTAGCTTATATATTTTTTGCTATATTATTAGTTTTAAAACATAAAAATATTATTGTAAATATAATATTGTTACAGCTTTTAACTGTTTTTTTAAGATAAAAATGTTTTAATCTGTTACTGTTTCTCATGTTTTAATTAAATAAATTTAAAGTTATTTAAAGCTTAATATGCTTTCAAGTTAAGGTTATAAAAAAAAAGTTAGGTGATGGAGCCCTAACCCTAGTAGAACCTAATTATAAAATATTCGTTAATATAGCTGTTTTATTTTAATTTTATTGGCCAGCTTTATTTTAAATAATTAATTTATAGCTTTCTTAGTTTTAATATTATTTTTAATTAGCTATAGCTTTAAATTTTATTGGTAAAAGTTTAATATTACTAGTTTTAAAAGTTTATAAACTTTTAAGCTTATTTAAATAATTTTAAAAGTAAACTAAAACATATTTATATTATTTTATATTTTTATATAAAATATTAATTAAAACGTTTATTTATTTTTAATGTTTTAAAAATAATTAATAGTTTTTAGTTTAAACTAAATTATTTTAAATCCAGTATATTTTTAAATAAAAATTATATAATTTAAAATATTCTGCTAATGTTTTTTAAAATTAATTATATTTAAGCTTAATATATATAATATAATATAATAGCATAATATTATTATAAAATTAAACAAATTAAATAAATAATTAAATAAAAATTTTAATATATATATAATATATTTTAATAATTATTTTTATATGTAAATATTATTAAGTATTGTTTTTAATTTATTAACTCATAATTTTAAAGCTAAAAAAAATAAAACGACATAAACTATATATATAAAAAAAATAAATTAATAAAGCTATGTTTTAAAAATTCCAAATTTTAATTATAATATATATATTTATAATTGTTTAATAAACATATTTATTAACGTTTTTTTTAATAATAAATAAAAATAAATAATTTATGAAGTTTATAAATTTAAATAAATTTAAATTATTAAACATGTTTAAATATAGAATTTTAATAATAATAACTTTTAAAATATTAAAATAAACTGTTAAGTATTTTTTAATCACTATTTATTTATAAGCTTTAATCCAATATATAATTTATATAAAAAAGATAATTGTTAAAATAATGGTTTATTTATATTAATTGTTTAGTTATAGCTAGATTAAAACACGCGCGTTTGAATTTTTAACTATAAATAAAATCTTTTAACGTTGAAAAATTTAAAAAATAATATTAGTTTAGTTTAATCATAAAATCTATTAGTAGTATAAATATGTTACTTTAAAAAAATCCATATAAAAATAAAAAAAGAAATGCTTTTATAATTGTTTTATTAAATAAAAAAGTCTAGGAAAACTAGATTTAGCTTTTGCAAAAGTAGCAGTAGGTTATTTGTTGCCAGCCATAGCTTATACAACCTATTTTTAGCTTATCCAATCTCATAATACACAAGCTAGTGGCTCAATTAATATGGGCCCCTTTGAGGACTCTTTTACTATTTTTTAAAAAACTATTAATATATATATTTTAATGTTTATTTTAGTAAAAAGAATAAGAAAAATAAAAAAAGTTTATATAAAGTTTATAAGTAATTTTATATTAATAAGTTTATTAAAATTAAGCTGCATAAAATTGTTTTTTTATAATTAGATTTTAAAAAAGCCTGGCGATTTTTTATATTAATTATAATAAAATTTTATATTAAACTATTAATTATTTTATAAAAGCATTTATAAGTTTTATTATAAAAATACTTTAAAAGTTTAAAATTTTAATTTATAAATAAAATTTTTAAATAAAATTAAATAATAAGTTTTTATAGTTTAAATTTTAATATTAAGTTTCATTATTAAATATAATATATTAACTTTTAAAAATAATATAAATATCTTTAGTTTTAAATATATTATTAAAGTTTTCTTAATAAAATATACTAATAATTTAAAAATTTTATATAATAAAATAACGTTTAAAAATATTAAATTTTTAGCATGTTTATAAAAACTGCTAGTAAAAAAGTTGCTATTATAATGTTAATATTATTTTATATTAAAAATATTTAAAAAACAGTGTTAATATTTTAAAATAAAATAATTTATAAATTTTATATTAATTATAAACAAAAATTAAAGCCCAAGGAATAAATAATATATTAAATAAAAAATCTATAAATAAAAAAATAAAAGAAAATAGAAAGAATTAGCCTACTAAAATTCTAGCTAAGTGCAAGTGTGTAAAGTAGGTCTAGTCGATACCTTACAGCTGGTCTATGCGCTCTAGTTAGCGACAGGTGTACAGATACTGGTCCGTGCCACTGGTAGGCATCAGATAGTTGGAGAGAGATGAGGAATCCATTTATCTATCTACCTCTCAGACTAACTAGTATACAGTGATTCTCAGAAGCCTTCCGAAAGGAAGGCTTCACCAAGGATAGCTTCCAAAAGGAGGGCTTCCCGAAGGAAGGTTTCCCGAAGGAAAGGTTCCGCCAGGATGGCTTCACAGCCACATGCCTAATTAGCCTACCAGTTATCCGGGACTTTGATAAAATAATTTTATAATATTATAACTTAAAAAATGGTATTTTGTGTTGAGTAAATAAAGCTAAAAAATATAACTAAGAGCTTAAAAGTTTAATTTTATTAACATAAATAAAATAAATTATATATTTAAATTATAATTTATTATAATCTAAAACTAGATATAAACTATATAAATTAAAAATAGCTCGTTTTATTAAAGCTGTTAAAAAACTATGAATAATAATTGCATTAAGTAAAAATAATATAATTATGTTTATAAAGTATTTAAGGATTAAAAATATAATAAATTCTATATTATTAAATATAGCTGCTATAAATTATATAAATATTATTTTATTTATTCTTTATTATATTTTTTCATATAAATTTTAAATATATTAATAAATTTAAACTAATATAAAATAGTATGAAGAGAATAAATATGTTATAAAAATAAAAAATTAATAAAACTAAATTTATTATAAAACATAATAGAATATATAATAAAAATAATAATAAAGAAAAAATAAATAAAAAATTTAAAAGAATTATTAAAATATTATATAATATAATAAAATAATAAACAAGCAAAATATTTTAAAATGTTTTTCAAATAATAACAACGTTATAATATTTTTTAACTGTTAGTATTTTCTTTTAGTATAAATAGTTTAATTTGTTTTTCATATTAAAAAATAAAGTTAGGGCATGTTTTATATAATATAATTAAATAAATATTTAAAGGTATATATAATAATAAATATTTTATAAATTTAAAAAAATAATAAAAATTTAAAAAGTTTTTAATTTATTATAAGTTTTAATAAATTAAAAAATATATTAAACATTATTTAAATCATGACCCCAATTATATAAATTAATTTAAAGTTATAAAAGGTTTAAATTAATATGTTTTAAAAATATATGATTTATATAAACAATAATAATTAATTTTATATTAACGCTGTTTTTAATAAATATAGAAAATATTTTATAATAATTAATAAATATAAAATATTATAATATATATGATTATATAATAATTATATTATATTATATATTGAACTAAAGCCTGTGTATTTTTAAAAATAAAAATATATTATTAAAAGCTAAGCTGATATATTTTTAAAATAATTGCTAATTAATAATTAAAACATTTTTAAAGTATTATTTTCAACTATATTAAAAGTTTAGGTTTACTTGTTAAAAAAACCTATAAAAAGCTTTAAGCATGAAAGGATTAATAATTATAGCTTATTATTTTTAAATAAGAAATTATTAAGAAAAACCTAAATCATTAAATTAATAATATATTATTATAATTATAAAAGCGTTAAATTTAATTAAGTTAATTTATATTTAATATTATAATAAAACTTTGATTTTATATAATTATAAACAATATAGTTTCTTTTATATAAATAATTATTTAAATTTAAAGTCTTAAAACTTTTAAACTTTATTATTAATTAGTTTAATTAATTAAATAAAAATAAATAAAAACGTAAAAAATTATTTTGCCTGAAATATTAAAATAATAACAAATTTTATCATAATATAAACTAAAAGCATTGTAATAAGAAATATTATATATTATTATTCATTTTAGCAAAAAATATTATTATATTTATATAACAAATATTATTTATTTAAAAACTTTTTAAAAGATTATTTTTAATAATATAAAAATTTTAAATAATAAAAGAGAAATTAACAATTTAGCTTATAAATTCAACTTTTAAACCATTATAAAATTTATTTAATAATATTAATAATTTATTAAAAAATATATATAATTAAAATGATTTTTAAATAAACTCAGCCAAGGTTTAAGATACTAGAAGCTAATTAATATAAATATTTAAATAATAATAATAAAAGTATATATAAAATTAAATAAAGTTTTAAATATTACGTTAATAAAAGCAACAATATTTGATTATTTAATTAAATAATAAAAGTAAAAATATAAACATAACTAATAATATTTGAAAAATTGCCTATATTATTTAAAAGAAATAAATAAATAATTATTAAAAGAAAAGAGCTATTATTTTAAAATAAAAAACATTTAAGAGCAAAAACAGCTCTGTAAAACAATCTAACATATTATTAAAAACAGTAACTGTTTTTTTATCAGCCGACATTTTAATAAAATTTTTGAAAAAGCTTGTATTCATTAAACTAACATCTTATATATTATTAGATTAAATAGGTTGCACAAGCTACGGCTAGTAATAAGTGGCTTATAGCCACTTCCGCAGAAGTTAAATCTAAACTTACTAGATTTTTTTATCCAGCAAAAAAATTAATAATGGCATTTTTTTTCCTACCTTTGTACTAATCTTCTTATAATAATTATTTTTAAACATTATTATATAAAATAGAAATCAATAAAACACGTTTTAAATGAATATAATAATCAGCGTTATAAACGGTTTATTATGTTTAATTATTTATAAAGCGTTTTTTTAAAAATTAAAGCTTTTTAAATTTTATAAAACTCTTTATTATTTATAAGTTATAGTTTTAAATACAACATTGTTTAATGTTTATATAATATAAATATAAATAAAAACAATATAAAATTTTTAAACTATTAAAGATTAAATATAATAAAACATTATTATAAAACGTTGTTAATTAAAATATTAGAAGCTAATAAACTTTTATATTTAATATAAACTTAAACTTTTTTATATTATAAAAGTTAATACAACATTAAACTTTAGTTATCTTTATTATATTAATTTAAAGAATTAATAAACAGCTAACCTTTAATTATATGTGTTGTTTTGTTTTAAAACGGATTTAATATTGCATGCAAAACAAATTTGTTTTTATTAATAAATATATGAATATATAAATAATAAACGCTAAATTTAATATAAAGTCGCCTTTAATAGTCATAAAATTAGCCATAGTATATTGAATTAATTAAAGCGTAAATCTTTAATAAATTTGTTTCAAATTTTTAAATATATATATATATATATTATTATATATTAGATGTACTATAAAATATAACATAATTTAACTATTTAAAAATATTTTTTATTTAACGTTTAAACTATAGCATATTAAATATAAGTTTAATTTATAGCTAATTTAATTATTATTAACAGCTTTTAATATTAAAACATTTAAAAAAAAGCTGTTATAAAATAAATTTGTATTTTTTTTGTTATAATTTTTATTATTACTATTATTATTTATATTATTATTATTGTTATTATTATTATTCATACAGACAGGTAGGGGGTGTCCAGAGGACCCACCCTAGGATAGGCTAGGCCGGCTAGGCTAGGCCCGCAGGGCCTAGCCGACCTGCAATAGATTAGATAAGGGTAGCCCACTGGCTATTTCTAGCCAGCCTTCGGCTGGCGGGCATAGCCAGTCCTTCCTTCTACCTGTAATTCGCTATTTTCACTAGATCACCATACAGGACCCCAATATATCCTTGTTAATTATTATTAAAAACTTTTGCTATAGCAGTATTTATCACATATTTTTCCTTTATATTTTAATTTTAGATTTTATTTATGGTTTTATATAATAAAGCTTTATAATTAAAATTAAATTTATTATAAATTTATACAAGATTGTTATTTTTAGTATTTTAAATTGTTTCATAAACATTTAATCTTATATAATTATAATAAAGCGCTGTTTAAGCTTATATAAATATATTTTCTTATTTTTAATTTTTATATTGTTTAAATTAATTTAATAGTAAATTAGTATTAAATTTATTACGTGTTAATTTTAATAATTTATATTAAAATATTTATTTTAACGTTTTTTAAGCTTTTATATAATATATATATTTAAAAGTTTATATGTTAATATTATTTATTTAAAAACGTTTATATTTTAAGTAAATTGATCTTAAATTTGTTTTAAATTATAATTATTAATTTTTATAATATAAAATTTATAATAAATATAATAAACTTAATATTTAATTATTATAACAAGTTTTTAATTTATAATAAATTAATATTAAATTTAAAAAAGTTTAATAAAAACTTATTTTTATCATATGATTTTAATAATAACAGCTTAAAAAGCTTGTAATAAAATAGCACGTCTTTATTTAAAATTCAAAATATTATTATTTGTGAAAAACTAAGCGTTAATATATTATTAACATTTTAAATTTAAAGTAAATTTATATTAAATTATTATATTTATTAAAAGAAAAGTTATAAAAATTAAAAAAAAGCTTTTATTTATAAACCTAGCTATCTGATACACGCGCGTAGAGGGAGCGCTTATATAAGCCCCTCGCTTGGGGTGCTGTGGCCCGTGGCTACAGGCGTAACTTAATTAGGCTTAGCCTTATATATATAAGCTTTAGCTTATATTTAAATAAAACTTTAGCTTAGTTTAAATTTGCTAGTTTTTTATTTTTATAATATATATTTTATATTTTTATAATATATTTTTAAAATTAATATTTTTATAACGTTTTTTATAAAAATTAAACTAAATTATTAAACTTTATTTTTTAAAAATAAAACTATTTTTAACTGTTTTTATAAACGTAAAATATATGCTTGCTATTAAAAATATATTTTGTTTAAACAAGCTTAACAGAAGTTTTTTTATATTTAATATATTTATTAAAACTAAATATTATTTTTATTAGCGATCTGTTTTAAAAATTAAAAATTGTTTAAATAATATAGCTAGTTAAAAACGTTAGAAAAAATTTTATAAATACATAGTAAAATAAATAATAAGCTTAATATATATTTTTATATTTTAGCTAGCAATAAAATAAACGTTATAAATATTTAAACTAGCTGTTTAATATAAATTATTTATTTTATTTATTTTTTATATTATAATTTATTTTATTAATTTATTAAGCTTGTTAATAATTATAAAAAAAAATTATTTATATATTTAAAATAATGCTTTAAAATTAAAATAACTAAATAATAAATTAATAAAAAAATAATTAAATATTTAAAACTTAAAATAAAGCTGTTAGCTAAACTTAAAACTAAAAATAATAACTGTTTAAAATAATAAATTAAAAAAAACTTTAAAAAGCTTTTATTAAAAAAAAATGTTAATATTTTTAAAAATAAGTTTAAACTAATATATTATTACTTATTTTTTATTTAAAATAATAAATAAATAAAAGCTTTAAAAAATATAAGCTATTATATTAAATATATTTAAAATAATAAAATAACGCTTAAACTTAAAAAACAGAACTATGCTGTAATTTATTATAAAAAAAAAAACGCAACAAAAAAAAAAATAACTTATATAAAAAAAAGCTTATATTAATAAATAATTAAATAATAAGCTAAAAACAGTAAAGCAGCATATTATTAAATTAACTGTTATTTACGCTGCTTAAGAACTTTAAAAGTTTTTAAAAAATACAGCAATAAAAATATTTGCTAATTTAAACTTATTTAATTATTTATTAAATTTTGATTATAATATAAATAAAATAAATAAATAAAAAAATATAAACAAAAAGTTTTAATTAATTAAATATTTAATTTATAAATATTTACAGCAAAAATATTAAGTTAAAAAAAAAGAAATCAGCATATTTAATTTATTATATAATAATTTTAACGATTTTAATATAATAACAGAAAAAAAATATTATTTTTATTAATATATATTTTTTATAAACTATTTATTTTGTTTTTAAAAAATAAAAAATATAATATAAAATAAAATAATAAATTTTGTTTTTATTTTAAATATTTTTATAAAACCAGCAGTTTTATAATAAAACAATAAACTAAACTTTATTATATATATAAAGCTATATTATCAAAATAAAAGCTAAATAATTAAAATAATATAACAACGTTTTATAATAAATGCTAATATAACTATTTATAAATTTAAAACTAATTATTTAATATTTTATAATATATATTAAAACTTATATGTTTTATTTTAATATATATAAAATAATTAAAATATATATATATTATAAATATTTTATATATTAATAATAACAACTAGCGTAAAATAATAGCGTAAATTTATAACAGTATAAAATTAAAAATTAAACAGTTTTTAAAACTATTTTTTAAAATTAGCAAATAAAAAATATATATTTAAAATTAAAAAGTTAGAAAAGATTTATAAAACTTAACTAAAAAATAATTAATAAATAAAAAATATAGCATATTTTATATAATTAATAACTTTTAATATTTAAAAATATATATATTAATTTAAGTTTTTTTAAAAATAATCGCTATTTTAAAAACTTATTAAAAAATTGTTTATATAATTAATTAAAAACTAGTACTAAAGAAATAATAGCAGAAACTAATAACGTTATAACAGCAGTAAATATAACTATAATAATTAATACAATTAAAACTAATAAAATAACCGATTATTTAGCTTTTTAAAAAAACGCAGAGATTATAAAAACTATAACTTTAATAAAAGCAATTAACGGTTAAAAAATAACAATTAATGTAGCAGAAATAATTATAATAACAGAAATTATACTGATAATTAAAATAATTAAGTTTATTTTTTAAAAAGCTAATAAAAATGAATTAGATTATTATTTATTAAAAATAAAAAAGAATAATATATTTAAAATGTTGCACTAGTTAGTAGTAGACCTGACGTGTTATTAATATTATAAAGAATTTATTATTAGTAATAAAAAATTTAATATTTATATAAATGCAAACTTAACATCCGTTTTAAACAATTAAATATACTGTTTTTATTTAATTTAAAAAACATATATATAAATATTATATTATATTAATGCTATTCTGTAATTTATTTTTTAAATATTTATAACACTATAAGCAAGCTAAAAAAAGTATAGTAAAAAACGTAACAGCATGTTTTAAACAAAAAATTAAACAAATAAAAACCGCTAATTATTTATAAAGTATTAAAAAAATAAAACATATTAAAAAAGCTTTTATATATAATATAAAAAAAAACAGAAAATATGCACGTTATACCTGGTTATAATTTAAAACATAAAACTTTAAAATAAACAATAAAATAAAAATATATGTTAACTTAGGCATAAATATAATATATATTAACAGAGCTTTTTAAATATTTTAAAACATATAATAAAAAACAACGCAGATTTTTTAAAATATTAAACTAAAGCTAATTAAGCTTAAAATAAACTAAGTTTTTATTTATTTATAAAAAACTAATAATAAAAAAACTAATAAAATAAAAATTTTATAAAAAAGCTAAATAATAAAAAACTAAAACTTAATTTATTTTTAAAAATAATTTTTTTTTATATTAAATAATTATAAACTATAAAATTAATATAATTTATTTTTTAATTTTAAACAAGTTTTAATTAAAATTTAATATTTAAGTTTAAAAATATAAATATATAAAAAAATAATAAACAAAAAAAATAAACTTTAAAGCAAAAAAAGCTTATATAGCTGTTAAATATAAAGTTTTATTTATTAACTATAATTTTAGCTTTTTATATTAAAAATTATTTTAGCAGCTATAAATATAATTATTAATATAAAAATATTATATATTATATTAATAATTAATATGTTTAAAAACATATTATAATTATTAAAAGCGCTAAAATAAATATAATATAAAAAATTAAAATTAAAGCTATTTTGCTATAACTATAAAAAAGTTTTAAATATATTAATAGTTGCTGCTGCAGCTATAATCGCTAATATAAATAATAACATAAAGCTATTTTTTAATAATATTTTTATATTTATAAAAAAAAAGCTTTTAGAAATATTTAATTAAGTTAAAATATTAGTATATATAAATATATAGTTTAAAATAATTTTAAAATTATAGCAGTAGTAATAAATAATATATTTTTATATAAAACGTTAATATTAAATAAAATTGTTAATTTTATAAAAGTTTATTTAATTATATTTTTTTAAAACGCTGCTTATAAACGCTATAAAAATATAATAGACTTTTTAAATAAAAAATAAAAATATATTAATATTAAAAACAGTATATATTAAAATTTTTAAAATTATATTTATATTAAAAATTAAATAATTTATAAATATATTAAAAATAATTATTTTTATAAGCATATATATATATATTAAAAAACATTTTTAGTTAAAAATTTAAAAAATAGCTAGAGCTTTTAATATTTAAAAAATAAAAAATAGTTAATATATTAATTAAATAATAATTAAAAACTTTTTAATAAAAGTTAATAAAACTAAAGCATTAAGCTTATAAGTTATATATATTTATTTAGTTATAAAAATATAAATTTTTTAATAAATTTTATAACAATTTTACAAAAAAACATATAAAATAAATTAATAAACTAACTTTATTTATATATTTTATATTTATAATATAATAATTAGTATTAAATAAAACAGAACTTTTAAATATAATAATATAAAAAGCTAAATAGTTATAAACTTAAAAATTTTAATAAAATAGCTATATTAAATAATTATTTATTATTATTATAAATAAAAATAATTAGATTTTTAAAAAAAGCATTTTATAACTGTTATTAATATAATAATATTTTTTATTAGTTTTTAATATATTTAAACGTTAAAAACCGGTTTATAATAATAAGCTTAAAAAATAAAAAATACTATATTATAATAATAAAATTTTATAATTTTTAGTTTATATATAACATTATATAAATAATTTTTTAAAATATATTAAAAATATTATAAAATATTTATAAATAATATAATAATATTTTTAAATACTGTTAAACAATATAAAAAGTATTTAAAAATTATATTTAAGCTATTTAAAAATAAATATATAATTATATTATTAATAAAAATTTTTATTAGCTATTTTTAATAAATTTATTTAAATTTAAAATAAATATATTTAAAATAATAATATTAAAAGCTGCGTTATAATAATTTATAACTTAGCTTTTTAAATTAATTAAAAGCTTTTAAATAATATATAAGCGTAATAAAATTTTTATATAGCTTGATTTTATATTATATAAAGCTAATTAAGCTGCTATAAAAAAAAAAGCTGTTTTATTAGCTAAAAATAAACAAATAAAGCATATTAAAACAAAAAAACTAAATAAGCGTAAAATATATATAAAAACTAAATATTATAAACTAACCGTTTTAAAAATAGCTTTATTTAAAGCTGTATAAAATAATATATATAAAAAACTATTTTATTTTATTATAACTTATATAAAAATTATTTTTATAAATTAATAAATTAATATAAAAAGTTTTAAAGTAATAGTTTTTATTTAAAGCTAGAAAATATATAAAAACTAAAAAACGATTTTTAATTTTAATGTTTAATTAATAATATATTTAAATAAATTATTAATTAACGTAAAAATAAACTATAGACTTTAAAAGTAAAAATAGCATGTTTAATTTAAATAGCTAAAAGCTGTATATAATAATATAATTTAATAAAAACTAATAATTATAATAACAGCTTATTTAATTATTAAAAGTATTATTAAATAAACAACTTTAAAACTGCTGCTATTAAATATATTAATCGCAGACTAATTAATTTATTTATTTATTTGTTATAATATAAATTATATATATATTATTTGCTAAATAAATTAAATAATATATTAAATGTTTTTAGCTGTTTATAAATAATATAAAACGTTTAAAAAGCAGATAAAAACTAATAAAAATAAATAATAAACTTGTGCTAAATATAATATAAAAAAAATTAAAAGCTACGTTTTATATATTTATATTAAAAGCAATTATAAATAAAACTTTGAAAAACAAATTTTTAGCAGCATATATAAAAACTATAAATATATACAAGTATTAAAAACTTAAAAACATTTTAAAAAAAAAGCAATAAAAACGTTATAATTTATTTTAAACTTAAATATTTTTTAATATTATTATAAACAGACTAATATATAATATATATATAAATATAAAATGTTTATATATCCTGATTAATATAATTAAAAAATTCTAAAATAAATATATAAGAAAAATAATATTATAATATTTAATAAATAATATAAATATTAAAATTATTTATAATAATTAATAAAATATAAATAATAAGAAATTATATTAAATATTATAATATATATAATTTAAATTAAATTAATAAACAGTTATTTATAAAAAATTAAAACTAATTAAATTTAAAAACTTATTATTTATATATATTATAAATATAAACTTTATTTTAGCATTTTTAAAAATTAAAATTAAAAATATTTTTAATAGTTAAATAAAAAAAACTATATTTTAATATATATAATGCTATAATAATAGTTTTATGCTTTATTTTAAAATATATATTATTAATTTTTAAATATAAAAATATATAATAAAAAATAAAGCATTGTTTTAACTAAATAACTTTTATTAAACAATTAAAGCATTTTTAAAAAATTATTTTTAATAAAAATTAAAAGTTTATATTTAACTTTTAATAAAATATATAAAAGTTATTTTATATTAAGCTAATAATAACAGCTATATATTATTTATAAGCAGACAGCTTGTTAAAACATAAAAATTAAATAATTAAAATAATAATATAATATTATATATTTATTAAATTAAAAACAAATTAAATAAACATTATATTTTTTATAATAAAATTTAAACGCTGTATATAATAATACTATATATTTAATTTTTACAAATAATTATTTAAATTTAAATTATTTAATATATTAAAAATATTAATTAATTTTAACAATATTAAAAATTTTTAAATATATGTTTTTTACAAGTATTTATATTAAAACGTTTATTTAATAATAAATTTTGCTTAAGCTGTAATAAAACGTATTTATAACGTTAAATATTGCTTATTAAAATTTAATAAAAAAATCAAGTTTATTTATACTTATATAAAAAATTATTTGTTTAGTTAATTATTAAAAAATATTTTTAATAAAAATTAAAACTTTTAACTATTAAGCAATAAATAAAAATTTAGCTTATAAATTAAATTTTTTAATAATTTTATATTTATTTAATAATTTTTATAAAATATTTATATATAATTTTAAAAAACCTGACTTTTTAAGCTATAAATGCTGCTGTTTAAACTTATAAAAGCTAAATAAAATTTCAGCAAAACAAATATATATAAAATAAAAATCGTTTTTAAATATTATTTTAATTAAAAACGCAACAGCTTTAATTATTTTATTAAATAAAAAAAATAAAGTTATAAATATAATTAATAAATAACAAAAAAATAACTTTAATATAATAAAAGTTTATTAAAAATATTAAAATTAATATAGTTTATGCTTTATAATATAAATAAACGTTAAAAAAAAAGGCCGACCGTAATAAATTATGTAATAAACTTTGTTAAAATCAGCAGAACTTTTTAATCGGCGCAGCTTTTTAATATATATGTATAAAAAAAGCGCTTATATAAACTTCTTGCTTAAAATGCTATAGCTTATAGCTACAGGCATAACTTAATTAAGCCTAGCTTTATATATATAGGCCCTGGCCTATATTTAAATAAAACTTTAGCTTAGCTTAAATTTGCTAGTTTTTTAATTTTTATAATATATATTTTACACCCCTATGGTGCACCTCTTACTATCTTTTTTATTTCTTTTAACAAGCTTTATTTAAAATTTATTTAATTATATTTAATTATATATTTTTATTTTGTTTCTTTTATAAATTAATTATATTTTTCAACATGAAATAAACGTTTAAAATACATGTTTAAATATTTTTTAATTAGCTTTTAAGCTTAACTATATATTAAATTTAATATTAAAAATAAGTATATATTTCTTATATTTTTAGCTGCAGCTTTATATTCAAAACAACTTATATTAAATTTATATTTTTTTAAAAATATATATTATTTATATTATAAAATATATTCTATTAGTCATATAAATAATTAAGTTTCATTAAAATTAAAGCTTTATTATTTCATTTTTTTTTTTTAATCTTAATTTTTAAATATATTAAGCTTAAAATAGTTTTAAATTTATTTTATTTATTATTTAATAACAACTGCTCTTAAAAGCAAATTAAGTTTTTTAATTAATAAATAGCATATATAATATAAAATATTTTTTTAGCTAGCTTTTTAAGCTGAATTATATATTAAATTTATTGTTAAAAAATAAGCATATATTTGCTACACTTTTAATTACAGCTTTATTTTAAAAGCAACCTGTATTAAACTTATGCTTTTTTCTAAAATGTATATTATTTATACTGCGCAGTATTCCCTGTTAATAATATAAAATATAAATAAACATTAAAAAAAAATTACCTATAATAATTTATATAATAAACCCTACTTAAAATTAATTAAACTTTTTAATTAATACTGCTTTTTAATATATATATCCTAAAAAAGTGCTTATATAACCTTATGTTTAAAATATTATAACTTATAGCTATTTATATAATTTAATTAGGCCTAGCTTATATATTTCGCCAGAACTTTAGCTTAGTTTATATTTGCTAGATCTTTACTTTTTATAATATATAACTTACACCCCTATAGTGCAACTTTTAAAAAAATACACCGGCTGTTTGGTTCTATAGAGTGTTTATCTAGTATATTATATTTGTTTTCTTATATAAATAAAACATATTATAATTATTTAAAATAAAACAGCCATATATATATTAAAATATATATTATTTATTTATACTATATCTTATCCATTCTAACTATATATCTTAGCTCACAGCTATAATGGCCCCTGATTGGCTGGATGGATAGGTGGCCTGGTGGCCCCTGATTAGTTCCCTGCCTTGGGCAGGCCAGTCATGCGGTAAATAGCCTGTGGTATATGTAATGATACGTGCCCTTTGAGGGACCGCTTATCTAAGCCCCCTTACCCCACTTGTGGCGTGGCAAAGCCCTTATAAGTGGGCCCTAGCCCACGCACCCTGGCCAGATCCACAGATTAGATCAGAACAGTTAGATCTTCATCTTCTACCATACACCTTTTCACCCCCATGGTGCACCTCTCACATAGGTATAGTTAGGCTTTGCACCAACTGCTGTTATTGCAGCCATCACACTATATATATATATATATATGCCCAGTACACAAGTATATTTATATTTATCAACAGCAAAAAACACATCAGGTATCTCAATATACATTCGCTAATCAGTTACACACCTTTTGGTGGATCTTCAGCAAACCTAATACCTCGTCTTTCCGGTGGAACTCTGGGTGCACCGTCATCATCACTATCAGTCTCCTCTTGGGGGGAGCCCGCAACGCCTAGTGCCGCTTCTCTCCTCCGTCTCTCTGCAGGAGTTTCATTGGTGTCGTCATCCTGCACACTTGCGAATGCTGCCATCCGACGCCGACGCTCGGCTGCAGTCTCCGGGGCATCGGTGCTTGCTCGCTCTTCGGCGCCTTTTGCGCCGCTTCGCCCACGAGTGGCCTCCGCAGCTCGAGAAGGAGACCTGCCCACAGCGCCAGTGCTGTCGCTGGCTTGCGTGACGTTGATATGTGGGTTTCCGAGGTGCGGGACGCTGCTCTGTCCGGGCGCTGCCAGAGGTTGTGCCTGCAGAGTCGCTATCGTCTCTTTCGGTCCTATCACGTTACTAGCCACTTCTCGATTCGATCTTTCGAGCTTCTGAATTTCCTTCAGGAAGTCATCTTTGGTCATTCTCTTGCCGGCACCACCAATTGTGAATCGGATTCCGCGGTCGTCATCGTCCTGGTTGTGGGCGGCTTCAATGTCGCCACCCTTCTTCCTCTGCTCGACATGCCCGGAACGGCCAAACCCGGGCCATCCAACAACGGACGGCCGCCTGACCTGCGCCCCGGCCTGTGATTCACCTTGGGACGATGTCGTAGGCTGGGTTGCGTTGTCTGTTGGCTTTACTAGCCCACTCATACCCATATACTTCAAGCCCGTAGTGACGTAGTCTCTCCCCTCGCCCCGCTCAACAGGAAGGTCGTACTTTTTAACAACTTCGCCGTCTTCGTCCTCAACAATAATCTACCCGGATGGTGAGTGGAATGTCTTTGCATTAGTCTACATGGGTTGCTTACCGTGTTCCCAAATTGAAAGGCGAGTGCTGGCGCATGCTTGCGCTCCTCCTTTGGTTTTTCTTTTCTCTTTAGCGATTCCTCATCGCGCCACTTGGCAATACTTTTCTTTAGTGAATCATATGTCCAGCCAGCCTTTTGTACATCCTCCGCTACTTCCTTCAGAGGCCCAGCATTAGGCAGAGTTGTGTGATGCCCGGTCGGCTCAACTGCCACGACCTGTCCATTATCATCTTCAATTATTATATGATCCCCCTCATCATATACCTGGAAATGTGATTGCCCCATGTTTTTAGGTTGCTCCCCAGGCGTGTATTCCTCCGACTTTTCAATATCAATTTCTGGGTTAACTCGCTCCGGCAGGCTGGGGGAGCTACTTCGCTGTGGGGATTGAGACTCGACCTTATTAACATCTGAAGGTGACAAAGGCTCAGTCAGGTCGCTTGGACTCCTCCTCTGGGGGAAAATAGCGGACTGAGTGACTGGGCCACCTGGACCGATGCCATCATCCCACTTCTTCCTGCGCCGTCGACTGACTAAAGATGATGCACGACTATCAACCCGGGCTGTGTTCTCTTCATCGCGTTGGCGTTGCAAAAATTGTCCCTGAACTCCAGTCGGTGGAAGTGTTCCCGGCGGGAATGTCGGAGATTTTAGGTCATCGTAGTCAGTATCAGATATGGTTCGGGCTTGTGATCGAGATTGTGACGAGATACGGGGCAAGCGACTCATCCAAGCAGGCCCATCTTCCGGAGCAGTGGTGTATGACATGGTGAGGGATAAGGTGTTAATATGCTTCCCTAGGGTGAAGACCGCTATGGATGAGCCGTGAACGAGAATCGAAGAGATGACCATAAATGTGACGATTGGCCATACCAGCAGAATGGCTTGGTAGTTTTCCGAGTCTTTCGGCGGAATGACTGCGAGAGGTATCGTGTGTCCTGTCTCAAGTTCTGCCCGGGCGAGTATTGCTATAAAGATGGCCCCAACTCCGATGGGGCCAAAGTGGCCAGCAAAGAGGGCCTCGCGCCAAGTTTTCACATCTGGAATGATGGGCTTCAACAGTAACATGATGGGGATACGACGGAATAGGATGACGAAGATTGACATGACCACAAGCCTCCAGGCAGTCAAGCCGATGCTAGAGTCATTGTACATCTCCCAAGGAATGATTGTTCCCAGATAGACAAAGTAAGCCAAATTGATCAGCAGGTCAATAACGTTGGATACGTGAGACTCCTCTGTTTTCTCATGAAACCAACCATCATTGGAGAAGCCAACACCAGCTGCGAACCCTACGAGTAGATCATCGACTCCCAATATACTGCCCGAACCAGCACAGAAGAGAGCTAAGACGAAGTAGAATACCAAGAAACTTTCTCGGTCAATGAGGTCATTTCGTTCTGCATATTTGATACCATGTCGAGCGATGTATCCGATGAGGAAGCCGTAGATGGCACCAAAGATACACTCATAAATGATGGTGTAGACGAACCAGTGAAATGTGGTTTCACGAGCGCTCAAGTTATCCTGAATTAGATAGAGAGCTAGGTATACGAATGGGAATGCCATCCCATCGTTACAACCAGATTCAGCTGAGAGCAAGTCTCTTAGATGCTTGGGTACTCGCTTTGCGAATTTACCCTTACCAACAACGGATGAGGCGAGGACGGGATCGGTAGCCGTCACGCACGCAGCTACAGTAAGGCTCTCCAAGTAATTAAGGGGGAAGAGCCACCATACGAAAAGGCTGGTGATGAGCCAGCCGAATGTCATAACTGGCAAGAGAAGTAAGACGACAGATTTCCAGTGCTTCTCCATGTAGTACTTGGGCAGTTCGACACCGACGGCAAAGCATTGCACAACCAAAACAACACGCGAGAACTCGAGGGTGATTTCGTCTGTGTTTCCCCAACTATTGGGGTCAATAAGATTGGCGGCATGAGGCCCGAAGATTACGCCAACCAAGGTTGCCACCGTCGCTTCACCGATGTAGAGGCGCTCCTTGATGACGGACGAGCAGAGCATGAATAGTGAGGTGAAGCCGCCGAGGATAATGTACACCAAATGCGGCTTCGTAATTGACAAGTGATCCCACGCCATCCTGGCGCCGGTGACCCAGGGCGCCGGTAAGCCCTAGATCTTGATGCCGGGACGGGGCAAGACGTCTTGGGGAGACCGGGTGCTGGTGAGTCGGATATGAATCTCCCCCAACCAATGAGAGCGAAGGGTGTAGTGGTTGCCGAGTACAGATTACGGCCCCCAAGACCACAGACAAACTTGGCGGGAAACGAGGATGCGATGCATTCAGGAACTTAGTAGCATGCTAAATAGAGGCTACCGATAAGGCAATGTCTGGACGCTGGGGGATATGTGCTGCGGAGAGAATAAGTGATATATGTATCGCTACAGCCACAGCTGGTGTTAATAGGTCTGTCAGCGGACTGGACATGTATGCTCTAGCGCATCGCCGGGGGCCAGATATACACAATGGCGTAGTGTGTCGTTGCCGGGAAGCGAGTTTGTTTGACTGTTTGGGACAGAAATATTCGTCTATGAACGAGTGGTGTATGAAACAGACACAATGATTGGGACGACGAGTGGAAAAATTGGACAACGCGGAAAGAAAGAAATGGAGCAGAGGCTTGATATGTATCCTACAGAAGTGAGTGCACACTTAATAGAATTGCTTACCTTGGATCACCTAACACTACCTAGGTACGGTATGAGGATTTTACCAAGGCGCTTTAACCTAGTGCGGCTAGTTACTGCATATTTATGGTAGGCCCGGGTACTCCTACGTACCTAAGTGGAGCCCCGGCGGTTTGTTAGGCGGCACCCCGCTGGCTAACTACCTAGGTACCTACCCACACTAAGTATGTACTAGGTAGGTACCGGGGTACCGCCCCCGGGAATAATGCCGCCCGACAACCTTCAGGAATTGTAATGAGAAATTGATATGTAGTAACTAGCGGTACATATCTACCTAGGTAGGTGGGAGGATCATTTTAATCGCATCCGGTTTGCCGACCATGCATATAGATCCATATGCTGCTGCTGCTACTGCATTTACTACTGTCGACTACAGCGCTGATCCATCGAGGTTGGCTCCTGTCTCCCGTCCGATCCGTAACCCCGTCAATATGTAAGGAAGGAAGGATAGGGAGAGAAACAAGCCGATCCGTCCTACAGAATGGTACTGCTGATGTCAATGAGATTTATGAACAATCACCCCACCACCTAGGTAGATTGGGCAACTACTATAGATTGGAGAAATTTCACTGGGGCTTATATGTAATGCAAAAATAAAAAATATTTTATTGTCCAAGACCAGGGGGGATTCCAGTGCCTGCTCTTATATACCTAGGTAGATACATACTTAGTACCTACCTAGGGAGTGGTAGATAAGGTAATAAGATACATGTTCATGCATTCGCCACTGCAGGCTGACGTCTCACTACCTACATACCTAGGTTGGTACACATAGTAGTAGTAGTAGTGGTGGTGATATTAATGTCAATCTAGGTGGCTGGAACGCTGGTTACATTTTTGGTACATATAGTAGGTATTGAGTTCAAACAAAAGTACCCAGGGACTGTAATTAGTTTCTTCAAGTACAACGCCGCGACTGTCTTGCCACCAGGTCTTGGGCCATTGGGAAGATACAACATTCATCCTTGATTTACCACACGACGTACATAGATCAGATACGCATCAACACTGAGTCATAAATAGACATGACTAGCTGGTGTAATACCGTTAGATGTACCGTACAGAACCGTAGTAGGCGCCGAAGATAATTACCTGCCACCCAACAGACCTGGGTCAACCTGGGTACCTGCTCAGTGGTTGGGATGCTGCCATAACCAACACTTGAGAACAAAAGCGGCCGGCCATGCCACTTGATCTAGCCCGTTAGAGATAAGCGTAGAAACTGGGTATAGTGTACACTTGCAGAGGAAGGACCATTCACTGCTCTTCAGTACTTCTTCGCACAACATGTGGTTTCCTGCATTCGGTTGACTCACCCATGCACATTCGTGGTGATAATAAGGGTTTGCAGAGTAGAGGACGCTGTAGCTCCGAATTCTCAATTCCTGGTTGGGCTTGTACACTGCCTACCTCGTACCAGTGACCGCACGAGTCAACAACGGCGCACGGAGTGTGACCATCAGACGCCGGCGTCGCCTCGCTAAAAACAGCCAGTCTCCCCTTGGTTCTCATCTATGCCAAGATCGGAGGCCAAGAAGCAAAGCCTTGGCGGCTCTTCCGAGGCCATCAGTCCAATTACGTCAATTCGCTTCGCCAAACAGGGCCAGGGGTGGGTGCAGTGGGCCCGTGCATTATCTTTTGCTTGGATCTACTCTTGGTATCAAGCATCCCTGGCTTGTAACCCTGGCTTTTCATAAATTCTTTCTGGCCGGAGCCCATTATTGGTCGCCGGGGATCATCCATGGGCACCACCACGGAAACGCGGAAGGCAGGCTTCTGGGTTGGCTAACTACTGGTTGCACGTGAAGGAAGAGAGACAAGACGAAGAGAGGCGAAGAGAGACGAAGACTCGAGTGAGTTGCCTATGATCGGTTGGCGGCCGCTCGTTCTGCCGTATACACCGGGCCATACGATATAACTATCCCGTACCGGAATGATTTCAACACAGGAGTGAATGGCCCCTCAACGGTTGACGCCCCATGCCTCGACCCTCACCGCTTGCCCGAGTTTTTCGCCGGCTCCGGCCTTGTCTCACTGCGGCGCACGTGGGGGTTTCTCGTGGAGTTTCACCTCCGTTTTTGAGCTCCTCGTGTGCACACGCGAACGCCGAGGTTTTTCGGGGTCACGAGGTTTGCTGGACGTCTGGCGTACTGCAATATGCACGCCATGGGCCACGGACCGCCGCCACCCCCGCCTCTTCCGCGAGCGTCAGCGATTGTTGCTAACTGCAACCTTGTGGAAGAAACTAGATTGTATTTGCGATCGTTGATTTGGGGTTTCGCACATGTCGTGGAAGCCCAATTATTCTACGAAGCGACTATCTTGGCCTACTCACCATCCGTATATATATATGTATCGCCAATGGCGGCATCGTTGTAAGTCTTCACGACATAAATTTCTCCTCTGATGCGCGCCGTCCTCGAGTCATTGGTTGGGTATGCCACGATAATATCGAACACGCGTCATAAGCTTCCTCGGCATTCGTTAGCTTGAGTGTAGGATTCCCCTATCCCGTGCCGCTGACCCATGTCATCCGCGTGAATAGTATCGTATGAGGTCTCCCAAATTAGGCTTAGAAGACGCTCATTGCGACGGGAACGATCCAGGGCCACAGTTCCATAACCGTTTGGTATATACACAAAGTAACCCCAGTGACGAGAAACCTTTGAACAAGCTGTGTGCTCCGGCTATTGGAAAAAAATACTTTGGTTTCTGGACCTGCAAGCAACTTATCACAAGTTCAAATGCAGGGAGCAAAGAGACTCATCTTCAATGCAGCCAACAGTTATGGCATGCATAGACCAACTATCAATGCAATCAAGTAGTGACCGAAAGGGACTCAGCTGATATCACACGCATATCAATAATCTTTTCACGTGTGCTAAGCACATCGACATAAATGAGTATATACGATATGAGGAATACAATAAGATATTCACGTTATGGCACAACCCGAAGCGTCAATGGTATCGCTATTGCCCTATAAGATACAATAGCCCTATCCCCGTGGGATAAGTACCCATCCCTATTGGTATTTCCAGCCAAAATCGGTCGCCGTCCCCTAGAACCGAATTCCCCCACGCGTTTCGGGTTCCTGAACTGGGGCATCTCCAATTTCCTGGGTGCCGATGCGTCATCCCAACCCAGTAGGGGTAGAGCAAACCACAGCAATCCTAAATAGGCTTTGGCGTATTGCCACACCTCTGGTTGCCGCTGTTTAACTTATAGACAGCCGCCTTCGATCCACGTATGGAAGGTGGGAGATTTTCCATGCATTGCGGGTACTGACCCTTCGGGTTGCGATATGATGGACTGCCATTCGGCGGATCTCCGAGTGGTTGAGGCCAACTACTATACGACAGGGCCGCCATACGTTGGGAGGCTGCTACGATGGTAAACAGACGGCTATTCGCTGGGAGTTCCTCATCGCCTATGATATGTGACACACCGGTACTTCCATATCACCTAGGCGGAATATGATAGACGTGACACGACATGTCAACACAATCGTGTTTACATTGCATACAAAGACTAACGATATGGCGAGAACAGCAAGACATGACACATGGTGATAGTGGGAAGGGACGATACGCTGTGGCTCTTTCGGAAGCTGAGAGCAAATATGTCACACAGCCTAAGAATAATCTTTACCGCCATTAGCCTAAGAAGTCAACAACGGTGCTAAGGCGCCTCGATGAACTGCCTCGCAAATGGGAAGCCCGATAGTGTGCCGACAAGACCGGGGGAAACTGCCTGATGCGATCTGCGGCCGGTTCTAGTTTACAGCATCTGGGCTTTTCCCGGATTTCACGGCCGGAAAAACCAAGTTGGGCATCACATTTTCGCGTGGGGGTCCATGCTGTCTTCTATAGCTGCTTCATCGACATGTTCCGGCGTCTCCAGCTGGCGGATTTAAGATGTTGGGCATCTTTGCATCGCACCAGGCGCTCAGCCTACTACCAATCCGGGGGATTTGAGGTCGTCGATGAGGTACTGTATTGAAGGAGGGACCCGTATGGTTTTACCAAGATATCCGCTTCATAGCCGCACGGGTCATGACAGGATGATCCCTGTCAACAACGCCTAAGTGATAGCGGAAGCGGCATCGTCCCAAGCGCCCTATTGACCCAAAGCCGACACAATGTCTCAATGCCAGGGCGTCGAAGGGTACAAACATAGCAAAAACCGTAGGTCAACGTTTAAAATAATATGAGGCCTACCGCGACATCCCCCAACGAGCTCGTGGTGTTGTAGTCAGTAGGCCGAACGAAGCGCGCCATGGGTTGTACGACATCATGCAGTACTGGGAATTCCGTGATACCGGATTGATTGGATTGACCAAGCAAGACATGTGTGCATGATAGCTACCTCTCGAATATAGAGATAGCCTATGTACTACGCTGAAATGCCTGCAACCATGGTGCTGGTAAATAGCGTTTTGGCCCAAATAAGATGAAAGTTAGGGCATTGGTGGGAAGGTTGAACAGCTGTAACCCTCGGTGGCTGATCCTTTGTTCAGGTAGGCTTGATGTATCCTTCGCACATCGCGATGAAACCATGGGCGTGGAGGGGCTTCGCTTGGCTTTTATCTTATGCCAGTTAATTTGTTCAACTGCTTCTTGGTTTTGCGCCACCTGACTTCTAGGACTGCCGGAGACCTAATAATAGACACACTCGAGGCCTGCTTATCAGGCGCTGTTCTAGAAGACTATTTTATACAACGCTATCTAACTACGGCCAGTAGTTTAGTTGCATATACTAATAGAGAATATGGGATTAACGCAAAGTAAATATATCTCTCCGGGAGGGGGAAAGAAAAGAAAAGAAAAGAAACAAAAGCTGAGAAGTGGGCTATGACATGGCGTCGCGCGGCCAATCTCAGACCTGGTACTTTGGCAAGGGATTGTATATCCGAATAAACCCTACACCGAAACAGCCGCATTCTTGCACGGCCACTTCTTGTCATTGTCGCTAGTCGAGCGGCTGACTCAAGATCCGAATCCCGTTACGAATTTTGCTAAGGCGGCCTTCTGAGAGGTCCCTGGCAAACAGAGTTGGCGTTGAATATTGATGCCAGCCACACACCCTCCGGAGCTCGCTCGGCCATTCTTTGAGCCAGTTATGAGGGACTGAATTACTTCTCAGTTTGTTCCCTCCTGGCCTCGCCGCTTTTCCGTCATCAGAAGCGATGGGGTGTCCCGAACATAAACCATGGCCCAGTGCCGGTCTAAAACCGCCGTAGGGCGAATCAACAAGAGCGCCAGATGTCAGCTGTCAGCTCCTCCAAAGATGCTTGCAGATTATATCGTTACGGTGGTTCTCGACCGAGCGTCGCATCATCCTTGACTACGTTAATCCTAGTACTTACTAAGAACCCAGCATTGCCCACGACCAGGTAAAGATGCAATTAAGAATAACTAATTAATTTAATTTATCAGTATTATTCCATCATTACCATTGCTATTTGGAGCGGTGAAATTGTATAACTACAGATGACGGCGCACTCTGTGTTACATGTTCTTTTGGTATCATACGGCCGGGGGCAGACAAATGACACATGGGTCATGGAAAGAGACGATGGGTGGGCTGTCACTTGCAGATGGTTAACAAGGTTAGCATAGAGTGTTTCACTTTGCTTGCCTCAATATGTTCATCTCATAGTAACCCTTTTATTTTATTTTATCCCTCCAATAGCCTCCCTGTCGCACGGGTGCATTGTATGAATCTCTAGGCCGGCGAAGCCGAGTAACTTGCAATTTGGAACCAAATTCGACCAAGCGAATGGAGTCAAGCGATTACTACGTCTAGCAGGGTAGGGGTAGTAATAATGGAATTAAAATAGGAAAAAAAAAAAAAAGACCAAACACGTTGAACCCCCACAAAACCACTGCCGAAAGCATCGACCGATTGTTCAGCCGGCATGGGCCGAGGTACAGAAGCGATGCTATTGTTGGCGATCTGGTGCGGGACGGACCGGATCCCGAGCCAGAGCTCCAAAACCGGCAAATGTTTCACAGCAGGAAGTCTGCGGGGTAGAGACAGACCATCAGCACAACATCGAAGCGTCGGATTGGAGACAAATGATCCCTTTGGAAACATGCTCACTTGCAAATACCGTGTACCATGGCCGACTCAGCGAAAGACACCATACATGTGCCTCTCCTCTCGGAGAAACACTCGGGGATCCCCGAGAGGCTCCTCGAGAAGGCGCAACATGCGAAGGCACATGCCCTTTCCGTGGTGACGAAGGTTCAGGGAGCGAGACATCGGGCCCTGGCGTACCCACCGGGCGTGGAGGAGAGGGTATTCGCCGATGCCGTGAAAGAACTTCGCACGAAACTAGGGGAAGACTACGTAGTTCACAATGATCAACCTCTTGAAGATGGATGGTGGGTTTGCGACTAATTATTATCCATACTATCTCGTTTGTCGGCCATAGACGCCATGCACACAACGCTAACGGGATGCCTAGGTATATGGAGCGTGAGCTGACTATATGTGATATTAACTCAAGTGTATACGGCTAACAAGCGGCTCTAGACCCGAATACACATGACATGATGCACATACTTGACGACGAGGAATTGATCCCATCTGCAATGGTGTATCCAGGTAATACGGAAGAGGTGCAACAAGTCGTGATCTGGGCAAACAAATACAGCATCCCGATTTTCCCTATCTCAATGGGTCGAAATTGTAGGACATAGAGATCTCTCGCGCACCCTAACGACCCGATGCTGACGCTGGGGCCTAGTCGGTTACGGCGGGGCAGCACCCCGCGTCCGAGGCTCTGTCTTGGTTGACCTCGGTAAGCGGATGAATAAAATTTTAGATATCAATCCAGATGACTATACGTGTCTGGTCGAGCCTGGGGTCTCCTTCTTCGCTCTCCATGACGAGGTTAAGAGGAGAGGGTATGATCACCTTTGGATAGATCCTCCAGATGTGGGTGGTGGCTCGGTAATCGGAAACACGGTGGATCGAGGGGTTGGGTACACACCTTATGGGGATCACTGGGCGGTTCATTCCGGCCTTGAGGTCGTGCTGCCGACGGGGGAAGTAATCAGAACCGGCATGGGAGCACTCCCTGGCAACAATACCTGGCAAACGTTTCCCTACGGCTTCGGGCCCTATTCCGAGTAAGTGAACTTTGCAGGCTGGGATAGACGGCGTTGCTACCATTACTGATTTTGTCATTAATTAGTGGCATCTTCTCACAGTCGAACTATGGGATCGTGACGAAGATGGGAATGGCGTTGATGCCAAATCCGGGCGGATATGAAAGCTTCGTAAGGGTCCCAAGTAAATCCGAGGACGTGTGTATAATGAATGACCTGTGCATTGACTCGCTGTCTAGATGTATACATTTCCTAACGAGGAAGATCTCGCTCAGCTGGTATGTGTTACTACACGCCAACACCTTGGGAAACGAACGCGAGAGTAGATCAGTCTGACACGGGGCAGATTGAAATCATCCGACCACTAAGGATTGGCAACATTCTGGAAAACGTTGCACAGCTGCGCCACGTGATTCAGAGCATCGCGGTTCTAGGAAACCCCCGTAGCAAGTATTATACGGGCGAAGGCGCCATACCAATAGAAATCATCCACGAAGCCGCGTCCGACACCCCGGTGGGCGACCACACGTGGGTTTATTTCGGGATGTCGTACGGGCCACCACACATACGAAAGTACAAGCTGGACATTATTGACGCCGAGTTCAAGAAGGTAGCCGGGGCGCGGCGCATCGACCCGGCCACGCTGCCCCCCGATGAGTATTTCTGGACACGCGACCGCATCGCATCCGGGACCCCCGACCTTCACGAGCTGCGATGGGTCCAGTGGGTGCCCAACGGCTCGCACATAGCCTTCTCTCCCGTGAGTCCGATCCGCGGCACGGACGCGGCGAAACTAATCGAGCTCGCGCGGAGACGCCATGACGAGTTCGGCATCGACCTGCTGCCGGCTTTCATCGTGGGCCTGCGCGAGATGCATCTCATCGTGGAGATTGTGTTCGACAAGACCGACCCCGCGCGCCGCAAGGCAGCCCTGGACTGTCTCCGCGCCATGATCGACGACGCGGCGGCGTGCGGGTACGGCGAATACCGCACGCACCTGGTGTTGATGGACCAGATCGCGGGGACGTACAGCTGGAATGACGGGGCGCTGATGAAGTTCAACGAGAAGCTCAAGGATGCCCTCGACCCGAACGGCATCCTCGCGCCGGGCCGCTGCGGGATCTGGCCAAGACAGTACCGGGGTCGCGGCTGGGAGATGAGGCGCGAGAGTGGTGAGAATTCTCAGGGGAATGGTGTGACGCCTGATTAGGCACGCGACTACCTACCTGCCTTATAATGGAGGACTTGTATACGTACCTGCCTAGGGTAACTAGTTGGTTGGTCGGCCTCTTTTCGGTGTGTATGCAAGTACTTCGGCATGTAGGTACTTCGTACCTACTTACCTAGCCTACCTACCTAGCCTTAGGGAAGTACACTAGGTAGGTAAATAGGCTAGGTACTTTACCTGCTTACTTACATACCATGTGAGCCGCTTGATTGTGTTTTATTTATGCAAGCTGACGTCACTTCCAATCAACACTCGCAGCCAAGGGAGCTACCCCTGGTACCCAAGACTACAATATGGTAGCTCGGCTCTGCTGGGTTGTCCGAGACAACCAAACATATGTCGAGTAGGTAAAGATTAGCAAATATTAATGGCAGTTCTGTGTGCACCCGACAGTCTTCATCCAGGGGGAGAATTTCTGTTACGAAATAGCACCCGACTAGTATAGTACTAGCACCGTACAAATACGCCAGTGGATGCACGCGAAGATACATAGACTAATACGGAGGGCGGTAGTGACGCTTTGTACCGGTGTACTGATGGCACTGTCCCCGTACCTCAGTCGCGGTTCTGGGCGTCCAGTGGCAGCAAGGGGAGTGAACAGTACATGCGTTTTGAATGTTAAATAATATATACCTACTGTCCTTAGATACGCCTTGGTAAATAGTCATATTGGCCACGATTCCTTCCCGCGGAGATACGATCGAGGTTGTTTCTTTCTCTGTCGCGAATTGCTGTTCATTTCAATTTCGAACAAAGATATATTTGTAGGGTGTAACCCGGGATTGAGGCAGGACAGGGGAATGCGCCCCAAGTTTTCGAGCTTTCATCGAGGTACATGTACATGCTGCATATTCGGAGTTCTAAGGCCCCCACGACCCCAGATTCACTCCAGCCAGGTTCCAGATCCGGTTCCGGTTCCGGTTCCGGTTCGCGGTGCTCGTTAACCTCCGGTTTGCCGACCATGGCTCCGCTCTGGCATATAAACTTTAACATCGACGACTATACCAACCGCTTTATACCCCCACCGCCTTGGCACGCCGTACCGTATCCCGTGTCCTACTTCCTCGGCCACAGGAGACATCCCCCCGCGAGGAAGTACGGGAGCCTCCTGCTGACCCTGCGGTCATTGTTTGGCGTCTTCGTCGGCCTGTTGCTCATCCAGGTCATAAGCCACCAAGTGCCCTGGGTGGCCGCGCACGGTCCTCGCATCGTCGCGAGTTTTGTACGTTTTTTATACCCAGATATACCCCCAGATATGCCCAGATTACGATAATCTGTATATAATACTTACCACCGAACACGGCGGATATGATATGGCCGCGTCCCCCGTGACTCCATTCCTTTCCCCGACTCGCTCTGCCAGTCTCCTGCATCTGGTCTATGGCCTAACGAGATGGCATCCGCAGGGAGCTGCTGCCGTGCTCGAGTTCTGCGCTTTCGAATCGCCCTTCGCACAGCCGCGCAACTTCCTCATCAGCCAGATTATCGCGAGCATCGTCGGGGTATCCATCGGCAAGCTATTCCACCTACGTTCCGATGCTGATTGGGCCCGATGGATCGGAGGCGCGCTCGCCTGTGCCATCACGACGGCCTTGATGGATCTCACCAAAACGGTACATCCGCCGGCCGGGGCAACCGCGCTGTTGGCCGTCGTAGACGACACGGCCACCAGCCTCGGCTGGAGGCTGATAGCGCTCGTTGTTCTTGGCTGTACCATCATGCTTCTCGTAGCCCTTCTGTTGAACAATATTTTCGGCAGGTTTCCTGTGTACTGGTGGACGGCAGGTAACCTAGCAGCCCTGCCGGCGGAACAACCCAGCGGGTCCTCGCTTGGGGGTGAGGAGAAGGCCAAGAGCCAGGGGACTGAGATCGTTATCGCGCAAGGCGAGGTCACCATACCGGAGCATATCCAGCTGACACCGGAAGAGAGGCTCTTATTGGAACGAATTTCGAATAAATTGTAGACCGAGGTTATTCCCATAGTTTACAGCAACATGCACATCAAAAACCCCCATCTAATTGAGTAGTTGATGCGTACAACGCCCGTATATTAGAACGTCTGTTTCAAAAGACTGCTAAGCATTTTTACGTAGATAGTATCTCTACATAGGTAGTTCTGCGATCCAGCGACGGAAATCTTAGCGTCAAGGCTTCTAGATCTATTATTAGCTCAAACCCTTTACCCCACGGGGCGTGACAGGCTTCACTGGCTTCACTGAAAACCAATCCCCGCGTCGCTGGTGGTGATCTCACACTAGGATCACATCATAGATAAACGTACTTATATGGGTGTACAAAATCCCTTACCGCACCGGCCGTAGGTGATGGTATCGTCACCCATCGTATCATTGTGTCGCAGGTGGATCCCAATCCCCTATACAAATCTTATCATTAGAGGAACCTGAACGGTCTCGGTATCCTTGGATAATGATCAAAGAACCCTCTAATATGGGGTACTCGTGCTGCTTCTGCTAAACACCACCCACGAAACACCCTTACACAAAGCAAGAAAAGGACCGAAACGAACGATACCTAGTAATAGGCAGCCCTACATAGATGTCAACTTCTTAATGTTGGAATAAAGAGCTTTAAGGCTTCCTAGTCCAAGGTTTCTCAGAGATCCGGAGCCAAAAGCTTTAGTACCAGATGGAGAAAGTAGCCTCCCCACAGCACGGATAGATTTCAAAGGCTGATATTGGTCAAGAAGTCTAACCTATTCAGTTACCCCCTATTACAATTTATGAACGTTTGTTATTGGAATTCAGGGTGAAGGGAGATGAGGGGAATAGCTAGGGCTTCAAGGTGTACAAACGGAACTCAGGTTTATCACAAAGAGATTCTCGGCTACGCTCCTGTCTGCACGGTCGAATACGTAGATGCCTCATCGAAAATTTCCTCGCAAGCCATTTAGTGTTTATCCATACCGGCTTGTCTGTTCGTCCGACCATTCCCAGAATTTCTGTGCAATGCCCGTCCCACCTTCCTCCTCCGGTTTGGATCCCTCGAGGAGATCTTTGCGGATGTTGTCGATACGGCCCCAGGGGACGACTGCGAAAAAGAAAGCGTCAACAGATGTATAGCATAATCCCCCATGGGGCACTAAACTTACTCCACTCTCCCGAGTCTCTTATGCCAACATCGTTCGAGACACCGGCGAACAGCTCAGTGTAGGCGCCATTCACGGTTGGGTATGTTGTCGCGTTTCTAAAGAGCATCTCGAAGAAATTACAGTTGCGGTCAAGCTCTGACTTGAGATTTCCTGGGTTTAGCGACTACAGGGAAAGGCCTGTTGTCAGGATCGCTTCCATCAGACAACTTAAGTTAGCAATGGGAACATAGGAGAAGACTCACTACGCTGACGATACCGTCATCGCGATGCCGCCGGGCGTATTCTGTGGCATGATAGTAATTACCGGCTTTGCTAATACCGTATTTCCAAGCGTAAAATGTATCCCTTTTGTAATCGAGATTATCCAAGTCGATGCCGCCCCTGGGGTTCAAATGGTCGGCGGCCGACGATGACGTCCAGACCACGCGCACGGATCCTTCCGGCGCTGCCTTCGCCGTCGCGATCAGAATAGGGGTGAGGAGCTGCGTGAAAAGGAATGGGCCGAGGCAGTTGGTGCCGAGCTGGAGCTCGAACCCTTGTGCTGTCTCACTGCCATATGGTGGGAACACTGCAAGCGCTCCGAATCAGGACGTGCCGTATGAATGTGTCTCGGAAGCACCCCGAGAGCGAAAGGAGCTACTTGGACAACCAGCTTATATGGGATTGGTGACGTCCTCGGGGTGTCTATGTTGAGCGGGACAATAACCCCGGCAAATTACTTACTGACACCCGCATTGTTGAATAGGACATCCAGGCGCTCCTCCTTGGCGAGGAAGGCCTCGGCGGATGCCTTGATCGTGGACAGATCGCTGAGGTCTAGCTGTAGCAGCTCTAGTCGGCCACGGGACGACGGATGCGCCTCTTTGATTGATGCGACGGCATTGGCTCCCTTCTCGGCATCTCGTGCAGTGACCCAGACGGCAGCATTTTTGGAGTACAAAATCTTGGCAACTTCTTTACCGATGCCAGTGTTAGCGCCGGTCACCAGGTAAACCTAATAAGGTGGTCAATATAGCTGCTGTCGTTGACATGGTGGCATGTTAGCAAGTATGGTATTTACTTACCTTCCCGCAGAGATTTGGAATGTCATGCTCAGTGTATGTCGGTTTGCCAGGGAAGAGCTGATATATTGTGGATACGTAATGCGCCATTACATGCGCTATAACGACATCAATACGAGTGAGTTCTTCTTCAATCCGCCTTGATGCTATTTCTGGATGCGTCAACGAGGCTCTTGCTCTTGGCCAGAATTTACTGTAGTGTATATAGTGTAGTTACTTCCCTATCTACCTAAGGCATAGGTAGGTTGAGTGGGTGGGAGGTTGGGTGCATGTGTCCACGATGAAACACAATAGGTGAGGTTGTACCTACTTGGTACCTTGTATTCCGTTGCTCCCCCTCCACCTAATAGTGTAGTGTACATAGCAGTTCCTTAGCATATTTTTAAACCTCGGCATCATGTTAGTTGGTATGGACTCACTTATTTGCTTATCGATAAGTAACTCTCTCTGTCCGGAGCATAAACCAAGGTTTCAAGGTATGTAGAGGTTGACAAGGCATAAGTTGACAAGGCATAGGTTGACAGAGTATCATAGGCGATTGTTTCTCTAGATACATTGTGCTTGTGTTTTACGGTGAGTACTTTGTAGCGAATTAAAACCTGTCTTGAAAGCGTTCCACGGGCTATAGTACCTAGGTAGGTACCTAGGTAGGTACCTACCTAGGTATGTGCCTGTCATTTACTTCGCCGCTTACCTAGGTACCAAGCAACCCCACACACAGGTAACACCCCCCGTTGAACACCTTTACGTAGTATCTAGTTTCTAGAGAGTTGAGCCATCGTTAGTTATCCATGCTCCAGCTCGTTACAAAAATGACACTCAAGGGAATCTAGAATGGGGTGATCGCAGGATGGTACTCACACAACGTTTGCTCAACAGTACGTGTAAGACTTCAATGGACTAGTTCTGATTGGTTCGACGCAGGATAGCTTCCGTCTGGGCCAGTCGAGGCTAGTAGTGTAGATTGCAATACCCGATTAGGTTCTGGTTGGCAGCCAAAACCTGCAATACCTCAGAACTGACTGCCGCGACACGAGGAATTGGGTTGCTGTGTAGCTTATTCGCCTAATCGTACCCCCGATTGGTCTAATCGAAGGTGGCCCTTGTTGTGGGACGTGGTTTCTAAGTGTCTAACCGGTAGAGAGAGGCGTCCGTGGGGAACTCCGAGCCATCGTTATTGCCAGCATCATGGTCCCAAACGGAGGTCCGCACGCAAAGATTCAATGCCGTGTGGATTGTCAAGTATAAGAGGGGATTTACATTCTCTTAGGGAGCCGGTACTTGAAGCCTTCAGATCTTTACATACCGTTGTCCAAACCTAACAACCTCGATTCCACATTAGATAGCACATCAGTGTTACTCAAAATGGCCGCTAGCAAGGAATCCCAAGGGGGTGGAATCTCATTTGATGACTACCTCGGCCTCATGGCCTGTCTCGTAGAGTGGGCCGACAGCTATGATACCAAGGACTGGGACAGACTGCGGAAGTGCATTGCCCCGAACCTGCGGGTAAGAAGAGATCCCCTCGGCCCCTTTCTTACGCCAACCTAACGACCCTAATTAGATTGATTACCGCTCGTTCCTGGACAAAATCTGGGAGGCAATGCCGGCTGATGAGTACATCGCCATGATCTCGAACCCTGCCGTCCTCGGCGACCCGCTGCTGATGACGCAGCACTTCATCGGCGGCACCAAGTGGGAGAAGGTCTCGGACGACGAGATCATCGGTGTCCACCAGCTGCGCGTGCCGCACCAGCGCTATACTGACGCCTCGCGCTCCCAGGTGGCCGTCAAGGGCCATGCCCACTCCACCAACACGCACTGGTACAAGAAGATCGACGGCGTCTGGAAGTTCGCCGGCCTCAGCCCCGAGATTCGGTGGACCGAGTATGACTTCGATCGCGTCTTCGCCTCTGGCCGTGACACGTTCGGCGCCGTCGATGATGCTGCGAAGGCTTCGGGCATCCCCACCGCCGCTTAGAGCGATGCCCTGGGTTGGACATGGAGCTCATCTGCGAGTCCGATTTTGTACATTACTCTCATAACGGCGATTAGTTCTAGTTAAATCAGAAGCCTTTATTCTTATTGTCTGTCCCCGGTGAAATTGTTCGTCTTTGCGACTCGGCTGGTGACGGAACTTGAGCACCATCACTTCACCAGGACATTGACAACTCGAATACCCTGACAGCCCCGGAACGCCGTGATAATTTGGCATGTTTGGTTGAGGATTCATGTCGCGGCATGCCCACGACATCTGGAGACGTGAATAACGATGGTAGTGTTATGAAGGGCTGAGAGGCGTGGGGACGATCAGGGGAATGATGGTGTGCCCTCAAGCCCTGAGCTGCTTGGATTTGGCGGAGTATTGATGCCGAGAAGTGATAACCTATCATCTAGTCTGCCATGGAACAAACTTCAAACGGAGTAACAACCCCGCCATCACGGTTGCGAAGGACGGTCTTGGCCACCAGGTTGAGAGCTCGCGCTTGGCGATATCGCCGTGTGACTCTCGGGACGGGGTAAGCACGGTGACACATTGTTCTGATACTGCTGCTATTCATGGTTGATGCTCGGGTTCTAGCCGGAAGATACCCTTCTGATGGCCTCTCCCCCTTGCGCAATTCCGAACCCACAAAAGCCAACACAGGCGCTGGCAGTCTCAGACCCCGCGCCGCCCTGTTCTTTGTCTTTGCCGCGGGCGACGGGGGGATGGATGGGAGTGGTGCGTGGCGACGGAGAGGGGAGGGTTGGTTCTATAGACGCTGTTGGCTAGGTAAGGCGCGCAAGGGTATTGCTGGAAAACAGCAACGTGAAGCGTCCTGTCCACGGCAGCGCGCTCTCGGCTCGTCATCGTTGGCCCTGCAGAACTGGTACCAGTTCGCTGTCGCTCCTGGAAGGTGTAGTCATTCGTCGCATCAGCTTGGGACGAACATCCGTGGCGCTGACATCCGTGGCGCTCCGGGGATCGGCTTACGACCCCTCGTAGTGTCGGGGTTGGTTCTCTGGTCCAGGCTTGCTCGGCGTGGCTTTACCGCTCGTTATGCTGGAGCTGATAGTCAAGTAGCGTCTGGTAACTCCCCTACGATTCACGGGACCTACAAGACCAATATCGATTTCGCGAGATCTCAATCATCAACAAGCGTAGCAGCAGCATCATCCTATTTGCCTGCCAGGGAAAACGGAGGGTGGGGATGCTCGGTCCCGTCACCCGTGTATACTTGTAAAATACCTATCCCTAAGTGGACGCTCATGGATCATCCTATTGGATACTCGGCATCTGGATCTCGGCTGGACCCCCAGATCGCTCAGGATTAGTGGGGAGGGGGGTCTGCACTGTCGCTGGCTATTAGCTTCTTACGCCTTCCTTAATTTAGGCTAGTGAGTAGGTACCTAGGTAGCACAGTATCTACCTGTCCAGTAGTAGTAGTAGTAGTAGTAGTAGTAGTAGTATTAACGTCTAGTCTAGGTGATCTACCTGTCCAGTGCCTCAGCGGTATCTACTTACTACTAGTAGCGATTTACTATGTAATGTACCTAGGTACATACTGAGTTCAAACCACCGACACAAAATGTAAAAAGTCCCCTCGTCCCCTACCACCCCCCCCCCGGATGCCGGCCTGGGGCACACCAAGCCAGCTGAAATATCATTCACATTACGACAGTGGCTAGCTGCTCCAACTCTCCATCCGTCTTCCCCGCCACGGTGTACCCGTGGGCCTATCTAGAATCTCCATGGCTTGTTGGCAGGTATTACTAATACGGAATGCCAGCTCTCAACGCCACTCGACAGAACTCGGGTATGGCTAGCATTCTGCCCATTCGTGACGGGGTTCGCGACCTCGGAGTGTGCCTATTGGCAGTCCGGCGCAAGACTGGTGAGGCATGCTTCGACCGACGGTTTCTGTCTGTTACAAACACCAGATGCTACCTCGCGGCAATAGCCCGTCCATCGTTCGGGCAAGCTGTAACTGGTTGGGTTGGCGGGAAATACCGTACAAACCCCTCATGGTGTGTTGCGTGTTATGTGCACCTCTGATTTTCTTTTCTACGGCTACTGACGCGGGGGCTGGGTCGAGACCGGCAATGAGCAGAATGAGGCGCCCGGGTATCGCGAAAGCTCGGCTGTGTGGCCGTAAATAATGTAAAGCATGGCTTGATCAAAGCGGTGGCAGCACCTTAACGCCACGGGTGGTAATATGTAATTAGCGAAACATCACGATTTATATCACGGTTGGGACGAGGTAGGCGAGGTTTGCATTTCATACATGATGGCCGGATACAACGCTGTGGAAAATCTAGCCCATTTGGTAATTATTATAAGTCATCTGTACTACAACACGGCATCAGGGGTAAGTAATCCTGAGACTGCGCCTGTTGAAGACATTACATGGGCTGCATTCATACAAGTAGTGTCTCGCTACTAATTGTTTTACCTAACATCACACCCTGTAATCTGATGACATGATAGGTGATTTGTAGATGGATGATAGTAGAATATCTCACAAACCATTTCAGCTTGTAGTGATGAAGTTATTGTCAGGCAAGTTAGGGTGGGAGGCAGGGGTTTGGAAATATAACTGCTGCGCATGAAATTCCATATGAGGCCCCAGAAGATATCAACCCCTCTTCTAAAACGATCTATCGGATGCGGTCATCCAGATACTACGCATATGCCTGATGTATTCGTTGGCTACGCCAAACCAATCCGACTTGCAGGTAGCCAATATTCACAGGTTTCAGCTCAAACGGAGCATTAAATAGGTATGTGGAAGAGGGCGTGGTGACATCCGGCTAGTGTGGCTCGAGTCGATGGAGGGCCGTTGTCTATATCAACCATGATCGCTCGGAGGGGTATATAAGGATAGCACGCTGCCAAACATTGAGCTACCCAGACACCACCAGGAACACTACAACTAGTATCACCACCAGCGCTACCTGAGGACTATACCATACAAAAAATCACCATGTCTTACTCTGCTGACTCTCTGAACGGCGCTACGGTGAACTTCCTGAACTATGGAACCGGCACTGCCCTTGATCTGACTGCCGGTGAGAAACCTGGCGATCATATGAATAGACCTTCGGCTTAACGCTCACTATTAGGGAACCCGGCGAATGGCACCCCCCTTATTGGTTATCAGTTCCATGGTGGTGCCAACCAGCAGTGGAGACTCGAGAGAGCAGACGATAGCCCTGTATGGCCGAGCTGGAAGATTCGTAGTGTCCAAACTGGCAGTATGGATTCTCTTCCCTTGGCGCAGCCCACCGCATTTCCTCGCTAACCGGCTCTGATTAAAAGCATATCTCGACCTCGCCGGCGGAGGCTCCGCCAATGGTACCCAGGTCCAGGGCTGGCAAGGCGCGGCCACTAATAACCAGCTCTGGCGCCTGGTCTCAGCCGATCCTTCCGGCCGAGTTGTCATGTAAGAGATACCTAAACAGGCGAGAACGTGCCTGCTCATCAAAACTGCCTAGGATCCAAAATGTCGGTACTGCGACTTACGTTGATCTATACAATGGTAACCCTGCCAACTTGTGAGTCTGCCCCAGTGTGGGTTTATGGCTACGTCGATATATTGTTAACTTTATCCGACAGGACGAAGATCACAGGTTGGGCCGGCAAGGTTGAAGACAAGAACCCTCATCAGCTCTGGCGAGTCCAGTTCGTGAACTAGGTCCGACAGTAAAATGGATAGCTTGCTACAGATATAAGGGTAGCGCTCATAATTGTTGGACGATTGGTGTAGAAGCTTCTAGGACTAGAGACTTTAGGATCTGATAATAGAATCCCTCATACTGGCCAGAAGTGGCATTGCCAAGGGGGCGGTGATTTCCACGTGATCCTTCTCTTATGAAACATGGACAAGCTTATCGATCTAAGTAGTTATTGCAAGCTTCATGCCATATTAAGTTAACTGTAAAAATGGAAAAGACTGACATATTTAATTATGCTCAGAACTTATTGACTGGGATCATTACTCTTTATTATGAGAGACAGAGTGGTTAACAACAGCTTGTTAGTCCTAGATGGTATCCAAAGGCGCTAGGCTGTTTCTACCCTCTACATCAACTCACTTGTGGTTATCGAGATGCACACTTGAGTCATCTCAGCCGGTAAGACGAATTTGTTCATCTTTGGGCTCCTTCAAAACCCTTGACCTAAGTCGGTTGCCAATTTGATAATTGAGAAAAATGTATTGTCGCATAACTGCCACAGTTCGTACTGCTGGTAGTTCCAGAAATAACTTATGTTATTGCACAAGGAGAGAAGGTTCCTCACTTGGTCAGTCGCCAGCTACTCGCTCCTTTTATATATCGTATTCTGGCCCGTGCCCTAGTGGAGTCCTTAGGTCAAGACTAGTTCCGTGACAATAACAAACAGAAAAAAAGGTTTCTGGTGTAAGAAGGTAACCCACTCATATGGGGTACGCCATAATGCACGAAAGCGAACTAAGTAGTCCCGGAATTTATGCTCATAATATTCATGAGAATGGTAAGTGTGAGTTGAATAGCTCGACCTGTCCTGATCTCCTTTTATCACCCCTGGCCCCACTACCAGATGCTCTTTGGGGGATGCTAGTTTCAATTAAACTTTTGAACAAAGCCGTCGGTTAGAATTTCAACACCACTGTCTCCCTGTTTACGCAACCGCCCTATATTTTATTATACGTCAATGCTCAATGGATATATGTTGTGTATATAAATCTCTATAGTCTCTATAGGAGCCTTATGTCTAATTTACGATTCATATGATGAGGTGTAGTATCTTGCATGGTCCGCATCTTAGTTTGTGTATTATGCAGTGACGTTTAATAATACAATTTTCTACGTTCTCATAAGGGCTATTACAACTATCACACTTGCGAATGAAGCTAGCGAATTATTAATCATAAGTTGAATGATCTGATCAAGGCAATAATAGTAAAATTCAACGGAATAAAACAACTGCAGAATAGAAGGTGATAATATACATGAATGATAAAGTCTCCCGAACATCTAATTCAACCCAACTTGCCCCTTATACACCCACTTGTCACGGAACTAAACCCTAGGGCCGGAGATTTAGTTTCCGCGACACCCTTGGATGAAATTATATTACAATACTCCCATTCAGCATGTAGAGGAGGCAAGAGTCCAACCATGAGCGCGGTTGGCAACGTCGCTAGCGTAGCAAGTAGTGCTGGTGAAGCCGTTCTCCAAGTGAGCGTAGTCGACAGAACCGCTATTGTAAAGACGGGCGGCAGCGTAGTAAGCGGCAGGCTGATAGCTTCCATAGTGGGCAACTGTTTTGACAAGTAGCTGCTTGAGACCCTCGCCAGAGGAAGTACCGGCGGTTCCATCTCTGATCATTTGTACAATCCGAGACTTGGGGCATGGGTTGACCCCAGCGCAAGTACCGGAACCATTGTGCGATTGCATCAGGCCAGGGTTGACGACGCCGTTGTTGGTGGTCGGCACGCGGACGCAGCCCTTGCTTTCTTGCATTACAATAAGCAGGATAAAGCGGCTCTTGACCCCGGTTTCGGATGCAACCTGGGTAATAGCGCTTTTGAGATTGTTGATCTCGGCGGCTGAGTTATCAGCGCCCCAGTTGTTCCAGCCACAAGACTTCTGAATTAAGGGCAAGTTGACTTTCCAAAGGTCTTCGAACTCGCCCCAGTCCGAGGTAACTGGCCAACCCGCCTTGGCACTGCCATCGCCAGTGTATTTGCGGTAAAAGTCGCTGAGACCGCGCTGCTGAATAGTGACAGGTTCTTGCGTAGCTAGGCCGCGCTGGTCGATATTGGCAGGTGCTGCGGTGGCTAAGCTGGCAATAGCAGCAAAAGCGAGGATGATATTCTGGAACATTTTGAAATAATGGTTGAGAAGAAGGCGGTTTCGTAGGAGAATTCGTAAAATTGAAGAAGATCTTGTCAAAGAAAGTCGAGAAGGGAAGTCGTAAGGATTGACCAAAGCTATGCTGATTGATGCTGGATGCTTGGGCTAGAATCACGACAACGAAGGGTAGCCAACCTCAGATTTATACATGTTCTAACACCTCGCGAACTGAGGCGACGCTGAAAAAGACTTGAAAGATCTATGGATTGGCAGGATCTCTCGTGATCGCTGCGGCCGACTGGCGCCCCGTCCTTCATCTTCCTTCCAAATATCTTCAATGCCACGACATTCTACTAAGAACGTAGTTAAATTCGGCAACGACCTTCCTACACAGGCGGGGACGTTACGCGAGGGCGAAGACAGTGCTATGAAAGACCGAACAGCCAGCCAGTTTGGTGAAATGAAGTGTTAGCGATGAGGTAACGTGACATAAGTGAGGCGCGTAGTGACGCATGCCCCCCCAAATGGGGACAGGGGCTGAGGATTATACAGCAGCATGGCTATTCTCAGGCACGTCGCCATATACATAGATTGCGGGTGTAATTGCCGTCTGGGGGCGTTGCAGCTGATCTTGAATGCCGCTTCTCTGGGGAGGTGCTAAGTCGAATGTTTTGGATAGAAGTGAGGTTTGGAGATGAGATGCCTAAAAAGGAAACAAACCCCTACAGGGGTTGTGGGTGGCGGATATGGTGTTGATGGAGGATTATCCGCATTGGGACGCTGTAGCCGTGAATAGAATATACGCCGTATCATGATCAGCCGACCACGCCAGACAACGCCGGGATTTTGCGGCGAAGGCTCAAGTGTTATGGGCGGAAGGAAAACAGTTACGTGGATGAGATCTCTTGACCCAATTTCCCCTGTAAATGCATCAACAAACAGCACAGAAGGAGATTACTCCGTACTGGAATGTGGGCTATAAAGCAGGAAACAGTCTTCCGTGCGGCATTCGCTTAGGCAGATCTGAGGGCTTTGCACTGTCTTAGTGTTAAAAATAACAATCCGTGCACCGGGATGAGAAATTCTATGTATATTCTGACAACCAACATGAAGCTAGCTTGCTTCCTGGGTTAATATCTGTATTAATCTCTGTTGTGAACGATCACCAAGGGTTACTAGGAACCACGATAAGAGTATAGATATAGTAGTGGAGATTCATTTTGCAAAACACACCTTTACGTATGGAGCGAATTCAGTACGTGGTTGCAATGATATAAGCTTATATAATAGGCCAAGACGAGCTGATGCATGTATATATAAGTACAGAACAGGTAAGCTATACCTTGGTATTCCACTAATCGGCTATGAATTTTTTATTGTCTATAGTGACAATCCTCGAATGCTGTAATTACATGGAATACTTATTTAACATGATGTAACTACTGAGATCAACAGATATCTATCTTTCTAATATTGGCCCAGGATGTTGATGTTGCTGGGAGGAGGCATAGAACCGGTGGGCGTGGCTCGGAGTAAGATCGGGAGGCGACTCTTTCTTGTCCCAACCGGGTGCCCGAGAGCGTTGAGGCTCTGCAAGCAAAGCATAGCGGCACGGGAGCGGCCGATGCAGGAGGGCGATAGAACTAGCGATAGTGAGACCACGCACCGCCACAATGAGATGACTGTCAGATGTACAGGTCACGAGGCGTGGTAGCAGATTTCCTACGGCGTATATGTGTCAGGTGCAACTATGACATTGCTTGCGCCCGCTCGACACCTAGGGTGGTTCTAGTACTGGAATTAGGTGTATATAAGGACCTTCAAGACCCCTCTAGGTCTTGAAAGGTTCAGGAATCTAATGTTTACCCTATTAAGCCCTAAATACCGCCTACTGCCTAGAACTACAACTGACATTTTAGAGGTATTAATATAGGTTTTGCCACGATGAAGTGGATAGCCTTGGCATAAGGCTGGTGATCGCAGCCCAAGTGCTGTAGTAAGGCCTGTGGCTAAATTGGTGGCTGTTGGTGTAAGCGGTCAGGCCTGTATAAGCCCGGCTTATTTCACCTGCCTAATTATAAGGCAGGAAAAATATAATCTTTTTATAAGCTATATATATAAGCTGGTTAATTTAATTATATTTTATATTTTAAGTTAATTAAAAGGTTATATTTATAAGTTAATATTTATTAATTTATATAAATTATTTAGGTTTAATTTTATTGTTTCTGTTGTACTAGTCATAAATAAGAAGTCAAGTGACATAGTCAGAAAGAGGGGCTCCTTAACTAACTTGTTAGATAAGGATTGTATAGCTTATCAAAGGTAACTAGCCTAAGGCTTCTTGGCCCCTGCAGGACTAGAAGTGTTAAATAAATTGGCTTATTTTTTTAGCTTGTTTAAACGCTTTTTTTAAGTTATGTTTAAAGTTTTAAAGTTAAAAGCTTAGCTTATTTAAATAATTATTATAAAAAAAGTTTTAAATAGTTTTTTAAAACTTTTAGTTTTATATAATTTTTTATTTTTAATAAAAATAATAACATTAATTATAAATATAATTTAAACTGTTTTAATAGTTTTTATTTAATTTATATATTTTTTATAATTATTATTTTTTAATTTTTTTATAGTTATATAATATTTATAAATAATATATATTATTTTTTATATTTTAATTAAAGTTTTTAATATTAACAAACATTATAACTTTTTATTATATATATATATATATTTATTTTATATATTTGTTTATATTTATGTTTTAATAAGTTATTTTATTTATTTTTAAAAACTGTTTATAAGCTTTTTTAACAGCTAGCTTAAAAGCTGTTTTTTATTGTTATATATAATAACTTATATTTTTTAATAATATTTTTATTAATAATAATATAATATTTATATTTTTAATTAATTAAAACTTTTAAAATTATTTTTTTATAAATATATTAATTATAAAAACAAAGTATTTATAAACTGTTTAATAATAATTATTTTTTTCAAGTTAATATTAATTTTTAAAAACGTTTTTTTTAGAAGTTATTTATTTTTAATTTTTTTATTATATATATTTAATATATTTTCTTATTTTTATATTATTGATATTAATATTTAACCTGTTTATTAGCTTTATAAAACATAACTTAATAAAATAGCCTGGTGTTTTATATTATAAGCAGTTTTTTTATATTTTTTTATAGCGCTTTTTTTTTTTATAATTTAAGCAGCTTAAGCTCTGCTTAAAAAGTTTTATTAAATAATAAGTTTAAAAAAAACTATTTTAATTATTTTAATATTTTTTTTTAAATCTACTGCTAAAACTTTATAAATTATATTATATTTATGTTTATTTTAACCGCTGTTTTTAATATAATAGTTTAATGGTTTTTTTAATTTGTTTATTATTGTTGCACCAGTTACAAATAAGAAGTCAAGGCTTCAGCAATAAGTGTTGTATTGTATAAAAATCTACAGATAAAAAAGGAAAGAGTAAGTGGGAGGAATTAGCCCACTAGAATTCTGGCTAAGTGCAGGTGTGTGGGGTGGGTCCAGTCCGTGCGAGCCACAGCGGGTCTGTGCGTGCCAGTTGGCAACAGGTGCACGGATACTGGTCCGTGCCATATGCATTGGCCAACCAGTTATCTGTGACTATTATTTTTAAAACTTGATTAAAATAATTTTAATAATTATTAAATAATTATATGTTTATAAAAGCTTTTTTAAATTTATTATTTATAGTTTTTAAAAAAAACAGCAATTTAGTATTATTTGCTTAGTTTATTTTATTTAATTTTAATAATAACTGTTTAAATTAAAAAAAAACATAAAAAAATACTGATTAGTTTTTTAATAAAATATATATAGCTTATAAATAAAAATATATTTTTATTTAGATTATTATAAACAGTTTTAATATATTATAAAAATATTTTTAACTTAATTTTTAGATTAAAGCTGTTTATAAAATAAAATAATTTAATAATAATTTATATATTATTTTTAAGCTGCTGATAGAGTCCCCGAAGGGGCCCATATCAACCGAGCCAACGGCGCGTGTATTATTAGATTAGATAAGTTGCACAGGCTACGGCTGGCAACAGGTGGCCCACGGCCACCCCTGCAGGGGTTAATTCTAGACTTACTAGAATTCCCCACCTAGCAGAGGAATTAATAGAAGCATCTTTCTTTCTACCCTCATACTAATCTTCTTATTAGTGTTAATATTAATATTATTATTTTTTAAAAAAAAACAGCTAAATTTAAAATTATTATTTTTAGTTTTTTTTAAAGCTGTTATTTTTAATTATTATAACTAAGCTTAAACTTGTTTTATTTTATTTTTAATAAAAACATATTTAAATTAAAAAATAATAGTTTTAATAAAAGCATAAAAATTAAAAAACTTTAAAAATTTTATAAGCTATTATATTAAAAATTAAATTAAAAAAGAAAAAGCTTATTAAAACGTTTTTTTAGCTTGTATTATTTTAAAAAATTATAATAAAAACTAGGCTTTTCTTTAGTTATATAAAAATTTAATAAAAGAAATATTTATAAAAATAAAACTATTTATATAAAAATAATGCTATTAATGAAAATATTAAGCTTAATATTAATATTTTTTTAATTTTTTATATTATTAAATAAATATAAACATAATAAAAATATTTTTTTAATTTATTTTTTATAAAACAATTTTTTTTTTTGGCTGGTTTTTTAAAAACAACTTTATTATTATAAGCATATTTATTATTAATATAATATAAACGTAATAAAAAAGCTGGATAACACAGTCAGGAAGAGGGGGGCTCCTTATCTAGCTAGCGCAGCTAGCTAGATAAGGATTTGTGTAGATTAGATAAGGTACTAGCCTAAGGCTTCCGGTCCCGCAGGGACCAGAAGCCCTTCCTTCCAAAATGCTACATCACACTTTTACAGACTTAACCACACTACCCCTAGTAAACCTTACTACTAGACTAGCTAGTTTTTTATTAAAAAAATTTATATTATTAGCTAAAAGCTATAACAGCAGTATAAAAAGTTTTAAAACTTTTTATTAAAAAAATTAGCTTTAAAGCTTGTTAAAAAAAATTAAAAACAAAATTAATATATATGTTAGAGTAGGCAAGGGGTGCCAGGCTTGGCACCACCAGTTGCCCCACTGTAAGATTAGATAAGGTGGCCCAGGCCACCTGGGCTAGCCCGCTTGGGCTAGGCCCACCCACCTACCTGTACTAGTAGGTGGAATTCTAGGACTGCACCTAGAATTCCACCATCTTCATCAAAAACTACATACAACACCACAATACAGACCAGTATACTGCAAATACAGCTATTTACAGCTTCATACCCCTGACGAGACTTATCAATATATAATTAATAAAAAAACTTTGAAAAAATATATAAAGACGGATTAAATTTAAAATTATTAAACTTAAAGTTTAATTTTTTAATATTATAAATATTAGCTAATGTTTTATTAATAATATTAATTATTATTAGTGTAGCGGTTTTTTTTAAAACAGAGTCGGCAGCAAAAAAAACGGCAACTAAGCCTGGCTTTTTAACAGCAGCAGCAGCTTAAACAGCGGCAGCTATAACAGTAGCAGAAATACAAAAAAACAAATAAATAAACAAACAGCATAAAAACAGAGCAGCAGCAGCACTAACAGCAGCAGCAGTAAATATAATAATAATAGCAGCAATAACATAAAAATATTTATTTTAAAACAAAGTTAATGTTTTAATTATAATATAAAAAATTAAAATAACTTTTAAAAATTATTTATAAAAAAAAAAACAGCGGCATAAAAAACTAAATATAACAAATTTTTAATATTATTTATATTAGTTAAAACAATTAATTATATCTAAAACTGCCTGCTATAGCATATATTTAATAAAAAATTATTTAAAACTATTAAAAAATAACTGTTAGTTTAAAACTGACGTGTGTTAAAATATTAACAATTTAAAAATTATATATAAATTAATTAATTAATTTAAAAAAAAAAAAGCTAAGCTATTATTTATTTTAAAAATATTTATACTGCTTTTATAAAATTATTTATTAACTAATTATTTTAATAATTACGTTTTTATTATTATTATTAATTATTTTAAATAATAACTTTTATTTAAAAAAAGCTTTTTAATTATAAAATTTTTAAAAATAATTTTTAAATTAATTATAAAATTATTATTTATTTTTATATATGAAACTATATAAAATAATTATTAAAATTTATTTTAAGTCACAGATGCCACACATGCCTACACACCCCTGACTAGGACCCACCTGGAAAGGTCCTTCTGGTTGTGGGCCAAGGCCCACAACACCTATGTACATCACGTGACCTAGCATCCGTGCACCTATAAACTAGTACATACCTAATTTCTACCTAGATAGTTTTTTTGGTTCTTTATCTTCTGATCAATATATATATAGGACTTTAACTAGGAGCTTTGCCTCTGCAAAAGACACCAATCGTGACATTTTATAAATTAAGCGTTAATTAGCTAAATTTAAAAAATATATTTTAATAAAATAAATAGCTTTAATAAAAAGCTAGTAATTGCAGCTTAAATATTATAATCAGCTTTATAATTAAATTAATAGCTATTAAAGTAAACAGTTAAGCTTATATAAAGTTAACTTATTTAAATAAACTAATTATAAAACAAGAAAATATATAATTTTTTTTAAACTATATATATAAGCTGGCTAGTTTAATTATTTTTATATAATATAACTGTTGCGGAGGAACAGATAAATTATATAGGAACAGTAGAATTAGAGCCAAGCAATTAATATAAGCAAGTTAATTCAAGCTTATATTAGTAATTTATTTAGTTAAATTATATTATATAAAAATAATCAGACTAGCCAGCTTATATATACAGCTTAAAAAAAATTATATTTTTTTTGTTTTATAATTAGTCCGTTTAAATAAATCAGGCTTATATAAGCCTGACCGCTTATTTTAACAGCTATTAATTTAGTTATAAAGCTTACTGCAGTATTTAAGCTGTAATTATTAGTTTTTTGCTAAAGCTATTTATTTTATAATAATATATTTTCTAGATTTAGTTAATTAAAGCTTAATTTATAAAATAAATTTTAATAATTGTTTTATATAGTTTTATATATAAAAATAAATAATAATTTTTATAATTAATTTAAATAATTATTTTTAAATGTTTTATAATTAAAAAGCTTTTTTTAAATAAAAGTTGCTATTTAAAATAATTAAAAGTAATAAAAAACGTAGTTATTAAAATAATTAACTAGTAAATAATTTTATAAAAACAGTATAAATATTTTTAAATAAATAATAGCTTAGTTTTTTTTGTTTTTAATTTTTAAATTAATTAGTTAATTTATATATAATTTTTTAAATCGCCGGCATTTTAATACGCGTTAATTTTATATTAACAGCTGTTTTTTAATAATTTTTAAATAATTTTAAAAATTATGTTTTTTATAAATAATTTTTTTTATTTAATATATGCTATAGCAGGCAGTTTTATATATAATTAATTGTTTTAACTAATATAAATAATATTAAAATTTATTATATTTAATTTTTTAAGCTGCCGTTTTTTTTTTTTTTTATAAATAATTTTTAAAAATTGTTTTAATTTTTTATATTATAATTAAAAACTAATTTTATTTTAAAATAAATATTTTTATATTATTACTGCTACTGCTGTTATAATTACTGCTGCTGCTGCTAATATTACTGCTGTTTTATTTTTATATTGTTTATTTATTTGTTTATTTTTTTGTTTATTTTTTTTTTTATTTCTGCTACTGCTGCAGCTGCTGCTATTTAAACCGCTGCTATTGCTAAAAAGCTAGGCTTAATTACTGCTTTTTTTGCTGCTAACTCTGCTTTAAAAAAAACTGCTAAGCTAATAATAATTAATATTATTAATAAAACACTAGCTAATATTTATAATATTAAAAATTAAACTTTAAATTTAATAGTTTTATATTTAATTTATGTTTATATATTTTTTAAAATTTTTTATTAATTATATATATTAATTTTATTTTTAATTTTTTTAATAAGCTTTAAAACTAATCTTTTAATAAAAAGCTTTAAAACTTTTTATATTGCTGCTATAGCTTTTAGTTAATAATATAAATTTTTTTTTAATAAAAACTAATTAATTTAGCTTTTCTGCTAAGCTTATATTATATTAATAATAAACATGTTAATAATAATAAAATTATTTTTAAAAAACCTGTTAAAAAAAAAATCGCTTTATAAAAAATAAGTTAAAAAAACGCTTTTATTACGTTTATATTTGCTTAATAATATAAAAAATTAAAAAATATTATTATTAAGTTTAATATTTTAATTAGCAGTACTATTTTTATATTAGCAGGCATAAATATATTTTTATATAAATAGCTTTGTTTTTTATAAACGTTTTTTTATAAAAATCTTATATTACTAAAAATAAACTAGTTTTTATTATAGCTTTTTAAAATAATATAAGCTAAAAAACGTTTTAATAAGCTTTTATTTTTTTAATTTAATTTTTAATATAATAGCTTATAAAATTTTTAAAGTTTTTAATTTTTATATTTTTATTAAAGCTGTTATTTTTAATTTAAGCACGCTTTTATTAAAAATAAAATAAAACAAGCTTAAGTTTAGCTATAATAATTAAAAATAACAGCTTTAAAAAACTAAAAATAATAATATTAATATTAATATTAATAATATTTCTGCTTTAATAAATAAAGTTATAGCTGCTCTAGCAGCTAAAAAAGTTTTGTTTTAATAAAAGCAAATATTAAAAAAAATAATATTACTAAAAATTTTTTAGCTATATATATTATATAAAATAATTAAATATAAAATAAGTTTAATAATTTATAAATTTAAAAATATTAATAAATATTATAAAATGTTTAAAAATTATAATTATTTTTTAAATTAATAGTTATAACGTTTTAATATAAAAACTTTAAATTAAAAAGAAATTATATATTTTAAACTTTTATAATATTTATTAATCGTTTAAAAGTTTTAATTATTAAAAATAACTTAAATTTTAACCTAGTTATTTATAAAAAATAAAAAAAAATAAAATACAGTTTTAATATAAAATTAATCTTAATAATAATAATTTTATTAATTTATTTATAAAAACAGATATTTAAAAATAATTTAAAAACATTTTTTAATTATAATTAATTAGTTTTTATTGCTTATAAGCTATGTTTTTTTAAATTTTATAATTATAATTATAAAAGTTAAATAAAACATAAAAATATTTAAACTAAACGCGTAATAAATTTTTATAAGCTTATCTGCTAATATTTAAACCGTTAAAAATATTTTATTTATATATTTTATATATTAATATATTATAATTTTATATTAATTCGTTTATTCTTTTTATAATTAATTTAATCGTTTATATATTATTTAAATAAATATTTTATATATTTTTAAAATTAAACAAAATATTTTAAAAAGCTTTTTAATGCTATAATTTTTTAGCTATAAAAACGATTATTTTAACTTTAGTTTTAATAGTTAATATAAAAACAATATTTTATTTTATTATTTTTAAATAAAAAGCTTTTAAAAATTAGCATAATATATTTATATAATAATCTGCGCATTTTTTTATTATTTATAAACAAAGCGTTTTTAGCAATTATAAAAGCTTATGCTTTTAAAAAGCTTATTTTAAATTTAATTATTAAAAATCTAGTTTTATATAAATATTTAATTAAACAATTAATTACAGCATAATAATCAGCGTTTAAATTAATTAAAAACTATAATAATATCCCGATTATAAAAACTATATCTGCTTTTAATATTACTCCGTTATATAGCGCTAATTTAATTTTTTTAATAAGGTTTTATTTGTTTTTTATAGCTTAACTTAAATTATATATAAAATTTTTATATAATAAAAAATAGCTAATATATAAACTAAATTATTAAATTTATAACGTTTAATAATTTTTTAATATATTAATTATAAGCTAAAAAATCGTTTAAGCTTTTTAATTATAAATTATTTTAATTTTTAAAAACTATTTAATATTGTTTTATTTTTAAGTTTATATGTTTTTTAATATTTTATATAATTTTTATTTTTTAGCCTTATAATTTTTATAATAAAGCATTAAAAATCGTTTATATAAAAATTATAAATATAAATTAATTTTAATATAAAATAAATAAAGCTTTTTAAAAAGCAATTATTTTTAGCATTTTAAATATTAACAAAAACTTTTATATTAAAAAGCAGAGAATTTTTAAATTATACAACGTTTTATTTAATAATATTGTTTTATTTAATTATAAAAGCTTTTAAAAAACAGCATGCTATTAGCGTTTTTTAATTTATAAAACGTTTAAAAATATAAAATTATATTAAACTAAAGCATTTTTAAATTAAAATATACTGCTAAAGCTATTATAAGCTTAAAATCTTTATAGCAAATATTGCTATATAAGTTATTTATAATATATTTTTAACTAAAAATTATCTTATATTGTAATATATAATTTATATTATTTAATATATTTTTTTATTAAACTTATATTAAAATATTTATTTAAATAATAAAAATTTAAAACTTTATTTAGTTTTATTATTTTAATTATTTTTTTAAGCAATTTTATTTCTACGTAAATATTAATATAAAATTGCTTGTTTATTAAATAATTTTAAAATTCTTTTAGTTTTTAGTAGTAGTTTTAATAAATTTTTATATATATATATTTTTTAGCCTAGCATTTATTTTTTTGTTTTATTTTAATTTACTGCAGGTATAAATACTACGTGTAGTATTTTATGCTTTTATTTTTTATAAAACGTTTATTTTAAATTAAATAAATAAGTTTTTATAAAATTAAACTAATTTTAATTATTTAAAACTTTAATAATATTATTTAAATAAATTATTATAATAAATATAAACGTATTATTATTTTTTTAATATTAAATTAAAATTTTAGCTTTTAATTTTTAGCTTAAGCAAAAAGCTGCTAAAAATATTTTACGTGTACATATATATTTTACTAGTTTATTTAATTAATTAGTTAATTAATAAACTGTTTATATTTTAATAATTAATATTTTAAAACTATTTTATAATATTTAATTATTTTAGTTTTAAAAACAACTTTTAAGCTTTTTTTAAAGCTAATCAGCTTTATATTAAATAAAAAGCTTTATTTTATTTTATATAACTACTTTATTTTTTATATTTAAGCTTAAAAGCTTTTTTAGCTTATAGTTTATTTTTATTTTTAATTTTTAATTGTTTTTTAGTTTAAAAATATTTTAAAAAATTATAAGTTTATATAGCTATATATTATAAGCGCTACTTTTAGCAGTATATTTTTTAGCTGCTTTTATTTTTAATTTTTGCTCCGCTAGTTAGCTTTTTTAAAATTTATTAGTTAAATTAAAACTATTTTTATAAAAAACAGAAGTAATAAAAATATTTTTAAGCTGATATGCAGTTATAAGTTTAATATTTTATATATTTAATATAATAAAAAATTTAAAAGCTTAAATTTAATTTTAATAATTTATTTAATAAAAGCTTTATTTATATTAATTGTTAGTTTTTCTGCTTTTTTAATAAAATTTTTTTATTAAACTTAATATTTTATATAATAATTATTTTATTTAATTTAAAAATTTATCCGCAAGATAAATTATAAACTTAATAGCTTATAAAATATTTTATATAAATATAAACTTTAGTTTTATATTTTTATTAATTATATTTAACAAGTTTATTAATTTTTATTATATAAGCTTTATATTTATATATATATATTTTATTTTAATTAAAATATAAATTGTTTATTAGTTTTTAATATGTTTTAAAATATATTAATAAAATAAATATTTAAACTAGTTTTTAAAACATAATAAAACACGTAATAATTTTTGCAGCAGAAAAGCTTTTATTATATAATTAAACTATTATTTTTACAGCTTTTAGCTATAACTTTTTAAAAGTTCTGCTTTTTAATATTTTAATAGTTTAATTAATAATTTTTAACTAATATGTTTTAACGCGCTATTTAATTTAAAAACTTTAATAAATATTAGTTTATTTTTAATTTTTAATATTTAATTTAACGCTTATATTTTATTAAGCTTTTAATAATAATTACTTTTTTTATTATTACTTTAGATTTTATATATTAAAAATTTAAATTATTTTATTATTTAATATTTAAATTTTATAATTAAATTAATATCTACTTTTTAACTTTAATTAAAAAATATACATATAAATTATACTGCTGTACTTTTTTTAATAATAAATATTTAGTTTAATTTATTATATTTTTAAAAATAATTAAACAGATTTTAATAAATATGCTAAAACAGGCAGGCTATATGCTGTTTTAAGCGCTTTTTATCGATTTTTTTTTTAATATATGTTTTAGCACAGCTTTTATATTTAATTTATAAAATTTTTAAATTTTTATATTTTTATTTTATATATAAACATTTATAAAACGTTTTATTTTAAATAACCTGATTTTAAATATTATAAATTTTAAAAATTTAATTTTAGCTTTTAAAAGTTTTTTATAAAACGGTATAAACGTTTAAAAGTTTTAAATATAGTTGCAGCACTTAAACTAGCAGCGCTTGTTTAAATAAAATTAAAAAAATTATATAAATTAATTATTAATACATTGTTTAAATAAATAAAAATAAGCTTATATTTAAAAAAAATTAAATTATATTATTTAAATAAGTTAGCAACGATTATATTATTTTTATATTTTTATATTTTAATATATAATTAATTTTGTATTACTAGATTTTTTTGTTTAAACAAACTTTTAATATAATATTTATATAAAATTTTTAATTAAAGTTATATTTTTAAAACTATATTTATAAACTATTTTTTTAAATATATTAAATATTTTATATATAATTTTTATGTTTTTTAAAATTAAAAATTTTATAGTTTTTATTTAAACTATTTTTTATTATAAATAATTATAAATAAATTAAGTTTTAAAAGCGATTTATTATTTATTAAATATAAAACGCTATAATTATTAATTAATATATTATTAAAAATATATAACGTTTAAACTTTAAAATAGTAAATATTTTAGCAGTTTAAGCAGTGCTTTTAAAAAATAAAATTAATTATTATAAAATTTATTTTAAAATTAAACTATTTATTAAACTAGTTTTTACTGCCGCTAGTTTTATTATTAAGCTTTTTTAAAATATAAATTGTTTAAATATTTTTAGCTTTAATTATTAATAATTTATTTAAGCAATTTTTAACGTATAGCTTTTTAACATGTTTTAATTTAATTAATTATTTTTTTTTTAATTAGTTTTGCTTATAACAGCTAGTTAAAAAATCATATATTTTTTTTAAGCTTTATTTATAAATATTACTAGCGTTAAGCCTATATAAATACTATTGCTTATTAATTAATTTATTTATATAATTATTTAAATTTTTATAAAATAATTTATTTAATTTTCTGCCCAGCTAATCTTTTTATATTTAATTGTTTAATATAATAAAATTGGTGCTAATTTTTAAGTTTTATATTATATTAAATATTAAAACTTTTAAAAACTTTTATATTTATTAAATAATATAATTTTTTTTTATAATTTTTTTTGCTATATTAATAAGTTTAGCACTAGTTTAATTTAAAGCTAGTTTTTTATAAAAAGCTTTTAAAAAAGTTTTAGTTGCAAGCATTTTTTAAACTTTAAAAAAATTATAAGCAATAGTTTATAAATAAGCTATTTATTATTTTTTATATTACTTACTAGTTTTAATATTTTTTATTTAATATGTTTAAAAACTTAAGCGTATTTTTTAAATTATTATTTAAGTTTATAAAGCTAAAAAGCTAATTAATTATAAAAAGCAATAATAATTATTTAAATCGTTTATTTTTATTTTTATTTATTATAGCCGCAATTTTATATATTTAATTTTAATAGTTTTTTATTTATTTATATAATACTAAATATTTAATAAACTTAGCTAAGCTTATATTATATAATATTATAACTTTTTATAATTTTTTAAAATGTTTAAAATTAATCTGTTAAGTTATAAGTTTAAAATTTTTATTTTTACGTGTTTTTTTAAGTTTAGCAATAATTTAATATTTTATTAAAAATATTAGTTTAATATTAAAATGAGAGGAGCACCATGGGGGTGTAAAGTGTGTATTATAAAAGATGAAGAACTAGCAATTCTAGGCTAAGCTAAAGTTTTACCTAGGTGTGGGCTAGGGCCCACATACATGGGGCTAGGCCCAATTAGGTTGTGCCTGTGGCCACGGGCCACAGCACCCCAAGCGAGGGGCTTATGTAAGCGCTCCCTCTACGCGCGCGTATCATAAAAAAATAAATTATTTTTGCTACGTTTAAATTTATAATATTTTAAAAATTTTTATTTTTAGCGTAAATTTTAAACTTTTTAAACTAGCAAAACTAATTTATTAAACCGTTTAAAATAATAAGCTTAATATAATTAATTGCTATAATAAAAAATAAATTGCGAAGTTTTAATAATTAAATTAAATAATCGTTTTAAATATAAAATAAATAAAAATAAAAAATAAAATTTTTAAATTAATAAGCTTTAAAACAAAAATCGTTTTTATAATAAAAAGCACCGGCTTAATTAATAAACCAGGCTTATAACTGTTGTAAAAAAATAAATAAATTATATAAAAACAATAAAATTAAAGCTAAGCAATTAATATAAACAAATTAATTTAAGCTTATATTAATAATCTATTTAATTAAATTATATTATATAAAAATAATCAGACTAGCCAGCTTATATATACAGCTTAAAAAAAATTATATTTTTTCTGCCTTATAATTAGTCCGTTTAAATAGGTCGGGTTTATACAAGCCCGACCGCTTACTTTAACAGCTACTAACTTAGCTACAAAGCTTATTACAGCACTTAGGCTACAATTACCAGCCTTCTGCCAAGGCTATCTACTTCATCGTGACAATAATTAAACTAAATAGATTATTATTATAAGTTTAAATTAACTTGCTTATATTAATCGCTTGGCTTTAATTCTACTGGTCTTATACAATTTATCTGTTCTTCTGCAACAAAAACTATATTTAAAAATATATTTATTAAAATAACAAACAAAGTTTATTTTTTAATTAAACAGCAGAAGTTATAAACAGTATATATATAGCTTATAAAACATAGGTTTATAAAGCTGGTTAGTTTTAGTTATATTAGTCCAAGTTTAATAGTTAGTTTACAAGCTATTTAGCAATTATTTAATATAAAAGTATATAATAGTTTGCTTATATCAGCCTGTGCACTAATACTTTTTTATAAGCACTGCTTATAAAATATATTGTTAAAACATCACATAATTAATTTATTAAAGAATGTTTAAAAAAAAAACTAGTTTATATAAAAGATTTAAAAAACAATTAAAAAATAAAACTATAAATTAATAAATAAATTATTAAATTTAAAAATATATAATAATACTATAAAACTGCTTAATAATTAAATTAAAAATTTTTATTTTATAGATTTTTAAACAAAGAATATATATATATAAAATATAATTTTAATATTATATTTATAAATATTATATATATAAACTAAAAACTATTTTTAAATAATTTTATTATATAATTAATATATATAACTACCTATAGTTTATTATGTTAAATAAAAGCTTTTTAATAAATTTATTTATTTATATTAAATATTTTTTAAAATATTACCACGCTTTTAATAATTAATAAATCTTTTTATAGATCAATCAACACTTTTATTAAAATATTAATAAAAAGCTAGCTTATAATAAAACAGGCAAACAAAGCTTTTAAAGCTATTATAAGCTGTTTATAAACAGCTTAAAAATAAAAATAAATAAAACTTTTAAAAATAAATAAATAAAAAAAAAGCCAAGCAAAAAGTAAAAAAAACATAAATAATATTAAAACTTAATTAATAAACATTAAAACAAATAAAAATAATATTAAACGCTAAAAAGAATATTAGCAGATAAAACTAAAAAAACGCTATTTCTGTTTTTAATTAACAAAATGAATATAAAAACAACAGCTAAAAATAATCTGTTTTAATATAATAAAAAACAACTGCCTAATTAACTAATAAAAAAATTATAAACTATTTAAACCTAACTTTTAAAAACAAAAAAATATAGCTATATTAATAAGATAAACAAATAAGGCAGCTAAAATATAAATAAAAATAAGCCTGGCTATAATAATAAAAAAATTAATATAATATTTATAATAAAACATTAATATAATATTTATAATAAAACATTAAACAGCTTATAAAATAAAATAAAATTAACTTATAAACAGTTTAATAATAAAATAAAACGTTATAAAAATTAAAATAATTTATAAAGCTAATTATTATTAAAAAAAAAGAAAAGAAAAACAGGCAGCTTAAACGCTTTATATAGCTATATATAAAGCAGTAAAAAATAAAGCTTAATAAAATTTTAAAAAATAATTATATATAAATATTTAAAATATTTACAAAGTATATAAAAACTAACAAATAATAGATAAGAAAAATATTATAAAACATTTAAATAAATAAAACTAATAAAAATATATATTTATATATAAATAAAAATTATAAATAAACAAAAACTTAATAAAAAAATCTTTATATATAAACTTAAAATATAAATATAAAAACTATAAAACAGCTTATAACCAGCTTATAACTTTTAAAAAAATAAAAAATAATAATATTATAAATAATATTTATAAAAAACATTAATATATAATCTAATATAAATAAATTATTATATATTTTTATTTTAAATAATTATTAAATAATTTATAAACTAATTATTAAACTTAAACTAATATAATTAAAACTAACCAGTGTTATAAAACTATATTTTATAAGCTATAGATATATTATTTATAACTTCTGCTACTTAGCTAAAAAATAGATTTTATTTGCTACTTTAATAAGTATACTTTTAGGCATAGCCTATTATAAATATATTATATAAAAATTTATAAATAAAAACAAAAAAAATTTATCTTATTTAAATTATAACTAAGTGCAAGTATATAAAGTAGGTCAAGTGTATCATGGCCCACAGCCATGATGGCCCTGATTGGCTAAATGGATGGGTGGCCTGGCGGCCCCTGATTGGTCCGCCGGCTGGGTGGGTACAAGTACAAGGTGGTGAATATGGTAGGCCAGCCATATGGTGAATGACCAGTAGTATGTACAAGTAGGAATTCCGGCCGTCGGCCCTGTATGTAGTTTTCTCTTTTCTTCAACCTTAGTTTTTCTTCCCAATACATAGGTATAGTTGGCATTGCTCCAACTGCTGTTATTGCAGCCATTATAATAAAGCAGAAAAAATATAATTTTTTTTAAGCTGTATATATAAGCTAGCTAATTTAATTATTTTTATATATTATAACTTAATTAAATTAATTATTATTATAAGTTTAAATTAATTTGTTTTTTTTTTAATTGTTTAGCTTAAATTTTATTATTATTTTATAATAGTTATAAGCTTGGTTTATTACTGTAGCTAATATTTTTTATCTATAACAGGGAAGTGTTTATACCTACTCCAGCCAACCAATCTACTCAGCATTATCTAGGTTAAATTAAATAAAAGTAGGTACCTATTTTAGGCAGGTACTTTAAGTACGCCTAGGCATACATACTTACCTAAATGGGCATAGGTATCTAGGTAGGTTTCTAGGTAGTCAACTTGTTGCTCTTTCAATATGAAGCACCAATGCTGGCCACCTAGACTAGATGTTAATATTACTACTAATTTGAAGTACCTAGTGTACCTAGGTACATACACTACAAATACTAAGTGCTTGTCAAGTAGATGTCTTGGCTTGTGCATTGTTTTCTTTCAACAATGGCAGCAACACAATAATGAGGCCGGGGTGGGACTGATGTACCCTTTGCGTACTAGCCAATATTGGTAATAATCGGCAGATGCTACTACGTGCGTGTCAAGTGTCATGGTGTGCTGATCTGGTCACGTGATACAAGAGACATTTAGGCTAGGTCAAGAGTGATAAGGTTTCAAGTTACGTGCCTTTGGCTTTGGTCATGTACACAATGTGAACAGAAGCCAGAAGTTTGTTACGCTGTCTGTCGCTATTCCAAAAGATGAGGAATGCTTATCACAGGTTATTTAGTGGCTCTCGTCCTTAAAACCTTGCACAATGAATAGAAGAGAACAGAATACGCTGATGGGTAAGTCTTGGCCAATGCTCTCCCCCTTGTTCATTCCATTTTTGTCCTTGGAAGTTTGGACCAGCAACACGCCATCTGCCGCCCTACGCAAGAACCCAAAAATCCGCGCCGAATAAGCCTCCAGGGGTTTAGATGTGTAGGCTGCCAGCATCACCATGCCGGACTCCTGACGATCGTGGGATCTCTGGGGTCAGAAATATGCACAGAACCACTCGTGGAGCTCGCGCCACTCGCTGTTGGAATGTTTTGTTTGTTGGGGTTCGGAGTTCGTGGTGGCGGCCTCACGACCTCGCTGGTGTTTCTGGTTACAAGTGTGTTCCTGAACGCCGACGAGGAGGGCTCTATCATCGTATCAGTAGAGATGATCCCACAACGGGACAAAACCCAACGAGCCGTGGTACTCTCATAGTACCAATGTTGGTATTGTGACTTGGGACGGTTGGCACCGGTCGGGGATGTTTATCGACCACCACTTCTGTAAATGGTGGTCACAGGGCCTGGCGGGTGCACTGCCTTGCCGGATCTCTTATTTGATTCTCATGATAGGAGCTTGGATAGCGTACCTGCCGCTCCCTCGAGCAATTACTTTTGTCTACTCAGCCGCAATCTGGAGTTTGGCCCGTGACTTGAATGGGATCTCCCCTTTCCATACTCTCAACGATTTCCTCAAGCTCACCTAAGACACGATACTGTCCGCTGACATGCCTGACCTGCTAGATCGGCATAACAAGATCATGGCTGCGATACTCACTCGGTTCCGCAACATGGTGCTCGCAGCCACTGAGCCGCTTCCCACTGCCGCGGCGATTCCGCAGGCATCCCTCAACGCGATGACCATGAATAACGAGGTCTCCGCGCTGGTAAGTGCTTCCATGTTGACACTCAGGCCGAAAGTTTCTGATTCCCCTTCCCCTTCCCCCGTCTTCCCCTCTGACGCTGTGGGCTGGCTCTACTTGCTGCGCTAGCTGCTAGCCAACTCTATTCCCTTGATCTACCTTCTCACCCTCCACCACGGATGATGCATTCATAGGCACATATAGCCTGCTTCTTCCATCCAGCGGTCTGCGCATGAGACAAACCTGCTATATAGCTAACACATTCTCCGGGTATAGATCAAAGAGGTGGAAAACCTGCTAGCTCTGACACGCGAAATCAAGCAACTCTGGATCGCCGGCCCGCTTCGCAAGCCGGGCGATGCCGACGAGAAGAGCCGTGATAAAGAGATGGACGAGAAAGCCTTCCAGGTCTCTAAGCTCTACAACCGCCTTGTGGAGCTGCAAAGCGAGAACACTAAGAACGCCACCCAGCAGACTCCTGTTGTTGCCGAAGACGGACAGCATGTTGACGTCAAGAGGGACAACGGTGATGTCTCTATCAAGTATGAAAGCTGAGATTATTCGCTCCACCTTTTGAAACGCAAGAGGGCTTGATAATTACGGGAGTAGCAATATTCCGGATGATGTCGCTCACCTTGGTATATGTGTTTTATGGCACACTAATTTGAGTCTCGATCGGCCGGGTAATGGCTGTACGCTCGACCGCCTTATGCAAAGGATTACGAATACCTAGGAATGGGAATGGCTCCATCCAAGGAGATCCTGTCAATGGACATAAAACTCCGCGCGCGGGAGCCCATGGCGTGAGCTTTAGGGACCTCAAAGCATACACTATCTCAGCTGTCTCGTCGCGTGAAAATCCACCGCGTTGTCAAAGGAATTCTGCGCTCGTGTATTGCAATCTATTTCAACTGATCCATAAATTTTCCGCCTTTGCGCTATCTTAACGATGTAGACGCATATCTATGAATGCGCTACAGCACTCTACGCAGCGTTCACGTGGTACCTAAAGATGTCACAAGCGGCAAGCGTCCGTGTCTTGTCAGCGCTTCTAGCCCTCCTCACCCTCCACAACTTCCCCCTCCTCGCCAAGTTCAGCCTCTAGCTCCCGTGGTATAGGCTCGCGCGGGCCGGCTCTCTGTTGCGCGACTTCTAGCCCCCCAGCTGTGACCCAAAGGAAGTAGTTGCTCTTGAAGGTGTCTATCTGATTGAAGAAAAGGTGGAATCTATCGTGCTTATTAGTGTGTCTGATTAACCAAGCCAAGAGGCTAAGCGAAGACATGTAGAGGAATAGAACTTACGAATTTTCCTTCTCTTCAAGCTCGAAAATGCGGCGGTAGATGTGCTCCTCCTTGAACGCCTGTATCTCCTTTTCAAAATGGGAGTAATCAAGTTCTCCTAGATTGAGATTCTCGACAGCTCGTCTGTTGTATGTTTCGAATACAGGACGCTCAAGGAGCAATCCTAAGCTAGGTGCTTTGGGGATACTAATGCGGACGGCCGAGTAGCTCTCCTCGAAGCGAGACCATGGCGTCCCACACCTCGCGACCAAAACGGCCATGCCAACCATTTTGCGGATTTGATGCATCATGAACGACTGCCCGTGGACTTTTAGAGAGAGCCACTGGGTATCGTTGATTTGAATAGGCTCCCGGTTTACAACAAATGACTTAATTGTTCTCTTCGATGATGGGTCTCCATGCGCCTTCTGTATCGTGTAATTGTGATAATTCTTCGTACCGACGTACTTATCTAGAGACTCCTGGAGTTGGTCTAAGCGATCTGGCGTTACTCGATATCGTCGTTTCGCAGAAATATACGTAGCTTTGATTTCTTTCACAGCCTGTTCGATTGGTCTTAGTTGCTTTGCCTTTTGCTGCTCCCCTGACCCAGGCTCGACGGCCTCTATTGATAAGGTTGGCTCAGTTGCAGGTTCAGTATCATCCACTTTCAGCGTATCGGCCATCTTCGCACAAGTAGTCAGGGTGCCATTTGCTGTGACATCTGCTATGTCTTCTTTTTCGGCAACTGCCTCGCCCGTGGCGTCGCTGTTAATTTTATCGCCACTTTCGACCGCTTCTGGCTTAAGGGGAGGGATTTCTTCCATATCTCTATCAGGCGAATGTATACGTTGTTTCACCGCTTCCCGTATCTCAGGTTCCAATCTGTCCAGGATCGGCTGGACATATTTCGCATCCACCTCATCCCAGTAGTCCTTAACTTCTCCCAACCGCTGTGCGTACTCATCCTCAAAGCCCTTGTCCTTGACTGAATGTGAGACCTTTCGTCCCAGAAAGCTCTCAGGGTGGGGTGGTAACAAGCAGTAGCTCGGCACAAGGTACTCGTACCATCTTGAATCACACGAAGCATAACAGCTGAAAGCGTTGTTTGTCCGCTGGATGCCCCAGACTCGGATCTGTGGGGGAAGATTTTCATTAACCTTCTGGACGATATCTGGGTCTTCGATAATCAACTTGAGCGAGACCATGTTCCCCGCGGCATGTACACCCTTGTCTGTGCGTGCACATCGCACGAAGCTCGACTTTCTCGGGTCGTCAGCATTAGCTTTGGATATGGCATTGGCGGCAATAAAGGCGCCGAAGAGATCACCCTCGATTGTCTTTAGGTCGTGGTTGATCTGAAGCCCGTGGTAGCCTGTGCCGGCATACCCGATCAACACGGCAACCTTGCGCTTCGGACGGCGCTCTTCGGCTGCGATCTCTGCTTCGGGGAACCGGATGTTCATATAGCTCGGTTTCGCCTTGGTAGCGCCCTCTCCATTCTGTTCTACTTTTCTGCGCTTGCGATCTCGCCAATCGTGCTGTGGGCCCTTTTCGGTGTGTCTGGTGTTGCGAACTGGTTAGCGGGCATTGGCTTCGGCCTCTGAACCCATCGCATGGGCAAGAAGAGCTTACTTATTCTCCTTGCGGCCAAATTCACCCTGTCGCTTACCTCCCCTCCCGCGGCCTGCCCTGTTAGCACGCCCACGCTGGCTTGGGCCATCGCGGTTTCGTAAGTTGTTAATATCCGAACCCATTGGCGCCGTGGCTGGCACAGCTGCTGACCCGGCAAGAAGATTGTCTGTTTCCATATCGACGTTATGGCGCGAAACCAAATTTGCATCCTCGACTTGCGAGCGACGTTTACAACGTTTGGGGTTGAAAATGGGAGCTCCTTACTTACTACCTGTAAGTACTGACCTCTGGGGGATGGACTAAAGTTTCTACCCGCCACCAAAGAGGTGATAAGTCTATCGATAGCGATAGTTAGCCAGGTAGGTACCTCCTGCCTGCCTACTTGGTTACAATTAACCCCACCTTGAATAGATCCGATCCATCCTTCGAAGGTACCTACATTCAGTAAGAGGTAGATAGTTGCTTAACTTGCCTTGACGCACCTACCCACCCAGACGTTAATAATAATACTGCTACTACTACCTAGGTACTAGGTAGGTGCCTCCCACCTAGGTCATACCTACCTAGGTAGGTACACTAACTAGGTACTCGACAATTGTTATTTTCGTTTCCATGACGCTCGTACTAAAATAGAAAAAGGAAGATGATTTAAAAATATCAAGCAGAGCTCCTTGATATGACCGGATTGGTCAATGACCAGGCTACCGTCCAGCCTCATAGCCATCAAAGGTGAACCTTGGAAACCAAAGAGGCTCTAGCCCTAGCTCTGGCTGCCTGGCCGTATACCTATCCACACCTTCTTAGATAGGTAGGTACCTGGGTAGCTCTGGGTAGCCTAAACCTTTACCAAAACGCCATATCCGAGTACCTACTTAGGTAACCTCACTACAGCGGGCGCCTATTAGGCGTTCACCAACCACCTGGCCCCAGCGAAGAGTTAATCATAACTTATCGACATGGAGGCCACATGGCCCGAGGGCATTCCGAATCGGAATGCCAACCTATTGGGCAAGGGGTGGCAAAGCTGTCCATCGAGCAGTAATGGCAAATATAGGCCCCTGGTAGGTCCTTTTCTGGGAAGTCCGAAACGAAAATAACCACAGTTAGTTATGGCTCACGTTGTGTCAACGAATACCATCTGCCCTGGACGATCTCGTGGTGCTGAGAGTCCTTGGATTGAGTCACACAATCATGTACAGGCAAATCTGGAATCACAAGCTACGTATTAGACACCATTTCGATATAACGCCTCACCACACACACTAGCTAGCTGCCCATAGGCTGCGGCCGCTGCCTTGTCGAGACCAGGGGACCGCCGGGGCTTCGCCACTCAGCCTTCGGGCACCAGCGTCAAGTGACTCACCGACAAGGGTTGTAGCCAATCAACTTGCATGCTGGGAGTGCTGTATGCCTTCAGCCCGCTCATACACCAGCCAACGCTGTCCGGTTTGTCGAGATGGGCCAACCCGATTGCCAACAAATCCCTCGGTCCGTCCCTCGGTCCGCCTTGGAATAATGTAACCCGATAACTACAGTATGATATAAAGAAAAAGAGCCCGTGTCCTTCCAACAGACTCACTCGCCTCTCGTAATCAGCAGCCATTCCTCATATCAGTTATGCAAAGGAATCGCGTGATCTGATGCCAAGGACGGCGGGCGCACTCGTGTCGAGACCTCCGACACCGTGCACTGATGGACGGCCACTTACCCGGCAGAGGATGGGATCGTACCCCTGCCCTGTCCCCGGCGTCTCTCGAGAGACAGGAGGCCTTCTGTGCTCCCGAGACATGGGATATCTTGGATACAGACGTTGTGCGCGATGACATTGTGCTCTACCGCCTAGGCATACTTTATGACGACGACCACTGCGAACACGGTAAAAGCGAGCCCGATAAAAACGAGTACGTGCACCAATCGGGTTCCTGCCTCGACTCTATTAGACACGAGGAACCTGCCTACTCGCTTCGCCAGGCTAAGAGGGTGAAGAGATTTCACACTCGGCAATTTCTCTCGGAGAGGGAGGATCTACGTCATCCGGCTGGGCTACTTTCCTCCTATCTCGCCGATGACACAGCTATCGCGCGCTTCTTGGTCCCCAAGAGCGGCGATGTATTCACTCCATTATGCACCGCCGGTTTCAATGATACGAACAGACAGCTCAGGAAACACGACACACTAGCTGCAATGATTTCATCTGAACCCCTCTCTATAATTTATGAGCTTTCCGAAGGCTTGGTACATGCTCTGCCGCCGAGCCCGACGACAAACGACTTTCCGGACCTGGTTTCCGACACGGAAGGAGAGTGCGAGGGAGACGACGAAGACAACCCTTCCGGTCGAGAGTGGGCGTTGGTGGCGGATTCCGACAGCGAGGCCAGTCTATTTGGCGATGGCGCATCTTGGGGTGATGTTGATGTTGATGTGATTACTGACGGTCATGTGGAGATAGCGGACGCCGCCGATGGCGCCTGGATATTCCTTGCTGGGGACGACTCGTAGCAAGTCCGCGTATGAGATGATATTCTTATCCTTTGCCCCGACAGCCTCGGATCTCGATCCCGAATCTGCAGCGGCCATGCATCATGTGGCAGCTGCAACGGGACTGGTCCTCTATACTCAGCACCAGGCGCCGGTGTGTAGGAACGAACAAATATCGACTCAGGGGCGAGGAGTTGGGGGAGGGACGATAGAGGCGGCGAAGCGCAAGTGGCTGCGTGCTCGTGGGCTTCCGGAAGACTGCTTGAGCTCGCCATTTATGCAAGCCCACCAGGGGCAAATCTAGGGGTCTCAAAACGTTCCTGCGAATGCCGTCTTCCCGCACATTAGTAGCACTAGCATCAGCATCGTGGTTAACATTTCTGGAGTCTTGTAGCGGGCAATTTATAATGCATCTTCTTGGACAATCTCTCATAATATAAGGATGTCTCTTGTTTCTCGAAAATTGAAGCTAGATGTCTTTTAATAGCTCTTGAGTACGGATGAGGTAAAGTTGGTTCAACCAATGATGGCGTCGTTTTGCCTGCTATTAGATTTATGGTTCCGCGATAAAACTATTTCTTCGGTAGTTTGGCTTGAAGGCGCTGTTTATTTATTCCCCTTAGTCTTTTTATCAGTTTTAGTAGCTGCCATTTAAGAAAATGAGGTTATTAATTTGTGATATTGTAAATGGATCATTTTGCAATCTTAACAATGTAAGCTCGTGTAGTTATCGTTCCGTAGGGATCAACTTCACAAAAGCTCTTGACAATATCATAAAACCGCGCTGGGATCTGCGATGAACCGATTATAGATCTAAAGCTGTGACGTTGTGTGCGAGAGCCTCCAGTGACGGCCATACGACCCGGATTTTCTCCCTGATATCTGCCTCAGGCATACTCACCCCCGCCATGATTTGCCCATAAGTACTCTTGATTACTTTCCCAAAAGGGCTGTCAAAGCCGAACATCCGAGGCATATGATCATAAACGTAGAATAGAAAGCCGAAGTATATGAGCCTAAGATCCAAGCCACCCTGGACAAGTTCTTGATAGAGCTCTTGGTGTGCGGCACCGCAAAGCACATTGATCACAGTTGACACGACCCACGCATTTACCAAGCGATCGGGGTAAAACTCTTGGGGGTATAGCGCGGGGAGTATTTCAAAATGCAACTTGACACCGACTCTGAAGGTCTGGTAGATGGCCCCGGACTCAAGAGATAGTGCGAAAATGCGGCGAGTAAGTGATGGCACAGGCTGGCGTGACCAACGCCACATCTTAGACCCGATACACATTTGGACTGCTTCTCTGACCTCCTCGATATTGGCTTGCTCATTGTTTAGCACCTCATATGCCTCGGCCTGTATGGCGGCTATTCGTTTTTGGGCCTCAACATTGCCCCCGGGCATCAAGAACTTTGATAGACCCAATTCATGTCGGCGTACCAATTTGTCCGTCAGTTTACGATAGTCGCTAGCAAGGTCTTCTGGGCGCTCAAGGAATTGATTCTCTGCTGGGCTGACGCCCTTCTTGCACTTCGTGCATTCGCAAGTGAAGAAGTGACTCTCCTTTAGGCCCGCCTGTCGCACGCTAAAGGGCTCGGTGACCTCTGTGTACTTGATCAAGATTTCTTCGCCAGACTTGATGGCTCTGAGGGCTCTAATCTCCTGCCGTGGCTGGTTAAAGACTAGACAGGCGTTTGGATCACACGAATGGTTTGCGCTGCATATCAGCGGGTCGAAGCCAATGCCCAGATGGACATTATCTAGCGGGGATGATAGAGTGAAGGCATTACTCAGGATCTAATCCGGTCAGCTAAAGCTTGTCGTTCAGACTGACGTGGGGCGCACATTAGATAGTAATCCTGCCGAGATAGACTGGGGATCCAGTGTGTCGATTTTTGGCTGTCCGCAGTAATGCCACGCCGCTTGCCCAAGAAGCTGAAAGCTCTCATATTTCTGCTTGTCGAGGGTGGCTATTTCGTCCATGCCACTTGGATTTCCCGCGGGCCATAGGTCGAGGATCTTTCGCACACGTCCCATCTCATTCTTGGGGTCTGCTTTCAGGCGGCCCAGGATTTTGACGACGCCACGAACTTCAGGAGGCAGATCCGGCCTCCCCTCCACGCCGATGATTTTGCACTCATGCTTGTGCTCGCGCTTCCAAGCTTTGGACTGGCAACTCTTGGAACAGTACCCGACTCGTTGGCAAGCGGTGCAGCTCTTGATTTCTATAAGGCCGTGAGGGAGGCCCATAGATGCCGCCATTGCCCTTTCTCGAGGGTCCGTCGCCCCGCGCTGGCAACACCAAGCACAGGTATCAAGCGTACGACCAATCTCGAGTTCGGCCACGAGTGGCCTGTCCACAGAGACGACCTTGTCACCCGGAGAGAAGGCTCTTCGGGCAAAGAGTCCCTTGCCAGCACCTCGGATGTGCGACTGGCTCACTTCCACATCTGCATTTGCTGACATATTGGCACCTGCTGGGTTCTTGACGCAACTGCCTAAGTCACTACCTAGTTATTATTAGTTATTATTGTTATTGTTATTATTAGCGTACCAAGCTGTTGGGAGGCTGTGCATTTGTCTGTGCCACGGTGCCACCTAAGCGAACTTGGACCCCGTTATAACGATATTACAACTGCATATATAGTGCATACCCATCTAAGTACCTAACCAGTAGTAGTAGTAGTAGTAGTAGTAGTAGTAGTAGCAGTATTAACGTCTAATCTAGTAAGTACCTAGCCAGGCTAGGTAGGTATTACAACATACCTGGTGTGCTCACACATCTATGTGTACGCACAAATACGGTTACAAAGTAGTTACCCGAGCAAGCCGAGGCTGGCTGGTGCCTGGGTCTCTGTTGCAGGGGTTCAGGTGGAGGCATCTCCTAACTAACCCTCTTCACAACTAGGTAGTTATATCTACTCGTTACCTAGGTATATTGGGTTAAGCGTTAATATTACCCCCTGAATATCTCAAACTAAACACCAGATCCTAATTCTTGAGGCTCTATCCGTACCCCTGGACTAGGAATCCTACATATCAAGCTGCCTCGACTGGCTGTCGGCGAAAACAAAGGCGCGAACTACATTTAGATTTAGCAAAGAGAGGCCCCCATACTCCTGGTATGAAGAGAATACGCGCACCGCGTCATGGGAACCAATCTGCTTGCTAGGTATTCGGTCGTCACCACACCGAATGTCTGGGCGGATCCGAGTACCCGGACGCTGCTCTGGATACACTAACTAGATACAACACCGTTCCCACGCCGGAGCCCAGGAGGCTCGTTTGGGGTAGGCAGGGACAGGGCGAGACGGCAGCACATACGTCTCTTGCCATGAATCCTCCCATTGGGGCCGGGCCTCGGCATCCAGACTGTACAAACGATACAACTGAGATTGGCCAAATCCCTTCATCCAGGTGACGCCTCTGTCTCGACGTCTCTCGCCACTTGGACACTTTGCCCACCCTTGATCATGTCTGGGACGGTCTTATCGCCCCCGTTATGGCAGTTGTCCCGACATCTTTTGCAAGCCTTCCCCGCAAAACGTCCTGGGGTACTGCGTGCGGGGGGAGCCAAGCCGCGTGGTGTGGAATGCTAGCTTATTTAGCTTCTTGATGATTGGGAATCAGAAGGACGCCGGAAGGGGACAAAGGCGGACACCCCGAGTTCAGCCAGTTTTTCTCCTCATACCATCCTGGTCTAGACCAAACACTACCTGTTGGTCCGACTAGGGTGGAAGCCGGGGTAGGGACTGGGGATCTTTCCACGAACTAACCTTGGGCAAAAAATATGGTCGGTAGAGCAGAAGGAGGGATCCGAACACCATCAGCATGACATGCGAGAGCCGGCCAACCTCATTCCTCCATCGTCCCCATTCAATTAGATAAGACATTCCCGAGCCTTGGCTTCACAGAAATAAAATAAAATAAAATAAACACCGTACTAGTTATTGTAAGTTAAAGAGCGTGTTGAACCTACTCTTAAGTCTAAACTAGCGTAAGATTCTACTTGGCAAATCCTTTGTTGGCCCTCTCGAAATGGCCTGGTGATCGGTAAGGGCTTCCAGAAATTCGCCAAGCGGATGCGGGGGAAATAACCCTGGCTACCATGCGTGCAATACGCTGATGGTAGTCTGGGCGGATTGGCGGGTTCATTAGCAAAAGCATAGTGTAGGGGCACTACCGTACATATAACTACTAGCTCCCCTGCCCGCTCTAAACGTGATAACGAGAATTTCCAGACCCAGCTGTTGTGCGACAGGATCAGAGAACGAGGTCCACTGTGAGGTTGTCAGCAGTTCTCAAAGTAGACAACAACTGCCCGGTTGGCAGTTCCCTCCTCCCTATTCTACCTTATGCTTCATATCTCATTCGGACCAAATTTCATACCGCGAAAAGCTCCGACACCACTGCCGATTTATTGCTCACATCTTCGTCATGGATAACGAAAGTGACAAGGGCGCCTGCGCCATCGATCAGATCGAGAAGGCCCGGCCGTCCGTGTCCGATGAAGTAGACGAATACACCGAGCGCGAGGCGAAGAAGATTGTCCATAGGATCGACCGCAGGTTGCTTGTTACTATTGGCTTCATGTACTGCGTCAGTCTAATAGACCGAACGAATATCTCGTTTGCTGCCATCGCTGGACTTGCCCAAGATTTAGTTCTCACCGGCAACCGCTACGTGAGCGCTATGCTGCTGCCCAAGGCTATACTTATAGTTCTAACATTAAGGTGTAGTCTATCGTGACGCTCGCTTTTTTCCCTGCTTATATTGTCTTCCAACCTACTTCGACTGTACTTGTCCGCAAACTCGGCCCTCGTATTCATATCGCAATCATCACAGCCGCTTGGGGAGCTGTGATGCTAGGAATGGGGTTCGTGCAGACCTATGGTCAACTAGTAGCTTTGAGAGTTATTATCGGCATTTTTGAAGCCGGATTCTTCCCTAGTGCAGTATATTTACTGTAAGAAACACTCCCCCGTATATCAGCCTATCCCGCAGTTTTGTTGTGGCACTTCCCAACTAGAATGTCGCCTTCTGCCGTAAATAACTGCAAAGGCCTTGGGCTAACATGATCATAGGTCAACATGGTATACTAGATGTATGGCCCCGAAAAGCACAAACGTACCCGAACAGACCTCGCGCACTGCTAACTAATACTAGATGAACTCGGTCGGCGATACGGGCTGTTTTATGTCATTGGCTCAGTCACATCTGCCTTTTCCGGCCTTCTAGCCTTCGGTTTCATTCATCTCGAGGGCGCTGGTGGACTCAGGGGTTGGCGATGGATTTTCGTCATTGAAGGTATTTTATTTCCCTAAGGGCGACAACATTGGTAATTCCGGGGCTAATGACGAATAAGGCATCCTCACCATTCTTCTCGGCATCGGAGGATATTGGCTATTAGTTGACTTCCCAGACTCAAATCGCAAGACTGTGAGTACTTTCCATTTGAGATCATCCCCCGTAGAGCTCTTATCCCGGCAATCCTACTGGTTTGAGACACTTTCGTCATGAGGCTTAACAACGTGACTTGCTAACACTCGTTCTCGTAGTGGAAGTTCTTGTCTGAGAAAGAGCGTGCCTGGGTCGTAAAACGCGTGAACGACGACCGAGGCGATGCTGAAGCCCCAAAGTTCGAGCTTAAGAAATTCCTCGGCGCCGGACTTGACTGGAGACTCTGGTATGCCCTTGGTATTCTGTTTGCCATGATAACTATACTAACGCGAAGGGCTCTCTAGGGCCTACGGCATAATTGCTTTCGGGAGCACGACCATGTCTTATGCGCTCGCCTTTTTCCTTCCTATCATTCTAAACGAAGGTCTTGGTTACGATGTCGGCACTTCCCAAGCTCTCGTCGCTCCGCCATACGCTTTCGCGGGCATCTTCATGTACGCCGTCGGATGGCTGGGTGACCGGTACCGAATGCGTGGCCCCATCGTCGTCATAAACATGGTGGTCGCCTTGATTGGCTTGCCTATTCTTGGCTGGCACCCGGACTCGAGAATCCGATACCTCGGTGCATTCTTGGTCGTCGCCGGCGCAAACTCCAACGTGCCAGCGTCCTTGGCTTACCAGGCCACCAACATCCGTGGGCAGTGGAAGCGTGCTTTCGCCAGCGCTACTTGGGTCGGCTTCGGCGGAATTGGTGGCATCGCTGGCAGCTTGGTGTTCAGGTAAGCCACAAATCGTTTCCACCTCATGTCAACTACATTACTGATGATCATTAGGCCTGAGGACAAGCCAGAATACAGGGCTGGGCTGTGGGCCTGCATTGCTGTTTCTCTTTTGAATATTATCGTTGTTGGCGTCTGCACCATATCCTATTACGTCGACAACAAGAAGGCAGATAGGGGCGAGAAGGAACTCGAGGCCGAGGATGTAAGTGATCAATCATCATCCAATCTATCTAGCGCACACACTAACCTTGGAACAGGAGGGTTTCCAACCAGGGTTCCGTTACACGTACTAAGGGGCTTTAAGGACGATCTAGTGTAGTTGACAGGACCTAAGCCGGAGATAATTGCTGCTTTGAGTTGGGAAACTAGTGACATATGCCTATCACCTAAGCCGTCTAATTTTCGCAAATAACCTCCTACATAACTACTAGACAGGTATATAATATATATTTATGTACATACGCCGACTAGATAGATATCCCCACCCATAGTTATCGGGCTTAGAAATTTAATCCAGAACCCTTGTCTTACCGGGGCTGATTCGTGAATAGACGACGTGGATAGATGAGCCCAAATGTGAATACACTAAGTACCGCGGGCAGGCGGTAAATTACGCAGGTACCCAGGCACACCATAACCGTTATGCAACTAGAACGGGTCGTTCCCCATCGTACAGTGACTGTTATAGTGGAGGGACGCGTTACTGCTCGCTGTGGCCTCCGGCCCCTCAGTTAGCACGCACGAACAATGACGTAGTTAAGCGTAGTGGTCCCTACCTAGGTAGGTACCTTGTTAAGTTGATACATGCACTCAGATTTCCAGTCCTGTAACCAAACCCAACTTCCACTTAATCGCCCAAACCCCACGAGAACATGTCCTTTTGATAGTATTGAGAAAATACTACAGACATAAGACATACTGAAAAAATGGCCCCGGTGTTCAAAAAAGCCGGCGATGCCCTTTGCGGGAAGCCTGAAAGCACGGAGGGCTGGGAGGATGAGGAAGCGTCGTTGACGACAGTCCTAGAGACAGATGAGGACCGTGGGGCGCTCACGCTGCTGATATGCGACATCACTGAACTCATGCGGAGGCGGCTGCTCGCCACATTCGACCCTAATGAGACGGGCGAAGCAGGCACTGGCGCAAACGACCACCAATCCAACCAACAACAACAGGGCAACCCTGACAAGCGGAGAAGCGAGCTCGCCAAGCGCGAGAAGGAGATTGACGAAGCGGGCATGGTTGAGCTCAAAACAGCTGTGTTAGGTTTCTTCGATGATTGGCGCGACAGCGTGATTCTTCGAGTCGGCGGAGCTATTAACTCACGAAAAGCAGCCGAGCAGCAATCACGTCATCCGCAGCCAGATACTTCTGCTCTGGAGACCAGGTCATCATCAGTTGGGCTGAATCTTGACGAGCACAGCGTCAGGGCCGATGAGGTTCTGAGAGACTTATACGCTCCGGTGGATACATCGTTGCGGGAGCTGGATCAGCCTAGGAAGGCCTTGATACTGCACTCACTACTCCTACTTATGCTGAGCTTGAAGCACTACAATGCTTATTCTCGGGTGCTATTACTTCATTCCGCCACGTCCTTGTGCCTGTCAGTTAGAGTTCTCTCGGAAGACGAGGGCCACGTTGCCAAGGGTCTTTTAGCAGCGGCGGGGCAGATGTCGGCAGACGAAGAGACAAAGAATAGGGCCGGAGTGAATAACATGGCCCGGAAATGGAAGATGGGGGCGGCTGGCGTCGCAGGCGCCGCCCTTATCGGCATTACGGGTGGGCTGGCGGCACCTTTTCTTGCTGCCGGAATGGGAACTGTGCTAGGTGGTATTGGTCTTGGGGCCACTGCTACTGCCGGATTATTGGGATCGTTAGCGGGGAGCAGCGTGCTCGTCGGTAGCTTGTTTGGGGCATATGGCGCTCGCATGTCTACACAAGCCATGGAAAAGTACACGAGAGACGTAGAAGACTTCGCCTTTATACCAATTAGGGCCCCGAGCGAAGACGATGTTGCTCCCCATCGTCTTCGAGTCGGCATTGGAATATCGGGTTGGCTGAGGGATGCGAGTGACGTTGTTTCGCCGTGGAATATCCTCGGAGACGGCCTGGAAGCTTTTGCTCTTCGCTTTGAGGTCGAGGCATTGGAAGATCTGGGGTCTTCCCTGCGGACTCTGATAACTTCCCTAGCCTGGAAATTTGCCAAGTCCGAGATCATCAAGCGAACTGTTTTTGTGGCTTTGATGGCAGGCCTGTGGCCCATATCATTAACGAATGCCAGCCGTATCATCGACAATCCCTGGAGCATCGCTAGCCAGCGGGCCCAGAAAGCTGGAGAAGTCCTCGCAGACGCCCTGATCAATCAGGCGCAAGGCAAGAGGCCCGTGACTCTAATGGGGTATTCTCTCGGCGCTAGGGTCATCTATATATGCTTACAACAGCTCGCTAAGCTGAAAGCCTTCGGCCTGGTTGAGAATGTGGTGCTGTTAGGGGCACCAACTCCGAGCAGCTCTGCCGAATGGCGCCGGATACGCTCTGTGGTGACGGGAAGAGTGGTCAATGCCTACAGCAGTAAGGATTACATTCTTGGCTTTCTCTACCGAACCGGCAGCATTCAGTTCGGAGTTGCCGGTCTACAGCCAGTCCATGGCGTGAAAGGAATAGAGAATGTCGACGTCAGCGATTTGGTCGAAGGGCACACGCTTTATCGACATGCGACTGGGCCAATTTTAGGACGTCTTGGTTTTGAAGATGTCAACTTCCAGGAACTCAAGCACGAGGAACAGATGCTCGAAGAGCAGGAGCAAGAAGAGAGACAGAAGCGTGAGGAGGTCGGCGGCATATACCAACCTGACGATGGCGAAAATGCGACTTTAGATGTGAACAGCGAAGGAGTGAGGAGACTGGAACATGAAGTCCAACAGAGCAAGCAGGCAAGGCTCGATGCACTGCATGACAGAGAAGACCAACTTACCGTATGAAGAGGAACAGAAGGATACTTGATGATATCTTAGTAAAAGCAAGAATGCAAGATCATCAATTACTTAGCGCCTTTCTCTCGCAACTCGCCGAGGTTATCTCCCGCAATTCCAACGTTGCACTGGCCCCTCATAGTACCTGATTCCGGGGACCGATCAAGATAACCAGGCACTATGTTTGTAGTGCTCGAAGTGGATATTTTGGCAATCTGTGTCACCACCCGCTAGTTATAGTAAAGCTGCATCTCGTCGCAAAGTGGTTCATACTCCGGCTAAGGTAGCGGGTGCCAAACAGAGCACCTAAACTATATTTTAACACTAACTTAGCCTATAGGTATCTACCTACTGGAATCACTATAAACACTCGGTTTTTGGGGGGTTTTATTTTGGAAGGGGGGATTCTACGAGATACTGAGAGCGTCCAGAAATAAAACGCACTCAACCCTGGGGGACTAGACTACCTGGGGGACTACCTCGTGAAGGTGGATGAGCTGGGCACGGCGATCCCTGCTGAAACCACTAGGGCCACTTCATGACGACTAGTCCAGTTTATGGCCGACGACGCCCATTATCCGTCCAATGCTGCTAGTTTGACCAGTTCACCTCAGGTTTTACTGTCGACAGTTCGAGTACTTCGTAGCTTCAGCCAAACCCTCAATGCGATTTTATCCCGTCGCTTCCACTTGCATGCCACCATCATCTTCGCTGGCTTGTGCGCTGTGGCCTGACTGAATCAATTGGCGACGCCAGCCCATCATCCTCTCTCACCGAATCGACTTCCGGGACCCGGCACGATGCCGTCGCCGATGATGAAAGCGACGCTGGCGTCCGCCGCGCTCTCGAGCGCGTCGAACGTCATCGCCCAGATCCTCGAGGCCTACCGCGACGGGCGGCCCTTCGCGCTCGACGTCGCCATGTTCCTGCGCTTCGTGGCCGTGGCCTTCCTAACCGCGCCGCCCAACTATTTGTGGCAGCAGCTGCTCGAGCGTATGTTCCCGGCCCACGAGCGCAAGCGGCCCAGCGCTGCCGCTGGCGGCGGCGACGACGACCCACGCGACCTCGAGAAGCAGGCGGCCATGGCGGAGAAACAGCCCAAGGCCGGTGCGGGACCCGCGGCGCCGCCGAAGCTGAACCTCCGGAACACGTTCAGCAAGTGGTTCATCGACTGCATCACGCTCGGCGCCCTCTTCAACACGGTCGCCTTCTTCGTCCTCATGGGCGCACTCAAAGGCCAGCCCGCCGTCGTCATCGCGCGCAACATCCGCGTCGAGACCATCCCCCTCATCGTCACCGGCTACAAGATCTGGCCCTTTGCCTCCATCGTCAGCTTCAGCTTCATCCCCGTCGAGCGCAGGATCGTGTTCCTCAACTTCGTCGGTTTGCTCTGGGGCGTCTACATGAGCTTGGTCGCCTCGCGGGTCTAGGTTCCACGTTCATATGAGACAGAGTCGAGGAGGCAGAGAGATATTTGCGTTGCGTTGCATATACATGTTGTTTCTAGGTTCCTTTTAGAGTAACTATCCTCGTCTGGCTGCGAGGCACAGCGTCACTTATTGTAGAAATCACACAGTGCCCCAGACAATGCCTCTCAAAGAGGTAGAGAAGAAATAGCCAAGAAATCAATATGTTTGAAATCTTCTGATATCCACCACGCCTTCATTCCAGATTGCAGGACTGCTCATGGATTGTCAGCATTACTAGTAGACCGCGGTGGTGAACATAGGCGTTACCCGTCCCTGGCTGACACCCTGGGGGTCCCTACCATGGCTACGAACCCAGCATTTATATTAGTACTAGTAAATGATTGACATACTAAACTGCCGGCCAATCTATCGGTCTAGGTCCCTGATTTCCTGCTCCATATCATCTAGGGGAGGACTATAGCGGCGTGTGTGACTTGATAGATAGAGAATATCTGCGGCTTAGGTCAATACGCTCTTGCTTTGCGGTTGTATGTGTTACGGAACTAGTTCTAACCTAAGGACCCCATTAGGGCACGGGCCAGAATACTGTATATAAAAGAAGCGAGTAGCTGGCGACTGACCAAGCGAGGAGTTTTTCTTTTTTATGTAATAATATAAGTTATTTTTAGAACTACTAGCAGTATAAATTATAATAATTTATTATATTTATTTATAAAATTTATAAAATTTTAGCTATATTACTGCTTTAAATTAAACAGATTGTTATAAATTATATTTAAGCTTTAAAACCTGCTTTTTATTTATAGCTTATTGTTTTATTATTGTTATATTATTATTAAAATTAAGTTTTAATTTAATATTTATTAATATATTAGCTTTTTAAAATATATTATGTTTATTTTATTATAAAAATTTTAAACTTATAATAAAACGTTAATAATATTATATTAATAAAAGTTTTAATAAATTATATTAGTTTTAATTAAAACGCATAAGTTTAGCTAAAAATAATACTTTAGTTTTTAAAACTAAAATTATTAATTTAATTGCAAAAACATAAATTAATAACAACAATTTAATAACGCGCTAATAAAACAGGTTAAATATTAAACTAATATAATTATATAATTAAACTTTTAAATTAACTTTATACTGTTATAAAATCTATAGCTAATAAACGTTAAAATAACGTTATATTAATTTTAAACTAACAAGCTATTATTTTTAACAAATTAAAATTAATTTATTTAAGCAATAAACTAAATATATTAATTAATAATTGTTAATATATATTAAATTAACGTTTAATTAAATTATATTTTTATTTTGTTTAATAAAATATTATATATATGCTTATAATTTAAAAAATAATATATATTTATATTTAAACTTAAATAAAAATAATAACTAGTAATTTAAACAATATAATAAAATAGTTATTAATTTAAACTAATTATAAAATAATATTATATATATTTAATACTGTTTATATTATAATAAACGTATATATTAAAATAATTAAAATTTTTAAACGATTTATATAGAAATCGCTTTTATTTATTAATTTTATTTTTAAATTTATTTAATTAGTAAATAAAAACAAAAAGTTTAAAAAGCAGCAAATTAAAACATTAAAATTTAAAATAAATAAAAAGCTTTAAAACGTTTTAGTAGTATAAACAAGCTAACTAATATTAAATAAAATAAATTAATAAATTAAATTTTTTAAAAAACGATTTAATAATATAACAGATAAAAAGTTCTGCAACATAATGTTTTTTTTTATATTAATAAGTTAGTAATAAAATAATACTGCATATAAAAACAACTTAATAAACTTAAATAAAATTAAAAAGCTTTATTTAAAAAAACTTATTATAAAAACAAAAAAAGCAAAATAAAACTAAAAAAAGCAAAATAAATATTATAAAAAAACTAGCTATTATATATATGCCTGTTTTTATAAGCTAGCAAAAAAGTCCTGATTAAAAAACGTTATTTAAACAAATAAAGCCTGGTTGGTTTAAAAAACAAATAAGTTTTAATAAAAAATATAGCTAAAAATAAAAGAAAAATATATATAAAAGCAAAAAATAAAAACTTATATATAAAAACAATAAAACTTAATATATTTTTAAGTTTTAAAACTAATATATAATATAATAATTAAAAGCCGATTTTATTTAAAATATTAATTAATTTAAAATATTTTTATTTAGCTTTATTAATATAAACTTTATATTATTATATAACTTTTTTAATTTAAGCTTTATAATTAAAACTGTTTTAACTTATAAATAAAACGCTAATAAAAATTATAATTAAATATTATAAAATAAAACATATGTTAGCTAAACATAGCAAAAGATTTTATTATACGTATAGCTTTTATTAAGCTTAAATATTATATTAAAGTTATTATATCTGCGCTAATATAACTTTAATATTAATTAAACAGAAAAAACTTTATAAATTAAAAATAAAAAAATAACAAAAATATAAAAGTTTAAACTTAATATATTATGTTTATAAAAACTATTAATAAAAAAATAAACAGCTATTAAACTAAAAATTATATAACTTTTTAACGTTTTTAATTTTTGCTGTTATATAAAACACTAAATATTTAAATTAAACATATAATAATAAAAAGTTTATTAAAATTATAAACATAATACAGGCAATAAAAACTAAAAAAAATAATAAAATATAATATTTAATAAATATATTAATAATAAATATATTTTTAAAAATAATCCGACGCATTTTTATAAAAAAATCTAGCTAAAAAACAATAATATTAAAGCAATTTAAAAGTTATTATAACTAAATGTAAAAATATTATAGTTTAAAAAATAAAAATAAAAATATATAAAATATATAAAAAAAAAACTTATAACTAAAAATAAAATTTATATTAAACTATTAAAAAATATTATAACTTTATTAACGCTTTTTATTAATAAACATAAAAAACTACTGCTATATAAACTTTTTAATTATAAAATAGATTTAATATTTAAAATAATATTATTAAACTATTAAATAAAGCTAATATTATAATAAAACTATTTGCTATATAAAAATATTTAAATAAATATTTAATAAAAAATTTATTAAGCTAAACAACTTATTAGCAGCTGTGTTTATATTGCTAGCTAAAAATTTAAAAAGTATTAAAGTCTGCGTAAACTATAAAAATTAAATAATATTATAATTAAAAATTATTATTTAATTTTTTAATATAAAAACTTTAAATATATTATATAAAACTAAAGTTTATATAAAACTAAATATTATAGCAGCGTTTAACTATTTTTAAATTATTTTTAGCAACAAATAAAAAACAGCGTTTATTATTAAGCTAAGCTTGTTTAAATATTTAATAGCTAATTTTAATATAATAAAAGCTTTTAGTTTGTTTTAATATTATATAAACAATGTATTTTTTAATATATTAAATAAATATGCTACTACGTATTTAAATAATATATTAATTTATAGCAATTTATAAAAAATATAAATAATATATACGCGATATGTTTATAAAATTAATTAAAACAGAACTTATTATAAATATTACTAAATATAAATTTAATATTATTAAAATAAAATATTTTAGCTTTATAATATCTATAGATAAAATTAGCATAAACTTAATAAAAATATAAGTAATTAAAAATAAAACTACTATAAACGCTAAAAAATCTACAGTAGTTTATTAGCTTTATAAACTATTACTGCTGTTTTATTTAAAGCTTTTTTTTAATCGCCTGTTTTTAATAAAATTAATAAGCAGGTATAGCTAGCTAAGCTTATTATTAATAAATAAAATAATAATATTTAAAAAATTAAAAAGTTTTTATAAAAATATTTGTTTTAACTTATTATAACTTAGCATATAAAACTACTATAAAAATAAATATTTTATATTAAATATTAAAAAAGTTTTATATTAAAACAAACTAATAAAAAATAATATTTAATTGTTTTTTTTAATAAAATATATTTTTATAAAATATAATTATAAAATTTATAATAAAAACTATTTATTATTATAAAACTTTTAAAAATAACAACTAAAACTATAAAACTATAAAAACATAGTAAAATAGTTATAAATTATAAAAGCTTTTAATTTTTTGCTACTATAAAACTTTTAAATTAAAAACAAGTTTACTAGTCGGAATTTTTTAACGATTTTAAGTTTTAAATTATATATAAACCGGGCTATAAAGCTATTATTTTTAATATTTTATGTTAAAAATTAAACAACCGACTAGCAAAAAAAAATAGACTTAAAAATAACCGGCTTATAAACCGATTATAAATACTGCTTTAAAAAATAAAATAAAAAAAACTAAGCTTTTTATAAAACTATATATATTTATTAACAAAAAATAATAAATATATTAATAAATAAAGCTTATAAACATTTTTAAACAGTTTATAAAATAATAAAAGCTATTAAATTATTGCAGGCTTATTTTTTATTCTATTATTTAAAAAAAAAATTCCGAATAGCTTTAATAAACTATTAAATAAAAAAAAAACGTATATATATAAAAAGCCGGGGTTTTATTTTAAACTATAAAGCAGTATAAACCGAAATTATTAATTAAATTTTTACTGCAGCGCTAGCAGATTATTTTAATAAGTTTAAAATATAAAACTTGCTTTAAAAAACATATATTTAGCTTAATATATTATAAAATGTAGCTATATTTATTAAAAGCTATTATTTCTGCTAAAAAACTAAAAATTTTTAAATAATATTAGTAAAGTTTTTAAAACTTTTGCTAATATTTTTTAAACTATAAGCAAATATATTAATAAACTATATTAAGCTATTATTAGCCTGCTAATAAAACAAAATAAAATACCGGCACGTATAAATAATAATAAATAAGCTTATTAAAATAAAACATTTTATAGCTGTTTTAAACATAAAAAATAATTATATTTATAAACGTTTTTATATTAAAAATGTTTTAGCTATATAAAGCTTTAAAAATTATAATTTTAAACAAAAAACTTTAATTTATATTTATATTTTAAAAAAAATTAAATCGCAGATTAAACACGCAGCTTAAAATATTAACAGCATATTATTTAAAAATTAACAGTTAAACAAAAATAATTAACGCTATAATAAAATAATATTTTTAAGCATATTATAACTATTATTAAAACAATTAAATAAACTAGCTATTATTTAACAAATTTATAATAAATAACCAGACTTTAAAAACAACTAAACTTAGCTTATTTTTTATTAATTATAGCTAGTATTATTTAATAAACATAAAACTTTTTAAAAACTTTACTAAATATAAAACAAAAATTTAATAAAACAAATTTTTAACAGCAGAAAATATAATTAATAAAATTTAAAAAATAATAAAAAAAAAGCTAAAACGTTTATAAATAAAACTTAAAACTAATATATTATTTTAACAAATATATATTGCTTAAATGTTTTAATTTATAAAACTAAAAACAAAATATAAATTAGCATTAAAAATATATAAATAATGCAACTTTTTTTAAAGCTGGCAAATAAATAAATTAGCTTTTTAAAATAATTAAAATTTATTAATAATTAATAGCTATATAATTTTAAAATAATATAATATTTTTTTGTTTTTATATTTTGTTATTACAGCTTATATAATTTAAGCTAAAAAATAAAACTTAGTTAATAAATAATATAATAATAAAACAAATAGTATTATTTTATTAAAAAAAAGCAATAAAAAAAAACAAAATAGCTATTTAAAACCGTTTTAAACTTAAAACGCTAACTATTTAAAAAGCTAATATATAAAATCTAATAACCAGCTTTTTATAAATTAATATAAAAACTAGCGAAAAACTTAAAAAAATATAATATAAAATTATAAGCGTTTTATAAAGCAAACTTAAAAAAACCAAGCTTTTTAAAATAGCTTTAAAAATAAACATAATTATATTTTTAAAAAAAAAAAAAAAAAAGAACATATATATTTGATTTTACGGGTTATATAAAAAAAAGCATTAAAAAAAAAAAAATTAAAAAAAAATAAAACGCTAATATTTATACGCCGCAGCAAAAATAAAATAAAATTATTATAAAAACAAAAATAAAATAAACTATAAATAAAACGCTATTAATAAGTTTTATTAAAAATATATGATATAAAAAATAAATAAAAACTAAAAAAACTTAAAAGCAAATAATTAATAAAAAAAAAACCGAAAAGCTATATTATATATTAAAAAACTTTAAAAAAATTAACATAATAGCAAAATATAACAATAAAATAAAACTATAAAAATAATTATTAATAAAATTAAAACTTATATATTTAAAAGTTTAAAAAAGTGTAAAAATTTTTACGTTATTTAATTTTAATAATATTAACGTTAAAACAACACGGTTAAATTTTAATAAAAAAAATCTTGTAAAACTTTTATTATAACAGTATTATTAAGCCTATCGGCTTATGTTTTATTAATAATTTTAAACTAAAAAATTAATATTTTAATATTAATTTGCTATAAAAAAACTAATATAAAAAAGCTTATAATAAAAATATTGTTACAGAAGAACAGATAAATCGTATAAAAACAGTAGAATTAAAGCCGAGCGATTAATGCAGGCAAGTTAATTCAAGCTTATAATAATAATTTATTTAGTTAAATTATATTATATAAAAATAATTAAACTGGCCAGCTTATATATACAGCTTAGAAAAAATTATATTTTTTTTGTTTTATAATTAGTCTGTTTAAATAGGTCGGGCTTATATAAGCCCGACCGCTTATTTTAACAGCTATTAATTTAGCTATAAAGCTTATTGCAGCACTTGGGCTACGATTACTAGCTTTTTACTAAAGCTATTTATTTTATTATAACATATTTTTTTAAATTTAGCTAATCAGGGCTTAATTTATAAAATAAATTTTAATAATTGTTTTATATAGTTTTATATATAAAAATAAATAATAATTTTATAATTAATTTAAATAATTATTTTTAAAAATTTTATAATTAAAAAGTTTTTTTTAAATAAAAGTTGCTATTTAAAATAATTAGTAGTAATAAAAAATGTAGTTGCTAAAGCAATTAGCTAGCAAATAATTTTATAAAAAAATATAAATATTTTTAAATAAATAATAGTTTAGTTTTTTTTTTTAATTTTTAAATTAATTAATTAATTTATATATAATTTTTAAATCGCTAGTATTTTAGCGCGTATTAATTTTAAATTAACAGCTGTTTTTAATAATTTTAAATAATTTTAAAATTATTTTTTTATAAATAATTTTTTATTAAATATATGCTGCAGCAGGCAGTTTTACGTGCAATTAATTATTTTAATTAATATAAATAATATTAAAATTTATTATGTTTAATTTTTAAGCCGCTGTTTTTTTTTTTTATAAATAATTTTTAAAAGTTGTTCCGATTTTTTATATTATAATTAAAAAACTGATTTTATTTTAAAATAAATATTTTATGCTGTTGCTGCTACTGCTGCTGCAACTACTGCTGCTGCTGCTAATACTACTGCTGCTTTATTTTTATATTGTTTATTTATTTTTTTTTTTTTTTTTTTTTTTTTTTTTTGTTTTTGCTACTGCTGCAATTATTGCTGTTTAAACTGCTGCTGCTGCTAAAAAGCCGGGTTTAACTGCTGCTTTTTTGCTGCTAATTTTATTTTAAAAACTATTAAATTAATAATAATTAATGCTATTAATAAAACGTTAGCTAATATTTATAATATTAAAAATTAAATTTTAAGTTTAACAGTTTTATATTTAGTTTTATTTTATATGTTTTTTAAAGTTTTTTATTAATTATATATATTAATTTTATTTTTAGTTTTTTTTAATAAGCTTTAAAATTAATTTTTTAATAAAAGCTTTAAAGCTTTTATATTATTATTATAGCTTTTAGCTAATAATATAGATTTTTTTTTAATAAAAAACTAGCTGGTTTAATTTTTTTGTTAAGCTTATATTATATTAATAATAAATGTGCTAATAATAATAAAGTTGCTTTTAAAAACTTATTAAAAAAAGTTATTTTATAAAAATAAATTAAAAAACGTTTTTGCTACGTTTATATTTGCTTAATAATATAAAAAATTAAAAAATATTATTATTAAATTTAATATTTTAATTAGCAATATTATTTTATATTAGCAGATATAAATATATTTTTATATAAATAGTTTTATTTTTATAAACGTTTTTTTTGCTAAGATTTTATATAATTAAAAACAGATTAATTTTTATTGCAGCTTTTTTAAAGCAGCACAAGCTAAAAAACGTTTTAATAAGCTTTTTTTTTTTTAATTTAATTTTTAATATAATAGCTTATAAAATTTTTAAAATTTTTAATTTTTATATTTTTATTAAAGCTGTTATTTTTAGTTTAAATATATTTTTATTAAAAATAAAACAAAACAGGCTTAAGTTTAGCTATAACAACTAAAAATAACAGCTTTAAAAAAAGCTAGAAATAACGGTTTTCAATCCGGCCGTTTTTTTTTTAAAAATAATAACGTTAACGCTAACGCTAACAATATTTTTATTTTAGCAAGTAAAAAAGTTATAGCTGTTTTAACAGCTAAAAAAACCTTTGTTTTAGCAGAAGTAAATATTAAAAAAAAAAGCAGTATTATTAAAAAAAATTTTTAATTATTTATATTACGTAAAATAATTAAATATAAAATAAATTTAACGATTTATAAGCTTAAAAATATTAATAAATATTATAAAATGCTTAAAAATTATAATTATTTTTTAAATCAGCAGTTATAACGCTTTAATATAAAAACTTTAAGTTAAAAAAAATTATATATTTTTAAACTTTTTATAATGCTTACTAATCGTTTAAAAGTTTTAGTTATTAAAAATAACCTAGATTTTAAGCCAGCTATTTATAAAAAATAAATAAAAAAAAAATATTGTTTTAATATAAAGTTAATCTTAATAATAATAATTTTATTAATTTGTTTATAAAAATAAATATTTAAAAATAATTTAAAAAATCTTTTAGTTGTAATTAATTAATTTTTATTGTTTATAAGCTATATTTTTTAAATCTTATAATTATAATTATAAAATTAAATAAAGCATAAAAATGCTTGAATTAAACACGCGGTAGATTTTTATAAGTTTATCTGCTAATATTTAAATAGTTAAAAAATATTTTATTTTAAATAATTTTTTTAATACTTTTATTTTATTTATATGTTTTATATATTAATATGTTATAATTTTATACTAATTTATTTATTTTTTTATAATTAATTTAATCGTTTATATATTATTTAAATAAATAGTTTATATATTTTTAAAATTAAACAAAATGTTTTAAAAAGTTTTTTAATATTATAGTTTTTCGGCTGTAAAACGATTGTTTTAATTTTAGTTTTAATAGTTAATATTAAAATAATATTTTATTTTATTATTTTTAAACAAAAAGCTTTTAAAATTAATATAATATATTTATAAAATAATCTGCGCGTTTTTTATTATTTATAAATAAAACGTTTTTAATAATTATAAAAGCTTATGCTTTTAAAAAGCTTATTTTAAATCTAACCGTTAAAAATCTAATTTTATATAAATATTTAATTAAATAATTAATTATAACGTAATAATTAGTGCTTAAATTAATTAAAAACTATAATAATATTTTAATTATAAAAGCTACGTTTATTTTTAATATTATTTCGTTATATAGCGTTAATTTAACTTTTTTAATAAACTTTTATTTATTTTTTATAGCTTAACTTAAATTATATATAAAATTTTATATAATAAAAAATAACTAATATATAAACTAAATTATTTAATTTATAACGTTTAACAACTTTTTAATATATTAATTATAAGCTAAAAAATTGTTTAAGCTTTTTAATTATAAATTATTTTAATTTTTAAAACTATTTAATATTATTTTATTTTTAAGTTTATATATTTTTTAATATTTTATATAATTTCTATAATAAAATATTAAAAATTATTTATATAAAAATTATAAATATAAATCGATTTTTAATATAAAATAAATAAAGCTTTTTAAAAGCGATTATTTTTAATATTTTAAGTATTAATAAAAACTTTTATATTAAAAAACAGGGAATTTTTAAACTATATAACGCTTTATTTAACAATATTATTTTATTTAATTATAAAAAACTTTTAAAAAAACAGCATGCTATTAGCGTTTTTTTAATTTATAAAACATTTAAAAATATAAAAATTATATTAAACTAAAGTATTTTTAAATTAAAATATGCTGCTATAGCTATTATAAGCTTAAAAGTTTTTATAGCAAGTATTGCTGTATAAATTATTTATAACGTATTTTTTAGCTAAAAATTATTTTATATTATAATACGCGATTTATATTATTTAACGTATTTTTTTTTATTAAACTTATATTAAAATATTTATTTAAACAGTAGTAAAAATTTTAAAACTTTATTTAGTTTTATTATTTTAACTATTTTTTTTTTTTTAAACGATTTTATTTCTGCGTAAATATTAGCCTAAAACTGTTTGTTTATTAGGTAATTCTAGAGATTTTTTTAGTTTTTTAGTAGCAGTTTTAACAGATCGTTTATATATATATGCTTTTTTAGCCTAGCATTTATTTTTTTTGTTTTGTTTTAGTTTACTACGGCTGTAAATACTGCATATAATATTTTATACTTTTTATTTTTTTTATAAAACGTTTATTTTTAATTAAATAAATAAGTTTTTATAAAATTAAATTAATTTTAATTATTTAAAACTTTAATAAGATTATTTAAATAAATTATTATAATAAATATAAACGTATTATTATTTTTTTGTATTAAATTAAAAATTTTAGCTTTTAATTTTTAGCTTAAATAAAAGCTGCTAAAAATATTTTATGCATATATATATGTTTTATTAGTTTATTTAATCGATTAATTAATTAATAAGCTGTTTATGCTTTAATAATTAATATTTTAAAGCTATTTTATAATATTTAATTATTTTAGTTTTAAAAGCGATTTTTAAGCTTTTTTAAAACTAATTAATTTTATATTAAATAAAACGTTTTATTTTATTTTATATAATTGTTTTATTTTTTATATTTAAGCTTAAAAGTTTTTTTAGCTTATAGTTTATTTTTATTTTTAACTTTTAATTGTTTTTAGTTTAAAATATTTTAAAAGTTATAAATTTATACAGCTAAATATTATAAGCGCTGCTTTTAACAGTATATTTTTAGCTGTTTTTATTTTTAACTTTTATTCTGCTAGTTAGTTTTTTAAAATTTATTTATTAAATTAAAAATATTTTTATAAAAAACAGAAGTAATAAAAGTATTTTTAAGCTTACGTATAGCTATAAGTTTAATATTTTATATATTTAATATAATAAAAAATCTAAAAGCTTAAATTTAATTTTAATAATTTATTTAATAAAAGCTTTATTTATTTTAATTATTAGTTTTTTTTTTTTTAATAAAAGATTTTTTATTAAATTTAACGTTTTATATAATAATTATTTTATTTAATTAAAAATTTATACGCGGTATAAATTATAAGCTTAATAGCTTATAAAATATTTTATATAAGCGTAAACTTTAATTTTATATTTTTGCTAATTATATTTAATAAACTTATTAATTTTTATTAAATAAGTTTTATATTTATATATATATATTTTATTTTAATTAAAATATAAATTGTTTATTAGTTTTTAACGCGTTTTAAAATATATTAACAAAATAAATGCTTAAATTAGTTTTTAAAACATAATAAAGCATATAATAGCTTTTATAGCAGAAAAGCTTTTATTATATAGTTAAACTACTGTTTTAACAGCTTTTAGCTAAAGTTTTTTAAAAGTCCTGTTTTTTTAGCATTTTAATAGCTTAATTAATAATTTTTAGCTAGCGTGTTTTAACGCGTTATTTAATTTAAAAATTTTAATAAATATTAGTTTATTTTTAATTTTTAATATTTAATTTAACGCTTATATTTTATTAAGCTTTTAATAGCAATTATTTTTTTTATTATTATTTTAGATTTTATATATTAAAAGTTTAAATTATTTTATTATTTAACGTTTAAATTTTATAATTAAATTAGCAACTGTTTTTTAGCTTTAATTAAAAAATATATATATAAATTATACTGTTATCTTTTTTAATAATAAATATTTAGCTTAATTTATTATATTTTTAAAAATAATTAAACAGATTTTAATAAATATGTTAGAACAGGCAGGCTACGCGCTGTTTTAAGCGTTTTTATTAATTTTTTTTAATATATGTTTTAGCATAGCTTTTATATTTAATTTATAAAATCTTTTAAATTTTTATATTTTTTATTTTATATATAAACGTTTTAAAATTTTATTTTAAATAACCAATGTTTAAAAGCTTTAAACGTAATTATAATATTTAAACTAGTAATGTTTGTTTAAATAAAATTAAAAAATTATATAAATTAATTATTAATATGCTGCTTAAATAAATAAAAATAAGGTTATATTTAAAAAAATTAAGTTATATTGTTTAAATAAATTAATAATAATTATATTATTTTTATATTTTTATATTTTAATATATAATTAATTTTATAATATTAAATCTTTTTTGTTTCAACAAACTTTTAATATAATATTTATATAAAATTTTTAATTAAAGCTATATTTTTACAACTATATTTATAAACTATTTTTTTTAAATATATTAAATATTTTATATATAATTTTATATTTTTTTAAAATTAAAAATTTTATAGTTTTTGTTTAAACTATTTTTTGTTATAAATAATTATAAATAAGTTAAGTTTTAAAAGCAATTTATTATTTATTAAATATAAAACGTTATAATTATTAATTAATATGTTATTAAAAATATATAATATTTAAACTTTAAAATAATAAATATTTTAGCAGTATAAGCAGTACTTTTAAAAAAATAAAGTTAATTATTATAAAATTTATTTTAAAATTAAGCTATTTATTAAATTAGTTTTTGCTGCTGCTAGCTTTATTATTAAGCTTTTTTTAAAATATAAATTGTTTAAGCATTTTTTAATTTTAGCTGTTAATAGTTTATTTAAACGATTTTTAACGTATAGCTTTTTAATATGTTTTAATTTAATTAACTATTTTTTTTTTTAAATAAGTTGTTTATTTTTTAATTAGTTTTGCTTATAACAGCTAGCTAAAAAATCGTATATTTTTTAAGCTTTATTTATAAATATTATTAGCATTAAGCTTGCATAAATATTATTGCTTATTAATTAATTTATTTATATAATTATTTCGATTTTTATAAAATAATTTATTTAGTTTTCTGTTAAGCTAATTTTTTATATTTAATCGCCTAATATAATAAAAATCAGTGCTAATTTTTAAGTTTTATATTATATTAAATATTAAAATTTTTAAAAGTTTTTATATTTATTAAATAATATAATTTTTTTTTATAATTTTTTTATTATATTAATAAGTTTAGCACTAGTTTAATTTAAAGCTAGTTTTTATAAAAGTTTTTAAAAAGCTTTAATTATAAACATTTTTAAATTTTAAAAATTATAAGCAACAGCTTATAAATAAACTATTTATTATTTTTATATTACTTGCTAGTTTTAATATTTTTTATTTAGCATGTTTAAAAACTTAAGCATATTTTTTTAAATTATTGTTTAAGCTTATAAAACTAAAAAGCTAATTAATTATAAAAACAATAATAATTATTTAAATTGTTTATTTTTATTTTTATTTATTATAGCCGCAACTTTTATATATTTAATTTTAATAGTTTTTTTATTTATTTATATAGTATTCAATATTTAATAAATTTAGCTAAGCTTATATTATATAATATTATAACTTTTATAATTTTTAAAATATTTAAAATCGATTTATTAAGTTATAAGCTTAAAATTTTATTTTTATATGTTTTTTAAATTTAATAATAATCTAATCTTTTATTAAAAATATTAGTTTAATATTAAAAAATAAGTTGTTTTGCTGCGTTTAAATTTATAATATTTTAAAAATTTTTATTTTTAATATAAATTTTAAACTTTTAAACTAATAAACTTAATCTGCTAAGCTGTTTAAAATAACAAGCTTAACATAGTTAGTTATTATAATAAAAATAAATTATTAAGTTTTAACGATTAAATTAAATAATTGTTTTAAATATAAAATAAATAAAAATAAAAATAAAATTTTTAAATTAACAAGCTTTAAAATAAAAATTGTTTTTATAACAAAAACATTAGCTTAACTAATAAACTAAGCTTATAATTATCGCAAAAAATAAATAAATCATATAAAAATAATAAAATTAAAACTAAGCAATTAATATAAACAAATTAATTTAAGCTTATAATAATAATTTATTTAATTAAATTATATTATATAAAAATAATCGGACTAGCTAGCTTATATATACAGCTTAAAAAAAATTATATTTTTTTTGCTTTATAATTAATCTGTTTAAATAGGTCGGGCTTATACAAGCCCGACCGCTTATTTTAACAGCTACTAACTTAGCCACAGGGCTTACTGCGGCACTTGGGCTGCGATCACCAGCCTTCTGCCAAGGCTATTTATTTTATCGTAACAAATATTTATAAAATTTTTTTTAACGATTTATTAAGCAGCAGCTTTTATATCGTTAAAAAAAAAATTAAAAAGCTGTTTATTTTTTTAAGCTGTAATAACAGCAATATTTTTATAATAAAAAAACAGCTAAACAAAAAAAGCAAGTTAATAATAAAAAATAAAAAAAACGTTATAAGTTTGTTTATAAAACTATTAAAAATATATTAAAAATAATAAAAAAGCAAAAAAAAATAAAATATATTATTTTTATTTTTTAACGCTAGTTAAAAATGCTGCTTATAGCATTTTTTTTATATTTTTAAAAAAAACTAAATTAATATATAGCTTATTAAAATAATAATAAAGCTTAAATAAAAGTTATATTTTTAATTTAATAATATATTATTATTATTAGTTTTTTTTTAAAATTAAAACAATTATATTAAATAAAATTGCTATTAAATTAATAGTATTATTTAATATAATTAAAATAGTTTAGCAGCTATAAATTAATATTTAAAATAAAAAACTTAAAATATAATAATAAAAAATAATAAATAAATATATATTTATAAGCTTATAAATATTTTTATATTTTATATATTATTAATATTTAATAGTTTTTATTAATAAAAAGCAGCAGATATATAACTTAGCTGTTTTTAAATAATAAAACTATTTTTTAATATTTTTATGTTTAAATATATAAATAATAAAAATAAAAGTTTTTTTTATAAAAACTAAATAATAAAAAATATAAAAATAATAAAACAAAAAAAAAAAAATAAAATAAAATAAAAAGTTTTTAAAAACAAAAAATAAAACAAAAACAGAACAATAAAAAAAATCTTAAAAAATAAAAAAAATAAAAATAAATAAATTAAAAAATATTTATATTTAAAAATAGCAAGCAAGTTTTATATTATTAATAATTTATATTTAAAAAAATAAAAAACATATATTTAATAATTTAAAAAAAAAAATATTATATAGCATTTATTTTATAAAAATAATATATAAGCTTTATATTATTATAAACTTATTTTTAAAAAAATAAAAAAACGTTTATTTAATAGTTTAAAAAAACATATTATATAATATTTATTTTATAACGCTAAAGCTTTAAAAAAATATTTAACTACTGCTTATTAAAAATTTTATTTTATAAATAAAAACATTTATAGTTTAAAAAAAAAATACTATTATAAAACTAGTTTTAACTTAAAAACTTTATTAAAGCACAGGCTAAAATACTATATATAAAAAAAACAAATAGCTGGCGACTAACTAAGCAAAAAGTTTTCCCTTTTTATGCAATAATATAAGTCATTTCTAGAACTACCAGCAGTATGAACTATGACAGTATATACTTGTATGCTGTAAACCAAGCACGGACTCTTACAACATTAAAGTGTTGAATATTGTGCCCCTTATATAAATTTGATATACTATGTACGATAGGAGTAATTGAGAAAGGAACGATCTGACAGTTTTTGGGTGGCCAGTCTATATAGGCTAAGATGCAGCAGTGTAAGGAGATTTGCAAAAATCGCGGCCCGGCATTCTCGCTGGTTGATGGAACCCTCGGCTCTATTTGCCTCCTGATCTCGTCCTTGCTCTTACCAACTTTCGTGGTTCTCGAAAAGGCAGCAATAGGCGCTTTGATCGAGAGGAATCTTGTTCCCAGAGAAACTTTGATCCACCTGCATATTCACTTCTCGTCTCGATGTTGGCCCGATTTGTGTACCCGAATCAGCCCATGTCCGACTATAGTTGTCAGGACATATGCTGTTAACTAGAGAAAATCACGAAGGCCCCACGACATTGTCTACCCCTAATACGACAACCGAAAACACTTCGAACACCGATTCAAGGAGCATATGTAGCCTATTTCTGTCTCCGGGTAACGAGCGTGCTTTTGCTTGTATATGGCGACGGTTGTGTGCATAGTTTCCGGCAGAACTTAACCACCTCATTTGTAGTGCCCGTTTGATATCTAGGCATTATGTGTAGCACCGCCTGGCATTCGGAGCTCGCGGGAGAAGTCATATTCGTGGGGTCGTTGAGGAGGTTATGATATATTCCTTGGTCGCCTCGATGCCCTGTTGACACCTTTACGATATATCTCTATGACGGGCTCACCCAAGTCTATTCGAAGCCACTCCTTGTCTGTTATTTCCCATTTCTCCAGTACGTTTAAGGGTACTTTGATGTCATCGTGGGCCGGATAAACAGTCAAGGTATTTTTTATTCGCTTATATGATTTAATAGACTGATTATCGATGGAGCACGTTATTCGGCATCCTGTAGGCATACATGATATCGATGTTGTATTAGTGTCAGTGTTATTTACCGAGGGACAAGAGTTTCTGCTGAAAATAAAGGCTGGTTTGTGGGAATATTCAGATTCAGATCTTGGTGACGGAGTTTGGCTAGCAGAAGTGTCGGCATGAGTATGCCCATCACTGTGTCTCGAAGGCATACGCGTAATTTGGGCTGTTGACATAGGAGGATTGTGGTACCCATCAAGCACACTCGATGGTGATCCCTCACTTCCATTTAGTTGTTTCAATAAACTCGTATGCTTTTGAAGTTTGTTCCCCCATGATTGTGGTCCATGATAATGTTTGCGTGAAAGTGGTTGGTACATTCGCGCCACAATTGGTCATAGTGTTCTCTCCCGAGGTTGGATTTGGCACTATACCCGGGTGGTGTCGCTATCGTTGATCAAGAGTATAGCAAGAAAAGAGGCTGGAAGCCCAAATTCCCAATTTCCTATCGCACCCCGACGTCCGGCTTAACTACATTATGGCCAATGGCAGCCTATGCAAGTAATTAGCAGGATAAGCGGGATCGTAAATAAGGCGGACATACCAGGGGGGTCATGCTGATGTGACAGTTATACCTTAGTGCCTGAACTGCTTTTGCCTTCTGAACCCCTCCGGAAATCACTTAGAGTGTTTGTCTTCCTACTAAAGGTTTCCCTGCCGCATCCAGTGTCGTCATACTAGAAGACGAGTTTACCCGGACATGCCATCAAATATGGCCTAGTTTAAATGAATAATGCCTCTATGGGAACTATGCAATTATGCAACTATGCAGGCAGTTTTTGGATATTTCGAAGCCTAAACGAGTGGCCTCGGTGGCCGCGACAATAGCGTTAGCCTCTCGAGCATGATATCCGCCGTTGATGGCTTGACGTCGGATCAAAATGCACTATCCGCCAGGAATAGCTTCACGACTACCACCAAGACCCGACCCCCTACACCTCTCAACCTCCCGTTCGCGGTTATTTCTATGTGGTATACCATTTTGCCATGTAATCCGGCTTTAGCACAGTCAGCAAGTAATAACTAAAATAATTCGACGAGCTGTTGACGGCTGGAGGAAGAAATCTTCTCTCCCAGTTGGTGGAATGTCTACGGCGTCAATTTTTCTAGCAATTTTGTATCATTTCCCCTAGCCTGAAAAGCTGCGCAACTGACTATTAATAGTGACGTGCGCGGGGCTGAATATGAGGGAGGCTTTGCCCCAGTACTGCTCTTCGGCGTGACAGGGTCGGGCATCGGCAACGGCGATGTGCTAGGGAGGTCACTCGTACTAGTATGGTATCATTGTTGCAGGTGGATGTTTCGACCCTTGGTAAGATGGTTATTGAGATGGTTATCGAAGCAATCTTGATATATAAACCAGTGTGGACACACAATCCTTCTAGGCAGTCGCTGACTGGCCAAGCCGACTGGCCGAATGCAAGGGCACCCATAAAGAGCCCTAATTGGCACTGTACGACACAGATTCTAGCTTTTTGTCGTGGAATAAACTTGCTCACTGGAGTACAGTGTTTGCGTTTGTCTCGACGAGACCTGCCGTGATCGGCCATAACCGTCACGCCATTTACAAGGGAGAGTGCATTATAGTGGGCACATAAGGGCAGTCTCATGATGGGAGTGGCAGAAGGGGGAGGAGTGTGGGGGTGGGTCGAACTGTGGACGAACCAGTCGGGAGCTTCCATGGCGCTTGCCAGTAACTAGCGGCTACGGCGTGTTTATCTCACCGTGTAAATCCAGAAACTTCTCCGCGCCGGGTGTCTGGTAGGTGGGTAGGTGTGATAAAAGACCTTCCCTTCTGGCTTGATGGGCTCGACCCGTCACATTTATCCCTCCAACTGTTTTTTCTTCATGCCAACTTTGAGAATCAACTAGAAATCCATCTCCATATCTACTTTAGTCGCACATATCAACATGGGCGCTGATTGCTGTGGTGGTAAAAAGGCCCTGCCGCCTTCGGGGGCAGCCCGCAATTCCTGCGATAAAGCGTCCGTGGCTAAATGTGACAAGAAGGCCGATTGTTGCACCCCAGACAATGAGAAGTGTAATGGTACGCCTCACCTCCAAGCATGCGTCTTCATCCGACGCTAATTGTTCTATGGTACAGAAAAGTGCCTCCAATCCGTTGCTGCTACACTATGCGCTGAGGGAGTGGGTGAGCATGCAGACGGCCACAGGGGCTGTACGTCTACTCCGCGACGGTCAAGGCCTAATAACTCGGCCGCTAATCTACCTTAGGTCACACCGGTGATCGCTCTGGCGGAGGCGACACCTCTGCTTGTGATGCTCATCTCCAAATGGCTTTTGTCCAATACCAATCTTTTCTCGACAACGTTCGATGTATCTGTCGTAGCATGATTGAGCGTGGTTACAAGTCCTGTTGCCAGACCCCAGAAGTTGGATCTGAGGCGAAAGTGCCAAAAATGGCCTCCCAAGGCTCGAAAGGATGCAAAAAGGGCTGCTGCGGGACTTCGGCTGAAGCTACAGCTGCTAGAAAGACGGACGATTCCTTGGCTGATGGGCCCACGAGTCAATGCCAGTCTTCGGCTGGCGAGGCCAATAACCTCCAATCTACCGGTTGTTGTGATAGCAAGCAGGAATTAGGCACTTGCCACGGCGGCAAGAAAAAGCCCGATGGTTGTTGTGGCAGCAAGAAGCGATCTGATAGCGGGACGGGGTCGGAAAATGTCTGTGTTAAGCAAGGTCTTGGCAACTGTTGCACCACTAACAAGAGACTTGGGAATAACCGCAACAGTGAGGATGAAGCCGATGACTGCTGTGGTGATAAGAAGAGGTCGAGCTGCTCTGCTGATGACGAGCCCACTGAGGACTGTCGTGATGCGTGCTGTGAGGGCGAAACTAAGCCCATACTCGATCCGTTTCGCAACACAAAGAAACAATGCCGACCGACAAACCCACGGGTTGGCGAGGGAAATGAAATTCTAGAAGCTGGGAAAGTTAGTGGCGAGGAAGTTCGCATTGGTGTTACTGGCATGACCTGCAATGGATGTAGCGATAACCTATCCAGAAACCTCGCAGCTAATGGTGCACAAAACAGTAAGTGAATTTGTTTATCAACATCTCTTCTTTTTCCCTTCTAATCATCAGCTAACATATATCACAGTTCGCATTAATTACCTTCAAGGCCATGCGGATTTTACTATCGACTATGCTCAAGACTTAACTGCGATTCTCGCGAAGATACAAGAAGCGACCGGCTTTCAAATCACCAAGATGGGTAGCAATGAATCCATCACTGTCCTCACCTCAGGTTTAAAAAATTCTACAGCTCTCACCCAAGCCGAATTGGACGGTGTTAAAGAGGTGACGATCCTCGGCAAAAACACTGTCCGCATTCAATACAACCCTACAATTATTGGGGCTCGAGAGCTCTTCCACAAAATTGGAAACCTATCTGTCGGGCTTGCGCCTCCTCAGGATGACCGACAGCTTGCTTCTGGCCGTAAGCGATTCATCACCCTTCTGATCCAGACTACAGCTTCATTTGCACTCACGATCCCTATACTTGTTCTTACTTGGGGCAATACTCACGTCGAGGAACACACTGAAGCGATCATTGCGCTGGTTCTGGGAACTTTGGTTCAGCTTTTAGCTGTGCCAGTTTTCTATAAGCCAGCTCTTCAATCCCTCATCAAACATGGTGTTCTTGAACTCGATATGCTTGTTGTGGTTGCCATCACCGCCGCGTTTATTTATTCCATTGTTGCTTTTGGGTACCTCATGTCAGGTAGGCCTTTAAAGACAGGTGCATTTTTCGAGACCAGTTCTCTTCTCATCTCGTTGATCATGCTCGGCCGCCTAGTTGCTAGCTATGCTCGCATTCGGGCAGTCGCAGCAGTATCAGTACGATCTCTCCAAGTCGGCACTGCCATTGTGGTCGAGGATGGTGTGGATCGCGAGATTGACTCCCGGCTTCTGCAATTCGGCGATATCTTCAAGATCACACCTCACAGCCGAATTCCGACGGATGGAGTTGTCATATCAGGGGTTAGTGAGGTCGATGAATCGCTGGTTACGGGAGAAAGCATTCCGATTACCAAACAACCTGGCGCATCTCTCATTGCTGGTACTACTAATGGCTCTGGCACTCTTATTGTGCGGCTGACCCGACTCCCTGGCAAAAACACAATTACGGACATAGCAAAGCTTGTGGAAGATGCAAGCAACTTAAAGCCGCGAGTTCAAGAAACTGCTGACAAAGTAGCAAGTTGGTTCTTACCAACCGTGCTGACAATAGCCGCCGTGGTTTTCGTTATTTGGGTAGTCGTCGGCGTGAAAGTGAGGAACCAAACAGGTGGTCAATCTGTCGCCAATGCTATCACTTACGCTGTTGCTGTGCTCGCTGTTTCTTGCCCGTGCGGCATAGGTTTGGCCGTCCCGCTAGTTCTCGTTATTGCCAACGGTATCGCTGCACGTGGAGGCGTCATTGTGAAATCGGCCGAATGTACAGAGCGTTCGAGAAAGACTACGGACGCAGTCTTCGACAAAACAGGTACTCTCACGGAGACAGATCTCGACGTCCTTGCTGAAGACTTCTTCAATAATGATCCAGCGAATGCTCGCGCCATTACAATGGCGCTTATAGGCGACAGTCAACACCCAGTTTCGACAGCAATTGCAAAGCACTTGGGACCTAACATTCAACCATCTCCATTAGTTACGGATGTGCAAAGTATCCCAGGAGCGGGCATAGAGGGTTTCATGTCTGGCGATAGACTTCGCGCTGGCAATGCCAACTGGACTGGTAGTGAGGCACTCCCAGAGGTCTGTAAAATGCTAGACGATGGCATGAGTATTCTTATGGTGACACGAGACTCGATTCCTATAGCGAGTTATGGTTTACGAACACGACTTCGGATTGACGCGGTTGCGACTGTTGCGAAACTGCGCGATGCTGGTATTAGCGTTCACCTCGTCTCTGGAGACCATAACAAAGCTGTGCAAGCAGTTGCGGCGGCCGTGGGTATTGACCGAGCGAACGTTTATTCGCAGCAAAAGCCTCAGGAGAAGCAAGTTTATGTGGCTACACTTATGGCTCAACCGGGCAAAGTGGTGATGTTTTGCGGGGACGGAACAAATGACGCAGTGGCAGTAGCGCAGGCCGACATTGGTGTACAGCTCAGCGATACCATCTCTAGTGAAGTCACTCGAAGTGCTGCTGATGTTGTACTACTCTCGGGGCTCAGTGGCATCCCCTTCCTCATCGAAGTTAGTCATGTCGCCTTTACGCGCATTGCATTCAACTTCATTTGGTCAGCGATCTACAATGTCTTCTCGATTCTCCTCGCGGCTGGCGCCTTCGTCCGGATACGCATTGCACCTGCTTATGCAGGCGCCGGCGAGCTCGTCAGTATTTTGCCAATTATCATTACTTCTCTGACGATGCTACTGCTCAAACCGCGCCCAGCTTAAACTTCAGCTTCCTAGCAAGGTGGTTATAATTCCCTAGAAGGAAAATAAGTCCCTGGGCTTGATGGTGCCTAAGTAGTACCAGATGGACGGATTCAAGGTGCTGACTTCTAATGGGGGATCTTAAAGTCCTAGCCGTAGCAGAGCGGGGATGAGCTTGGGCTTTGTAGGCGTATCTCAGCCGGCCGCGGCCAGAACAGGCAACTAGGGTTATCTTTTTAATCTATGTAACCTTTAGATAATGCTCAGCTACCTTTGTTTTCATACCCGCTTGTTCCGTCGCTGTGAACTTGTATGTCGGTAACTCGAGATTTCCATCTTTAAACCTTAGGTTAAAATACTTACTATACGCAGTTTCAGGTTTGCTATCTACTAAGCGCACTATTACCGGTGAGCAATCGTCCTCCTGCCTTTAATTTTTGTTCAAAATGCAAAGCAACTTTTATACTCAGAGCAGATTGGGTCTTGCTAAAGACTTCAAAGTATGGCAGACAGGACCTGCATACATAACTATTCACCTCTCCCATTTATTTTCTGTTGTCCAGTCTAATATATTCTACCTCGAAGTCTTCATCACTATCATCTGTTAGCTTCACCTTCCTTGCTGCGGACTCTTATACCGATGCTTGTGTCTCGTGCCGTTTCCTGTCTTTTCGGACCCCCCCTCTATAGCAAGACCAGTTTGTTTCGGCCGTTATCTATTATCGATTGCTATGACGGGGTTCTCATGGCCCAGCCGAGAATCGTTCTCCTAGGTTTAAAATTACAGACAAGGTTTCAAACGATTCGCCACCCAACGGGTCCTGGTTCAAAAGGCTGCTGACCGTATCACATATTGCCAGTAAGTTGGTCTGCTGTATGCTAAAAGTCCAATCAGGACAAGGGCCATTGTTGTCTGGATAAAATGGCTACACATGGTAAAGATATAGGAGAAGTGAGGGAATGATAAGAATTCAACTGTATTGTCATAACGCCTAAATCCCGAAGGCTAAACAAGCAATCGCCCTTGGAAACACCAACGCCAGCCCCACATAGCGCCAGATCGTCAATACGTAGTTGGAGTTTCCTAAATACCACACGGCAGCGCTTCCTAGCTATAGCTACTATTTGCTATCCATAAGACGGTGGCGCTTTCTCGCACCTTCAATGGTGCCCTTTTCTAGGATTGGGGTACCTGGGGCCCCCTGGTTGTCCAATCGTTTGTCCGTGGATGGTACAACATCCCATGTCAAAATAGGATCGTCCATAGCCGGCCATAGATCTGTCGGCAAATGATCCGCAACCTCTTGACGGAACAGGTCACGCGCCCTCCGATCCCCATCAATAATCTTCTCAACGCTGTCTTTCGCTCTCCTCCATATACCTAACACCTTCTCTTCAACTCCTCTACGTCGTTCGACCTCGATGATGAGGTGGTCATATGTGTTAGCATATTTTTCATAGAATGTCCTCAATTCCTCCATCTCGGACATCTTGTCACGTATTGTCCCCTGTTCCTCCACCCATCTATCTCGAAACTCGACCTCTGCGGACATGTAACTCTGGATCCTAGTTCCGATATCTTCCAGTGTACGGAATGCGTCAAGTGTACTGAGATAACTTAGTTTGACCTGAGCCGTTTGTTGGTCAAGGTTGTTAAAGTCTGCTTCTACCGAGTAGAGGCGTTCGTTCAATTCTTGTACTACGTCTTCCACTTCGGATGAATCCTGCTCAAGCACTTCAAGCATTTGCGCCCGGTCCTCGGGTGATAACGGCTTTAAATCAGGCATGTGTGATTCCTGGTCAGATATCACACCTGATATGGAGACATCATCCCCTTCCTGAGACTGGGTCGCTTCGGCGGCTTTGATCCGAGCGAGGGCTGGCCCACCCTCGGTGGTTCGTACAGCAGTGACACAGAGGTCAAAATGTCTCGTCAGGGACGTGAGGAGTTCAGCCATCACATGCGAGTTCTCGATCATAGTGGATAGCAAATTTAGAATTGGCGGGGAGCTTGAAGAGACAGAGGGAGATGTGGGTGATGGTGAGGAGGATATGATGGCTTTTAGGTTACGTAGGTCGGATTCGAATTGTAGGAGGTCTTGGTCGAAAGATTGCTGCGTTGTCTGGATGAACCTGGGTTAGTGACGAACATAATCCCCCGGACTAAAAGTCTCCCGGCCCTCGTGAGTCACAGGTGACATAGGAGGAAGAAGCAGGGCGTCGGGAATCCTAAAAATGATAGTTACCTGTAGTGCCTGGATATTCTCCTTCAGAGCTTCCCTCATCCTGTCTACCTGGGCCTCATCTACGAAATCAAGCAAATTCCGCTTTTCCTCCTCTGGGGGCCGAAAGGCGCTGTTTACTACCCGACCACGGAGAATGTTCATCGTGTCCTCCAGCCGGCCGTTAGCAAGATCCAGGGTCTTAATGATCTGCTTGAACTCGCGCTTGGCATCGTCGTAAGCGCGCGTCAACCCTTTCCGCACGCGCAGAAGCAACCGCATTTGCTCGGTGATGCCGCGGCGAAGGAACTGGGTCTGTGCCGAAAGGATAACCGACTCCTCGTGTGCCTGACGGGCTGCGTGGACCAGCTCATTTGCGCGCAGAACGAGCCTCATGGAAGACAGCGAGCGCTTGGCATTAAGGAGGTGCTTGACGAGAGTCTCGACGGGAACGGAGTCGAGATAGGAAGGGAGGCCATCGGGAGAGGTTGGGCGTGACGCAGAACGCGACGAGGCAGAACTTGTTGAAGCCATGGCGATGGAGAAGGGTCATCGAGTGAGCGCGGGAGGTTGATACAATGGATTAATTTATAAACTATAACTAGAGCAGCTTGGCGCTGGGTAGGTCCCTCTACACCTACATTCTCGTCGCCGGGCTGGGTAGAGAATGAGGATTGGTAGGGCGATAGAGGATGGTGTAGCGGAGAAGGAAAAGAGTGAGGAATGGCATGGGAAGGCTGAGAGGCTCCGTCATAATGCCAAACATGACTTGGTTGGAACGCAATATCCCATTCTTGCGCCATTCTTAGGGTGTGCACATCTGCTAGGTACTTAAGTAAGGTAGGTAGGTAGTGTACCTACCTATTGATTGTCATAGCTGCACTTGGGGACGGGACGTACAGTAGCGTAAATATTTGGGCAACCTAGGTACCAGGTAGTACAGTAGTTACAGGTAACCTTGAGGCATACCTTAACTATAAAGTACCTACAACTGTAACTAGGTACTTACTAGGTGCTGTAGGTAAGCAACCAGGTAGTTTCTTGGCAGCCATAGCTACCTGCAGATCTGCCCTAGACAGCTTGATCCCTTGACGGCTTCCGATTTGACAGACCCAACCTAACATGGAGCAAGTGCTTCACTACTCCACTACTCCACTCGGATCCCTATTTCTAGGTACCTACCTGGTATGGACTGTATAATTCAATTGCGACACCTTTACAATTCACAATAGTTATAACCATCGGTTATCATATCTACCTACCCTACCAGAACAATACGCGATAAGACGGCGATTTCCGCCGAAGTTCCTACATATTTCGGCTTCATCGATTACGGGACAATTATGTTTTCGTAGCGGCCCGTGTCGATTGTTCATAGTCAGCAGGGTCAGTTCTTGCCATCATCTCCTGAGTCTTCCGGCATCCTCAATCTGAGGGCATCAAGTTAGGAATAGTACAAGCTGCTTAATGCGATTGATAATTGTTACCTGCCTCTAAATAGGGTAGCCCACCCGATAACGATGTGGTCGCGGGGATTTCCCGCCTGGTAGCCGACTCCCACTGAAGACGCGCCTCGAGACACGATGAACGACAAACCACAAACGCCTCTGAAGCGGGCAGCCGTGAAGTCTCCGTTGGAGTCTTATGATTTACTTGATGACTTAATTGATGACTACCTTGAGCCGCTTCCCGCCTTGGTTGGGACTTCTTCCGCAGTAGATGTCACCAGACAGCCCCAAGTAACATCAAACCCGCCCGTTCAAGATCACCGCCCCTTCGCGCTTCGGAGCCAAAAATCGACACCTGCATTAGCCACAGGTTCAGCCGGGCCCCCAAGCACAGCTCCATCTTTGGCATCAGGCACACCGGCTTCGTCTGGCTCGATATGGAAGACGGTCCTGGATGAAACCGTCTACTTCGCAGGCGGTTTGATCTCTCACCCCTTTGAGTCTACTAAACACTACAGCATTCTCCGTCACTCGTCTGCAATAGTGTACTATCAAGGCCCTTCTACAAATATCACAATTAGCGTCTTTGGGGACTCGAAGTTGCCTTCGGACCGGTCTTTTTGGATTCAGAGGAAAGGGTTCTCCGGGAATGTGGGCATGGCTGCCAGTGCGTTGATGAGGACAACATCGAATTGGATTGACGTCACGCCTTCTATTGAAGCATTCGCGTCAAGTGCCGCTGAAGGCGATGAACGAGTATGGCAGAGGGATATTAAAAAATTCTTGAAAAAGGCCACTAAGGATAAGCGTCTATCCAAGCACGTCATACGGGAAACCTGCGTCCTTCGCATCCCGGTCACGGCTGCAGATGGTTACTTGCGAATAGTCATGTGTACCGGACAGGGCTCCAAAAAATCCCTTTGCCCTTCTCCTACCTTCAGACTTGCCAGTACCTCTTCCGACGTCAGCGTTTTGCGTGGCGCGAGCCTCACCACTTTGCCTCTCGAAATCGGCCTGAAGGCAGCTTCGGCGGTCGGCAACCAATATGCTCAAAGGGTTATCGGCCCAGCCCAAGCCGTTTTCCAGACCAAAATCAAGCATATTCAGCCAGCGTTTATGAGCAAATATCCTGAAAAGCTGGCCCTAAAGGAGAAGTTTGGTAGCCTCGAGGGGAATTTCGACGCCTCAAGAGATGTGACCTACAGTCCATTTCACGAAGATGGCACACTCGATGAACCGCCAGATATTGTAGGCGGCGATTCCGGCCCCGAAAAACCATTTCCGATGAAGTTTAGTGGGAAGGTTGTGCCCGGGACAGGCCGAAGCGGAACCCAAGGCGGGATCCCAACGGCGAATTTGTGCAATGTTTCCGAGGAATTGTTACTTCGTCTCAATGGGTTATATATCGGCTGGGCAGCGGTTGAACAGGCTAAGGTTGCGTGGGAAGTTACCCGTAATTGGTGCGAAGCTATCATCTACTTCGGCCCCCCACGTTACGCGGCACCAACGGTTATTCAACAGAAAGTGGTTACTGTGCATATTATACATGACCTTGGGGAAGGCATTACGTTCTTGAACGCTAAACTGACGGTCCTTGTCGCAGCGTTTCTTCGACCTAGTCCAAAACCGGCTCATTCGCAATCGCCTATCGATATTCTTGCTGCCGCTTCTCGTGACAAACAAATTGCAATTGCAAGTTTAAGTCGCGAAATGTGGCGGCCTGGCGTGTGCCTAGAGGCGTTGTCGACGGAGAAGTCTCAGAGAACCCTAACAGATACATATATCGGAATACGATCCCAGGTACAGAGACATGTCGACAGCTTTCCTATACACAAGGCAGGTATTCGGACAGACAGAGCTCAGGCCAAAGACGAAGCTCACGGCCAAGGAGGCTTCTATATACGGAGATGATATTATTCCCCATGCCTAATCTTGTTGAGGCGAAGTACCCTCAACATCCCTTTATATTCCCTATCTAGATGACGATCCCGTCAGTTTGAGCTCATATTCTTCTAATCTATGGCGTCAAGGCCCTAGCTCCATCTCATTAATGACCATAATAGTAATAAATACATCTCCGGCTTTATCCTAGGATCCGACATCCCAGCTTGCAGACCATACTCGCTCTATGTGTTGCCAACCATACACCGACGTTGAATGTTTCCCTTGGATCTCGAGTCATCTTCAGGCCGCCAAACGATAGATATCCCTCACAAAGTCCGTCCAGTAAGTATTTCCCACATGTCATAGTCGGGAGGAATACAAAAGAATTCTCTCCGGGCGCGCCGGGTCGTCGACGGTGACAGGAGGCTCCACCCAATGCGTCGAAGTGATCTGGCGAGATGGGCACTGCAAACACCGTCCTACTTTCCAACATCGATACTTAGCTCGCGTTTCCCTCATCTGGATTGCTGTCTCGTAGTAGGTGGCCTTAGGCCCTCCATGCTTCCAACAATAGTACAGAATCCAGACCGCAACGGCTGTCCCAATGATGCACCCAATTATTGTTCCCACAAGCTCCCGCCCTCTCAGCGGTTTCTGCTGTGATTCATCGATGTAGCCATAGCCCAAATCGGCCGCATCTCTTGCCTGTATTGGGCGATGCCCGAAATGGAATGCGTGTACAACTACTATCTCGATGGGCCAGCCCGTAGGCCAGAAGGGCGGCTGGTGTTGAGCGGGTGTAGCCGGTAGAAGGCTGTAATACGGTGGCATGACGAACAATGGGATTTGGATGATCTTGATTGCCAGGTACGAAAGGTAGCGCGATATGTGTGCCAGACGAACGTTCCGATAGAATTAGAGAGTGTGTATATCGCCAACCAGGAAAGTGGCTTTCCTCCAACTTTAAAAGGGGAAGAATCCCTTCCTAGCCTGGTACCTTTGAGGGACCCCTAGTTTCCAAACATGCTGAAGCATGACGTTAAGTCGGCAGGTTTCACTTTATTGTGCATTCGAAAACTGGCTATAGTAAACGTATGTAATACCTGCTTCATAAGGCGAATGGCTTAGCTCCCGAACCTAGAGGCAACAATACCGAAGTCTATCTCTTGGCTGATACACTGTTAGATAGTTCTATACTTGCTAATTGCTTATTATTAGTAAACCGAGGCATTTGCTGCCATAGATCACCCGAGTCGACATCCGAAAATCGCCAACGGTTGTTTTGTGAAAAAGGCATGCCCACCCCTGAATGTCCTTGTCCTGACAGACAAGCCTGACTATAGTGATTTTTGAAGACTGGTAACCACCAGCAGCCTTGTGTATCCGATAATTCCGATCATTGTCTTAGGTATGATTAATTAAGTATTAAGATGTAGCTCCGACATACGTATCAACTCTAAATTGCATGGCCTATCAACGGACCAGGTTATGCCAACCCCCCGAACTATTAATAGGGCCATCAAGGGATTTGGATTAATAGAGGTTCATTTAGGTTACGTTGTTGCACCATAAAGTCTCGAAAAACTATGATAAGAGATTTCATTCAGGGTGGCTTGGTATCGTGTCCGTTGCAAGCATCGAGATATTGGGCGGTCTATACGCGAGACCAACTAACTAGGTTCTTATACGACTTTGAAATATTATACTTGTATTATCAGTATTGATACAGAAGGGCTAGATGAGCCCATAATTTAGGTCGTTTAGAAGAAGAAAATTTAAACAGAACGTGGCCGCTACTATGAATAGCTAGGTAACCAAGCTCAGAGATATAGGCAGAAAACACCACCGGGGACCTTGAAGGCCTTCCGTCGCCAAAAAGGGGACGCTCGATATCGATTACAGGAGATTGAAATGGCTTGGGTTTCTTGTTTCTTTCGCCATCCAGAGCATGTAAGACATATGCTACGACAACAACTAGACCTCGCATCGAACCAGAGTTGCAATCGCCCCAACTGAGCATAAGCTGCGTAGCCGATTGCTTTTCCTGCACTGCGGAGCGTCTATTTTCGGTATTAGGATCGACAGGAACGAGAAATGACGTCGGCCGGGAAGAGTCTAGCCACGTAACCGGGAGTGGTCGCGGTGGTCCCATTTAGCCTGCGAGATTGACTGCTTCCGCAAGTCGCTTTTGGAGAGCTCGCTCAGGGCTGAGCGGCCAACGCCACCGGCACCATCCAGGGTCCTCATTCATATAAAGAGAGCCCGTAATTTCTGCCTGGAAGTTGATGCTAGGAAATAGATTATCGGAAAAGAACGAGAAGTACCAGTCAATCCATTCATCTACCGGCCGCCTACCACCTACTCGTCGACGTGTTTTTTTTATTTTTATTTATATATAACTATATTATATTCTACATCGCATAATGTTCCGCCAATTGCTCATCTTACTTACCCTTGTCACGCTCGGCATCACGACGCCCATTGGCCTGAATACCCCCAGAGCAGCAGCCTCCATGTGCCTGCGGGAAATCGGCGTCTACGACGTCTGCGACACGCTGCACTCGTTTACGCGATGCAGGGGCAACAGGCCTATGATGGTCTTCGACTGCAAACATGATCCTGCCCATTATTGTTCAATCCAGGACGACAAGGGCAGCTGTAGCGGGCTGCTCCCGCCCCCTATGAACGGCACTCTTTATCATTAGCCGGCGCTCTCCGTTGACTCGGCTGCCGGTCTTCTCCAACAAGCCCGGCAACGCATCTAGACTGGACTGGCAGGGGAGCGCGAGGCTGGTGCGACGACATGTTCCTCGCTATCAGTTATTGAGTTTGCATATGCGAGTTTGGTTTAGGTTTTGGGGCCCAGTACATTGTGTTGGTTTGCGTTATCATGCGGCGGCGGCGATGCATGAGGGCCAGGGCTGATTCCAGGAAAGGAAATACAGAACCGAGGACAGCCTAGGAAAGGGATCCTACGGCTCTACATGAGAGTCAATAGAGCCGCTTCATGCTGTATTCCAATACCAGCCAGTCGACAAAAGACCATGCTTCTTGTTCTCGCCATTCGACAGAACTCTTTTAGATATCCTGAGTAGCTATGCTATAATGGCAGGTAGTCTCGGCGTGACGGTTTAGTAGCGTCGCGGTTGAGCAGTCAATGCACCGGAACATTATTGAATGCCGCCGAACGTATCTTGGTATCTACATCAAGAAGTAGGTGAGTACATACAGGTGTACGGCATACCTTAGTCCCGAGGTCATTACGTACGTATCAGTGTAAGCAAATATGTATCGCTATCTACCGCTTAGATAAACCAAGCGCAAGAATACCCCCATGATTAAGTACAGAAACAAACTTGGTACTGTACTTCTCGGCCGCGAGCGAATACGAGATCGAGTTTTGGGTATCAAAGGAGAATCGACATTTATTATAGTTCTCGTTTGCGGTGTAGATTTCAAAGTGAGCTTCGCGCTCTTAAATACTACTTCATTCGTCGACGAAAGGCTATCCGGGAAGATGCATCCACGGGTTTTGGGGCGTTCTGAGATGGATATGGATAGATGGCTAGTACACCCGTTTAGGTACGACGGGGTATAATATAAGAGCAATCCTCAATCGGCAGTGGGGTTTTTTCCCCTGTGTCCAAAAAGATTCGCGTCCAGTGTAAGTGCTTATTAGTTCGAGCTACCTATGGTGACGACTGACAATGCAACTAACTACCTGGTGTAAGGTATCGCCAAGATTGAAACCCAGAGGCGCTACTGCACCGGATGGCTATTTTCCTGGCGTTGCGGCGGTTGCACAACTCTACAAACGACCCGACGGTGATTCAACGAACAGTGCCTGGGTAAACATTGCATTATATGAACGGAGGCGCACTACGAACGGCCGTAATAACTTCTCTCCCTCTAACAGGCACCGTGTACCCCCTTTGCCGGCTTCACTTCGTACTATGAGAACGTGTAGTCCGGCGAGCCTCTCAGCTACCACTTGGTTCTTCAATCGTGCCGGATGCTCGTCTGCGAATGCCCATCAATGCGCCTGAGTATTAACTACTTCTTAGATAATTGAGTCTGGAGCGCCGTGCCGGTAGCTCTCGTCACCGCAGGTGTGAGGCACGGGCTCCGTTCGTTGGCCACTGTTCTCCATCGTCACCAGTGCGCAATGAAACGATGCTTTGATTTAGGGCTTGCGGCGACAAATTAGGCCTGCGGGTTATTGAGGGGGGGGGGAAATGCCACCTACCGAAAGAGACGCTGCGAAGGGGCTGGGCTCCAAGCCGGCCCCCCTCCTCCCTCCCCCCCCCTCCATCCCTGCTCGTGGGCGGGAACGCTGCCCCTCATTGGCACTGGACGGCGACCCCCATCCCCTGGCGCCACGGCCGACACTGCTACTTGAGATCCAGGTCCCAGGTTGTCCCGGCAGGGCTCGGCAGGGGGCGTGACGGCGGTCATTCGGCACATCTGGCAAGTCCCCTGACCGGTTCCTATTTGCAACCCGCCAACAGTCTTGCAGCTTCCTAGAACAGGTTGGTAGGATGCGGGCATCGTGAGAATGGCCGCCGCTAACATCATGGTTGGGCTCTGTCTCTCCACTCCGGACTCGACATCGCGAAGGGGTTGTGGTGAGCTGCGTGCGTGGACACCCAACGTGAGGATGCATCGTTGCATCCAGAGACCCCTTACCACGAGGGCATAGCGCCTGAGCGGTTGGTGATATATATTAGCATTTACATTGATATTTACATTATATGGTGACCGTAAGTTGATCCCCATCTTCCTCGGTTTCCTTGCTAGGTGCAGGCCATCCCCCGTACGATACGATATACCTGTTGTACAGGACGAAAGATGCGGCCAACTGTCCTTGGGCTTCTCGCCGGCGTGGCGCTTGTAAGAATCTCGGCTCCTTTATGAATGAATGATGTTGACCTTTCCAGACTGCACCGGTCGTGCAGGAAAACCGGCCAGTACCCCAGCCGGCATATCCTCCAGTAGATCGCCGCCCAGTGCTGTTGAATCACACAAACTCAACCGTACCTTCTAACAAGACGGCGCTGGTGACGGATGACATCTCAAGCTGCTCGACTACCTGGATGGCAATTCCAGATGTCACGATCGGGGCCGGCACTGATCGACGGAGGGGGTTTACCTCGGCCGTGAACAGCTTCTGTGACATGGCCAGCGGGAGAACTGTCGCGAGCCAGGATTACTTGTCCATGGCCACCGAGGTCTTCCTCAATGGGGGGATGAATCCTTCGAGCTACGGGCTCCTGGGTTACGTGTATTGTGAGTGAACACAGGCCTGCAAATCCTCGTCAGGGCCCCTAACGCGGATCACGCACGTAGTCGAGATTCATAACAAACTGAGCTCGACCCACACTGTTGATGGTAAGTCGACCAGAACTCCCGGTTATCGCTCGGACGCTCATGTTTGATAGCTGCCTCGTGCAAGAAGTATCTCGGGACGCTCTCCGCGGCAGGCGGCCAATGCTACGGCACCACCAATGGCGACACGAAGGGGGGCACGTACCAAGTCGGGACGAACGGCGTGAGCTATCACGCGCTCGGGAACACGGTACCGCCGACACAGGATGCCCTGAACAAGCTCCTCCAAACCACCGTGCTGGCGGCGCAGAGCGTCAACAAAGGGTCCGGGGCCCCGCTCAACCCATGGCCTCTGGACTCGCTGAACAGCGTCCTCCCGACGTCCTGTCACAGCCACAACGACTACGACAACAGCATCCCGGTGTTCGGGGCGCTGAGCGCCGGTTGCATTGGCATGGAAGCCGACGTCTGGCTCTTCCAAGGCGATGTGATCCTCGGTCACATTCTTCCCACGATTGGGCGAACCTTGCGGGCGCAGTATGTCAATCCTCTGAAGGCCATTATCGACCACAACGGGGGGTCCGTGTATAAGTCCCGACCAGACCAGACGCTTGTTCTGCTCATCGACTTCAAGACGAGCGACACCGGCACACTAGACGCCGTCGTCAAGGCGCTGGACCCTCTTCGCCAAGCAGGATACCTGAGCAGACTGGAAGGCGGTGTGCCGGTTAGAAAGGCCGTCACGGTCGTGGCCAGCGGCAGCGCCCCGTTCGATCGGATCTCTACTGGGGATGGCGTCCCGAACCGGGATATCTTCTACGATGCGAACCTCGGCGCTCTCGGCGGCACGACGTACACGGCGCAGAACTCCTACGTCGCATCGGCCGACTTCCAGGACGTTGTGGGAGAGGCCAAGACAGCGAGTCTGACCACTGCCCAGATGAATATTATTACCAACCACGTCAACCAAGCCCATGCGAAGGGGCTTGTTGCCCGATACTGTGAGTCTTGAACATACCGTATTTTTCTCTTTTTTTTTTTTGGGGGTTCTTGTTTGTGTCTAATGTCAGCTATAGGGAACCTACCCGGAGAATACCTGTGGGAACCTTTGGAGGCGTTGGGCGTAGATCTGCTCAACGCTGACAATTTGCCCAACACCGCTAGAATACCCCGGCTTTAGTTTACCTAGATAGCAGGTGGATGGATGGCGGAGGGAGGGTGGAATGACACGATGTAATGACATTTATGGATACTTAACTTTGAATTGAAACTTCTTGTATACCCCCCCTCCCCACCCCAATTTTGTAGACAATGGTTTTATGTGCAATTATTCCGTTATCACTCGCGTCCTTGCATACTTTCGATGTCTACCTAGGGACCCCTATTGAGAGACTCATAAGGTATTCTTCGCCAATTGTGTATTAACACGAGATTTGAACCGGGGTACTACATTATATTCGGTTCTCGGGAACCGAAACACCCCTCTCAGCCACATTGGAGAACTTACATCGGCGTAAGCACTGTCTTGCATATCGGTAGCACAATATCACCATATTGGCTGAGCTCGTAAGTACTTGGTGACCATGTTCCGTTGCCGACGGTTCGTGGTCGCCTAGCGGCACTGCTTTCCCTATCAGAAATCATCTAGTAGGGGAAAATAAATATTAACAGAAAAGAGAGAGAAAAAAGAAAAAAGAAAAAGAAGAGAAAAAAGAAAGAAAAGTGGAAAAGAAAGGGAAAAAGACGTCTCCGCTGCTAATCAGCTACCTAATGGTATTTATTGAAATGATAGAGCTTACGTCGGAAGCGAAACGATTCATTCCAGGCGCCTCCGACACCCTGCATCAAAGTTTTGTAATCGAGTAACCTAAGTGAGTAAGTACTAAGTAATCAAAAGTCGGTGTTGGATCGTCCGCCCGTCCGGACTTGCTCGTCACTCCTCACTATACCGTAACCGTCCTTTTTCTTCTTTTCCCCTCTCCCGATTTCATTTTTCCAGGTCGGAACGTTTAGTGGACACTTACCGAGCCAGGCACCTACCTACCTAGGTAGATAAACGTTAACCTAGCTGTGTTAGTAAGTATACCTATACGTACACCCACCTCTAGTGCCGAGAAGCCCGGGATGCAAATGCAGTGCTACGCTAGCCGCTGGCCGGGCCAGGATAAGTAAAGACTTATCTAGATGCGCACTTCGCCCTGACCAAAAAAAAGACCGGGAAAGGGAGATGCGAGACAGGTGCGCCTTGTTAGTAAGCCAACAAGTCCAATTTAACCACCTATCTCGCATTTCTCTTTCTCCGCCCTTCCCTCCCCAAACACCATCATGGCCCTTGCGCCGCCGCCGCCGCCGCAAGCTTCGCAGTCCAGTCCGCAGCTGCTCTCGAAATCGGAACGGGACATGGAATCCTCAGGTAAGAGCAGTGGCGATGGTAGTGGTGGTATTGATGGTGTCGGCGGTTGTGGTGGAGGCGGCGATGGCGATAGCGATGGCGTTGGCGTTGGCGTTGGCGCTGGCGCTGGCGGCATCGGCGGCATCGGCGTCATGGACATCGCGGCCGCCAGCGCGCTCGAGCGCCGCCTGCGCCTCAAGGTCGACCTGCGGCTGTGCACGATCGCGGGGATCCTGTGCTCGCTGAACCTGCTGGACTCGGGCGTGATCAGCTCGGCGGCGGTGACGTCGCTGCCGGCGGACCTGGGGCTCACGGGGGACCGGTTCAGCATCGCCATCTTCATCTTCACCATCAGCTCCATCGCCTTCCAGCTGCCGTCGACGCTGGCCGTGCGCACCTTCGGCCCGCGCCTGTGGTTCTCCTTCGTCACCTTCGCCTTCGGCGTCATCACCCTGTCCACCGCCTTCATCCGCACCTGGCGCCAGATGATCGCCCTGCGCGTCCTGCTCGGCGCCGCCATGAGCGGCATCTACCCTGGCCTAACCTACCTCATCTCGGCCTGGTACCCGCGCCGGGAGCAGCAGACGCGCTTCGCCTTCCTGCAGGTCGGCGAGGTCGTCATCCTCGCTACCGGCGGCATCGTCAATTTCGGCCTCAATCAGCTCGACGGCCGGGGCGGGCTCGCCGGTTGGCGGTACATGTTCCTGGTACAGGGCCTTATCTCCGTCGTCATCGGCTTGGTGACCTACTTCTGGATGGTCGACTTCCCCGAGAACGCCCACCGCTCGTTCTGGTTCCTGACGCCCGACGAGCAGGAGCTCGCCGTGGCCCGCATCAACGCCGACCGAAAGGATGTCGAGGTTGAGGAGTTCGCCTGGGCCAAGGTCTTCGTGCACGCCAAGGACCCCAAGATCTACGGCTTCGCCGTCTTGTTCTTCCTGCTCAACCTCGTCTCGACGTCGCTGTCGTACTTTCTCCCCAGCATCCTCCAAGGCGGCCTCGGCTTCAGCGAGAACCAGGCCATTCTCCTGAACGCCCCGCCGTATTACTATGCCGTGATACCGGTCCTGCTCTCGTCCATCGTCGGCGACAAGTTCGGCGTCAGGGGCCCGGTGATCGTCTTCAACTGCGTCACTCTGATCAGCGGCTTTAGTCTGCTGGGCTTCGCGAAGCAGGACGCTGTGCGATACCTCGGCACCTTTCTTGCCACGGGCGCCTATGTCTCAAACTGGGCTGCCCTGTCCGCGTACCAGGCAAACAACATCACGGGCCAGTGGAAGCGCGCTTTCACCGCAGCTGCCGTGACGGCCTTCAACGGGGCCGGTGGTATCGCGGGTAGCTTCATCGTCCGGTACCAGGAGGCCCCCCTGTACACCACCGCAGTGTGGGTTTCCATCGGGTCGCACATTTTGATGATAGCCATCGTAGCCGTCTTTTCAATGTACTTCCACTTCTCCAATAAGCTTGCCGCGAGTGGTAAGATACTGCTTGAAGGGGTAGAGGGGTTCCGGTACACCCTTTAGTCTCGTATAGAATACAACCCATAGATAGAGAGAAGACCCATTGCATTTGCTGTCTAGATGTTCTTGGTTTCTATTGCCGTCTATCTTGTTAATATGATTGTAAATGCGTTAACCCTAACGATGCAAAGCGCCCCCTAAATTCAAATGGACATCCAAATAAGGCTCCAACGGCTGGGCTGCGAGTAATTGCGCCAAGACGGTAGTAACCCCTCACCAACCAAACTTTTCCACCCGCAGATCGATGCCAATTCCAGACCGAACCTTCAGCGCGCAAGCGTTTCTAACAGTTCTGTTCAGCCCATCCGGGCCCGAGACCACCACACCAACACCACCATCAGCAGCGAGGGAGCCGCCGCCGCCGCCGACGCCGCCGCCGACGACATCCGCGATATACCCAGCGACGTCAGGCCGGCCGGCCTCGACGGTGGGCCGCGGGATGGTGACCCGGACGCCGGCGCCGCGCAGCTCGTCCAGCTGGTCCTCGGGCACCCACGAGCGCTGGGACGCGGAGCGGATGATCCAAAGGAAGTGGATCGTGCGCCTACCGCCATTGCCGGGGCGCGCGATCGCCAAGCCCCAGAGCAGGGGGAGGACTGCGGCGACGCCGGACCCGCCGGCGACCAGGACGGCCGACCGGCGCGCGCGAAGGGCGTCGAGCGGATCCCGCGACCCGTAGGGCCCGTCCACCCGCACGGAGACCGCCGGGTTGGACCGCGCGTGTCGGAGGAGCTGCGACGTGAACCCCGAGTGCGCCCGGATCAGGAGTCGAAGCGAGGCGCGGCGCGCCAGCGCATCGCCGCGGCTCGGGGCGGCGGACGAGATGGTGAAGGGGTGCGCCTGTAGGGCATTGCTGCCGCCGAGCTCGGGCACCGAGATGAAGACGTGGTCGGCGGGGCGCCACCCGTACAGGATGGTCCGGCGGCGCAGCCACGCCCGGCCCCCCGAGGCGCGCGGCATACCCCAGTCGGCCGAGAGCAGCACGGTGCCGCCGTCCTCGAGAACCCGCACGTCGGCGGCGAGCGTGGCCGATCGCAGCCCGACGCGCCAGACGACGCGGTCGATGGCGAAGATGGCCAGCGACGCGAGGACGTATGGGCGGCTCGTGGCGAAGTGTAGCCAGAGGAAGGCGAGCGCGGCGAGCTGCAGGGCGACGTGGGAGGCGAGGAACAGCTCGTACCAGCGCGCGCGGATAGCGGCGAGCGAGGTGAGGTAGAGCAGCGCGTAAGACGCGGTGGCGGCGATGCCGAGCAGGATCAGCGGGTGCGCGAAGTAGTCGCGGAGGGAGCCGGCGGCCAGCCAGGCGGGCGCGAGGCAGAGGCGCCAGAGCAACATCCCGACGGTGTGGACGAGGGCCTCGAGGCACATGAGCTCGCCGACGCGGCGGTGGTAGACGTTGAGCGCCTCGTACGAGCGGCCGGTGAGCCGCCGCAGCAGCGGCTGGTTCTTGGCCGCGAGCAGGTACAGGAGCGGCAGGTTGACGACGAAGACGCAGCCGGCGCGGTCCGCGAACACGAAGAAGTGCCGCCGCTCGAACGGGAGCCGGAACAGGTGCGCGAAGGCGTTGAGCCCGAAGTACGCCGCCACGGACAGCGACGTCCCGTTCGACGGGAGCGGCCGGTTGATCAGCGGCATCGGCGCCGGCTGGTACATGAGCCAGGACCGGATCACGGCGAACGCGCGCGGCCGGAATCGGCGGCGACGCCGCGGTCCGAGGAGCGGCCGAAGCTCGATATCGTCGTCATCGGGTTTGAGGTAGCTGGCCTGTGACGATAGCGAGCCCTCCAGGATGCTGCTGGAAGAGGACGCTACACCAGCCTCGCTCTCGCCAGCGAGGTCTCCCTCGATGGCGCGCCATCTGCGCCTCTGTGTCGTGCGTTCGTGGAAATGCAATATGGCGAGTAGGAACAGAATAGCAAGAAGAACCAGGTTATACGAGGCGACGATGGTACGTCCATCTAATACGTACTGGATCAGGTCTCGCAAGTACTCCAGCTTCTCCGGGTCATCCAAGGGCGGCCTGGGGGTTGTGGTAGTTATCAGGGGAGACGCGAGCCGGGACGTCCTCAGACTCTGGCGAAGAACATCGAGTGCCCATTCTCTATCGCTGGCGCTGTTGGCTCCTGACATGATCCCGATCGATCGAGCGAATGAAGTCCCTCATCTATCATAGACCTTCTTTTCCAGGCTTCCAAGGAGAAGGCATTGTTCTCATCTTACGATCTTCTCGGCGCTTCGGCATTTGAGCATGGCATGTTATCAGATTGATTGATAACCCGAGCAGGTGGATCATGTCTCCGTGGGGGGGACAATTCACAGCCAATCTGTCCGTCAGCATCCTCTGGTACCTGGTACCTTGCTTGACTACCAAGGTAGGGAGGTAAGTAGCGAAAGATCAGTAGTCAAATCATATGGCTGGTCCTCCCCTTGTCGCAGACAGCGCAGTTAAGTGCATACACCCAGTGATTAACTAGGTGTCTCGTAGTATGCATGGGGAATGCAGGTACCTAGCTTCCAAGGTTATTGTGAGTGCCTGGGAGCCTAAACCCCAACTTGGTACCTAACATTAAGTTACCTACCGAAGTACCTAATGCTTATCTACCTACCTAGGGAATTACCTGGGCACCCTTGATAATTACAGTAGTAGAGTCGGGAATTTACACGCGTACTCACCTACCTAACCTACCTACCTACCTAACCCACCTACCTAACCTACCTACCTAACCTACCTACCTAACCTACCTTAAAGTAGATAGCAGATGTAATACTGCACACGCGTGCTGGGATCAGAGAGAATGTCAGCCGACGGAACAGTCACGCCGGATGTGCAGCAGGATGCCGAGACATTGTACGAATACCATCAGCTGCATACGACGATCGACAAGAAGGCGGACGCCATCTTCTGCCTCTGCAGCCTCGACACGCGCGTGGCTGAGCGGGCCGCCCAGCTGTTCCTCGACGGCTACGGCGAGCACCTCATCTTCTCCGGCGGCTCCGGCAAGCTCACCCGCGGCCGCTTCGACAAGCCCGAGGCCGAGGTCTTCGCCGACATCGCCCGTCGCCTGGGCGTGCCCGACTCGAAGCTGGTGGTCGAGCCTCGCTCGACCAACACCGGCGAGAACGTCCGGTACACCCATGCCCTGCTGAGGGAGAGGCAGCTGTCCATCCGCTCCTTCATCCTCGTCCAGAAGCCCTACATGGAGCGCCGGACCTACGCGACCTTCAAGAAGCAGTGGCCCGACCCGACCACCGAGATCCTCGTGACCTCGCCGCAGCTGGCCTGGCGGGACTACCCAAACGACGACAACCCCGTGGACCTGGTCATCAACATCGCCGTCGGCGACCTGATCCGCATTCGGGAATATCCCGCCAAGGGCTTCCAGATCCCGCAGAAGATCCCGCACGAAGTCTGGGCCGCAGCACAGCGCTTGATGGAGAGAGGATATAATAGCCATTTACCGTAGTCTAGAACCCGTACCGTACCCTTTCTATCTGCGTCGCACGAATTGCATCTGTTCTCCTGCTTCTCTATCGCTCCTCTATCGCTCCTCTATCGCTTCTCTATTGCTTCTTTATTCTCGTTCGTCTCAACCACCGCTCGTCCCCGGCGCCATAACCCGGAATCGGTTGGCCGTCTCAGCCATTACATCGACACGCCACATGAACTCGTGAGATTTCTTATCATTCCACTGATCGGGGTTTGCACCTTCCCCTCGGCTTGCCGCTCGGATAGACTCGTCTCTTCTTCTCTGCTCATCCCCATCCGGCAGATGCAGGACGTGGCCTGTCGTTTTTGCACCGGCCTGGATCCACTCGCTGCGATGCTTCCTGACGAACTGATACGTCTCGAGGGCCAGGTCAACACGTCCAGTGCAGGTGAAAGCCATGGCGAGTGTCGCGGCATCTTCTATCGCATTGGAGGCCCCTTGTGCGACGTACGGAAGCATGTAATCTAATAGAGCCAGGCGTTAGTGCGCCCCGTCCAAGTCAGAGGGGTCTGGCGGAGAACACCAGGGGTTGGTTAACGTACGACACGCGTCGCCAGCAAGCGCTATTGATCCCTTCACCCATGTCGGCAGAGGAGGCATGTTGTTCATCGGGGTTTCCAAGATGCCTGAGCTAGGTGCGTGACTGATCAAAGCCCGGACCATGGGACACCAGCCACGGTAGTGTTCTTGGATCTCCCCCTTTCTGGCCTGTGTTGACCAGGATGTTCTTTGCGATTTGTCCCCGTCGGCCGTGCGCAAGATAACCACATTGTATAACGTATTGTTTCTCAGGGGGTAGGCCATGATATGGCCTCCAGGTCCCATATACCGCATGCCCTGGTTTCCTTTAAGGAGCGCCATGATTTTTTCATCGTGTTTCACGGACTCTATGGGTAGCACAAATCGATATGCCAACTCCCCGCTACAACACCCAGAGTCAGCCATTGTTATCCCGAGCGCCATCTGCGATATGTCTCGGAGCCGCGAGCGGCTTCCGGGCTCGGCAAAGAGCGCTTGTCCCCTAGGGATTCCCGAATAACAAAAGAAAAATTGGCGTTATCAGTCAGTCACTCACGCTGGAACGAGATGGTCGGCGTGGCCACTTGCGACAGCCATCCGTCTTCTTACAACCGAGTTCATCCCATCAGCTGCGATGACTAGATCTGCTGACATCCACGCATCTTCCCCATCTGCACGCACTTGAATCCTCCTATAATGAGTTCTTAGCCCTTCTTCTAAAATACGATTTTGCTTTGGATAATTGCCAGGGGATTGGCATTAGAGACAGCGTTGGCCACGAAGCCCATTAGGCAAAAGGCATATGAAATACGTACTGCATACGCGTTAGATTTTCTTGTTCTACGTGGAGGCCTCCGGGGCTCAAATGGAGATTTCGAGAGGCCTCTGCGCGCAAAAGGGTGTTGCTTACCGGCAAGAATTGCGGATCGGTATCAATAACCTCGTGGCCCCTCAAGATTTCGCATCCACACCCTATCGCCGCATCTAAGAGGACACGGTGTAAATCCGCCCTATGTATGACCGCAAGTGGTGCACCGAATTCCTCCTCAACATGTGCAAGTGGTATAGAGCCCACCTCCTCGTCGTCTTCCCACCGTCTAAACGTATTAATACGCGTCGGTCTCAGACGAGCAAATGAGCGGCAGGCTTCAAGAAGCCCTGTCACACATGCTTACCTCAGGCTGTTCTGCTTTAACACTATGGCGTATTTCATGGCCTCGTCAAGCACGTCAAACCTCCGTAGGATACGTGTCGCATTGGGCGCGAGCTGTATGCCCGCCCCGACCTCCGTAATCTCCTTTCTTTTTTCTAGGATTCCTTTTGTGATGTCGACGATCAGCCAGTTTCGCCTTCAAGGTGGCATGCACACCAGGGGCCACGGAGATTCTCATCTGCCCCGGAATGGCCATGCCGATGGGGACGGAATGAACACTCACGAACTTTGTGCCCTGTCTTCTGCATGCATAGACCAACAGCCAACCCGCCGATACCTGCGCCGACCACGACGGCCGAGAGCGGCTTCACAGCTCGCCTTTCCGAAAAGACCGAGTCGTCATTTTGTCTGTCCATTTCTGCGCGCCGCATGCACATCTGTCGGCCCTTCCAATTCTACAGCAGGAAAAGTCGCGAAAGGTTAAAGGGTAAGTTGCATGGTCTGTCTTTCAGCAGCTGTCCTGCCTGAAATAGTGTACCGCGAGATTCGATGGGCCACGCTGGCCCGGCGCAAGCTGTTCCTTCGGATTAGCGCGGACCCGTAAGACGAAGACAAGCCATCTTGTAAGCAGAACAATACGTTTACAAACACGACATTCTACGTGCCGAAAAATATTCAAATCATCAGAGCATTTTGCTACCCTTTCCTCCCTTCTCATCTATGGCGTGCATTTCGCAGGCCGTCAGGTCGCATGGTCTAGTAAGTCACATTAAGTAACAATGACGACCAGTGTTGTCTTCAGCAGAAGCCAGTGTTGGAGTTCGCTAAGTAGGTAGCAGAGCGTAACATAGCTCATGTGTTCACGCCACGCACGGGCTGAGTGATTGGCATGACGATCTATCTAGGGCGTGCTGACAGCACAGCCCTTCGCGCCACAACCGGCTAACCGAGGGTGTCAGGCTGCCAACGTCGCTTTATTCCGTTGGATGGGAGGGGGTATCATTCGGAAATGCACGTTTCAGCGTAGGATTGCCTTTTTAATATTATTTTTATTTTTGCCATCGCCCTTCTCGCCACCTCTCAATTGCTGTTCAGAGACCGAGCCTCGCCAATTCGCCTACCTCCCAATTAACTAACGCACGCATTCCATCGTTAAGCCAATGCATGTGTAGTTAAGGTACTCGATAGGTTGACAGTTCAAGCCTTGTCTGAAGAATATAATCGTTCAGCCTAGATTTTGGTTCATACCCATGCAACATGAGTCTCCATGATACCTATACTTCATCTAGGGGGTGGTTTGTGATGTTATCTTACGGTCTAACGGACTGCGAACGTTTACACGTATGAATGAGTCACATCGCACGGCCGCTTGCTCTCTTACGAGGCCGAGAGCTCATCCTACCAAGTCAACGAGGAGGCAATCGGATGAATGCCTGCCATTATCGTTTCGTACAATTAAGTTTAGTATGTTCTAGGACCGCAGTTGACTGACCGCTTCGGCATTACAAACTATTAATTTATTGGGTTTTTGAGCTTCGGACGGGGTAATATCTATCCCGTATCACAATCACAGCGCGTACTGCCCACAATCCCCTCGTGGCCAGCGACAGTAACATCGGCCCTTGATCTATTTAGTTTTCGTTCATAGTAAATAATAGTGGGCGCCATGTGCACTACATTGGTAACCGGTAGCCGATAACCGAACACCATTGGCGGCTCAGGTCAAGAGGAATTAATTAATTGGACGTTGCCAACAGTACCGTCCCACGACAACTCATATGAAACTCGGGTTTTTCGAGGCACCCACCCGGCTTGCTTAAGCGCTTACCCATCAACCAAAATATACACTTTCCAGGTTATCATGGCTCCCCGGGTTGTGCTTTGGACTGGACCCTGCGGTGATTCATCCTTTCGGGGCCGGTATTGTACGCCTCACCGCCTTCTTTATATAATATCTCATGCCATGGTAGCCGAACTTGGGTTGTTTTCATTTGTCAGAGATCTAGAAGGGATATTTCTATTCACACAATTAGTGCTCGTGTCAACCAAGGATTCCTCGGCAGTTGCCCCACGTGGATGTAGAGTCGCAAAGTCACACCGAGACTGTGACGGCATATAAGTGGCTGCAGACGGCCAAGGGCTTGACTTTATAACGTTGTACGTTTGCCGGTCTAACGCGAGTAATGCTTTATTCCGTGACGCTCGATGCTCTCAGTGGCGCTACCAGTGTTTAAGTGATGAGGTTCTCAGCGAGCCTTCAAGTTCACGGTGTTAAATTCTCAGTAATAACTATTCATACTTTAGCCAAGTGTGCATGTGCATATATGTTGCAACAACTTATAATACGGAGTATCGATTCAGCATAGATCCGAACCTCTACAGGGCTTTTTATACAGATTATCTGCATCTGGGCAGGAGTTGTATTATTATAGATATAATGTCATAAACGGAACACCCGCTCGTTATGAGAGAAATCAATACGGCTATGGGACAGCGGCATTTCTCTCACCCCCCCCCCCCCTCTCTCTCTCTCTGTATGTGTGTGTTTGGATAATACCTCAGGTCACGTTTGATCTTTGAGCTGATGATGCTAAGAGAGATACTATAATATAGCGATCATTCATATGGTGGAACAATTACTGTAGTAACCGACTAGGTAAATCAATCATAGCTGTAGCGAGTGCAGGGAGCCCGGAATCGGAATTTCACGTTGATTCATCATATCTCAATCCATTAAACTGAGATGAAATATAATATCCCCTAATTTTCATATCGACGCATCAACTAGTCTAGGGTTTCCATGTGAAAGATATTGAGATTGCTGTTATCCGTAACTGTTATCATCGAAAGATGATTATTATGAGCATTGCAGTCGGGTCTTCTTAGCAAAAGTCCGTTTCGGCTTGAGACATGGTCGTTGATCACACTGTTCCGCTCCAAGTGAAATAACATATCCCTAGCTCAAAAATCTGATGTCAGCATCGAGGTTGGGATATGCATAACCTCGACTGGGAACTGGGGGCAAAGTATTCAGAAACCCCTCCCGGAGTGGGTATATAGTCGCATGAAGAAACCCGAGAACCAACGAAATCTGGATTCTTACCCCTCCGACATAGCCCAAAAGCCCCAGCTGACCTGCCGCAACCGTATGTCAATGTCGGGAAGCGTGATGTTGTGCATGCGCGCGCGAACAAGGGAGTTAGCTCGCAACATCTTACCTTGCGCAGCTCGTGTTGTGCTGGGCTATTGAGGCTGAGGGGAGCTACTGCAGCACATCATCACTCTGCTTGGGTCCCCGCATACGCCGGATGCATCCCATGTCCACGTGCTTATTATGCCTTTCAATGACGGGTAAACCGCAGCCTTACTCGGTGGTGCTCACCTAGGTGAGGCGAGAGAACCCCTGACGCCCAATAGCATGGTATATCCCTGGCAGATGCGATAGCGCCATGGAAGGATCACATGTGAGGCCCACTGATCCTTCGGTCCCTCTTTCATCTTCAGACCAAAGACCCAGACTTTCTGTGATATGCTACAAGTACATTGCCTCAACGCGTGTGATAGGTCGTGTTTCCGAGGTGAGTACCTGTGCAGTACTTTCTAGCTACGCGGGGGGTACCGTCGAAGGTATTAGGTCAGCTCTGTCGATGCCAGCGGGAGGGTGGACTACCTTGCCACGCTACCCATAGGAGGTACAATAACCTCCACTGGTTCATTCAAGGCGATCCCGATATAGCATTCGTATCCACATATGATTTGTGCCCTTGGCGATATTGGAATATATACGCATGTCACCTGATAGGCGGCCCGTTCTGGGGCCTCGTACTGATTATATATTTGCTCCTCGGGACCGTGTCGCCCTCTCCACTGGGTGGAAAAACTCTCTTGGTGCATATACACGACGGGGGCGGAGGGCGACAACGAAGCCGTCACAAAATCCCTGTAGGTCTTACTTAGCACTCGTAGTATGTGTCGCTACGAGTGTATATTGTTATGAGTGAAAGCGTACGCATATGTGAAGAAGAACAAAAACCAAACAACAAGAGCCATGTAGTAGCCAATATGATGACATTCATCTGAAATTGCATGACGACTTCTAGCGAAGCTCGTTCAAGGAGCTGCTATTAGAAGAATGAATAAAGTAGACCCCCCCCTCGTCTCGATTGAAATATTGTCACATAGGATCAACTGCTAGACAGAGCGACGAGTTATATGTTGTGATTGTGAACTCCAGACCAAAACGGCATTCTTGAGGCGATGAGAGCATCCGTGCTTGGCCGAATTACACCATCGAGTGAGGATTACGGGGTTTAGTAGCTCGAAATAGTAAGGTCATGCCAACTAATGTCGTCTCGACGTCTTCGAAGTTTTCGTTCAAGGCACGGTCAAAATCCTCTTTCCTATCGTCCCAGTTATGGAAAATCCCAAGGCGGTTATAGAGCTTCACGTAAAGATAATTTAACCAATTCGTCGCATGGCTTCCTCCAAGTACAGTACAACCCGTTAAGGTCCCCCCTTCAGCCAGGAGCCCCTTGTAGAGACTAAACGCCCTAAGCTTATCGCCCCCCGGGACGCAGTGGAAGAGGTTGAACATCGATATCGAGTCGAACCTGGAGTTCCGCAACATTTCAGGCGGTGGCTCCGTCACATCGGCGACAACAGTCTCAACTGTAGTGTTAGGCGCCCTGGACAAGATGCGAGCCCTCGCCGCGTTGAGAGGGTGAGGGTTTAGGTCCACGAGGGTAACGGAATGCTTCGCCTGTGCCCGGAATGGGCGTGAAAGAGACACATCTAAGAAATATCCCGTCGCGACACCAATGTCTAGGTGGTGTCTGGAGAGATTCTCGGCGAAGAAGGGCTCTAAGACGGTATCGGTACTACAGCACTTATGTTAGCGAGTAGTGAGGTAACGGAAGATGGTCATGTCCGATATCCCTGGCGGCTCGAGGCATTGGTAGAGAAAAGCGGACCATAACTCACCGACAGCGCCACATATATCGGAGGTTGAAGCGGAGCACGATAACATCGTATACGAGGGACAAGAAGGTAGGCGTGTAGATTGTGGCATACAGGCCGGGCCCCTGGGCGGCGGTCTGGCTTGTCACGGACATGAGGACCTTGGATGGCTGAGTTTTTGCAAGAGCTAATCAAGAATGGCTGTGAGAGCACCGAATGGCGGCGGCGCCCTCAAATGGTAAATAGAAATCCAGCAAGCAGCGCGGCGGTACGGATGGCCGTGGACACACCAGGCTCAATCAACACTACTACATACACACTACGGTAGCTTGGGATGGATTAACTTGGGATGGATTAACTTGGGATGGGTTAACTTGGGATGGATTAACTTGGGATGGATTAACTTGGGATGGATTAACCTGGGTGGATTGACTTGATGCGATATGGCCGCGAGTCGCGAGTCTTCTGATCAGGATCTTCTGATCAGGGCTGCCAAGTTGGCCGTCCTCCCCGCTTGCTCCCTTGCCGTCGTGGGACATCTCCGCCCATCCCTCGTCCGCGATGGGGCGCGGCCCGCGTTGGTTCTAACAGAAGATTTTCCCTCTGCATGCTGGCGCGGCGGACCTCCCACCGAGACCTGCAGCGTTTCCGAGTCGACCTGGACGGAACCGTCGTCGTGTTTGTATGGCACTGTAGCGTTGTGTACCTTCTCCCATAGTCTTCGGCGGTATTGGAGAACCGGCTACTGTGTACATGATGGTGTGTTCGATCGATTCGGAATGGGCTCTATGTTTGTTGGCGGCGGAATGAGGTTGCCTGCATCCGGAAACAGCCTCTGGACGCGTGTCGAGGGGAGCTCATTGATCTGCTGGCAATCTGACTAGGTAGGTACCCAGGTAGTAGTAGTAGTAGTAGTAGTAGTAGTAGTATTAACGTCTAGTCTAGGTACCCAGGTAGGCTAGTGTGCAGCCAGGGGTGCTTAGCACTGCTACCTGCCCACATACACTACCTACCTGGTAGGTACCTAAAGTTATTAGCCCCCACATGTCCGTACATCGGTAGGTAGGCAGTGTAGTACAGGTATATGTATGCCGGGGAGAGGGTAAGGGAGGGGAGGGGGCCTGCGGCTTTCCCCTGTAAGTGGACCCAAGGCCAATATCCACTGACCACAATAACGTGCGCCAGTAACACACGATAAAATCGGGGGCTATCCAATCCCTCGGGATTGTTCCTGGGACTGGAGAGGTGATGCTGCTGTCCCGCCTTGCATAGGAGGCAATTTCAAGCGGGTTTCTGTCAACACACCGCCACTCTTGCTTGTTAGATGCCGCGTTGACAAAAACCCTTCACCATGCATAAGCTACCTTAGTCTGGGAGTGGTTATGTCAACAAATCTGCACAAGTACTTGTACATGACTTTCATGCAGCCCGGCCCCTTGTAGCGGGTGTTTGCGCCATCTAGTGCAGTGGAGTCAATGGGCACTAAGAGTAGTGTATTATCCCATACTTTACTTCCCAGGTTGTACATATTATACTATACACACATACATATATACCCGATACGAAGGTTGTACATACAGAGACATATGTACGGCAGCATGCAGTTGGGTACACCAGTATAGGCAGCTACCTATCTGCCAACTAACTTAACTTACTCTAGCTAGCCTAGATGCTGGATGCTTGTCCATGCTTGTCTACGATGCATGTGTGTGTGTGTGTGTACATATGTACTGACTGGAAGGCACCTTCCCACATCATACAACTGCACGAATACCTACCTTGCATCTAGTGATCACAGGGAGTAGGTAGGTATCTCATATGTAGTATCACCATCGATCGTGATCATTTAATCATTGGAGCCTTAGGCTCAGCGCTGGATTGCATAAAATCATGTACTTGCTACTCTTGATTACCTGGGAGATAGATAGTGTAGGATCTAGATAGGGCGGAGTTTGTCAGTCGGAGAAGCTTCAAGAATAGCTTCCACTAAAGCTCCTTACTTGGCATGGATCTCCCACAGCCCACAAAGCGAGCGCATGTAACAGAGTAGTGTACACCACCTATCTAGTGTGCAGTAGGTCTTCAAGCCAACATACACACTTCAATGCCATCATCGCTTAAATAGCGTACAATCAAGCGCAGCATAGTGCTGCGAATGTGCGTAGTTGGCTCACTCCAACAAGATCCCGGGATGTGATCAGTATGTATGACACGGTGATACAATCACAACGCATAAGTATGGACCAGTCAAATGTCATATTATAAAATGCAACATGGGTAGTGATCTATCCCTTTGCTACTGGCCGTCGAGTATCGATCGTTGTGTATCTAGCCCACAAGCTTAAGGCATACCGGATTGGCTCCGGATGATTTCTTGGTCTGGCTTCTACCCGATCTTTCCCCCAGGGATTCTGCCCGAGGTTTAACACCATTCACCATTCCTAACCTCCTGTACGAACCCCATGCACATTCCCCAAACCCCCCAAGCCCCCAAAACCCATTAAAATTGTCGGCTTAACTATACAAAATTGTAGCTCCCGTTTGGGAGCGAGGCGCCGTATATGATACAGCATATGTCGAGATATATTTCGTTTTGCCTGCTCTATCCGGGCTCTGACGACCTCATAGAAGACCTCACGGATGATCCTGCAGAGGATTCCCCCCGCGGCTTTTGGGCGTAAACCGTAAACCTATCTCGGTTAGCATTTGTATGTTGAGGGGTATTAGCTATAGATTGAAGGGGCCTTGTACAATGTCATAAAAGCGTGCATCTGGGTATCCGCTATTTCCTTGCGAACTTCAGCAAGCAATGACTGAACGGCGTCTGGTGACCAGCCCAAATAATGAGTAAAAACGGGCATCGACATGGGTTCGAGGATAGTGTTAATATTTAATGCCATCATTGATCCGATCCTTTGAAGCTGTTTACCCGGGGGCCATGGGTTTACCGGAACTATTCCATCCTGTAAATTAGCAGTTGTTCGACAGAATCCCCCGAAGCACAATACAAGGCATGGGACAAGCGCGGGGAGCCTCGTAGAAGAGCACACGAACTCCATCACACTTATGATCTGGACATCGCTGTGTGGCTTAGCCAGGATAGGGTGTTCCAATGGAGACTGACCTGCGTACTTCCTCTCAGTCACATTTTTGTACCCCGCCTCGGTAAGCAGTCGTTTGTACTCTAGTGGGTAGTACACCGTTGTTCCAGCTTTCCTTAAGCCTGCATTGGGATTAGCGAGAGTAGTGCTTTTGGGTGGTGGCAGCTTACCTGACTTCCAATACCTCAACCACTTGTAAAAGGATGTCTCCGTGAATGTGTTACGAGTGGATTGAATCGAGACGACCCACTCGGTAAACTCCGCCCACTGGTGGTTGGTCAGCCTACTGCAGCCTTTCTATCCCCAAAAACAGAGTGCGTGGGAGCTCCCTTACCCCTCCTGGACTCAAATGATCGTATATTGTTGCCAGGAGTTCCGGCTTTGGTAGGTTCCCCAAATGTCTCAAATGGATGAAATCAAACTTAAAATCATACGACCACTTCTCGTTGAAGTCTGTCTCCTGAAACCGGCAGTTGGGTAGACTGTAAGGCGGTTTTATAGGATCGATATCTACACCAAGTACTAAGGTATTAGGATTCTTCCTGGCTTGTTGCTTATATTAGTACGCAGATAGACCGTGTGGCACGTGACTATGGTATCCTACCAAACTCCAGTGGCCAGTTACCAGGGCCGCAGCCCAGATCCAAGACTCGCCGGGCATTAACGACTGGTGCTAGATATAGCCTCCCGTCAAGCATCTCCAAGACGATGTTGTGTTGAAGGGCTAGGCGGAATTAGTTCAACCTTTGGCATAGAGGGAGGACAGGCCGTAATCTTACCATTTCTATCCTTCTCTTGCTACATGTGTATATGCGGTTAGGTAATGGTTAAGATGGCAGGGTCTGACGCCAAACTTACCGCGTCGTTCGGCAAAAATTCATAACCTGAATTGACTTTGGTTCGCTTCATCCAATTAAACAGAAGGGTGATCAACTGACTTACGTTTATTATATGATCTCCCGAATTTTTGAAACATTGCTCTTATTTTGCGTGCAGTGCTACTTGACTTCGCCGTAGTTGTTCTATTGTTACGAAGATTAATATCACGTCGGGGATGGCTAATGGATATCCACATCGTGAATTACCTCTTCAGGGCCTTGCCGCCGCCGTCGCCTCCGCTGTCATCTTCAGAATCTGAACGAGGCCAGAATTCGTCAGGCTCGAGGTTCAAATCGTCGATCTCTGAGCTGGTCTAAATCTTATCAACTTGGATTCGAACCCCAGGTCGGGGGGAGGGAGGGGAGGCCTGAACCTACGGTCGCCCTGCTACCATAGTAGCTTTGACCGGCTGGGTCCCATTCTAGCTGTGTGCCCGATTGGCTTGACGTTGAAGATGTTGGTGGACGGGCGGTTTCGTGCCGACTTGATGCTTGCTGATCGGTCTGCGAATACACGGCGAGCGTCGACGAGGTTGTGGGCCGGAGGGAAGAATCGCCAGCACCTGACTTTTGGACTGAGGCCCGTGGGTGAGATCTGGACTTTTCCATCAGGATGTGGGCCGCGGTCCCGAGGGGCGGCATACCGAGATGCGTGTAGCCGTTATCTGTTGGTCGTCCAGAACCCGCTCCCTGCGATGCCTGCTTCACTATATAAGCCTCCAGCGTGTGCCATGGACAACGGGCGCTCGACCATGGGTTGCCAGATTGTCGGGTCGGATGCAAAGAGATGCGAGATTGTGTGTGGGACGGTCGTATCCGGCCGTCCTAACACGCGCAGCGAGAACGTCGAAGTATCGTTGAATGCGGAAAAGAAATGGGTCGCGAGGCCAGAGAGGTGGCATACCCTCGCATCCTTTTCTTATGTCGTTCGTTATATTGCCCCCTTTTGGAGGTGGACCGGGCCCGGGGCTATTCCAGAATAGACAATTGACCACAATGCTCGCCGACCGACGGGCTGAGTAAGTCCAGGCAATATTGGTGCGCGCAGGTTGTGTGCCGGAGGCGAGCGGGGGGTCCTGGCGTGAGATCGGCACCACTATCGCACGCGCTTGCTGTTTTCATCGTGATGCTGGTGTGCGACAAATAGAGCGTCGGGGAATATCGTGCCCTGCACACTTATTCACGCACTTGTTTACGCACTTACTTATCTGGGGGGTTGCATCCTAACTCACGGCCAGCCCTGGCCGGGTTAACCATTTCATGGTGGACGTATCATGGGCTTCTCGGGTGTCGATTGTGATTGCACGCTTGGTACCCCGGATCTGCCCGGATTGTGCACACCCCCTGTGGGTTTGCTCAACTGGCAATCTCTCCTGGGCTGCGCTGGGCAGCCCTGACCTGGCAGGCCCTGGATGTATGTATGTATGATGTATGTATGTAGTGTATAACAAATCAGCATGGCATCATGTAATCACTTCGAATTTTTCCCCAATTCTTCGCTTGGCGGCCCCGCCGTTCCTCCCTCCCCAGGGACTCCAACACCTACGGTACTGTACATACACTATATACATATGTACATACATATGTACATACATATGTAGGCACATTATGTACATACCTTGCACACTAGCGTAGATCGTCTAGCCCGGATAGGACATCAAGATCCCCGAACCAGTCGATTGGGAAAGGGTTAGATAGATGGCGGTTGGTCGTAATCCTCTAGTCCACAGCTGGGATTGGTATTATGGCCAACCTAGGCAGGTACCTTCTACGAAATAGACTTGGGCTGGACCCAAAGTCTGACAACATGGATTGATGTCTTCTTGTAACCATCAGCACGTACATTACAGCAGCAGGCTGAACTACAATATTAATTACGAGATACATACATACCCTATTCTGTACCGTATGCAGTAGGGAAATTGGCAATACGTGCCCCCGTTAACATACCTCAGTCTGTGTTATTCTAACTGCAAAACTAAAGTAGCTCCTCACATCTGCATCCCTTAGGCACCTACCGAAATCACATTTTTCGCGGCTAGTGTAAGACTTTAGGAGTATTGATCCCCTTTGCACCCAGTCATTCGGAGTTGATTATTCCAACCTCATTTTCGGAGTGCTTGATCTCTTGGTGATTGTACTAAGTTCGGGGGTGATGCTTTCCCTGCCAACATTCGCGGTATAGGAGCTATAATAAGAAAATGAGTCATTTAAAGGGCTTCAATGTTGTGTAGAAGAGCTACGCAGTATAAGTATCTGTATATGCTTGGTGGGTTGGCCGACCTACAAGTCGCAACCTACCTAGGTAGTAATTATCCAGGTAGACTGGGTATGTAAAGCATGCCGTCCCACACACCACACCCTTCCCAAAATGCTAATGAGCACACTTGTTAGAATTTCCCATATTCAAGTTCATCACTAGCAGACTTAAGTTTAACCACGGATATTTGGTCGTTATTTGGTATCATCTGACCTCCCTTGCAGTATCTTATGGGATCCATGTTGGTGAAAAATGTCAACTGTGTTCATTCATAACACTTTGCCACTTTTTTGATGCATGCCTTCGTTGGGTGTTGGGGTGTGGTTGGCAGGCACCTACCTACTTGGCAAAGACCTGCTGAAACGGAGACGAAAAGGATTGGTACAAGCATGTACCAAGCTCTTATATAGCTATGGCCCTAGGTATACCTATGTTGTACTATAATTTCAAGTTTATCTGTTTGTAGAGAGAGAGAGAAAAAAAAAAAAAAAGGGTTAGAAAGCTGCAGACCAATCTGATGGCTAAATATGGTAAGCGTGCCAAGTGTCCAAATTTCCCATGCGTGTCAATATTTTGGGGGGGATCATACATATCTTAGAGAGGAGTCAGCTGATTTCATACGTTTACCATGTAGGCAGTGTATATAAGTACCTCAGCTACCTGGGTGGGTATTTAGTATATTATCTACCTGTACTTACCTCCCCAAGCTAATACTCCTGATCCTAGGATAGGTGGGCTACCGTAGCAGGTGGTGTAGATAATATGGCGTGCTGATACAGCTAAAGGGCTCAAATCTTAGGGCATCCGATTTGTGGCGGATAAAACAAGAGATGTACCGAGGGATACTAGGTAGGTCACCTACCCAGTCCTATTATGGATATGCCTTACCTACCTATAGGTACTCTACACTACCACCCAGTGCACTCAGCGTGTACACTGCAGAGGTATTGACTAAGTACTGTAGTAGTTAGTTGCTAGGTAGGTAGTGTGGTAGTATACAGACGGACATACTTGTATGGAACCTTTATCCACCCCCCACCGCTCCCCACATTACGAGCAGAATTTCCAAGATGTTACTACCTATTGGTTGACACTCCAACTGGTATTGTTGAGGCATGACGTACTCCTCAAATTTGTCAAACCGCAGCCCTTCGCCAACACACGCGCAGCCTCAACACATCAAAGGGCAGTTCTCTGAGTGACGCTAGCCCTGTCACCCCCCTCTCTTCTGTGCGATAACTCAGCGTAAGATGAGGAGTAGCTGTTGCTAACAAGCTCTGTGTAGCAGATGGCACGTGCAATGGAAAGGGGGATGGATGAATAGTGACATGACATTCATCAATTGTATGGTTGCAATTGTATGGTTGCGATTGTAGTGGTGGCGATGATATCAATTGTCGATTTCTCCGGTGAAGAGGGCACCACCCCGGCCCACCGACTCACCTCACCCTCTCTTATCCCTGGCCATCATCCCCTGTCCTCCGTGATGGCAGCCTGCTCGATACTCACAGTCTCTGGCAATATTTGCCATACTATGTACAGAGGATGTACCCACACGGCACCTACTAGTCTCTGCCGAACTGCATCCCGTCCAGGTTGGGTTGACTATTAGACGAACGTTAGACTACCCACTCCATGCCCAGCATGCTCTGCTTCGGAGGGGCTAGCCTAGTCATGCATCATCGTCGTGATCCTGCATATTCCCTTCAAACGTTACGACGTGTCTGGTGATGTTGGCTAAGCATATACCGCCTGCACGATGCTGCACGTGGGACGAATGACCGCATTGGGCTGATGTTCCAGAAAGTACAAAGTGCTCCTTGTGGAAGGCCACTCAATGATCCCCCGTTCACGGTTCATGGGGTTTTCATCGGACATTCCGCCAGTTTCACACCTCCAACATCAATTTCGGGTCGAGATGGACGAGCCCATAGCCATCATCGGCCTAGACGCGAGACTTCCTGGGGATGGAGATACGCCAGAACACTTCTATGACCTTCTTCTCGCAGGAAAGTCAGCGCGTACAGAGGTACCACTTGACAGATATAACGTAGATTCATTTTGGCACCCCGATCCAGATAGGAGAGGCACTGTAAGTTCGATTCCTTCGTTGAGCCTGCATTACTGAAGCTGAATACAAGTAGACTAGAGTTCGTCATGGCCATTTTATCAAGGGTAATATTGCAGCGTTCGACGCACCCTTCTTCTCGATTACACCTAAGGAAGCCAGTAGTATGGATCCTCAACAGCGAGGGATGCTGGAATGCGTCTATAAGGCTCTGGAGAACGGTTCGATGGCCTTCTGACTTGAATAGGAAATCTTTAAACTAATCTCTTACTAGCCGGTATTCCCATTGAAACTGCTGCGGGAACACAAACCGGCGTATATATCGGATGTTTTTCATCTGACTATCGTTCAATTATGGAGAAAGACTTGAACCAAGATCTAAAGTATGCTGCCACAGGAGTACGTGAAATCCCTCTATTGAAATAACCCTAGGGCGAACAATTGTGACCCACGCCTGCAACATGTTCCGCGTGTTTAGGACACCCCCAACCTACACTAAACCTTCATGAAAGGCCTGCTAATAAGCCCACAGAACGTTATCAGCATGCTGTCAAATCGCGTTTCTTGGTTCTATGATCTAAGAGGCCCAAGTTTAACTATAGACACTGCTTGCTCGAGCAGTCTGGTGGCTATGCATCAGGCTTGTAACAGCCTTAAACTGGGCGAGTCAACCATGGCCATTGTTGGGGGCTGTAACCTCATACTTTCTCCCGAATTCAGTATGACACTCGACAAAGGTGGAGTTCTGGGCCCAGACGGAATATGTCGTAGTTTTGACGATAGAGGGAATGGATATGGGCGAGGAGAAGGATTCGGTGTTGTTGGTGAGCTAACCGATATTTTCCTATTCTGGAATTTCCCTTACAACCACTCCTTTTCGAATCAACGTCATATCCCAGGAGCCAAAATACTAACAGATCCCGTCCAGAATGGTACAGCTAATTCTAAGTGTTGTAGTACTCAAAAGAGTATCGGATTGTATACGAGATGGAGACACAATCCGAGCAGTTATCAGGAACTCTGGTTCGAACCAAGACGGGAGATCTCCGGGTATTACACAGCCAACTAAAGCTGCCCAGGTGGACCTTATACGGCGCGTATATTCTCAAGCTGGCCTTGATATGTCGGCTACCCGTTTTTTTGAAGCGCATGGCACGGGGACCTCGGTCGGTGATCCCATTGAAGCCAGTGCCATCGGGGAAGCATTTGGTTGTTTTCGTTCACCGGAACAGCCTCTCTACGTTGGTGCTTTAAAAAGTAACGTGGGACACCTTGAAGGTGCTTCGGGCGTGGCAGCCGTGATCAAAGGGGTATATACTCTTGAGCGGGGGATCATCCCCGGTAACACATGGCTTGAAAGGCTCAACTCCAAGATTCAAGCTTCGTGGCACCTACAATTCCCTACAAAATCTTTGTCATGGCCGCAATCTGGACTCCGGCGGATGTCAATCAATTCATTCGGTAAGCAGATTAACCTAGCTTTCCAGAATCGCGTATTGCTTGCGCCTCACCAGTTTACCTAGGCTAATGTTTGTAGGTGTTGGTGGGTCAAATGCTCACGTTGTTCTTGATGATGCCCTACATTTCTTGAGAAATTACCACCTAGTTGGTCGCCATCGGACAGTTTTATCGCCCAAGACTCCTTGCCGTTCTTTGTTCTCTGGTATTAATGGTATTTTGGTCATTCAATAGTAGTTTGTTCTTCGCTAACAATGATATAGATCAGAAGCCTAACGCCCACATTACTCCTGTGGATGACAAGAGCTCCAACAATGTTTTTTTGCAACTTATCAGTGAGAATGAGACTAACGAATGCTATTGCTACAAGAGTGATGGAAGAAACACAAAATCAGAATATCGAGAGGGTGCAAACTTAGGTATTGATAATGATACACTTGTTAAGTGCAGTCGCCTTTTTGCGTGGTCTTCATACGACCAAGGTAAATATACCAAACACCCCCTCGAGCGTCCTCTCACAATTCCATCTTCGTGTTTTTTCGTCTCTCGGAAAAAAAAAAAAACAGTTCCCATTAAGCTCTGAATAGCAACTGCTGACATTGATCAAAGACGGTATCCTGCGTGTGAGAGATTCCCTCAACAAATACCTTGACAAGCGGTTTGACACTCTTCATTCACCGATATCAAGACATACGTTTATGAGAGATTTGGGTTATACGTTGGCAGCAAAAAGGACACATCATGGGTGGAGATCTTTTACCTCAGCAGACACCTTTAAAACCTTACAAAATGGGTTATCTGTGCCGCCCATAATAACTAGAACAATATCGGAACCCCGCCTCGCCTTCATATTCACCGGCCAGGGTGCCCAATGGGCAGCAATGGGGAGGGAGTTGATAACGTATCCGGCGTTCCGTCAGAGTCTCTACGAAGCCGATAAGTATTTAGGCAAGCTGAATTGCCTCTGGTCATTAACCTGTACGTATGCTCCTCAAAACACTTGCCCACTTAACTAAATGGTAAAAACATCAGACGAATTACTCAAAGAGAAGGATCGATCACGTATTAACAGCGCTGAATTTTCCCAACCCCTGTGTACCGTTCTGCAAGTCGCTCTGGTGGACCTACTATTCTCTTGGAAGGTATTCCCTCATGCTATTGCTGGTCACTCTTCAGGCGAGATTGCTGCAGCTTATGCTGCCGGCTTCATCTCTCGCGAATCAGCATGGAAAATTGCTTATTACCGGGGCAAGCTATGCGCGAAGTTAGCTCTGATTAACTCAGCGGCAAAAACAGGGATGGCAGCTGTGACCCTGACTACAGAGCAAACTGAGTCAATCATACGCCGCGTAAACGAAAGTCTCGGTAAAGGTACACTTGAAATAGCCTGCCTGAATAGCCCAAACAGTCATACTGTCAGCGGCGATCTTGTCAACATCGACTATCTTTTAAATATGCTTAAAGCTGAGAAAATATTCGCGACACGGTTAAACGTCGAAATGGCGTATCACTCCAAGCATATGAGGCCCATTTACGAAGAATACATCGACGCTATCCAATATGCCGAGCCTGGCCTCAAGCCCTATCCTCACGAAGCACAATTTTTCTCTTCGACACGGGGTGGAATGGTTTCTGCGATCGAACTACAGGATCCCTGCTACTGGGCCGACAATCTAATATCGCCAGTACAATTTAGTGAAGCCGTTACGAAGATGCTATCGCATTCGCTACAACTGATCCATGGCCCATTGTCCCAGGACGGCCCCCGTTATGATATTACCGATATGTTGGAGATAGGGCCGCATAACGCCCTCCATGGCCCATTACGGGCCATTGTAGAGGGGTCAGGGAAAAGTAATACTATCGAACTTCATACTGCGCTTAAACGGAACGCGTCTGCAATTAACACAGTGCTGAACGCAGCTGGATCACTATGGGCTCGCGGACATAGTGTTGATCTTCCAGAGATAAATAACAGCGACGAAAATATCAACGGGAGGCGCATGTTAACAGACCTGCCAAGTTACCCTTTCAATCATGCCACCGAGTACTGGTTTGAAAGTCGCCTTAGCCGAGCGTCGCGTCAACCAAGATATGAACGCCATGAACTTCTAGGCGCCCCGGTACCGGACTGGAATAGGAACAACGCCGTTTGGCGCCATCGCATTTCGATTGCCGAATTTCCTTGGCTGGTGGATCACAAAGTATTTGATGACATTTTATACCCTGCTGTAAGTTCTTCTATTCACTTCGTGAGATTATAGCTGCTTTTAGAGCTAATAAAAGCTACCAAGGCGGGCATGCTAGTTATGGCTATCGAAGCTAGTCGCCAGGTCTCTGATCCTACTAAAAGCATCAAGGGCTTTAAATTCTCCGACGTCTCGTTCCATCAAGCGTTAAAGTTGCCGAACGATGGTGGTGTCGAATCACATTTTTACCTGCGCCCATGTACTGGGGCCAACATGTACGGTCTAGGTTGGAATGAATTCCAGCTATTTACACTAGTCGGAGAAGAATGGACCGAGCATTGCCGGGGCTATGTATACCTGGATTATGAGACCGATGTCCCACGTACAGCTGCGCTCTATAACTTATCACAACTTGAGATCTTGGGGGAGAGGGTCAGCAATTCCGACGGCTCAAAAAAGATATCAAAACAGCAGGTATACGGCACCTTTCGCAACGCTGGCAATGTATTCGGTCCCCATTTTCAAACCTTGGAGGATATTCAAATATGGTCAACATCAACATCACGATCAACAGTCAGAAACCCCGTCCGGAATATTAAGGCATCAATCCCCTATCAGTACCTCCAACCTCATATTGTACATCCGGCAACCCTTGATGGCATCATCCAAGCGAACTTGATTCCCATAGTATGCCACCAATCACACCCCCCAAAGGCGTTCGTACCATTCTACGCAAAGGACCTATGGATTTCCGCTAGGCAGCTAGATGTCGACGACAGCTACATAGTCTCAACCCAGACGAAGCAACAGGGTCCTCTGAAAGTCGAGAGCGCTTTCGCTGCCATTAGTCGTAACACGGGGCTATCAATGGTCAAAGGTGAAGGCTTTGTGCTCAAACCCGTCCCCGGAGGTGGACTTCCAGTAGAGAAACCATCGGAGCATATTGCTTTCCATGTAGAGTGGAAGCCTGACACTACGTTGACTAGGCCATTGTCTACGATTGATGGTGCTGTAGGCAATATTGGGCCGACATACTCTTTGCTGGCGTATGAGTCCTTGTCGCTGGATTATATGCGTACTGTCATCGGGCTCGGCCTAGCGAATGATACTAGCAAGATGCCTCTTCACCGTCAGTTGTACCTGGCCTATATGAAACACACGGTTGAAAATACAACACTGAAGCCGGTTGAATATGATATCAAGAAGCTTCAAGAAAGTCCGGAGGGAGCCCTGATCATCGCAGTTGGACAAGCTTTACCACAAATCCTAATGGCAGAAGTCGACCCATTGGAAGTTTTTTTCAGCGGAAAATTAGCCGACGACTTCTATCAGGGGGCTTTCGGTGCGCAAAGGTGTTTCGCCCAGCTGGGTAGTTACATTGATGCATTGACTCATAAAAACCCGGCAATGAATTTCCTGGTATGTTAGCCTCCACAAAGTTCGTAATCATTTAAGGGTTAGTTGTTATTTGTGGCTGACATAGATGCTGTAGGAGATCGGCGCCGGTACTGGTGGCACTACTAAGTCGATTATGAAGGCACTTGCCCGAAACCAAGGGCGATATCTGAGTTATTGTTTTACGGATATTTCACCAGCTTTCTTTGAAGTAGCTCGTGATATTTTTTGTGACCACTCAGCGCGGATGAGTTACAAAGTCCTTAATATCGAGAAGGGCATCAAAGAGCAAGGTTTCGAGCCTGGTCAGTACGATATTATCATTGCGGCGAATGTCCTTCATGCGACCCAGAGCATCGAAGTCACATTGCGTAATACAAGACAACTCCTTAAACCAGGGGGGAAATTGTTGCTATACGAGTGTACTAACCCGACCGCACTCAATGTTAATCTTGTTTTTGGCACATTACCGGGCTGGTGGCTTTCTCAGGAGCCCCAACGAAAATTTGGGCCACTCATGACCAAAGAAACCTGGAGTGATTACTTACAGTCGACCGGTTTCTCTGGGATAGACGCAGTATTCCATGACTTCCCCGAGCCGGCGGATCAGTTCGGATCTATTTTAGTTTCAACTGCCATGGGATCTACCGACAAGCACCCTAAATTAGCACCTGCTTTCATAATCAAGTTAGGTGCTTCGCACTCTCAATCACAGGTGGCCTTACAGATACATAATAACCTTAGCCTAGAGGTGCCGTGCGAGGTTGTCGACCTAGAGCAAATATGCGACAAAGGTTTCCAGAAATCCACATGCATCGTCCTAACCGATCTAGAAACACCAATTCTGGTACAGCCGTCGCTTGAGGTGCTTACCTCGCTCAAACACATAATAGCACGAAGCGACAGATTGATCTGGCTATCTCGAGATGGTAGCACTAGCCCGCACTACGAACTACTGACAGGCTTTGCGCGCGTCATCAGGGCCGAACATCCCGGCCTACAGTTTATCACAATTTCTTTCGATAATGTGGATACCATATCGACCATAGCTGAAACGTCTTTGGACATCTGGCGCACGTCGTACACTAGTTCAGAGAATTCTTTCCGAGTTTTGAATGGTATCATACATATTCCAAGAGTAGTGGCTGCTAGTCCCATCAGCAAACATGTTCAAGCGCAGACAAGCAGCCTTGGGGTTATCGAGGAGCAATTTGGGAATGGCCATCGAGCATTGTCTCTCCAGATAGGCTCTCCGTCTCAATTTGATACCCTTCGATTCGAGGATGACCCAGTATTCGATGCGCCACTTGCAGAGCACGAGGTTGAACTCAAGGTCATGGCCAGCGGGATGAGCGTTCGTGACCTGGCCTCAGTGCTTGGCCAAGTTGATGGCGATGTGATACTAGGTATCGAGACCGCTGGTATTGTCACACGAGCCGGGTCTGATGCTACATTTCAAGTAGGCGACAAGGTTCTAGGACTCTCAACTTCTGGCACGATAAAGACGTATGCACGGTCTTTAGACGGATTCTTAACGAAAGTTCCCGAATCAATGAGTTGGGTTGAGGCAGCATCTATTCCTTTTGCCCACTCGGCCGCGTATGCTATTCTTAGCGAATATGGCAACATCCAGGGTGGAGATACTATTCTCATTCACTCTGCAGTTGGCGGATTCGGCCAAGCTGCCGTACAGCTAGCGAAGAGTAGCGGTGCAGAAATTTTTGTGACCGCAGGGACCGAGGCCAAACGGGATTTTCTACATACAACATACGGCATCCCACGTAGCCACATATTCTCTAGTAGAGATTCGTCATTCAAAGAAGGTGTGCGCCTGCTCACGCAGTCCCGTGGCGTTGATACCGTCTTAAACTGCCTCTCGGGAGATGGTATTATGGCGTCCTGGGATTGTGTCGCACCTTTTGGAAGGTTTGTCGAGCTAGGATTGAGGGATTCTTCTAGCCACGCCTCCGTAGCCATGCGGAATCTAGGACGGAATATTAGGTTTGAGGAGTTTGACTTCGTCTACTTAATGAACAACGACCCTATCCGAGCCCAACGCGTTTTTCAGAGAGCCATGAAGCGAGTTCTTGTGGATGGCTATCCATGGCGCATGCCGACCGTGGAATATTCGTTATCCCGAGTGCGTGATTCTTTTCGCGACATGCAAAGTCGGAGATACATTGGTAAGGTCGTCCTCGAACCTCATTATGATGATATGGTACCTATCGTACCCAGTCAAAACCCAACCACGCGTCTCAACCCCAACGCTTCCTTTGTCATCGTGGGAGGCCTCAGCGGACTCGGCCAGGCTATTGCCCGTTGGGCTGTTGCCCGAGGGGCAAAGAATCTAATCTTGCTTTCAAGAAGCGGTCCGGTTAAGCCCACCGCGAAAGCGTTCCTCGAGGAACTTATACCTCACTGTCACAATATAGCGGCGCCTGCTTGTGATGTGGCAGACAGGCGCGCGCTTGAACAATGTATCGCTGAGTGCTCAAAATATATGCCAAGCATCAAAGGGTGTATACAGGGCGCTATGGTGCTCAAGGTGAGGTCCTGAATTAAGCTGTCCTTGCATCTCATTAGACTAATGTGGAGTAGGACAATCGTTTCTTAGACATGTCTCTTCAGGAGTGGAACGGAGCTATCCGACCCAAAGTGGATGCATCCTGGAATCTGCATCATGTTTTAGGAAATGGCCTAGACTTCTTCGTGCTCCTCTCGTCTACAATGGGTATAGTTGGCAACAAGGAGCAGTCCAATTATGCGGCTGGTAATACCTTCCAAGACTCTCTGGCACGATATCGTGTATCCCAGGGGCTACCTGGTGTATCCCTGAATCTTCCTGCCATCGAGGATGCGGGTTTCCTAGCGGACAAACCCGAACTCTTGGAGAGTATGCTCCTGGCTGGCAATGGCTCTATGCCTGTCAAGGAGGTCCTTGCTGTGCTTGACTATCATTGTGGCTTATCGCCGAAACCTCCTGCTACCACCGACAGGGCACAGGTGATACTTCGCCCCGGTCTGCCACATGAGCTGGGCCCTCTAGGCATCGATCGGCCACCCTGGATGCGAGATCCGCTATTTGGCCAGTTTGGACAGCTAGAAGTTGACACCTTGGCTGGCCAAGAGATCGGAATGACGAAGAAGGTAGAGGATGGTAACCGCATTGAAGCAGCAGCTTCGATGGCCGAGGCGGAAAGCATCGTCCTGGATGCGTTGTTAAATAAATTATCTCGAGTGCTTGGTGTCGACCCCTCCAACCTCGATGCCAGCAAACCGCTGTACGCTTACGGCGTGGACTCGTTGGTAGCGGTTGACGTAAAATCATGGCTGCTGAAAGATCTACGATCCGAGGTCTCCATCTTTGATATGAATTCCCAGGTGAGCATCAAGCGCTTGGCAAAGACAGCGACGGCGAAGAGTCGATTCCTGCCGGCTTTCACAACGGTGAAGCAAGATAAGGCATTGAACATTTGAACGGATGAGAGTATGGCGTCGAAGCTGTATTTTTATTTCATGAATTCTTTTCTCCGTCCTTGCTCTCACACACCCTCTCTCTCTCTCTCTCTCTCTCTCTCTCCTTTTTCTTTTTATACTTTTACTGGTTTTCTTTCTGTCTTTTCCCTCATGGCGCTCTTGGTATGGACGACCGTTCTCCACGATCAATTAAGCGATATTATGAAATTCCATAGTTTAGCTTACGAAGCTACGCAGTTTTGATGTCAATGAGAAATGCTATAATGTTTTATGCTCACCTCTATCCCTTCGCCGAGGAGACATCTCGCTTAAGCGTACTTGCAAGAAGTATATCGTACTACCTGGCTAGGATGGTATTTGGATGCTCAGTCGTTGTTGTAACTTGTAAGAGGTTTATAGGCCGGTGGGGTGATAGACCATCAATCAATCAACCAATCACTGAAACAAGTAGGGGCCGACCTTTTGGGTAGCATGCTGAACAAGGACATAGCTCGGTATCTACCTACAAATAGTACATACCCAGGTAACCTTAGTACCTACGTAGCTTACCCCCTCCTCCTCCTCCTCCTCCTCCTCTCGCCTTCCCCTACCTCACTTTGAATACGAACCCCACAGCGCAAACATTGACGGGAGCGGCCCCACTCTACATAAGTGGCGGTCCACATGGCGGGGTAGAGTAGGTACTTGAGTACCCAAGTACTTAAGTTGGTAGGTAGATAAGAATTATAAACCACCAGGGCACCTTCTAATTACCTACTTCCGAAACACAGTCTCTCTCGCTCCCCCTTCTCCCCGTATCCGTATTGCTTCAAGCGCACCGATTTGTCCCCAGCAGGAGCAGGTCTTCTGGTGTCGACATTATCGGTTTACGGTCGCATTCAGAGGATTAGACAAGATGCAGTCCGGCATATCAGGTAAGAAATCGTTTATACCCTGCTACGTTCCGTACTTGGCCATGATGGCCACTATTCAAGCCGAGTCGAGGGAAACAGACGTTCCGACAGCCACGACTGACTGACACCGTATCAGCGTCTCAGGAGCTCGTCTCTCGGTTCAATAGCCTCCTCTCCGAAACCTCGCAATTTGGCCTTCTCGTCACCATCTCCTCCGAGGCCCTCACCCCCCTGGCCAGTCTACCCCGCTCCTCCCCAGACTTCAAGTCCAACCTCAAGCAACTAGCGCCTTACCTCAAGCCCGACGAACCTATCTACGCCCTCCTGCGCCGCCATGACAAAGCCCCATTCCTCGTCGCCGTCACCTACGTCCCCGATGCCGCCAAGGTGCGCCAGAAGATGCTCTTCGCGTCAACACGACTGACGTTGGTGCGCGAGCTCGGGACGGAGCACTTCCGTGAGACGATCTTCGCTACCGTAGCCGATGAGTTGAGCGCCGCCGGCTTCGATAGGCACGATAAGCACACTGACCTAGAAGCGCCCTTGACCGAAGAGGAGCGGACGCTAGGCGAGGTGAAGCGGGCCGAGGCAGAAGCCGGCGCCGGCACCGGCGTGCGCGAGATTCACCTGAGCTCTACTATGAGCATGCCCGTCAAAGCCGATGCCTTGAGTGCGCTAGCCGAGCTAGGTCAGGATGGTGGACGTGTCTTGGTTATGTTGGTTAGTCTTTAACACTCCCCACAGCGTGATGGAAGAAGGCATGTGTGCGTGCGAATCAGCTGACACCTTGACCCAATGCCCTCAGCGAATCAACGCCCAAGACGAAGCAATTGAACTCGTTCCCGATTCTTCAAATCCCACATCTATCAGCGAAGCCGTTCGGGCCATATCTACGTCAGAGCCAAGATTTACCTTCTTCCGATACCGGTCATCCGTCGCTGGTGCTGAATATAAGGACGTCTTGCTCTTTTTCTACACAAACCCGGCGACGGCAGGCACCAAGGCTGTCAAGAACCGCATGATATACCCGCTGCAGAAGAGAGCCGTACTGACCATGGCCGATAAGGAGTGCGGGTGCGCTGTGGAGAAAAAGTTCGAGGTCGAGGACCCAAGTGAGATAACTGAACAGTTGGTCTTGGAAGAGCTGCTCCCTAAGGTCGAGACGAAGACAGCCTTCAAGAGGCCCAAGAGGCCTGGTCGATGAATAACAGCCAGTTGCCAAACAAGACATACTATCGCATACTTATTTGAGATGCAGCATGGTGGGCGAGTCACTGAAGGGTTGCTAGAATATCAGGGCGGACAAAATCACTACAGGGAAGAAAACGGATTTCTTGCTGCTGGCCCCAGGGTACCGATGCTATTTATAAATACGATGTTTGCAAAATCTTCTAGCATCATTATTCAGATACCTTCCTCGGCGGGTCTGTATCTACTGATATGGCTCATAAGACCGATAACACGCCCTTATTCTTCGTATTGATTCCCTGCCAACACCGATGGGCCGCTCTTCTCCAGTTTATCTTTCAGGTATTCGTATACGGTGAACGTGACAGCCTGTCCCGGTGCAACACGCATAATCCGAGGCGTGATACCTTTGTAAAAGGCATGGAAGCCCTCTTGCCTGCAGCACCCAACGCGATTAGAAACACGAGTACAACAGCTCATACAGCTCCGCAAGGGGGAACTTACCGGAACATGTCCCCGGCAATAATGGTAATCCTTTTGAGTGCGCTGACCCCTGGTTCGGCGGGCGTCTTCTGCAACCGCGTCTTGATAGTATCGATGGGCGCATTACTTAAGGGACCCATGGCACCGCTCACGAGGCCGATAAGCGTAGTCTGCCAGCTTGGTAGAGCCGCATTATCCGTCTGTCTACGCAGCAGAGCCTCCTTAAAGTAAGTGTACGCGGTGAAGTTGACAGCCTGGTTAGAGCCCTGACGCAAGGCCGTGAGACTGACGCCACGGTATAAGGCGCCGGCACCCTCCTCTTTGACTACCGTGTACAGGGCATGCGCGGCGTTTCGGTACTTGGGCACGTCTAAGGGATCTGCCATACTGTGGTGCTGCGCCTGCAGGCGGATCTTGATAACCTCCATGGGCGTTACAACGGCCACAGCTTCGGTTACACCTGCTGCGAGGCCTGCCATGAAGGTTCCCGACCCTGAGATAACACCGGTGTTTCTATCCGCGAGCAACTGCTTGTACGCTTCAAATGACGTAAACCGAATGGCCATTTTGGGCACGATGCCCGTTAGCACGGCCCCCAGGCCCTTGTACAATCCTAACGGCGTCTCGCGGCGAACGATTTCGGACCCGGTCGCGATGAATCCGCGCTTGGGAGCGCCGGGCTGACGCGCGCGGCGCGAGAGTTGCATGCGCACTTTTATCGTGTCTGTGAATATGATGAGACGGTATTAGCCAGAGTTTCCCGGAGTGTATGTTTGTATCGCCGTCGTAGATGGCCTAGCGATACACAGATATACATACCAAGGGGATGGCATACAAGAGCCTCCATCATACCGGCGCCTCCACCCGCTACCAGCATTGTCATTACAGTCAGCAATCCACGGCTACCGTACGTGCACCCGGTTTGGGGATTTCTGGAATTTTTTTGGTTCTTCTGACTCACCAATCAGGTTCGTCGCCACAGATGGCGGCGGCTTGCCATCTCTACCACCTACTTTAGTCGCCATCGTTAATCCGAGAGTTTAGTGACCTGGGCCTGCGCCCTCTGTTGGGCCGTCCTTGATTCTGCCCTGTAAATCTGGCTTCACCTTGTTTTATACTTCTTTTTTCCGGTCGATAACTCGTGGGCCCCGTCCCGAATCCCCGTGTACGATAATTATCAACCAGTCCTTGTCCTAAAGTCCCGATGGTAAATAACGATTGAGTGCGATGGGTTGCCAGTTAAATAACATAGATAGCGATACGCGTTCGATTCAAGCCGAGGATAAGTGGAATTTGCCGCGAAGAATTCGGCGGCTAGCTTGGTAGATTCGAAAGCCTAAAGGTATGTAGAGTATGTACACGGGGGAAGGGGGAACGTGCGCGTGCCCCTTGAGAACCATAAGGGACAATAAGGGCAAGCAAATAAATCAAAGGGAGAATATTTACTTGACGGATCAAAGCCGAGGTGAGACAAGAGGAAATAAAGAAACAGGTAGGGTACTTGGAGATGGGTGAGAGGGACAATAAGAGCAAAAAGAACAAAGCTACCCGGAGGTAGCTATTCAACCGACCGGGTCCATGGCCGAGGCGAATCTATATAACGAAAAGAAGCTAGATAATAGACGGTACGGAACCAGACGCACTTTGGCTAAAGGGTGCACAGGTTATCCTACTATGTCTCAATAGACAAGCTCGAGTCACGCAACCGCCGCCACCGGTCTCTTGCCACGTGCCGGATATAGTCTCGTGTGCTAACAAGGCGCATGTAGACATAGTTCCGCGGCTTCAAACGTGTGGGGGCAAGCACAAGAACAAGACCGACCAGGGGGGAGGGGAAGGGGAGACGAGCGCTTGAAAACAAAGGAACCATCCCGAGTAGGTTAGATGGTTTCTCGCCGCGTCGATGGAAGGGGGAGAGAAGGGAGCACAATGGCGGGACAATCAATATTCGATCCCTGCCCTTTTCTAGCCTCTCTCTACACATCCGCTCCTCTTACTCCTATAAGTATTCTGTCCCGGTGGCTTTTGCGGGTTGGGTAGGATGGCCGCAAGGTTAAGACCGTCCCCCCCCTCCAATTACCCATTCCGCCCAGCCTTGGGTAGACAGATAGATAATACGCGGGTGCTATTTAGTAGATTAGGTGTGCAGTCAGGCCAAAGGAGAAATAAGTGGTGCGGGCGGCCGGAAGGGATCGGTTGGCGGATTCGGCGAACCGGAGTTTTGGTATTGGCGCATGCAATAATTTTTTTTTTTTTTTCCTTGATGCGCTATCATCAACATTGGCAAAGTCTTATGCAAGTTATTTGTGTCATAATTACTACATTTTCACAATCATTTTCGCCTCTTAATGCTGAATACTAATGTCGACTTTGGTCTGCTCTCGTACTCATTGCGCAACCAAAGACGGTCATTGGCGTAACTGATAATTGATGACTGATGACGTCGCCGCTGGCGAATATATGACTTAACCGACAGGAAGCCGAGCTTGTGATTTTGCGGGGAGGGTTAAAGTGGGTCATCTCAACCCCAGTGTTCACCTAGTTTATACAGTGTTACACACCGCATGTAGACTGTACTATGCTCTGTCGGCCTATTCAGCTTCTATCGACTGCCGAGGTTGAATCGGCTAGGGCCTAAGCCGCATGCCATATCTTTCTGTATATAAATTCGCGGCTTCCATCGGGATTTATAGGAGTACCTGCCTTGCCGCTGGGTGCCTCAAGTAGCCGATAATTGCCCTTAGCCAGGCGTCTTCACATGCAGTCATTCATGAGTATAATTCAGTAAACAAGCCAGCCGGCTTAAAAGCGGACATTCTTATTGCATAGGTATAGTATGAGCATCAATCTACATAACCGTTCGACTATTGAATCAAGAAGTTCATATCTAAAAAATTAAAACATCGCTATTTGCTTGCGTATGTGACCATATAAAACGCCTAAGCCCCTGATCGGGCACTGGTCCCTGTCCTAGTTAAGTATTCCCCTGGACTGTCTATAATTGCGCCTTGGCCTTTTGTGTTGAAACCCCGTTATAAGCCCGCGTATTCAAGGAAAAGGGTATATATGGCGCGTAAAGTCATTGCTTCGCAAACCGAAGTGGAACGGAACGCCAGTTACCCGATTTGAAACCCCGAATAAAAACAGAAAAGGAAACAAGTGACCGCCAGACTTCGGATATTAAGACGGCGTGCCCCTTTCAAGGCATTCTCCCGGTTCGCCCTCAAAACTGTATAGGCGGACTTCTCCGTCTTCGCCTCCGCTTGCAAAGCGGCTATCACTGAGACCAACGCAGGTGACAGGCCCTCCGTGGCCGGTGAATGTGCGTTCGCATTTGCCCGTACGCGGCTCCCAGACTTTCACTATGGAGGGTTAGTAACGGTCACCATCATAAAGTTAGAAATAATGATGACCTACCAGTTGCATCATTAGCCCCGGAAACATAACGGAGTGTGTCCACTGCCAGGCCCCAAACACCTTCAACGTGCCCCCAGAAGCAGCGGGGACTCTTGCCCGTGGCAGTATCCCATAGCTTTAGTGTTGCGTCCAACGACCCTGTGAGCATGTAGCGTGGCGGTAACGGGCGGTCTGGGTCGTTTGAGAATACCGGACCATACGCCCCCCGTTCTTCCGCCAGAGGACTCGAACTTAGCGGACTTGGTGAGGTGACTGGGGTGACACTGCGGTTACTAGCCGTAGAAGAAGCATCGGCTTCACGGGCGCTTTCGTCTTCAAACTCGAAATCATCTGGTAGAGCTAAGACTTGTTGAACCTGTCCAACATGCCCTTCATAGGTCCGAATACATGTTCTAGAATCCAGATCCCATAATTTGACCGTGCAATCATCTGATGCCGACAGCAGGGTGCGAGATGTCACGTCCAGTCGGACTTGGTTAACCCAGTCAGCGTGGCCTCGCAGAGAAAACGACTGCTGCGTCTTGAAGTTGAAGATTTTGATAGACCTGTCCATAGACCCGGATGCAAGGAAGTCTCCTTCCATATGGACCGTGATAACCCCCCCTTGGTGATTGAGCGTGTTAATACAGGCGCCAGTCCGCCAATTCCAGATCTTAACCGTACCATCCAAACTCCCGCTCACGAGCATACGATCGTCGAATTGGAGGGCTCGAATACCCATAGTATGGCCTTGTAAAGTTCGCACGACCTCACCCTTTTCGATGTCCCAGATCTTGATGGTGGCGTCATAGGAGCCGGTGGCGAGCATGTTGTCGTCGAATTGGAGACACGTAACTCCGTTGGCATGGCCACTGAAGGTTTTGATAGTGCACCGGCCCTTTTGCCAATTGGATCCAACCTTGAAACGGTCTCGGTACACATCCTTCCATGGTCGAAGATTCTTTTCTCGTCCTGGCTCTGTACTTGTTGATTTGCCATTAACCTCCTCTTTTGTACATCGACGCTTGGGTTGTGTTTCACTCTCGTCGGATTCTGCGGCACGTTTTGTGGCAGTGGAAACTGGAGGGGCTTCGATAAGCGGTGCAACCGGCGCCGGAGGCAGCGCACGTTGCTGTTGTGTTTTCCATTCTCTTCGCCGCTTTTTTTCTAGCCTAGGCAAACCCCATTGGCATTTTTCACACTTTCGTCCGATATGTTGCTCACACATACGCTGCCAGACAAGGTCGTCTCCAGATAAGCTATGCCATCGTCGACTAACCTGGGCCGCTTTGCAGAGAGAAGAGCAGTCAAGGTAGCACAGGATCTTCAAAGACAGTTCCGTCGGTAATGCAGACATGAAATCTATCTTAAGCTGTTCGTGCACTTCGCGTGAAACCGTGGAGAGTTGGGGAAAGCAACATTGCGTAATGATGCCCTGCAGCATTAATTCTCGTTGTTTGGTGGGGGCCGCGGAAAATAATGACCACACGTTTGTGATGGCTTGGCGGTCTCCGGCGGGTAACGTTTCGAGATCCTATCATACATGTCAGCATATTCTATGGCAGCCAAATCGATTAGATCCAATCAAATACCAACATACCCTCTGGATAAGAGCCATCTTCGACTCATCGGCAGCCCGGCGACACTTAGAATCTGGGCGATGCCTATAACAATATTTGCTATTGGGATCCTTATTTTTTAGGCTCGATATGGAGGGAAGGTCCGGCTTCCCTATAGGCGCATACAAACTAGGAATATGTTCGCGGAGAAAAGGCGTTACCGATTGGCTCATAGACTGTTGGGAGATATTGGGCAGGCGGGAGGCATCGTCCTCTCCAGGTCTCCTCCGGTCGCAATTTTCTCTCGACGGCTTCATCGTTGTGTCCTCAGCCTGCTTGGGCGCAGCCGGCGGCGATTGTGTGCGCCCTGCGGGGAGGGCCATCGACTTCTGGTGTAGATGCATCAAGGCGTCGTCTTTAGAGCGACGAGAAGGGCTGTCGTGCCACGGCGGAGGTAACAGAGTGTACGATGCGGGTAGAGACACTAGGCTTTCCATTGCGGTTGAGTCAACAGGCGAGACAGCGGCGTGTTGAGGACCGCCGGGGGTGGATGTGCATAAGAGTTGGAGTGCAAGATTACGACATTTGAAGGGGGTGGGAGGAGGCCAAATGACGGTGACGGTCAAAGGAGGCAAGATGGCGTGCTATTTCTGCGACGACCTATGAATGCCGTGCTAGCAACACGTATCTGGACCCTTGCGTCAAGCGCAGCGTAGAAGAGGCTCGGCTCGAAGTTGGCTGGAGTCAAAACAGGTCACTCAGGGCATGCATAGGAGCCTCTTCAAACACCCCTGTTCGAGGATATCGACCTGACTGCGACGGTGATATAATCGGCGATATAGGAGCAAAGCTAATGGCCTGGAGATATGAGGCAGCCTCGGAGGTTTGCTTGACTCTTTCGGCACGCTAGCGTTCGTGGTTGTCAATGCAACATTTGGTCCGCAAAAGATGAGAGGGCAGAGAAGAAGTGCGAGATTGGTGGAGTTGAGCTGCTTTGGGGCCAGAATTGCGACATCGCTGTGTGCTCTGCACCGAGATCCCTCTCCCGCTGCACGATTTGCCCCACCACGGCTGTCGGGGCATGCCCCTTGTCCCGCCCGGGTCCCAATTGGGCACACACAGATCGTGGAGATCCATACCAAGACCAAATACGGACTAGTGCCGAGCGACCTGGTCACGGACTGGTCAGGTACATAGCTACCTAAGTGCTATTCGAGCACCAGGAGCACCAGGAACACCCGTGTAGGTCAGGAGTGGGGTCGGCTTTGGAGAGATTCAATCGTTACTCGATACAGCATAGGCAGGGTGGTGGTCATGGAGCCTCTCCGTTCGCTTTTAACTGTCCCAATGCCCCCCTTCTGGCCCCTCCAGAGGGCCCCCTCCAGAAGGCCCCTCCTTAGCATGCGAAAGAGGAGAACAGGTTTGACCATGACTTAGGTACTTAAAGTAGTCATCTTTTGTTGGGTCTCTATCCGTAAAACGAAACGGCAGCCCGCGATATTGGCATTTCACTCACTCACTTGATTGAACCAGTGGCTGTTTTCCCTCGGCAACCGGTGATCAAATGTTCATCTAAGGGAGGATTGAGGTAAATGCCTGGGCGATACCGACAGCCGTTTAACCGATCGGCTTTGGGTTTCGTTCCATTGCCTGCCTGCCTGCTATGGTACTAATACTCAGCACGTGACTGGTAACTATCTCGTAATCTAAACTCGATAGTTTCCCATCGGTACATATTTATTCCATGTAGGTACCTAAGTACCTACCTAGGTACCTACCTAGGTAGGTATCTACCTAGGTATCTACCTAGGTATCTAGTAGGTAGTGTACAAGCAAGTATATACACCACCCACCCAGGGATTCCGGTTGCTATCCCAGGGAATCTTGATCCAGTCAAGGGTGATCGCTGCGTACCAGCCATTCGGAAATGCGACACTATCGCGTGCGATGGCGACCTCGGGTGCATCAAATGCCATTGGACGCCGCGTCTGCCGCACAATTATGCGCAGAAACCAAAACAGACAATCCTGGTCCCAAGAACCGATTTGAAAAGGAGAGGGATAGTCAGAGGGATAGTCGGAGGGAGAAGAACAGGACATTAGAATTTTGATCACATCAGAACGACTATTGAGTTTCCATAAAACATCATTTCCCCAAAAAGCTCGTATGAAGCAGCATGACCTGGGCAAGCCGCAAAGTGCCCGCTGACAAGAAAACAGTTAGTGTTCATCGCCACCTCAGTCTGCAGCTAGACTTCTCGCGCACATCGAGTACATATGCCAAAGCATGATGAACATAACAGGCGTAAACGAAGTCGGCTTCCTCGAGCTAAGAAAGTGTAGGCAGAGAAGGTAAGGTTGGCCCGGGAGACAAATGCAGGTCAATTTCCCCGATATTCATCGACAACTCCATGCATGACACGGCGCCATTTAGTGTATGAAAGGTGGGCATGTATGTATATTTACCCCAATTCAACCGAACTCGGAGTGTGTCGGTACTGTGAGATGAGATGAAGGCTTGAAGGGGCAACAGTGTGCTGTGGATTAAGTAACCAAGGAAGTACCTAGGTTAGGTTAGGTACTTCGCACTTCATGTCAGCATTATTCAAGGCAGTCATTACTACGTCGGCATCGCAGACCATAATATGTCATAATGGCATCATTGTAGTCCGGAGTTTGATAAAGAATGCATTGTCTCGCAGCTACTTACTCCTATTGAGATCAAAGGCATCCGTTCGGTTATCTGAGAACAATGAGACTAAGAGATAAAAAGCAACCCAAGCCCAGCCAAGTCGCTTGGAGCTTCATATGGGACCGACGGTTCCAACAAGCTTTTGTAGAGAAAACTGCTGTAGGCAAATATACCTATCTTGTCTGATATAACAGTTCATACATTACCAACAAATAGCATCGAAACGCCTGCAAGCCCGAGGACATCACTCCGCCTGAAGATGCCCTCGGACTGCATTCCTACCATTTATACAGCATCAGCATCCCCTGAAAGAGCATCCCCTGAAAGCGCCTTTATGCGCCTCTCCCACAAGGAGCAGAGACCCTCCCTTAAGTTGCGCACACCAGACGAGACGCCTCAACATCAGTTTATGAACCAACTAGCGCCGTCCACCCGTACCACAATAAGCTCGTTGAAAGCCTCGTCAAAGAGTAAAAGGTCGTTTCGAGATGCTGCAAGTCGAACGCTCTCTCTAAGCTTAGATCTCGGCAAAGCAACCATCAAGAGGACCAAGCCAGTCCTAGGAACAGCCGCGGCTGCAGGTAAGAGAGCAGTAAGCCGCCTAAACCAAGTGACAACTGCATTGAGAGAGAATGAGACCGAAGGCCCGTCGTCGCCCTCAAGCTGCTTGTCATCAACATCTCTTTTCCATAGACCGAGGTTACCGAAACTGCATATCCCGGAAATAGGAAGTGTAGTGGAACAAGCATTAAACAGCGTCTGTTCCACAGACACTCAACAAAGCCCTAGCTTTGGCCTCTTGGAGCTGTCCCCGACCAGTCGCGATCTCAGGCACGAATGGACGAGCGACGACCACCCTGAAGACGTTGCCGCCGAGTTTCACAACATACTGAGTGCGCGCCGTAGAGTTCGTAAAGGTAAGTTCGGAGTAGAGGTAGCCAGATATTGCCGTGCTAGGCCGACCTGGGATAATTCCTGGGCGAGTAGGGCAACGAACGACAACCATGATGACAGGGCGCTTTTGAGAAGCCTCACGGACGCTCTGCAGGCACAGAAGGACCAGGCCGCTCGGCTGGTACAGCGAGCCCCTGGTCTCTATCCTGGACTTGAGCCTGTGTCCACCCCAGGCTGTACCTTAAGCTTGTATTGGCAACATAAAAGTTCCTATTGCTGACCTCTGCGTCATCGTCCTGCACGCTCCGACTAGTAGTTTTCGATGGCGAAGAAGCGTTGTGGGCGATTGATTCATATCCATCGTCCATGTGGTCTCCGGCTCGTTTCGATTCTACTCTAAATACCGTGTCCATCCTGGTCATAATTCAGATGTCGTGTTATTTCTCGTTGTTTTGACCTAAACTAAAGTCTATGCCTGTTTACTCCTCGTCGCGTAGTGATGTTTTACATTCTAGTGGTATATATATAGGTATATATGTATGTGTTGCAATGGAGACGCGATTTCGTTAGTCATGGGCCCTGCGATACATTTTTAAAGAATAATTAGTTGATTAACAATAGAGAGACATTCATTTCATGACAGGCTAGTGAGGTATAAACCCTCGTGAGCAACATCCATGGATGTATCTACTCCCTTGACAGATTGATCTACTGAATGACTTAATGCCTAGTTAGGCGATCAATGAAATTGCAAGCGTTCAGTAGAGAAATAGAGAACCAGCAAGTTTCACCGCGCGAAGGGCAATGCGAGTCTTGATACACTCATTGACATGCACAGCACGGAGATGGAAAAATAAAAATAGAAATAAAAACAAAAAGAGATCGATCAACGATTCGCCTTAGGTAAGACATATATGTGAGCATGATAAGCAGTTGTGTCGCATCGCAGGGTCCAACAGAGCCGATGTCTTGCAGCCAAGGAGCCATTTTATTTTATTTTATTTTATCTCCCTATGCCATTTGCATTTTCCGCCGCTCGATGGGGTTTGTCTGCCGGCAACCCAAGCAATCATTTTAATGTGAGTGGCGTTATGATTGGGTGTGACAGACGCCGATTGGTCCGCCAAGCTTAACTTGCCTAAACTCAGCCAAAGCCGTGTTGTGCTTGATGGTTCAAGCGGCTTTCCCTTCCCAGTCGCGGGAAGCGACATGAGTTAGTTAATAAGAACGTGACGTGTTTGGTTTAGTGTAGTGTAGTTGCCAGTGTGTGTACGTAGATGGCAAGAAATCCCAGTCACCTCACTCTAACATACCAGCGCCGGCCGATTTATTTTGACTCATTCGGCCGTTTGGCCCTGTTACCTGGTCCCCGGATCTTGAGATCGTAATACACAATCGGCGGCGGACACTCGTCTCCCTTTTGAATAATGTTTCTTGCGCGCAACCCCCAGACTTGATCTGCTGCATAAATTATCTGTTCCCTACCATGCCTAACCGGGGTCGAAAGCATTGGCATGCCATCATACTTGTAGCTGGAAGCCTCTTCGTATGGTGGGCGTTGTCGACCCGCCTCCGCGGCCAGCCTGGCTCGGAATTCAGCGAGCTCGAGCAACATATGAACAATGGTCCGTCGCGTTATCCTCAAGTCGCCATCAAGAGCAGTTTTGATTGGAGCCGGGTCCAGCACCGGTTCGCCCCCGGGCCTCTTACGCCACTACCCGCAGGACCGTCCAAGCCTCTCCCCGGGATCCAAGCTCGAGCTACCGCCGGTAGCGCGGAATCCGAAGAGCTGCAGAAATCGAGGCGCCACGAAGTGAAGAAGGTCTTCATTGGAAACTGGGAAGCGTACAAAGAGCATGCTTGGCTAAAAGACGCGTTAAAACCAATTTCAGGCGGATCCCGCGAACAGTTCAGCGGTTGGGCCGCGACCCTGGTTGATTCGCTAGACACGCTCTGGATTCTCGGCCTCCGGGATGAGTTCGACGAAGCCGTAGAGGCTGTTGCGAAAATTGATTTTGGCAAGTCGACATCATCTAAAGTGAACACTTTCGAGACCAACATCAGGTACCTGGGTGGCTTGATTGCTGCCTTTGATCTCAGCAAGCGCGAGGCTTTGCTGGTCAAGGCCGTAGAGCTCGGTGATCTTATATATGCGGCCTTCAACACCGAGAACCGAATGCCTGTCGACTTTATCGAGTTTTCCACGGCAAAGACAGGCGAAGGCTTATTGGTTGAGAGCTTAGTTGTCTCTGCTTCGCCGGGAACGCTGTCACTCGAGCTCACGCGACTGTCGCAGATCACTGGCGACCCGAAGTATTATGACGCTATTTCCCGTGTTATGGACGTGTTCTACGATGGGCAACAGGAAACTCGGCTCCCAGGCTTGTGGCCCATGTTTGTTTCCATGAGCTCGCAAGACGTGGCAAGTGGCGATCAGTTTACCTTGGCGGGTGGCGCCGATAGCTTATACGAGTATCTACCTAAGATGCACGCTTTGCTTGGTGGTCGAGAGTCGAAATACGAGAAAATGAGCGCAAGGTTTCTAGAGGCCGCCAAGGAACTATTATTCAGGCCGATGATTCCGGGCAACGAGCCAGTTCTTATTCCGAGCAGCGCTAGGGTTACCGTAGAGGGTAAGGTTGTATTAGACCAGGAGGCGGAGCACCTGGGCTGCTATATTGGCGGCGTCTATGCCCTTGCCGGTAGACTACTCGAGACTCGGGGATACGTGAACATCGGCTCAAGGCTTACTCTCGGATGCGTGTACGGCTATAAAGCGTTTCCCAGCGGCATGATGCCTGAGCGCTTGAACATGGTGGCCTGTGAATCATTTGAGAAGTGCAAGTGGGATGAGAAGATATTCATTGAAGAGAGGTCCAAACAACCTGGATGTAAGTCTCCTTATTACTGGGCAACCCCTCCTGGACGAATGACTCAAGCGCCACTCGACAGGGGAGGGATATTTACCTCCTGGCTTTACCACCGCCAAGGACCCTCGCTACATTCTCAGACCGGAGGCTATAGAGAGCGTCTTCGTAATGTACCGAATAACAGGTGACCCGGTGTGGCAAGAACTCGGGTGGGATATGTTCGAAGCCATAGACAAGGGCACACGAACAGGCACGGGGACAAATGCAGCCGTCCGGGATGTGACTCGCAAGTCCCCGACATTACCACAGGACGATTACATGGAGGTACGTATGTCCCATTTTAAGTTGGATGGGATCACTGACGTTGCTCTTCTTCCCTAGAGTTTTTGGCTTGCCGAGACGCTCAAATACTTTTATTTGTTATTCTCGCCCCCTGATATTATTAGTCTTGATGATTATGTGTTCAATACCGAGGCGCATCCATTTCTAAGAGCCAAGTGACCTAACCTAATAGAAATATGTTGAAATATTTAACAACATTCCATCGGGGAAAAAAAAAACCCCTTGCCCTCATTGCCTACCGTGCCTTGGCTGGTTATGTGTACTTGACCGATTGCTGCTTCGTGTGAACGAACCCATGATGGGCACGAGTGCGGGGAAGCTCGATAATATGGTGACATATTATCTTACTTTTTTCTCTCTTTTTCTTTTAACCAACCCTCCCCCATGAACAAATTGGTCCAAAGATTTTACCTATAATCTTGATCAGTCGGTATCATCCATATTTAGCTCAACAGGACGAAGCCCCGATCTGTAACAATCCAAGCAGAGAGACCGAACAATAACCGGGTTGTAAATCACGCAATTGTGGGGGAATGTTGCGTGGGATACATTGACTTATAGAGCGATCGATAAAAGCCCGCGTTAAACGGCACTCAGGGTAGATAGCAAGACATATTAGAAGCGGTTCGCTCTGGGCTATACACGATGTCCACGACAACAGTGACCTCGACTATTGCGCAGGCGCCAGCGCCGCCAGGCCAGCCTGACATTTCTTATCACCCGGACTATGAGAAATGGCAGGCCCGGGCCGCACACCGCCTGCAAGAGGGAAACTTGCCGAAAGCTATCCCGGCGGGCTTCCCGGAAAAGTTGACCGGTGATCTGGTGTGGGAGGGTCAGTCGGTGGTTGATACGTACGACTGGACGTACGTCCTCACACCCGAGCACCTGGCCGAGATCGACCGGGCCGTGGCTCATTTCAAAGGTACGCGACACCGCTTCGGGTAGATGAACTGGCGAACTAGATAGTAAACATGGCAAACAGGGCTCGGTAGGCCGCTCGGCGCTATAAGCCGCGAGTCATTCCCCCTGCCGACGCTACACGGGGAGCTCCGCCGGCTTGCGACGGAGCTGCATACGGGACACGGGTTCTTCGTGCTGCGCGGGCTCAAGGTGGACGACTACACGCGCGAGGAGAACGTGATCATTTATGCCGGGGTGTCGGCCCACGTGGCGGCGGGGCGCGGGCGGCAAGACCACAAGTTCAACGGCGAGAGGGCTGATGTCGTCCTGGGCCACGTCAAGGACCTGTCTTGGTCGCGGGAGCAGAGCGCCGTGATCGGTAGCCCCGCGTACACGACGGACAAGCAGGTCTTCCACACGGACTCCGGGGATATCGTGTCGCTGTTCGTGCTCGAGACGTCGGCCGCGGGGGGCGCGAGTAAGCTCGCGAGCACATGGAGGGTGTACAACGAGATAGCTAGCACCCGGCCAGACCTAATCCACACGCTATCCGAGGACTGGGACATGGAAGTGTAAGCTTAGAGGGCAAAATCTGCAGAGATCGGGAGCACGCATACCCGTGGGGAAATAGCGAACCCTGCTGACATTGTTTCCACAGATTTGATCGGCCCGACAAGCCGTATACTAAGAGGCCGTTATTATTCCACTTCCCGGCGACAGGCTCCAACCCAGAGAGAGTTGCTCTTCAATATGGCCGCCGCTACTTTGTCGGCTTTGGGGCCCTGCCACGCAACCCGGACATCCCGCCGATTACCGAGGCACAGGCGGAAGCGCTGGATACCGTGCATTTCCTCGGCGACAAATTCTGCGTGAATACTGACTTCCAAAAGGGAGACATCCAGTACATCAACAATCTAGCGATCTTCCACGCGCGGGACGGCTTCACGGATACGCCTGAGAAACGGTATGCATGCCAGACCGCAACACCCTTTTTTGGGCTTCGGCAGGATCACTGACAAGGCTTTGGTCTTTAGACGACACTTATTACGACTTTGGTTGCGCGACCCTAAAAACGCCTGGGAGACCCCAAGTGCTCTTCGTTGGCGGTGGGATCAGCTCTACGAGGGCATCACGCCCGAAAGCCAAGTGTTTCCGCTTGAGCCATACATTCGTAGTGCAAGCAACAAGGGGCGCTAAACGTACTCACTTTTTGATAACTGAATCCAGTGTTTCTTAGTTTCAAGAAGTGACACATTTGAGAGGTGAATGGTAGTTGTGTTTGTTGGGGTCTATGCAGGTATACTTAATAGCGTGTCTAATATCTACTGAGTATGCAGCCAAGCAGAAAGGGTTCGTTCTGTCGGGGTCTTTCTCTGTGATTCGGATGGTCTATAGTGACGGCTCGCTCCACTTCTAATTAAGTAAGATCTCGTAGTTATCCCTGGCGACACGGACAGGCTCCTCTTGGGCACCATATTTCCGTCGGACTAATTCGAAGATGATCAGGCCAGCGCTTGTGCTAGGAACCTGTCGTATCGTATTCCACCAGAAACTGCGATATAGCCAGCGTATGGTCCCTTTGTGTTCCAATGCGGCTTCCGAGGCGCACTGTACCCAGGTTGCCTGATAGGCACGATAGTATGCCCTCAGCATCCTCCACCTTCGCCTTGGTTCGTTGCGGTCAGCAGCTGTCGCTATTCTGACCTTTTCTGCCTTCGCGTCAAGATCCTCAAGATGGTCCCAGTACTTAACTTGGATGGCGGTTAACGGGTGGAGGAGGATCTGTTGGGTGAACGATGCACCGATGCCAGCAAGCAACAAGAACATCGGCTCGATGGCGTAATGAGGCCGGATCAAAACCGGCTTGTTCTCATTCTGCGTCGTCGGACGTTTTCGCGCGAGTACATCAACCGTGTCTGGGTTCAGTCCGCTGTAGTACCACGTGATGAATTTATAATAGCTCTGGGCCTTCACATATTCGAAGGTACTAAAGAAAATGGCGCTGCCGACGCTGTCTTTCATGAATGATAGGCCCCAGCCAGCGAACACTCCCCGCACGCCGATATCGCGCAACTTCTCGGCCGAAAACGACCATATGCTTCTCGGTTTGCCACCATTCCCTTGGACAAGATCTCGGTGGTCGTACCTAGCCTGGATGGCATCAAGGGGGGCAGCGACTACGCTCTGGATACTTCCGGCCAGGAAACCCGCAGTGAAGGTGTGGATTGGGTCCGGCGGCGGAAAGACACGCCGCGTCGACCTCGAGCTCTCCTCGTGGAGCTGTCCAAGAATCTGGAGATAACTAGTGTACAGGATGGCACCGACTCCGACGTTGGCCACGAGCGGCGGTAGAATCTGCTGCGGCACAACCCCCCAGCCCTGCTGGCGGATCACGGTCGCAAGCAAGCCGGGGGTTGTACCCCGGGCCCATTGCCAGGTCTGCTTCAGCGTAAGACCAAGCCGCGACGAGGTGTGGTCGTTGGCGACGGCCCGTGCAAGCAGCGCAGTCTGTGCCTGGTGAACATTCCTAGCATAGGCGAGGTAGTCCACTCGTGTGCGGAAGAAGGCCTTCACGGGGGCCCTGAAATAGAAGGCGATGGCCTGGGCGCTCAGGGCGCGAACACCGGCAGCTGACGCGGCGGTCGCGGCATTATTCCTCGAGGGCTTCTCGAGAGCGCTGTCGGGTGGCACGACAGGAAGAACGCCTCTATATATACCATTATTGTCTCGGTCTAAGCGGGCTCTGTCATCGTGGCCTGACGGCATTGTTTTCTCCGTATCATTTTGGGATCTGTGACACTGTTTGGTAGGTAGACTGCAGGTGGTCGGGTGGGAGCTTGCGACGTTGTGAGGCTGGTGTAAGAAAACTTGTCCAGGTGCCGCCTGGTGCACCAAAGTGAACACCCACACAGCCACATTAGGCGCCGCTTTTAGCCGATCCTATCGCACTACTATACCTGAGGGTCCCCATTTTAGGACAGGCTGGAACTAAAGTGTGTCAGTACAGGTGCAGTGTCCGTTTTTTTTTTTTTTGGCACTCTGTTCCATGTATTATGTTATACTGTTTAAGCAGCAGAGTTTTGGACTTTTGTAGCCCATTTTAATAAGCTACGGCCTATATTGTCGCGACCGCTTTTTATTATAATATAATTCGACCAGTCCTTCTGTTTTTAGCTAGGCATTGCTATAACATCGTTTTATTTGCTAACATTGCAGACGTTCTGACATTATATAGACCGAAAAGGTTAGAACTCGGGCGTTTTCAACGAAATATGTTGTACTTGCCATGAAGTACAAGGCCGAACATAGTTAGCTGTAGACAACCTGCCAACAGAGTGTCCTAAAACTGGATCCTCCCCTATATAGGTAGGTACAGGTAGGTGCCTAGCCTGCCTACCTAGGTAGGTAGGTAGGAGGGAGCGGGGAGAGGAGTAGGTATTGATACTCGTAAATACTTAGCTAACCCATACCTATTTCTAAATATCTCTCTGCTACTTCTAGACGAGGGATATTTTCCGTTCTTAGAATCGATGGCCATGCATCACGAAATGTTACGCGCACAAGGATATACTGGAGGATAACAGGGCACTGTAGCGTGCCTACCTAGTGTAGTGTAGTATTCCCCCTGGCATTTGAATCAATATTTGACTAGCATCTGCCACTAATTAGCATGTAGTGTAGGTACCTAACTATGTAAGTACCTACGATAATTGAAGTGATCACCGCACGACGTGGCATACGGGGAGTATGCATCGCATGTGAAAATCATCATCATCCCTGGCCATGGGATCATCTTCACCACCACCGCTAGGATCGCCCGCCGCCCGCCGCCCGCCGCCGCCCGTGCTTGAGAGACACCGAATCTGATGAAATCACACTTAGAGTGGGTGAGCTGAGCATTTCACTGTCATATATGTATAATCGTGCGGGTCATGATTTTCATCTTCACGGTCCTGCGTGAGACATTACAGAGCCACTTGGAACAAATAGCGGGAAAGGAAGCATGTTGCTTTTCTTGTTTATAAAGCAATATAGCCATCACATTGGAGGTTGGTTCATCTGCGGGCTGGCACGGCGGACCCGCGGAGATCGAGACTGCGTCGCTACTTTTCGGAAAAGTGCGACACGTCTCAGAGCAACAGTGATGGAATGATGATAGCGAGATCAACGTATGCGAGAACATGTGCTAGAGTCTATGGTAAGTGGACGGTGAAAGGAACAAGGGATGGAGACGTCTGTTTAATGTCGCAGTTCCCAGTGGCGGGTTGTCGTGGTGGTCTATATCAGCGTATTGCGAACATGCCTCGGAAACATGAATGTGAATGTATTGTCCAAACCTGCCCAGTCTGGTGCGTTATGTTGTTTTGACCACGGGTATTTACCGCGTTCCAGTCGTCAATTCATTGACTTCCAAATAAGACCAACACAGTCCCCCGACTATTGGGCCGCCTGTATTCGTTGGGGGAGCCTCGAGATCTGTGTTTTGCAAGACATGGCTTATTGTAAACTGAGTCAGTCCAATCTCCGCCGGAAGGCCAGGGGATTCCCTTCACTCTCCGTAGACGCGGTCCGCACTCTGGGACTTTTGTACAAATAGTCATGGGCATTTACCTGCCATTAGACACAATTTCCCCCTTTCTACACTATCCTCTCTTACCCTCAGTCTCTCCTTTCGACTAGTTTGCACGGGATCTTCCATCAAAATACATTCATTATTTTCAAACAGAAGACTCTTGTTCTTCCAGAGCGACCATGAAGTCCATTCTCGTTTCTCTTGTTGCCATTCTGGCTGCTACTGGCCTCGCTGGTGAGTAGCCGATTCCTGTGCCGTTTTCCTGATCAACATGTTCCCTTCAAGCCAGTGATTCCCTTTTCGAAGTTGATTTATGATGCCCCGGCGTTAAATGATAGTCCATCATCTCAGTCTATTGCTAACCCCAAATATCATAGTGCCCATCTCACTAACAGCAAGACAACTCGGTGCCTTGGGCGGGGCCACATCTCCGCTCAGCTCTGTCCTTTCGCAGGTCGGAAAACATGTTCCTTCCACCATGCAAAAGCTTGAGAAGCCACTCGACCCAAGCAAGAAAAACACCACCCAGCCTGGAAAGAACGAGACAAAGAAGCCTGCTGCCGATGGACTGGGCGGGCTGACTGGTTTGCTTGGAGGATTAGTCCCAGGAGGATTAGTTCCAGGCATCTAGTAGGTGCCACGACAAATTCCGCTCATATACATGCAAGCTAATATGTGTAATAGGATTCAAAGGAAGTCCCCAACATGCCACAGAATTCGCATATATCGTTCGCTCAGGAGCTAAGATACAAAGCGCCTCGCAGGATTGGCTGGGCCGGAGGGGTTTCCACACGCCCAAGCGTTCTTACTTTCGGACCGGAATGGTGAATTCCATGTTTATTAGATGTGTTGCAATTAAATTGAGTCTTGCGTTCTATGATTTATCTGTCGGTAGACCGTCCCGTGACATATAAGCGACTATTCTTTTGAACTGCGGCCCAAGTGCTTCGGTTACGGCAGACACGTCAGGTGGTACAGGGCCAGTAGGCTCATACTGTGCCAGAATGGCCGCGTTCATCTCTGCTGTGTTCTGGGTACTCTGGGAATCGGGTCTCCTGGCTGCTCTGAGATGTTTTATGTCCTTCCCAGAACGCAATGGACCCCATGGTATGAACGGCGTGATCAATGTCTCATCGAGGAGTGCCTGCCATCTAGCGGCGTATATTCCAGGCCCTGAAATCTTTTCTGCGTCGCTGTGGCCTTTTCCATGCATCTCGTCAATAATTTGTTGCATCTTCTCTCTTGACAGTTTTTGGAGGGCCATAAGATATTCGGAATGCGCGTTGACTCTCTCTAGAACTATTGCTTGTCGCTGGTTGGGAAGTTTGTTAAACGCATCTTGGAGGCTTTGTTCCAAATCACTCAAGTTGGTAACTCCAAGCTCTGTAGCAACAGGAATAACCCCCATACTCGGATCTTTAGATTTCTGCCGGAAAGCTTTGATAGCACTGCGATTAATCAAACGTCAGCCGTTCCTGAAGCCCAAGCGAACACAGTAGAGACTTTAGGATACGTACTTCTTCATCCAATCCCTCCATGTGTCCCTTAGATCGGGACAGCCACTACAAAAGTCGTGAAGATATGTATAAAGGAGGTGGCGATTCCGGTGGAGTAGTTCCACGAAATCTTTGACGGCTATCAAGCGCAGCTCGGAAGAATCATCCCGCATTTTGGGCTTCGTAGTTTTTATGAAATCTGTCAAAAAGCTCTCTATGGCACTAAGGTGCTTTCGCAAATCGACATTCTTGTGAACCACTCGAATCATGGGGTCGAGTGCCCCCAAAACCTCTAAAACGATGGCAGTTGTCAGATCAGGACTAGAACGACACATGACCCCGACAATCTGTTCTCTATCCCTGATGGCAAGCTGGGCTGCATAGTAATCTAAGCACGCGGTGTGTTGGCGATCTGTTAAAGACTCTAAGAGCTGTGGGTTCTTGGTTTCGAAAATGGCAATTATTATAGATTTCTGCTGTCGAATGCTCTTCTTGCGAACCGAATCATACTGGTTTCGGTCTGCTGCTAGATGCCAATCGATCGCTGACATATTTTCATCTGATATACTTTCCCGGCTGAGCTTGATATTTTCAACTGCTTTGCGAAAATCGGCGGCATCCCATTCAAGCACAAGCGAGAAGATCCTAAGTATAATTAGAGACCCGTTCAACAGGGGTGGGTGGTACTGGTTACCTCTGCACTAAAATATACGGAGTTAGCGATGGTTGCTCTTCATCATCTGACGAAGGCACTCGCGTGGGAGGGGGGAGGAGGATCCCCCCTTTATTTTTTGGAGTGAGGGGGAGAGAATAAATTGTAAGATCGGCCAAATGAGCAAAGGGGGGTCAAGCATGACTAACTAAGGTTCATTCCATCGGCAGCGTTTGAAGTCAAGCCTATCCAGTTCGAGATCGCCCCCATGCTGACCTTGGAGAGAAACAACTTGCTCATCGCATTGATCATGTTGGCTGCGTTCCCCAGCCGAAGGGTTTGGCCGATCATTGTGTATGGCACTAACCTATGAACATTCTCGATGAGTTTAAGTAAGTAAGGACCTTCCGCCGAGAGGACGAAAGCCTGATGAAGGAAAGTCGCGAGATGTAATTCCACGAATTCAACAGCGGCCTCAACCGCAGGTGAGTGCGCCTCGAGATCTTCAGTGCGTGTAAGCTGGTCGAAGATGTCGTCGATCAGATTCCCATAGACTAGGTGACGAACACTATCGTGCCATGCTCTTGTGAGGTCCTTGGCATCCCCTTTGTCGTACGGATGATTCAAGTCTGGCAGAGTACCACAAGACACTCCGGAAAGCAGTCCCCTAGTAGCCACCTCATGGACTACGGATGCTGCGGTGGCCAATCTCTTCCGCGTCCCTAAAGTGCCCTTGTCGTAGCTGTCTGACAGGTTAGCGTCTCCAAGCCTTCTCATTATTTCCTTGAACTTGACCGGCCAAAATTCGGTTGACAAGTCTCTGGCAGCGGGTGCATCCAGAAGTAGCCTGGTGAGAAGGAGCTGGAGCAATGGCGTTGCGGAAAGGCTATGGGGTTTCGCGGCCGCCCCCTTATTGTCGCGGTCAACAAACGGCCACCCGTATGTCTCGATAGACTCGGGGTTACGAAAGCTTTGAACCTCGGCGTAGGTTTCATCGTGAATCAAGATGTCGAGGAGCGCCCCCAGTTGCGGCGCAGTCAGGTCCCCTGCGGTCATATTGGGATAAAGCTGGAATACGAAAAAATGTGGGTAAATTTAGTTAAGACAATGCTATTACCAATGTAGGTAGCGTGTAACTTATAATCCCTCTTGTCCACATGACCAAGGTGAAATATTTGTGGCGGATAGTTTCCAAGCAAGGCGAGGCGATAGGTCTGGCGTGGTGTGTTGATGAGATATGAGATGCTTTAGATGACTGGTAAGTGGCCATCTACGTGTCGCAAGCAACAGGGGTACAGGCTTCCTGTCTATTGACGTCAGCGTCTGATGTTGATGGTCTTAGCGCTAGTTCCTACCAAGCATAGCGACTCCCGATTCCCTAGGCCGGCACCTATCTAGGTACCTACCTAGGTTAGACACTTGAGGTAAACTGCATGCTTGGGCTAGTTATTTCCTTGCCTCTGATAGTTATACGAAGCTCACAGTTTGCTCACAGCTTGCTCACAGCAATCCAGGAGAAAGTACTTAGCTAGCAGCAAATTGATCCCTCCTTATGCGTAATCCACCGACACTTCTCAAGCAACGCAGCACGAAGACTCGCAATTGCTGAAGTAGCGCTAAGTGAGTGCCTAGTTATACCACTAACCATATGTGTGGATGTGGTGATTGGGGATGCAGTGACTGAAGTAGTCGTAACACCAACGCTTTTGCCAATCCTTCAAGGTGTTGAAAATACCGCCGACTGTGGCCTGTGCCTTTGATGGAAACATGACTATCGCTAGCGGGTTTGCAGTCGTGTATGTTATATCTACCCCACGGGGTTCAGAGCCATCGCCTGGAAGACAACTGGTTTGGGCTTTTCGAGAACCCTTTGGATAGTTCATGTAGGACACGCACTAACGAGAAGAGCGCTGAGCTAGTTGATATTCTTCTTTAATCGGGTTGGAATCGGCCTCACCATCCACCCTAGCTGAGGTGAGAGAGCCTAAAGAGCCCGAGGAGCATCAGCTCAAGACATGCCTCGCAAACGTCAACCGCTCCATGTGTGAAAATATATGCTACAATATCATCTAGGGGCGTATAGCGACAGGCCGTACCGTGATACGAGCAAAGCCAGAGCCAATTGCGCTGGTAGCCCGAGATAGGGCACCGCTGTTTAAACACGCTAGTAACCCACGTCGGTGGCGGCATTGAATGGAAGCAGCGTAATACCGTAGGCGAGTGTAGAGACGATAGCTAGCCAGAACCGCTGTGCCTCTGATATCGTAGAATACAAATTGTGAGCAGACCGGAGAGAAGGTCGCGGATGCCAATGCAATGTGTACTTCTTGGCATCTCCGGCGTTCCCGGGAATGAAATTCTAGGAAAGGGGATTCTACCTATGCCAGTGGTGTCAGCTCGGATGGCACTGGGTGGTCCAACAAAATCCCCCCCTCAATGTTAGAACGATATAGAATGATACAGAATGATCATATAAACTTGAGACCTTCCCTTGGGAACACGCCGCCCCAAACACGTAGATCGTGGCTAGACGATGAGATGCCCCATTACCTAGCCAGGATCTCATCAACGCTCCAGGGTTGGAAATCGTCAGGTAAGAGCCGGCACAGGCATTGTGACATCTGCCTCGGCAGATGTATATGTGATAAAACCGTTGAATTTCCGCATAATTTCAATAGTTGATTTCGCACTCCAACCAATTACATTGAAATGGGGACCTGAGTAGCTAGGTAGGTAGTTAGTTAGCCTAAGTACTACCTAGGTAAGGCCTCGGCTCCATCCCCACAGCTTGTCTTTAGGCATCACGTACATACACACCTACCTATCTACCTACCTACCTATTGGAATATGTCAGACTTGTGGCGTGGGTGAGCAGTATGTGAAGACCATCCCTCACCCCCTCCTCCCCCCCAATCTCTTGTTCTCTACTCCGCATATTTGAGTAAACTTACCATCGGCGGTAACTTACCCACGCCGACAATGATGATGGTCCCCCCACCTGTCCTACTTGCTAGATTGAGCAGGGCGTCTTTCCGCATCCCGTGGCGATGTCGGCATATCGTCACCTTAGAATCCATTCTGGACGTCGAGTAACACCGACCGTCATCAAAACACACAGTTCGCATAGACATCTAATCGCCTAGCCCGTTAACCTATGGCCTATCTAGGTAGGTAATCAATGGGCTTCGGTGGGTTTCTTACACAAGAGCCTGGCCCATCGTATCTACCTACCCAGGTCGTAGTCCGGTGGCTTGCGGATTACCCTTGAGTGGATGGGCTAATGAGGTTGCCGACGACCGAGTGGTCACGATACCCGGCATAGCAGCTTAGACAAGCCAAGCGGCCGGGCTTCCCAGGGGTCTTTCTTCCGTGCTACAAACTTACATATGTGCTATGCAGGTACGTATGGGCTATAACTGAAGAATGCATGTGTATAGAATTAACGACCTACCTATCGTGATGCTTAGGGCCGAAGGTGGCTGGGTAGCTCGTCCTTGCTTTTTGCTAGATGATACGGCTGGATCTCGTGTTGGCATTTGTATATGCTTGCTATTTGTATACCGTAGGCTTGAACTTCGCCATCTCGCCCCCGGGGCCTCATCTCACATCCCACATCCCACATCCCGCCCCAGACAGTTCCACATTCGTCAATGCGCCGCCAATGCGCTGTCTACACTAGGATGCTGATCCGGTTCCGGTCCCCGAGACGGCCCTCTCCTCCCAGGCCTTGCCCTCCTCGAGGCCTTGATCTGCCTCGGTAATAGAGCTTATTACCGCATAGGTAGAGATAGACCGGCTGCCACCCACCGCCCACACTACCCAACAGTGACATGCTAAACAATGACATGGGGGGTTGGAGCTCTTCGCGTGCCTGCTCCGTCGATTCGGACCGCCGAGCAGGCGCCCTTCCCCCTCCCCTTTCCTTGTCGCCGGGCACTGTCGTATGTATTCGTCCTAACGAAATTGGCAGGGTGATATAGTGGATTGATTGCCGACGTCGGCAATTGTGAAGGCGGGACTGCGCAGATATCTGTCAGCGGGTTACTCGAACCGGATATGGATCTCTCCCGGTATAATTTGAGAAGCGCAGGCGCTAGCACGCCGGATGAATGCTGCTATAGTGCCCAGGCTAGGCACATCGATGGGCGATTTAGCGATGGGTGACTGGCGACTGGCTACCGGCTACCGGCCACCGAGTTGAAGTTGAATGAATCTTGCTACAGCGCATTCTGTTGTTCTCACCGCGTCGGTCCTGGCATCGCGTGCTGGTGGTTACTGCTCTGGCCGCTGGCTGCTGTTTCGGTCGTCGTTGCAGTTGCAGTTGCAGCTGTAGCCGGCACAGCCAAGGTCCCCAAGAGATTCCCAAGAAAGCTTGATCTGCTCAAGCTTTGCCAAGGGTTGCATGGCGCCGCGATAACATCAACAGAAACCTGCCTGATCCGGCATAGCTAGTATGTCGATCTAGCACCCTGAGTTACTCTGTCTGGTATGGATCGCATAATACCAATATACGCGACTGGGAGCCTTCTGCTTCCCCATCACGAGATTGGTTCCTGGAGGGACATGGCTAGAGTCTCCTTCCTTATTGCATCATCGGAACCGCCCGTGTCACGCTTGGTTGACTGACTCCGGGTTGGAGATTCGCCAAGATCTATCGAGATAGAGGCATTCATCCTGCGAATAGACGGCTCATCTGTTCCTCCTACGGCGGCACCACCAACTCGATATGGAGAGCTGCCAAGTACTTAAAGGGTCCTTCGATCCCTTCCGACCTTTCTTGGGTTCCCACGATACATCTTCCTTGGCAACTATCGAATTACGTTGACAGTTCATTTCATCATGATTTCCAACATCCTCCCTGTTGCCGCCCTTGCTGGCGCGGCCATGGCTGCCTGCCCTCTCTCCGTCGAGCTCACTGGCGCCACCGGCCACGTCACTCAAGTTGCCGTCACCAACACCGCCAACGAGGCCATTACTGTCTTCAAGGGCAACACCGTCCTCATCGACCATGCTACCAAGGATCTCCTGGTATCCGACGCTTCTGGCAATGCTCTTCCCTTCGAGGGTAGCTTTGTCAAGTACAGGAAGACCGGCATCTCGCCCGAGATGTTCCAGACCATTCAACCGGGTGAAACTGTCAAGGCCGTTGTTAACGCGGCCACGACTTACAAGCTCGCCGGTGTCCAGAAGTAGGTGTTCCTAGTCCCTCATCCCCCGCTGCGGCGGAATTTGCACTCTCTCATACTCCTCCACGCTGGCTATAATGAGCCTTAAAATCTCATATGGATGATAACGTTAACACTCGAATTTGCATAGGGCCTCGGTCGCTGCTCTGCAGGGTTTCCACTACGTGACGGGCAGCGCTGCCCCCACGTCCTTGAAGGACACCGAGTTCTGCGAGGTCACATCGAACTCCATGACGATTGTCCCCGACCAGGCTAAAGTCGCCGCGTACGTATAACATCGACAATTGGCCAAATTCTATAAAACATTGGTTTTAATTAGGCATTAGGGAACATCTTTTGGCCCGATCCGAGCCAGCCTCCAACTCGCGCATCCAGAAGCGCAGCGTCAAATACAGCTCTTGCAGCAGCTCTCAGACCTCGTCCCTCCAGACGAGCGTTAACGATGCCATCTCCATGTCGAAGGCAGCATCCACAGCGGCTGGTAACTCCGCCGCCTACTACACCACGTGGTTCAAGAGCACCTCGGTGGCCTCCAAGGTGAAGGGCATCTACAACAGTGTGGCTGGTGTTCAGACCACATCTCCCACCATTTCCTGCACAGACACCTACAACGGCTGCAGCGATGGTAGCGCCCTGCTATAGTAAGTGGTCCTCGTGCTATCCTCAATGTTCCTAGTTCGATCATCGAGCGAAACACAGACTGCTAACCGTAGCCATCGCAACAGTACCATCCCCAGCGCCAATGTGGTCGTCCCCTGCCCCAACAACGGCTACTGGGGTTTCCCTGAGCTCGCCTCTAACTGTGCCGATGATGACTACGACAAGGGTGGCTCTATCCTCCACGAGTTTACTCATCTTGTAAGTGATTTGTCTTACCCATCCCCCTTCTCAATCGATTTAGGGAAGGACTCGTTCCTCTTCTGACCCGAAGCCTCCACCCACATCACCTGAATTCACATCACAAACTCAGCCATCTAGGAATCAATGCTGACTATCAATGATACAGTACGGCACTGATGACTACGCCTACGGCCAAGCCGCGGCACTCAAGCTTTCGGCTGCCCAGGCTGCCGCCAACGCTGACACATACGAGATCTACGCCGGCAGCGTCAGGCTTGGTGGCTGCAGCAGCTAAATATACCCCGTCGGAAGGAAATTTAAATATTGTATATAGCGCCTGTCGATTGGAATAATGATATACGAGAATGGCATTTTGAACGATCCCCATAGTCTTCCTCAAGCAGATCATCTTAATGATATCAACCTTGTTACTATGGCCGGACATGATTTGACACTGGATACGCCTGACTAAGCCTCTGTCTTGGTGACCAGTATCAATGGCAAGTTGACATGAGCCTCTTGTGTCGGTGTATAACCTCGCGTCTACCCGAGATCATGTACAGAGTTATCCAGCGTTATGCCGCCGATGATGGCCTTATTAAAGTATTCATGATATCGTAAATGAGGTCGCGGTATCGCGATTTATCTGATGTGAGCAAAGCAATATTTCAAACCTAGATCGATCGACAATATTGTACCAAAGCAGCGGTGCTCCTCTTCATGGTTGCCAGAGTCTATTCCAGCAATGACTAGGGCAATACCACCGCGTTGGTATTCATATCACGTGTTCATTTATTCATATTCATCTCCCGAGTCAATTTCGACGTCCAGCTACGCAACCAGATTACAGCTTGTGCAGTACGAAGAGGCTAATGGATATCCCAACATATGACTAATGTGAAATTGGTGCCAGTAGCTATACTCATTCAAATTACGTCTCCCTACACTGTGTCTATCGTCATAAAGGAGGTCAGTGTCTCGCAGTAGGTCTATCGTCGCGTGATCACGATAGACCTCGTCGAGCAATACTTAGAGATAAGACGCTCCGTAGACAGAAGGTCAGATACAGAGTGTTATTTTTATTTATTTTTTAGCTCACGAGCGGGGTGAGATCGTCCGCCATCGGGCACGGCCGCATGAATGCCACGATACTCTCCCGCTATAATTGATCCACGGATTCAGAGCTCGCCCTTGATCCCGTCGAACGTATCCGGCGGGCACACCAAGGTCCTCTAGACCTCGATGTTGCCCGTTAACCGGATGTCGCGGCTGCTGGCGCCTAGCAGCACGGTGTAGTTCCCGGGCTGGACGGTCCAGGCCTGGGCGATAACGTCCCAGACGGCGAAGTCGCGCCTCGTCAGCTCGAAGCGCACGACGGCCCCCGCCTCCGACTCGAGCATCGCCGTCTTGTCGAAGCCGCGCAGCTGCTTCGGCGGGCTGTCCGGGATGCCGAGGTACAGCTGCGCGACTTCGGCGCCGGTGGCGGAGCCGGCGTTGGTGACGCGCGCCTCCACCGTGGCGACGACCTCCCACAGCTCATCGCCCACCGACGACACGTAATACGCCCCCGCATTATCTGAGAGCCCCGAGAGGGGGTCGACGGAGAGGTCGGAGTACTCGAACGTGGTGTAGCTTAGGCCGAAGCCGAACTCGTAGCGTGGCGTGACGTTCTTGGCGTCGAAGTCGCGGTAGTCGATGTACACGCCCTCCGTGTAGTCGCACTGCGGGTCTTTGTCGTTCGGCGAGATGAGACCGCAAGGTCGGTACACCGAGTAGTCGCTCTCGTTGCGCGCTAGGGTGTATGGGAGCTTGCCCGAGAACCCGGCCTCGCCGTATAGGAGCTGCACGAGCGCCTCGCCGCTGTCCTGGCCGGGGAGGTGTGCGATGATGGTGGCGGTGACGTTGGGGTGCTCGATCCATTGGTCTACTAGCCGCACACCGGCCGCGTGGATGACCACGATCGTGTTGGCGCACTTGGATGCGACGTTGAGAACGAGACCGTCACTGAAGTCGTCGTGAAGCCCTTCGCGATCCCACCCCTCGGTTGCGATAGCGTTGATGAATACTAGACACGCGTCCGAGGCGGCGTTCACGTCCGGATTGAAAGAGGTAAGATCCCAGTTCACCCAGGTCCCATCCGCACGGGCTCGGTGTTGAATCGAACTCAACGGCTACGCTATTGTTAGTAAAGTTGACTAGAAGCAGGATAGAAACTTACGTCGGCAATATATGAAGGACTATTAGCACCGGCTCTTCCACCTGTGACGATAGTACCTCCCCTAGCCGCTTGGTCGAAGTGCCTTTCTGTGCCCAGCACCGCTTGGCCCATTTCAGGTGATGAAGTATAACCAAGTTGGAAGAGGACGTCAGTATTCTTCGTCGCAGGGACCGTCGCGTCGTAGCCAAAGACAGAAAGCATCACCGGATTTTTTGGAAATGGTAACGTCTTGTCGATGTTCTTCACCAAAACGTGCCCAGCTATTGCCCCTTCCATAACGACGCCCCTGGATTCAGGGATGCGTCCATCGACTTGGTCATGAGGCTGAGTAAGATTCTTCATACCGATTCCAGGTTTTGGGAAATTGTTGTCATCTTGGCCGACAAGATACCAGGCAGCAACAATTCTGTCATCGAATTAGAGACCATAAGCTTAATGAACGTAAAAGACTCTCACCTGGTTGCCATATCTGTAACTCTCAGTTCATCGACAGTCCCATTAGCGACAGCCTCAGTCAAGTTGTTCCCAAACGAACCCCCTGAGGGCATCACCATATCCAACCCAGCATTAGAACTGCTGACATTATGTTGGGCATTCCAGTCTAGCATCACAAATCCGTTGAATTCTAGTTCGGTCTTAAGAACCCCGTTCATAAGCTTACTATTCATGCAACCGTAGGTATTGTTTATCCGGTTGTATGAACACATGACTGAGGCAGTTCCAGCTTTCACACCGTCCATAAAGGGCCAGAGGTAGAACTCATGAAGGGTTTTGTCATCGATATTGGAGGAAGCGGCCTCTACTCCAAAATACGGACGCCTATAGGTCTCTTGCTCATTCCCAATCAGGTGCTATGTGGCGTATGTTAGCCACGAAAGGTCATATCGAGGGTGGGTAGGCTACCTTCAAGGTGGCAATTACACCGGCATCTTGGTGCCCTATGATACTCTCGGCAACAAGCTGACCAGAAAGATAGGGGTCGACAGAGAAGCCTTCCCAATTTCGTCCACCGAGTGGCGTTCGTCCGAGTGGCCCAGCATTGGGTCCCAACAAGACATTGACTATGAAGTTACGGTAAGTTCACATACTTAAGCTATGCGGATCGTATATGACTAAACGTACCTCCTTTCGCCTTGAACTCCCTTCCCATGTATAACCCTCTCTGATAAGTCAGGTTTCTATCCCAGCTAGCACCGACGTGAAGTGCTGACGGGAAGGAAGTGACCAAATCTGTCGCCCTTAATCCGTTGCCGGCATCATGAAGACAGAGACCAGGCCAATTGAGTCTCGGTACAGTCCCGGTATTTCCAGCACAAGTGTTGTCGGGGACAGCGAAGCCACGTGTGAGATTAGCTTTCTCCTCCAAAGTCATCTGGCCGACGAGGTCCCTAGCACGAGCATAGGCATCAGCCCATGCGCCAGTTCCCTTTCCAGCGGCTTTAAGCGCATCGTTAGCAATGCCTATTGCCAGTGATGGGGCTAATTCCAACAAACTCACGAGACGGATAAACTGGCGGCGACGTTGCATGTTCGGATGCGACCGTACTGCTAGACAGCAGTATCTGCAGCGATAGAGACAACAAGGACCGCATCGCGACGCCGGATGACTTATAATTCAGTGAAGGCCTCTCTCAAGCTGCGACATTCCCCAAATCCCACGCGTGGAATCCGGGGTCTCCAGGTTTATTTACATAGACAATAATTCGTGGAGACTAGTGAAGGGCTGTTAGGTAAAGGCGGGCTTGGCATGGAGCTTTTATGACGTTGTTAGCTGCTTGGCAAATTTGGGGTACCACTCACCGCTCGTGTCGACAAAGAGTCGGAAAACGTCAAACGGGACAATGTGGCATCAGGTGTAGGCTTCGTAACTGTTTACGCTTTCCCAAGATTAGCACAATAACCTACGTACGGTATCATGGGTAATTCGGTATATAAAAGGTGTCCCGCTCGGAGTGACACTGGTTGCTCTTCGATGAAAGAGAGCCGCACAACAAGTAACTACTGGCGAGAACGAACCGGGCTTCACATTATCGACTATTATTGATATCTGTACCCTACATCTTGCTCGAAGCTATCTATGAGTAGCTCAGGGGTTTGTTACCCGCCTCTCCCAAAATTTAGTAAACTTGCTACATACACAAGTGGCCCCCGTTGCAAGAGGTAGGCCTGAATTACTACACTTTGGCTAATGCGCGAGGGCATGGATACTGGGTACGAAAGCCGCCAACCCCTAACCAGACCTGCCATCCATCCCTTATCTGTCGGATACGGAGGTAGTACCTATATGAACTTAGACATATGTTGTTGTGGCACCACGTCTGTGGGCGAGGAGGGTGACGACGACGGCCGCCACACCGAACACGAAGGCTGCGTATCCAAACACGAAGTCTGCCTGTACTTGTTGGCAACGGCCGGAGGTATAACTGTCGAAATGTTCCGTGTCCGAGCCAGCATTAGGACAGTACGGCTCGCCTTTCATGTTTTTGCATCCGCCATTAAGAAGCTTGTTTAGATACCTTATTCCCCTCGCCTCACCTGATGACGAAGTGCAGCTAGGTACAGATTTGAGCGCTACCGTCAATGCCTAAAAGATGGGTATTAGATTTTGACGAGAGATTGGGACGCTGTGATTAGGGAAGGACATACAATGGCACCAGCGAGGAAGAATAGTGATGATAGCGCGTCGGCAACCATAACAACTACGCGGGGGACCTTCTCGACAAATATGGCCAGGATGGCGACAGCGGAGACGATGAGCCCGAAAGCGCCGGCAAAGCTGAAGAATGAGGTCTCTGGCGGAGGGCTTCCTATAACCTGCTGCTTGGCTAGAGACACGGAGAGGCCCAGAACAATAGCACTGGATACAACCTTGAGGATGCTGTCAGTAACGATGACATGGTGTAACAGCCAGTACGAGGGCTTGAATGCTTACGAGGAGGCCTCTCAGCGCGACGGCTGCGATGTTCGACATGATGAAGGTTCACGGGGACTCGAAGTGTTCCGCCTTTCTGTCCTTTTACTGTTCGACGGGTTGGTCGGATGTGAGGAGGCGTCAAGGAGGCAAAAGCCACCTAATGAAGAGAGTGATTGAGGTACAGACTTAGGGTGATGAAGGTGGATGTAATGTTTGTTTGTGTGTCCGGTGTAACGACCTCAAGGAGAGACGCTGTGGGCGCGGGGAAAGGGGACGGGGGGGCGCGTGAAGGGCTTGGGGGAGCTTTATAAAATTATATAAGACCAGGAGGATGATAACAGGCAGGGGCGAGCATATTGGCTGGTGCCCCTGCCTGGTGCTCCTGCCTGGTCTGATCTGGAGTTGGGGGCCGTTCTTCCCCCCCCATATTCTGTCAATGTCTGTGCAAGTACAAGTGCAAGTGCAAGGTTGTTTACCAATAATTGTAAGTAGGTAAATACCCAGTTTTATGGTACCACTATCTCAATAATTCCCAACCAAGGCGAGCGTGGTTTTTTTCCAGCCTGGAGCCCATCCTGGCGGGATGAAGGGCTATCAGGAAGACGCATCTGTGAGCTAACTAAATTCAAGAAGTCCCAGTTGTTGCCTAGAGACTACCTAATTAATGACACGACTTACGACCCTGCGGGGTTCCCTGCCTGCCTGCCTACCTAGCTGCCTGCGTACTTACCTACTTGTTCATGTTCTATAACTGCTCAGTATATACCTGGTATCTTCCTGGTTAAACTCACTAAGTAACCTACTGCTCCTACCCCTGAATACTATTCTTGTTCGTGGCTATACACCTAGGCATGGGGTCTCAACAGTGATACCACCAAGATGCCTGTGCTGCTACTCCTTCGGTACCAGGCTGGAGCTTCTTGGTGGTACACCAGTAACGGCCTTTGATATTTACCAAAGTACCATACAGGAAAATCGAGTCACCGCCAAGATAATGTAGTAGTAGTTGTTTCCGCAAGGTGTGAGAAATGACCAACAGACATAAAAATGAGTGGATGCGATCTCAACGGCTAACAACCTTGGAAATCGTATCGTCCTCCCCCTGTTCACGCTATATTAATAATCAATCGCCTACTACGCCGCTTTTGCGCATAGTTTTAGATTTAGGTCAACACGTATCATATGTTAAGCGGCTATATCCAGCAGACCAGCTAACGGGGCTATGTGATAGGTAGTGCTACATTGGAACTACGCTGAGTCACAATGAGGTAGTGAACCCACCTCGGCCCACCTGTTGTCGAGCCTGTAATGTAATATCATGAAATGTAACGGCACTAATGCGGCAACGCCTGACTACCGCCCGATTTGCGCATTGCGCACGGCATACTACGCTATACGGGCTAGTGTCCCTTTCTTATCTGGCAGGTAGTATGTGCTTAACTGGCTGGGCAGATGGTGTGTCTGCGAGTAAAGTACCTATGATATGAGTATTTAGCCTGCTAACCAAAAAAAAAAAAAAAAAAAAAAAAATTGACATAACGGATGAAGAAGAACCTTGAGAGATAAGGCGGATGAAACAAGCAAAAAATTGCGTTCTTTTCGATCAACTCTGTTTCGTGTGGGTAAACTTTCCAAAGTTAGAAGGTGGAATGGCCGCTCTTCCAATGATAGTTATGTCAAATGGGGCAAACGGGGTTGAATAGACCTCGGTTGCCTGGGGCAGTCTGGAGCTAATCCTTAATATTATGGGGCTCATGCTATTCTCGTCACGGCGCGCGGGCCACCATTGCTAGACGACCCCAAGATCTATGATCTATGTACGGGGTAGGTAGGTACTATCTCCTGGTAATAGGCAAGGTCCAGGCAGATAGGTATGTATGTAGTTATCTATGCTTATGCAATTATGTACTTAACATAGGCGGGTAGGTTATGTTTTGCATACAAAAGGGAGTAGTCTACTTACTGCACTCAGTGCCTGCCCAAGGTTAGGAATATACCTAGAAGTATCTACAGGATATTTACCACATCCGCCGGCAATTCCTCTCCGGGTCCCTACCGGGGTCCATGAGCAGGCGGAGGAGGTAGCATTCAATATGGCGGACCCCTGCCTCATGTATCCTCTCCCGCTCCTCGGAAAGCCATCTTGTCGGCGTGCGATGCCAAACCGTATCTTCCAACTCTGTCAATACCATGGCAAAGAGCAGCGCACCATGGACGTCCCGCCGGTCCCTCTCTCCCGCCGTCTTTCTCGCCGACTCCTCGGTATCGCGGGTGATGAAGTCTGGATGCGCGAGCATCATGATCTCGCCTAGCGCGTCCTTGATCCCGCCTTGGACATGGCGGGTGTGATGCGCGTTGTGCTCCGCGCTGTCGTCCTCGGACAGCATGCCTGCCCTGGCCATTTGCGCACACATCACACAGTCCGGGCTGAGCGCGTACCGAAGCCTGCCTTGTATCGCCCTCCACCGGCACTCTTTGCAGTGGCTTGGCGCCGGCCCGCCTTCTGGCATCGTGAGGGGGAAAGTATCACGAATACAGCCTGCGCCGCTTGCGGGAATAATGGCGGGCACGATCGCATGACCGCAATTGGGATACGCCATTTGGAAACCGCATGATGGACAAGTCAACCCGCCCTCCTCCAGCAGCTTCTCTCGTACGCACCGATCTCCGAAGAAATGGCCGCAGGGGAAGATGACAGCCCGTTCAAAACCGTGGACGGTCAGGCTGACCAGTTCGTCAAGAGGTTGTACCGGTATTGTCGTATCCTTCTCGACCAGCTTGGAATGAATACGTGTGGGTATCGTTAATTTCTTGTCTTCGCAAACTTGACATATGATTTCTAGGTCAGTGTTGGTACCGTTCGCGTTAGCATCTAGGTATGGTTCTAGTTCGGTGATAAAATTGACCCTTCGCATAGTTTTCATTTCGGAGATTAGCCTGACCGCTGCGAACGGGTGTTGGCGACATTTCGGTCTTTCAAATACGAATGGCCTATAGACAACTAGGACTGTAAAAAAGCAACAAAGACGAACAGCCGTATTGTATAGAGGGATTTTGTGTAAGGATCTGAGATCAATGGCGCACAAAGAAAAGGCGTGACTACCATACGCTCAGCAAGATAAAGAGACTGTGGTTACTCAATAGCCACCCAATATGTCCTCGTAAAGCTGAAATATGGTAACAAGAATGAATCCATTTGATTCAAATTCCCGAAGTGACTGCGGACGATGACGCTATCAAGCGGAGAGCCTACTAAGAACATCTCATTCTTTCCAACCATCCCCAGCACAGTACATCCAGTTCGCCCCGACAAGTTGCAGGCCATGCCGCTCGGCAAACTCGGCCGGCTTGAAAGACCGTCTCTGTACGAACTCCTCGCCTCCAACATCCTCATTGGAAAGGTTCAATCCCTCGGGTTCGCGGTACAGAAGGAACAGGTACCTATGCGGTTTCGAACTATTCATCGTTATTTGTATCATTAGGCCCGCATATTGTAGGAGGGGAGGGAGAGGGGGGGAAGAGAGAAAAGTATAGTTTACTCACTCGTCTTTCGGCCCAGGCCCAAGATATGCCGTTAGCTCCGAGAACGCGGCAGCGGGATTTACATTTTGGGGACGCAGGCACGAGAGCACCCAGTGCCGCCAGAAGGCAAACTTCGGGTCGTCCGGGGTGGGTGCATCCGGATCTGTCAATATGAAACTATACGATGTCCCATCCGGCGCGTCGACCTCGGTCGCGAATGTGACTGTCGGCGCCTGCTTGCATTCTCCCGCGCGGAGGAAGGTGCCCAGCTCCACGGCCTTCCCTTTGAAGCTGATGTTAAGCTTCGTCGTGGGGCGAAACCCCTCCGTAATGAGGCCCGTTGCCGGCCCCGGTACCAGATTTGCCTTGGCCAACGATGCTGAGAGAGCTACGGCGTGGTCGTCGAGAGACATGGTGAGATCAAGTGAAGACGTGGCTTAGTTTAGACTGCGGTAAAAGGACAGAACAACCAGGGGGGATTAGATTCGACGACTTTGACTTAACAAACACATACTGGCCATAGCCAGAATGTAGATAATGTTCAAAGAATATTCCTACTGGTGGAAAAATCTCCTTTAGCTGTGGGTCATGCCTCAGGTTTTCAATCCCTTGGCAAAGCTCCGACAAACATTTACTAGGTACCTACTATGGAATAGGATGCGAGTTCGTGGGGATGGATGGCTATTGAATATTGGCTACCCAATTAACTACTCCCCTCTTTTGTGATAACCTTTTGGGGGGTTGCCAGCTAAGCTACTTAATCCATACAAGGTCAGTTTGTCCTTGCTACATGAGTTTATCGTTAAGCGACCACGCTCAATATTCTATCACGTCAGCAACCTTTCAGCATCACCGATTTCCTTTTCCACAACCAATCCACCCTGCTGGCCAAGCCAATTCTTTGCTTTGTCAACGATGAGCTCCCAAGACGCGGCTTCATGACCCATACGGGTTTGTAAGAACGAAACCGCGAGGGCCGTGGCAACGATCGCAGTTCGCTTTTCCGAGTCTAGGCTTATTCCTAATAAACCTAGTAAATCTTGACTACAATCCCAGGATCCGTCAGACTTTTGCAGCCGAATGATTCTGTGCATCTTGTCCTCATCGATTTGAATTCCGCAATCTTCGGTACTTTCGGTACTTTCGTCAGACTCATCGGACATTGCGGGGGGCTGGGATCTCTTCAGAAGCCCAGTTTTCATCTTGAGCTTTGTTACTAGGTTAGGCTTTGAGGGGCTATAGCCTTCGGATTGTTGAGAAAGCGCTATGAGAGCCATGGCAGATTGCATCTGCCGAAACCGGGGAGACGGTTGTCCAAAGGGTACAGAAGATCCTGCCGCTGGGGAACCAAATGACGATGAAGTTTGAGATTGAGACCCAAATAGGGAGGGTGAGCTTCCGGGAGGTGTGTGACTCCCTGTTGCTGGAGAGCCGAACACCGCGGACCCGAATGTCGAAGAACTGCTCGTTGATTCCCGCGCCATGGATTTCCTAGTTGTTGGGGATGATTGCCCAAAAAAGGTTGCTTTTTTCAATTTTTGTTCAGGTACCCTAGACGACCGTCCAAAAGACATTGAAGAGCCAACCGCTGATTGTAGGACCGAAGGTGGGAACCCTCCAGGAGCCGCCATTTTCTGACGCATGACCTTTGGCGAAGACTCCATCTCGTCGCTGAAGACAACAGCTTCGTGTTCAATATCTCCTTCTAGTGCTATAAATGAGCACCACTTGCCGGCGATTTGGTAATCTGTGCCGAGGCGAACGGCTTCGCGCTCCATGATTTCTTCCCAGCGGCCTTCGGACTTGTTCTTGATCAGGATACCATCCGCCTTGTCCGCCGCCGCAGCAAGCCAACCGCCGCTCTTCTCGATCTCGGAAATTGCTTTCTTCGCAGCCAGCTGGTGAATGGTTTCGCCTTTGCCAATATCCTCGACTTTAATCTCGAGCTCAAGAGGGCCTTGCGCGCACGTCGCACGAAGGATAACGGATTCAGGCGTCTTATGGTAAGTACTCTGATCAAGTAGAAGGTACACCGTTGTTCGAGAGAAGGGATAAAGGGGAGGAACCCGAGATGGAGCCTGCAAAATCGAAGGGAGCGAAATAATTGGCAGATGAGCGAATTTGTTTTTGCCTGTTCCACTATGAATCGTTGTTGTATCGCTGCTGGAGTCGACATCGATCTTATCATCGAACAAGGAGATGGGCGGCTTCGGTGTAGTTTGGTTTACACTTATCGATGTTGTGATATCAACATTGAGTGCTGCGTCCAAGGAATCGATAATCTCGAAATCGTCGGTACTTTCCTTATACTTAACCTGCAGGCTATAGTCATCGATATGAGGAGTCAGTGCTCCCTTGAGCAATCGGACCATTTTCTTATCCATTTTCTCCCCTTCCGCAACGAATTGGCTAAAACCATTTCCAGCTATGGCAATACCCTCTACGAGAGCGGTTGAAGCGCCGGAGCCAATACCAAGAGAGAAAAAGCGGCATCTACCGTCCGCCGAGGCTGTTCTGATCAGATCGAACAAAACGTCCTGGCTCCAGATTTCTCCATCAGTCAATATAATGGCATCGAGAAGCATGTCACTGAAACGTTGGGATATCGTAGCTTGCACCGGATTGTACATTTCTGTACCTCCAAAGTTGGCATCGAACGTGTCAATATGCTTCAGCGCCTCGTTCAAGTTCGCATCCTCGTACGATTTACTACGGGGCCAAAGGAAGGAGTGATGACTCCCGAAGGAACATATATTAAACTTAGTTCCGACGGGAAGTGATTTCAGCAAGATCGACATCGCCTTGATTACCACTGAGGTACTAATGTTAGTAACATTGTAACGAGCTTCATAAGTGGGGATAGACTAGTCCTCGGGGCGCCCAGAACCATCCGAAATGGGATCAAGTCACAGAAAAACAACAGGGTCCGAAGAGAGGAGTGCTGGGACAAACTTACTATCCATTTTGCCCCCCATGCTACAAGATCGGTCAACGATGAAGACGATCTCACCGTATGTTGGAGGTAAACCAAAGCGAGGAACTAACGTTGTCATCAGAGCGCGTTGGTTAGGCATAGTAGGGTGCGTTTCTATCAACGCTTTCGGCGTATCTGCGTCCTTGATGTTTGCGATGATGACAAAGTCATTGTCGAGGGTAGCGGTATCTAGTGACAGTGTAGCTGATCCGCGGTTGATCATATATGCAGTGGCAGGCATATCAGTCGTACGGCCAACATTGACGGTGATAGGATGACTAGGAGATTGGATTTGCTGGATAGGACATCCTGCAGGGCTTTGGAAGTCGATAACCACCTGAATAGCTCCGGCGGAGGTTCGTAACTTGGAAGAAGCGAGAACATCGTTGGGTGTCGTTCCGTAACGGGGGGCAATTGATGATGGGATAGTGAACCGGCTGCCGTTGGATTCGGCATCGTGTCTCAACTCGCCGATATATACGATGTCCACTATCACTTTAGCTCCGGCCGGAATATTACCGATCCTGGCGACAAAGACATCAGATGCCTCGGGTAACTGCTCTAAAAGGCCGGCCGACAAACCTTTGTCGACTGCTTCGTGGTATTCACGACGTGCTTGCTGCTTCTCCTTGACAATACCATGTATCTTGACATCACCGATAGTGGCGATGAACGAAACCACGGACACCCCATCATAAAGGGGAAATGAGTAGACTACGTCCTTGAGCTGTTTATCGCTGTCGTTAGAAAAAGTCTGGGTCAGAACTGTTCGTGAGGCGACGTCCTTGATAACGGTATGGGCGCGCATATCACTCAGAGGGAGATATGATCGTTGAATGTGATGAGGCGAAGACGGCTTAGGCAAGGGATACCAACACCCGCAAAGAAAATAGGTAGTATTCCCTGTGCCTCGAGGGGGCAGGCTAGTGCGAGCCATGGTTGACAATGGATTTCGTTTATTTAAATGCCGATAACACGAAGGGTCTGAAGAGGAGCAGAGTCGAGGCACAGGCGTTTGGGGATGGGGACCGGGTGTTTATAGACGTCTCTGTCTCTGCAGTTCTCTTTCTCCCTGCATAGTAATGCATCTACCTTTGTGACGAGTCATTGTGATTAGGCATAATCATGTCTGGCGCATTCATCAACTTACTACGAACCTGCTAGCTGCTAGCGGGCGGGAGGGATTGTAGAGCAGTCTCTAGTGCTTCTAGCAGCCGTTTGACGAGAAATACGCCTCGCTACCCGGCTTGCAGGCAGCCGTGAAGATAGAAGCTAGCTGGCAGAAAGGGTTCGAACAGTGGTCTGGTGACTACATACTTAGTAGGTATTCACTATTACCCTCGGAGAGCAAGGGAAAGGATTGCCAGAGGTCCAGCGCGAGGAGAAGACGAAGATGGGTGCTATCCTAGCCAAGGAGGCGGGGCATGGCTAGAATCCCGAGCTGAAGGAAGCAAGGGGCTATGCTATCGACGAAAGTGTGTGACCGTAGGTATCATACAAGTTATGAATGGGGAAGCATTAGCAACCTGGGATAGGTTGTTTGGCAGCCGGGGCCAAGTCGTAATCCACGCAGTAGGTACCTACCTAGGTAACATCTTAGACCGGCCAAAGAGTCATATAACCTACCTGGTTTAGATACCTACCTATAAGTACCTTAGGTACCTGTTAGGGGAGACTGGGTGCCTACAGGTAGGTAGGTGCTTAGGCAGGAGATGAGTCGATAGTTATTGGCCAATCAGATATGGAGTGGCGTTCTTTATCTTACCATATTAGGTTAGCGTGTATCGCCAGCTATATAGGTATTTTGTTAGCGTCTGGTAGTTAGGTAACTGAAGAGTCTAGGCTTCAACATGACAGCATTACTAAAAACGTGGGTTGCCTCTATGCATTCTATAGCTATCAGTGGGCATTCAGCCTTAGGCCGATGACAAGAAACCCGAAATCAGAGTATGAATAAATGATTCTATGAATCTAATTAGGTACCTACTTCCTCATGCCTTTTGTTATCTGCTTTTGATGGTAGGTAGGTACCTACCCTATAATAGGGAGATAGCCGAAGCACTGAAGAGCACTATGCTATTGGAGGCGCCTTCCTTATATTTTTATTCGACGATGAGGACTCATGACATCACTAGGAGAATCGATGATATCATTGACCTAGGTGGAAGTAACTGTTCAATATGGATCGTGATGTTGCTGGCAACAATCTACCCCACGTGTCAGTGGGTGTAACCCACTGACACCATGCGTGCTTAGCCTCTTCATAATAACATTCCGTCATCTCAGCAAAGCCTTCTTCGCAGTTGATATAAACATGGCAACAACAACAGCAAAACCATGCAACGTTCCAGGCAATGCGATTACAGCCGAAGATATAGCGCTTGAGACTGGGGCCTCTCTTATTCAGGTACTTATTCATTTTACCAACCACATGCTCCTTTATCTTGGCTATTACATCTTTCTCTTTTTATTATAATATGTCCTAACACTGACATAGAGCTTCGAACCGACAAAGAAGCTCTGTGCTCATCTAAACGCTTTCCACGCATATGCAAATCAGCCAGGCCGATATGTCGAAGCAAATCACTACTGTGCCCATTTGACAGAAGGTAAACACAGGGATGTGTATCGTCCATTCGTGTACTTCAACTACGTTTCTTGGCCTTATAACAGAAACCCCAAGTTATGATGATTATATCTCATCCCAATTCTATTCACCCATGAATACCTACATATAATAATTATGTTCTGCTACTGACCCTTCCTACCACGGTGCAGACGTCCGCCAGTGCATTCTCTACGACAGCACTGGCCCCGATGCACGTCTGATTGGGATCGAATACATGATCACCCCCGAACTTTACGAGACACTTCCCTCGGAGGAGCGGAAGCTCTGGCACTCACACGTCTACGAAGTAAAGTCGGGCATGTTGATAATGCCAGGGCCGACAGCGCCTGGGCTCCAAGAGGCGTGGGAGGCTGCCGAGACACAAGAGATGAAGCATATTATCAGGCTCTACGGGAAGGCATACCACCTCTGGCAAACAGATCGCGGTGATAAGCTACCCCTAGACGGGCCCAAGCTCATGACAAGCTTCACAGCCGACGGTCAATTCGACTTTGAGAAAGCCGTAGGCGAGCGCGATCAGAGGTTCCACACAAATTGGACGAGAAAAAAGCAGTTGAGGAAGGATATCAAAGACCCAAAGATCCATGAGGATTCTGATTTCTCTTGGAAGGTAAGGGGAAATTCGATGTGACAGCACGACATATGATATTCCGTGCTCTTGATCCTGGACGGTGGACCAGTTTTTGAGTCCGCGAATAGCAATAATATCACTCCTATTGACACGAGTTGTGTCGTGGAATTCATAACTGTGACACTCATTTCCCGACCTGTCCCATGTTCGCAGTCTGCTGAAGATTAACCGACGACGATAATTACGATATGGGTAGTCGTGATTCCAGTTTTAATATCGAATAGCAGGCGTTATAATATGCCGAAACATGTAAGCTCACTTGGTATTTTGCATCCCCAGCCCTAATTCCCCTACTAACGAAGAGACGCGCATGCAAGATACTTTTGGTAAACATGGAGTTGCGCATCTACCCCGCAACCAATTTACAAGGGATCCAAGCAGTCTATATTTGCCGAAATCGAGCCTGAGGCTCTCGTGCGCAGGGTATCATCCGCTACCCAAAATGGCTTCTGGTAGGATGCTGATGGGGACGGGGGACGGGGGACGGCAGATATAGACAGACACCTCGAGTTGGGCGCGTCAGCGCGGCAAAGCTACGATCACAAATTATGAACATTCCCAATTCTCTATTCTCGTCAAAGAACAAAAATGGATGCAGATATTGCCGAGCTGAAGAAGGAGGTCGCGCTCTTGCGCAAGGAGATATCTCGAGTATCGGACGAGGCCGAAGTTCGCAAAGTCCACTTCAAATATGGCTACTACCTCGATAAGTGCCTGTACAACGAAGTGAGTTTTCATTTCGTCCCTTTGAGACGTGCTGGTGTGTTGCTCACAATTATCAGGTCGTAGACATGTACGCAGACCATCCCGACGCCTACGTCGAGTTTCTCGGATCGCGATATCGCGGCAAGGCGGGAATCAAAAGACTCTACAACGGGCGATTCCAGAGTACGTTCGTGAAGGGGCGCAACGGGCCGGTCCACGGCTTCCTGCTCGACCACATCATGATGCAGGATATCGTCGACGTGGACCCGAGCGGGACGCACGCGTGGTGCCGGATGCGGGCGCTGATGCAGGCGGGGACACATTCGTCGGTGCGCGAGACGCACCCGCGCGGGCACGTCCAGTGGTGGGAGGGCGGGCTCTACGAGAACGAGTACCTCAAGGAGGACGGGACGTGGAAGCTGTTCCGGTGCCGCTACTTCCCGTTCTGGCACGCCGAGTTCGAGACGGGCTGGGCCCTCACGCGCGAGAACTACGTGCCCTGGCCGACCCGAACCTTCCCGGACGACCCCTGGGGCCCCGACGAGATCATCGACCAGAAGATGCTGTGGCCCGACACCCGCGTCGTCCCCTTCCACTACCCGCACCCCGTCACCGGCAGGCGCATCGCCGACGACGACCTGCGCGCGCCCGGCTACGGCCACGACGCCGCCGAGGCCGCGCCCCCGCTGTCCCTGGCCCTGCCGGAGGGGCAGGAGAGAAAGGGCGAAGGGAACTCTTGGAAAAACGAGGGTTCGGTCAGGGTTCTGCCTGAATTGGTGGAGAATGCCTGAGCATGCGTGCTGGTGAACGCATAGCCTAAAGTGGGAGTTGGGAGGAGAGGAGGGGTTCAGACGTATATGTCAGGGATGGAAACGGTAGTTGGAGAGCAAGGTAGCATCCGTGGCCGAGGAAGTACCGCTATTCGATCTATCAGCCTATTAATTTTTAGATACAAGCGTGAAATACCTAGCTAAACCTTGCATAGCTTGGGGTTTCTCATAAAACATCGTGGTATGCTTCGCTTTGCATCCATGGCTTGATGCAACTGCCGAACCATGTAACGGGATATTGAAAGCCCTGTAAAGAGGGTTGTCATCACCTTCCTCGTTGATAGGTGGCCACACAGCACTATTCGCTGATAGATTTGTCGTTTATATTATAGCGAAGCATAGGGCAAAGGGCCTTGATTCCATAAGCTAATCAAAGTCTCTCGTGAGTTGAAACAAGCAGCATGGCGCACTTAGAGGCTCTTGCACCTGAGATATCGCTATACCCCTATAACGATGGGAAGAGAGCTGGTGATCGCGTCAAGTTTCCTGACACGGCGGCCTTCTCCTCCATGAACAAGACGTCTCGCTTCGAGGGAGACATATTCAACTTAGAAGTTACCGGTGAGATCCCGCTCGATATCGACGGGACGTTCTATCGAGTTCAGCCCGTAGGGACACCAAAAGCATATCTCCAAGTTTATTTGGCTGATTCCACAAATAAAAGGATCATAGGTTTCCGCCATTATTCGAGGATGATATACATTTTGTGAGTCGCCGATCCTTCTGCTCTGTCTTACTGGAGCTGACTGCGTAGCGTATAGAACGGAGATGGTAAGCAAATTCTTTAATCAACTAGAGACGTGATCAATTTTAAATAGCGCGTCGCTAGGCAGTGTGACAGCCATTCGTATTGCCAATGGACATGCCGACTTCAAGCAGCGTTACGTGCGGACGGACAAGTTCCTCGCAGAAGAGAAAGCGCGAAAGGCGCTATTCGGGCGGTATCGAAATCCTTATACTGACAACGAGAGCGTCAAAGGCGTGATCCGGACGGTATCAAATACAAATATCACGTTCTGGAGAGGCATGCTACTCGCAAGCAAAGAGGATGGGCCGCCGTTCGCGATGGACCCAGTGACACTCGAGACCATCGGACGCTATGATTTTGAAGGCCAGATCAAGACGCCTACATTCACGGCACATCCCAAATTCGACCCTGATACTGGCGAGATGCTTTGTTTCGCATACGAGACGGCCAGCGACGGCTCGGATTGCGGTGCTGATGTCGTGACCTGGACCATCAGTGCCGATGGCGTCAAGACCGAGGAACTCTCTTTCAAGGCCCCGTTCGCTGGGATGATCCATGATTGTGGCGTCTCCAAGAATTACATAGTCCTTCCACTCACACCTATCAAGATGTCACTTGATCGCCTGAAGAAAGGCGGTAACAAATTTGCGTGGGACCCCAACGAGGACCAAGTATATGGCCTAGTTCCGCGGCGCGGCGGAAAGCCGGAAGACGTAATCTGGTTTCGATCAGATAACGGTAAGTCGTGGACCTGGATAAATCGGGGGAAATTCCTTCAGTCGCAGGCGTTTTGATTCTAACAGTTACTCCTCTAGGATTCCACGGGCACGTGGCCGGGTGCTATGAGAATGAAGAAGGGAATGTCATTTTTGATCTGACGGTCGCTGACGGCAACGTGTTCTTTTGGTTTCCACCAGAAGGCAAGCCACCGGACTTCAACCAGCGAACCCGACTAAGCAGTCCAACGTACCGGTGGATATTTGACCCAAAATCCAAGTCTAACACAAGGGTCAAGCCATTTCTTCAATGGATGACCAATGGGGAGTTCTCACGAATCGACGACAGGGTAGTAACTAAGAAGTACAAACACTTCTGGCAGCTTAGAGTTGATCCAACTCAACCATACGACTTCGCCAAGTGCGGGCCACCAGCAGGCGGGCTATTCAATTGTATGGCCCATTATACGTGGGACTCGGAAGACGAAAGTAAGACTGGAGAAGAAGATGTTGTGAGTACTGCGAATAGTTTGCTTCGGCTTAGTGTCGAGGATCGTTATTTTTACTAAAGAGAGATTGCTAATCCTTAGCCCTGAAGTGGTTCGCGGGGCCGACAGCCACCTACCAAGAACCAGTGTTTGTTCCCAAGGATGGCGGCGCTGAGGGGGAAGGTCACCTCATGGCTCTCAGGAACAACCTTGACGAGCTGAGGAACGATGTAGTGATATGGAATGCACAGAACCTTGCGGCGGGCCCCCTCGCCACGTTGCATCTGCCATTCAAACTTCGTCTTGGTTTTCATGGAAATTTTGTCAGCCAGAAAGATATCGAAGACTGGCAACAGCGGAGAGCTGGTGAATTGGGCCCTGTAAACCCAGCAAAAGAGCCTCTCCCCTGGCAGCTGAATATGATATCCAATGGTGCCGACCAAGTCTAGGTGAAAAAATAAGCAGGTATGAAACGAAAATTTAAGATGACAGGCGCAGTGTAAAGGTGTACGGCGCGCTACAGAACCTCGTTTCTAATATTTAATAATGGGCGAGCGGCTAATTCGTATGATTAAGTTAGATAAAGTATTCATCTACAGAGAAATAAGTGAATTTTATCGTAAGGCACGGCAACCAACTACCGCGATTCTCCAATGCTGATAACGAGACTGATTAGCCGCTGTGCTACTACATACCTTTTCGGTGTTGCGGTATCCGACTGCGATGATGATGCCGCAACTACGGGGTGCTTACGCTCCTTGAAATTGACCCCAGGCTCACTCCTCCATAACTTATCTGCGTGATATGGACTTATACTGATGAGAGGGATATGGCTAACCGACAGCCTGCTGGGGAATTATCTACATGCCAATGGCTGTCATATGGTGAACTTAATATATAGTATTGTGAAGAGGTAAGCACCAAAACCAGGGGACTATGGCTAGCTTTCTACGTAAACACTACTCACTTCACGGCAATGATAACATATGTTCCAAATAAACGCCATTGACGGGTATAGGAGGGAAAGAAAAAGAAAAAAGAGAACCAAAAAACCCCTCTCAACGTTATAACTTAGGAATGTCGGGTACCTAATATGGCCTAACGCAAGAAAATGATAATTCCTGATTCAAAAGTGATGATTGCGGCCGAATATATCGGGTGTATAGCATATACGTAGCGGAGCCTGGCTCCTTAACTGGCCGTCGAAGACCATGTATACCGACTTAATGTTAAGCTGGGCTTTCATGGATTATGTCCTCATTAGCTAGCTACCTAAGTAACTGGCCATGATTGGTTGACGAAAAGCCCAAACTCGGTAGATTGGAGACATCTGGTTACTAGTTAGTTTCACTGTTAATTTGTATATAGAGCATCAAGTACCTTTATATTTTCCTTAGAAGAAGTCTGCGAATCCGCGAGAGTGACTTAGCCATCGACGAGCTGATCTTCCACACGTCGAATTGTTGCACATTCGACATGTGTGAGAGGAAGACGGCCAATCTCTGGATTTCTCTGTCGTCTTTTCCTTCTTCTACGACGCGATTAAGGTTTCCATTGTCGAAAGCAATCCCGTGCCACAAGAGGACGCCAAGCTTTTGTGCCCGCCTTACAAGAGCAAGGCTGCTAGCATCGCGGCCAAGTTCTGGAATCAACAGTGTGAGGTGTTTCCAGAATATACTCCTGAGGTGTCTAGCCTCGGGATAATAAACGAACCGACCGTCGGGGTCATCCTCGCCAAGGAGCTCCTCGAGCCCGTACATCCCGATTCCGAAGGGTAACCATTCGGCCTCTGCCCAATCCAATAAGCCCGTCATGGCCCCGGAGTACGGACTAACCATAATGTTCGCTGCCAAAAAGTCGCCATGAGTAAAGACCCACGGCAAGGCCTCAATATCGGATATATCGTTCAAGATGGAGGAGGCAATGGGACGAAAACGTATGGGAAGTGCGGCCGTCATTAATTCTAGGCGTGACGTAAGGCTTGAACCGACCGTCCGCTTTTCATCATGCAGCTGCTCGGCACGTCTTGGATTTTGCCATGCTAGCGCTTGGACTTGCGCGAAGTCTCGTACAATCCGCTGTCGCGCTGATCTATCGCTTGACATTGTTCGATAATCCCCAAGAGAAACTCCTGGTAGTCTTTTCATAGCAAACACATGCAGGTCAAATCCTTTTAGCTGGCCAAGATATTCAGTATTCGGCGCCAGATGCCCAAAGGTCTGGCAAGCAGCTCTTGTTATGCCAATATCTAGCTTATAGATGGACGGGCGAAATTGAACGACAGCCTCTTCACCGACGAATAGAGTGTATGAACAATAACCCTGGAAGGGTGCCGGCCGGATGGAGCCGGGGTACCGCGACCTAACGAAGGAGTCGCATTCGTCCTTCACGGTGGCCGGCAACCCGCAACGGTCGAAAAACTCCATGGCCGGAACACTCAAGTCTGTGGACGGGCTTGCCATGTGATTTTGGCGTCGCCATTTGGCTATCAAACGACAAGTGCCTGTATCACATCCGGACAGTTAATCTGGGCCTGGGACCCTTTAATACCCTCGGCAGTCTAGGATCAAGCGACCCCCGGAGTTCAGGGCTGCCATGAAGACGCGTAGCATTCGACGGAATGAGCCGATGAGGGGTAGATCGGGCTTGGGTTGACGGGCTCACTAAACCATGACTGTATTTGCACGTTTCCCAAGCGGTTGGCAGCCATCTTATGTGCTTGTTCCGTTGAATGTCAGCCGCTCTCGGCTGGAGAATCCCTGCCCCCATGCAAACTCTCGCAGCTGTTGGAGGGTTTGCATGGGGTGGGCGCGTGATGCTCATGCGGCTGTACCATTTCGAAGTAACTAGCTTACTGCACGAGCTCCCCGGCCAGTGCGCCGTCTCGACCTGGGCGACGGTGTGGAAATTCCCTGACGGGTAGCCCTGGGATGCTGCCAGCCGGTCAGGAAGCGTGGGGGTAACTAAGCATTTTTACTATTACATTACTCGTCTTTGTCTTGTCTGTGTCTTGTCTTGGGCAGATACTAGGTAACGGATGGGACGACACATGCTCGGAGGTCCTTCATTACAAGAGGAGTGATCGGAATAAGTTGCTCAAACGGCCGATAGGTTGCCGGCTAGAGTTACATACATACATACATACATATATACATACATATATACATACATATATACATACATATATACATACATATAGTTATACATATATATATTCATGCATACGAAGATTGTGGCATAAATAAATCATCAAGCATGCTTGGCATCAGCCCACAGTGCAGAGTTTACCACACTGCTAACTAAATTGACAATCTGAAATAGCACCCGAAATAGTGGCAACACACTTTATACGTCTTCTTTTCTAAATCGTATGTTAGAGGATTGTCAATGCTAATACACTTACCTCCTCACAGCTTGAGCACCCCCCCCAATCAACCCAGGTTCCCCAGATATCATGCTAGCGCCGGGTTGAGAGGTGGACATGGGTATCACGGCTACTGCGTTGTGCGCATTTCTCACGGTGAAGAGAGCGCGTCCAAATATTTGCGCATAAAATAAATAACCGTAACATGTATGGCAAAAAACCCGAGCTGCCAAATTGGACGGGAAATCCACACACGAATCAAACAAGCGGTCGATCTCGTTCGTACTAGTCATCACTTCTTTGGAGTGCCAAAGGCCCTTCAGGCTGCATTGCGTTTCAAGCACACTCTTCGCTGCCTACCCGTGGATCATACTCGAAACAGAGAGTGCAGCGTGACGGGTTATAGTACGGTAACGCTTGCGATCCTATCCACGATCAGTCCCCCCCCCCCGCTTGTTCCGCGCCGGGTGGGTAGGGTCGACCGAACTCCGATGGCAAGGCTTGGAACGGTGAGGGCGCGGTGAGCACAGTGACTGTTTCGGCTCCAGGCCTGTAGGCCACAAGGTAGGACTTGGCAGCACAATGAGCGCATGAATATACCACGCGCCGAAGACACGGGCCGGCCGTTCGATGACAGCGGAGGATCCAAGTCCGTCATTAAAGCGAACGGTTGGTAACGTGGGCTTTGATAAACAACTAAACGAAGATATGATGTCAATAAGTTGGGGGGTGCGATGCAGCATTTGCACGAGGATTGGCGTTCCAGGTGACGGCGTGGCAAAAATGAGTTCGATAAAACGATGCGCCCAGAGGAGGCACAGAGGGAAAGTCGAACGTGTAGGGCGCATAAAAAACCCCAGACTAGGATTCTTGTTAAATTGAACTATCTATGATGGTTACCGTGATGTTCGCGTTGGGCGAGAGTGGATGTTGGAATTCGGCATCATCACGTGAAACAATTAGGCAGTACCTAGTGAATTTGATTCATTCCTGTGCTGTCAAGCGTCATTAAGTAGTCTCAAACATCTTCATCGCCGATAAGACCCGGGACGTGGACCGACATACGCGACCCAGAAACGCCCATAGCCCAGGTAGCCCGGAGTCTAGGCGCGCCAACATCCTGAGAGCGAACATGCTATCGATATTGCGCAAGGCGAGGTTGAAGGATAAGGAGATGCGAATCCTGATGCTGTAAGGCCGAAACGTGTTGATTTGTCCCAACCTCTTCGCCAGCAAACAGTGAAATCAATTCACGGGACGAAGACTAATGCAACTGCTATCAGAGGCCTCGACAATGCAGGGAAGACTACGATTGTAAAAAGGATCATGAACGAGGATGTCAATACCGTCAGCCCGACGCTGGGATTCATCATCAAGACGATTGAATATGAGGGGTGAGAACGTTTGCTCCAAATCTCGATACCTCCCTACCCTTCACTATGATCTTTGCTTCCCTCCCGACTCCCTCTCCCCCCCTCCCCTCTTTTTTTCTTGTTGACGTATGCCTACTCCACGATGGCTGACGTATTGGGACCTGTTAGATATAAGTTGAATATCTGTGAGTGCAAGCCAGTCGGCACCGATGCGATTGGTTCGCTAGCCAGAATCGCTGACCCTGGCGGCGACAACAGGGGATGTGGGTGGCCAAAAGACGTTGCGCTCCTACTGGCGCAACTACTTTGAGAAGACAGACGCCCTTATCTGGGTCGTGGACGCGACAGATCGTTTGCGCATCGACGACTGTCGCGAGGAGCTGCACGGGTTGTTGCAGGAAGAAGTACGAGCCCGGCCCTTCGCGTTTTCTTGGTCCATGGCGGGCAATTGTGGCGTGCGTTGCTAACCTTTGCCGCGTTCACCTCATCAAGCGACTCTCGGGTGCAAGTCTCCTCATATTCGCCAACAAGACCGATGTTCAGGGGTGCATGAACGAGGCGGAGATCTTGCAAGGCCTTCAGCTCAAAGCCATCCGCTCGCATCAGTGGCATGTCCTACGGTGCAGCGCCATGACGGGGAACAACTTAAGGGAAGGGCTTGCATGGGTGGTTGAAGATGCGAAGGCGAGGTTGTTCTTGTATTGAGCTGCTATCTAGGGCCTGGCAGCAGCACCAGATCCAGGTAACCACTTACCTATATCGACGAGACCCGCAGGCTAGACGATCCCATCTGGTTCACCATATAAAGCTAGGAATTCACCTCGGTCAACTACATACACTACTCGGCCACGTCTCCGAGATGCCTACCTAGTTCCGGCTACTACGTACCCATCGCCTAAGAGGCTAGGACATATATGTGGTGTGCGACTTGGAAGTCAAGCCTCTCCACAAAATTATCCGTGCAGGGGGCCAGGAGACGTAGAAGATGGACTGACAATCAAACTCGTACGCAGAATGATCTGTAGGTGCCTGATTGACAAATGGGATAACGGCAGGAAATCGAGGCAGTGGGCACCTGTCTGGGGTACTTACTTGGTTGCATGAAGAATGATCCTGGCAGTTTGAGGACAGCATTCTGTCGGAAAGGACCCTATGTGGCTGTGGCTACTCAGGTAGTGTGCATCATTGAGCTTGACCCACCACATGGACAGTATCTTATGTAAGTACCCTATACTGTATAACGTTTACTACAAGTATGTACCACGCGAGTAGTATGTAGTAGGTAGGTAGTAGGTGCCTGGGCAGGTAGGTAGTCGCTTTAAGAGGCGTACTTCGTACATATTAAAAGTTTAGCAAACAACGGCTTGAATAAGCGGTGTAATATGGGTGGTAGGCAGCGAGTCACAGTCGATACCTAATTGACAATTGACGATTCAAAAGAAGCGAGTGAATTGATTTGATTCACTAGTACGATAGTACCCAAACCTCACTCGGACGGACCGCCCGTTACGGATAAGATACCCACATAACCCACCATCCGGTAGGGCTAAGGGAAGGGAAGATCGCGGTGTATGTACGCAGCAGACCAGACTAAAAGCTTACTAGGGGCTGAGGGGTGCGACGACAGCCGAAGAACTACATACGCAAAAAAAAAAAAAACCCACCAAGTTGTGTTGTTGTTTCGCCCGGCTGGTGGTGGTGCAAGGACCCGTTTGGGACAGGTGTAAGATACCTCATACTTCGTAAACAACAACAACAAACTTCCAAGGACCGGCCGTCGTCGTTTCCCGCCGACATTACCACCACCCCACCACCCACTCCCATTGGACCTATTCGCTACCGGATACGGTTTATGGCTTACACTTTCCGCCTTAAAGTTGTCCAGAGGTACAGTGCATGCTGTACCGTATAGTACCTAATCTAACTTGTCTCCTGCCCACCTGCCTCATCACCTGAGCTCGAGCGTCGCGCGCGTTGCCTTGTCATGCGCTCCCACCCATCATAATCACTGGTAAACAAACAGAACCGCCACCTTTCCGCTACCACCGCTGCCGTTCCAATGTCCGAAGACGTGTCTCGCTTCCTATCCCAGGTTAAGGAGCTGGGAGAACGCCGACTCGAGGAGGACGAAGCTCGATCGAGGGAACTCGAAGAAAAGATACTGCAAGATCGAAAAGAGCGGCAAGCCCGTCGTCGTGGTAAGACTCTCTCTCTCTCTCTCTCTCTCTCTCTCTCTTTCTCTTTCTCTCTCATCTGATCTTTCGTCTCGTTGCTTTATACCTGGAGGTCAAGGCGCTCGGTCGGTCAAGTCATTGGTAGCCATTGGCGTATTCCGTCCGATCGTCCTTTTTTTGCGCCTGCGCGCGGTCAGGTTACCGATCCAGCATATTTCCCATTCTCACTCGGTCTGTGGTATTTGAACGATTAAATACACCAGAGAGGATATACTCGGCCTCCGTCCGCACGCACTCATTCTCACCTCGCCTCGCTACCCTTCTTTACTGTAACTGCTGGCGTTCAGCTGCTGTTGCTGCTGCTGCTGCTGCCGCCGCCGCCGCCGCCGCCGTGACCAAGTGCTGTTTTGTTTGGGGCTATAATAACTGACCTCAACTTTCCTTTTTCTCTAGAACGCGCTAGATCGATATCTCCCCAAAAATCATCTCCCGTAAACACGCCGCCGCCTTCACAGCCTAATGATAATCACCGCCTAGAACGCCTTGATTTGGCCGCTTCTCCCATTCTCTACCCTCCCTCCAGTCCCCAATCGCAAGTTGCGCCAAAGATTGAGGACGATACCATGGCTGCTGCCGTACCGCTTCCAACTTCCCCGTCCAAGGAGAATGATTCTCCTTTGGACGCCGAAATCAAACCAAACCATCCACCATCCCCCACACGGAATGGGACGGCACGGGGTCTGTCGTGGCAGAGACGGCCCAATTCGCAGGCCCCGGAGCGGTCAAGAAGTCGGCCACTCTCCATGGTCGCGGCCGAGAATGCGACCCGCTCCTCCAATTCCGTCTCCGAACCGGAAACAACTGCCGACAACCCTTCGAGAGCTCAGATCGCTTCTGCATTGTCTTCCAAAGACGCCTCATGGTTTCGTCAGACTGCCGATAGAGGTGCCAGTTCTGCCGCCTATAGGCGAAATCAGGTTGAAGATACACAAATGGTAGACCTATCTCCCGCCCAGACACAGCTCCCTGACATGTTGCGGTCCGCATCCGGCGAGCCTTTCAAAAATGCGGAGAGTCCCCTACTAGAATCCCCAGTGCCACGAAGCACGGTTACTTCTCCTACCAGCTTATCTGATGCTCCCAAATTGGATCCACTCCCAAATACCATTCAATCAGACGCCGATTTAAACCAGGAAACGCGAGGGCCTCTCTCTCCACCCCCTGGCCGAGCCTCTCCCACAAGGGCGGAAAGACCTGTTTCACCAACGAAAGGCATGGGAGGGTTTGTGCAAAGCGCTATGATGAAGCGTTCCGAGAGTGTCAGCAAAAGGTGGAATGTGCAATCACCCACTGTTTTGCAACGTGCAGATCCCGTTGCCTCAAACCGCAACAGCTTTGACCCTACAAATCGAATGAACGTTGGCCCCAAGGTCCGACCGGCAAGTATGTTCCGTGAAGCCTCCACGGAGCCGGCAAGGCCTACGTCGAGCGGGAGCAGAGAAGAGGATCGGCCTGCATCAAGAGCTAGTGCATCGCTTCAGCAAGATACAACGGCATCCCCAGAGCCCCAGTGTCCAAATTCTAGCAATATCACACCTCCGGTCAGTCCCTCGAAAACCATGGATCCCCGGAGATGGAGCCCCCAAAAGTCCAGCTGGCTCGAGTCTGCTCTGAACAAGCCTGAATCTCCCAAACCAAAGCCTACCCAGCATCCTCCCAGCCAACCCGCGTGGATGGCGGAACTCCAAAAGGCGAAGGCGCAGAAAGCTAGTAATACTGGAACAGAAAGCGGCAGCAAGTCCCCGGCGCCCTCTCACAAGCATCAAGTCAGCATTGGCGGGCTTTTGAGGTCCTCCGCTCCTGGCGTAACTACCACGCCCCCCGTGGGACGCCGTGGCCTTCATAGCCCGTCTCACTCTATCAGCACCATCAGCGCGCCCCTAGTTCATGCGAATTCCAGCGAATCCCACCTGCCAATAGTACCGGAGCCAATGAAATCCAGGTCCAAATCCATCGCCGATATCAAGCAAGCAGCGCTGCCCCCGGTTGACAAAGTGAAACCTGCGACTCCCCCAAAGAAAGACTTTCGTGCCAGTCTAAAACCGAGAGCGCCAACAATCAGCACGCCCACGAGCTCGGAGGGCGTAGAATTCAAAAATGTGTTTGGTAATCTTCGGAAAGCTACACAGCAAAACTATGTCGCCCCTGATGAGTTGAAAGACAACATCACTAAAGGAAAAGCAGCATTGGCCGTGACAGGTGGCCCCCAAAAGTCGGAACGAGTAGATGAGTTTAAAGAAGCTATTTTAGCTAAGAAAAAGGCTTTCCAGGCGGCACAGTCAGAGGGGCGGAGCATCACACGAAATAATAGCGTGTCGACTGAGAATCCAGTCCCCGAAGGCCTTTTAAAACGGGCCGAGCTTGGTCGTTCCAACACCATTAAGCGAGGCTCGGTATCCTCCGATATACCGGGGGCAACTTCACGACAGCCAAGTGCTGTGCCCCAGAGAGATGCTATACCGGGGAATTTTGCCGGACGATTCGAGCGTTTCAGTAACCTAGAGAAAAGTTCCTCGACTATAGAGACGCCGAACTCAAATCTAGAGGGACAAGCTACATCAATGGAGCAGTTAAACATCCGGAAACTCTCATTCCCTAGGCCAGCCGATGGCTCTATGGATAAGGCCAATGAACCCAATGGCCCAGCTCGACTTCCTGGAAAGCTTGCGAGTGGTGGATTGGCTAATCGGTTTAATCCTGCCCTTGCTAGCTTGCTCTCTAGAGGGCCCCCTCCTATGACTTCAAACTCTGGGCCTAACCCAAGGAGGCCTGTGTTTCCAGGATCCAAAGTCGAAGTTAACGATAATGAGCCTGGGGCTGGTCCTAAGTTGACGCATATGACTAAGAATCGCGCACGCGGCCCTAAGAGAAAAGCGCCAATAAAATCGGCGCCGCCTACCACTACCACACAGTCTAAGCCTACTGCAACTGAAGGGTCGCCAATGCCCAGCCCAGTCCTGCGACAAGGCAGTGGCCCCTCGTCTGCGCCGGCGCCGACAACCTTTGTCAACCTTTTGGAGAAGGAACCCATAGCGCCCCTGCAGCCACGGCCGAAGCCAGTCACTCTGACGAGTGCGTCAAGGATTGTGACAGTGGGTAAATTCACGGAAGAACCTCAACAAATCCCATCCCAGTCTTCATCGCCAGGCAAACTCAATATTCACCGCATGTCCGTTTTTATGGACTCCGCGCCAACCGCAGATAGGAAACTCGACTCTGAACAAACCAAGCCATTGGAAACTCCCCGGAAACCGAAAAGCTTCCTTGACAAAACACCACCTCTGGATGCGCAACAAAAACCACAGCCGCGTTCGCCATCGTTGAATAAACCGAAAGCGCCTTTGCCTACACCCTCATCATTACCTCCAAGACGACAATCTTCGAAGATCGACTCCGAGGCCATTGATGCTGGTTCCGAGACCGAAACGGTCGGCCCCTCAGGCCCTAGGCCATTACCCACCCCTCCGGCCACTACAGTAAGTGGCCCCTCGAACGCACCAGTGCGACCATTACCAAAAGAACCAGAAAGGAGCCCTCGGCCCTTGTCTTCACTAGGAACCAACCCACCTACCACCACTGCGTTTCCCATACGATCCCCAACTAAACAATCTCTTGACACCTCAGTTATCATACGGGATTTCTTCGGCTCAGACCGCCCGCCGAGAAATTACCGTGTCGACACCGTCGAGATATTAAGTCGACGACCAAGCTCAGCACTGCCAAAAATCCAGACTCTGAGCGCCCGATTGTTCCAATTTCTGCCCGACGGCAAAAAGCAACCCGTCCCCGCACATCACGAGCGCACATTGTTTGAACGTGATATGTATCTCTGTACGCACTCCTTCAATGACAACACTAGAAAATCGACGTCGGAGGTCTACCTCTGGGCTGGTGTTGATGTCCCCGAGTCAATTGTTCAAGAGGCAACAATATTCGCAGCTCGTGAAGCTCGATCCTTAGGCGGCGCATTGATCAAGCTTCAACAAGGCAAAGAAACACCCGAGTTTCTTCAGGCACTGGGCGGTATCGTGATTACCCATTGCGGCTCAGGAAGCAAATACGATTCGCTCGCTCCACACATACTTTGTGGCCGCCGGTATCACGGGCATGTTGTTTTTGATGAAGTTGACTTTGCATCATCCGTACTTTGTTCTGGATTCCCTTACATTATCGCTCAGGGCGGTAAATGCTACTTATGGAAAGGCAAAGGTAGCGGCATAGACGAACTGGGTTGTGCACGTCTGATAGGAATGGACTATGCACTTTCAGGCGAATTAGAAGAACTCGAAGAGGGTCGTGAGCCCGACGAATTTTGGAAGCTCTTCGGCGGTGCCACTAGATTTGGTTCTGCAGACCACTGGCGGCTCAAACCCAGTTACGATAAATACTGTAGCCGGCTATTCCTGTCAGATGCCACTTCTCGGCAGCAGGTGAGTTCTTTCTGCCTAGAGTCTGTATCAAATGGCTAATATAGGATGTATTTCAGGTTACAGAATTACCCATATTCGCTCAGGCTGATATGCTGCCGACCAACATCTATGTGATTGACGCGTTCTTCGAATTGTACATAGTCGTAGGGTCACGCGCACAGGATCAGTACACCTCATTCCACAACGCGCTAGATTTTGCTCAGGAGTACGCGATTCTAGCAGCTAGTATGGAAGACCGGCCGTTTGTGCCCGTCTCAACTGTCGTGCTTGAAGGCATACCTCGGGATATGAAAAGCGTTTTCCGCAAATGGCAAGACACTCTAAGCCCCACGGTTACGAACGCGAATGCTGGTTTGAAACGAGGTCGTAGTCTCAAAGTTGTGTCCTTAAGTCAGGCGCTACAGGCTTTAAGTGACTAAACCACGCCTTACGGCTCCCAGCATAGTTAGGGCGTAGAATAGGCGAGCAGTCAAGGGGAACCCATCCCCAGGAGTACGCGACCAACGAAGATGAACGCACGAACGACTTAAATGCCGCTGGTGGATGCGTAGCCATCCTTCTTATGATTTGTAAGGCATATGACGGGGTTTAGGTCTGTATTTGGTGTTTGTTGAGAGGAAGCATTGCATCATCATTGTGGCGGCGTATATACTTGGCTGTAGTCGGACGACACAGTCGGCAGTGAGATCCTGCAAGGATTGGTCGGATGTACTTCAGTGTACGGTGTATGGCGTGTTGTGCTTAGAAAATTCGCTAGATATCACCTATTATAACCACTCACAATGTACCTCTCTCACTACATTTGCAAGAGTGGATAGATATCATTTGGTCGTAACGTTATGGTTGTCGCTTATTTGCTTACTCGTTGTATAAGCTCCGCGGTAAATCATGTATTTGGGTGAATGAAAGAAACCGTGCTTACAACCTAACAAGTATAAGCTCTGTTATGTCTCTCCCGGTTGCCAACATCTTAAACCATCGCTTACATTTATCTTCATCCCGTGCCCCCACCGCAAGCCAACAGAACCTAAGTCCATATTAGTGGCACCGTAAAGTTATGATATATACAACAAAATTATTCGAGTCTTGGTCTAATTCTAGCAATAAAATGCATGGGGGACTTTTGATACACGATGCGCAAGTCACCTAGTAAGAAGAGGCAGCAGCATGTTCAGTGTCATCTGAATTAGATTAGAACCTTAGTAAGGTAAATCTACGGGGCCCCTTCTTCCCACGCCTCCCAGTCTTTCCTTGTTGCCTTATCTTGCAGTGGAAAGAGTAAGTAGCGAAGTAATTCTGCGTGATGCATTGGTATCTTGAGATCCGATATCAAGCCCGCCCAAGTCGCAAAAAAGCCCGTGTCAAATCCCCCACGACGACTATGTTCAGACATTGCCCAGGTCTACATCAAACCCTTTTTTCTTCCCTCTTTTTTTTAATCTTAATCCATTCTCGGTTCCAAGACCGGGCATATCTAGAGCAGCACGGCAAAGCCAGCAACGCCGAAGAGGAAGGCGGCGACGGGGGTGACCTGAGGCGCGAACGCCGTCGGGACCACCACGGCGGTGGTAGTCGCGGGGCCCTCGGTGGAATGGCTGCTCACGGGGGGCGTGGCGGGGTACGAGACGGCAGTGCTGATGGTCGTCGGGTACACGACGGTGGTCGGCGGCGCCGGCAGGCTGACGACCGTGGTGTCGCTGTACGTCACCCAGACGGTGGGCTGGGCCGTGACGGTCTCGCCGACGGATGCCTGTGATGTGACAACCACCTCGACCTCTTTGGTTCGAGTCACGGGGATCGTCTCGGTGACGGTGAATTCTTCCGTGACGGCGGTCGTCAACGTGTCGGTTTTGGTCACGTAAATAGTGCTCCCCTCGGAGACGGTGGTGTATACAGTCTCGGGGCGGGTCACAGTCTCGTACACCGAGGTCTCAACGTGCTCCGTCACTGTGTAGGAAGTATACTCAATATTGGTGATTGGAACCTCGGTGACGATTGTCGAAGTGGAAGTCCATGTCACCACGACGGTCTCTCCTTCGACGGTCTTCGTCTCCGTGACCGGGCAGAGAGAGGTCTTCGTGGTGTAGATAACCTCCCCAGTGGTCTCGGTAACCGGGGGTGCCGTCTCCGTTGCAATAATGGTGGTGTCGACGTAGGTCACCTCGACACGAGTGGTGGTGTAGGTGTTGGTCTGTGTTGAGCCGCCAACAGTAACCGTTTCCTGCAGTGTATGCGATGAGCGTCTGTTCCCAGTCGGGTGAAACATGTTATATAGAACTCTCATTTATCCTCTTTCGAGCTGAGATATAACATTGCAGAGAGAGGCTTGAGAGGAAATTACGCACGGTAACGGGACAGGTTGTTGTGTAAGTGATCTCAACCTGAGTAGTAGTACCAACGGTGGTGTCGGGTTTCGTAACGGTGACCTCACCTCCACAGGAACCACCCGCGCATTTTGTTACGACAATGGTCGAAGTGGTCAAGACCGTGTCGACGTATGTCCTGAGAAGCCTGAGTTAAATTGTTTTTGGCGGCTGGAAATCGACTTACGATCCCCCAGTCGTCACGGTCGCGTAAATCGGGCACGTGGTAATAGTTGTATAAGTCGTCAAGTAATCAGTCGTAGTGACGTCCGGAGGAGACGGGTAGCTGTAGCTGCTAGGGTAACCGGAGCCGTCATGCTTTCCGGCAAGCGCCGAGGCGGCTATCGCAAGAAGGGCGAAGGAAACCTTCATGATAGGAAGAACGTACTAGGTATGGGGGAAGGTGAAAGCGAATGGAAAGGGGGGTTAAGCAAAATTAAACGAATGAGTTACTGAATCGATGACAGGGCTCAGCAAACCCCTTGATCATGGATATGGAGGAAATGGGCAACAGACTTGCGACATGGTGTCAGCTATGCTTATATTCACGTTTCGATGTTGATCGTAGCACAAAAGGGGGATGGGCACACCGGGCTCCATGCCATTGACAGATAGAAACCTGTGGCCAGCCTCCCGTCCCGTCCCCATCGATCGAGAACAATTCATGGGCGGTGACGAGATTAACTTCTCATGCCCACTATACAGAACGAACCGATTGCATAAGCGAGGATGATCAGCGGGAGCAATACGAGGCTAAAGAACCAAGTCCCCGGGGGAAACAATAGATGGTGCATATCAGTCTAGGGCCAATAGACTAGCTACTCACTGGTTGTTTTGTCTCGGCCGTCCACGTTCGTCCGCACTTGTTCACGGTTAATGACGTGGAGGCTACGCAGGCCAGGATTATTCATAGAATCACAGCAAACTGAACTGCCGGGGAGCTTCTGCATGTGAAGGCACAATAACGGCCATGCATGTTGCTTGGGGAACGGAATGATGTCAAGGCTGAGAACTAAGCCCCTCAATACAACCGCAATACGACGGCACTGTCCTCGCCATGCATGCCTGGTCCGTGAAGGACGATCGGGCGTCAGGCCACCGCGCATAGAGCAGCGTCGTTGGGTACCCAGTTGCATGACGACCAGAATATACGCTATCCGCAGCTATACATATACGGCTCGACAAGATGTCGTGTAACTGGCGATACAAGGAACGAGGGAGTGCAGTGCCGCGGTCGAGGGATTTCACGGCGTCGTGTTTGTGTCGACGATGACTCCGGTACGAGTGTTAGCCGAGTAGTAAGGCATATCTCCCCCCAAAAGCTTTGTCTGTCGTGGTCGTGGTAGTTGAGTTGGGATCATCTGGGTTACGTACCGGTAATTATGGCAGATCAATTCTGCGATGTGACGCGATACGGTGCTGCTGATATTCCGAAAACCTGGTTTTGTGCCGGTTTACCCCCTCCGGATTTATTGTTACTCCATAACAGTATCTATTGAGCTTTTTTTCCTTCTTCTTCATCAGTGACATGGCTGTCATGGGTCGCCAGTCGTCGGCACATCCCTGACACAGTCCCTCGGTTGTAGTCCCTCAATTGTAGTTCCCTCAATTGTAGTTCCCTCGCTTTACAAGCACTCCCTCTACCCATCAACACGACGTCAGCCATTGCTATCCCTATCATATCGTATCCAAAATGCGTAGAGGACCGTAAGAGCCCGGTTCGATAACCGCTAGAGAGGGCAGAATTCCTACCAGTCATGTCAAAGTCGACTTGGGGGCCATGTGGATATTCAAATCATGGCCTAAGAACAAGGCGTTGCGTTACATTTGCTGCATACAAGTAGAAGTGGCAGGCATCTAGACTCGTCACCCTACTATACTGCTGCACCATCCCATTCGTTCTGGGGAATGCGCATAATGTTGCAGATGAAGAGGGCCCTCGTAAAACCTCGAGCCCGACTAGTACTCTGGAGTTATACGCGCCTAAGCATACGCTACTCGTGTTGGCCATGTTTTCTGACTAGTTGCCTAATTTATTAATTATCATCATCATCATCATCATCATCATCATCATCATCATCATCATCATCATCATTGTTATTAGGCAGCAAGTGGAGGCGACTCCCCCGGATCGCTTGATCTTGGTCGGACGACGGTTGACTTGCCATTATTGCACTGGACGCCCATACATTGTCCCCCCCGTCCTCCCCCCGTGCCAGCCAAGGTTTTTGGTATATTAGTTACTCCATATTCTACTCTACAAGTACACATCGCCATCCGATCCCTAGCCCTCATGGGCTGGAACCTGCCCAGCCTATAATCAAACAAAACCAGGTAAGAAAACCTCATTCTTATTTCCAATTACCCTGCACTAATTGCACATTCGCTTTCAACGAGTCGCCGCATACATTCTCAGCCCACTCACCTGTGTACGCCGTAAAACCATACCACCCTTTTCTGGAAATTTCCGCATTGGGCGATTTCCATACGCCAATAGCCCACAGTCAGCGAGCCGTTGTTGCTTGGTCCAGCTTAGATACCACCTCACCCAGAAGTAGGTATTCGACCACGAAAAGCAGCTCTCTCCAGATTCTTATTCTCACTACATTAATCTGAACAGAGAGTTTGTGTATTCGTGTCATCGTGTACCTGGATAATGAAACGAGTTCACATGCTTACGAGGTAAGTCCTTTCGATGGCTTTGATAGACCGAAGACTGTCCAAGGCACTTTCACATCTCAAGAGCAACTTATCCGCCGACATAGCGCCCAAGGCATGGCTTGATCTTGGGAGGTACGCGAGAGAAGATCTCGCTCGCTGCTCAGGATCCTCGCGGATCTTGTGTGAGGAATACTTCCTCAAGACGGTTGGTGAACATTGCGGAGAAAGGTATTCTCGGACAACGCAAGGTGGAAGAGACTTGAGCTGGGGCTTTTATCCTTCTATGAAAGCAGTCCTTCGCGAGGCCTAAAAGGACCCGGTGTTGTACAAGCCACGAAAGGCCCGAAGACTTCCCCCTCATACACAGCCACAGCTGTTTGTACCTACCTGCCCAGGTACGTAGGTGGGTACGTAGGTGGGTACGTGGGTAGGTACATAGGTAGGTACATAGGTATTTACAGTGGTCTTGGCGTTCCCAACTGGGGTCCATCACCGCCCCGACGAACCGTGGTGCCGAGGTAACTCACTCTCTACACTACCTAGTCAACATTAGCACCAACTTAATCGACTGAATAATTTACCCAATCTATCCAGAGTGCACATCTTGCAGCCTCCGCCTCCGCTGGGTTAGGAATAGCCAACCCAAGTGCCTTAGGGTAGAGAGAGCATGTGAGTGAGTGGCATACAGGCTACCTAGGTAGCAATCTCCGGTAACTGACTGCCTACCTACCTACCCTATCTATGTAAAGCTGCTATTCCTGAACCACTTACGCCCTTCCCTACCGTTCTTTTCTTGATTATTTTACGGTTCGATTTTATTCCGCGGCCTCACTCGGTTTCCCGTTCCCGTCCTCGTTCCCGTCGTTCGATGCTGCACCTGTCGCGATATCTCGGGTCGTCGCCAGTCCGTATGAGCCATTATCCCGAAAGCGTGCGCGATTGCCATATCTGATTCGCTCCCCCCACGAGCCCAGGGACCAAGATCGATCGATCTAAGGCGAACAACTAGATCAGAATATATATAATCCGTAATCCCGGCACAGATTCCGGAGGCGGACCGTAGAAAACACCATCACTCTTGCTACCTCGCTACAGGTTTAGATTCGGGAGAGAAAAGGGAGGCCAAGACGAGCGAGGAGCCAAACGGCCAATTAGTAATATCAAAGAACACTATCACCAACACCACCACCACCATCACCACCACCACCATCACAACCACCACCACAACCACCACCACAACCAACATCACCATGTCATCGACCGAGCCCATCGCGACGACAGATCTGCCCTCGGGCGACCCGGTGCCGTCCTCGGCGCCGCCGGTGCCGGCCCCGAGGCCGAAGCCGCTGCCGCTGCGCGAGCTGCTGGCGGCGGCGCCGTCCAACGCGGACGCCTTCCTCGCGCACCTGCAGCGGTGCTTCGCGACGCCCTCGGGCACGGACACGGTGCTCCTCTTCGTGTGCTACTCGTCGCGGCTGGCCTCGGCCGTGCTCACGACGCTCGTGCAGCCGGCGCTGCACCGCAGCGCCGAGCGCCTCGTCGCCCTCGCGAGCGCCCTCCCGCCCTCCGCCACCCTCCTCTTCGACGCCAAGACCCTCCCCTCCGCCGGCGTCGCCCTCGTCCTGGCCCTCGCCCGGCGCCTCAAGGCTCTCAGCGGCCTCGCCAGCGAGGCCCGCACCATCACCCGCCTCTGGGGCCTGCTCGGCATGTACTTCTGGGCGCGCCGCCTCGTGCTCAAGCGGCGTCAGCAGAAAGAACAAGAACAAGGGGGTAGCAGTGGTAGCAGTGGTAGCAGCAGTGGCGGCAGTGGCGGCGGAGGTGACGGGCTGGAGACGGCCGTCGCGTGGTCGCAGCTGGCGTCCTGTGTCGTCTTCCAGGCGCTCGAGAACGGCGCCTACCTGGCCTCGCGCGGCGTCCTCGGCTGGAGCCCCGCCGCCCAGGGCCGCGCGGCGCGCTGGAGCGCGCGCTTCTGGGGCGCCTTCGTCGGCCTCGAGCTCGTCCGCCTCGGCCTCGAGTCCGGCCGCCGCGGCCGCCGCACCCGCGCCGAGAAGTTCGCCGGCAGCAAGACCGTCGCCGACGTCGAGCGCGAGGAGCGCGAGTGGTCCGCCGCCTGGCGCAGGGCCCTCGTCCGCAACCTCGCCTGGGCCCCCCTCACCGTCCACTGGAGCCTCGAGCAGGGGCTCGTCTCCGAGATGGCCATCGGCGCCCTCGCCTCCATCCCCAGCGTCCTGCAGATCCGTGACCTGTGGCGGAACACGGCAGAGTAAGGGGGAAGGCTGGGTGTTGTTGTCGTTGTTGTCGTTGTCTTTTTTTTTTCTCGTTTTAGAAGGCATCGATTGTAAGCGTACGTCGTATCCCGAGCGAGCACGCACTGGCATGAGAAGGCAGGGGGGATTTGGTCCCTTGGTGCGAGGGCGATCTTCTGGATTGCCATGTTGAAGACGAGGCCGGCTTTTATTGTAACATAAAAAATGAGGAGAGTAGAAGAACCCTTTCTTTGATTGGCATATAAGAACGAGCGGTAATTATGACCATTATAGAAATGGCGAATCAGAGCCTACCGTGGGGGATACGGAAGACCGGTGGACCATATCTTGGTCACTGATAGTACGGTTTCCGAATAATACTGTCTTATGAAGCTTACCTTTACGACCATAATCAATTGGTGCCTATCTAGTAACTAGATTATTCATGGTGGGAAGCGCTATCAAGATGACATTTACCCGGCAACCAATGTACGACGCGAGCTCAGCAAAATATCCGTAACGGTCATTGCACAATTCAGACGTGATTTCAAGCCACCATTAGACGATTCCATCATATTTAATCCTTCGAGTTACACATCATGACTAGGCACTACTAATACAAGACAGAGCATGCCTTGTTTCCAAATACAGTTCCACAGCCTGATCAAGCTAGTTCTCATACTCGTATGCTCTCTTTCCCTCTTTTCAAGACGTACATATGCTGGTATCGTTCCCCGGTAATCCAAAAACGCCGCTGCTATGAGTACATAACCTCCAATAAGCTCCCGAGGCCTACTCTCAGCTTCAATATTACGCCTAATGTGGAATCTGCTTGTTCGCCGATTCCTCGTTCTCATTAAGTAGGATAGGCACACCCAAACATAGCAATTATCCCACAAGGGGTATCGTAATTATTAGACTTGCCGTCAAGGCTGCCAAAGCCACCAGCGCGCCGACGTTCCTTTGTAATATCCTCTCCGCGCTGTTGATGATAACGGGGTCAAACGGGCTTCCACCCCCCGATGAGCCCCGACTTGATCCATCATCTCCATCACCGGCCGTCTGTGTGGGGCTCGCAGCACTCGTTGACTGTGTTGTCGTTGAGCTCCCCACCTCTGTAGCAGTAGAGCTAACAACCGTGTCGGTTTCGCTCGGGGTGCTCTGTATCGTCGTCGAGGTTTCGCTGCTAGTCGATATCGACGTCGCTGTTGTTGACTTGATTTCAGTCGTGCTTGTTGCTGTTGCCGTTGTTGACGTTTCTCGTGTCTGGCTAGGTGTTAAAAAGGTACGCGTTGTAGTTGGTCCCACAGTCGAGGTTACCGAGGTGACCTGAAAATCAGGACATAATGCATCCAGTAGCCCGCCTTGTAATGTCAATCCTAACAGAGATCTACTATTGATCTCAAGATGTTTGCAGGCCGCTATGATGTTTGCCTGGTCCTGCTGGATTCCTTTTGCACAACTCGTCGAGCACTGCGCCCCGGCCTGAAAATCGCCACGCGAGCAACCAAGTATTGTGCTGCCATAAGCACTAAGACATGCCAGTGAGGGAACCTGGACTATCCCGATAAGCTGGAAATCTTGTAGTGAAACAGCTGAAGCCGTCAAGGCAATGGCCAACAGTTGGGTAAGCTGTGTAACCCCTCGTGATCGTCGAGAACCGTTCATTGTTAGGGAGACCAAGCGGATGTAGGTTCTCTTCTGGGGGCCTTGCGTTGCTTAAATGATATGAAAGGTTGGTGGTATCGCTAGGCCGGGGCCTTCGGTCGTAGTTTTCGAGAAAATGGCCAAGATGATTCGGTTATTCCCAGAAGGTCATGCACGGAATCTATGGCTCTAGTGAAGTGGTCCCTTAGGTAGCCCAGCAACGCCTGCACTTAATCGAAGTGACGACCCGAAGCTAGGGTGGGTGCCGCAGATCAGGTTCGCAGTCACCCGAAACACGAGTTGTATCAAATCGATCGTGATAACGGGATAGACACGTGGTTCTCCAATAGGTGTGTGCGGGATGCCTGAGAGATCTCGTAGCCGGAATTAATGTAACTATGCACTGACGTATGATTCTGTGTCTGATCTCCAGGCCGGGTCCCGAGTTTAGATATTACGACGCCTGTCCTTGCCAGCGATCATGGCGAGTCCTCGCAGCCGGCGTTGCGTTGATGGCCGGGCGGAGTGACAGAGTCTCAGGTATAACCCAAAAGGTTTGAAGTGTTGGCGGCGCGAAGCAGCAAGGAACTAGAAAGCGATCCAGGCACGCGGCCAACGTGAACTATCCAACTTCACGAGTCGCAACGCCGCGCAGCCGTGGTTAGTTGGAGAAGCTGATGATGAAGAACGACAGAGGCACAAGTATCTGAGGACCGACTAGATTGGTGACAACCAAGAAACCAGAAGGCACCAAAGTAGACCGCAGATATGACGATGGTACGGTTTGCCTGTACAAACAGGTAGATAGGTGGGTAATGCATGCAATCGGTCAACAAGGACAGAAGATGTACAGCGAAGAATAACAAGTAGGTACCCAAGGCAGGCAAAAGGGCAGATAAAAGGGCAGATAAAAGGGCAAGAAGGGGTGAGAAGTGGTGGGAGGAAACAAGCATGCGGAAAACAAATCGTTCTTCTTCTTCTTCTTCTTCTTCTCGTACCCAGGCGTGGTTGACATCATGGGAGGTGGTGACATAACTCTATAGGAGCTATGTTTGATGGCACCGAGGTTAGGTGCCCGATAACCGAAAAGGTTACCTTACTTCCCGAAACTTGGAATACATGGCGTATTCCAAGCTTCCCCCCTACGTTCGATGTGGCCTTGGCTAGGTCTCACCATCTGCCAGTCACACCCAAAATCTACCATCCGTGGCTTCCATGCGGTAGCAGGCACGGGTTAGGTTGGGTTCCATTGCGGGGGAGCGACAGGATCAGTTCGCCACACTGGCCAATGAGGGAGACGGCGCTTTCGCGTTGAAGGGAAACGAAACGTCCTTCTGTTTGAAGTGTTGGGTGAGATAGCCCCTGCTCCAAATCCCATTGGCCTGTGATTGGCTGTAGCCCCAATCGCGAGCATCTCACAGCCAATCGATAATGGTGGGGCTTCCTACCTCGGCCATGCCAACCGCTCGGGTCTGTGCTCTCGGAGTCTGTTGCCAGGCCTGTCACACCCTCGTCTCAGTTGATGGGCTGCCCGCCTACACCTAGCCTGGGTACCTACCTACTAGTATAGGTAGGATAGGTAAGGGGGACGAGGGACGTACCTAGGTTAGGGTGCCCGTCTACTTCCACTGGAAAAAGAGGTAGGTAGGTAGGTAGGTATTTCAACACCAAACTCACAAACATGTCCATCGACATCATCTTAACCACTTAACCTCATCATTTCCTCTCCCCTCTTCCCCCTACCCTTCTTATAGCCTTGGACGGCCGTGGCCGTAAACAGCCGGTAGAGTCAGTTGGGTACTGAAGCATGCAAAAGAACAGGCCATTACTACCTATCTTGATATGTAGTCGGCCGGCTCTCCAATAAGTGGACTTGGGATCAAGCGCCTTGGAAATAGCAAGACAAACAACGCCCTTTGCATATGTATGTCACAGCCATGGCACCCAATGGCAAAGGATATGAGTTGAAGGTCAAGCGAGTCACAAGCCAACGGCTCCTCGGGCGCCAAGTATTCTCTTCAGCTCTAGGTGCAGTGATTCAGAATGATTCAGCGCTATATTCCTTTAGTGGGCATCCGAGGTTCCAATAAATGCGACCATGTCGCCCTACATATCTCATCACAGCCCGTGGGGGAGTGTCGTCTGCCGTTAACGCTTCCAGCCGCCCCCAAATACCCGACATCTACCTGTGTGTATTCACAACTGGTGTATCGTATAGATCGTGGCCATCATGGATGCAGTGGCACGCGATGAGATCAAATCAAAGATCCTCCAAAGCCTGGAGCAGACTCCCTTTGCAGCCTCGTCGTTACAGGAGCTTTCCGGAGGCACGGTTAACTTTATCTATCGTGCAAAATTGAAAGAGCCTCTCCCCGATGGCACGAACAACGTCCTTGTCAAACATGGCGAGGAATACACTGCTAACAACCCAAATTTTAGTCTTACGCTAATGCGCTGTGTAAGGCAATAAACCACCCAAGTCGTAGCTCTAAAGAAATTGTAGGCTGACTGGATGATGAAGCGCATCGAAGAACAATGTCTGAAGACGTTATCTGCGTTTCCAACCGAGGGAAAGACGGAGTTGCTAGGCGACGTAAACATTATTGTCAGGGCACCCAAGTTCTACCACTTTGACGAGCAAAACAACACACAAGTCCAAGAGGTTCTGTGCGGTAGTATGAACTTGAAGGAGCATGCTCTCACCACCTATTCGGCAAATACCCCTGATACTGCGCGCCCGCAGTGTCTCCAGCTCGGCCGTGCCCTTGGTAAATGGCTATACAACTTCCATACCTCGTCAACAATGCAGGCGGCGTTGCGCGAGACAGTGGCTGGAAACACGGAGATGCAGAAGTTAAAGCATACAATCTACTTCTCTTGGGTTCTTGATCGCGTGAAACAGTTCCCATCCGTTTTAAGCGAATCGAGGGGCTTTTTCGAGAAGGTCAGGGACACGACTGCTAAAGAGGCTGACGATGAGAGCCGCTTACGGGCCATTCACGGTGACTTTTGGACCGGAAAGTGAGTTTTTTCCCCTCCTTTTTCACTTTACCCCTTTTGATAATAAGAAAAACCTATGGTGCTAATGACATCTAAGTGTTCTATTGCCGAGCGGCCCGATCCAAGACGGAATTGATGTAACCGTGTTTGTCGTCGACTGGGAAATGGCAGAGTTAGGGCTACCAAACGTGGATCTGGGGCAGATGATTGGTGAGTTGTATCAATTGAAACTCTTTAAAAATATTACTGCTGGTCTGTGGATGGTACAAGGATTTGTGGAAGGCTATGGTATAGTAAGCGATGAGTTCGCCTTCCGCACGGCGCTTCAGATCGGAGCACACCTACTCAGTTTCGGGGCAGCAGTTGAAGGTTGGGGTACGCAGGATCAGGTAGAAATGGTTGTTCGCATAGGAAGGGACATCATGGTCCACGCATGGGAGAAAGACCGTGAATGGTTTCGAGGAGGAGACTTGAAGTGCTTATTTCACTCTATTTAAAACGCAGTAGAATAGAATATGCGGTGTAATTAACGAGAGAGGAACCAGTACTTACCAATTGAAGTGCCCTTTTAGTTTATTTAATGTTGTGTTACCTATCATCGGTGTTTTCAGGCGTGGGTGGCAAAAGCTACCCGGGACCGCTTTGGGGAGGCAACGTGCTGTAACTCAATTCACCCCTCCTCCCTCCCAAATTTATTCCCCCACATCGTTCAAAAAGTGAGTCAGATACCAACGAATCTGATTGTTCCGCACTTGAGAACAACCCAGACAATAAAACTCAAGAGTAATAAAAAAATGCATCTCTTGGATTCAGGATAACGATTTCAAACCGACCGAAACCTGTCACGGCCATGAACGTGAAAGCGGAAGGGGCGCGATCGCCTTGTGCACGGTGCAAAGAGCAAGATGGAGTATTAGACTTGCGATCCGAGAGAGTGTGTCAGTAAGTTCTCTCTCTACTTTTTATTTTCTCATTTTTATTTTCACCCTCCCCTTTTCCTCCTTTCCCCCTTTCCCCCTTTCCCCCTTTCCCCGTTTTTTATTTTATTTTATGTATATACTTATATCATCTAGAATCCCCCCTTCGTTTGAACTAACTAACACGACAACGCCATCAGGACATGCTTCACCACCTTCGTGGCCAGCAAGGCCATCAAGCGCCTCGAGGTGCTGCAGCGCGAGACGCGGGGGCCCCGGCTGCCGTCGCGGCCGCAGCGCTACCTCGTGGCGCTGTCGCGAGGCCCGTCGTCGACGGCGCTGCTGCACGTGCTGGGTGAGAACCTGCGCAGGCAGCTCGAGCGCAACCAGCGGGCGAAGTTTGAGCTCGTGGTGGCGTTCGTAGACGTTGAGGCCGATGTTGACGATATGCAGCAGCAGCAGCAGCAGCAGCAGCAGAGTCCCGGTGGTGCTTCCGATCTCCCAGCGCCGGCGCCGGATAGCGCCGGCGCGGATCCGTTCACCGCGCACTTCCCCGGGCTCGCCGTCCACAGGGTGCCGCTGTCCGACGTCCTCTCGTCGCCGGCGGTCGACTGGGCCTCGCTCCCGCCGGCGGCGGCGCCGCGGCGGCTCGCAGACCTCCTGGCGCGCCTGCCGTCTGCCGGGGCCCGCGCCGACGTCGCGCGCCTGCTGACGCGGCACGCGCTGCTCGCCTTCGCGCGGGCCCGCGGCTGCGGCGTCGTGCTGCTCGGCCACACCACGACGTCGCTGGCCGAGCTGACGCTCTCCGAGGCCGCCAAGGGCCGCGGATTCGGCATCCCGTGGTTCGTCAACGACGGCGCATTCCCGTCGTCGTCGTCGCCGCCGGGCCCCCTCGCCCCGCCGACCGGCGAGACCTCCGCACCCGTGCAGGTCTACAGCCCGCTCCGCGAGGTCTTCAGGAAAGAGGTCCGCACGTACCTCGAGGTCACCCACTCGCCGGCGGGCGGCGTGCTGGCGGACCTGTTTTTTCCTAGCCCGTCATCGCCGTCATCGTCGTCGCCTCGTGTCTGGGCCGACCCAGGCGCCGCCGTCGTCTCGCACCGCGACCTGAGCCTCGACGACGTCGTGGCGCGCTACTTTGCCGGCGCCGAGGCCGCGTACCCGAGCGTCGTCGCGAACGTCGTGCGCACGACCGGGAAGTTGAGCCGGCCGTCCGCCCGGGCGGTGGCGGGCTTGGACGTGGACGCGCCGCCCTGCTGCGGGTTGTGCAGCGTGGGGTTGGATCCCCTCGGGGACGAGCAGTGGAAGGGCGAGATCGGGGACGCGGACGGAGACGGGAAGGTGCAGCAGGGTAAAGGGGGCGGGTTGTGTTATGGGTGCGAGAGGTCGGTGAGAGGGTAGTTGGCGCGAGAGGGTTTATGGCCACTCGCAATACCAAAGAGAGTAAAAGCACTACCGTGAGGACTAGGTGCCGTGATCCGCACCTGGATACCTCATTTTGAAGCGCGGGAAGTCGAAGTCAGTACGACGGAAGACGCATGAGCGTTATATGGAGGCTACTTGACACTGTTCGTACCGAGGGTAGGGCAGATCGCTTTATACGCTATGGTAGTATATAGTATGCATGTCACATATGATTCGTGTCGTGTGGCTCCCAGGCACAATCTTACAATGGAAGTAATTTTTCGTTCGTCCCCTTTCACCATCTACTATGTAGAAACCTCTATATTTTCCCAGAGTCATATACACGAATTTATCCGCCCATTACCACCCATTTCCTGAACCCTATAATGAGTTTTCCGTGTCTAAAGTGGAGGCCCAAGAGCTATCTTTTAGAGCCCAAGGCCCACCGGTGTATTGCCAAAGCACCCATCATCCAAATAACCACCAATTGGTCCCCTATATAGGATGGAAGTTTCAAGATCCAAGTCAACGCGGCTGATTTCTGGTTACAGCATCCGCAACTTTAGACTTGTATATCTTTGCTACACATCTGCAAACGTCTCCTATCAAGCGAACCCGTGCCTGAGATTTCAATTCCTAGGTTCCTCGAAATTATGCCATTTGACGCTTTTATACACCTAGCGTTAATTTGGTAGCGATCCATTCCCATTTCTTTTTATAAAAAACCCCCCCAAAAAACAGTACCTCTATCACCCGGTTGCATTGGGTTCAGAGGTCGGTAATATTCTTTGCTCAATCTTGCGGACGAATTTGTTGGTCTGCTCTGCAAGACTGAGCGTCAAAATAGTGTGCGGTAGAATACGAGCCAGATGGGGCAGAAAGCCCTTGTAGATAGCAAAGAGGCCCTCGGTGCGGATCGTCTTGCCTAGACAGTCGAAGACGCCCTTGTATAGGTCACCATGCTGATTATAAAGACGCGACATTATCGTATCTGTTGATATCGTTTGTTAGTATTTGTTTCAGACAGAGCGGTAACCTGAGTGAAAAGACCGGTGACTGTAGTCCAATTGAACATCTTGTAGGAAGGAAGGGCCGGATATTATGTGAAGAACGAGGGGCAGGACGAAGCTCACCTGGTGGGTGCATGAAACAGCAGACCACAAATCCCGACGCGGTACTACTCGCCAAGTGGAGCGGAGCACCTTCTTCCATGCCCAGATGCTTGGCGAGCATCCTCTTCGCAAAGAAGTATGTGGGCAGTTGTACAGAGCTGCCGAAGCCGGTGCGAATCATTGCCGCACCCACGCCCCTGTACAAACCCATGACACCCTCGGCCTTGTAGATCTGGCGGGTGCCATCGAGCGCGTTGCGGTAGCGGTGCTGGGTGCCCACGGGCAGGAAGGGCGAGTAGCTCTGGAGACGGGTCTTGACGAGGAAGAAGGGCGAGCCGGCGACAGCGCCGATAAGGCCGGACGCTGCGCCGCAGAACATGTTGATGCCGAGATTCTGCTTGGCACCGTCGTTCAGGACAAGGGACGCGATGCCATGCCGCATGGGCTCGTAAAACCCTAACCGGCACCCGTTCAGCAGGACCTGGTACACGTACGCGCAGCCCAGACCCCTGTATATGCCGCGAATTCCCTCGTTCCGGACGATGACACTAACGCCGTGGAAGGGGCCGCGGTAGTGGTGCGGCTGGTGGCCTTTCGATTGCAGCTCGCCTTGCAACTGCATTCTGTTGCGTCACGACCATTGCGTCAGCTGAAAGCCCAGCCCGGTACCGTCGGCCGCCCGCTCTCGTTCACGCCACGGGATTGCCATCGCCTGGGAAGGGGAAGCTGCATACCGGATCTTGACCGTCTCGAAAGGATGCGTGGCCGTGACAGCGCCACAGGCGGCGATGCCGCCAGCTATGAAGGCTCTGGGTCCCCCCGAGTCGAATTAGCCGGCGAGCTGGCAAAGAAGAGTGGCACAGAAAAGAGGATTGACCGCGTCGCCGGACCGGCCGGTGCTCCTTGACTTGGTGCTCCTTGACTTACCCAGCAGTGGTCGACATGGCGCCGCCCCGTGTCTTCGGTCACGCACCGGCCACTGACAGTCCGAGATACGCCTGGGAAGCGTGGACGCGCGGGAGCTAGGGAGCTGGGGAGCGTGGAGGTGAGCCCGACGAGGGCCGGGGGAAAAACAACGATAAGCTACCCAGGTACCCAGATACCTACCCAGATACCTGCACTAAAGCACCAGCTTGTTTAGGCGGCCAGAAGCGGTCAGTCTCGGCGGAGTGCGGGACTCGGACTTGGCGTGGGCCGCAATCGGCTGACCCTGGACAAGTTGTCGTCTCCGAGTTGTTTGGGCAATTAAATGAATGAAAGCTGTGCCTGGGCGATAGGTACACGAGAAAGGTGAAGAGATGGGAAGCACAAAATGATCAGCATCGGAGAACTATGGGGCGAAGTCTGACTGCATGGAAAGGCGCAACGAGCTTATAAGTAATCAAAGATGAGATGATGGCGCTAGCTAGTGAGTGACGCGATTCGGATTTCAGAGAGGGTCCCAAGATTTCCCAACGCACCAAAAGTCCGACGTCGCACGCCGCCCACACGCGGTAAAAAAAGAGCCGCCACCAACCTTGAACAGACTAGATTGGGTAGGTACTGTGCATGCCTACTTCATCATGCATATATCGACCTTAGGTAGGTATGTGAAGGCTGAAGGTCATGTTACCCAACTGTCACGTCAACTTAACCGACTTAGGTAGGATAGGTAAACCAGTTAACCTAATTTATTGGATCATCATCAGACCTAGAGAAATGGCCACTAGGTAAGTAGTAAGGACCGTGCCGCGATGGTATAGATAGTGGATGGAGTAGAAGAGACCAAAAAAAAAAAAAAAGAAAGAAAGAAAGAAAAGAAAAAAAAAAAATACAACCATCGATTGATATTTATTGTTTGTTCTTTGGCCGTTCGGCAGTTTTGAGCAATAATCGAGCCATCACGATCATGCCATGCTATATGGTATTAAAAGATAAAAACCGTCAGACTGTACAATTTGTACCTCTAAGGACCTTGACAGCACCGCAGCCCACATATTCTGAATGCACATCTTGATATCTAGAACTAAAATATGAAAACGTCGGAAGCAAGCAGCAGAGTTGCCTCATCTGGTAGTGTCCACCAAGTGTATCAAAGTTTGTTACGATTCCGTCCCATGCTCCAAAACATATGTCGCCTTCCCTATCCTCGCTCGCTCCGATGCCCAGGACCTCTCATAAACATGACCTCAGTTCTTGGGAAAAACAAATGCCACTAATGCTGTCGAGTTGTGATACCCATCATCGTCTCATAACAGTCGTCGTGAAGCCTTCTTGCCGAGCAAGATCGATTGCGACTTGTTCGTAGCTAGTTAAATATGTCGCCGCTCGGAGATCGAGGCTGGCTGTGTGTCCGCCGGGGACCTGTATTCCTGATTTGTGCGCGAGACGCATCCTATAATCGCCTCATATACCCGATATACTCAAGCCGAGCCGGGACTCGATCAAGGCCCTATACTTGGCTCGACCCTGCCTGTGCCGCAGCATTTAAACTCCCCATGCCGTTCCTTCTCGCGCTCTCTTGGGAGACACGTGCCGGGTTACCGTCGAATACCCAAGGGCCGATATCGTTTCTGGGAGTAAGTGGCCCTCCATGGCCATTCACCACAACATTTTGAGTTGGCGACGGTGTTCTTCGTTGAGCCGCATTAGGGATAGGCACAGGATTGGACGTGGCATGCCTCGAAGGCGCCAAGGGTGGCTGAGGTTTCGCTGTACTTTCAAACCCCATCGTCATATCGGCCGGATCCCCTTGGTCAGCATGTCTCCCATGTAATTCGCCATTTAACTGCAACAACGCCAGGGTTATAGCCGTGTTTTTCTCCTGGGCTTCTTGAGCTTCCTGGGCCTCGTTTTTCTCTTCGACTATTTGTTCTGGCAGTTGCTGCCATTCTTCGGACGGCTCATCAACTTCGGCGTCCAGGTCGGCGGTAGCCCTGCAATTTGGGCACATGAAAATGGGCCACGAAGGGCCTTGTAACATTTCGCGAATGCACTTATAATGCCATGTGTGGGAGCACGGGGCAACGAAAAGCGACTGGCAGGGCTAGAAAGGGACTTAGCAAAATGCAACACAAACGTTACGGGATTCGCGCTAGCGAGGCATACCGCGATTGCATTTAAGCAGATTGAACAATCTTGGGCATGTGACGAACTGGATGCCGATGCGGATGTTGCTGTCGACGTCAAATCTCGTAAGCGTTTGTGGGTCGCCATACTGTATACTGCTGTTAGAAAACCATCATGGGGCCGGGATCACGGCTGTGATGGGGGTCATGCAAAGGGGGACGAGAGTGTCGTACTTGAAGGTATTGGGCTTGGCCTGCCAGCCCCTATTTAACTCAACGCGCATTTTGACACATCGGTATATCATCTCCTCACCACCCTTGAAATCTATGCCCAACTGCACAATATCACCATCATTGATGGGATACGGTTTCGATTCGCTCGCGGGGGCGCTCAGTCGAATGTGGTTGAGAAACGTGCCCGATGAGCTCTTCACGTCCTTGATATACCACTTCCCTTTCTCGAACCAAAACTCGCAATGGCGACGACTGACGACTTTGCTCTTGAAGCCCACAGGGGCGGACGACGGAGCATTCATGGGAACGGGTGCATGATTTTCCCGCTCAGAATACCGACCAACCTTGATGGTCTCCTTGCCGGTAGGCAACGTCCGGGTGACCGGCGTGAAGGACAGGGAGGGACGGCTCGAACGGGGGTCCAAGAAGGCTGACAGCCGTATGGAGGGGAAGGATTCGCCGGGCGACATTTCATTCGGATTTCCCAGCGTTGCCGACCGCGACCTCGTCATATCTTCATCGGCAGCAGCAGCAGGCGGCTCGGGCTCGGGGCTAGGGCTCAGCGCGGACCTCTCTTGCAACAAGGCGTCGGCAGCTATCTCAAAGAAGCGGGTGCTAAAGCGACGGGGGTCGGGGCTCGAGCTACGGTTGGTATTGCCACGGGGTCGGGTAGGGATGGGGTCTACTATTGTTGTGTCGAGGGTGATCGAGAGTGGCTCGGCGAGGTAGTCTGTGCCGTTGAGGTTCAAGGCATCAGTGATGGTGGCGGCGAGGGCTGACTCCTCCTGGCTGGAAGCGGCGTTGGATGAGCGGGTGGCGGAGCGTGCACGGCTGTCGCTGTTCCCGCGAATGGACGAGGAGCGAAAGATGGCACCGTGGATGCTGTGGCGGTTGAGATTACGAGAGTTGCTGGACTCGCGGCTGGACAGCAGCGAATTGGCGGCGTAGCTGCGCAGATTGATGAGGCCACTCAGGCGCCGCCGTGTGGATGACGTTGGTGGTGAGGAAGTGGAGGAGGCAAGGGGCTCGAAAATGGTAGGCGATGGGACGCCTGCGGGCTGGGACAGCATTTTATCGCCTAACGAATGGACCTGTCTCGCCCCGTGGAGCGATAGGTCGGCCGGCGGTCGCGTGCGCCGTAGGGGGGTTGGAACGGCGGGGGTTAGCAGCTGCAGCCGCTGTGCGTAGCAGTACTGGAGTACCTAAAAGCAACTATGGGGTATCGGGTATCTATCTGCGCGGCCCCGGGGTGAGGAGGCAGGTATCACTGGCGATGGATGCTGCGCGTGTGCGTATAAGCTGAAATAGGTAGGTAGGTAATAGGTATATACCGGCAGGGCGTATAAACTCTCCGACAATTATGATTGCTGGCGCAAAGCAAAGAAAGATGATCCGGGGGGAGGAAACAAATGATTAATACAGGATACAGGGCAACCACGCTAATATGTCCCCATGTAATTATTGTCGACTGACTGACTACCTGAGGTGGAATGGATATGCTACGTTCGCGAGCTGACAGGCGCCGGAAATATCGAGTACACGGGCACACGCATCCCCAGCGGCGTATACAACAACCCGAGAAAAAAAAAAAAAAAAAAAGGACGGTATTAATAGCGTGATGCCGATGGTTCGACTGGCTGAAAGGGCGAGAGGTCATGGGACGGGGCTGCGCATGTACTTCGGTCGGTTGGCCGCATAGGACGTCGTTCGGGGGGCAGGCAGCTTGGCGCGTATCTGCGATGCACGTAGCGTAGTTCCCGGATATCGTGAGGAACAAGAGATGCGAAGGGGGGGGAGATACGAAGACGATCAGGAAGTCTAGAAATCCCAGCCTAGCAGCGAGAAAGAAAGAAACGGCCAAAGCCCGACAATATACTAATTACCACCGGGATCGATCTGTCATTTGCCGTACCCTCCGATTTGGACTAAATGGCTTCGAACCAGGGGGACAAATCCACCGAGGCTCAGAGGGTGCAAGCTCATGATGATCTCTCCATTAGGATGGTTCAGGATGTAAGAGGTAGCTACTTGTCGAGAAGGGACATTCGTTATGGCACTAGTGCCTCTGCCCACGTAGGTACCCAATACCTGCCCACCTAAGACAAACAGACACACTTGTGGTGGGAGCGGTATAACTACCTGGGCAGCTACCTAGGTACGCATTGACTCGATCGAATTAGCTCGAATGAGACTGTTCACGATCGCCTTATTGGATGGCTGACTTTGTGGCGGTCTGCATGTTTACTGAATGTGTGCCGGCTGGGGGAAGACCTTGCCATGGCGATCCCAGACTTGTAACTTGTAGTTACTGTAACCTTATGCCGTGGGTATTATTTTAATACGACGCCTCGTCAGCGGGCATCTGAATGGACCATGGTTCCCCGGCTGGTGAACCGGCAGAGTTCAGTCCCCCCATCCTCTTCACGTTTGTTAGCTTATATTTACATGCCATAAGGGCTGGGTGACTGGGTACTGCCCTCGTCGACCGCGAACCTAATCACTCGACAGCATGGTAGGTACCTCCTCGCGTCTGGCCATCTATGTACAAGCATGCACATAAGTTCCCCTTTCTATTGACGCCCATCAGGTAGTTAGCTACGCTGCTTGTGTATAATACCTTCGTTAGGTAGTTAGTTATCTTTCATTTCCCTCTTTCCGAGTACTTGCCTCGTAGCGCTTAGGTGCCGGGGGAATGAAGGCATGATGCCGAACCTAAGTTTAGGCCAGTATATACAAGATTAGGTGACGCATTGTTCCCATACTAACAGTATGTTCCCAGCGTAGTGTACGTGAAACTAAATGGAGTGAGTATAGCTCCGGCACACACCTCGATACTACTGTTAAATAGCATCATGGAGGGACCCTTACACAACAAGGTAGTCAGCCTGCATTACAATCCTACTGCAACGGTCTCCAGTCTCCTCTTTACTCAAATAGGGAATCTTCTGGATGTTGTGGTGGTCATCTCATCTTGGACCTGCCCTGGATAGAACAAGCATGATTCCCCCCCCCGTTGGCGACCCCGTTATTGCCAGGTGTAAGAAAGATTACATACGGCCAGGTGAATAGGAACTTCTCTCGGTCGTGGCGATCGTGGTAAAACCTGTGGAGACGTTTTAATTAAACTGAGGTGCCGCTACAACGACGGTCATCCATCGTAACATCTTATCCCCTTCCGTGAGGGAAAGTGTCGATCGCTCACCAGTGCTAACCCCGGCAGGCGAGCTAGCCCAGCCTAAGTCCTTTAACGTGCAAGAGAGTAGGAAGAATGTAGCCGAGGGGATTTAAGGCCTCTAGGGTAGTAACTTTGGCATACCATACCTCAGGATCCCATCTTCGAATCACTAAATACCTAGGTAGACTTGCAGTTCGATGATAGATGATATGATGGCGGAGAGCCGATTACTGTCTCATTGGCATCCGATAAGCGACCGTATTTCTTATTTCTTTGTTGTGGTGTAAATTTACTAACCCGTCCTCATTAGACGACCCACCATTAATGCCCGAGGGTTGCATCAGTCAGACAGGAGCGTGTTCTGTATGTAACGGGATTGGATTGCCAAAAAGGGCAAGAGGGGCAATGGACGGTACATGGTACGAGGTGCCACCCCGCCAAAGTAATTTTAGAACAGCCTGGCAGACCTGGGCAGACCGGGCTTGGGCTCTGTTTCACTGTTTCAGCTTGAGAATCAGCATCCCAGCGCGAGCCAACCAAGAGCCGGGGTTACCCATAATCTCAGCCCACCCCCAGGTTTCGACTTTCGGTGCACCCGAATGGATACCAAGCCTTGAACAAAGCCCTCTGCCGGCACTATGACTTGCATCATCTACATACACAGAGTTGCCCATGTTACTCAGTAGGCACATGTGACATACATTACCTATTTACGACCACCTACCCATCGGCACATTGGGAGCACGACTGCGTGTTACACACACCGTGGCGCATATGTACTTAAAATAAATCGAGCTGACAGAGCTCTTCAAAAAAATTTAAAAAAAAAAAAAAAAAGAGAGAGAGTAGGTTGATCACTGTTACAAGTAGCAGAGATGCTCGCAGACTCTCAAGTCTACCGTCATTCAAATTCCTTAGCCTATTTGGTGCACTTTTCATCAAGCCAATTACTTCATATCTACCATGTAATTCTGTATATTTATAATCAAGCTCGTTGATGCGTTGTCACTACATCAGACGACCCTGCATACATGTGTCTGTCTATATGTATATACATACCACGGTAGTTATACACTTCGTCGTCAGTAACAGGGAATTATCAGCAAACATCTCAAATCTCTAATTGACCTTCCCATTAGGCCCCCACATTCCCGTTCCTATTCTTATTGCCTAAGCATATCATACAAATACTCCATCCTTATTTGTTAACTAATTCTTCTATCGAGGCAGTCAAAATTTGATACTACCTAACTCAGTAGATTCTATAGGTACTATAGTAAGTATTCAGCACCTCGGCATCCTGCTAAATAATTATATTCACTGCGATGAATTTCTCCTCGAACTTTACAGTATGATCTCTAAATATCTTCTTACTCGGGCATGGAATTTATTATTAGACTGAGGTAAGTACTATCAAAGCCTGCCCGAGGACATATGTTACTTCAAGCTACAGCACAGTAGGTACCTAGGTGTCTATAGGTACTTAAGTAACTACCTAGGTAGGTAGGTACCTAGGTAGGTAGAGGTAGGTAGGTAGGTACAGTAGCAGCCTACCTACCTAAAGGCCATGCTGCTTTGATGGGTGCACAAACCATATAATGAAAAAAATAAGAGGTACCTAGGTATTACTCGATAGGCGCCGGTCTTGGTCCGATAAGCCGATAAGGGAATTAATTCATGGTCATCGATGAATCGTCACTGCAAATATCTCCATTCAAGCTTTTAAACACTGCGCAAACCTGACACTGGGCAGTGTGCATTCGTTTCGTCATGTTTCGCGCATATACATCTAAGTCCCTGGCTAGAGGCCTAGCCTCGCCCGTACATGGAAGGACAAAGATACCCCGGCTGCCATTCAGCCGAAGCCTCGCGACAGTCGACGTCCCAAACGCCAAGGTACATAATCACAGACGGACCCTCATGATAGATACTTTATGTATGAATACAGACTCGGGCATGGCATTCCCTAACCGCTTCCCTAGGAACCAACCGAGCTTGACAGGATAACAACGCTCCCCAATGGCGTTCGTGTCGCATCCGAAGCCCTCCCTGGGTCCTTCTCCGGCGTCGGTGTCTACGTCGAGGCCGGATCGCGCTTCGAAACCCCCGCGCTCAGCGGCCTCAGCCACATCGTCGATCGCCTCGCCTTCAAATCCACAGCGAGCAAATCGCCCGAGCATGTTCAAGAGGTCGTCGAATCTCTCGGTGGGAATATACAATGTGTCTCTTCCCGGGAGTCTATCATGTACCAGGCCGCCACCTTCAACTCGACTGTTCCTGCTGCCACCGAGTTGCTCGCCGACACGATCCGAAATCCTCTCATCACCGAGGAGGAGGTCGCTCAAGAGCTCGATACTGCCAACTACGAAATTACCGAAATATGGAAAAAGCCCGAGCTCATCATCCCGGAATTAGTGCACGTGGCGGCTTATAGGAATAACACTCTCGGCAACCCACTATTGTGTCCTAAAGAGCGCATACCGCAGATCAACAGGTCGGTCGTCAAGGCATATAGGGATATCTTCTATCGTCCGGAGCGGACAGTCGTGGCCTTTGCCGGCGTTCCCCATGCCGAAGCTGTGCGATTGGCGACCGAGTATTTCGGTGACATGGAAGCTACTGGACAGCCCTTGCTATCAAGATCCGACTCGGAAACGTCTATGGGTTCATCATCTTCAGGCGAAACCGGGTCCTCCGCTACATCATCTCCGCCATATACAAATTCAAGCCCGCAATCATCCGGTCTCCTCTCCAAAATACCCTTTTTAAAGAATCTCTCCACTGGCGTCTTCGATTCAGCAGATGCTATTCCGACGTTAGAAGATATTTCCGCTCCCGCTCATTATACCGGGGGCTTCATTTCGCTTCCCACACAACCGCCTTCCTCAAACCCTATGCAGCCTACCTTTAGTCATATCCACATAGCATTCGAGGGGCTTCCCATAGAATCCGAGGATATATATGCGCTCGCGACATTGAACGCTCTTCTCGGCGGTGGTGGCTCGTTCTCCGCTGGCGGGCCCGGAAAGGGCATGTATTCTCGGTTGTACACGAATGTACTCAACCAACATGCATGGGTAGAGAACTGTATGGCCTTTAACCATTCGTACACGGACTCTGGTCTGTTTGGCATATCCGCGTTGTGCGTGCCCGGCCGTACCCAGCACATGCTAGATGTCATTTGCCAAGAGCTCAGAGGACTTACCATAGACACCGGCTTCTCGGCGCTTGGCGTGCCCGAGGTCCAGCGCGCCAAGAAACAACTTCGGTCGAGCCTACTAATGAACCTTGAGAGCCGCATGGTTGAGCTAGAGGATCTTGGCAGACAAGTTCAAGTCCATGGCCGGAAAATCCCAGTTCAGGAGATGTGTCGTAAAATCGACAACCTAACTGTGAATGATCTCCGGCGCGTCGCGAGAATGGTTCTCGGCGGCTTGGTTGAGAACAATGGGAAGGGTAGCGGTGCTCCCACTGTCGTCATACAAGAAGCAGATGCGCCACACTCCACCTCAAAGGTGATGACCTGGGAGGAGATCCAAGATAGAATATTTAGATGGGGCCTCGGCAAGCGGTGAGGGTTAAGTTCCGCATGAACGTCATTTTGATCAATGGGGATCAATCGCTCAACATATCCCGCGCACATATATACCCTATGATGCGCCGAAGCGTGCGAACGAGGCAGCAGGCACTCATTTGCTAGACGGGTTTTGCCCCAGTGCAGGCCCAAGTACTCGTGTACAACCATGTAAAAACAGGACTTACGAAGACACGGCAAATTATCTGTTAAATAATTCATCTCAGAAGACTTTATTATATCCCCATCAGCTTATTGTCCCGCTTCCAGGCCTATGATGAATACGCTAGTGCTATAGCGACATGGAGTAGTGGTTTGAGGTATATATATAAAACATAAAAGATGACTGACGTAGAAAAAGAACGAGTTCAGCAATGTGTTACTAAAAAAAAAGGTGCCTGGGCGCGCAGAGAAAGAGCACATCACCTCTTTGCAACCGGCACCACGACAGTCGTCGTCTTACCGCCTTCAACGCGCGTCCCCCCGGAGCCGCTCACCGTCCCGGTCGTGCCCTCCGGCGCGTCGACGACGACACGGAGGTTACCGTCCGCGTCCCTGTCCCAGCTGACGCCGAGCGGGCCGTACGGCGTGGCGGCGACGCCCCTGGCCCAGGAGATGTCGTCGCCGTCGCCGGGGACGGGGTCGACGGCCCACTCGCGGAAGCCGGGGGCCGTGGGCCGCACGCCGAGCACGTAGGTGGTGAGCAAGGGGGTAACGCCGGTGGACCAGCCGTGGGCGAGGCTCGTGACGGGCCCTTCGTACTTGGCGCCGCCGGCGCCGATGCCCTCCCAGTGCGTGACGCCCGGGTCGGCGGCGGCCATCCAGCCCCAGGTGCGGCGGATGAGGTCGAGGGCGCCGGCCGGGTCGCGCGTCTCGAAGCGCGCGGCGGCCTCGAAGTACGAGACGAAGGCGTACACGCGGTCCGAGAAGCCGGCGCCCAGCTCCTCGCCGCCGGCGTCGTAGAAGGCATTGCCGTACGGCCGCGCGTTGTGCTCCGACAGGTACCTCAGCGCCGATGCCGCCGACGCGCCGTCGGCGATCCCCGCCAGCACGGCTAGGCTGTTCCCGTCCTGCGCGTGCGCCCCGCACCCCGCGCCCGCGCACTTCCGGTCGAGGTACGCCGACGCCGCCGCGTCCCACAGCGTGCTCTGGAACCCGCTGGACACGGCCGCCGCGCGCTCGCGCCAGCGCGCGGCGTCGTCGGCGCGTGCTGACGGCGAGGAGGACGACGAGGGGGAGGACAGCCCCGCGAGGTCTGCAGCCTTGTTCAGAGCGAGCACGTACAGGGCGTTATAGTACGCGGCGGATCCCGGGCGCGGCAGGAAGGCGAAGTCGCCGTAGCCGTCCTGGCGGACGAGCAGCTGCGTCGCGTTGTCCGTGTGCGCGGGGTAGTACGCGTCCAGGACCCGCGCCATGACGGCGTAGTGGGCGTCGACGTACGACATGTTGCCGGTGTAGAGGACGTAGTCCCAGCTGCAGGTGATCCAGTAGAGCGGGTAGTCGAAGAGCGGGAGCTCGTAGTGGTTGATGCTGGCGGGCGGGAGCCAGCCGTCGGCGCGCTGGTGGGCGGCGAGGTCCTCGAGCACGTTGCGCGTCGCCTCCGCGTTGGCGTGCGACAGGTAGCTCGTCAGCGAGGCCACGGCCAGGTCGCCCATGTACGGGTCGCGGTCCCGCTTGGCGCCGTCGTGCAGGACCAGCTTGCCCAGCAGTGAGGCGCTGGTCGCCCCGCGCGGCTCCGTGTCGTTGGCCCGGAAGACGTCCGTCCCCATGTCGACCGTGTACACCCCGTCGTACCACCACTGGGTCAGGTTCGCGTCGGAGCACTCGAACCATCCCGTGAAGGTGTCCGGCGTACCCAGATATCCGGACCACCGTAGCCCCACGGACGAGATCTGCACTTGGCCTTGCGCCGACGTGTACGGCGCATCCACCTCTAGGGCGTCCAGCGAAATCCGGACGTACCGAAAGGCATGCAAGCCGTCGGCACAGACTTTGCTGCCGTATTCGCAGCCCCATTGGTCCTCCCACGTGTATGGTCCGTTCTTGACGGCAACCTAGGGGGGAAGTATTGTCAGTGCGGATTCTGGTAGTCCCCCTGGGGATCCGGTGGGAGGTTATCCCATTCCCTTACCTGGTCTGTTCCAGTCGTAACAAGTTTAGGCGGGTCCTGTTGTGGAATATCAGCTCTTGCAATCAATACCACTTGTAATGATTGATATGAACATACCCCTGATGCCCTATCCGAGCGGGTATAATCGCTGGTATCGGTGAGGTACTCGAGGGCCTCCGAAAACGTGAGCCGGATTCCAGGAAAGCCCCCGGACGACCCATTCATCGAGCCAGCAAACTCGAGCAGCAACTGGCCGACGACGTTCTGACCAAAGTCAACAACAAGCGCTGGGGTTTCATCCGAGTCGTGGGCTCCAGTGAAGAGAGTCGTGGAAGCACCTGTGACCAGTCCGTCGGGATTCTCGATGTCGCCTCGCGTGTAACTGGGTAGTATCGCCGCCGGGCGCACGATGGCGCTCTCAGGGGAGCGTACGTACTTCTGCCAGCTCGGCGGATCTTGTGCTATGACTGGAGGGCATCGCATCAAGACCGCCGGCCAGATGACCGACACGAGTGAGTGTTTGTGCATGGCTGTCTGCTGTCTTCGACTTTGTCTAGTGACATGAAGCTAGAATGAGGCTCAACGAAAAGCAACTGTAAACTCAAGTTCGAGCAAGGGATTAAATACAAGAGCCAAACCATGGAGATTCCGCGTTACCTATCCCTTGGTTCCACACATGTTCTAACAAGGGAGACGAGATGCTGAAAATATTATACCAGCGACCTCTTATACGAGAAGAGGAGCGACTTGATCTAATCCAAAGTCGGGAACATTCGTACGGTGCCGAACCAACAAGGTTAAGAGGAAGCAAACGGTCGTACAAACTCGGCGCAATTCCAACCGATTTCTCACGAGCCGAGCAGTGTTGTGTTTGCCACGATTCCCATGCTGCTTAGCCCCACGATGATGCTGTCGTAGCCGTCAAGCCATACGTATGCGGCAGGTGGGAAACAGGCCAGGTCCTGGGTCAAAACAACGTCACAGCGGGTGTCGATCATGCACCTTCTCCGCATTATCCGCAGCTGTGCTGAACAATGCAGAGCTTATCCAATCCTCTAAGAAGACTGCACCCCAGGCTACCTGCCTACCCAGCTATCTTAATGCTTTGTTGTTATTTATAACTATCAAGTATCCCTCTACCATGAATGTTTCTCTTGTGCTTTCTTGACGCCAAGTTACGAAAAACCAGTCGAAGTTCTAAGGATATCATGAATCTGCCGGACTTGACGTAACAGAGATAGATCATGTTGTCTAAGTTAGCTGTTGGCAATAATAGGGTTTCCACGAAATCTCAAATTCTAGGGGTACTCTCGTCTAATGAGCATGACTGTGTAGAAATATAATGGTTTCGCGCTTCTGACGCCCTCGCTTTATGACTATCATGACCACTACGCGTTCTACGAGGCATCACAGCGCATACAACAAAGCCCTAGAACACTGCTCGCATTATTCACAAGCACACTAACGACCGCAGGGTGCACAGAAATGACGATACCGAGGGTGCATTTCGTTTGTAAAAGAGGTATTAAATGTCTTAGTTTAGCTTCATGACATACGATGGAACCTAAACTCCACTCTATCGCTTTTGCCGTTAACGCCCTAAAGCGAGATAGCGACCTAATGCCACTTCGTATTGAAAACGACTGCAGTGGTCATATTTAGGGCGGCATTGCTCGCCTTGCTCATACCCAGAAATCACTTTTTAGGGGGGAGGGGTTTGGTAAAAGAGCAGACCCCAACCCGAGATGGTAGAGTTATACTACCTTAGCCATTCTCTTGGACATGCTGTGAAAATAATTAGCCACTTCCTGTTACCCCTGCAAGAAAATAGGTGTGGAACTTACAAGTCGTAGAAAGCAAATTGACTAGGCTGGCTGCCGAATTCGTATACGAAACGAGATGCCAGGTAGCTTCCGAAAATCGCCCGTAGGTACGAGTCCGGTATACGACTGATCATTGTATCGAGCCCAATCTTTTCCAAGAGGAGCTTGGGTAGAGCATCCGCCAGGACAGATCGTCTGATTCTCTCATCCTTCCATAGGTCGGATCCCTGAAGCTCTTCGTCAAGATCTGTGATAGCGACAGAGAGTTTGTCGGAGAGCACTGCGCGGGGCATGCCGGTTTGTTCATGTTCTTTCCAGATAGCTTCAAATTCAAGGCGGGCGTTACTGCAAATTGTCTCTTGAACCTGTTTCACATATGCCTTATAAAATTCGGGTGCTCTGCCTTGCCTATCACAGCACATGTTTGCTTCGAATCCTTGATCGTCGAAACTGAGCGATGCTAGAACCTCGAGGGATGACGATGTGACTCCACCCTTATTTGCGGAAGCATCTTTGAACAGAACGCACCCAGCTTCTTCCAATCGGAGCTTGGCATCTTGCGTAATGAACAAATTAGCTCCTTCGACCAAGTACGGTATTCTTGATCTACCGTCTTTGATGAGTCTATTTACTGTCGAAAGGTCGATGGACTCTGGGCGGCCACCACAGGGCACAAAGATATCTGCGAGATCAGAATCCCTGAGGTGGAAGACGTTGCGGAAGGATGTTCCGCTTCCAACAAACTCGCCGGAAGGTAATGTGATATTCGAATCATCGCACAAAACTCGATAACCATCCTTCGACAACTTTGAGATATCAAAATTAGAGATCATTACCCGGTTCTTGGCTAAACGGAGCAGTTCGGCCTTGTCGATACCATTGGGGTCGACTAGAACACCGGAACCGTCCACAATCGCAGTGTATTTCTCATTGCTGAGAAGTATTTCGTTGCTTCCCAAATCACCGTCGGGGCCACCAGTCTGCATCTTCTTCACGGTGGAGGGGTCGAGGTTCAACTTGCGGTAGATGCCTTTCACATATTCTCTGACCGATAATGTAGTCATTCCGTACGCGTCGTGTGGGATGCCGCCCAATTTGGGAGACTTGCCTGTGAAGAAGGACTTCCACCATGGGGCGCCTCGGAAACGAGCATGCTCCGTAGCCCAGTCAACTAGGTCAGCCGTATTCTCGTCAGGGCCCAAGAATAGGATTTCTTGCTTGCCATGAAGATCGACGATGGGGTTCTTGATGCCTGGGGTCTGGGCAGGAAGTAATAAATCCAGAATACTGTCGATATATTTCTCGAATGCCTCACGTGCTCGGTCCTGCTGCTTAGCATCAAGCAGAATAACGCCCTTGGAACCGCCTTCCGGGATGTCCTTATTCTTGCGTTGTTGGGTGCTTGCAAGGCCATAGTTTTCGTCAAATAGGTTTCTCGCGTTGATGCTAAATGCCTCCTTACTGCGTGATTTCACGATTCGGATGCCACCTCGAGCAACATCCTTGAATCGGAGATGGAAACCGCGTGCCTCGGCGCTGATTACGAGGAACATCCCGTATAAACGCCGAGGATATTCGGATTCTGGGAGAAAGGACGGATCAAGGCGAAAGCTCAATGCCACCTTGGTGGGCGTGAAGTAGTTCGTCTTTAGAACCGCGCTATTGAAGATACGGAACGCGGTCATGACCATCTCTTCGTGCTCATTCGAAACTTCTCGGCTGATCTTCTCCTTGAGATGATCGTCCGATAAAATCTCAACTGAAGTGGTTGGGGCAATGAGGTGTCTCTCAAACCCAGCACCAACAGCTAGATGAACGCTGGCGAAGGCTGCGTACAACGACCGAACTAACTGAGGGTAGGAGGAAATAATCTCGAGAATGTAATCGGGAGTAAATGTCTCAGTGCGCAGACGACGTTTCAGCTTGGATAGCATTTCCGCATGTGCTACGTTCGTGGCGTTGAGGGCATTTCTAATAGATGTGTACTCCGCGCCTAGGCGGTTGAGGAAATGCTGAACAAAAACCCAAACGCAGTGACCGTAAACAGTTTCTTGGAGGCTCAGCTCGCCAGATGCAAACAGCGGATGTAACTTGTTTTGCGGGATGCAGTACAAGAGGGAAATCTCCTTCGTAATCTGGTGAATTGATTGTTCCATGGGCATAGCCTTGGTTTCCAGGTTGGTGGCCGGCTTCAGATAAATACTCATAACGGTAATGCCGTTGGAAAATTGCTCCACATATTTTCTCGAGCTGGTGACTCCATAGTAGTGATACAAGTCACTCAGGGCGCTGAAAAGCCCGCGGGCCGTACGGGAGCGGAATGCAACAACGAGACGCTTCTCCTCTGTTCCCTCTATGTCGAAAACTTCAATCACCGGGCCTGTTCGGCTAACAGCTAGCTTGATAATGTCGTGGTATATCAGCTTAGTATTCTTGGTCGCTTTCGTCAAAAACATTCTATCGCTGATTACTTCGAGCCGAGTTTCATTGGGGTCCGGCCTTGAGTCCACGAATTGACATTGGTAGACGAAGTAGCACCGTAGAGACGTAGTAGATGAGGTCTCGTTAGACAGGGACACAGGCGAGCGGAAGGTCTCAACCCGAAATCTCTCATCAGGATGCGTGTGATCAAGATACTTCTCTTCCAGCCTGTTCTCGTAACGTGGGCCCTTGATATTAGAATATCCAGGCACGCTGGTATCGATGTAGATGGCGTGATCTACCGCCTCCATATCCAGCTGAATCTCTTCACGGTTGTCTATGCGGGAATGAGCTGCAACTTTGGCGGCATACATCGAGGTGATGATGGTTGCGATGACGTCTGCTTTTTCCATCTGAAAGTAAACATCATCAATTCCTAGTTCGTTGTAGAACCAGGATACCTGCTCTTCTAGGTGTGAAGGTGGGATCCAGCCATCTTTTGTGATGAGCTCCTTGACTATAACTCGTTAGTATATACTGCCAGATAGCAACGACTAGTATAACAGGCGTACCCATCTTCATCTGTTCCTCCTTGCCAGAAAACTCCGGAGCGATATATCCAACTGTGGCAGATCGTAAGACTTTGTGGCCGTTCTTCCCATTATTCCCATTAACCACGCTACCGTCAAGCGGGACGCTGAAATGGGTGGGTTGCGGCGAGGGGTGGCGGGACACCTCCTCATCTATAATCTTGCTCACTAGCTTGTGAGTGGCCGAGGCCTCTGTAGATGATGGGTCGTTGGAAGCCATGGTCTTAGCTTAGCACCCAAATGACTCTGGAGATTCCGAACGAAGTATACAAGTGGGAAACCTATCTGAGGGGAAGTTAGTCGTTTGTAGTGCCAATATTTTGACGACCATGGTCAGGGTGGAGGGTCGATGGCTAGACAATAGGGGGTAAAATCGAATGAAGGGATAATACGATGCGCATGGAACTTGGTTGTGGAAGCTCCAAGTATAGGGGAAATAGCGACTTTATAGCGGGATAGCCAGTGGGAAGAAAAAAGATATCAAGCTCGCACGGGTATGAAAATGAAGGGAGGGATAGAGAATCACACTGCAGTATGGAGCTGTTACATTGACACAGTCCATATTCCCTAGACCTCGACACCGAAGCACACCAGCGAAGCCATTTTGCCAGATTGGTGATATAATGGAGACGATAGTGGTATATGGATGATGACACCCCGGGGGGTTCTCATATTTGGTCATGCAGGCAGCGTAGCAGCATGCAGCTGTCTACGAAAACTGAACCCAGTGCGGAATGAACGAAACGGAAAATTTAGGGGAGGGTGTTATTTATAATCGCCGATTCGCTTCTCCCAGGGAACACGGAACGGAGAATTTTCGCCCTCTCACAGGGTTGCTCCAAAAGCACCAGGGGGGAGGGAGGGAATTGGTGCAGTTCGTGGATGGGAACATATCAAACAAACAGGCTGAACAACAATGAGACTTACGGGTAGATGATAATGTGTCGGAAAGACGATGGCGTTTTCCGGTTGGAAACACGGTAGCAGCAACAGCGGTCCACAATAGAAGAGAGGGCGGGACGGGCCAATCTGCAGAAGACGGGCTGCTCAACTTCGGGTCGGGGGGATCCTCGGCCTCAGGATAGAGGGATGTGCAGATATTCACGGCACGTCGGGGATTAGAGTTCAAGGGAGCCAAGGAAGGGCTGGACGATGGGGCTGAATGGAGGGGTTGGATTTAACAACAGCCCAGACAACGTCAATCCGAGATAGTGATCTAATGAGCTCTAAAGGCCAAGGCCAAAAGAGAAGATGTCGGTCCCAGGGCCGGAGGAGAGACAACGGGAGGTTATATGATATGGGCAGGAGATATGGGGAGGGCGTGGTGCAGGAAGACCGTGGTGGGATCGTACGTGTATCACCGCTAATTGGGATGTCTTGGAGATAAGCAGTTTGGGTGCGAGGCGCAGGTACAGGACGGGTGATAGGTAGCCTGCAAGATGTATAGCTGGAGATGGGCAAGCCGGCAAGGTAGGTAGGTAAGTAGGTAAGTAGGTACGTAGGTAAGTGTATGATGACACCAGGTGAGAAGGTAATCAGTCAGGTTGCTTAGTGATTGGTGTAAGTAAAGTGGCCTGGCCCAGTTTTCTGTCGGTAGCCCAGCGCCTGTTGTGCAGGTTGTAGGGTAGGTAAGTAGGTAAGATAGCGGGTGTTGAGTTTGCTCAAAAGGCGGGAACGGAGCAGATAGGTCCTAGAGAGCGGGTAGGACTGAGGATATCTCTTTGTTGTCTAGCGCACCGGTGGGCTGTAGGCAGGACAAAAGACACCTATGGGTATGGTATGGGTTCAGGGTCGGAGACAAAAACAAACGAACGGACCGTCAGGTTGTGTTTGGTCTGGTTTGGCTCAGCAATGATGGGAATTGAAGGTTATTGATAGTTGTAGGTTTGGGTTTCGTCCATGACAGGCGAATTGGATTGAGCAGCACCCTCGCAGAGCCAGTGTATCTAGTCGTCTTTGGAATGGGGACTATGAGGTCTTTATATATTTTACCACCACAGCCAATTGACCGCTTAGGATCTCTCAGATCGTGGATTGCTCCGATCGACGAGAGAAGTAGTTCGCTCTCTTTACCAACACTATTCCCAACAACCCTGTTGGCGCAGTCCTGGGTGTACCTATTGCTCACCTCACGCAATAGTTACATGGTACCTACCGGTAGGTAGATAGGTAGGTACCTAGGTAGGCACTGTGGTATGTACATGACTACAATACGTCACGACCGCGCCAGTACCGAAATCAACCAGGGCGCAAGCAGAAAAAACTTCACTTGAGGTGACGAACAATGAGGGTGATCTTGCAGCCCGCTAACTACAATGGGATGCGGGCTGTGTTACAATTGGCCCGACCATGCGGTACCTGAAAATCCCCCGTCTCCAGGTCGCCAGGTCGGTCGACCCTCAGTTCTATCCCACTACCCACTACTACAAGTCAAAGTACCGAGATGATGCAGAGTTCTCTTGTACCTGCACAGTGAGCTTGATACGTACCTTCGGGTTCCTCAGGTAGCTGACGTGGTGGTCGACAACAAAACCATCTATTGAACTCGGACAAATCTAGAGCTTGGGGAAATAGCCATATTTTCATGTTACATCTCATTAGCACACCTACACCGATGACGGTTATATTTCTGATCAAGTAAGATACTTTTACAACAGTTGCAATACCTGTCACTTATCGACGTAAAACAAACGGTATCTGACCGAAGCCGTTTCTAGCAAGTCATCATTTAGAATCTAAATACAGCTAAGCAACGGTATGCCCTGTGCCATGTATAGTGGTGTGTATCATGTGGCCGGTAGTAATTTTACGTATACATAAGTATGTACTACTCGTATTGTAGACTGTTGTAGACACGTATGTGTCGTTGGCGGCTATTGGAGGCAAATCAAGTATTACTTCCCGTTATATACTCAAAAAGTATACCTTAAAATATATCGGATAGCCGCTGGTACCGTAGCGCCACTCGTACCTCCATACCTACACTCCTAGGTAGGTACCTAGACAGGGAGGGAAGGGGGGGGTTTTTTTTTTCTTTGCTTCTGCTATAGCACACTAACCGCCTACTTACGTAGATACATACATGCCTAGGTAGTAGCAGTGTCAGCCACCTAGATTAGACGTTAATAATCCTACTAGGTAGGTAGGTAGCGGCGGAGTGGCTACCTACCGTCCCTTTGAACGGACCTCATACCGTCCTGCCACCTCCGGCACCCCCAAGCGTTCCCTCCCTATCCAGCTGGGAAACGTCCCATGACAGCTTTGACATTATTCCTCTTCCCTTCCCTTCTTTTTGAGGTAAGGTATCTCCGATGGCGTATGATGTGAGAGCACGTTTCTAAGCCGACCGACCACTACTGGACCGATCTCTCGTTTGAATAATAGATGGATTGGGGTCCTGTCCACCGATCTGCTACCTAACTGTTACCTATCTTCTTCACCACACAAGCCCAGTTGAGTCTTCTATTGATTGGAAACAACGGGGCATCTTACTGCGCCTTCTGGCGCCATACTTTACAATTAGATAATTGCATAAAACTTTCTAGGATCGTACATGACTTCGTAATACCGGTTTCAGGGGAGAATGTAGACTTGAGAGTACTAGGCCAGTGGCATCGGAACGTGCGTGCACGGTGGTTCTGGAAGCCGCAAAATCTCAGATCGTGTGATGACCGGGGATATTGGCCTTGTCCCTCTCAGGCATAGTCGGGCTTGTCAGGGCGCAACCCGGCGTGCATCAGCGAAGCGGGTGACTTGTTGCTCGAATTGCTATTATCCACTCTTTTTCGACTCCTGCCGACTCGTGCCCCGCGTTTCCCGGCCAGAAGCAAAACCTGTGAGCAGCGAGCAGCACCAGCGAGCAGACCAGAAACTAGAGCAGAGACCAGAGTGCCCCCAATGCCGTCGAGCGAACCGGACCGTGCTAGACGCACTGTAACCGTGTCCCGGCCCGTCATCCTTTGACTAACACAATCGCCCATCTTTCGCTCGGGTCACTCCTTTCGGTTTTCTATTACCCCTACAGACCATTCCATTACCCCCATTTTACCTGATCCGAGTGCCGCCCAGCCCCATACCGCATCCGTTCGTCAGCAGATCGAAAGCCCAACAAAACAAACCGATCTCGTGATAGTCATCGTTTTCAACGCCCCCTGAGCTTACCCGGGGATACCGTTGTACGCTAGGTACAACCGCTGTGGTGCGGTGTAGTGCTCCTGGCTAGCCAAGTACACTAATACACTAACAAACGGAACCCCAGATTTTGTTGCCCCCTACTAGATACCTATTTTACCTACCTAAGGTAGTATATATGTGCAAGTATGTATGTACGTATATATGTATGTATGTATGTATGTATGTATGTATGTATGTATGTATGTATGTATGTATGTATGTATGTATGTATGTATGTATGTACCTAATATATGTACATACACACATAGATACCCAAGTTAGCACTATGTATCTACCTACCTACCTATTTACCAAGTTTTGTGCCCTGCGCTAGCTGAGATAGACTGCTGCTAGGTTGGGCAGGCTGCTAATTTTACCTTGTTACAGTACCGTACATGCCCTATTCTCCCCACTTGTCTCGCTCCCCGCCATATTCACCGAAAGCATTATGGATACCCGTCAATGTTCTCCAACTGCGAAAACTTCTCCAAAACAAACATCATGGGGGACTATCAATTTCTTTTGCAGACCTCAACAGCCGTGTTACTCGAGACGCTGTCTTGGGGAACGAGCTCCATTGGTGCTAGAATCGGGCACCAAGGTGGCCGCCGCGGGATCCACCTGAGCATGAATATTGCTCATTGGTAATTTCATCTATTACTGTCGCAAAATCACGGAACGTCTGGGCTTCGATGTGACCGGTGGCACGACAGAAGCCACTGGTGTCCGGGTACATCTTCCATCATTGCACACGATGCTTGCGACATCACGGACATTGTTTGGCATTTCGTACATTTGATTTGCCCTCGGTGGAAACCAGTACTTAACAATTAGCTAAAAACCACGGAGCCGATATCACCTTCACTTTCGCTTTAATAGCATTTATGTGGACGGTTCCCTCCCGTCGTAGTATCTGGGGTAAGCATACCCGCCGGGTGAGGCTTCGCTTGTTATTTCCCTCGAATATTCGTCCGGTTTTCTCCTTCCAAGGAGACCTTCTCTATTTGGAATACCATCAAGAAACGGGAACCAAAATGAAGCCGCGAATCTGGGGTACAGAGTCATATAACCCTCGAGATGAAATAGGCTAGACCAGTACACGTGTACCCAATGGATCTACATGCTCAACCAAAACGCGCAAGTGCCTGTATTTCATGACAGCTCTGGTCTCACAGCAATCCTTACACTACACGGCACAAAGCAAAGTATCGCCAGTGTTGGTGCTACGGAATATGTCGTACTCCAATGCCCCCATGTTCGCATTATTGTTCTTATGGATGTGATTACACAGGTCGCATTGGAGGCATGAAGTCCGGCTGAGGACCAATCGCTTCTTTGCCCACGGCGATGCTGGCTAGAGAGACGGCCGAACGGGGGACGCAAGAAAGGAATAATTTGACGGATTGCCAAATGCGTAGTATTTTCGGAGTGTGTACAGGCGAGATGCACATCATGAAACCCCGATGCTGCACTGGTATCACGGGTGCATCGAAAAGCTTGTTTAAAAGCTTGATCCGAACCGACATGAGGCAGGCTCGACATATGTCATAATATGTCATATGTACAGTAACGCTTGGCCCATTGGTGTGCGAAGTAAGTGGTTGTCAGGAAAGGTCAAATTGGTTCATCGAACCCCGAGATGATAGATAACACGCTTCGAGTTCCAAGGTTGTATTGGCTCGCAGACCAGCCGGCTTACAGCGGCCATGGAACCGGCTACATCTGTCAACATCTCCAACCCTACCTACTCAAACACCTACCCCACACACCGACAAGCCCGCAAGCTTGGGCGATTCTACAGCCTAACCTTTACCCACCCCGCCTTACGAGGCGGGGCTCTTCGGGATATTCAGGTACTCGGTGCGACTTTGTTCTTGGGCCGAAACGGATTCCAACTTCTCAAAGGCCAAGTTCGATACAAGTAGTCCCCGTTTGTAGCCGTACACCAGGAGGAATTCGGCTGCAAGTCCATCCATATCTCTCTTTCTCCTCCTCGTCCACCTCCCCGCCACTGCTACCACCATCCGATAGGTACCTCGATCCAGAAGGATTCTCCCGCATATTCTTCACTCATGGCTCTTCCAGCTGATGCTTCCCATCTCTCGGGCCTGTATGCCCGGGCCGAGGCCCTTGATAGGGAGGATAGCCTTGGCCATCTCAGGGATGAATTCCACATTCCAACGAAAGCCGACATCAGGAGAAAGACACTTCTAGCTAACGGTGAGATAATCTGCCCCCTTCCAGGGGTTCCTCGAAAGCAACTGACCGCCCGCAGATCGTAGCACCGATGTGCATGCTGATGAAACGACGCCATGCGCGTACTTATGCGGAAACTCCCTTGGGGTGCAGCCAAAGAGGACGGCGACCCGCATCCAGCAATATCTCGCGACATGGGCAACGCAGGGTGTTCATGGCCACTTTAAGCCACTCGAGGATTCCCCCTTGCCCACATGGCTCGACGCAGATCACCGGGCCGCCAAAATGATGGCCCCCATCGTTGGTGCGGAGGAGACGGAGGTCGTTGTCATGCAAACGCTGACAGCCAATCTCCATTTTCTCATGTCCGCATTTTACCGCCCAGACCCCAACAGCCGGCACAAGATTATCCTGGAGAGCAAAGCATTTCCCAGCGACCATGTAGGTCTCGTCCAGCAAAAGCATGCGAATGTTGGGGGGAGTGAATGAGCTAAGATACCATGGCAGTTTGCTGTACTGAGCCAAATCAGGCATCATGGCTTGTCTCCCGAGACCTCCATGGTGACGATCGAGTCGCCCTTCACAGAAGATCCGATTATCAGTACCTACGACATCCAGTCCCTCATATCAAAACACGCGGCGGATACGGCGCTCATCTTGCTCCCCGGGATACAATATTATACCGGCCAACTACTCGACATACCGACCATAACGGCTTACGCCCGCGACCACGGTATATTCATCATCTGGGATCTTGCACACGCTGCTGGCAATGTGCCCCTTTCTCTCCACGACTGGGACGTAGATGCTGCAGCATGGTGCACGTACAAGTACCTAAATGGCGGGCCGGGTTGTATAGGAGGCGCATTCGTACACTCACGGAACAGTCCCATTAGCTCTCCAGTGGTGGCCGGCGAGTCTGAGCAAGGCTACAGCAACCGTTTATCGGGCTGGTGGGGGAACGACAAAGGGACGCGATTCCAAATGGAAAACAAGTTCCTCCCTGCTCAGGGGGCCGCCAGCTTCCAGCTAAGTAACCCTAGCATCCTCGACATTACAAGCATATGCGCATCCCTTGAGATTTTTGAGCTCGCCGGGGGTATGCTACCCCTCCGAGAGAAATCCAAGAGGCTGACGGCATTTCTTGAGGAATGCCTCTCGTCCTTGTCGGATGATGTGAAGAATACGTTCCGGATCATTACGCCGCGTGACCCTGACCAGCGAGGAAGCCAACTGAGCCTCTTACTTAAAGATGGCTTGTTGGCGGACACGATGCATAGCCTGGAAGCGCAAGGTGTTGTTGTGGACCAGAGGAAACCGAATGTCATCAGAGTCGCGCCGGCGCCAATTTACAATAATTTCGGGGATTGCATATACTTCGCTAAAGCCTTTGAGTCGGCTCTGCTCGCTGCTCAGAAGGAGAAATGAGGAGGTGGGGGGCACGCCGAAAGAGCTTAGAATGCTGCTTCTAGGTGCCTGCTTTCTCATCTTGCAACGCAACGAGTTGAATTTGAGGTTTGTTTGCCTCATACTAAACTGATGGTGAACTAAAGCCTGATAGAAATTTCCTCGAATATAGAGAGACGATCTACACCTACCTCGAACTAAGGGTTAATATTTTTATTCTACCTAGTCTTCATTGCCTATTATGAAACATGTGAGGTCTTTACATCACCAAATCGTACCTGTTTACAGAACGGGTATCACTACTGTATTTCCCTATGCTCTAGTATAGAGTCTCCTGTGTTTGCATCATTGTATGAACTTGTGAACCACTCATCAAGACAGCTGCCTAGGTACCTATGTAGAAGTAGGTAGTCTGTAGGTGGCACCACACCACACAAGCTGTGGCGTTGGCCATAAAACAGTGGCTTGGTAACTCCCCAGAGCCAACTCCAGAACAGCCCTTGGCAACCAACATTTTTTACCGGGGTGTAGGCTCCCGGCATATAGTTCAATAGTATACTCCAGTTGATCAAATTCACCATTCATTTTTATATTTTGCCTGATGTCTTTTTTTATGGCATTACACCCTTTTATATTATTATATCTCATCTTTCTTTTATTCTTCCAGCTTTACTTGATTGCGCTGTTTGGTTTACAATTGTAGTGTTATAAGCGTTGGCTGGTACTGGCGTCGTTTATATAGGTAGTTACTTAACCCCACTCTGCCCGGCCTGCACAGAAAGTGACCATGACGTAGGTATTGTTACTCTTGCCAAGACTCCGGGAATTCTTGATTCATCATAAATGCTATAAGCCTACTACTACCTCCTTAGCCCTGGAACAAACAATATTCGTTTCATCCTACAAAGAAGCATCCGTCTCTTTATACCCAACGTTTTTGAAAGAAACAAAAGTGCAATAAAGGTATGATCTTCTAATCACACCTCGCATATCCTCGTACAATATCAGCACTTCGAGTTATGGCAAGACGATCTGATGGTCTTCATTTCTAGCATATAAGACACAACCCTACCGAACTTTCCTACAAAGCACCAACCACGACCAAAATGCCTTTCTTCTACTCCAAAAACGTCGGCGGTAGACACTTCGGTACGAACGTCAACGTTAGTCGCCGTGGCGTACACCGAGGGCCGTGGCGGTTCACATTCGGCAGATTTAACTGTTTCCGCTAAATACACTCATCCCGTTTGCTGAGCTGCGGTAACGATCGCCTTATTCCGCCGCTCTTGGTGGCAGGGGCGGATCATTAGCGGCCCATCACCGTGTCACAGGCGTCATTATGATGGAGAAAGAACGGCGTTTTGGGAGTACAAGGGAGGCGGGTTAGTTGAAGAATGTTTACGGCATTGCCCAGATGTATTCTCCAAGGCTGGAGGGGGGGATGGTGTTGGAATACTCTGGCGTTCGCGGTGGTATCGCACCACCTCGATTGTGGTCACGGTATCCAGCCGGACAACTGGTCTGATGGCGCTTCTTTTTCTATGTCCCTGAAAAGGAGAAAATTGCGATGCGGTCTTGACCTATATACGCGCCCTTGGAGTACAAGACCAGGTTATATTAGATGATAGTAGACACTGAATTCGAGCACAGGTGAACATCACTCAGAACATAACGTCGTTTACAATACAACTAATTCTTTCCAATTCTCCCTTTTCCGTAGTCGTATATTGGCAATAATATTTATTGATTACCTACATTGCAAGCCATCATATGCTTGTAGGGTCCTACCTACTTACTTAATCAATGCGACCCCTACAGTGGGGGACCCAGCAACCAGACAGGGGTACAACGAACCCCACCACCACGTATCTTCCTTATCACCCCGCCTCTGCCCGCTCTGGGCACCTAGAACTAGGTACCTACTATGTAGCTCGCCTTAGGTAATAACTCAGGTAGGTATTTAGCGATCCGTTGCTTACCGCAATTCATCTCGACAACCCACCACCAAATCCCTGTAGCGCTCCCAACGAGAACTCCGTACCCGTCCGCGGTCGACTATCGTGGCCATCTACCTAATTGTGAACATGTGGTAAGCACGCGGGCCCCCAACAACGGACGTTTCCAAACCTCTCACTAGGGTGGCCGACTGACAACGCCCCCTCCCAAAAAAAAAGCAAGCACATCCTAAACGCTCAAGTGGCGATCCGGTCACCATGCTGTAGGTCCCCTCTCGCCGCTGCGTACGATGCCGTGACGAGGACTGAGAGGGTTAAGAGAGATATTTTTTCCTTTTGAAAACAAATAGGCAAGAAATGGTTTGATTGCGCCGACTGCCACCACGAGCAGGAGTCGCACCAGCTCCAGCAGACCCTCGAGATGACGTTCGCGTGTAAGAAGTGCCGCAAGTGCTTCCGCAAGAACGCCCAGGAGTTCGAGGAAGCCGACGAGTACTGCCCGCACTGCGACAACCACTTCGTCCTCGAGGCCGTCATCCCTAAACCTGCCCTCCGCGTCGAAGGTGAGGACGCCCGTATGGACAACCGTATGCTCAAGGACGACCGCGTCAAGAACAATGAACAGAGGACTATCTTCAATATACAGAGCGACGCCGACAAACTGGGTTAATATGCCTGCCTACCCTTCTGGGATGGGTGTGGTGGTGGGGAGGGGGAGGGAGGGGGAGGTTTGAAAATGAGGGAAACACATACTTTTGGGAGCGACTAGACGTCATGATACCACATATTTACACATCACGAGACAAATGAATGAGAGAGGGAAAGAAAAAAAAAACCAAAAACTCATTCCCTAGCATTGTAGGGCGAATCACTGATGTGTATCGTAAAACCGAGGGCGCTCTACAACGAGCGTCTCCTGTTGACGTGATAATTCTATCCCTTGTACCACTTCCTGGTGTCTTTATTTGGGGGGTTGACTAATCACTACCGCCTTCCCGTTCCCTCGTCAAGATAGCGGCACTGCCCGTACCAGGCGTCCGGCCGGTCTTCTTCTTGGCGGCCTCCTCTTGCTTCTCTTGCTCAATGGTCTTGACGTAAGTCTCGATATTCTCAACTGGCAGCATCTCGATCGTCTTTCCCGGCGCCATGATGGCGATCTCGATATTCTTGGCGCCCGTCTGGACGACCTCTAGTAGGGATTTGATAGCTAATCGGATTGTGGCTTCGCGGTCCATATCCTCCTTGTAGTTTCGCTCCAGGAATTCACGCACAGTCTTGCTAGAGCGACCAATGGCATTCGCTTTCCTAGACGCAGTTAGTCACGGCATTCACTTCAAGAGGTAGAGTACCGATGATGCGCCAGTACTTACCACGCGGAATAGATGCCACTGGGCTCTGTCTGGTAAAGCCTAGGCACAGTGCTGCCTTTATCAAACCCTACAACCATGGTACTGATACCAAACGGTCGTACACCACCGCTCTGAGTGTACCGTTGCTGTACTCCGGCGACATATTTTGTGATATACTCGATCGTGACAGGATCCTCAACCGTTAGGCGATGTGATTGTGCTTCGAGGCGGGCTTTATCAACCAGGATGCGGGCATCAGCGTTTAGGCCAGCAAAGGCGAGGCATACGTGTGTGTCGACAAGGCCAATCTTAGAGGGAGTGATGCGTGTGTCTTGTAACTTCATAGCCGATCTCTTCTCGCATCCGAGGACGACAATGTCCTTACCCTTCACGCCAACTGCGCAGGTTCCTAGAAAGCCGACATTAGATATATGTTGAGGTATCGGTGGAGTTAGAGACAGAGAGTCCCTACCTCTCTTGACTGCCTCGCCTGCATATTCGACCTGAAAGACGTGTCCGTCGGGACTGCTAGCCGTTAGAGAGCTGGTAAACTAAGGCCTCCATATGGGGTACCAACCTAAACACTATAAGCGATGGTGATTAGCGCGAGATGCAAGGGGACTAAGGTCATGGACATGGTCATACCTGAAAGAGCTCTATCGTAACCTGACGCCATTATGTGAGGCACTTATCGGTTGCTGGCTGGATATACCAGGTGGTAAAGCGTAGAGCCGGAGTATCAAAGTCGCGAGGTTGTAAAGTTGCGAAGTTGGGAAGTAGGCGGAAATTGAGGTCAATGGTTGGTGTGAAGATGGATTCGTTCACAAGGCTGCCAGAAGAGGTACGAAGCTCTCTCAAACCTGGAACCAGCTGAGGAGCTCCAACCAGGCCGGCTTGGCCAGGTACCTACCTACCTAGGTAGGTAATCTAGGCTACCTAATGTACCCAGAAGTTCCAAGTAGGTGGGGCATTTACTTATGCACAGCATAACTACCTACAAGCACAGCCACGTTCCAGACAAGGTACCCCAGGGATACCTACGATACCCGCTGTGGCTACCCGTACTCAGGCACTTACTCGTCATAGTTGAGCAATTTGCTCTAGAGAAGTTACCTTCAGGTCAATCAAAATAACATGTGTATTACACTAGGTATATTGCAGTTCCAGCTGCTATGTTTTCCCATTCCCGCTTTTCCTTCCCTTTTCGTGTACACGCATAGGTATATAGTGTTGTACATGGCGCTGCTACCCCCGACAGGCGTGTTGCCTCATCAACTCCAACATATGATATGATAGCCGCCGCCCTTAGCCAAATCTTTTGACCTCAGTCCAACGTTTCTCCTCTAGCCAGACACTCATTTCACGGCCACGGATCTCCCATCTTTCTGTAAAGTCGTCAACCCACAGACTTTCCAGCTCGCAGCGCCCGAAAACCCTCATTCGGCTGTAAAAGTCCTTGACGATCCAGACTGGAGCTACCAATAAATCGGGCTGCGTTGTGGTTCGAAGGCCAAAATCCAGACTGCGGCACACCAGCGCAGCTAACCTCCTGGTTTCCGCCGGCTGGTACTTCCGCGGATCGAGGCCTGGGGGTAGCGCAGACACTGTTCCTGGCCCTGAGCCGTCGTCTTTTGATCCACGGGTGGCTTCGAGAAGGGCATAAATGCACTGATGAAAACACATGAGGACCGTCCAGTAATAGATGTGCACGGTACACAGAAAGGGACTTGTGAAGGTCAGAGGTTCGCCAAAGGGCAAATGCGACGCGCTCTCCGTTCCCTCCGCCACCCAATATGATGACCTATTGTTCTGCTGCACCACACTGAGCCAGATGTCGAATTGGGCCTCGATATTTACGCAGTTGTCCAATAGATCTCTCACCCTCGATTGGCGGTCAGAAGACGCCCCAAGTGGTATAATATGGTCGGCTCGTGAAAATATCGATGGCAATAACACAACGATATCAAGCAAGTGGTCGAGGGGGGTCCGGGGGTACCGTTCCCACGGAACAACCGTCCATTCGGGGTTGCAGAGGAAAGTCGGCTGACGATTAAGTAGTGCAGCCCATATCTAATTCTTTGATTAGTCCAAGGCGCGACCCACTGACTGCACGTTAGTACTCACAGCGCTCGGCCTATAAACGCGTGCAAAGAAATGATGAGCCGGAAATGTTTGATACGCGACGGGGCCTGGTTCACGTATCGCATCTGCTAATGCAGACATTCCATTCCAAGAGGCCTCTCCCGTATATACTGCCGAAGAATTTTGCTAAATCCTTGGGTTAGCAGTGAGATAATTAGCCACGCAGGGGCGGCTGTTGTCTTACCTGGTATAGAAATAGACACACACCTTCGTCTATGCCACTTGTAGAGTCATCTCCAGCTTCAGCCAGGTTGACCGCGCAGAACGACTTTAGATTGAAATTTTCCTCTCGAAACGTCGGAGTCACGTCCAGGGGGCGGGAGTCGAGCAGTGAGAGCACCACCTCATGGGTGTGTGGTGGCGAGCCATTGTGATTGATGGCTGAGTCAAGATCCGCATGTTGGGCAACTATGCGAACAAGGTGCGAGTCCAGCCCCGACCTCAAAAGCACAGTCTCATGCCATGCTGGTTGTAATGGCTCAGCCGCTACAAGATCGAGTCTAGTAGCACGTTGAGTAGTAGCCCCAACCTGAGCCGCTCTCGGCTGTTGGGTATTCCGCGGAGGATGGGACCCGACTCTGCCTTTATCATTTTGGGTGCCAACAATGAATACAGTTTCCCGTTCATATCCACCACATTCGCGGCCATAATCGATACACCTCTTGCAGAATGGCTTCGTGTTGTCGCACTTGACTCTGCGAACCCGGCAAGTATTACAGCCTTCACAGCGTTAGCTCAACCCAGAAGATTGGCATTGTTCATACGGCGACGGACCTTTAAACTTTCCAGGCACGCCAACCATCCTGCACGATCGTGTTTTATTCGACGATGTACCCAAATAGATCACCGCCACATTATCATCCCCGGGTTGCTTCTCCCCAAGTAAACGACTAAAGAAATGTTAGGTGGTGATGAAGTAGGGTCAAAAATGTCTTGATAATTAAGAAGTCAATGCGTTAGATGAATGAGATGGCCTACTGCTCATATATCCACGGGAGAAAACTCGAGATATCAAGGCTACATTTTCGTATCACGGACTATGGACGGGGCCATTGTAGCCAATACGAAACGACAAATAGAGAGAGGTAGGCGGACCATCGTGAGTGAAGCTCGGTTGGCCATATCAGCGGATTGCAACTACGAAGTAGCAAGGCTCTATTTTCGCAGCATACTAGGAGCGACACGAGAACGATGTTACCGTATCTAGCGAATAGCTCCGAGAACCCCCGTCGACAGTGCTTCATTTGCCTACCGTATCAGCCTACACTCTGTCCCCGAATTGAGTAACGGTTCGGCCACAGACGATACTACGTGTATCGCGACACCCAGAATTAGGAATGGCAGCGCCAAGGGGCATCGCGTGCGTAGGGCTGCATCTGGGCTTTGCAGGTTACGATGACGTTTGGGGTGCGCTGGGGTGGGTCTCCCGGACGTTCGCGGGGGCTTCATGGCCTGGGCAGGGGCTGTTTGGCTGGACATTTCTAATTACTGTTTCGTATTGAGTCCAACTCGGACCAAACGATACGAGCGGCTATTGATGACAGGCGACGCATGGAACTACACGAATGGCCCCTCGCAACTAGTCCGACGCTTGCCCTAAACGGTGTCACGATCTGACTCGACTATACACTTATTCCTTCGGGTCGATCTTACATTAATAATGCGCGGCTCCGCGTCTGTTTGATATTCTGGGAGGCAGGTGGCTGGTTTTGTCGTGTTTTGACCTAGCCATGTGCCGAAGCGAGGCCCGTATTCTGGAAAAAAAACTCTTGGCTAGACGCCGCCCAACCGTATTGGACCTGGCGGGTAATACACGACGACAGGGCCATAGCGAGCTGAATCGTGCTCCCCGGTCGAGTCCACCCATAAGCGGTTAGCCATCTCCCTTGAGCCCCAAACCCAGTCACGTCACGTTTTTCATGGTCGCGCATGATACGCCAACCCGGAGTTTTCGGTATAACCACTACCCAAACAGGCAATCAGTAATGGATACACCGAGAACCGCGCATCCGGGCTGCCTCTGAGCCTCGTGTCGAAGCTTGGGCATGCCGAATATTTGAACAGCATTGCGGACCCTGTTATGTAATCTCTTGTTGACAGTAACTACTTAGTGCTTAGGTCGCCGCCAGTGTTTCATAATTCTATATCAATATATATTGACCTGGGGGCGCGCGCCTTAGAATTTGGCAAGATCCCACTTCTTTTTACGACCGGTGTTGAGACCAACGTGAAGCATATCTGGATTTACCACGACATCGCTGTCACGCCCCACATTTCGCACTGGCTGTTATTATTATCACTATTAAAAAATAAAAACATAGAAGGCCACGATGAAAAGGGGGCCGTTTTATTTCTGACAGTAACCCGATAATCTTCTCCTACATTTTCCTTTCTTACTTGACGTTGTACCAATAATACGTCTGTCTTGGAGAATGCAGGGGGTAGAAGTAATGATACCTATTCTAAAGCTTTCTCATGGCACGATCCATCTTCCAACTCTTTTTCTTTTCTTTCGTATTCATACGTTGCTTATGGGTGAAATAGCATGTTTCGAAGGACCAATGTTAACGGGTGCATGTGTTTAGGCGTGATGACATGGCGAAATTACGCTACTTTCTACAGGGAAGGATCATGCCGCCAGCCTGTAATACTGGTCATCAGCTATGCCACCATCATCGATTTAGGTATTTTCAGTTTTATGATGCGTGGTTTCGGGTCGATGGGCCTGGCATAAATCGAACCTCAGGAGTACTAACCTACTATGCATCCTGGCACGGGCATTATTGGTGTTAGTGGTGGCTAATTAAAGTCTTATTCTATGCACTCGTCCTCCCATCACTTAAATCCGAATCACAAAAAAATAATTAATAATGAAAAGTAACAACAAAAGGTTCGGTTCCATTAGTGGTCCGTTAACCACCACACAGGGTTGCGAGGCACCCCAATTCTCGCCCCCTGGCCTTCATCCCTAGCGAAAAGAGCTCTACTTATAGCAGAAAACTAGGTGGTTCGATTATGAACCTCTCCTACGTCACTCAGATCTCATGTGCTCCCTCAATTAGGCATTCGCCTGCCTGGGGCCTAAGCAATAGGTGGAAATCCACCGTGCTGTTGTGGTTACTAGGTAGGTGTCTTGGAAATATTCGTGACAGCTTTTCGACTGTAGCTCTCACTTGGAACATGCAAACTTCAACCGTTCCAGCAAGGTACGCTTAGGTCGTATTAGACAACGCATGTGCGGCCGAAAGGTCCGCACCTATCCCTTCTGTCTCCCTCGCTCCCCCCTTCCTCACTCTCGCATTTATTTGCTTTAGATTCCTTTCTGCTTTCGACATTCGACAGCTCATAAGTCAGCGGCCAACAGAATGGACGGACGGGCTCACGCTAGCAAGGCCAAGACCTCCTTCAAACCCATTGCCACGAGGGCACCCCGAGGTAGTAGGGCATAGAAGGGCGTAAAAAAGACCACGTAGACCTGCGTAGGTAATTCAATAGGTGAATATGACCTATCTATACTTGGCCAAAATGACATCTCTGCCCCCCACGCCCCCTCCCCCCAGGGTCCTCAAGGGGGGTTATTCAGTGCATCACCCTTAAGGGCTATGGGGACGTTACTCTACCCACTCCGCCATGGGGGGCTCTAGCCTGACCAGTGGTGGAACACTCGTTTGGCTCCTACATTAAACCAAGGGATTACTAACACCTATTCCATCTACCTGGGTAGGCATCTAGGCAGGCATGATAGCACGTAGGTCGGGTAGTAGTTGAGGTATTATACCTAATACTGGGTGCCGGTTGCCTAATAGGCTAAGCGAATTATATAGTCGTGTTACACAACCCCTGCACTATGCACTTGTGGCGGTTGCCTGTTGCCTATCCGGGGTTTCTTCCCCTTCTTTCCGCGCTTGCATGCGCGCGTCTAGCGCCAGCTAGCCTTGTTTCACGCGACACAAATTTGGCTCGGCCACTGCAGAGGCACACCACCCCCTTGCCTGATCAGTAATTACAACAATAAGAGCGTTGCCATCGATCTCGCTGTCACACGGGAGAAACCCCAGGTTGAAACGAGGGGCGTTAGACAACAACCTCATCTGCTAAAAATACCAACGCCCATCCCGACGAATAATGATCATGGGAACTGTCACATTATCTAAATTACGAACATAAGCCGCAGGTCGCACTAGTGACTATATACTAATTACCAAAGTCTGCTGAGGCGACGCCCACGAATGGCTGGAATATCCGAGATGTTCATCAGGGGAACGATGCAGGTTCGAGGGGGCGTATTATTCAGCTTATCTCACACACAGCCTATGGTGTTTACAATTCGGATGAAATTGACAACTTCTTGGATGTGTCTCGAAAAAAAAAAGAAAGGAAGAAAAAAAAAGGAAAAAGAAAGTGATGCAATACCAGGGCCCCCAACATCTACTCATCCATCTACAACCTATCCCTGAAAAACATGAGCGGCGTTGTGTGGATTTATCGGCCTTATCATGCACCAACTAGCCGAAAGACAGCATATGCTTTAGGACGCTAGCTTCGTTACGGACTATATCCCTCGGATTTCCTGGGGACCTATCGCGCCTCTAGGAGACGCCCCGTTTAGGGGCTGTTATTATGATTGCCATAGCAAGACTGGATTCGCTCAACCGCCCTTCCTTCTCGGGTAACCTAATATATTCCGGCATACATTAAGGTAAGACCCCGGGCTCGAGGGGAGTCTACCGCAGGTGATGGGGTATAAGTGGCCAAATATCTGTAGCTGTACTACCAACTTCGGGCAGTGATAGGTAAGTTGAATCGAATTGGAGTACGTGCTGCCTACCTAAAGCGGGCGCTGCTGACATCGTGGACTGATTCTATTGGAGGGCCAAGCACGCCAACACCTGATAAGTGTGGAATATGGCTTTCTCCCTTGAGAGATGGAGATAGTTGAGTGTTGTGTAACGTGGTGGCTGATCTTACCTGCGTTAAACTGCTTCGATGAATACTGATTAAATGTACGTGTACACTGTCTCCATTTAGTTCATTGCTACTGTACCCCCGTTGGCTAGATCAGCAGCCTTATTAGATGTGAGTAGTTTAAGGTCCACCTAAACCACGATTACCGTCTGTTTGACGAGAGTAGCGAATTTATTCATTTTTCTCTTGTATTATATGGTGGCCTGTCTATTTTTCTTGTTCCTTTATTCTATATTATGAACTACTCATATGCAGACGTGGCACTAATACTAAACCACAACCGAGAGCGGAGCCTGTAAGTGTTCTTTTTCTAACAACCCTGCCTGTGATGGCTGCAATAACGGCAGTTGGTACGGAGTCCAACTATACCTATGTATTGGGAAGAAAAACTAAGGTTGAGAAAAGAAGAAGACTACATACAGGGCCGACGGCCAGAATTCCTACTTGTACATACTGCTAGGCTATTCACTACCTGACTGGGCCGGTGTATTCACCACGTCGAACCAACACCCACCTAGCCCAGTAGCCAATCAGGAGCCACCAGGCCAGCCGTCCATCCAGCCAATCAGGACCCACGTGGCTGTGGGTCATGACACTGCCCCCCTTCCCCTTCCCCCCTACCTCTTTTATTAAATAAGCCTAAAAATTAATAATATTAAGCTTTATTTTTATATTTAATGCTTTATTTATTATTTAGACGTTATTTTATAATAATTAAACTTTATTTTAAGCATTTTTAATATAATATAGTGTTGCAGAGGAACAGATAAATCGTATAGGAACAGTAGAATTAGAGCCGAGCGATTAATACAGGCAAGTCAATTCAAGCTTATAATAATAATCTATCTAGTTAAATTATATTATATAAAAATAATTAAACTAGCCAGCTTATATATATAGCTTAAAAAAAATTATATTTTTTTTGTTTTATAATTAGTCTGTTTAAATAAGTCGGGCTTATATAAGCCCGACTGTTTATTTTAATAGTTATTAATTTAGCTATAAAACTTACCGCGGTATTTAAGTTATAATTACCAGCTTTTTGCTAAAGCTATTTATTTTATCGTAATATATTTTTTAGATCTAGCTAATTAAAGCTTAATTTATAAAATAAATTTTAATAATCGCTTTATATAGCTTTATATATAAAAATAAATAATAATTTTATAATTAATTTAAATAATTACTTTTAAAAATTTTATAATTAAAAAGCTTTTTTTAAATAAAAGTTGCTATTTAAAATAATTAATAATAAAAAAAAATATAGTTATTAAAGCAATTAATTAATAAATAATTTTATAAAAGCAGTATAAATATTTTTAAGTAGGTAATAGCTTAGTTTTTTTTTTAATTTTTAAATCGATTAGTTAATTTATATATAATTTTTAAATAGCCGGCATTTTAGCGCGCGTTAATTTTAAGCTAACAGCTGTTTTTAATAATTTTAAATAATTTTAAAATTATTTTTTATAAATAATTTTTTTATTAAATATATACTGCAGCAGGCAGCTTTATATATAATTAGTTGTTTTAACTAGTATAAATAATATTAAAATTTATTATATTTAGTTTTTAAACTGCTGTTTTTTTTTTTTATAAATAATTTTTAAAATTGTTTTAATTTTTTATATTATAATTAAAAAACTAATTTTATTTTAAAATAAATATTTTTATATTATTATTTAAAAGGTGCACTATAGGGGTGTAAAATATATATTATAAAAAATAAAAATCTAGCAAATCTAGGCTAAGCTAAAGTTTTACTTAAGTATAGGCTAAAGCTTATATATATAAGGCTAGGCTTAATTAAGTTGTGCTTATAGCTACAGGCTATAGTATTTTAAGCGAAAAGCTTATATAAGCGTTTTTTTTATGCGTGCGTATTAAAAAGCTGTGCTAATTAAAAAGTTCTGCTAATTTTAGCAGAGTCTGTTATATAATTTATTATAGTTAGCTTTTTTTTTTAACGCTTATTTATATTATAAAATATAAATTATATTAGTTTTAATATTTTTAATAAGTTTTTGCTATATTAAAGTTGTTTTTCTGTTATTTATTAATTATATTTATAATTTTATTTTTTTATTTAATAAAATAGTTAAAGCTGTTATGTTTTTAATTAAAATAATACTTAAAAATAAATTTTATTTTATATATATTTTTTCGTTAAAATTTTGTTTAATTTTTATAAGTTTAAGCAGCAGTATTAATTGCTTAAAAAGTTAAGTTTTTAAAATTACACGTAAATGTTTTATAAAAATTATTAAATAAATATAAAATTATTAAAAAATTTAATTTATAAGCTAGGTTTTTATTTATTATTTAACTGTTTAAAGTTTTAATTTTTATTAAAAATATTTTTTAATAGTCGACCAAACAAATAATATTTTTATATAAACGTAAATAAATTTAATTTTTTTATTAAATTTTAATAAGCAGTGTTTAACGTTATAAATATGTTTTGCTGCAGCTTAAATAAAATTTATTGCTAAATAGGCGTTTTAATATAAATATTTATAAAAAACGTATATTTAAAATTTTTTAATATTATTAAAATTAATTAATATTTTTAATATATTAAACAATTTAAACTTAAATAACTGTTTATAAAAATTAAATATATAATATTATTATATGCAGCGTTTAAATTTTATTATAAAAAAATATAATATTTATTTAATCTATTTTTAATTTAATAAATATATAATATTATATTATTATTTTAACTGTTTAATTTTTATGTTTTAACAAGCTGTTTATTTATAAGTAATATATAGCTGTTATTATTAGCTTAATATTAAATAACTTTTATATATTTTATTAAAAATTAAATATAAACTTTTAGTTTTTATTAAAAATAATTTTTTTAAAAATGCTTTAGTTGTTTAATAAAAGTTATTTAGTTAAAACAGTGCTTTATTTTTCTGCTATATATTTTTTATATTTAAAGATTAATAATATATGTTTTAAAGCAGGGCATAAAACTGTTATTATAACGTTATATATATTAAAATATAGTTTTTTTTTGTTTAGCTGTTAAAAAGTATTTTTAATTTTAATTTTTAAAAGTGCTAAAATAAAATTTATATTTATAATATATATAAGTAGTAGGTTTTTAAGTTTAATTAGTTTTAGCTTTTCTACGGATAGCTGTTTATTAGTTTAATTTAAATTATATATGTTATAATATTTAATATAATTTTTATTATTTATATTTTATTAATTATTATAAATAGTTTTAATGTTTATATTATTTATTAAATATTATAGTACTGTTTTTTATTATACGTTTATTTTAAAATTTTTTAATTATACTGATTAAAATATATAAACGTTTTATATTTGCATGCATGTTATATATTAGTTTATTTATAATAATATTAAAAAAATATTTAAGCTTAAAATAAACTGCAACGTTTTTATCGCTTTTTTTTTTTTAAAGTATTTTTAAATTTTTAATATTTATATATATTTATAGTTTTTATATATGCTGCTAAAAATTTGTTTTTTAAAGTTTTATCTATAATTGCTTCTAATATAAACATATAGAACGCGGCTTTTAATTTTTTTTATATTATATTTAGCACAGGTTTATTATTTATTTTTATTAGTTTTTTATCTGCTTTTTAAACATTTAATATTATTTATAAACAGCTAAAAGCGTTTAATATATAGTTTAGCTTATTTAGTAAATAATATATATATAGTCTGTATTATAATAAATTAATAAATAAATTAATTAGTTTATAATTAACGCGTTTAATAGCTGCAGTTTTTAAAGTTGTTTATTTAATAATATTTTTAATAGCTAAATAATCTGTTAATATAATTATTAGTTTTTTATTAAATTATATTATTATGCGCAGCTTTTTAGCTATTTAAACTAAGCATGTTATTTTTAGTTTTAAAAGTCTATAGTTTATTTCTGCGTTAATTAACGATTTATTTAAATATATTATTAATTAAACATTAGTGCTAAAAATCGTTTTTTTTAGTTTTTATATATTTTTTAGCTTTAAATAAAAAATTATTATTTTAAAACTTTTTTATATTAATCCGTCGATTTATAAAAATAATTTTTTATATAAGTTATAATAAAACAAAGTAGTTTTTTTGCATATAATATTTTATATAGCTTTAAATAAAGCTATTTTTAAAATAGTTAATTTATAATATTTAGTTTTTATATATGTTTTACGCTTACTTAGCTTTTTTGTTTTAATACGCTTTATTTATTTATTTTTAGCTAATAAAACAGCTTTTTTTTTCTGCAGCGGCTTAATTAGCTTTATATAATATAAAATCAGGCTATATAAAAATCTTGTTACGTTTATATATTATTTAAAAGCTTTTAGTTAATTTAAAAAAGCTAGGTTGCGAATTACTGCAACGCGGCTTTTTAATATTGCTATTTTAAATATATTTATTTTAAATCTAAATAAATTTATTAAAAATAGCTAGTAAAAGATTTTATTAATAATATAATTATATATTTGTTTTAAATAGCTTAAATATAATTTTTAAATATTTTTATACTGTTTAGTAATATTTAAAAATATTATTATATTATTTATAAATGTTTTATAATATTTTTAATATATTTTAAAAAATTGTTTATATAACGTTATATATAAGCTAAAAAATTATAAAATTTTATTACTGCAACGCAGTACTTTTTATTTTTTCGGGCTTATTATTATAAACCGGTTTTTAAAGTTTAAATATATTAAAAACTAGTAAAAAATATTATTATATTAATAATAGTTATAAAATGCTTTTTTTAAAGATTTAATTATTTCTGTTTATAATAATAATAAATAGTTGTTTAATATAGCTATTTTGTTAAAATTTTTAAGTTTATAACTATTTAGTTTTTTATATTATTATATTTAAAAGTTTTATTTTATTTAATATTAATCGCTATATTATAAATATAAAATATATAAATAAAGTTAGTTTATTAATTTATTTTATATGTTTTTTTTATAAAAGTTGTTATAAAATTTATTAAAAAATCTATGTTTTTGTAACTAAGTAAGTATATGCGACTTATAAGCTTAATGCTTTAGTTTTGCTAACTTTTTATTAAAAAGCTTTTAATTATTATTTAATTAATATATTAACTATTTTTTATTTTGCTAAATATTAAAAACTCCGGTTATTTTTTTAAATTTTTTAGCTAAAAACGTTTTTTAACATATATATATATACTTATAGAAGTAATTATTTCTAGCATATTTATAAATTATTTAATTTTTAATATAAATATAATTTTAAAGATTTTAAAACATATTATTTTTAATATTAATATATTTTTGTTTTTTATTTAAAAAGTTTATTATGTTTTTATAGCATTTATAAACGGCGTTTTAAAAAAAATATAACTGGGTAAGCTTTTATAAAATCGGCGATTTTATTTAATATTAGCATATTATATAAAAATATATTGTTTATTACTACCGCTGTAATTATTAAAATTATTTTAAACTATATATTTATATATACTAATATTTTAACTTAATTAAATATTTATAAAAAGCTTTTTTTTATAAATATAAAAATATTGTTAAAAAATAGCTTTACGTTATTATTTATATTAGCAATTACAGCTGTAGTAGCAACTGCTAATATACTTAAAGCTTTTTTATAGTTGTAATAAAATAGCTTTAATTTTTATTTTTTATATTATATTTATTTTTACGCTTTTAATAATTATAACGCGTTTTTTAAACGTATTAATTATTAATATAACATATAATATTTTTATATTAATAGTTATATTTATAGCTGCCAGAATAATTTCTAACGCAAAAAAGCTAAAATTACAGTTAATAAATAAAGCTTTATATTTAACAGCTATATAAGCTTTTTTTCTGCTTTAAGGTTTATTTTTTTTATTTGTTATTTTTTTATATATTTATATTTTTAAGCTTAAATATTAAATTTTAATTAAAACTTGTTTAAAGTTAAAAATTAAATTATATTAGTTTTATAGCTTATAATTATTTAATATAAAAAAAAAGTTATTTTTAAAAATAGGTTAAGTTTTAATTTTTTATTATTTAGTTTTTTTATAGAATTTTTATTTTATTAGTTTTTTTTATTGTTAGTTTTTTATAAATAAACAAAAACTTAGCTTATTTTTAAGCTTAATTAGTTTTAATCTAATATTTTAAAAAATCTGCGTTATTTTTTATTATATGTTCTAAAATATTTAAAAAGCTTTACTAATATATATTATATTTATGCTTAAATCGGCATATATTTTTATTTTATTGTTTGTTTTAAAGTTTTATGTTTTAAATTATAACTAAATATAATATATATATTTTTATTTTTTTATATTATATATAAAAGCTTTTTAATACGTTTTATTTTTTAGCATTTTGCGAATAATTAGCGGTTTTTATTTATTTAATTGTTTTTACTTAAAGTATGCTGTTATATTTTTATTATATTTTTTTTAGCTTGCTTATAATATTATAAATGTTTAAAAATAAATTATAAAATAATATTAATACAGTGCAATATTTATATATACGTTTTTTTAAATTAAATAAAAACGGTATATTTAACTTTTTAAAACAAATGTTAAATTTATATTTATATAAGTGCTAAATTTTTTTATTACTAGTAATAAATTTTTTATAATATTAATAACATATTAAGTCTGCTATTAGCTAGTGCGACGTTTTAGATATATTATTTTTTTTTTAATTTTTAATAAGTAATAGTTTAACTAATTTTTATCGGCTTTTTTAAAAAAATAAACTTAATTGTTTTAATTATTAATATAATTTCTATTATTACGATTATTTTTGCTACGTCGATTATTGTTTTTTAACCGTCGATTGTTTTTATTAAAGTTATAATTTCTACGATTTTTACGTTTTTATAAAAAGCTAGATAATTAGTTGTTTTATCGGTTTTAGTTATATTAATTATTGCGGTTATATTTACTGTTATTATAACGTTGTTAGTTTTTGCTATTATTTTTTTAATATTATTTTTTTAATCGGTTGCGCAAATAATTTTTTAATTAGTTTTTATAATAGTAATTATTTTTAAAAAAAGACTTAAGTTAATATATGTTTTTTTAAGTATTAAAAATTATTAATTATACGGGGTACGTTATATTTTTTGTCTGCCGATTATTTTTTAGCTAAGTTTTATAAATTTTTTTAATTTTTTAATTTTAAGTATATATTTTTTATTTATTAATTTTAAAAAATAGTTTTAAAACTGTTTAATTTTTAATTTTATATTATTATAGATTTATGCTATTACTCTGCGCTAGTTGCTATTATTAATACTTAAAATACTTATAGCACGTATATATTTTAGTTGTTTTTATATATATTAAAATAAAATATATAAGTTTTAGTATATATTATAAAACGTTAAATAGTTAGTTTTAAATTTATATATAGTTATATTAACGTTTATTATAAAGCGTTATTATATTATTTTAATTATTTAGCTTATATTTTTATAATATAGTTTTATATATATAATAAAGCTTAGCTTATTATTTTATTATAAAACTGCTGGTTTTATAAAAATGTTTAAAACAAAAATAAAATTTATTATTTTATTTTATATCGTGTTTTTTATTTTTAAAAATAAAATAAATAGTTTATAAAAAAATATATATTAATAAAAATAATGTTTTTTTTTTGTTATTATATTAAAATCATCAGGGTTATTATATAATAAATTAAATATATTAATTTTTTTTTTTTTAGCTTAATGTTTTTGCTGTAAATGTTTGTAAATTAAATATTTAACAGGTTAGAATTTTTTTGTTTATATTTTTTTTATTTATTTGCTTTATTTATATTATAATCGGAGTTTAATAAATAGTTAAATAAGTCTAGGTCAGCAGGTGCTCCTGCTTTTATATTTTTTTAAAAATTTTTAAAGTTTTTAAGCTACGCAAATAATAAATAGTTTATTAATGCGCTGTTTTATTATGTTTAGCTTGCTGTTTAATTATTTGTTAATATAAGCTTTTTTTTATATAAGTTATTTTTTTTTTGTTGCGTTTTTTTTTTTTTATAATAAATCACGGCATAGTTTTGCTTTTTTAAGTTTAAGCTTTATTTTATTATTTTAAATATATTTAATATAATAGCTTGCATTTTTTAAAGCTTTTATTTATTTATTATTTTAAATAAAAAATAAATAATAATATATTAGTTTAGGCCTACTTTTTAAAAATATTAATATTTTTTTTAAAAAAGCTTTTTTAAGGTTTTTTTTTTAATTTATTGTTTTAAATAATCGCTGTTTTTTAGTTTTAAATTTAACTAATAGTTTTATTTTAAGTTTTAAATATTTAACTGTTTTTTTTGTTAACTTATTATTTAGTTATTTTTGCTTTAAAACATTATTCTAAACATATAAATGTTTTTTTTTTTTATAACTATTAGCAAGCTTAATAAATTAATAAAATAAATTATAGTATAAAAAATAAATAAAATAAATAATTTATATTAAACAGCTAGTTTAAATATTTATAACGTTTGTTTTATTATTAATTAAAATATAAAAGTATATATTAAACTTACTGTTTATTTTTACTACGTGTTTATAAAGTTTTTTTAATATTTTTAATTAACTATGCTATTTAAACAACTTTTTAATTCTTAAAACAGATTATTAATAAAAATAATATTTAGCTTTAATAAATATATTAAATATAAAAAAGCTTTTGTTTAGCTTGTTTAAACAATATATGCTTTTAACAGCAGGCATACGTTTTATATTTATAAAAACAGTTAGAAATAATTTTGTTTTTAAAAAATAAAATTTAATAATTTAATTTAATTTTATAAAAAACGTTATAAAAATATTAATTTAAAAATATATTATAAAAATATAAAATATATATTATAAAAATAAAAATCTAGCAAATTTAAGCTAAGCTAAAGTTTTATTTAAATATAGGCTAAAGCTTATATATATAAGGCTAGGCTTAATTAAGTTGTGCCTGTAGCTACGGGCCATAGCACCCCAAGCAAGGGGCTTATATAAGCGCTCCCTCTACGCGCACGTATTATTACTGCTACTGCTGCTATAACTACTGCTGCTGCTGCTAGTGCTACTGCTGCTCCGCTTTTATATTATTTGTTTGCTTATTTATTTTTTTGCTTGTTTTTTTTTTTGTTTTTATTACTGCTGCAGCTGCTGCTGCTTAAGCCGCCGCTGCTGTTAAAAAGCTAGGCTTAATCACTGTTTTTTTTTGCTGCTAATTTTGCTTTAAAAAAAACTGCCGAGCTAGTAATAACTAGCGTTATTAATAAAACGCTAGTTAATATTTATAATATTAAAAAATTAAACTTTAAATTTAACGGTTTTATATTTAGTTCAGTTTTATATATTTTTTTTAAAGTTTTTTTATTAATTATATATATTAATTTTATTTTTAGTTTTTTTAATAAGTTTTAAAACTAATTTTTTTAACAAAAAGTTTTAAAGCTTTTTATACTGCTGCTATAGCTTCTAGTTAATAACATAGATTTTTTTTTTAATAAAAAGCCAGCTAGTCCAGCTTTTTTATTAAGCTTATATTATATTAATAATAAACATGCTAATAATAATAAAGTTATTTTTAAAAAACTTGCTAAAAAAATTATTTTATAAAAATAAATTAAAAGGCGTTTTTACTATGTTTATATTTATTTAATAATATAAAAAATTAAAAAATATTATTATTAAGCTTAATATTTTAATTAGCAATACTATTTTTATATTAGCAAATATAAATATATTTTTATATAAATAGTTTTATTTTTTATAAGCGTTTTTTTTTGCTAAAATTTTATATAGTTAAAAAATAAACTAGCTTTTTATTACAGCTTTTTTTAAAATAATATAAGCTAAAAAAAACGTTTTAATAAGCTTTTTATTTTTTTTTTAATTTAATTTTTTAATATAATAGTTTATAAAAATTTTAAAATCTTTAGTTACGGATAACTGGTTGGCCAATCGGGCATGTGGCACGGACCAGTATCTGTACACCTGTTGCCAACTAGTGCGCACAGCGCACAGACTAGACCTACCCTACACATTTGCATTTAGCCAGAATTCTAGTAGGCTAATTTTTCCTACTTACTTTTTTTTTTTTTTATCTGTAGATTTTTTATATAATATATTATTTATTGCTAAAGCTTTAACTTTTTATTTATAACTAATATAATAATCTATAAATTATTTTATTTTAAAACATTAAAACTGTTTTTTTAAATATTTTTTATATAAAAACAATATTAACGATATAACATTAATTTTTTTTGTAAGCAGTGCTTATAAACGTGCTAAAAATTTAACATGTTAAAACGTTACTCTATTATATAAAGTTTTTAAGTTATTAGCATATTTTATTAAAAAAACTTTTAATAATATATTTAAAACTAAATATATTTAAATTATTTTAAAAAACTTAGTATAATATATTTAATTATTAAAGTTAATATTAAAACTAAAGCTATATAAAACTTACTGTTTAACTTTATTTAAAAATTTTATTTATAAGTTAAAACTTTAGACTTTTAAACTGTTTTATATAATAAAACTTATAAATTTTTTATAAAGCAGTTAATATTTTAATATAAAATTTTGCTATAATTATTATAAAAAGCAATTAATAGGTTTTTTTAAAACTTATTATAAAAAAAATAATCTTGCTTAATTTAACTTTAATAAACTTATTAATATAAAATTATTTATAAATTTTATATAAACTTTTTATTTTTATTATTTTTTTAATAAAATAAAAATTAAAATATATATATTAATAGCTTTTTAATAAACAGCGACTAATTACTACTTTATCGCATGTTATACCGCCAGACAAATAAAAACCGCTATAAAATAAGCTATAAAATTTAACGCTTATATTATAAAGTATAAAAAAACGCTTAATAAAAAGCAAAAATCACTTAAAAATATTAAAGCAGAGCTAATAATAGCTTAAAAATAATTGTTTAATGTTTAAAAAAGCTTTATTAAAATATAATAAAAATTAAATAAATTACGCGGATAAAACAAAAAATATAAACTTTTTATATTTAAACTATTTAAAAGCTAAAATAATAACGTAGCTATAAATTATATTATAGCTAAACTAAAAATTATAACAGCTAATCGCGATTATATTTAAAACTTATTAAATAAATTTAATTAATAAATAGTTAATTTATTAAATTATATAAAAAAACATTTATTTTAAAATTTTAAAAGAAAAATATAAAAATCGATTAAAATATTTATAAATAAGTTTTATAATAACGTTTTAAAAATAAAATAAAATTTAAAATATAATATTAAAATATAATTAACTATTTTAAAATAAATATAAACTAGTTTGCTAATAATAATATAAAAATAAGCAATATTAAGTTTTATTTTGCTAAAAAACATTTAAAAACTTAGTTTTATATTTATTTAATAAATATTTTAATATAATTATAATTTTAAAAACTTAATATAATATTTATATAATATTTATAAAAATATAAACGTTTTAAAAAAATAAAAGCCGATTATAAAGCTTTAAATTTTAATAAATATATGCTTGCTAAATTTATATAATTTAAAACAAATTTTATATATTTTATTAAAAAACACGCTTTAATAAAACTAAATAAAAAAAAATTTAAAAACAAGTTGTTATTTTATATAGCTATAAAATTATTTTTAAATATTTAAAAATATTATAAATTTTAACGCTTATATAAAATATTATATTTAAATAGCTTATTATCTGTTTATAAATAATTAAAAAAAGCAAAGCTTATAAAACAAAAATAATATATAAAATATAATATATATTTATTATATTAAACTTTTTTAGCTATAATAATTTAATTAATTTTATTAGTAAATATATTTATAAAAAACAAAACGCCGACTTATAACTAAAGAAATAAAATAGTTAATTATTAAAAATAAATGCTTTTAATATAAACAGAAAAATATATTATTAAAAACTGTTTTATAAAAGCTATAGATCAGGTTTAACGCGATGCCCGCGTAAATATAATTATAAAAAGTTTAAACCAGCAACTTTTAAAATTAAAAAAGTACGGCAGAAAAACAAAAAAATAACTTTAAAAAATAAACTTTTTTAAAAATAATATTATTATATAAAAATAAAAAAACTTAATAAATAATTATTTAAATAAAAACTTTTATTATATATTTATATTTTATATAATAATAAATTATTATTTATTATTTTTAATATATTTAATAATATAAAAGCTGATATATATATAAATATAAATATATTTTTACTAAAAAATTATAAAGCTATTAAACCTACTTATTAAAAAAAGTTTAAACTTAAACTAATAATTAAATATAATAGAAAATTAGATTAAAAATTAATCGTGCTTTATATTTAATTTTAAAAATATATAAAAAATATTTAAAATATACTACTGTTAATATTTTAAATATAAAATAAAAAGTAGTATTAAAAAAAAAATAGTTTAAACAGTATAATATATTATTTAATATTAAATAATATATATTAATTTTATTTTATTTATTAAAAATTATAAATATTATTATATATTAGCTATAAATAAAGCTAAAACATAGTTATAATATTTAAAATATTAAACAAATATTAAACAAAAAATAAAAATATTAACTTTAAAAATGCTTGTTAAAAACTAAAAAAAAGCTAAAAAGCTTTTGCAAAAAATACTAGTAGTAAAAATAAAATTATAAAAGATCTGATTTTACGTTAAAAATATAAAAATAAACTAAAACTTAAAAACGTATTTTTGCTTAATAAATTTTAAAGCTTTAAACTAAAAAAAGTTATATTAAATAAAAAACAATTTATATTTTTAAATTAAAAATTAGATGTTTTAGACTTTATTATATAAAAAAAAAAAAAGCTAATATAAAAAAAACTAAACATTTAAATTACTATTTTTAATATTATTGCTTTTAAAACGTTAATATATAAAAATAAAACTAATAACTAAATATAAATTATTAATATTTATTAAATTAATAAGTTAATTAACTAAAAAAACAAAAAAACTAAAAAATAAAAACGCAGAAAAAAATATTAAAACTTATATTTTTAAATATTATAACTTATTAAACGTGTTTAATAAAAAAATTTAAATAAATTATTTTTCTACCGACTTTAAATAAACTATAAAATAAATTTTATAAACAGCAAGTTTTAAAAACTTAAAATATAATTTTTATATAAAATATTACTTGACAAGCTGCACGCTGTACAAGAATATTTAATTAATAATTTATAAAAAAATTTATTAAATTAAACGATATATTATACGCTTTTTTAATATTATTTATTAAAACAGCTAGCAAAAAACTCTGTTTTTATATAAACTATTAAAAACTTAATAAAATTATAAAAAAAAACTAGTACTTATTGCTTTTTATTAAAAAAACTTTGTTTTATATTTTAATATTAAAATTTTATAAAATTAATATATAATAAACATTTTATTATATTAAAATATATTAAAAAATAAAAACTTTATTATATTTTATATTAAATATAAAGCTTATTGTTATAAAGTTTTTTATTTAATTTAATAAATAGATTTTCTATGTTTTAAAAATATATTAATAATATATTGTTTAATTTTTAAATAACTTTTATAGCGCATATATAAACAACGTTTTTATTTATTTTAATAATATAAAACCTACCGCATATATATTTAGAAAATATTTTAAAAACTATAAAACGTAAAATTATAAGCTGATTTAAAAAATCAAAATTTTATATAAAATAAACTAAGTTTTTAAGCTATATAATAAATATTAATAATATTTATATTAATTTTATTAAAATAAAAGCTATAATAAATTAAAAATATTTACTATTATAAAAATATATAGTTTTTTTAAGTTTTTGCAACTTTATAAAAATTTATAAATAAGTATAGTTAAATAGCTTTTTTTATAAACCGCTTAATAATAAAAAAAGCTTTTAAATAAATTAATAAATATAATAAAGCTTTTAATATATTAAAAAAAGCTTTAATTTTTGCACTACTATTAAAACATTATAATTATAACTTATTTATTAAAATAAAAACCGACTTTTTTAATAAAGTAGCTTTTAGCGCGTTATTTTAATTATATAAAAAAAATTAGTATTTAACAGCTTATTTTTTAAAAATATTATATAATATTAAACTAAATTATAGAATTTTTAACAAAAAAATATTAGTAGTAGCTATAGTTTTAAAAAAATAGCAACCTGAACTAATTAGCAGATAAAAAACTTTTTTAATAATTACTAATTATTAAGCTTTAAAATATTTTAGCACAAAATAATATTTAAACTTATAACAAACAGGATAAACTAACTTGTTTTTAAAATACGATTTTTTTATTATTTTTTAACTAGAAAAAAAAAATGTAGTTATAAATACTTTATTTTAAAAATAAAAAGATTTATTAATATAAAAAGCAAAAAAAAAAGCTTAAAAATATTTAATAATATTTTAACCTGTAGATAATATTATAAAATATATTTTAAGTTAAGCAAAACATAATTACTAAATGTTAATAATATATTTATATAAAAAATTAAAAAATCTAGAAAAACTTTAACTAATTAAAAAAATATTAAAAAAAAACCGCAAAAACCCCGGTATAAAAATTTATTAACATAAAACTAAAAAAACTAAAAATAATAACTTTTAATAAATAATAAACAGATTAATAATAATAAATAAACAATTAATAATATTAGATTATTTATACTTAAAAATTAAATTAATATAAAAAATCTACGACTATATGCTTATAACATATCTAAAAAAACGTAAAACTAGAAAATTAATATTAAAAAAATACTAATAGCCCAGGCTAACAAACAGCTGTAATACTTATATAATAAACTATATAAAATGCCGCCCAGCAAAAGTATTACGCGATAAAACCCTAAAAAAACTAAAACTTTTGCTAATATTTAACCACGTGTAGCAATATTTAATAATAAACTTTAAATAAATGCTTTAAAATAAATATAATTATAATAACGTGTTTATTATAATAAACCGATTAAAAAAAAAAAGTTTAAACGATTTTATATATTATATAAGCTATTATAATAAACGCGGTTAAAATATATTATAAAAAGCTATTTTAAATATTTAATATATTAATAATAATAATTTTAAATTAAAGTTTATAATTTATTTTAATATTTATAAATAAATTATATAAGCTAATAAATATAAAATATATTTTAGCTTTTATTAGCTATTATAAAACTATAAAACAAATAAAAATTATAAACAAATATTTAAATTAATAATTATAACTATATATTAACTACTATTAAAACAATTAGTTTAAACGTATTTTAATAATAAACTATATATAAGCAGCACTATTATATAAATTAATAAATATGTTATTTTATAAAGCAGAAATAAAATTTTTAATATTTTTTTATTTTAACTAAAAAAACTAAACTATAGCAAAAAAGTTAAAAAAACTCCTGAAAAAAAAAAAACTTTAAAAACAGAAGCTTAAAACAAAATAAAAAAAATCGCTTAGTTTATAAATTTAACAAAAAAACACTTAACTTAAACTTAGACTTATATAATTAAACAAGCTAATTATAAGCAAAAAAAACTTAACTTTAATATAAATAATTATATGCTAATTTTAAAAAAAAAAAATTATAAAAAACCGACCAACTATTTAACAAGCTAGACTTTTTTATAACGTAATAAAAGTTTAAAATAATCGATAAAAATAACAATATTTTTATATTAAACGTTTTTTTTTTATAAAAAATAATAAACCGTTATTATATTAATAAACTACGATTATATTTTAACAACTTACTGCTAGAACAAAAAGCTAATAATTTAAATAATAAAATAATAAAACTTAAAAAAAAAAAAAAGTTCGTAGTTAAAAAAATTAAATCGTTAAAAATATATTATAAAAAACTATAATATTAAATAACTTAAAAAAAATAAAAAGCTAACGATAAATAATACTCTGCCTAGAATTTTAAAAATAACGTAAAATTACTAAAAAAAATTTATAAAAAATATTTAAACGCGGTAAAACTTTTAAAACGTTTAAAAAATTAGCTTAAAGCTGTAAAAAACAATAAATTAAATACAGCATATAAAAATAACAATAAAGCAATATAATAAAAAACAATAAAACAAAAATAAAAACAAATATAACAATAAATAAAAAAAAGTCGGTAATATAATATAAAAAAACTTATATAATAATTTAATAATATAAAAGCTTAAAAAACATAACATAAAATAAAAACCTAAAACGATTTTTTTTTTTATTAAAAAGCATACTTAAAAGCTATATATTTAAATATAAACATAACTTAAAAAACAAGCCGTTTTTTTTTTAAAAAAAAGGGGTAGTTACAAATAACTAGTTAGCTAATCAAGCATATAGCACAGACTAATATCTATACACTTGTTGCCAACTAATGCGTACAGCGTATAGACTGGACCCACTTCACACACCTGCACTTAGCCAGAATTCTAGTAGGCTAATTCCTCCTACTTACTCTTTCTTTTTTTCATCTGTAGATTTTTCATACAATACATCACTTATTGCTAAAGCCTTAACTTCTTATTTATAACTGGTGCAACATCTTTTAATTTTTTACGTTTTTATTAAAGCTGTTATTTTTTAATTTAAATATATTTTTATTAAAAATAAAATAAAGCAAGCTTAAGCTTAGCTATAATAATTAAAAATAACAGCTTTAAAAAAAACTAAAAATAATAGTTTTAAGTCCAGCCGCTTTTTTTTTAAAAATAATAACGTTAACGCTAATATTAACAATATTTTCGCTTTAACAAATAAAAAAATTATAGCTGCTTTAGCAGCTAAAAAAGCTTTTATTTTAATAAAAACAAATATTAAAAAAAAAAACAGTATTACTAAGATTTTTTTTTAGCTATTTATATTATATAAAATAATTAAATATAAAATAAATTTAATAATTTATAAGCTTAAAATATTAATAAATATTATAAAATGTTTAAAAACTATAATTGTTTTTTAAGTCGGCAGTTATAACGCTTTAATATAAAAACTTTAAGTTAAAAAAATTATATATTTTAAGCTTTTTATAATATCTGCTGATCGTTTAAAAGCTTTAATTATTAAAAAATAACTTAAATTTTAAGCTAGCTATTTATAAAAAATAAATAAAAAAAAAAAAATACTGTTTTAATATAAAATTAATCCTAATAATAATAATTTTATTAATCTGTTTATAAAGCAGATATTTAAAAATAATTTTAAAAATTTTTTTAGTTATAATTAATTAGTTTTTATTGTTTATAACCTATGCTTTTTTTAAATTTTATAATTATAATTATAAAAATTAAATAAAACGCAAAAATATAAGAAGATTAGTATAAGGGTAAAAAGAAAAAAATGCTTTTATTAATTCCTCTGCTAGGTGGAAAATTCTAGTAAGTCTAGAATTAACCCCTGCAGGGGTGGCCGTAGGCCACCTGTTGCCAGCCGTAGCCTGTGCAACCTATCTAATCTAATAATACACGAGCTGTTGGCTTGATTAATATAAGCTTTTTTAGAAACTTTATTAAAATACCGGCGGACAGAAAAACAGCTATTGTTTTTAATAATACGTTAGGTTGTTTTATAAAGCTATTTTTTACGCTTAATCTTTTTTTTTATTTTAAAATAAAAGCCGTTTTTTTTTTAATAGTTGTTTATTATTTTTTTTAAATAATATAGTTAGTTTTTAATATATTATTTGTTATGTTTATATTTCTAGCTTTATTATTTAATTAAATAATTAAATTTTTTTTTTTTTAACGTAATATTTAAAATTTATTTAATTTTATATATTTTTTATTATTGCTATTTAAATATTTATATTAGTTAGCTTTTACTAGCTTAAACGCTAGTTTAGTTTGTTTAAAAAATTATTTTAGCTATATATACGTTTTAAATAAGCTATTAATATTATTAAATAAATTTTATAATGTTTTAAAAATTTAATTTATAAGCTAAATTTTTAATTTTTTTTTATTGTTTAAAGTTTTACGCGTTATTATAAATATTTTTTAAAAGCTTATTTAATAAATAATATTTATTATATAAACGTAATAATATTTTTATTAAAAATAAATTATAATATATAATATTTACTATTATAATATTTTTTAGTTTATGCTGCAGCAAAATTTATTGCTAGCTTAATGTTTTATTTAAAATAATTTTTAAAGTTTTTATTTATTTTATATTTAGTTAATTAAATTAATTAATAATAAAGTTTAAAAGTTCTAGTAATTTAAATCTAAATAGCTGTTTATATAAAATAAACTATATTGTTTATAATTATATAATATTAAAGTTTTATTATAATATTAAACATAAATTAACTTAGTTAAACTTAAAATTTTTAAAGTTATAATAACATATTATTAATTTAAATATTTAGTTTTTTTTAATAATTTATTATTTTAAAAATAATATGTTATAGTTATTAATAATTTTATGCTTAAAAGTTTTATATTTTTTTTAAAAGTTAAATATAAACTTTTAGTTTTAATTAAAAATAATACTTTTAAACTTTTTTAATTATTTATTAGCAATTATTTTATAAATATATTAGCTTAGTTTTTAATTATATATTTTTATTTTTAAAATAAACAAGCTTTGCTTAAATATATAATATAATATAATTATTATATAATTATATATATTATACTATTTTTGCCTGCTAATTATTATAAAATACTTTTAATATTTATTAAAGGTAGTTTTAATATAAAATTAATTATTATTATTTATATAAACAATATATTTTTAAATATATTAATTTAAAGCTTTTATTAGTTTAAATTAGTTTATATAATTAAAATTATAACTTAAACAGTATTTAATATATTTTTAATTAACTAAGATTTATAATAAATAAAAACTTTTAAAATTTTTATTATTTTTTTAAACCGGCATAATATTTATTATTATATACAGCTTTAAACATTTATTTAATTATATTATATAAAACATATAATCGTTTTATTTTTTAATATTAATTATAAATTAAACTATTTATAATAAAAAAAAAATGCTTAAGTTTAAAAAATATTATAACGTTTTTATTGTCCTGGCAAAATTCTAAAATATTTAGCTTGTTTATTATTTTATTATATTATATATTAGTTTAATAATTTTTTTAAATTTTGTTTTTATTTATTATTTATTACTGCTTTTATTATATATTTTATTATATTTTATATTAAGTTTAATATTACTAGTTCTTTTAATTTTTAGAACTTGCCTGTTTTATTTATAGCGTTTTATATTAATTTAAATCTGCTTAATATATTTAATATATAGTTTAATTTTTTAATAAATAATATATTTAAAATCTATATTAAAAAAATATATTAAAAATTAACTAATTAAATGTTTATATAATTTATAGCAGCTATATTTAATAATATTTAATTAATTATAGTTTTAATTATTAAATAATTTATAAATATAATTATATTGTTTTTATTAAATTAAACTATTATTTATAGTTTTTAGCAGCTTAAATAAAACAAGCTATTTTTAATTTAAATAATTTATATTTAGTTTTAGCTTATAATAAACTATAATTTAAATATATAATTAATTCTATTTATATTAATAAAATTAAGTTTTTAAGCTTTTAGTTATATTTTTGCTTATATAAAATAATATAACTTTAAAACTACGTTTTTAGCTTTATTTATTTATAAAAAACAGTTTTTAAATCGTAATATTATAAAATTATTTTATAGCAGATAATATTTTAAATAGCTTTAAATAAAGCTATTTCTGTTTTTATTAATTTATAATATATATTATAAATATAATAAATACGGTTTTTTATTTAAAATTTTTTTTTTATATTTTTTATTAAAAGTTAATTTTTTAATTTTATAATAGTTCTACTAACTAAACATAATATAAAATTAAATTATAAAAAATCTGCTTGTTTTAAAATATTTTTTAAAAGCTTGTAATGTTTTTAAAAACTAATTATTAAAATATTTATATTTGTTTAGCAATAGTTAATAATTTTAAAACGTTTATACAGCATTTAAAAATTTTATAAATAAATAGCTAATAAAGATTTTATAAAAATATTACAATATTTTTTATAAAATAATATAAAAATTATTTTAAAATGTTTAAAATAATTTTATAACTATTAAAATATATAATAATATTATTAATAAAATATTAATAATAATATATATATTTATACAGCAGTTAATTTATATATTTTTATATATATATTAAAAATTATTATATTTTATTAATGCTATGTTAAGTCGTTTTAAGCTGTAAAAACTAATTATTATAAATATATTTTTAAATTTAAAATATATTAAAAATTAATAAAAAATCCTGTTGCGTTAATAATTATAATATATTTTTTATTTAACAAGCTTTTAATTATTTTATTTTATAAAAATAATAAATAACTGTTTAAAACTATTATTTTATTAAATTATTAAAATTAACTACTACTTAGCTTTTATTAACTCTATATATTTTTATTATATAATAAAAATAAAATAAGCAAAAATATTAATTTATTTATTTATTATAATCAACTTATTTTATATAGCTTATTATAAATATTATTTAATACTTTTATATTTTATTTATTAAAAAATACTGTTTTAAATTTAATTTAGTTTTTGCTAGTTATTAATAAAAATATTTTAAATTGTTTTTTATAAAATGTTTATTTTTTGCGATTTATTTAAATATTATAAAATATAACTATTTTAATAAATTAAAAAGCTTTAAACGTTTTTTAGCGTATATATAAACATTTTTTTTAATAATAGTTTTAAAAAAGTCGCCTGGTTTTTTAATATTTAAAAAAAAATACGTATTTTTAACTTTAAGTTTATTTTCTAGTGTTAAAAAGTTTAGCTTAAAGTTTTTTAAAGCTTTTAAGTTAATTATTATATTAAATATAGCGTTTATAAAAAAAATACTTTCTGTTAACACGTTTAAACGTGCTATTTTATATTTAATATTTTTTATATAATATTAAACGTATTAATTATTTATATATTTATTATAAAAATTATTATAAAGTTTAATATATAATTTATTTTATTTAAATATATAACTGTTTTTATATTTAATACTATATTAATTATTACTGCAGTTAATAAAAATTTAAATTAAATTTTGCATTAATTATAATAGTTATATTTATTAAAAATTATTTATTAGTTTTAGTTAAAACTATTTTTATTAATAATAAAACAATAGCTATAACTATAAAAGTTATTATCGGCGATTTTTAAAAGCTTATATATATTTTATTATTTTTATTTTTTAAATTTAACTTAGTTTAATATTTTTATAAATTTTAATAGTTTTTATTAAAATATTTATTATTAGTACTATTTTAAAAGTTTTAATATTAATTATATTATATATATTATTTTTATATATAGCTATAAAATAAAAGCTTTTATTATTTAATAAAAGTTTATATTTTATTATAAAATAAGCTTTTTTTATTTTATAGTTTTATGTTTTTTAACTAATAATTTTTATATATATTTGCAACTATAAATAAATATATTAAATAAAATTATAAATTTATTTATTTTTCAGCTTAATAAATAAATATTTCTAATTTATAATTAATTATAACTTTATATAAATATAAAAGTTATTATTAAATAATATTTTAGTTTTAAATAATTTTTATTACTTATTTTTTTTTATATATTTAAATATTTTAAGTTTTTTAATTTTATTTACTTCTTTAATATAAAAATAAACTTAGCTTTTTTTAAATTTAATTAATTTATTTTTAAAATAATAAACTTAACTTAATTAAAAACAGTTTTATATATTAAAATATTTAAAAAGATTTGCTAATAATAGTTTTTTAGTATTTAAATCAACGCAAATTTATTAGTTTTATTTAACTAAAAATAACTTAATATTAATCCGTAAATATATATAACTTAATTAAAAAGCTTTACTATATTTGTTGTTAATATTTAATGTTTTAATTATAAAAATCTTGCGGTTAAAAATATTATTAGCTGCTTTATATATTATATTAAAGCATGTTTTTAACGTGTTATAATTTGCTTTTTTTTTTTGTTTAATAGTTTTATTTTTAGCTTTAGTGTAATTTTATAAATGTTTAAAAAGTTAGTTATATAAAAATAGTTTTTAAAAATAATACTTATAAATATATGAGAGGTGCACCATGGGGGTGTAAAGTGTGTATTATAAAAGATGAAGATCTAGCAAATCTAGGCTAAGCTAAAGTTTTACCTAGGTGTGGGCTAGGGCCCACATACATGGGGCTAGGCCCAATTAGGTTGTGCCTGTGGCCACGGGCCACAGCACCCCAAGCGAGGGGCTTATGTAAGCGCTCCCTCTACGCGCGCGTATCAATATATTTTTTACGTATAATTAAAAAAAATGTTATAATTTTTTTAATTTAATATAAAATTATATTTTTTATATATAATTTTAAAATAATTTTAATTTATAAATTTAATAGTATTAATAACCAATAAAAGCTAAATTTAATATTAAATAAAAAAAGCGCGTTTTTGTTGTTATTTTGTTTAGTTTTTGTTTATTTATACTATTATTTATAAAATATATATAAAATAAACACTAGTTATTTTTTTTTTAATTTTAATTATAGTTTTTACGATTTAAATATTTATAATTTTAACTTTAATTATAATTATAGTTATATTTTTAGTCACGCTTCCGATTATAATTTTTTAGTTTTTAATTGTTTTTTTTGGTTTTTTAATAATTATCGCGGTTTTAATTCTAACGCTTGCAGCTTTTTTTGCAGCTGCTACTTTAGTTGTTGCAACTTTTGCTCTAGCTTTAATATTATTTATAACTACGTTTGCAGCTATTTCAGCTTTAATTTTTAAAATATTTGTTGTTTAATCGACGTTTTTTTTAATTAGGTTAACAATTATAGCTTTTTTAGCAAGTTGTTTTAACAGCTAATATTAAGTTTATTAATATTGTTTTTAATTTAATATTTAAATATATTTTTTAGTTTTATGTTTTAACCTGTGTTAACTGTTTTTTATTTTATATATATAATTAGCTAAAGTTTTTTTAATTTAAAAATTAAATATAATTTAAAATTACGTTTTTTATTAGTTATAAATATTTTTATAATTTTATGCCAGTTTTTATTGCTTTTTTGCAGCGTTTTTATAGCTTTAACGTATTATATTTAACGTTAAATAAACTAAAAAAATATTTTTTAATTTTCTGCGATATTTTTTAAAATAAATTTTTTTTTATAAACTTTTAAAACGTTTTACCGGCTTGCGTTTTAAATCTTTTTTATAGTTTTTTAAACAATATATTTAGTTCTGCTTTTTTTTATATATATTAGTTGCTTATATAAACTTTGCTGTTTTATTATAGTAAAGCTAATCTAACTAATAAATAATTAAACAGATTAATTATTTATTAAACGTTTAAAGCTTAAATATTTTTGTTTTTTAGTAATAATTTAATATAATTAATAAAAAATAAACGTTTATATAAATTATGTTTTTTTTGTTAGTTATATATTTTTATTGTTAGGGTTTTTTTATTTTAAGTTAAAAATACTAATATTATTTTGTTTAATTTTATATATGTTTTTTTTTGTTTTAGCTGCTATATTTAATATAAACTATTTTTATCGGTTTAATGCAGCATAACTATATTTATTATTATTAGAACTATTTAAACTAAAAAAATTAAATAAATTGTTATTACTACAGTTTTACTGTAATAATAGTTATTACTTCTGTTTTTATTATTATAACATTTATAAAAATTATTTTAATATTTAATAAAAAGTTTTAAGTTATTATTTTTTTAAAAAGTTTTTATTTAATAAAACATATAAAAAAATATAATAATTATAATATTTAATTTATTTAAAACATTTATAGTTATATTTTATATGCTGGTTATTTAAACATTAGTTAATATAACAGCTTTATTTTTGTTTTATTAGCAGGTTTTGTTTTAAATAACTAATTTACCGCTTTATTAGCTTTAATATTATTTCTAGTCAGCTGCAGTTCTAAGTTCTGCATTATTAAAAATTTAATATTAATGTTTTTAAAAGTTTAAAAACTTTTAAACCTGCTTAATTAATTTTAAAACTAAGTTAAAAAATACTTTTATAATTTTTACGTTTTTATATAAAACATTAATTAAAACGTTAGCTTATTTTTAATATTTTAAAAAATAATCAACAGTGTTTTAATCTAGGCTAAATTATTTTAGCAGCAGCATATTTTTAAATAAAAATTATACTAATTTAAAATATTTTACTAAAAAATTTTTAAAGTTGCTTATATTTAAGCTTAATATATATAATAAAATATAATAACATAATATTATTACAAGCTTAAAAAAATTAAACGTATTATTAAAAAAATGTTTAAATATATATATAATATGTTTAAATAGTTTTTGCGTGCAAATATTATCGGCTGTTACTTTTAGTTTATTAACTTATAATTTAAAAATTATAAAAGTAAAACAAAATAAACTGCGCGCATAAAAAAATAAAATAATAAAACTACTTTTTAAAAAATTCCAGCTTTTAACTATAATATATATACTTATAATTGTTTAATAAACATATTTACTAGCGTTTTTTTAATAATAAATAAAAATAAATAATTTGCTACGTTTATAAATCTAAATATATCTTAGTTATTAAACACGTTTAAATATATAATTTTAATAATAATAACTTTTAAAATATAAAAATAAACTACTAAACACTTTTTAACAACTGCTTACTTATAAGCTTTAGCAAAGTATATAATTTATACAAAAAAAAATAGTTGCTAAAATAACGTTCCGTTTATATTAATTATTTAATTATAGCCAGATTAAAACGCGCGCGCTTAAATCTTTAGCTACAAACAAAATCTTTCGACCTTAAAAAATCTAAAAAATAATATTAGTTTAGTTTAGTTTAATAACAAAATCTATCGGTTGCATAAATGCACTATTTTAAAAAAATTAATATAAAAATAAAAAATAAAAAATGCTTCTATTAATTCCTCTGCTAAATAAAAAATTCTAATAAGTCTAGAATTAACCCCTGCAGAAGTGGCCGTAGGCCACCTGTTGCCAGCCGTAGCCTATGCAACCTATCTAATCTAATAATACACAAGCCGTTAGCTCGATTAATATGGGCCCCTTCAGGGACTCTATCAAAATGTTTAAATTAAACGCGCGATAGATTTTTTATAAGCTTGTTTATTAATATTTAAGCGGTTAAAAAATATTTTATTTTAAATAATCTTTTTTAATATTTTTGTTTTATTTATATGTTTTATATATTAATATATTATAATTTTATATTAATTTGTTTATTTTTTTATAATTAATTTAATTGTTTATATATTATTTAAATAAATAGTTTATATATTTTTAAAATTAAACAGAATGTTTTAAAAAGCTTTTTAATATTATAATCTTTTGGCTATAAAAGCGATTGTTTTAATTTTAGCTTTAATAATTAATATTAAAACAATATTTTATTTTATTATTTTTAAATAAAAAGCTTTTAAAAATTAATATAATATATTTATATGATAATCTGCACGTTTTTTATTATTTATAAATAAAACGTTTTTAGTAATTATAAAAGCTTATGTTTTTAAAAGCTTATTTTAAATTTAACTGTTAAAAATCTAGTTTTATATAAATATTTAATTAAATAATTAATTATAGCGTAATAATTAACGTTTAAATTAGTTAAAAACTATAATAATATTTTAATTATAAAAACTATATCTGCTTTTAATATTATTTTGCTATATAGTGCTAATCTAACTTTTTTAATAAGCTTTTATTTATTTTTTATAGTTTAATTTAAATTATATATAAAATTTTTATATAATAAAAAGTAGCTGGTATATAAGCTAAATTATTTAGTTTATAACGTTTAACGATTTTTTAATATATTAATTATAAACTAAAAAATCGTTTAAGTTTTTCGATTATAAATTATTTTAATTTTTAAAAACTATTTAATATTGTTTTATTTTTTAAGTTTATATATTTTTTAATACTTTATATAATTTTTATTTTTTAGTTTTATAATTTTATAATAAAATATTAAAAATTGTTTATATAAAAATTATAAATATAAATCGATTTTAGTATAAAATAAACAAAGCTTTTTAAAAAGCGATTATTTTTAGCATTTTAAATATTAATAAAAACTTTTTATATTAAAAAAGCAGGGAATTTTTTAGGCTATATAGTGCTTTATTTAATAATATTGCTTTATTTAATTATAAAAAGCTTTTAAAAAAACGGTATACTATTAGCGTTTTTTTAGTTTATAAAACGTTTAAAAATATAAAAATTATATTAAACTTAGTAAAGTTTACTAGGGGTAGTGTGGTTAAGTCTCTAAAAGTGTGATGTAGAATTCAAGAAGGAAGGGCTTCTGGTCCCGCAGGGACCAGAAGCCTTAGGCTAGTACCTTATCTAATCTACACAATCCTTATCTAGCTAGCTTCGCTAGCTAGATAAGGAGCCCCCCTTCCTGACTGTGTCAAAACTAAAGTATTTTTAAATTAAAATATGCTGCTAAAGCTATTATAAGTTTAAAAGTTTTTATAGCAAGTGTTGTTATATAAGTTATTTATAGCATATTTTTTAGCTAAAAATTATTTTATATTATAATATGCAATTTATATTGCTTAACGTATTTTTTTTTATTAAACTTATATTAAAATATTTATTTAAGCAGTAGCAGAAATCTTAGGACTTTGTTTAGTTTTACTATTTTAATTAAATTTTTTTAAGCGATTTTATTTTTATATAAGCATTAATATAAAACTGTTAGCTTATTAAATAATTTTAAAGATTTTTTTAGCTTTTTAGTAGCGGTTTTAGCAGATTGTTTATATATACACGCTTTTTTAGCTTAATATTTATTTTTTTTGTTTTATTTTAGTTTATTACAGCTGTAAATACTGCGTATAATATTTTATGTTTTTTAATTTTTTTATAAAGTATTTGTTTTTAATTAAATAAATAAGTTTTTATAAAGTTAAATTAATTTTAATTATTTAGAACTTTGATAATATTATTTAAATAAATTATTATAATAAATATAAATATATTATTAATTTTTTAATATTAAGTTAAAATTTTTAGCTTTTAATTTTTAGTTTAAATAAAAGCCGCTAGAAATACTTTATGTATATATATACGTTTTATTAGTTTATTTAATTAATTAGTTAATTAATAAGCTGTTTATGTTTTAGCGATTAGTATTTTAAAGCTATTTTATAATGTTTAATTATTTTAGTTTTAAAAAGCGACTTTTTAAGCTTTTTTTTAAAGCTGATTAGTTTTACGTTAAATAAAAAGCTTTATTTTATTTTATATAATCGTTTTATTTTTTATATTTAAGCTTAAAAGCTTTTTCTAGCTTATAGTTTATTTTTTTATTTTTAATTTTTAGTTGTTTTTTAGTTTAAAAATGTTTTAAAAAATTATAAGTTTATACAGCTAAATATTATAAGCGCTGTTTTTAGCAGTATATTTTTTAGCTGTTTTTATTTTTAATTTTTGCTCTGTTAGTTAGTTTTTTTCAAGTTTATTAATTAAATTAAAAATACTTTTATAAAAAACAGAAGTAATAAAAATATTTTTAAGCTTATATACAGCTATAAGTTTAATATTTTATATATTTAATATAATAAAAAATTTAAAAGTTTAAATTTAATTTTAATAATTTATTTAATAAAAGGTTTATTTATTTTAATCGTTAGTTTTTTCTGCATTTTTTAATAAAAGATTTTTTTGTTAATGTTAGAGTAGGCAAGGGGTGCCAGGCTTGGCACCACCAGTTGCCCCACTGTAAGATTAGATAAGGTGGCCCAGGCCACCTGGGCTAGCCCACTTGGGCTAGGCCCACCCACCTACTGTAGGTGGAATTCTAGGACTGCACCTAGAATTCCACCATCTTGATCACCAACACACATACAACACCACAAACTAGACCAGCATACTGCAAATACAGCTATTTACAGCTTCATACCCCTGACCAGATTTATCAGTTAAACTTAACGTTTTATATAATAATTATTTTATTTAATTAAAAATTTATATATAATATAAATTATAAGCTTAATAGCTTATAAAATATTTTATATAAATATAAACTTTAGTTTTATATTTTTGTTAATTATGTTTAACAAGTTTATTAATTTTTATTAAATAGGCTTTATATTTATATATATATATTTTGTTTTAATTAAAGCATAAATTATTTATTAGTTTTTAATATGTTTTAAAATATATTAACGGAATAAATGTTTAAACTAGTTTTTAAAATATAATAAAACATGTAATAGTTTTTTATAGCAGAAGGGCTTTTGTTATACAGCTAGACTACTGCTTTAATAATTTTTAACTAAAGCTTTTTTAAAAGTTCTGTTTTTTTTAGTATTTTAATAGCTTAATTAATAATTTTTTAGCTAGCGTGTTTTAACGCGCCGTTTAATTTAGAAATTTTAATAAGTATTAGTTTATTTTTAATTTTTAATTTTTAATTTAACGTTTATATTTTATTAAGCTTTTAATAATAATTATTTTTTTTTATTATTACTCCAGATTTTATATATTAAAAGTTTAAATTATTTTATTATTTAATACTTAAATTTTATAATTAAATTAATAATTATTTTTTAGCTTTAATTAAAAAATATATATATAAATTATGCCGCTGTATTTTTTTTAATAATAAATATTTAGTTTAATTTATTATATTTTTAAAAATAATTAAATAGATTTTAATAAATATGTTAGAACAGGCAGGCTATATGCTGTTTTAAATGTTTTTTATTGATTTTTTTTTTAATATACGTTTTAGTATAGCTTTTATATTTAATTTATAAGATCTTTTAAATTTTTATATTTTTTATTTTATATATAAACGTTTATAAAACGTTTTGTTTTAAATAACCTGATTTTAAATGCTATAAATTTTAAAAATTTAATTTTAGCTTTAAAAGTTTTTATAAAATAATATAAACGTTTAAAAGCTTTAAATATAGTTGTAGCGTTTAAATTAGCAGCGCTTGTTTAAATAAAATTAAAAAATTATATAAATTAATTATTAATATGCTGCTTAAATAAATAAAAATAAGCTTATATTTAAAAAAACTAAGTTATATTATTTAAATAAGTTAATAATAATTATATTATTTTTATATTTTTATATTTTAATATATAATCGATTTTATAATATTAGATTTTTTTTTGTTTAAACAAGCTTTTAATATAATATTTATATAAAATTTTTAATTAAAGCTATATTTTTAAAACTATATTTATAAACTGTTTTTTTAAATATATTAAATATTTTATATATAATTTTATATTTTTTTAAAATCGGAAATTTTATAGTTTTTGTTTAAACTGTTTTTTATTATAAATAATTATAAATAAATTAAGTTTTAAAAATAATTTATTATTTATTAAATATAAAATATTATAATTATTAATAAATATGCTATTAAAAATATATAATGTTTAAACTTTAAAATAATAAATATTTTAATAATATAAGCGGTGCTTTTAAAAAAATAAGGTTAATTATTATAAAATTTATTTTAAAATCAGGCTATTTATTAAATTAGTTTTTGCTGCTATTAGCTTTATTATTAAGTTTTTTAAAATATAAGTTATTTAAACATTTTTTAGTTTTAGCTATTAATAGTTTATTTAAGCGATTTTTAATATATAGCTTTTAGCATGTTTTAATTTAATTAACTATTTTTTTTTAAAATAAGTTATTTATTTTTAATTAGTTTTACTTATAACAGCTAGCTAAAAATCGTATATTTTTTAAGCTTTATTTATAAATATTATTAGCGTTAAATTTATATAAACATTATTATTTATTAATTAATTTATTTATATAATTATTTTAATTTTTATAAAATAATTTATTTAATCTTTTGCTAGACTGATTTTTTATGTTTAATTGTTTAATATAACAAAAATTAATACTAAATTTTAAATTTTATATTATATTAAATATTAAAACTTTTAAAAAGCTTTTTATATTTATTAAATAATATAATTTTTTTTATAATTTTTTTATTATATTAATAAGTTTAGTACCAGCTTAATTTAAAGCTAGTTTTTTATAAAAACTTTTAAAAAACTTTAATTATAAATATTTTTTAAACTTTAAAAAAATTATAAACAACAGCTTATAAATAAGCTATTTATTATTTTTTATATTATTTATTAGTTTTAATGTTTTTTTATTTAACATGTTTAAAAACTTAAGCATATTTTTTTTAAATTACTATTTAAGTGATACGCGCCGACAGGGGAGTCGCTTATATAAGCGCTGTAGCCCCACCTGTAGCGTGGCAAAGCCACGCACCCCACCACTTGGGACTAGCCCTAATAAGTGGGCCCTGGCCGACGCACCTAGCTAGATCCACAAGTTAGATCAGAATAGTTGTTGCACCAGTCACAAATAAGAAGTCAAGGCTCCAGCAATAAGTGATGTATTGTACGAAAAATCTACAGATGAAAAAGGAAAGAGTAAGTGGGAGGAATTAGCCCACTAGAATTCTGGCTAAGTGCAGGTGTGTGGGGTGGGTCTGGTCTGTGCGCACCAGTTGGCAACAGGTGTACGGATGTCCCGCGCGTGCCACGCACGCCGCGGGAAGGACCAGTCATCCGTAACTATAGTTAGATCTTCATCTTCTACAATACACTTTTCACCCCCCCCATGGTGCACCTCTCATTAAGCTTATAAAGCTAAAAAAGCTAATTAATTATAAAAAGCAATAATAATTGCTTAAATTGTTTATTTTCTATTTTTATTTATTATAACTGCAACTTTTATATATTTAATTTTAATAATTTTTTTATTTATTTATATAATATTAAATATTTAATAAACTTAGTTAAACTTATATTATATAGCATTATAACTTTTTATAATTTTTAAAATATTTAAAATTAATTTATTAAGTCGTAAACTTAAAATTTTTATTTTTATATATTTTTTAAATTTAATAATAATCTGATTTTTATTAAAAATATTAGTTTAATATTAAAAAATAAATTGTTTTTGCTACGTTTAAATTTATAATATTTTAAAAATTTTTATTTTTAATATAAATTTTAAACTTTTAAATTAATAAAACTAATCTGCTAAACTATTTAAAATAACAAACTTAATATAATTAATTGCTATAATAAAAATAAATTATTAAATTTTAATAATTAAATTAAATAATTGTTTTAAATATAAAATAAATAAAAATAAAAAATAAAACTTTTAAATTAATAAGCTTTAAAATAAAAATCGCTTTTATAACAAAAAACACCGGCTTAATTAATAAACCAGGCTTATAACTATCACAAAAAAACAAATAAATTATATAAAAACAATAAAATTAAAGCTAAGCGATTAATACAAGCAAATTAATTTAAGCTTATAATAATAATCTATTTAGTTAAATTATATTATATAAAAATAATCAGACTAACCAGCTTATATATACAGCCTAAAAAAGATTATATCTTTTTTGCCCTGTGATTAGTCCGTTTAAATAGGTTAGGCTTATACAAGCCCGACTGCTTACCCCAACAGCCACTAACTTAGCCACAGGGCTTACCGCGGCACTTGGGCTGCGATCACCAGCCTTCTGCCAAGGCTATCCACTTCATCGTGACATATAGGTATTAAAAAAAATTTATAGTTATATATTTATGACACAGTCAGGAAGGGGGCTCCTTATCTAACTAGTTAGATAAGAATTGTGTAGCTTAGGTGAGGTAACTAGCCTAAGGCTTCTGGTCCCGCAGGGGTGTCATGGCCCACAGCCATGATGGCGATCCCTGATTGGCTACCTGGCTAGGGAGGTACAGGTATGGAGTAGTAAATGTAGCCAGTCGTAGCCCTGTATGTAGTTTTCTCTTTTCTTCAACCTTAGTTTTTCTTCCCAATACATAGGTATAGTTGAATCTTTTCGACTGCCGTTATTGCAGCCATTACAAGGGGCCAGAAGCCCCTCCATCTAATCTACATCCCACTTTACAGACTCAATTCCGCACTACCCCTAGTAAACCTTACGAATGACATTTCACCCGTAGTGAGTTTTATCTTCTTATTATTTCTTTTTCTATTTCACCGAATCCCTTAATTCCTCTTAATTTGAAGATGGACCCCAATATACATTATTGCTAAATACGACGTCACAGAAGGAAACTGTCACGGAACTAGTTCTAACCTAAGGACCCCAGTAGGGCACGGGCCAGAATACTGTATATAAAAGAAGCGAGTAGCTGGCGACTGACCAAGCGAGGAGTTTTCCCTCCTTGTGCAATAACATAAGTCATTTCTGGAACTACCAGCAGTGTGAACTGTGACAGAAACTGTGCACTAAGACAGACCTTATACTATTAATCCTACCTGTGGTTTAACGGCTTCGTTTTTCTACTACAAAATATCATTCCCTCTTGGTTAATAATCTCTAAAAGTTTACGTCTCTATCCACCTTACATTCGCCTATAGAGAATTGGTTTTCCCACTAGGATCATTTGTGTACTGCTGGCACCACTCCCCTTGCCCACCTTGGTGTTTCCACGCCAGCACCCTTGGGATCGTGTGTAGGCGGTTTCTTGTTGGCTGTCCGGTTGAGGGATGGTGGCTGCGATCATTCATCACCAGGCATTCACCAGGCAATAGCGGGCCATTGACATATTATGAGCACTATATTTAAGATACTTTAAACGGGTAATATGCAGGTGGTTAATGGTCATTTCGCTATCCTTGCTCATCTACTTCCCCAGGCAGTAAACATTCCATCATAGCAATAACTCTAGTTTTTGCATTGTCGCTATTTATATATGGTGGCGGTCGGGATCCGAAGGGGGGAGCATACGGCAGAATTTGCCTCGAGATATGGCATCCTCCTTGTTTCGTGTCACAATTTACACTGCTGGTAATTAACCCCAGAAATGACTCATGCTATTGCACAAGGAGAGAAATCTCACTGTAAAGTCCCAAGTTATTCTAGCATATATATATTGTACTTGGGTCTGTGTTTGGTAATAGAGGCCCGGAGGCAGAACTTGGATCTGCATCATTTGTGTTAGGGATGAAGAGTTGATTGTCACGGAACTAGTTCTAACCTAAGGACTCCACTAGGGCACGGGCCAGAATACTGTATATAAAAGGAGCGAGTAGCTGGTGACTGACCAAGTGAGGAATCTTCCCTCCTTGTGCAATAACATAAGTCATTTCTGGAACTACCAGCAGTACGAACTGTGACATTGATGGCAACATTAACAACATTAGTGGGACAGATGTTGGGCGTTTCATCCTCTTAGATAATTTCGTTAGGTAAACGGCCTATGGTTTTAGGCTCTGCAACAGCAAGGTAAAGGAAAAAAAAAAAAAAAAGTGTACACCCGGATGAATATAAACTGCAAACATTTAGTTACTAGATTATCTAATACCACTTCCGCCCTATTGAGTAAAAATGGTATAATACTTAAAAATATCGATAGTTTAATATCGGGAGCCTTTGGGGTGAATAGCTATCACCGTCATCTTCGGCGTCTTTTTGTTCGTATTTCGGGATACAAAGCCTATTGAGATCATCGAAAGTGGATATGTATTGTGACCAAATGTATGAATGACTTGTAAGAGATCGATCTATCAATTCTTTGGCTATCGCTGGATACAAATAAGACAACAAAAGAAATCTAATGATTTCCGTGCCTGACAACCTATCCAGCTCTACCAAACGGCAACTGCCGTACCTGGGTTGTTGTTAGATAAGCCGTAAACGTCGGGCTAATAGTAACGCCAATACGACGAACCCAACCAAACTTCCGAGCACGCCGAAAAAAGCGTTCAAATTGGTGTTATGGCCGAAAGGGACTTCGACATTCATGCCGAAGAGTCCTGTGACAATATTCAACGGAACGATAACGGTAGCAATAAACGTGATCTTGCTAAGAACGGCATTGGTCTTCGTCCCTTGAGAAATGCTATCGATAGTGAGTTGTGCAAGGTAGTTGCTGTGCGCTCGTGATAAGATCTTCTCGAAATGTGTCAAGTTGGTCATCATTGTGACAACATGATCCTGGATATCGCCCAGGTACATACCAATGTCCATTCGTGGTGTGACTTTGTAGTTCTCATTACATCGCTTAGTGAAGCCCTTGAGAACATCGGCCTTACCACCAAGAACTCGCATTAAACCTAGCGTATTTTTGCGGACACCGCCAAGTTGGCGAAGGAACTCATTCATATTGTCGGGGCGTGCTACGAAGACTGAATCTTCGATGACTTCTGTGAGTGATTCAATGCGAGAAATTGCAGGTGCAAATGAATCGACGATATCGTCACTATGGTTAGGGGTTAGACTGGGCCACTGAATATCCTGCAAGTAGAAGAGAACTTACATCAAAGCATAGCATATCCAGTCGCTGCTTAGCGAAACGTATTGGTTTAAATTGGTAATTCTTTTTCTGACCTGGGAAGCATGACTATTCGGTTGAAAGCTGAAACTCAGCGTCCCCTCGCGCCAAACGATTACGTAGATGTTGAAAGGTTCGTAATCAAGTTCATAGTCTGGCCCATCCTCGTCCTGCACAATATTGAATGATCGGAAACACGCGAAGTAGTACGAGGGAAATATCTCGATCTTCTCACGAGCTTCTTGAGTGGTAATATCCTCGATTGTCAAGGGATGAACACCGAAGGCTTTGCATAATGTCCGGACTTCTTCTTCAGTTGGTCGGTTAACATTGAGCCACCATACGCCATCGGGTTCATCACGGGGGAAGGTGAAAAGGCCACGTAAATCTTCGCCAGGTAGCACAAGGTCACCAAAGCCGGCTGCGTGAATGGTCGATTCCCATGCCGACGAGAAGAAGCTGAACCGATTTGGATCCATATGTTCCTTGTCGGAAGGGCCAACGCCGGGATCCACACCCAAACCCTTGGCCGGCTTTGATGGCTTTTCATCCATATCGGATGAAGCGGGGGTCACGTAGAGAATGTCCCCATCGTTTGTGATCATTGGCTCACCGTACCCGGACTTCTGTTGTGCTCGTAATGTTGGGAACACCCTTGGGGCTCTTTGCGCTTCAAGGCTCTCTCTCCGTGTCATTTCCTCCGACGCAACAAAATTTTCCAAGTAATCGAAATCGATGTACAGTTGGCTCTGTTGATAGTCCTCTTGCATAGGGAAACATACATCTTCCTCCGCCGTTTTGTTCGTGGCTAAAGAAGCCGTATCATCAGCAGCAAAGGTTACGGGCCTACTACGGCGGGATCGTTGGCTCTTAAGACTAAGAGACGATTGGGCACGATGTAGAATTTCTCCCTCATCTGGGTTAATAGCTCGGCCGTCTGAAATCGAGAAAGTGTGCTCTCGACGACGTGCTTCCGCGAAGGCCTTGACAGAATTTGGTGGTGAAACGGCGCGTTCATTAACGGAAGTAATGGTTGGTCGTCGGCCGTGGGGGAGGGCCGCTGGAGCATCATCGTCGTCTTCATCGATGATGGCTTCTTCAAAATCTCGGAATCGAACATCGGTCGGAGAACATGGACCGTCGGCATCAAGATGCTGACGGGAACCGTAGAGTGTATCAACAGTCCCACGTCGAGGGCGCTCGCGATCCAACCTCTGTGCAGATGCGGTATTGTGGCGATGATCGTCGAGTTCGGGGACTGGGGTCTCATAGCCCTTATTGGAGCTGCTTCCTTCGTGGTCCGACATAACGCCCGAAAAATATCGCGGCGGTGTGTATTGCGTCTATGTAGAACGGCGATGCGGCGTATTTAATGTTGTCGCAAGAAAGGTTATGAGGGGGCCAGGAAACAAAGCCTTCGATGGGCTATTCATACGAAGGCACGCATACTGGTTGAGTTTCAGTCCAACAGCATTCATATGTCGCAGTGGGCGTAGCAGCACGCCGACTGCAGAACAAGCTAACTGTAGACCAGAACCAGTCCAGTAATCAACAACGGCCAAATATAAGCTATATAAAGCAGGCGCGGTTGGTGGACGGAGAAGGAGAAGTAAAACCCGTGGTTACGGCAAAATAAAATGCTGTATCAGCCAAGTTAGGGAGGCTTCGTGTCAATGCCGCTGTAGACCCAGCAAAGGGGGCCGATAAGCGGTCGAGAGAATGAAAACTTGTCGCTCTTAAGACCCGCCAACTTGGTGGTTTAAGGTATACCGCGATGTATTCACCGCAAGAAGGGAATGAGGGTGTGGTGGGAAACGGCGCGACTCGTCCTTGTGGCGCAACCTGGATTGTTGATCTGCGAGTTCAGGTGGCGGACGACGACGGCGGCGATGAGACTGAGCGGGCTATTTTATCTTCGTCTTGGATGACCAGGTGTAGGCTTTGAGCACGATGGTTGAGCAAGTAGTTAGTTGGCCGAATGGCGGGCGACGAAGCTGGTCAGGAAACCTGCTCTAGGCAATCAGTGGGCTGCAAAGGCATCTGAGAACGATGGATGCGACGTACCTGCAAGTGACGATTACCGTGATTCATCAGCAAGCGTTCGGGTCGTCTTGGTTTCGCAACGTTGCAATGAGGGAAAAGAGCTCCGTCCTTAAAGGCTGGAAGAAGCTGGGGGGTCTGCGACACGGGGTAGTCGTTGGGCAGAAGAAGGGTTCGTGCTGTGGCGAGGAGCGAGGAGCAAAGGCAAAATGTAAAATAAAAGGGTTGGAGTTGGCCGAGAACCGCAAACATGGCAATTTTTCTCTTTCGGTAGGTACCTAGGTAGTCAATGGCCAATGCCTTTTGAGCCAGTAAAAGGACAGCAGCTAAACCCAATACAGATAGAAGCTAGGTAGTGTATTTGTCCTTGCCCTCGTACTGGCACAGGTATTCTCTTTCCAAGCTGCAGCCTTTGACTACATACTAAGTATGTACGTGCATACTACTTACCTGCCTGGGTACTTTACTTACCTCAGTACCTGCCTAGGTAGGTACTGCCAAGTGCCTACCTAAAGCTGTGCCGTCACAATAGTAAAGGTGTTATACATTGATTCTAGCCAATGATAAGTGGACATAGTAGACAATAGAGAGGCTGATAATCCTTTTCTTGACAATTGATAAATTTTCAAGTGTGTTTCACATATATTACCTATGTTGATCTACCTACTTGTACTCTCGGGGAGGGGGGACAAACAAATGCTGTAGCGTACTACCTAGCGGTGCCTAGATAGTTGCATGATCCTGCAAAGCTAGAGGGGAGAGGAGGGGGTTGTTAGAATTGTTTGTTAGCGAATAGCAAGCCGAAGATAGTTATAGACAGGAAACGACAGGTTGTGCTCGAGACTTGTTTTCTCATATGTGGCCTTGTTTCTGTCAACCGCTGAGCATTAATGAGACCTATTTGTCTGTAAGGGCCATCAAAGTACAATCGAAGTGATACGACTTTTTGCTAATGCGCTGAGTACCTAGGTACCTACATAGGAGTACGGTGAACAAAATCAAGATACACAGATCTTTGTTCAACCGTGTATTAGCATTAGATAGCCTCGAAATACTACATTACATAGTTATAGTTACTCTCATAAGTATAATCACATTTACGGGATCCGTTGCTTTGGTACCCATAAGTCGAGTGTCTGTGCACTGGGGTACCTCGTACACTACATAGATACCTAGTAGCTTAGCAATGGGGCTTCAGAGGTGTGGCCTGAGTGGTTAGGTAGCAAAAGTGGCCAAACTCACAGATGAACAAGAAAATCTGCCGACTACCTAGGTTAGGTTGCTGTGCAAATAGAAGAAACCTCTGTAATAATTACCTATACCTACTGCTACATACAACTTCGGGTATAGGTATGGTATGTTCAACGTTAGATTTACCAGCGACTGGGTATGGTGTGGGTCGCTGTAAGTGGGATGGTGACATCCTGTAATGCCCCTGGATTTGTGGGGCATCAGAAACTGGACTGGTCTGAACTGGTGACTGGCTATATAACTATACATAGGCAGATAGATACCTAAGCGCCCGGCCTGCTTACGTAGTAGGTACCGACCTTGGTAGCCTTTGTCTTTTAGCTAAGTGCGTGATTGGTTGGCCTTGCAGTGCGAGAAAGGACCACGTCGCAGCATTGCTTCTTCTGCGCGTTATTGACAAACTATTCCCTACAAACATCAATGACGGTGCTACGAACAACACTGTTGTAGGAATCCCAACAAGCCCTGTACGAAACGAATTTCAAGGTGCATCTAAATCATGGCAGATCAGGTGCTCGAGCAGGTCCGGGATGTCGTTGATGGCCAAATCGTGCGTTCCTCGACTTGAATCTCTGTCATGCTCTGGCTAACTCATTTCCATACCCACAGGACTTCAAAGGCCAAAAGCTAGCCGAGATTTTAGCAACAGTACTCCTCTCTATCGTCGGGGTATGGATCCCTCTCCTCTACCGGGTTGCGTGGGCGTTCCTCTCCATGGATCAGCGCCTACGTCACGTATACGCGGAACGAATGTTAATAGCGTCGACAGGCAATCTCCTTCCTTGTCGGCTTCTTCCTCCAAGATATCGCCCTAGCTCTCAAGATTGGTCTAGGCGGCACTGCACTGACTTTCCTCGTCATCGTCCCTCCGTGGCCTTTTTTCAACCGACACCCCATGAAATGGCTCCCCGTCAACGGATCACCAGTCCCAATTAGTCACCAAAGCATAATCATAGACGAGAAGATGCTGGCCGAACGATGATTTTCTCTTGTTATTTCCCCCCTCTTCCAGAAAATCTGTAATATGGAACCGAGTAGAGGGCCCTATGCAGATAATACACGGCAGTTATATGCCTGTCTCAAATACGAGTATACGTGACCATAGCGTCCGACCTGCCCCCTTGCCTCCAGAACGGATCATTCGTTGATTTAGGATAGAAATCGTAGAGTGGGATTCCGGAGCCCATGGCAAATTCTGTCTCTAACGATAGATTCCATCCCCCAGTGTCTCTCGCTTTAAAGCGTAACCAGTCCTTATCGGCCGTATTTCTGGAACTCCCAATCTCTGTTGTCCAAGGGACAAACGTGGCGAGCTTTCAGCCACCTCGAGATACAGTGGAAATGGAACGCATGCTAGAAGTAGTCAGCCGTGTTTCTTCCTTTGCGCGTTAGCAATAACCTGGCTCACATTACAGATGCCCCAAGCAACCGTGCATTCTTCGCTAGTGGCCGATGCCTGGTTGGCCTGGCATTCGATGCACAGGTCCATGATATGATTTCGGCAGATAGCGCAGTTGTCGACAACAATATCCCAGGCCCAGAGCGCGACGGCATTCCACTAGTGCTAATGTGTCAAAGAGGAGTTGTCTAGATGCCGCACACGAAGTTGTGGGATAGGCGGGGGCAGTACTCACCTTCTTCACCTCAAATCTCTTCTTACTGTCATTCTTGGTGTCGGCGTCGGCGCCCTTGTGTTTGGGGGCGGCAACCGTGCTGCTGGGGGCATCTGTCATGTCCACGTCGGCCATGGCGTTGGTTTGTTTATATGATAGAGGGCGTATGGGGCTGAGGTAATCTGAATGAAGGTGCCGCGGTGCCGTGGTGACGGAGGGGCAGTCGAGGGTTTAGATGGTATTCCACGTTTGGCTGTCGGTGTTGTCGGATTGAATACTAAGCTGTGGAGGCAATATGTCACAATACGGGACCGTGTACTTCGCGGTCGGTCGAGTGGTCGGTCGAGTGCCAACAAAGAATAGAAAGGCCGAAAAGGGCACAGTGGATGGATGAAAGGTATGTAGGAAGCGAGCTTTAGTTGTGAAGTGCCCTCAAGGTTGCAAGACACCTAAGCCGGAGCCTTGCTTTAGATAAGTAGCTGTGCTGTATAGTTAGTTATGGGTAACTACTTAACTAAGTGTGGGTACCTTAGGTATCTAACCAGGTGTATATGCAGGCCGGTAGGTATGTGCAAACCTCCCCTCCCCCCCACCTTAGCCAACCCCACTAAGTTGCTTCCCTTTACAACCAGAGGTACCTACTTACCTACTCGCCACCACAAGTCTCAACAGCTCCATCGTGACTGATTCCTAAGTACTTAGGTAAGTAAGCAAGAGGCAGGTGCCTCCCTGTGACAGACCCATACATTCCTTTGGGCATAGAGAAACAATATGTGCTTACCTGGGTGGGTATCTAGTTAATGCCTTCCTCCAGAAGTCTACCTCCTCAGGGGTTGTTGCCAGTGACAGACCAGTGACACATCAGTGAACACGGAACATCTATGGGCACCTGCTCTACAGCGCAAACACTTCCTTAAGAGTACAATCAACACTCTTCACACGTCACCGACAGCCTCTTCCGCAATCGCTGATTTGTGAGAATCGCCATTCATTTGACCCATAATCTCCCGCTATCTCCACCTGGGAATCAATCAACATTCCCTGCGCCTAACTGGTGTGACCCAGCCTCCCTCTGACAAGTCACCTCTGGCTGCGCCCACCCTCCTTCCCATCGCATCTTCCAGGTGCCCAGTTCCAGCTACCCTCCGTAACACTGGACTTGTCGAGCGCATTCTCTTCACATAATAGCCCAACCCGTGACGGTTGTCTTGCACCATTTCGCATCCTACCAATCCCTCGACTCGAGATACATGTCACCACATGAGAATGCCGTTCCCGCCGAGCCCGAAGAACACACCTAACCGAAGGCGGCCTGCAACAGGCCAACCTCGGAATGGTTCACACAAGGTCTATGCATCCGAAAACGATGTTCCCTCCTATAAACCCGACGATGCCGTAAGCCCAAGCACCCCGCAGAAATCGGTGTCTGGCGGAGCTGCCGCTGCGCGAACCCAGCCGACACATCAAAAACAAAAGAATAAAGGCGGCAAGAATCGCAACCCCAAGCCCGGGCTTGCGTCACCGGGTCGTCGACAGGGTCATGAAAGCCCGTCGCTCCAGCCTCAGGAGACTTCGGCTCCCATCTTTGCAGGCTCCACGTTCCACGCATCTCCAGCGCCATCGGCGCTGCCACTGCCAAGTTTTCTGGGTCTTTCCGACGCTGACTCTCCCACCGTCAAAGCCCGCGAGTCTTCCCCTCTAACAGACTCCGATGAGGACAGCGCAGTAGACGGGCCTGTCCCACGCCATGAAGACTCTCCACTTGAATTCATCTTCCGTGCTGACCGGGCTGAGAAGGCGCGTGTTCGTCGAGCCAGCTCGGCAAACACAGACGCTGTTACGACCACAGCGTTTTCACCGCTACGTGATTCGTCCCGTGACGAATGTAAAACTTTTCCTCGGACGGTAGCCCACAACTCATTCCGGCACCCCATGTTTACCAAGATGGACTCCTCGCCGACTACAAACGCACTCGATGGTGGTTCTAGATTGCCTGTTGGTCCCGCGTTTTCAACTCCGTATCAAGAACGAATCCGAGCAGCCCGTTTAAACCCCAATTCAGCGCAGCCATCACTGGTGGTCAATCACATTCCAGACCCGAACTCCTCTGAAGCCCTGAAACGATATTTGTTCACAGGACAACTCGGCCAATCTAAAATGCAAGAGCCACACCACCCTAGTCCGCCGCCACGGATGGCATATGGGGTTGCCCAACAACAACATCAACAACAACAAAATGTATACCAAGCTTCACAGCCACCGCCTCCCGCGCCAGGGGGGCTAGTGGGCTATGCGTCTCTTTCCCAGCCAGCCTCGTCCGTTCATATGCATACCGAATCAAACGCCCGGCCTGAGCGTATCTTAGAATTGGAGGGCGATCTCCGACGGCTACTCAAGCTCAACCCGCTGGGTTAATCTCACCACATCGCTGACCCGAGCCGAAACTGATCTAGATATACTGTGGTGTTCCCGGTGTAGATCTAAAGCTCCTCCTCATCTAATATCGCGGCTATGGCTTATTTTGGCCTTGTGGCTTGCTTTTCTCCTTTTGTTTCTTTATTGACGGACTACCTACTCTTTCTCGGAACGGAGTTCTTCATGGCCGATACTCAATAGCTGAATACGGTAACACATTTCGGACATCTACCCCTCCAACAAGGGAAGGCATACTAGGCTTCAGTTCTTGTGTTTTCAGTCGAACTTGAGTAATGTATTACGGTTCATAAGGTTCTAGGCCAGGGTGTTAAGCGTTACATGTTACATATTGCATGGAAGCGGTGGTTAGCAGAGACTTGGTCTCGGGTAGATGTCCACCGGTCGCATCCGGTATCGGGGACTATGACCTCGTCGCACGTTAACAGCATTTGCATTTGGTTTAGGGGCGGTCTATGCGGCATGGAGGCATCACATTCGGTGTTAGGGCACAATAGGGTGATGATTCGGTTGACAATGGCCAATGCGATGGCGTTTCGATATGTATATGATCATGGAACTAGCAAGCCTGGTATTGATAGGAATACTTGAGTTCCGCTAGCCTCAGCCAAGTGGGCTGGCACCATTGGGAGCAACAGAAAACCATACAAAAACATCAAGAAAAAAAGAAAAGAAAAGAAAGAAAAGAAGGGGAAGACGAAGAAGAGGAGGAGCGGGGGAGGAAGAGGAGGAGGAGGGAGAAGAGGGGGTGAAGGTGCTAAGGGGGTAGTGGAGGGTTTTCCTTCTTTTTTTTTTTTTTTTTTTTGGTGGTATATTTGAACACTATAGTCTCAGCTTCCCTACTAGGTACAGACCATAGACGATAAGAAAACGGGCCAAATGGCCTCGCGTATCATCAATAATGTACCGTCGGCGCAAATATATTTGAGCCGCTACTAATCGCTGCTCTTGTCGGCGACGTTCATAGGTACTACATAACTAACCTGGATTGGTAGTGCGGATAAGTTACCCAGCGGAATATACAAGTAGTAGGCGTTTCAAATCGGAATATTGTTGGCTCCGAGCGTTGACAGGGAAATGAACCACAGTGCCCTGCAATGCCTTGTCCCACGTGAGCTCGTGCGTCAGTCGCGTCCGCTAACACTACCAACGTCATCTGATAAACGTCAATTGTACAGCCACCAAGCTATCAAGGTACTACCTACCTAGGTACTTACCTAACCTTAGGCAGGCACACTACCTGCTTGCCTACTTAGCTAACTTAGCAACCATCTTAATTACCTTAATCCAGACTCCCGCTCCTTCAATTTGCACCCATATAGTTAGTTGACCATGGATGCCCATCATGACCCTTTTGACGGCGATGAGGAAGCTGCACTACGGTATGCGATTGCGTTATCACTCCAGGATCCTGACACACCCACGCCTCCCTTAACCACCAAAAATCCCATCGAGCTAGACTCGGACGGAAGTGAGGACGATGACCTAGAAAATGGACCGAAATGTCCACCGACGCCGAAGAAAGTAGCCCAATCGGCCAACATTGACATTCCCAAGGCAACCTCAGTATCGGCCACGCTAGCGGCATCGGCAGCATCGGCGACATCGGCGGCATCCCGCTCGCCACCAAAGCCTCCAACGGCGTCTCCGAGTGCCCAGTCCAGCGTTTTTGTAACTCTAGGACTCGACAGGAAAAGAATGGAAGAGGAACGGCTTGCGCGGGCTACCAAGCGCAAAGCACCTCATGACGATGAACCCGCCAGGCGTCAGCCACAACGAACCAGAATTGATAGCCAACCTGATAGCACGCCACTCGCTACAGCAACTCATACGTCTACCAGTGCTGCATTCGCCCCATTACCTTACCCCAAAGGAACCGTCAAGAAAACTGTAAGCGCCTGCGCACAGATTGTTGTCTTTGTAGTAGCCGGCTGACTCAACCACTCCAGTGGGTTTCTGGTTATGAGCGTGGAGATGATATCAAGATCGAAGAAATATTCTTGAAGGAACAGCTTCAGCTGGCAGTGCTAAGTTCCTTTCAGTGGGATGAACAATGGCTACTGTCTAAAATTGACATACAACAAACCAAGATGGTCTGTATTGCATTTGCATCAAACGAACATCAGAAGGAGGAAATGAGAGCCAATGTGCCAAGAGATCGTATCCGGTAGGAGTCTCTTCCTCCCTTTTTCCAGAATCCATTCCCGAGGAGCAGTTTCCTTTAGTTGTCTGCAGGGCTTACTGAGCTGCAAGACGAGCCTACCTACGCACTAGCCTCTAACGTATAATTATCTCCAGATTTTGCTTCCCTCCGATGATGCCGGTCGGTAGCATGCATTCAAAGCTCCAGCTTCTCAAATTTCCCAATTTCTTACGTATCGTTATTCCGACGGGCAATTTAGTGCCTTATGATGTAAGTATATTGTTCTCCATCTTCGGACGCAACTCGGTAGGCTATATCGAAAATCCCACCAGGAGCTTTTGACGTTGCTGTCATAGTCACCAACGTTCGAGCTTGGAGACCGCAGTGCTGGAAATAAGCTTAACTAACCGTGGCATTTCATACAGTGGGGCGAAACAGGTGTCATGGAGAACATGGTCTTTTTGATCGACCTACCTATAACAAAAATCCCAACGGACCAACTAACTATGTTTGGTCAAGAACTCTGCTATTTTTTAAATGCATGCGGTCTCGACCAGAGTCTCGTCCACAGCTTATCGAAATATGATTTCTCAGAGACAAGTCATTACAGATTTATTCACACTATGTGAGTAGATGATTGTTCTGCACTCGCGTCCGTTATTCACTATAACTTACGAGGAAACAGTGGGCAGTCGCACCTCGGAGAAGAATGGCGCCGCACAGGTAAGATAACCTCTAAGCTCTTAATTCAATCCCCCCCGCTGATTATAGTCATAGGATACTGCGGTCTTGGACGAGCCGTGCAGTCGTTGGGATTAGCAACAACATCAGAAGTTGAACTAGACTTTGTCGTAGCATCGCTCGGCTCGGTGAATAATGACCTAATATTGGCCATTTATAATGCCGCCCAAGGTTAGTTCAATCATCCGTCCGAGCTTCCCCAATCAGTTCACTTACTTGGCGTCAGGGGACGATGGATTGAGAGAGCACGAGAAGAGAACCGCCAGTGGTGGCAAGAAGAGCAATCAAAAGACAGGGTTAGGTCATCATTCGAGTAATTTTCGTATTTACTTTCCCTCTCACGAAACCGTAAGCCAGAGCCGTGGCGGCAAACATGTAAGTCGCCGGATACAACCGAAAACATGTTTATGCGCTGACGAAGCAATGCAGTGCGGGGGTACTATATGTTTACAAGGTAAATGGTGGGATTCGCCAACATTCCCTCGAGGGTTAGTGCATGACTGCAGAAGCGTACGACCTGGTCTATTGATGCATACCAAAATTCTCTTTGTTCGACATCCCCACCACGGAAAACTACAACCCTCTTGGGCATATCTTGGTAGCGCAAATCTCTCGGAAAGCGCATGGTGAGGCTCTCCCAATATTTTAAATCGCATGAGGCCAACTAATATCAAATTTGGGCAGGGGTCGTCTGGTTAAAGATAGGGTGTCTGGGAAGCCTAAGCTTAATTGTCGTAACTGGGAATGCGGAGTGTTGATTCCCATGAATGGCGAAACCACAAAGCTAGGGTTAGGGGCCTTTGAAGAAAGGATCCCCGTACCTATGGTCGTCCCCGGCGAGGCTTATGGTAAGACAGGCTCGAAGCGACCGTGGTTATTTCTCGAAGCTTGATCCTTCACAGCATTATGCCTTACATTAAGCTACGTTGCGACACAACCGGCCGGTGTTAAGAGGGTTTGTATGCTATACTACGCCTTGTACTAATTCTGTTCACCGACGAAGACATGTAGAGAACGTCCAGACTTCGTGGGAGATTCTATTTCCAAGACGCTCTAAGGAGATGTGAGAAATTACTATGGTCTACCTCCTTATGAATAGCTCTCACTCCATTCTATAGCGTACTCTGGGGAGCTCGGATACCATGGCTCATAGCCCTGTGTAAATTAACCATTCGAAAGTTTACCCTGTGGATCGATAAATTCAGTCATATGTCATGTTTGGCATCTGCTACCTTAATATACCTACCCTAGATAGTTGACGCTTTAACACCAGTCGGTAAGCCGTCAAGGGCTAGCATTTATTCCAGCCAACTCAAAGAGCATTAGGACCCCCGTCAGCGTTATGTTAGAGCTTATTACGCTCTTGAAGCATTCGGTCATCACAAGCGACACGACGCTTCCTGAAATCCACGCTCGTCGTATTTCGGAGCGGCAATGTTCCCATAGCGGCTGCTGACGCTATGCTTCTCGCTTGGGCATACCTTCGAAATCATATTCCATGTAAAAGTTGCCCTTCGACACTCAACAGTCGTTGTGAGTTGGTCAAAGACAGTGAATTTTCTCGCGGGAACAAAATCCCTGTACTCAACGCGGTAATATCAAAGTGCTAGGTAAGCACTATGACTGTACCCTTCGAGCCGGCCCAAGAACCATAACGTGATACCTCCAGTATACTGAATTGACCGACCAATTCATATTATTAGTAACAGCATATCTCCTTATTCCTTGAACAATCGTGTTCCAAATTGCTTCACCAGTGGCGGCGATCCATGAAGTTACCGCCTTTCCTTATATGATTCGGTGGAATCACACCATAGCACAAGTGTGACGGCCCCAACTCCTCACAGTCCCAGAATGACTTACATTATTACACAAGCAGGAGGGGTTCTCTCCTCTCCCACAGCCGCTGGCTATTATGGCTTCTATACACATAGACTATCGGTTGATATGGTTTCGTGACAACAAGTCTTGTTATTTATTATCGCTGACGGCAAAAAGGGTAAAACGCCATATAATAGTCCATAACCTTTCCACCATTCCCAGGCGACACTTGTTCTCTATTTGTGCGACCGGTTTTACGTAGGAAAAATCCGATGTACCTAACTATACTACTACTGCACGAGCAGTTATCTGGTCACTCAATGTCAGGCCATCAGTATTACCACGGCAGCTGCTCGATCGACCGGCCCCTGAGGCGGGGAATGCGACATTTCATAAACCGCCGTAGTTCGCTTCAGGACAGAACAGCCTCGCTTCCGGTGGTCGAAGCTCGTTCATAGCTGTGTGACATGGTGATACCTGCGTCTCTAGAAAGGTATCAGCGGCCTAGGAGGAGTTACACCAACCGTGCCATCGGGCTTTAGCCCTAGTGACTAGTATCACTAATCGGCCCTAAGAACTAAACTTGGAATTGGCTTTATTCAAGCAAGTCTCTCGTCTACCAAGGTACCGATTCCTGTCGCCCACCACAGACCCGCACCTCAGACGGGGGGGATCGGGGGGTAGAGAACAAGGAATAGATCGGTGTTGTTGGTCGAACATGTCCTAGCATTCTCGATAAAGTTTTCTCCGATGCATCCCAGTATCAGGGATTCCCTAGTCAAAGTCTGTTGTCTAGGACGACCCCCTCACCCCCTCCCCCTTTCCCCTCTTTCCTGGAGCAATTCTTACACCCCCCCCCAGTAGTATGTGTCTTGAGGTCGCCCAAGTGTTTTTCTAGCTCTTGTACTCACAGACATCAATAGGTTCGTCATTCCCTGCATAAAAATTGGCACGAGCCAGCTAGGATATAGTTTCGCGGCTTAGGGCCTCTTGGGCATGTCTCGTCTTTGTTTCTGAGATCAAGTACCGGGGACAGAGCCAACCCCGATATTGTAGTCTACACGAGTATGGAAGTATGGAATTCTGGGAACGAACGCATGTAAAATGGGTACTGACAGCATACCTACCTAGGTAGATAGCCCTTAGCGCTCTAATGCGATCTATAAATTTAAAATAGAGCTACGTACCTAGTTGGGTATCTATCTACCTTCTAACCTACATACCTACCTACCTACCTACCTACCTACTTACCCACCTACCTATCTACCTATCTACCTACCTATCTACCTACCTACCTACCTGCCTGCCTACCTGCCTGCCTACCTGCCTGCCTATCTGCCTACCTGCCTACCTACCTGCCTGCTTGCCTTAGGTAAGTAGGCAAGTGCCTAGGAAGGTGCCTAGGTAGGTGCCTAAGGCATATATTGGCCTTTATAGGGAAGAATATGATGATAAAGGGGCGGGGGCTAACTCCACCATTCATATATCACATCAAGAAATGAAGAACAAATGGTCCGTTGCGTCTTCTCCACCAAAGAAGAATCCAGCCATGGGATTTATGGCATACGCGACCGGGAACCGTGTTCAAGGCGCTACTTTAGAATATATCGCAATCACACAGCGGCTATATGCTTAAATCCTACTTCGAGGCTCACGTCAACGGCGCGAGGTACAGCCTATTGAGGGGCTTCCTTCATGGGTAATTCCGTAGTGGCCGCAATCTAAACTTTCCTCCCCTTCGCACTCAAATTCCGATTTTCTCTTCTCGACTCCTCCTCGCTCCGCAGTTAGCCTTGAGTCACGAAGAGAAAGTTCCGGCTAGTTCCGTCCTCGCCATATGAATATATACATTAGCCCCTAGGTCCTCATGTGACTACCCAGATTAGCGTCTGGCATATATATGCACAAACATGGTCAAGCTGGCGGCATCACCCAAAGCCCTCCTCTGCTAACCACCGTATAGTAGGTTTTTGGTTTTTATGCGCTTTCATGTTCTTCCATCTATTCCCCCCTACAGCGCGGTTACCAAAGATAGACGCCAGTGAACCCCCTTACGTTATTTTTCCCTTTCACGGTGAATAATTATCCGGCAGCTCGAAGCAAGCATATGCCAAGCCAAACGCTTCATCAATATGTGCTTACCACTGATCCGGCTACAAACAGGATATTACCCCTCCCCCCAAAAAAAGTGACTAATGATGAGGCCATGATTTAACGCTTAGTTGGATGGAAAAGATGTATGCTTGGTTGAATCCGCTCACGAGAGGGGGTAGACAGATACAACATATTGCCTGCAGTCATGTGAGTTGGCGCCTATAGATAATAATCAGGCTGGGCAATTATCGCAGCAAGGGTGGGTTGAAGGGCCAGGGAAGCTCCCTGAGGATTCGGCCGGGTGGGAAGGCTGTTCTGGTGCAGCACAGTATTAATATGTTACGTTTCCTATTGGCTATAACGGTGATACACGTGTACGGCGCAATAACTTGGGAATATCGCCATCTACTCACTGTACTTATTTCGGAGTGTGTCGGGGACAAAAACCAAGGAATTGCAAACTAACAACGCATGAGAGTGAGTAAGCATCAAGTAACTTACTCACTTGTAATAATTCCATGCTATTTTGTAGAGGGGGAAAGAAAAATCAGCTATAATAACGAGAACATGGGAAAATATAACAGGATAACTATGAGGAAGAGGAAGAGCATGATGCCGATAATGATGATGATGACGATGATAACGATGATAACGACAACAATGATGGTGATAACGATCATCGTCTACAGGAAACACCAGTAGTTTATATCAAGGTATTGTCGAGTCCTGTTAATATCAGCTCATTGCTATCCTTTTCGCTTCGGTCTTGATTCTCTCTCCTTTAGGTATGTAGGTATCAAGAAGTCCCCATCGTGGTCTCTATCGCCCATTCCCCAAGCTTGACCCATTTTTTGGTCACTAGCTTTCCAAAGACGCACCACACAGGGCGAAGAACACCGGGAGCTAAGCAAAGGGCGAGGGTTGCATGCATTGGCATCCGGGAACTACCAAGGTAGCTCACACTTCTCCGTTCCTTCCTACTCCCTGGCTGGGTAGGTTGCACTAGGTCGCTAGTAGCTCCAGGTGACTCTGGCATGGCCAGAAGGCCAGACGCGGCCACGCTCCCCTTCCCCTTCCCGCCCTTCTCATATGCCTGCATGTAACTTGCATGTAACTAACTTTACCGGCATGCGTATGATAATACAGCACGCGGTACTCGGAGTCTCTCTAGCCTTCCTCTCCACTTTTCTCCTAGCTTGCAGCCCGCACCTGTCTCGTATTGTACCTCTGAACATGAGATATCCCGGAAGTCACGCTAGTTAATTACATTGCCTCCGCCGTGGCTGCCGTTGATGGTGCCGGTGTTTTTAGGAGAGGGGAAAGAGCTTGATCCTGCAAGATCCATCCTTTCTCAACCCACCGTTCATATGAATACTGCCCCCCTTCCCATTTCGTCGTGTAACCCATCTTGTCTTCCAAGGCCTCTTCAACTCCCCTTCTTGCGTATCTCCTAAACTCACCAGCCGCCCAACCAGGTACCCCGGGTGCCACGTGTGTTAGAATCAAGCAACCCTGAGTGAGTCACCTTCCTTCGAGTACCGCGGCGCACAGGTCCTTATCTAGAGCGGCGCACGGGGCGGCCATTCATCACCCCTTGGGTACCTAGGTATCTGCGAAGGCACACCCATACCACCTAACCGGTGGCTTATCTTAGGCCTCGACACCACCCGGAGATTTGAAGGCAACCTGCATCTACCTTGTTTTGCGTTTCCTTAACGCGGAGAAGGGGGTCTTTGGCGTATATCATCACCCTTGGCCACCTTCTAACTCTTGACCACCTCCTAACTCTTGACCACCTTCTCACTCTCGACCACATCATAACGCTTGGCCGACTACCTTCTCACTCTCGATTACATCTTAACGCTTGGCCGCCTTCCAACCATTCAACCTCCGCCTTCCTCACTTGTTCCCTTATCATCTCATCCCGCTCCTCCACGCCACCACCTTTGCCGTTTGGCTATCGAATCTTAACACTTTACTCTATATTCCGGCCGCTACTTGCAACCTCCGTCATGGCGAATCAAGCGGCGGCGCAACCGCTCACCGCTACCTTCTACGGATTCATCGCCACTACCATGGATGCCCTCGTCCTTTTCGAGGCATGCCTTTCCGGTATCCTTTACCACGCTGCACGAAGACCCCACGATAGAGAACGAGGCGACCTAATTCGTAGTGGCAACATATTCATCTACGAAGAACACTCGTCAGGTATAAAACGCTGGACCGACGGCGTGGCTTGGAGCCCCAGCCGGATCCTCGGAAATTTTCTTATATATCGAGAGCTCGACAAGCCCTTCCAACCCGGGGAGAAGAAGCGAGCTATGAAGCGTGGCAAGGGCGACGGGGTTACAAAACCTGCCAACAACCATAGGGTACCACACGCCATCACTAGCATCGCTGGCTCTTCGTCCTCAGCGGCGAACTTGGAGAACAGCATGAACGGAGGAGACTCTGAGAGGGCTCTTATCGGCTCACTCGTCGACTCATACCAATTCAAAGCAGACGGGCTCGTTAAAAAGACAATCAGTGTCCAATACCATGGCGTCCATCATCATCTCGTATCCTACTACAACATTGAAGATATCAAAACACATTTCCTAAAGTCAGTTGTCGAAGCGCCTTCTTTACGAGCTATCGTGCCTCGCTCAGAACTCCTCTCGGCCAGCAATTTCAGGTCTCCTATAGATGATGGTGAATTGAGTATAGACCCCTCGAGAGCGTCCATATATGTACCTACAGGTATGGACTATGCGCAAATGCATGGTATGCCAGCCAGATCTATATCTATACCGCCACAGCAGGCCTATGCGCACTCTCAACAGTGGGCTGCTCAGCACTATGGACACAGCCAACCTTATGGTGCACAGCAAACATTACAGGCACCAACCCCAAACTATGGGCAGCCACTAATGTCTCCCTATAACTATGATGCAGCCTACGCAACACCAAGCAGGCTGACGACCTATAGCCCAGTGATGTTGCCCGTCCGGCGGCATTCCGTTGTGACCAACACAAATGATACAAGTCCACTTGGGTATCAGACTAGTGTCAGTGGGCTTCCAGTAAATGAAAGCGAGTTTGCTGCCCATGGTCTCTCTAGCGATTCATATCTCAATGGCGAAATGTTTAGCAGTTCGGCCGCTAATGCAGTGGCACAAAGTGCTTCCATGGGATCAATGGCTGGTTATGATCCAACCAACTCGATCCAGCAAGGCAATGGTACTCATTCCATGGTCAACTCTGCGTCGCACCACCCGGCTGGATTTGATGGGCAACTCCCAGACGATTTTGAGGAGTCTACGAACCAACTTTCAATAAATGACTTTGGAGGCCCCATTCCGGAACCCACGGGTTCAAACTTCGGGCTGACAAACGCTGGCACAGCACCGACAAACCTCGGGCTAGCGATGGACAACCCGGAGTCATCAGTGGATAATGAATGGGATCGAACAAACAAGAAACGCAGGTCAAGTGGTTGGTAATAATACAAGGAGGAATGCAACTGTGAGTTGAGCATCGAGGTCCAATGATATCTACTATGTAACGCGTAGCTTACCATGACCAGCAGGTGTTCCTATATGGGGTTGGGGCATTGTCAGGATTTGTCTGCATTACTCAGGGTTTTGGGCGAATATACCTTAGATTAGCTTTGGCGCGTTCTATTAGGAGCTGAGGGGGCCGAGGGGTTACCTGGGTACTGGCAGTAAGAGTGTCTCCGAGAAGACCATTAATGCCCGTGCTCGCCTCTTCTCTCCTATTGCTTTTTTCTGGATGGGGTTCAGGAGTTACGGGTGGTACGACTAACGTTGGTTTTGCGACAAAAGGAATGGTATTTCGAGTTCTTCGTATAACGATACCAAGAATGCAGCCAAGGGTAAAGTAGTTCTATAAGGTGGTATTGCCAAGAACTACAAGGGAGATTGCTTTGTTTCATAGATCGTATGTAGGTAGATAGGTATAGTGTAATAACAGAGCCGCATTATTATCAGAAAGAACGACGACATACATCTTTATCTCAAGCTATCTAATACCTGCCTACCTAGCTAGTAGCCAGGTGCCATCAGCCCTTAACCTACCTGGGTAGGCAAGTGGATACGTGCCAAGAAAAGAGAATCTTGGCACAGCTAGCAGCTCTCTCACTCTCCAGCTTATGGTACCCAGGCAGGTAGCCCTTTTCATGGTTAAATACAGTGTACTTTAACAATTCATACTGTAACTTGGACATTTCGTCTACATCCATGCTCTTTTCCGTCTCATGCCGACCGTGCTTGCTTCTCAGTATATATATACCCCATGTACACTACTTGTTGCCACACACGCCTTGGCTCAACCTTGCCCTAAAGATTAAGATCTAAGCTGTGTCGGGGCAAATTGTTCGATTCCTCCTGCTCTGGTCTGGAGGTACGCACCCAATCTGATCCCGCGGTGAGTCCGTGACGGACTCGCAGACTCGCGTCGGCACTAACATCAGTACTCCCGGGTTTCTCGACGTCCTTCGTCCCGTGGGGGAAGGGGTTACCGTCCTGAGGTTTCCTGCTTGCCGCTCAGACGCCAGATTATCACCATCCGGTTTCTTTCCGGGCTCGAAACCCGGTTTCCCCGGAGTGGACAGAGGACAGAGATGAGAAAGGGGGGGAGACGAGACAGGAACTGAGAGACGGGCCTTACAGCTATCAGGTATACGATTAGAAAAGGCCTTGGCCGGCAGGCTTCCAGTATTGCTCGTGACACGGAATCCGAACGTGGGGTGAGGCGTTCCGTTGGGGGGTCAAGTAGCGGTTGAGATCCACACCAGCACCCAGACTCGTAGTTATCGTCATGTCGATGTACGGGTCTCCCGGCCCCCGGGCACGGACATTCTTCCAAAGTGCTCGAGCTGTGGCACTTGCAACCCCGTTTCGGCCTGTGCCTAGTTCCATGTTGTCATTACGCGCGGCGATAAAGATGACGACGGCGCAGGCGCAGACGAGATTACGTACACAGCAACATGATTCTCTGTGCTGGACAAATAGCCCCTCGCCGAAAGGTACTGCCACGTGCAGGTCCAGGCCGGCCGGCGCGGAGTCGTTGCGGCGCCTGTCATGTACGGCAAAGCGCTTCGCTAAAGGGAAGGGATCTGGCGAATCTGCTCAGGTCCAACCGTCGCAACCGGGCGCACCGCGGCAACAGCCCACGGGCATCCGAAAGGTCCTGCCTTCGCTGACGCCACATGAAAACATATACACCGTGCCGAATCTCCTCACGTTCTCACGACTCGCGGCCGCGCCCTTTATCGGCTACGCCATCCTCCACGATGCCCATGGCTTAGCGCTTAGTCTATTTGCTTATGCCGGCGTCTCGGACCTACTCGACGGCTGGATCGCCCGCCGCTGGAAACTCCAGACCGTCGTCGGGAGCGTTGTCGATCCGATGGCAGATAAAATACTCATGACGGTGTTGACCGTATGCTTCGCGATGCAGGGGGCACTGCCCGGTAAGTTTACGTCCCCAAGTCTTTGCCTGCATCCCCCCCTCTCTCAAGGACGTAACTATAACCGGAATAAACGGTATTTTTGGTTTCCTGTGCTAACCGAGTGGGATTGTCGTACTACGTTCAGTTTGGCTAGCAACGATCATCCTTGGCCGTGACGTCGGTCTTGGCTTCGCAGCTATCTACTACCGTTGGATCTCTCTGCCGCCCCCCCAAGACGTTCACAAGATATTGGGACTTTTCGCTGCCTTCGGCCGAGGTACGACCCACGACCATTAGCAAATACAACACATTCTTGCAGCTCGGCCTCATGGGCGCGACGATGGTCGCCCCGGTTGTGACGGCGGACATTAGCAGTGCCATGACAGTTTTTCAGTAAGCCACCCCTATCCTCCCACTCCCCCCCTTCTTAGCGTTAGAATTTCTTTTTTTTTTCACAGAGTGGACTATTTCATACCAAATCCAATTTGAAATTAGTAGAATGGCTGCTGATCCCTTTCTTTTTTTTTTCTTCCTCCCCCTGAGTAGATATCTCGTCGCTACTACTACAGTGTGGAGCGGTCTGAGTTACGTCTTCAGCAAGGATGCTGTTAAGATCTTGTCGGAGAATAGGAAGGATCCATAAGTTAGCTTAGTTACTTGATGGTTATCGCCAGCAAAAAAAGCAAATTAAATTACAATACGTCTACTGAGTAGCCATGTGTGATATTGCAACTATGTGAAACCTTTTAGTTTTACGACGGCGAAGAAAACTCATTTCATCACCTACCAAAATAGCATACATGTGACCGTATGTTGGATGGGGAGCAATATGGGGTTTGTTCTTCTATATTCGATTAATACTTATCTGGTATACTTTCGGGTGCAACTATGACACTCCTAGCTACCTAGGGTGGTTGTAGTACTGGAATTAGCTGTATATAAAGACCTTCAAGACCCCCTTTGGTTTTGAAGGGTTCAGGAATCAATTGTTTGCCTTATTGGGCCCTAAATACACCCCTACTCACCTACTACCTAGACGGGCCTATCTATTTACTCCGTGATACCCCCATTTGATAGATCTCCTATACTCTTACAATAGTGAGTACCTAGCCGAGTAGCCGTATAGTATTTCTGTAATTGCCCATCCTAGCTCCACTGACACCAATGCCGCCGCGTCCTATCGTACATTCATACATATACATAAAAACTCGCCAAGCAAGCTCTATTATTCCCTGTTAGATATGTAGCCGTTGCAGCCGTCTCCGTCATCCGCCCGGATTATAAGTCGCGCGTCCGTGCCTCCGCGTCCAGCGTATCGACCTCCATTCCCAGGGGTGCTATGTCGGCGGCGACGACGTCGTCGATTCGCCCGACACGCTGCCCGGAGTCTCGCCTCCTTACGAAGCTGAGAAGCCGCAGGCACCCGGCGGGCGTGATCCCCTCGATGCGCCGCGCCTGCCCGAGGCTCTCGGGTCGCGTCGCGTTGAGGATCGCCTTCTCGACGATGCTAAGTCCCAAGATGGCGCTATAGTCGAGGTCCGTGGGGAGTCTCAAGGTCTCATCGCGCAGGGTACGCGCCATTTCCGCACGCTGCAGTTCGACGTACGGCGCGTACCGCGCCTCGATGGCAACGCGGGCCTGGATCTTTTTGGGGTACTGCCCGATCTCGGGGATCACGCCGGCGAGATCCTGGACACCGACTTGCGGTATGCATAGGATCTCGAGGCCGTTCCGCGACTTAGCGTCCTGGCGGACGCGGAAACCCGCCTCCGCCCAGACTTTCGTAGTGAGGGTGTGCGAGGCGAGGAGGGCGGATAGAGAATTGAGCTGGGTCTTCAGGTCGCTGTGGGCTGACCAACGCTTGTCGGATACCACGCCCCAGGAGCGGCCTTTGCTAGTGAGGCGCAGGTCGGCGTTGTCGGCACGGCTCGACATCCGGTATTCGCTGCGCGACGTGAACATGCGGTACGGTTCGGACACTCCCTTTGTGATCAGGTCGTCGATCATGATGCCGATGTACCCATCCGCGCGCGTTATCGTGACGGATTCGAGGCCCTGAGCAGCGCGCCCGGCGTTGATACCTGCTATAATCCCCTGGCCGGCAGCCTCCTCGTACCCCGTTGTTCCGTTAATCTGGCCGGCGAGGAACAGGCCGGAGATGGCCTTGGTCTCGAGGGTCGACTTTAAACTGCGCGGGTCCACGTAGTCGTACTCGACGCCGTAGCCAGCTTGCGTCATGTGTGAGTTCTCGAGCCCGGGAATCGTGCGAAGAAGCTGCTCTTGGGCCTCAGCGGGGATCGTCATCGATAGCCCGTTGGGGTAGATCAGATCGCTAGAGAACCCCTCGGGCTCCAGCCACACTATATGCCTCTCCTTATCGGCGAATTTGATGATCTTGGACTCGAGCGAGGGGCAGTACCTCGGCCCTTTCACCGTTTCCCGGATATGGATTGTCTTGTCGAGATTGGCGCGCGCGACGTCGTGGGTGCGTGCATTGGTGTATGTCGCCCAGCAGAGCAGCTGGTTTGTCACGGATACCTGGTCATGGAGGTAGCTAAAGGGCTCCGGTGGGTCGTCGCCCGTCTGCACGTCGAGTGCGCCGTAGTCGATGCTATCCTTTGCAATCCGCGGCGGCGTGCCGGTTTTCAAACGACCGAGCTGGAACCCGGCATCGCGCAACGACTTGCTCAGCCCAAACGTTGCGTCTTCGCCCATACGCCCGGCCGGATACGCCTCCAGCCCAATATGGATCTCGCCACCCAAGAAGGTTCCCGTTGTGATGATGACCTGCGTTGTAGGCAGGATCTCGCCCGTCTCCAACCGCACGCCAGTGATTCTACTCCGGGCAGCACTGTTCGGGTCGGCCACGCTCTCGTCTACGACGATATCCGAGACGCTACCGGTGATTATGGACAGGTTCGGGTACGCCTGGAGCTCCTCGCGCATATGTTTTTGGTAGAGGACGCGGTCAATCTGCGCCCGCGGCCCCCAGACCGCAGGCCCCTTTGCTCGGTTCAGGACCTTGAACTGCACGCCGGCTTTGTCGATGATTCGGCCCGATACGCCATCCAGTGCGTCGATCTCCCGCATTATCGTCCCCTTGCCTATGCCGCCGAAACTCGGGTTGCAGGAGCATACGCCCAGGTTGTCGATCTTGGGGGTGATGAGGGCAGTACGCGCACCAGAGCGCGCGGCCGCGGCGCAAGCCTCGGTGCCGGCGTGGCCGCCGCCTACGACGACGACATCAAAGGGCCTATGATGGAGACGTTAGCCTCCCGGGAACCAATGCACGCACGCATGCCCAGCGCCCCGGCTACCGACCTTGTCCCCTCCGCCGCGACAGTTGCAAATGCTCTGCGCCTGGTGCAGAGCAACAGTGGCCGTCCTCTCGCTGCTTGGGGCGGCCGACGCAGGGTCTTTGGCTGCCATATCGTCTTCATGCCGGCTGCGGTTTGTCGTCGACCGACGTCGCACTGATTCTACAATCCAAGGAGCCAGGATTTCACACACATCACACATCGCGCAGGTCGCCAGCGCAATTCGCCATCGCAATTCGTCCGGAGTTCTCGATAAGGAGTTTATTCAGATAACGATTCTACGATAACGATTCTACGATAACGATTCTACGATAACGATAGTAGCCGGGAACGGCAGGCGGTCTAGCCCTGTGCAGACGCTAATTATGACGTCGTGCCAGCGCCGGATCATTTCTGCCGGACAAATTATCACCACAGAGTCGGCAAGTATAAACCACACCACCCAATCCATACACCCAATCCACACACCCAATCCACACACCAAGTATAATGGCATACTTACGTAACGTAATAATTCAACATTCTCCTTATGTTTGTGTTTAAAATATTTTCCTTTTCGCATTACCTGCTTTTATCTTATTGTATCCAACTGAGTTCCGTGTTCCCTTCTGGTTTTATTTCGCCGCGCCCCCCGGTTTTATACCCCCCGATTTCACAATTGCAGCGTTGTGAGGACTTCCAGGTACTGGTGTGGTTTATTAGGTACCTGGCCCCCACTCTGCCACATCCACCGCCACCTCCAGAACACCCAAGGGCATCGGCTACGCGGCATCAAGCATCCGCGAGTGTTTTCCCACCTTATCATCCGCCAAACTTTGCGATCGCCGTTTCCGAGGATCATCTCAATCACGGGCATGCTGCTTTTATCAAATGAACCGCGCCATCAATAGCAGGGGGGCAGAAGGCCTTTCGGATCATGGTGACTCGGCCTTCGTTCTTAATCTTAGGTTATAGACCCTAGTCTACAACTCACGAATGCTAGACTAAAACCTGATATTGCCTATATCCGACGTTTATTTCCAGGGGAGTCATTCACGATGCTCTCTCCTCCCAGTGTTTGTGATGGAGGAAGAGCAGCTTGGGAGGGGGCGTGCAAGTAGTAACTGACCTCACACAACTCACCACTTCGTGGTTAACCAAGTACATAGCACATATCTACCATCGACATCAACAAGGTTTTCCAACTGAAATGAGAGACTCCAGTCTCACCGCCTTGTCAAGAATCTGGAGTCGCAGATGGATTGATGAACTGGAGTAGAGTTCCCTCATCCAACCATGGTGCTAGGGCATGCTGAGACAACTTTCATTGCCTAATGTGACACAACAGATGTGTCTCCATCGTTCGCTTTTACAAACCGGTACGGTATTTCGCCTACACTCTAACCTAGTCTGTCTCCAGTTATTCCCGAATCGGGAGGCGTTAATCTGAGGCGTGGATGGGCTGCTACCATAGCCCCGACACAGGGACTCCGATGTACCGATCGATCCCCGGAAACCCGGTCTAGACTACCATACAGCCGGCCTAGTATGCAAGCAGGCGAGCTCCGCACACCATCATTTGCGGAATAAGCACGGAGGGCCGATCAGAAGCCTATATCTCCCGTATTCTCTAGAAAATCCATAATTATCCTCCCGCAACTACCCTTCCGCATGACACCACTCTGCGATGCCAATTTCTCTGATTGCCCACCACCTCCTCTCTGGCCACCCCCTTTATAAAATGGTTCTACTTATCCCTGCCTTGTCCAAATCCACCGATTTCTCTAGCATCCATATGTACTCTACCTGTTTGGCTCTAGCTACCAACAGCGAGGTCTTCCTCTAACACCACCCCTCCCCCCAGCCATATTAGCCTCGGATGTCTTGCAGATGAACGGCAGTGATAGCGTAGGAATATGATCCCCTCTTTGACTTGAATTTACGTGTCGCCATTCTAATTACCGGTAGTATCATAGATAGAATAGGCTTTGAACAGAGAGTGAAAGTTCATCCCCGGGCGGGGCAGTTCCCACGATTCTAATGACTGCACGAGCCAGTCATTCTATTGTCCTCCCTCAATAAGTCAACAAGTAATGATAACGCAGTAGGTATGGGTCTTATGTTTAGATTAGGATATAATTCAGGCAACGGGTATCTGGGTGAGGTCAGGGGGGTCTCTGGTCAGAGCTTTCTCCAGCACGCATGTATACATACAGATTTGCTATTTCGTCCACTGCTTCCCAATTCTAACAGAATACTGCTTGCTATTAAAGAAGCCATACAAATACAGCTTCCCACTTACGCTGAGATCACGTAACAAGCCGGACAGGTGAGTACTACTGCTTATATGTATCAGCAATTGGGCCAGCGACATTAATAAACCTAGGCTCGAACGGTTAGCACAGCAGCAACAAAAATCAACACTTAGTAGTATATAGGTATGCTTAAAATATTATCTATACGCAAGTTGCCCACATGAAGTACTTTTGAAATTAATTTACTAGGTTTAGAAATGTGCAATAAAAATCGGGAGGAAAAAAAAAAAAAAAGGAGGTAGAAATATGTGTCACCACCGCGGAGACGTTAAAAGACTGAGTTTTCGACATAGTTGGGAAATTATGTAGGTCACTATGAAGCGAGAATGTGAGGTCTGCTTCATTATAAGATTTTTTTTGATAGTTATGGCCATCCTGGTTGGTGATCAAAAGGGACCTATGCACATACATACATGCATATAACCTGGCAGGGGTGGGAGGTTATCTCTGCTCACGGTAGGTACCTACCTAGGTTATATACCTACCTACCTAGGCTAGATACCTACTTAGTGTACACCCCATTCCCCTGTACAGAGCAGCAACTATCTGATAGTGAAACAAACCCGACAACCTTAGTTACTTATCCATACTTAAAAAAAGGGAGGTGGCAGGGGGTACTTCTAGTGTATGCATTGAGTTATTATTCAGCGCCGTTTTAAACTTGCATGGGGAAACCAAAAAGCCACAGATCCTGTCCCCCGCGCCCCTCTCCCGTACACGCAGTGTACAAGTACGTCCCCGCCCCGGGGGGTTCTCTTACACACGTGTACTTGCATGCGAATAGTTGCATTTAGATTCAGCCTTGGACATCGCGACGGGTTCTTAGTTTACCAGGATAATTCTCCTTTATTTCACACTGTGATCGTGGCCAGGATCAACCGTCCACGACACGGCACGAGAATTCCGGAAGTACAACGCTTGGCGAGGGTGAGAGAAAGCATAGGAGGGGGGGGAATCGATAGAAGAGAGAGGATGAGTGGCGGCAGCGGCTCCCCGTATCTGGTGCGAACGGGCCGCGGCGGCGCCGGCAATTTCGCCTCGCCGAAGGGGGTCCAGGATGTAGCGGCCAAAGAGAAGGCCGAGGTTAGCTTCATTCCACATGTCAACGAATATCTCCTCATCGCCCACGACACAGAAGAATCGTGTTATCTATCTACTTTACACATGCCACGAATCGACGCCAGCACAGCCCTCCCTCCCCCTCCTCCTCCTCCTCCCGCTAACCCCTGCAAGACACCCCAGGCAGTGCACTAACTAGACCGTGCCCCCCCCCCGTGCACCGGGAACAGGACCTAGAAGCGCAAAGGCCCGCAGCGCGCGGCATGGATCCGGACGACAACGGCACGGCGCCCGGCAGCACGGCGGCGGCGACAGGGGAGTACGCGCGCTCCGGCCGAGGCGGTGCGGGGAACTTCCTACCGGCGTCGTCGTCGTCGTCGTCTGACCTCCCCACCAGCCCCCCATCCGGCTCCGCACCACCAGCCGCCCCTCGCCCGCAGCACGTGGGGCGCGGGGGCGCGGGGAACTGGGCCGCCGCCGCCGCCGACGGCGCAGTAGCAGCGACGGGCGAGAGCGAGGGCGCGAGGCGCGCCAGGGACGAGCAGGACCGTCGCCGCAGGGAGGCCCTCGACGCCGGCATCGCCCGCGAGGTCCGCGCCAGCATACCGCAGCCGCCGCGCACATACCAGCTGCACGGGCGCCGGCCCGAGGGGCTGGAGGAGCAGGATGACGACGACAACGGCAACAACAACAATAACATAGCCGTGTCGCATCGGAAATAGGGTCTATCTAGAGTGGATAAGGGAAAGGGGCTTCTTTTTTTCTTTTTTTCCTTTTTTTCTTCCTTCTCTCTCTCCCATATATGTCCACGGTCATGTACTACTAGTTATTGTATGGTGGGTAACAGATGGACGATGATAGGGAAAATACTGTCGCTTGATGCTACTATGTGACGATCAATCTTGTTTGGAGGCTGTTGCATGAGGAGAGTCAACTCTATGGGAAAGTATTAGAGAATAGGCATCTGAGATGGATTCATCTCTAGGTGTGGGAACATTTAGACGGGTTGGACGGCTCTAGAAATAATAATCTGTCTCGAGGCGGGGATACAACGGTGGTCTCAAAGGTAATAGGGCGGCTGCGCAAAATCACCATCGCTTTACTGTTGAATATGCTGAACAGTGAGATTAGGAAGGTATGCTTTTTCTTCCATCACCGCCGCCTAGCAACCCCAACGCCATGATATGCCACAATATTAACACAAAAAACGCCGTAATTTTTTTTCCCAACCACATGTAGCCCATCAAGTAACAAGAACCATGGTGAGCTTAGTCCGAGTCCATATCCATACTGTTGTCTTCTCCCACGAACTCGACTCCGCCATCGACCCGTAGTTTCTGTCGCAGCTTCTCCTTGCCGTGCACCTTGGCCTTCTCGGCAGGGAGCGCCTCTTCCATCTGGTCGATCTGCTGGGGGTCCACACCTTGTTCCAGCAGACGTCTCCGCTCGCTTCCACGCATCCTGGGAAGCAGGTGGCTCTGGGTCTCCACCAGCTTCTTGTCGGTAGCGAGCTCGCGGGCACGCTTGCCTGCCATTCTTCGCTTGTAATGAACGCGTTCTCGTTTTTGCCTTTAAATTCGGTCAGTAAATGCAAGAGGTAAAATTGGCTCCGCCGTAGTAGTATCATGCTAGAAAGAGGGTTACGGTGCCTGGTAGTCGTACCTGATTTCTTGGATACGTGCCATAGCTTGCATCGTCTTTTCCCAAAGTGTTCTGTCGTACCGCACCGGGACGTTTCGTCGTTGAGCGAATTGGAGGGTAGAATCCACTGAGATCAGAGGTATTAGTCACATCATCATGACAAGCCTATCTGGCTATGGCGATAGCAGATGCTAATCACACAAGGACACGAATATCCAAGGCAGTAAGGGACATAGAATGAAGAAAAGTGCAGCACTCTTGGGTAAATATCACCTACCTGTCATTTCTTTGCCGGCTGCCTTTCTGTAGGCTTTCGTCCAACCCAATTTCCTCGGGTTTCTCTTCATTTTGAAGTTCTTGTGGCATTTTGACCTAGGTTTCTTGTTAGGAGCTAGTTGCTCAAAGATGCAACAGAATGTCGATGGCAGCAAAAAGAAAAATAATCAAAGCAAGCCCAGACTACTGGCCAGACCAATACGAGTTGGGGGAGTCATGTTGCCAAAGCTCGAGCATGCTAGCTCATGAAACTTCACAGCACATGGCATTGTATAGGTACGTCTTTTCTTGTCCTTTCCCAAAGCCCAACATGAACTCTGTTGCCGTTCCAGTAAATGCTGTGTGCTCTGACCGTGATAATTTTTGGTAGATGGTGAGGAAGTTCGAGGTCTGCGAAAGGAAGTATTGTCGTACCTGCAAAACCGAAATGCCTTTCCATCATTTCTAACAAACTGTATACCCTTCCCTGCACGTCCAGGGTCAGCAACTACTCTCGATGCCTTCGTGCCTTGGTGCTCTCGGAGCATGGAGCGCCTAGGAACAGGGCGCCCGCCGAGGGCCAAGGCTCCTGGTCGAGGGAATGACTGGGGCATAAACAAAATAGGTCGTACCTGGATATGAGGGACGGGAGCAGAAGTAGCATGTTTCCACCCTATGTTGGCTAAGTCAGCGCCTCGAACATCGACAACGACGTGAGAATCGAAAGCTGAAGCGAACGGTAATGCGACAATAGCCCTTCCGCATCCGTGACGGGAACAGCCGCAAACACAACTCTGCACGATCTTGATGTTCACTACCAACGATTCCTGCGGCCTCGGAATCCAGACCCGAGAGATATTCGTCCGTAACCAAGGTTCGGCTTTGTTGTGCGATAGTTTGTCTAGTCGACGAATGTATATCGTCAACAGGAGGAGCATTGAATCACCTACCTCATCTTGACAGCATATGCGCTCCTGCCTCACTCGTCCTTTTTCTCGGTCGTGTCGATGGGAAACCGTCGCTTTCTGGCCGTAGTGGATGCTGGATCTCCTAGTTGCTCAAGTTGTAGTTCTAACAAAAGCACTGGGCGGTGGGGTGAAGCTGCAGCAGCCAAAATTTCCATCCAACGGTAGCTTATCGATACAATTTATTTGGTCGGGAGCACCTGCACCCAACCAACCACGGGAACCCGATCCAGTCTAATCCAGCCCCATCAGGTTAGTCGTTTCTTATTAGATAAGACAGGCCTGTAATAACTCATGCGGAACATCCCATCTAGTTACCCCCAACCAATGCATCAAAAATTGTCTCCGGATCTAAATCAGACCAAAAATCGATTCACCCGACCCAGCACCTCCCCCCAAACACTACCGCCGACCACGTGTCTAACGCGCAAGAAGAACGGCGAAACGGGAAGGTTCAGAAAATGGTCTCCCTGCTGGCAGTCGGAGGCGGTGCGGCCGTTGCTGCATTCCTGGGGCGTGCGGGCCTGGTGGCATGGCGGCGGTCGCGCGGCGGCGTGGGCGCAATGGGCAAGGCCTTCTACAAGGGCGGGTTCGACCAACGGATGTCGAAGAAAGAGGCCTCGCTGATACTATCGCTCAGGTACGGCTTCACCAGCCCAAACCCCGGGCTTCTCTTCCCTTCTTCATCCCCCCGTCCACCCTCCCACAAAATCCGAGCTCGGTTGAGGGAGAAATATGCGCTAACAATTAGTCGCAGCGAGAGCGCCATCACCAAGGACAAGATCCGCAAAGCGCACAGAACATTGATGCTGCTGAACCACCCCGACCGCGGCGGAAGTCCTTACCTTGCGACTAAGGTCAACGAAGCCAAGGAATTCCTCGAGAAGACAACGAGCTAATGGGAAGAACCGACCACCCTTAGCCTCTCAGCCTCTCAATCTCTCAGCCACTTGGGGGAGCACACACACTCCCCTCTACGGACGTGATTGCCCATCAATTAGGGGGTGATTCGAGAGCGCCAAAGAGTTTATACCAACACCTGTACAGTAACAAAGCATTTTACGGAGCGATGGCGTTTCGGAGGGTCTCAAACGGGTCTAAGTGATGAATATCGTCGAGGTGCTATGCTCTTAGCTGGCTGCGCAACTTTTGGCGTACAAATACATCCAGCTCTTTACAAATATGGCGTTGTTCACAAACTGTGAATCCACATTTTTATTGGGCAAGCTGTCCAGGATATCATGTATGCCAGCCCAAGTCTCGGCGACTGGAACACACCAAGCTCAAGCAAAGCACTCTAAAACGGGTCACTCATACAAATTCATATAGCCCAATAGCCCCCTTGTCCCAGGCCAAACACGGCAAATCACCGTGTCGATGCCGAGAGCAGATACCGCATTACAACAGCTCCTTCCCGGGCAAACATGAGAAACGAGCTCACCATCGAATATTCTGGGCTTCATCTAGAGAATGTATCAGTACATTCAAAATAGTGAACTGGTGGTTTCAAGCCCTATTATTCTTGATCTAAGACTCACATCGTATTTCAGCAGGTTGTGCGGATCTCTTCGGACATCCACCGTCATCCATATCCCCATCCGTCCATTCATCAGTACTAGGATCACAAGTTAGCGCTCCCTGCGGCGCCGACGTTGGTGTATCTCTCCGCCTACCCTGGGGTGAATGAGTCTTCTTTTCTGTCGGATCCTTCGATAGTTCGCTTGATAGCCAAGGCAATCGCCGCCTGCAATGTATAGACCGCATCATTGCCGGCATTATGATAATTACACCCAAAGATGCCTAGTTCGGCACACATCATTGCCAGGCCACGGCCATTCATACTTCGTTCGACGCGCTGAAACATAGCTTTGGTGTCAATCTCGTCGACGATCTGCTTAACACCCCATGGATTATAGCCTATCTTCTTTAGATAATTCAAATCTTGCCCGACGTCATGCCCGACAATGATGATGGGTCTTTGGTCTCTGGACTCTTCGTCATGAATTACCTTGCCCACGATCTTGTTGATAGTCTCGAGCGAAACCATCTCGGATTTGCTGTTATTCGTTAGCAATAGTTCCCATTGACGATGGGGATTTAGGTATACCCAAAATTGAAGGCCTCGGGACAGCCTTGAACATATTGAGAGTTAACCATGGAGCTGCGCTCTTTGATTCTAAAGTGGTAAGCCTGTACTAACGAGTGCCAGTTTTCACCTCTCTCGCCAGGGTATGTATCAACGATATCATCCGTATCTAGTATGGCCAACCCAACTTCGGTGACAACCCTATTATCTTTCTCATACGCTTCAACATCGACACAAACTAGGCGGACAGATTCTCTCGCCTTGAATGGTGCAGGTTTGAAGGCATCCCAATTTGTTACCGTGGAGCCTCGATTGGCCATCAGTTTTGTGTGCTTCGTTAACAAGTGAACCAAGACTTACTTTGAAATGACGCATGTGAGATGGACTGGCGCAGTCCAAGGTATCGTTGTAGCCGTTTAAGCATGCGGCCGCTGTCTTTCCGCTTCTGTATCCTCCTACTCATAGCAGCCGCTGATTTCTCTTTGCTTCCAGTCGGCTCTAGCGAACGATAGATCTTCTCCATTTTATCATGATACATCTGGTAGCAAGCAGGTGTGAGATGACCCAGGTTATCAGCCGGCAATATACGTGCATGTTCCTTTAATACGTCAATGGAACAGGTACTGTTGGTTCGTCCAAGGAAACGAGGGCGCGGGGTATCCCATTCACCAAAAGAAAGTGTGAATTTTTCCCCGGCCGTTCCCCGAGGGATGGTGAACACCCCACCAAGCTGGTGGGTTGCGATATTCAGATATTGTTCAAACTGAATAGTAGGGACAAGTAGCAATGGATCTTTCATGCCTGTTGGGTGACATTGGCAGAAACTGTGGGCGTATGTAAGCACTCTCTTCGGTAATGTAGGGTCAATACAAGTTTTCATCACCTACAAGTCCCAGACACGGCCGTTAAGTAATGTCCTATCAAAAAATTCGACCATCTATGAGGGTGTTAATTAAGGCCAGCGTAGAACCCTCTTCGTGATTGCATACCTGTTTCCTATTTGATTTGCCGACATATGTGTGAGGGTACTCCTGTACAAGCTTGAAGGGAGCAAATGCGGATACGATCTCGGACGTCTCGCCGAATGCCAACCCCAAAGGTTTAAAGGCATCGGAGATCAGAAGAAAGGTAGGCCGCGATGCCGTGACTGTGATCACGGCACGCGTCTCCTGCGCCTTCACTTGCAAGGGAGCTAGGGGCGAGTGTTAGCTTATATTGTGTATGAGTAATAACGTCATGGTTTTATACACGCGCACGGAGGTTGAGTTGAAACAACTGCTCCAGAAATCTTCAAGGTATTGAACTCACCGTTGCTATTCTCAGCGTCCCAACATTCGTCGATATTTGATGCCATTGGATGTAACAGCCACAATATGGCTACTCCTTTGTGTAATAGGCGATCGGTTAGTTCTCTTGATAGTGGAAGGGTGTGCGAAACGCAGACAGGGTTATATCCTTCTTGTGCTGGGTGTTCGGGTTGAGGCTAGACGATGATGTCAACAGAAATTCCCGTTCAAACTTTCTGCGCTTGGTTTAAGAACGTAGGTGGAGGTGACTGGTCAAGCGCTTTAAACAATTCTAGTTTGGCAGGTATGCTCCTTTGCGAATACGCGGTTGTGAGTGCTCAAGTGGGTGGTGGTTGCTGTTTGCTTGTGGGAAGTAACGGGGGTAGAAGAAATGCACTGCGTTGGGTAGTTACCTGCCTACCTACCTACCTACCTACTTACCTACCCAGGTACCTAGTCAGACACCTAGATTAGACGTTAATACTACTACTACTACTACCAAAGTACCTACTTATCCAAGTACCTTGGGAGTTACCTAGGTAATATCACCTCTGAGTACTTACCCAGTAAGTAAATTAGAAATCGCCACGTAAAGTGAATCAAGCTTGAATACCCTAGCCATCTAGGTACCTACCCAGGTAGGTAAGTAGGTCAAGGGTACTCGACATTACTTAACTTAGGCAGGTAAGTACGTAGGTAAGTGCGTGGAGATAACTTGAACCGCCGTAAGATCTAGGGACCATGACTTGCTAATATCTTACAGCTTAGCAGGCTTCATAAAGGGCCTCGCACGTCTTCTACCTCATGGGATCGTTGTCATCCCTTGATCGGACACATATGGGGCATCCGTATCATATACTGTATTGGGTAGGCCCTTTTCTACATGCATTCGCAATTTCTCGACTTCGCCCTGCGAGCAAAAGTCTTTAGAATAATATCGTGGCAGCATCCGACTGGACAAACTGTGCCGTGTTGCTCCTTTAGGGAAGAGTCATTGAGGACGCTGCGACTGAGTTCGGGGATATGCGCCAATCACCTGCACCCATACGTACCGGAATCAGATGGAAATTCAATAGCCCAGCATTGATTTGAAAGATATCTATGCCAGTGTTGTAATGAGGAGAGAAGGGGGGAGCGCGGGAAGGGGGAGGGGGAAGGGGGTTAATGGAACGCCATGCAGTTCACCCCTATACTTGCCAGAAAGCCTTCAATATTGCTCATGGTCTATCATTCAATCCTCTTCGAACTTACCCCTCCTAGACAAGGGGGGTTTCGAGATCATTCCGGCCGGCCGGCAACCGTTTAGGATCCCTTGGTGTGGTGGCAGCTATTCGCTAGCTCAATAACCCCCGAATGCTATAGATAATGGGATGTCGCTATATCTCAACTACAGGGGTGATCCTACTTCCTTCATGAATCTCCTGCAACATAGAAGCGTGAAGTTTCTCTCACTGAGTACAACACTAGTTGGAAATCCTATGGCGGTAGATATAATTCAATTCATATAGCTTCGCCCTCTAGCCCACTGTATCTGGAGAGAACATGATTTCCCTTCTTCACCCCCCTTGACAGCTCCGTAAAGCAAACCAACACCCAACGTATCCGACCATATCATGAGTGGACATAAGATTAAGCGCCCTAGTTTTGGTACACCACACTCTTCGCACAGGTCTACTTTTTATAGAACTAGTGATCACCTGTTAGTTACATGCCTAAGAAATAATATACTGAGCGAAGACTCACCTCAGCCGCTTCTTCCGCCGTTACCTTGGAGTGCTCCGAAGTAATTTTATCAATCAATCCTAATTTGACATATTTGATCTGCCACCACAGCTCTCTACGGTTGCCGTCAAACTCGCCGGATAGGAGACGCGTTTTAAAGTCCTTGATGAATGCATTGAACAAGTTCGGGTACTCGTAATCAATTGCAGTTTCTCTAATGACTCCAATGTGTTCGATAGCGCGATCGTAGTCTTGATCACCAAAGCTTTTAGTGACCATGTTACGGATAATGACACCCATCTGTTTGATAGCATCCTCGATGTTGGCTTGATCATCCGCAAGCTCTACCTTCTGTTTGAATTCGGGTATTGCTTTATCAGGGCTGATCTTGTCTCGCCTATTCTCCGGGTGTTGAAGCAGGGCATCAATATCGAGACCAGATATTGGCTTGGGTTTATCACCCCTCTCACGCCTACCCTTCGCCTTCGGAGGTACTAAGTGGATGTTAGCTACCATATATTTCTCTCAAGTGAAGTTGCCCTTACCCTTTTTAATGCTGGCCTTGTCTATGAGGTCTTCAAGATCCGACTTGACCTTCGCTATTAGATCTGCGGGCGGATATGCATATTTAAGAAGAATCGCCGGGGTTGAAGGAATTGGTTCGTTCGGATATGTTGCACGATGCCGAATTACTTGATTAATGCGGTGAAGCGGGGGACTAAAAAGGTCCTCAACTGGAGCGTATTCCATTGTGCGGTTACTGGTGACAGTCAGCTCCTTCTAAACATAGGTATGAAAACAAAGGACTTGCCCTTCATCATCTTTTTCCCAAGAAGATATATCCATAGCATCTACATAATCATCCATGGCTTCCTGAAGCTCCCGGGAAGGCAGGTTTCGATGATTTTCGGTAATTGTATTTCCTTGGAGGGTAACCACCTTACCAAGAGGTGGAAATGGATAATTCCTAACGTCTTCCGCAAATGGGAGAGGTACATCGTAGAGACATTCGAAATCGGGTTCAATATGGGGTGCCAAGAGAATGAGGGCAGGTTCCTTGCCATCTTTTGTCACAATACGTGCAACGGCATAAGACTCTAGTTCGTGGAGCGAGTGTATGAGCGATGATAACTTTAAGGCGGCAGCGTCGTTGAATTTCTGAGCTATTGTCATGCATGTCTCGCCCATATTGAGGAAGGGCTCGTACTGTGGCAGTTAGTACGATATCCAACATTGAGGTCGGGCTTCACACCTTTTCTTGATAGATGAAGCCCACAATGCTGAAACTCTTGGATGTCTCGATCTTGGTGATGTTGTAATCCGATTCACTTATATGCACGGCAGTTCTCCCATATTCGTAGCCTTTAGCTAGTTCGTCGCGATCGACGTCTCTTTTCCCACCGGGAGCATCGGGGTCATTAACCTTGTATGTTCGAGCATCCTTCACCGCAGAAAATGTTGCTGTCGGCTCAACACCTTGCATCTCATCGCCGTCAGCGGCCCCTGCACCGCCATCTGGGTCTCCGTCGGATTCAGTCTTCATGATGACTCTGCTAGCTGGAGGAACCACTGCCTTGTGTGTCTTGAAGTATCGTTCCACGTTGATGCTCATAGCATCCCGGTGCACGTTGGGATCTCCGAGAGTGAGCAGACCATCGTACGTTTTGTAGGGCTTGATAGATTTGACTCTCGGAGTCTCAAGCTCGGAGATAGCTTCAGCGATGGTTCCGTACAAACCATCACATCTATCCACCAGGTCTCTCAGAACCTCTTCGTTCTGTTCCTTGACGACTGATTTATCTTCTTCCTTGAAGCCGAACTCGGCATCATCGAAGTCCACACCCCTGTATCATGTTAGCATGTCCTGCCGTTCTGGATAATGCCTGGTCACTGACAAGACCGTGAGTTGAATACCGGACTTCTTCATCTTCTCAGAAATATCCTCTATATCACTATTATCCATGGGCGCCTCGCCGTCTGTGACTAGAATGACTTTGCGGTTGTACTTCAATTTTTTCGTGAGCTTTTCGATCATCTCGATAGCTAAGACGATAGCAGAGATACAATCACCAGCCTGAGTATTGCTGACCTTCACGCGGCCGCGCAGAGTTTCAAGGCTCCTCATCGTCGCCGGGCCGAGCTCCTGAAGGATAGATATATGCTCGTATCCTTCGCATCCCTCGTCTTGACCTTCTAATGGGTTGTCGGTCTCATCTGTCCTCACCCCGACGACACCTACGTTCCAAGTCTTCCGCGAAGCTGCAACGGTGGTAGAAATCTTGTCCCAGACATAGCGCATACTCCAGTCCAGATCTGACTCGGTGCGGCCATTGCGACAATCAGCCATAGATGACCCCAAGTCGAGGATATAAACGGTAGCCTCCTTATCAGCCATAGCAGCCGAAGTTGGGATGCTCTTGAGAGAATTAGCGTGGCGGTAGAAATTCGGATAACGATGTACTATTGATGTCGACTCATATCATATGAGGTAGCACGAAGGGGAAGAGAGTCCGAGGTCGCGCTGTAGTTAATTATTTATTTTGCAAGTTCCAATCGACCTATACTTGTGTAGTTCTCTCTTGGTAGCGTAGCTGCCTGGAACGCGCATTAAGCCGTCGCGATACCTAGGTACCTACTGCTATGGGCTGGGGTACTAAGTAAGTAGGTAAGTAGGTACGTGAATAGGCAGACACGACAACACGTGACATGAATTCAAGATGCAACCAAGTCCACCACGACAGGGGAGGGGTGGTTGGGGGGTATATTTGTGCTTGCCTTAGGTACCTAGTAATACTGCCTCAGCCGTCGGGTACACTTGACATATCCGCCAACTCATACTTATAAATTACCTACGCACAAGTAGGTACCTAACAAAGATAGAAATAAATTTATAGACAAAAGTCTAGTTGTGTTTAACTTATTAAGATCACATTTCATTTTTGTAATTTATTTTCATCTTGCTGGTAGTATTTTAACATGGTATCAGAGCTAGTACAGATTTACATCAGTTAAGAGGGAACTACCCATTGCCTATGTAGGTACTCAGTGGCTCTGGTAAGTACTAAGTACCTACATATGTACGAAGTATGTAGGTTGACAATGAGTTGGCCAAAGCTCCACCAGACCAGCATTCCCTGCTCCTTACCTACTTACCTCCTACCTACTCACCGCAGAGCTCACGACAGAAATTCACCATATTAGTTACATATTTACGACCCGATCTCGTTGAAGCCTTATCCCAATTTATCTCATTCATATCCTCGATCTCGCCCAACTCGGACAGGTCTTTTAGATATACATTATCGCTAACTATTCCATGAACCTCATTACACAACCTCAACAGTTCAAAATGTTTGACCGATCCGCCCTGTTCGCTCCAGCGCCATATCACGTCTTATCGTAAGACAATTCTAATCCCTCCACCTCCAACCTGGCGAAGCTAGGATGCTAACAGCCTCTCACCTTCTAGCTACGGCGCGCTACTTGGCACCCAATTCTTCCATGTGAGTTCAACTAGTGGTGTATGCCGTAATGACTGCTATTATAGAGCAGGCCCTACTGCGCCGGATTTACCAGATCGACAGCGTTATACCTACTAACGGCCCCTAGACCTTTGTCAATTCAGTAACCGCCTTCAAGGTACTCGACAGACCGCAGTTCGGCGTTCTGCAACGGGCCGTCTTCCCCGCCTATTTCGGGATTCAGACCGCAGTACCCGTAGTACTAGCTCTGACTTACCCCGGGAGGGCTGGTCGCATAGCAGGGCTACCGCAGGGCATCCGCGGAGTCTTGCACCCGGCGAATCGTTGGGGGGTCCTGGTGCCGCTGACTGCGGTGTTCGTGACAGGACTGGCTAACCTAGTCTACTTCCTGCCGGCGACGAACAAGGTCACAGCACAGAGAAGACAGCCAGGTATGTCCGCTTATGTTGGATTCTCGATATTATTGTACCCCGCTTGGCGTGGCGTGTCCGGCAAGCCATTCTCCGTTGGCCGCATAGTTGCTGACGAGGGCGTGTAATTTAGAGGCGAGTAAAGATGGTAAAGACAGTAAAGACGGTAAAGACGGTAAACGGAGCTCGAATAAGGCACCCAAATCCAAGGACTCCAAGGACTCCAGGGATTCCAAGGACTCTAAGGACCCTAAGGACTCCAAGGACGTGAGCAAGGATATGAAAGCGCTAAACAAGAAGTTTGGCAAGCTACATGGGTACTCTTCGCTGTTCAACATGGTCACGTTTATCGCTACTGTGGTTTACGGCGTACACTTGTCCGCGAGGATTGTGTAGTGCACACCAAATATTAGCATTTTTATACCGACACGGAGTATATAGCGAGCATCTTGATTATTAAAAGTTATGTGGTATTTAAACATGCGCGGGGTTGAAGGAAGGCCTTCGTGCAGCGTGGTCGTCAATAGGCGGGACTGCGAGGGCATCGTATAAAATGATAGTCGTTCAGAAGGGTTTGCGGGTGAAGAACGTCATCTAATTCGCTCTCTGGGGTGTGGTTTGTTGCTAGAACGAAAGGAGGCAACAATGATTTGTTGGTGTATCTTCGTAAAGTCGTACTGTTTGTGGGCTTGTGATTATAATACCCCAGTTGAGTCACTAGGACCGGTAGCTATTTAAGCGCGGCCGACCGAGGCAAGCAAGTCTTTCTTCGCCTCTTCAAATTTTCGAGCTTTTGCCTCTAAATCTTCGTTGGACTGTTGGGTGTTCGAACTGGCGCTGCGCTGGACCCAGCCCTTAGCGGACCAGTATGTGGGCTGCTTGGAAAGTTGTTGCGCAATGTTGAGGTCCTGCAACGGCTTCGTATATTGGCGGTCTAAGGGCGACAGTGGGTTGCTTGATGTTGGCGAATCGTTGTCAAGCGGTGTGTCGGCTGCACCGGCCGCTGAGGCTAGTATCGACGCCGTTGTGTTCTCGGGAAAGTAGCTGTCCGACGCTTCCGAGGGCCCCATGGACACAGATCCGGAAGAATCCCCAAGGCTGGAAACCATCGAGGCCTGCGAGGTCGACATTCTGAAGGGGGTTCTGAAGGGGGTTCCCGATAAATAGGAATCGGTCGATAGACGAGTAATGTATACTCGGTCAAACAATTGCCACGCTGGATGGCACAGCTGCTGTTGGCGGTGTGAAGGCGAGGACCGACAGGTCTGATCTGACCTGGAGATAAGCTAGAACTTGGCGCGGCTTGAGCAAAAGCAAGCATCCAACAACAGACCCTGAAGTGCCTATCTGCCGTGAAGAGACCCCGTTATATACCCCAGCCCATATCTACCCATCGGCACCACGGCTGATGAAGCATGACGATAGTGGGGAGGGTCACTCGTATCAAGGGTCCGGCCCACCCAATGTGCTCCTTGTGCACAGAATAAATGAATCGTCACCGAGGCCAGCGCCAATGACTACGAAGGTGTGGGTCGTCGTCCCCTCCAGGGATTCCCACTACCGACGAGTGCCCGTACTACACCGCAAACTACACCGGCCTTCGAGAGACGACCGATTGCTGGCTGACGCACAGTTCGCCACAATGTAGGACGACGATCGTCGAAGAATTACTATAATGGACGAGATAGTCTAGAGACGGGCTATTCGCCGCTGAAGTTCCCCAAACGTTGAGCATCTGGCCCGCGTAGGGTATGACCTGTTCGGAGTTCGGGGGTAGGGTAGGTATGGTCTAGGGTGTGGTTGTCTTACTTATTCCTATGTAACGGAGGTACTAAGACAAGAAGCACGAGACTAGCTGTATTTTATCGCGCATCAGTGCTTGCAGCTATGGTACATTTTTACGACATCGAACCGCCAGTGAGCCCTCAAGGAAGCATAAGAGTGTACAATAAAGGTGTGACGAAGCCGTAGGATGGATAGGATTGGTCGAGAATTAGTGTCCGAGTTTTAGGGTCTTGTGACTCTGCCCCGGCCGGTCGGGTATCTTATAAACTAGCCCAAAAACCCGGGTGTTGATGGGAGATGTGGCATCACCTACACCATCAAAGCGCCGTTACCATCACCCCTTTATGATACCTATTTCAAGACGGCCCCTATCCAGCAAGCAGCAATATCGCAGTCATTGGAACCGCGCACGTTTCTTGATCTTGTCCGTTTTGCCCGATAACCAGCAGACAGCTCTGAAATATTAGTGCGTGAGAACAACATCTAATCATACTTGGAAAACGCCGCGCGGATGAGTTGATTGCTTTATATCCCAGTTAGACGGACAGGTCAGTTTATTATTGGGATAAATTGCCAGGACTTGGGAAGCTCGGCTCGATGGGCCGTAATGAGTATCTTTCTTATTTCTGCTTCGCCTTCTCTCTTTTGGCTAGATCACTGGTTCGGATGATCTTTGGGGTGGCCACTGGTGCCTTGTAAGGTCGTAAAGTTGGTAGAAGAACGCCAACTTGCTTCTGATAAGCTTTATACTCCGGGTATTTACCAGCGGTGATCTGTTCAGTAAGCCACGTTGATCCCAGGAACAGCATGATGAGAAACGAGGCACCTGAACCCGCCCAGCTGTACAGGGAGTTGCCAGCATAGCAACTCCATTGATAGAGAAGAAACCAGATTGTTTGTTCCGCCGTGAAGTTTGGGTGTCTGCAGTATGCCCACAGGCCCGACGTGACGAACCCCCGATTTAAATCTTCTAGGGTATATCCACAATTCCTCGGTATCTTAGCTGTCTTCTGATACTCCTTTTTGGCTGTCTGGTAGTCTGTGGCCGTGTTAGTGGCATCTCTTCGACCCGAACAGTTTTTTCAGTAGCAAACATACCCCATTGCTGTTGGTCGCTAAACCACTCCGATAGGACAAGAGCTAGTTCCATGCCAGCAAAAAGCAAATCGGCCATTCCAACGTTCGGTTCAATGTTCGAGGCTAGTAAAACAATATATGTCGGGGCGGCAAGGAGGAAAAGCAAAATGCTCTGGATGAAAGAGATGAAGGTTGCGTTGAATACGAAAAATATCACAGGGTGGCAGCGACCCCGGATAATCTCCCTTTAAGACAATTAATTAATATACTCGGGGATTGAACGCCAAATGGCCTACGAACCATCTATAATCTTCGGAGCCAATCTCATAACCACCTTTACGCCAGTAGTTGAAAGTCAATCGAGCCTTGAGATAGAAGATTAGAGTCATGTCACAGACGCAGCCGCGAGCTCGAGATAGTGGACATACACTCCAAATAACGCTCCAGAACAGAATCAAGTATACTCTTTGGCTCGGTAAGCCATTTAGGCGCGTCCAGGCAGCAAAATGAGCATTATAGAAGGCGGGCAGCAAGCTCCAGAATCGATCTACCTGAGAATAGTTACAATTTACCTCGGAAGCAATCCAGAAGATGCCACCGAGGAATACAGAGAAGGCAAACCCCGACACGAGGGGGTTTGTATCCGCATACAGCCCGAGCAGCGACTCGCGACCTGTCACGGTATGGAACACATTGGATGGGAGCTCGTAAAGCTGAGGGAGAAATGGTTCGACAACTTTCGAGTAATCGGCACAGTCCTCGAGAGACTTGAGGATTGGGAGCGCCATTTTGTGCCGAAATGGTGAGGGGTTGGGCGCTGTGAGGTATATCCGACCCTAAAGCACAAGTTGTTGTCAAGAGATGTGTAGGAAAATGATGACAGCACTGCTCCTGCTCCAGCTCCCCAACGTAGGTAGGTAGCTAAGTATGTAAATAGTTAAAAAGAGGGGCATCATGTCATGCATCTGTTGTGGGTCCCGCCCTCCCCGTCCCCAGTCAGAGCCCAGCCTACGTGCCCGTGGTAGGTACTTGCTGTAGGTACCTGTACACTACCTATAGATCCACCACGTTTACTTAAATTTTGGTGCTGTAGGCTACCTATAATCTGGTGGGAGGTAGGTAACTTTACCGAGAGGGCCTTGGTGGGCTAGGTAGGTACCTACCTAGGTGCCCAGGTAGCCTTAGGGGATTGGCGCAGGGATTCGCGATCGTATTCGGGATCAGGCGCGTCCAGCGAGGAAATCGTGTGAATAGCTCCATGTTAAACACCCCTTTGTCTACCTACCTCACCCGTCTACTTCCTTACCTACTAGGTACCAAGATACCTATAACCTACAGCTCGCCTAGCGAGAATCCTTCTCTCTCCACAGTTTCTTATAAAGGACTTAAGCTATACTGGCGGTAGGTATTATGCCACCTACATAGATTTTTTTTCATCAACCAATGCCAAGTAGCTTCGGCATTGAAGTCTGCTTAATCTACGTGGCCAATGGTTATATCAAGAGACAGAAGGGAAGTTCCGCGGTATTGCTCAGTAACAAGCACCTAGCGATAACGACCTATGAAGCCATACTCCCGGTCCGGTATCCCCACGGTTTGGTGACGGATGCATCAAGCAACAGCAGAGAATCTATGATTTCCTTGTTCCCTACTCCATGCCGGATTTCAAGAACCTGGTTGGTCGCATCAGTGACCGTTCCAAGTACGCTACCCCGATTCAAGTCCATGATGAGGGTTCTCTGTGTAGCTGAGAAGCCATCGATCGCAAAAGCCGTCGCCGGCCATCTCTCTGGTGGCGACGTGCAAATTGTTTGTACTTACCCTCCAGCCGAGCGAAAACGCACGCTCACATGATCTAGCTTCCCACCCCGGAGAAGTATATCAAAAACTACGTCTTCAATTATGACTTTGGTCATCCCTGGGGCAAGTCTCAGGTCACTATGACTTCAGTCCTCGGTCATATTACAACTGCCGAATTCCCCGCGGAGTACAAGAAGTGGGATTATCCACCGCCGGACCGTCTGTTCGATGCCCCGGTGAATGTAGTTGTTTCGGCGGTATGTACATGGGCTGTGCTATGATAGCTCTCGGCGGGCCCCATGCTAAGTGTGCTTCGTATAGGACAAGACCAAGGTCGCAGATAACATTGAGAAGCAGGCTCGCTATGTTAATGCCTTGTGCATATGGACTGATTGCGATCGAGAGGGCGAACACATTGGTTATGAAATATGTGAGGCCGCGAGGAAGGGCAATCGGACTCTCGATATCAAGAGAGCCAAATTCAGCAACATCGAGAGAGCGTCAGTTACCGGTGCTCACATGTTTACTTTCCTTAACACTAACTTATTCCTAGTCACATTATTAATGCCTCCAGGAATCTTATCAACCTTGATCACAAACAGGTCAACGCCGTTTCATCCCGTATCGAACTTGACCTCAGAATCGGTTATGCATTCACTCGCTTCCTGACAAATAGCTTAAGAACCCTCGGTGACCCTTTCCAAAGTCTTTTAATCAGTTACGGTATGCGTCGAACCCTATCTTCGAGAACCCCCATCCACTCATACTTCCTGTAGGATCATGCCAATTTCCAACCCTGGGATTTGTTGTAGACCGTTATTTTCGAGTGAGGAATTTCAAGCCAGAACCATTCTGGAGCATCAAGGTCATGCACAAACGTGAAGGCATCGACGTAAATTTTGGCTGGACTCGCCGCCGTCTCTTTGACCGAGCATCAGTTATCATCCTCTACGAGCGATGTTTGACTGCCAAGAAAGCCAGAGTCATCAAGGTTCAAGAGAAACCAACATCAAAATGGAAACCCTTACCTTTGACAACCGTCGAGCTACAAAAAATAGCAACAAGACTTTTACGTATGACCGGTCAGCAAGCCATGGAAACTGCAGAGGGACTTTATAATAAAGGCTTCATAAGCTACCCGAGAACTGAGACGGACCGGTTTGACCCTGGCATGAATCTCCGGGCATTGGTCCAAAAGCAAACTCAATCTCATGCTTGGGGTGGCTTTGCTCAGAATCTAGTTGATGGAGGTTTTCAACAGCCGAGGCAAGGACGAAACGATGATAAAGCCCACCCCCCAATTCATCCGATCACTTTTGCGGCGCCGGCAGTGCTTAACGACCAAGAGAAGAAAATATATGAATTTGTCACCCGACGTTTTCTGGCTTGCTGCTCGGAGGATGCCAAAGGTGTCGCCACCGACGTTGACATCCTCTACGGCGAGGAGTCCTTTCACGCCCACGGAGTTGTTGTTCTAGAACGAAATTATCTCGATGTGTACGTGTATGATAAGTGGACAGGCACTGTCCAGCTACCTAAGTTTATAGTCGGAGAGACATTTGAGCCCACAGAAGCGTTGATGACGGAAGGGAAGACCGCACCCCCAAATTATCTCACAGAGGCAGATTTAATAGCTCTTATGGACGCTAACGGTATTGGGACTGATGCCACCATGGCGGAACACATCCAAAAGATCCAGGAAAGAGACTACGTTAGGACTGTGCCTAGGACAGCCCTTCCAGAAGAAGAAGAGATCAATGATTCAGAGGGTGTCCGCGGTGGCCGTCCTACCCGAGGAGGACGAGCACGGGGTAATGGCCGCGGCGGCCGGGGGGGTGCAGGTGCAGCCAGCGGGCGCGGAGGCGTCATGGAATTCATCCCAACAAAGTTGGGCGTCGCCCTCATCGAAGGATTTGATAGAATGAACTTCGAGACTAGCCTCGGGAAACCATTTCTACGCAAAGAAATGGAGCTGAAGATGAAAGCTATCTGTGAAGGGCGCACAACAAAAGAGGCTGTCTTAGATGAGAGTATCCAGCAGTATCGGCAGGTTTATGTGCAATCACAGCAAAAACTGAGCGTCCTTAAAACGGTTGGACACCCCCTGCCTCACTCCCCCATGTCACTACTCCCCCGGAATATGCACAAGGGATCGTTAACAAATTCGCAGGCTTGTCGGCAATACGTATTTAACGAGTAAACTGTACGACGTTCAGCTAACCCAGTGGCTTCCCAAATAATATACGTTACGTCCTGAAGCTAGTGCCATTAAGAAGTGCATACTTTACACGGGCCTAAAAAAAAAAAAAACCCACCCGATCCCATAGATAATCCTTAACTTAAATCATGAACATCTCCCACTCTGGGTATCGGAACTAGGGTTCTAGAAAACCGGTTGTGCGAATCAAGCGACTTACATCATGGAGGTGTATTCAGCTTAACCCACGAGAATGCTAGACGATTGGGAGAAGTAGAACAGTACAACACCCACGCCCAGCCAACATTTACCCATGCTTCTGTTTCCCGATACTCCTCGATATCCCATTTGCATTATGATTAAAGTAGTCATGCGCCGAAGTCCCCACAAAGCTCCGAACGCCCTATGAGAATGCGCTGCCTCATCAACAACGTGGGGGAATATCCGTAACCAACCAGATGCTTTCATGACATTCTGCACATAGCAAATAACGAGAACAAGACCCCAAGGTAGGTAGGCAAACACGTACCAACAGCAATGCATCATCGTTAAGCAACCACAGCATATAGATTACGCATCCGAGACCAGAAGCAATAGCTCGGCATCCGTTGAGCACTTCGATACATCGTTAGTATATATATATATACTTATATTCGAATACTGGTACGAGCCACCATAGAGCGGCCCATATTATGATATAACCGAGACAGTACCGCAAAGCCAAAGTGGACAAATGCCTATATGATTTCCCATATCAATCGAGCGGTTGCGTCGTTATCGCCGAGCCGGTAAGGTCTAATTATGCGCTGGCTAGGTGATAGAATGCCAACCTTAAAACAATTACGATCAATTTTGCCCAGCATGACTTTTTTTACGAGCCGCATTTTACGAACCAAAGAGCCATCACAACTGAGGCACATGCGCTGGTTCTCTTCTCTGGCGGATAGTTACCGGATTCAACACACCAGCAACAAGCTCCCAGAGACTGCCAATAGGTCGGTAACGGGGGTTATAGTTGGTAGACATTGAGGGGTATATGCACAACCGGATCGCCATATCCGCCACCTGTATTCCTCCATAGTCGTCGCAATCCGAACATCGCGGGTTTCATTCCACAAGAACAACAAATCTTGGCCGCAGACACTGGTATCCTATCCAGCTCAGTGAGCTTTCGGCTTCTGAAAACGTGCTCAGGATCTGGTCCAAATGTGATGCCCTTTAAACCTGCGCCCCACGATTTCTAGACCAGGGCAATTGTCGGCGAGACCGACCCGGCCCTGGAATTTGGGACCTGTAAGCGCCGTATTATAGGTAGCCATCAAACCAATTCCCACACGAATAAAGTAGCATCGTCTTGGATTTTACCATCCTGCCATGACTCTCCCAAGCCAAAAACAATGAGTAGAAAAAACTAGCAGGGCGCGACAAGGCCCGCAAGTTACCAAAAGTTACCAAGCTATATCCACGAATCCACGACCACATGCAACATGTTTCACATGGAATGGAACCCAAACGAAGCTGCACAGCCATGATTACAGCGTAGTAGATTGCAGTCTTATCGCATCCCATGATAGGGCCACGCGACCCTCCCACACCATCCATACTTACCGAAGACGTCTAGTTCAGCACCCCAATAAGCCACTCAAGGAGCCCGAGCGTGACAAGATCTTGCCCCAAGACTTCTTTCATTCCTAAGAAGGCTGGCTGGGTCGCTAGGACTCCAGTCAGTTCCGTCAGCTGAGAATTGTTCCCTGATGCAGATATAGATGCTAGCGGTTGGTATTATGTATCCCCTTTCCTTTTGGTGGGAGGTTTATTATTAGGATTTACCTCAGAAAGGGCAAGCCGGGATCAGATGTCCTCCCTGGTACACTAGGTTTCCGTCATCATCATGCTTGATATTTTACCTGTACATACATACATATATACATACATATTCAAATTCTGTTCCGTCTGACAAATGGCCAATCGGTCTGGGTCCCCCGATCAAATCCGATTCTAACGCGAGTGCCTCCGAATGGATTTGGGCTCGCTATTTTGTGTCACCCCCCTTGCAACAACGGCCCTGCCCTGTCGGGGGAATGGATGTGTTTGTTGATATGACGGTCCGGAAGAGATTAGATCAATAGAAAGGGACTACAAGCACAAGTACGAAGTAGTGTAGGCAGGCAGGCACGTACTGACTTACTGGGCAGTTACACCATGTACCGAGTTACCTAAACATCTAATAAAGGCGATAATGCATACCAATCATCCAAGACACAAGGGTCATGAGGATGGGGACACGCCTTATACCCACTAGAAACACTCCCTACTACACTTGACAGTCAGTCATGTAGCGAAGAGCTTGGGTCGGCCAATTAAACTCCCCTTTTACCCAGCGTGATGTCTACTTGTAACTAGGTATTCCTTGTAGTGTTGGACATACCTAAGGTGACATATACTGTTTGGGTAACTAGGTAATTACCTAAGTAGTCATTCAGAGAAAGAGACAGGCACACGCCCCTTTCATTTTTCGCCTTTCACAAGATTGTGATGTAGTGTAATGCCCATGTACAGCCTATCCCGAATTACAGCCAATGGGTACTGGGCAATACCACACATGTAGCCCCGGCCCATACCCGGTTTGGTTGGTATGTCAAGACATCCTAACATCCCAAGGCCATCCCAGAGCGACTTCCCACATCCCATGCAAGATTATGTAGGTACTATGTACCGTGCTAACCCAGCACGACCACTGAGCAGGCCCAACACAGCACATGCATAGCACGGCGTAAACTATGCCATGGCGGTGTTGCTGCTGGCTGGGTCAGACTTGGGTGTGTCGCCCGATGGTCGGGTGTGTGTTGGTCATTCTACCATAGTAAGTACACCGACTATCGCCCACTTCCGGGCTGGACTCTTTTCTTCCATCATCAACAACAGAAACAAACCGCAACAACCAAATCAGTTGAACAAAGAAGAGTCCTCCCGTCACAGTCAAGATAGTCGCGTCAGCATTGCCAGCCAGCACCCCTTGATCTTTGTTATCGCATCTTTAGTCGAGACCAAAGACTTGCCGCCGATCCACTGCCGCTGTTTAGTAGTGCCTACTTCGGTGTAAGTGAGCGAACAAGTGACTCAATCAGCCCGCTCCCCTACCCGTCAATCGTCATCCGCCGTCATCCGTCACCTATCATCCCGTCCCTACAGCGCTAGGCGCCTCAGCACCACAGCACCACAGCACCACAACACCACAGCACCACAACACCACAGCACCACAACACCACAGCGCAACCAACACAGTCACTGAACCGCCCAACTCAACCGTGCTCCCAGCGCACCGCACACGCACCACACACCCTTCTGTCCAAACCGAGTGCTAATCCTGTGTCGCCTGATCCTGCAGATACACCACGAAGTTTCAATTTTTCAATATGGCAACTCTGGCAATCATGGCGTCTGCTGCTGCTGCTGCTGCTCGCGATATCCCCATGACCGCCGTCCCGGCTGGCCGAGACACCTTAACTGGTGTAGCAGCCGCCAGGAACGGTTCTGTGACAGGCACTCATCCTCTCCCGACTCCTCCCAATTCCATATCCCCGGCCCTGCCTCCCCATGGGCTTAAGGCCCAGTTGCTGAGGGCCAAACTCGACCTGGTCGACTCGGATCTCGATCTCCACGATGACCCGAAATCCCGCCGAGCCGCGTCGTCGCCCTTCGAGGCTGCTGGGGATATTACCGCGACCCTGCTCGCCAAATTCCATCTCCCCGAGATTCTCCTGAACCACGGCCCTTTGGCAATCCGTCACATCATGGGCTACCTGACAACATCGGTGCCCGGCTTCGCTGGCATTGCCCCAAACAAAGCACGAAGACTGGTAGTTTCGGCATTGCAGCGTGGACAGGGGCATGGCGCTGACGGGGGCGGCGCCAACGGAGATGTTGAGTTTGAGAAAGTTGGTTGGGGTCGGTGGGATGCGAAGCGTCGGGGCCAGGCTCCGCGCTCTGCCGCCTCGAAGCCAGCGTCCGGTGAGGGCCGCTTGAGCCCCTATCCCACCGGTATCCCCGTCAACAGAAATAGGTCCTGGAATGCAAGCCGATCTCGAATCAACGCTCGCGCCGCTAGCAACGGCAACTCGGCATCCTTCTCACACGACGATCGAGATGCCAGTATGCTGGAGCACGAGGCTGATAAGATGTCTCTCGATTCTCTCGACGAACCCGGTTCCGCTTCCTGCTCGGAAGCTCCTGACGCTGCCGACGTTACCATGGACGATAACTCTGAAGATGAAACTGATGATGAAGATTGGGGAGCTGTTGGGGCTGCTGCTCTGCGAGCCGGCTCGTACTCAAGCCCAGCTGAAGCCCGCCGCAACGCGGGCTATCCCTCTTATCGTGTATATAATACCGGAGGCTACCGATCCTTCTCCACAAACACTCGCATGCTCCGAGAGCCCCCGCTCGACAACATCGACTTGGATGCTCTAGCCGCTTCCTCCGACGCGCAGGAGCGCGAGGCCATCCAGGCACTTCTACAACTTGGTTCTGTATAATTATCATGCATGGGCGGCGTTTGGGCAACAGCCGGTCTGAAACAATATGGGGGCCGGCCGGATAGGTTTTGAACTCCCTCTCATTTGATCGACATGGCGTTATTTCTGCTTTACTATCATCCAACACATCGGATGCGGCATATGCATCCTCCTTATTGTGGAGACAACTAAAATCACCTGGCATCCATCCCGATGCCCGGCTTGCGAGCTGTTTCGCCTCAAATATTTATCATCAGCATTATCTCGGCCCTGGAGGTGGGGTATAACCTCCAGAGTCGCGAGCGGTTCGGAGTTATATCATTCTAATTTTCTTCGCCAATCAACGAGATCACGAATTCAGCAGCTAGCGTTGCTAGCATTCACTTCGTTACCGTCTCGAAAAATCGTCGGTGGCCTTGAGTCCGTGGACGCCCTCGTGTACTTGGTCTTTGGGGTTTGCTAGCGGCCCCTTTTATGACGACATTTTATACCCCTTTGCACTCGTGTATACCCCTTTGCGATTTCATCACGGCGTTTTCAGACTTACTACCGCTTCAACAACCTTCGCGGCTTATTGGTATCACTTTACGAACAATTTTAGCATCTACAACAGAGTTGCCATCTCGGCGCGCGTGCGCATTATACAACATTTTAATTAATTGTCAACAAGAACTTGGAGGGGGCATGCGACATCAGGGCTAGGAATGATTGCGTATTATAGCATGGATGTTTACCCGCTGGATATGTTATAGAACCGTCAACCCCACGGTACGCAAATCACACGTCGCCTTGATCGTGTAAGACTGCCAGACCTGGCTATAGTCAAGGCAGCCTATCCTCACACATTAGCGTATCTCCTGTTTCTCTGTTGAGTGAGAAACATAGGCAACTTTCGAGGACTCAAGGGAGGCGGAGTAGGGGTCTTTTTTTGGAGACTCGAAGTCGTGGCTGTATTTCCGGCTTTTTAGCCTCAAAATGAATACAACAAATTAGTCTCCAGATTCTTGTTTAATCCGCTACTAATGTGCCATCCCGATTATAGCTTCTTCCATGCCACTGAAGATTTGGGCGTTCTCGTCGTTTTCGCCTAGTTAACTACCTAGTGACTATGATTAGATATGGGTTTGGCTGCAGCCCACACGAATCGCCAGTTAGTGATACTGATCTAACGATGTAGCCTGTCATTAGAGTCGACAAAAGACATCTACCGTTCTTCATATATTCACACGGTTAGCTATTACGCCATTGCTAACTACGAGTTGAACCCCCCCCCGGATCGTGTGTATAATAACCCGGTGACGTACACCGAAGGTTTATTGTCCACGGCTGTAGGGAGCAAATGCTTACTCGAAGGTTAGATAAGAGAGGGAAGGAGAGTTTTGCATATGTGTGACTGGCGCTGGCGATACGTATATAATGCAAAAGAGACGACCGAGCTTTCTTATTCTGCTGCATCCGACAAAGCAAATGCGCATTCGCACTTCCTTTACGTGCCTTTAGATCTACCTTGTCTCTCCTACCTTCCCATTATATACTCCCGTTAGCATGGGCAAGCCATGTACTGACTTAGTCGTGTTGATGCGCCTATGTGGCTGTGGTATAAGTAGGTCGACTACTCTTCACACGTATGCAGAGGTGATTCGCTGCCCGTTTCCTCTAGTAGTAGATACAATTCCTATTCAATTACCATGAGCGGTCGCAATTCCGTTGAGGATCCAGGCGGCTACGACAACCTCCCCCTACCCGAGGGTGTTTCCAGCATACCCCGACCGCCGCCGCCTCGCCAGTACAGCTTCGTCGAACAGTCGTACACCCTGTCCCATCTTAACTCACTCGCGTATCTCAACTTAGAATACCATGTTGAGATTCAGCCTTCGGTAACGGAGAGACACTACGGATCACGGGCCACGCCAGTGGTAGACAGCGACCGAAAGATCCCAGGCCTCGACAGAAGGGCTAGGCGCCAGCGTCTGGGAATCGGGCCCTACTACAACCATCCCCAGGCCATCGTCACCACCATCGCAACTACGAACGGCAGCACTGAAATCACCAGTGAAACTGCATCTGCTACCTCCGGCCCACTCACGACGATAGCCGAGGGCGAGCCCCAGTTCCGAAGAGCCCACGTTACAGACGGACAACAATGGCGATACCGAAGCAGCGCCGGGAGACTGATCGTGGATGGCCGTGGACGGCAGCGGCGGCGGCCACGGCGGCGGCGGCGGCCACAAGCGCCCTTGTATTCGCCGATGAGGCCTTCGCCGCTCAACCAGGAGATCCGAGACGACGACGGCGGCGGCGGCGACGACGAAGGGCACGTGAGGGAGGCTATGGAGCGGTACCGCGCGGCGGGGCAGGTGGCGCGGCGCGTGCAGGAGATCGTGTTCGGGATGAGAGACATCGGGTTCACCCCCTCGACGCCGGGCTCGAGCCCCCGCCCGATCCCGGATCATGGCGGCGGCGGCGGCAGTCCGTCGCGCTGCTGGAGCGAGGGCGGACAGGATGACCTCAACGTCGTGGCCGCTGCCGACGACGACGGCGACGACGATGGTCACTGGTATGCCGACGACGACGACGGCACCGCTGCCGTCTGGGACCCGTTCTGGCCCCGCTCCCAGTCCCATTGATCACGGCCTGGGGAGGGGGGAACGTGGTCTTCTCCGATGCGTTACGGAATGGACAAGATACCCTGTCGGGTTGGGGAGAGGGGCAGGGAGAGGCTGGGGCAGGGATTGAGCGCTGGCATGGCACCGTTTGAATAGAACGGTTGTTTTAGAAAACTTGTGAAGAGAAGTAGAGGGGAAAAAGAGTAACAAGATAAAGTACCATTAGCCATGAAAGGGGCCGAATAGCAACGGTTGCCGAGCTAACCGAAGCACCGCTGCAATAAGCAACAGAAATACGTGTTCCATAGAATAGTCAATTAATCTATATATTCGGTAATAGTGACCATGATTTTCTACTAACAGAAGCCAAACCAGCCGTTCTGGTGAGGTATTACGCCTTCAGCTATCCCATGGCCACGCTCACTTAGTTTGATACGGTCCGTGTCAAAACCAACGAAGCTTAGGGTTTTTTTTCCGGGTTAAAAAGATTAGAAGGGGAGAGAGGGCCATAATGAAACAGCAGCTATACAAGCGGGAGTTATCGAGGATTTTCATTACAGAGGCTTCCAGCTGGTCCGTAGTGCCTTAGGGATTAATGGGTTAATGGGGTAATGGTACGGGTGTTGCTGAAGTATAAGGTAGTAGACGCTTCATCTCATCCTCCTAGAAGATAAATTAGCCTTGGAGTCAATACTGAGACGGCATCTCACTCTTAAAAGCGAGAAGGATTTTGAAACTTTTTTTTTTCTAGAAAAAAAGAACAACAAAACAAAACAATTTATTCAAATAATTAGTTATACCAAGGACAGGCACAAAGACGGAAAATATGTATTTAGTGTGTGTATGAATATGGGACGCCCACGTTACGCAACAATAATTTTGGCGAAGACAACTTCTATGGAACAAGGGGGGGGGGGAGCCAAATTTCTACGGGGATATGCGTACATGGCCGCCCGCCCTATTCTCTCCAGTTAGTGAAACATACAGTCGGTTTTACGCCGATTTTCAAGGATGTAAGATCATTCAGCGAACAAGCAGACTACGATTTCATTTCAAGTAACATTCGAATGTTTGAGATGTAGTTTGCGCGCATCCGAGCCCTGGGATAAGGCGTGTGGATTGTTAGATAGAGACTAGATAGGAACTTGATGTCTCCTATATGGTAGAGCATGTTGTAGGTACTCCTTTGTGCCCCGTAGCCGTTGTTGTGTTGTCGTCTTATCGTCTTGTGCCTACAATATAGGATCAGGCGAAGCGCGGTAATTCTGACGCACCCCGTGCCCTGCAGGCTATTTCGAACGCCTGGGTTCCATGTTCGGGATGCGTCAGTAGTCCGATGACCCGATGGGAGTGGCGAAGGACAAGTGATTACGTATGTGACTACCGAGGGAGATGAATTCGAATCAATTCGGGTGGCGCATGCAAACGTGGCGGCGTCTTCGTAGATAGGCTCGTCTGGGCGCGACACGGCACGGTGGTGACAATAGGGGATATGATCTAGTTGCTTACCGATACAGCTGCTAGGCGCCTCCTTCGCCGTGGCCGAGGGTTTGGATCCAAATTACGATTCCTATGCTTGCCGTCTACCATACCGTCTTAGTTAGGTTGGAACCGTGGGACTCCGAGCCCACGCGGGTCCCGGTATACAATAAGTGGTCACTCAAGCGATTGCAGAAGGAAAAGCGGCGCGCAGCACCTGATATGGTCTTCTACCTGCGTAGTATCGAGCTGTCAAGCGGTTGATGGCCAAGAGCTTGGCGGGCGGAGAGGAATACCAAGGCTTGGCCATTGGCGGAAGGGTTGAGGGCTGTGGTAAGCTCCAAGAAACCCAAGACGACCCTTATTTCTGTAGCGGCGCTGAGAGTGCCCATAACCGCCTTGGAAGTAGACAACGGCTACCCAGAACAAGCATACCAAGCCTTCCTGAACAGGCGGACCAAGTATTGGCACCGCTATCCAACCTGCCTGCACGACTTGTCGTGTTTATTTACTGCCTATTGGGGAACGGACGGCGTCTGGCAGGACGCGCAGCATATAGACGGAGAGGTCACGGTGTTATGTTATCCTTGTGATCGAGACACCAGTCTGGGTCGCGAGTGTGACATCAAACAGGAATAATGACTCGATAATCTACTAACTTGTGACCGCCCAGAATGGGAGTAGAATGGGAGGCTTCGGAAGGCTTCGGAAGGCTTCGCAACGCGTGACTGTCACAGTCGCACTCACACTCATGCGTACACACATACATACATATACTTATATCCCTACTAGTTACCGTACCACAAAAGTTATCTACCATGTAGTGTAGTGCGCCGCACTGGGACAGGAAAGACGGGACATTGCTTGACTCGTGCTCTTGAATTGACCCGATGGATGAATAAGCCACTCACTCTGGCAGCCAAAGGTGACAGAGAGAGAAGAGGGGAAAAGAGGAAGAGAGAAAGAAAGAAAGAAAGAAAGAAAGAAAGAAAGGAGAGGGCATTCGTCATCGGGCTTACTATGATCAACGCTGTAAAACGCGTGTGTGCGGGTAGTGGGAAGACGGCATCCATAGGACATATGGTAGGAGTCCGAAAATAACCTAATATTAGCTGTATAAATAAGGGACGCGATCTGATCAGCTTGCAACCTGAGAATAAATAGGCCAGTGGCATCGGTTGTCTACGCGGAATGGCAGGCGGCCAAGAAAGCCAAGCGACGCCAAGAGGGCCAAGACAATGCCAAGGTGGGCGCAGTTGGAACTCTCGGCACAGGAGTACCCGGAGAGCCAAGGAGTCCTGTTCCGTCCACCAAGACCTGGGCGAAGCCAAAGCAGGAGGGCCAGAATGCCAAGGAGAGAAGTCTGGGCAGAGGTCTGGGCAGAGGTCTGGGCGAGGGTCTGGGCGGCAAGTCTAGGCAGGCTGGGCATAATGGATGGGAGACATGGGGGGGGACTTCTCGAGAGACCGTAAAATGAACGGAGAGTTAGTCGGGTCGCAACACATACATAAGTACGCTATCTTACTGCGCGCGTTTGCCTGTCACACTTCAACACTCGCAGGCCTGGACAAGGATTACCTAGGTACCGACTTACCTGACCTCTTGGTAGGTACCTAGGCAGGCACTCGTATATACTTGGCGGGTACCCAGATTGGGTGCCCATCTTCTGGTAACAAGTAATGAAAGAACCACGTCCCTTGGGTACCTCTTACTCAACATTGACAGACATCGAGACCCCTCCGTAATTGCCAAGGAACGCCAAGAATTTCATGAAATCTTGGCGAGCCTTGGCGTTCTTGTTTCTGAGGGGGAGTGCGACTTGGCTCTTGGCTGGATACACCACTGCGTAGGAAGTACCCCGCCCCAGCCGGTACTCGACTTTCCTGGGGGCCCTCTGCGCCGGCCAATCATGCTGGCGTTGCTGCTACACCCCGACGGCGATAGACCCATTGCCAAGACTTTCCGCCTGCCCATCGTCAAGGTCTAATCACCATAATCAGGAGCAGTGACAGCGCCCGATTTACATAAACTGCGCTTGTTCGCCCGACGAAAGCCAATTTTCGAAACTGTCTGATTCCTTTTTGTTGGCAAACTCTGTACAGCCTATCCCAAGAGCGCGTTCCTGCCCTTGCTTGGCCTTACTTTTTACACCCAAACTCTCACGCTTGCTCACATACTGGGTTTCTTGTTGGCTTTCTACCCATTGATCCGTTTGTTCTAGTCGGGTATCTTATCTGTCGCTGCATCTCGTTTTGGCTTAGCTCCAAACGTGCATCCAATCCGACTCAATCGGCCTGCTGGTGGCCCAAGCCCTCACAGGACACCAAGGTCTTGGTATGCAGCCTGGGGACAGTCTTGGACACTAGCACCACGTGACATCACGTGACAGCATCACGTCGGCCTCGGCCCCTTGCCCCTGCCCCTTGAGTGTGCGTGTCGACGAGACCATGTCTGCGGCTCCTGAGAGCAACGCCGTTCCGTCCGGGGGTGACAGCGCGACCTCCAACGACGGCACGACCCCGGCCTCCTCCACATCGACCGCCGCAACCTCGCAGTCTAGCGCTCCTGCCCAGGATGACTCCCTTACCTGCAAATGGTCAAGCTGCAGCGAGAAGTTCACCTCGGCTGAAACCTTATATGTAAGCCTTCTGCCCAGTTTCTTCAGCTCTCCGGATTCTCCGGATGAGGGTTTGCCATGTCCGAGCTGTACACGTGTAGCTGATCCTGCAACAGGAACACATCTGCGAGAAGCACGTTGGCCGCAAAAGTACCAACAATTTGAACTTGCAATGCCAATGGGCGCAGTGCCGCATCACCACGGTCAAGCGCGACCACATCACCTCGCATATTAGGGTTCATGTGCCTCTGAAGCCTCACAAATGCGACTTCTGTGGCAAATCTTTTAAGCGTCCTCAAGACTTGAAAAAACACGTCAAGGTACGCTCATCCTTTCGCTTCTGCGCCTGTTTGTGGTCCCGGCAAGCACTAGCCAGGAATGTTTACGAGGCCATACCGGTTTCATTGCATTAATTCCGCGAGTTCCTAACCTGATTCTTTAGACTCATGCGGATGATTCGGTCCTGGTACGATCTCCGGACCAGCATGGCGGTCTTAACGGCACCTACAGAGCATCTGGGAAAGGTAAGATATTCGACTCGGTTTAAACCCGGTATTTTCCTTACAAACGAGGCTAATTCCGCCTCCTAGCACCTTCTAGCTACTATGATCACAATGGCCAGATGCGTACTAACTCGGCCGCCTTTGGTCAGCCGCCTCATCCAGCCGGTCATACTAGTAGCTACTATCAGCATCATCACGCACCGCCCCCTTCATTTGGCGGTGCTCCCATGTATTACCAGCCTATGAACGGGCGGGGCGACCATATGGGGTACCAAGCTGCTGCGAGTTACGATACTCGCAAGAGATCATACGAAGCCATGCACGAGTTCTTCAATGATACGAAGCGCCGACATCTCGACCCTACATCCTACCACCAAGTTAGCCAGAGGCTTGTGCCTTTGCATGGTGCGCTTCCCATCCACGCTCACTCGCTTGGCGCCGAATATCTTCCTGCCCCGGCTGTGGTGTCTGTAGATGGCCACGGTGGCCACGCCCCCTATCAACACTACGCTCTGCCACCCATGCCGGAGCTACGCACTAAGAACGATTTGGTTCGGATGGACCAGGTACTTGAGCAAATGCAAAGCACCATCTACGAGAGCTCAAATTCCCCTTACATTCCAATCAATATGCGACATAGCCATTCACCGCCACATTCGGCCCCCCAAGGCCACTCTGCCATGGGACACCAGGCATACTCAGCAGCCCATGTGGCTTCACCACTGACTGCTGTTTCGTCAACAGGCACACCAGCAGCCACGCCGCCGTCCAGCTCTGTCTCGTATACTTCTGGCAACTCGCCCAGCGCCTCATCGGCTGGGTTCTCTCCGTCATCCCGCCATAGTTCCACAGCACCAGGACTATATCCGACACTCCCTGCCGTGACTGCCGGTTACCCTGGCCAGTCGGCAACGTCGACTTTGGGACCCAGCTTTGACCCGGACCCTCGCCGTCGATACTCAGGTAGCATGCTACAACGAGCCAGCGCTGGCCCACGCCCTCCCGTCGACCGTGAGGGCTCGCGCACTCCCAAGGGCCCCGAGTCGGCCATTTCCACGGTCAGCTCACCTTCCGCTGAATCGGAGCGTAGTACGGAGGCACGCGAGCGTGAGGACCAGGCCTACGAAATTTGGCTAGAGAATGTCCGCACTATCGAGTTCCTTAGGGAGTACGTGAACGATCGTATCCGACGTAAGGATTTTGATGCGGGTAGCCCTGGCTCCAGTTCTTCTATGGACGCTGACTCACCAGTCCGGCCTCCTTCTCAGCCGGCATACCCTGCTCTCCCTCTTTAGGAATTCTCCTCTCTTTTTCTCTCGTCTCCCCCTCCCTCTCTCTCTCTCTCTCTCTTTCTCTCGTGTTCATCACCATTTTTGGGGCTCGAAAATTCGCGAGCATAACTTGACGAAATTAGCGCTTGTTTGGTACTGAGTAACCTGTCTGATTGACTTGTGGATTCGCATGTGGATTTGCATGAAGGGTTGGGAGAGCCCCTAGAGATGCTATACTCCCATACAAATGTCATCCTATTTTGGAACCAGATGGCGCGGGACCAGCGCCGGCATTGAGGGAATTCGACGGTGATAGGGTCACATGGATTTTGTAGTATAGGGGCGGTCCCCTTGTTAGTTATGGCGTTATGATGTATTGCCATGCATAAATCAAATTGAGATCCTTTTGCATCACTTATCTATTTGAGCGATTTGTGTTTATTTTCATGACCCGATGAGCTTGGCCTTGGCCGCTCTGGAATCCGTCTTCCGTGGCCCGCGCGTTTGATACTGTGACCATTACGTACCTGTATATCTACACACATCTCACCATTTTACATTCTGTATCCTGCATTCTCCATTCTGCATTCCACATTCCGCATTCTGCGACGGAATCATCTAGTTTTGGCAGCTCGGTTGAATGCACACACCATTCCACTTCTAGCTTTGGCCATGGACAAAACCAGGTAGGGGGATCAACCCTAGCCGCCTCGCAGTCTGCACTCCAATACCGGCATCGACCACGTGGCTATCCGGATCCGACGGTATGTGGTCTTCTACATCGGAATACATAAATGATGAAGTGTCAAGTGGTGATACGGGAAGACGCTTGGCGTGCTTCGATGGGTGTCTTAAGTGGGGATGGCTCTGGTGCATGGTTGGTTGCTGTGGGGATGGGGACCGGGTCTAACGCACCATGACGACTATCTAAACTACCAGTGTGACCTCAACGGCATGATAGTTTCGCCTTCTCATCTTGTATCTCCTCTTGTATCCTGCAAATCCTTTAACATTGCCGTAACACCCACCCTGGTGGCGCCTACTCCCCAAGGATCACATTTGTGGCTTCCCAAAAGCCCGGTTCTATTTCGGGGGTTGCAGAGCGTTTGTCTGTTTGCCTGCCTTCTGCATCTCCACTTGTTTACATTCATCCCGATCTACACCCCGACTCCCCTGCTGGGACCAGAAGCCGCGACAATGGTGCGTACCAGAAACCCACTGTTTCAATCCATTCGTCTCCTTGGAAAGATCGGTCAGAACTTGATAACCTAATGCCAATAACTATCTGCAGGCCATGCCAGCGGGATACAAGCCTTCTCCTTTGGGCTACGGATCCCCTCGAAGCTCTCCCTTCCGTCGACCGGAGTCGCCTTCCTCCCCGTCTCCAGGAAGTCGCCAGGTCACGCCGACGCCCTCGCCCACGAAACCCGCCAGCTTATTTACACCTTCTAGATTCGACGGCGCTTCAGCTCCTTCTAGGTTCGACAACTCTCCGACGCCAACCCCGACACAAGACAGCCACAGCCGGATACCGTCCAGATTCACCCCCTCCGAGAGCATGGCGCCGTCACACGTGTCTCCGAGCTCGCCTGTCCGCAGCGCTTCCCATACACTTGCAACGTCGCATCAGTCGTTCGTGCACGGCAATGCACTGTCTCAACTCCAGCCCGCCCAGGTTCGCATCCTCCGCGACGGCTTCCAGATCATGGATAGGGATAGCGACGGGGTTGTGAACAGAGAGGATGTCGTGGACATGCTGGCACAGCTGGGTGCGTATCCCAACTTTCTGGGCCTTATCTCCTCCAACCAGGCCCCGCCATGACAAGAAGCAAAGGAGCTGACCCTTCCCACCCGGAATCCACTAGGCCTCCCCACAAACCCAACCGACGTGTCCCAGTTCTTTCCGCCCGGCGGGCCCCAGACCCTGACGCTCGCCGCGTTCCTGAACTCGATCGCGACGTCGCTCGCGGCGCTGTCGCCCGCCTCGGAGCTGCTTTCGGCATTCTCGGCGTTTGACGACGACGACAGCGGTCAGGTAGACCTCGCCCAGCTCCGCGAGGCCTTGCTGCGGACGGCGCCCGAGCCCGGCGAGCGCGCACCCACACCAGCCGAGGTCGACAGGATCGTCGCCGGCTTCAGCGGCCGGAGGGCGTTCAGCAAGAGCACTATAGGGGGAGGCGCGGGAGGCAGCCTCGGCGGCCCGAGGCGCGGCGAGGTCTTCCGTTACCAAGAGTTTGTGCATTCTATCATGGGCGCCAACGGTGCCTCGGAGTCTAGCTCAGACGAATCTCGACAAGAATGAAATGAGGCTTGTACGGTTGGGGAAACGGGGGCTGTATGCATTTTATGATAGGTACGGAAACAAACAAGCAAGCAAGCAAACATACAAGGCCACACTGAGCGCCGCCGGGGGTATGCATTACTGGTGGGGTTGGGATTGTGATATAACGGTGTCCCCCTGGTGTTATTTTTCTTCAGTTATATTATGACATAGCTATGAATGGTACAGGGCGTGATTGGGTTTACTTATATATATATAGCTTGTAGTTGTGGATTGCAGGGCACGAACCGCACTATACGCTCTTGTTTGTACAGGCTCCATACAAGAACGCCATCCTATGAAAATAAGGCCTCCCATCGAACGAGTTCAGATTATACCTAATCAACGAAATCTCTTTTCTCCTGCCCCCAACCCGTTTAGCTTGCTCAGTAACATGACGAGCTTATGGTCTTGATGCGTGTGGGGATTATGCTGTAGTCAGGTGTTGTGATGTCAATCGAACGCTGCGCATATAATCCTCCAAGCTATAATCCAAAACATCCCTGCATTCGGAGCTCGAGCCGCCTCGACATATCTTGCTATCTCGATACTGAATTGTGTAGAGTTAAGGCGCACCAGTAGGTCGGTACCTACCTAGATGTCATTAAACCTAGGTTACCTATCCCTTGGCGTTGGTAGTTCCAGGTTTGGATCCACCATTATAGACGTCAATCCCAGAACTCCTTAATAGATGCGATAATGCCTCTATAATAGAGGGCAACTTAACTTGGGTCAACCATTCTATATCAAGACCCTTCAATATTCCACCCCCACGCTCCATCCTTAGGGCTGTTGACATGTTGACAGAGCGATCTAACCTTCTTCGCATTTATTGCATTAATTATACCGACAAATTTCACCTCGCTTTCATGTTTCGTGTCACCGTACCGAATTGGGGAAATATGGATCGTCCTAGTGGAATATTTTACATGGCGGGTACCTGAACTTGACGCTCACTTGCATACCAACCGCCCCGATCCCGGCCCGACCTGGCATTCCCAACAGCGTGAGGACCGAGATCACGATAAGTTCGGCACTCGTCGAATGCCGCTGTAGTCTCGTGGGAGACCAATGATAATTTCAATTTCTAGTGATCCCCGGCTGATTGAAATGTAGCCTTGCAAGGCTTGGTCCACGGCCCGTCAAACCCATTCCTTTGCGTCCTGCGCCCTCCCTTTGTGACCCTTGAGATAAACGTGCCTGTCTTGCATTTTGCATTTTGGATGGTCGCACGATATCTATATTTCATCTCGCAGTTCCTCGACGCACGCATATCCCCTGTCGTCGGGGGTGACGATACATCACGCCAGGCAGCAGCCACACTCGGGCGCTCTCCGGGATATGCACTGTCATAGTCGGGGCTCTTACATCCACCTCCGCCTCCGCCTCCGCCTCCGCCTCCGCCTCGCCACTAGACCGTTTCCCAACCCCGGGCCAAGGGGGCGGCAATGTGGTACCTGACCTTTACTGTATGTTGGCCCTTTATGTTCTTCACACAATGCGCCCGCATGTTCGTGCTCTAGCAGCCCGAATGGTGGATCTCATCCGAGCCCAGAGCCGGATTCAGGGCGTGATGGCTTTGACGAGTACAGGGCCCAGCATCTGCAGTACAGGTACTCGAAGTGCCTCGGACGCAGGCCGTTGCATGGGGGGTCCTGTCTGCCCTTACTGGGTACCTGGTTGGTGGAAGAGTCAGGCTCATACACGCACTACCTACATACCTAACCTACCTAGGTGCCTAGGTACCTACCCATTAGGTGCCTACTTGTAGTGTAGATAGATAAGAGAGGTCGGTAGGCACCTGGTCTGACAAGAATGGGACCCTGCTCACCACCAGAGCCGCTAAAAATGGCAACACGCGCCGGCGAAAATCCAGTGGCTACACCAGCGTTATCTCTCACCTGAACATCTCAGTGAGGCGGTATAACTGCTTGACCACCTACTCTAGTGGCACCCCTGTAGACCAGCAACATAGCTAATCTGGACGACACGCTTTACATGTCGGTAGTTAGTTGGTGGAATTGTTTAAGCATGATAACCACTGAGTTGGAACTTTTTCTCCCTCATCGAACGGAACCTCATATGGAGATAAAATTGTATGAAAAATAAAAGTGACTTATATTGTCGTAGCTTGCCCATTGTATGCTTGTGTCATCTTCGTTTTTTTTTTTTTTTTTTCCCCTCCCTTTCCTCTTCTCACCCACGAATCCACAGAAGCTTCGAGAATCTACTTGTGCATACGTGGTAACAAATTTGTGCTGGAAGTGGCTGGAGATGCGGGCATCGAGGGAAAAAGACAGGGGTGGATAGTGGTCGCAGGGTCGCGTGGCCTAGTGTATGCTGCGTAGGTACTCCATGTACTATATACATGCGGCAGAGCGCCATATCGTAATGGGGGTGCAGAGGAAGTGTTAGGTAGGTTAGCTAGCGAGAGCGACCGGTCGGGTGCCGCTCTCGGAACGACAGGGAGTCTGCTGCCCCTGTCTCGCTTGTCAAGCCCGCCTCTTCTTTCTGCCTGTAACTACCCTGGATCTGCCCTGGGTCTAGCTGGGCTATTGTCATTGTGCTGTACCTGGTGTTGTGTACCGTATTACCTATCTATAATCTACCTTATAACCTATCTATAACCTACCCATAACCTACCCATAACCTACCTATAGCAGACTACCTACAGTAGGTCTGTAGGCCACAGCATCTGGGCCGTCTGCGCAGTCCCGGACTGACAGAGCTGTTCGGTATGCCAGGGGTCGGCGGACCGCTCTTGTGGCACTACCCTGATACCGTTGGACCGATGGGAATTGATTGAGATTGAGCTCCGATATTTCTCATTATCATAGCATTACTACACCCCGGCCTCAGCCTCCTCAATTTTGAGCAGATGCAGCTGGGCTCACAACCGCCCCCTCGTGGTTGTGGTAGAAACGACGCTCGATGACAGCCGCCAGCGAATACAAGCGCAGAGCGATGTAAACAAGCAGGGTGATTGCCCCGTCCATTGGCTATCAAACCCTCCCAAGTCTGGATATTGGATAGTCGTCATTGATTGTGGGGATCTGTGGGATAGGGGACAGGGGCTCTCCACAGGTAGACCGGACATGAGGTCACCGGCCATCTGGCGCTGACCCGCCAGGTACCAGAGACCTCCCGAAGCGACATTGCCCGCGTCAACCGACTCGGCGGGCTTCTCCAAATTTCACAAAAATTTCCCAATCCCAGCCCGTCCATCTCCCCAGCAGAATCCCCAGCAGAATCCCCAGCCTGACGATTTTATACACGATCGCTCTGCTGTCATCTGCCTATCACATTCTCCTTTTGTGCAAGTCTGGCTGTGCTCTTGGCCTGCGCTCTGTGCTCGCCTGCTGTATATTCGCCGCCCTCTTCCCCTATGCCCTGTGTTGTGTCGTGCTGTGCTGGACGTCTGTGCCATTTGCTGCTTTTATGTTCCGTAATTCTTTTCGACGGCTGATAAATCGTGTGTCGACCCTCTCTTCCTCGTCACTCGTCACCTTCTCATCCCTCTCCGGCAAAGCAAAATTATCTCAGCTCCTCCCTCTCCTTCCCTCCCAGAGCATTGCTCTCCACCTCGCCATCTTCCCCGGTTCGGGTTCGATGCCCTTAGATTACCTAAAGAAGCATCTGTTCCCGCCCTTTCCCACGTCCCCGTCCGCACCGCGAATTTCTACCTACACACCTAGCGCAAACAAGTAGTGGCGAGGGAGCCGACCGTCTCGACCTACGATCGTATTGTACATACCCGGGTGGATCAAAAACCTGCCGGCCGTGCGTTTTTGGTCGCTCGCACAAGAAATCGTTTGCTTGCTGCCCCCGGCGGTAAGACAAGACGAAGATTAGACAAGGCTGTTGGTTTGTGATAAGACGAGGCCACAGACAGACAGACCGGGACGCCGACACCAGTCCCGATTATTCCAATCAGAGCGACTCAATAGGGCTAGGCAGCGTTAAGTCGCCGGTCAACCTTATTACCTACCCAAGCATTGGCCATTGTCTCCCGTCTCCTTCACGCACACACTCCCTGCCCGTCTCCTCGCCCACTCCTGCAGTCGGCGACGTACACAACACACCCACCGAGCAATTCGCCAAGAGTCTGCACAATTATTTGGCCGCTGCATGTTGCAGGTATACGCTTCCAAAAGATTCTTACTTTTCGTTACGCCCGGCGTTGTTTACGCTTGGAGTTGTAGCAGGTAACGTTAGGTGCCTGTGTGGTTGGCGTCTCTTTTTTTGCAGGGATCACGGCTGTTCGCACTTCAGGACGGCGTCCCAGACGGGTCGACACCTAAAGGCACACCTAGAAAAACCCCGGGCGGCCTTGCATTCCAGGCGCCACGCATCTTAGATAATCTCTCTCTGCTCGACAGTCCGACCGCCCGCCAGCCCGCCAGCCCGCCAGCTTGTGTTTGCCGGAGTGGGCACTGCTATAACCCAGCTCTTTTCTAGCACCCCTCGCTGGCTTACCATATCTCTTTCCCGGTTCACGCTGCTGTAGGGTAGAACCTTTTTAGGTTTTTGGGATTGTCAAGTCTTCTACGCATTTCCAATGAAGGGCTTCTTCAACCCAAAAAAATCCACCAAGAAGCAGCCTTCTGGCGACGACACGGATCCTCCTCCACCCTTCTCGCCTCAGCACGTCCAGTCCCACCATCAGAGTCGCCCGTCGCAGTCGCAGTCGCAGTCGCAGTCGCAAGCCACACCCTCTGGGTCGGAGCCCGCGTCGCCGCCCGTCAAGCCCTCACCCGGCCCCTCCAGGTCACCCACCAAGAAAATCTCACGCCCCGCATCGCCCGCTCGTGCTCAACGCGAACAGCAGAAGTCGAGGTCATCACGCTCCTTTGGGAGGCAGCCTACTGACTCGTCGCGGCGACCTAAACACGATCCAAATACCCATCCTCTTAATCTGCCACCCGACGAGTATAGACGTCTCTCGGCCCTCGCCGCCATGACCGATAGAAGCTCTTTTGACAGGATGGATGTCGATAAGGAGAACTCACCACAGCCTCCGTCCTCCCCGCCGCCGCCGCCTCAGCAACAGAAGTCTTTCACTGTACCCATCAATTCACCCACAAATGGGCCGAAACCAGATCTGAACAGTCAAGGGCCTGCACCTCCTCCCCATCGGTCGAACCCTTCGAGTCCTGTGCCAAGCAATGCCGAACAGGCTGAAGGCTTCAAGTCATTAGGCAATAAGTCGTTCAAAGACCGGCAATACAAGAAGGCGATCAAGGAATATTCTCAAGGTACAGTGAGGTGATGCCGACTCCGAACGGATAGCAACTAATTGTGATTTCAGCTATTGAATTAGTACCAGATTCAGCTACTTACCTTAGTAATCGTGCTGCGGCTTTTATGTCTGATGGCCAGTACGATGCTGCCTTGGAGGACTGCTCTCGGGCACTTGACCTAGACCCCCACAATGCCAAATTCTTGCTCCGGCTTGCTCGGATCTACACCAACTTAGGACGCCCAGATGAAGCTATGACAACCTTCAGCCGCATTCACCCCCCACCATCAGCTAAGGACATGGCTGCCGCCAGGGAAATGCAACATCACATGAAAGCGGCCCAGGATGCCCTTTCTAGCGGCACCAGTGGATCAATGGTCTTGCATGCAATTGACCAGGCCGAGAAATTACTAGCACATGGCGCTTCCCGGCCTCGCAAATGGCAACTTATGAGAGGCAATGCATATCTAAAGATGGGAGGTGCTAATTCACTGGGCGAAGCGCAAAACCTTGCTATGTCTTTATTGAGATACAATAGCCAGGACCCGGAGGCCTTGGTGCTCAGAGGGCGTGCATTGTACGCCCAGGGGGAAAACGACAAGGCGATTCAGCACTTCCGCAAGGCCCTTAGCGGTGACCCCGATTTCAGGGACGCGGTGAAATGGCTGAGGACGGTTCAGAAATTAGATCGGATGAAAGAGGACGGCAATACCGAGTATAAGGCTGGGCGTTGGCAATCAGCCTTCGACAAGTATACATCGGCTCTGGACGTCGATCCGTTGAACCGAGGTACCAACTCGAAGCTCCTGCAAAACCGTGCGCTGTGCAGGCTAAAATTAAGGGACTACGATGGAGCCATTGCTGATTGTGAGCGAGCAATAAGCTTAGATAACACTTACATGAAAGCCCGGAAAACCAAGGCCAACGCCTTGGGGCAAGCCGAAAAATGGGAGGCCGCTGTACAAGAGTGGAAAAAGATCCAGGAACTAGATCCAGAAGACCGCACTATTCTCAAGGAGATTCGCAAGGCCGAGTTAGAGCTCAAGAAGAGCCAACGTAAGGATTACTATAAAATCCTGGGCATTACTAAAGATGCCGATGAATCCACCATCAAAAAGGCATACCGCAAACTGGCCATCATCCACCACCCAGACAAAAACCGAGACGATGAAGGAGCTGCCGAGCGCTTCAAGGACATTGGAGAAGCTTACGAGACCTTGAGCGACCCTCAGTACGTATTCAGCAAACAGAGCCATCCTATAAGCTGTTGCTAACCTATTCTAGAAAACGTGCCCGTTACGATAGTGGCGAAGATCTCATTGACCCCTCAGAGATGTTCAGTGGCGGGGGCGGGGGCATGCCTGGCGGCATTGACCCCGAGATCTTATTCAGCATGATGAATGGAGGTGGTGGCGCCTTTGGAGGCGGCGGAGGCTTCCCTGGCGGAGGCTTCCCCGGTGGCGGGCGTGCGCGGGCCCAGGGCGGCTTCCCCGGCGGTGGTTTCCACCATCATTTCGGTTGACAACCAGAAGCCAGCGAGTACGAGGACGATAATCGAGATCATGACGACTACGATGAGGATGACGGTGCAGGTGGATACGGCGGGCGTGCTCCTCACGACATGGCTCGTGGCGTGGAGGTGGAGGACGCAATTACTCGGTTCCGATGGGGAGTAGTGCTCATGGCGAGTTCATTTATTCTCCTCCCCCCCGAGCTCGCGACGACGCTCCTTGTGTTGTATATCTGTGTTGTGTTTGCCAAATCTTCGGGCATCACCATTAGCATGTTGTAGAGATTGGAATCCTGGGAAATAGATCCTCCATCATTGCAGGCGTTAGGTAGACGACTTGCACGAAGCGGTATTTCCGCGTTGGAAAGCAAGAGGGCTTTATGCCCAGAAACACGTTGAGGCGAGGGTAGTTAGTTGCCTTACACCCTGGGAATCCGAGGATCTGCATATAGAACTTACTGAAGTATTGTGTCGCTACTCGAACTACAGCATGCTCAATTTCAAGGCCTGTTTCTGCGTGACGGTGGTAATAGAAGGGCATTGCTTGTCGTTGTAGGCTAGGTGGGGTGCTACGGTATACTAATTCTACTAGAATACCTAATGATGGGAATTTTTTTATATCAGAGCATTGCATAGTTATGTATGAAGGTGATATTACAAATTACAATCCAAGACCAGTATATTTTGACCATTCCCACTGCCCTTTTTGAAATCTTCCTTTCTTTTCAGTTTTTTTTTTTCTCTTTTCCCTTTTTTGTTTTCTTTTTCCTTTTTCTCTTTTCCCTTTTTTGTTTTCTTTTCCCTTTTTCTTTTCTTTTATTTTTCTTTTCGAGCCGTTTTCCTTCTTTTCTTATCCGGATTGGCCGGGATGGGTGCCGGTGACTTAGCGATTTCAAGTGGGGATCTCTCTCAATCACGCACTAGATGTAGAGAGGATGATATGAATCAGGAAAGACACCCAAGTTCTACAAGTAACCTTTTGAGGTCATATAATGGTGAAACATCTGCAATATCTAGCTAAAAATAAAAGGATCAATGGAACCGTATTATTGTAAAGAATAGCTGCCGTTATATATATACATATATAAAAGACACTGCACCTGTTATTGACAATTCAGTCCTAGCCTGTCCTCAAATGGGGACCTGTCGGGTTACCTAGTACCCACTTACCTACCTAGGTACCTAGGTAATGTGTATATGTATGTAGTTAGCTCCCGTCCCAAGTAGGTAGGTACCTTGGATAACTGACCATGGTCAGCACATCATACCTACTTAGTAGGTAGGTAGTTAGCTTCATACCTAACTGCATGCCTCCGAGATCAATGACTTGCCACTCCAGTGCCCGGCTCATCAAGCATCCGGTAGCGATAACAACCTTGCAACTTCCTCGCTATCTCGCCTTTTAGCTTTCTGTTTGCACTTTACGTTCGAATATTGTGTTTAGTAATTGAGAATGAGTTAGAAGCGTATCATCCGTCCGTCCCCTTAATAGTGCCCGGTCGCCTATTCCCGGTAGTTATCTCGAAGCCTCGGCGAACCCCATCATCCATCATCCATGCTCTAGGCCGCAAACCATCTGCTCCCGCAAAGATCCGAACGATAGTTGAACGCCTGCACAACCCCAAATCATCTTGCCTCTTGATATACATACACCTATATTGCGACCGAGCGTGATAGACAATCCTCGGGTAGTGAAAAGGGGGCCAGAGGGGACGAAACGAAAACAATAAGACAGAAGGGAAGGGAAGAAGAGCAAAGATGGCGCCCTCCCGAATATCCGACCTGGCATCCCGCCTCCTGCCCTTCAACCCCTGGACAACCCCCCTACAAGCAACGACGTACCTACTCGGCATATCGCTCTTCAGCATCTCGTTCCTCGTCTTCCTCAACAGCGCCGTCAGCTTCGTCATCACGGACCTTCTGGGCGTGAAAAAGGGCGTGGGCGACATCGTCGGGACCCTTGGCTTCGCTGACGAGCTGGTCGCGCTCATCGCCTGCCCGCTCTGGGGCCTGCTGAGCGACCGCCTGGGCGTGCGCTGGGTCGCCGTCCTCGGGTATACCGTCATCGCTGTCAGCCTCTGGGTGTTTGTTCAGTGTCGCAATGTCTATCCCGCCCTAATCCTGGCGCGCATCCTGTTCGCAGTCGGCGCCACGGCCGCTGCCACTATGGTCACTGCGATACTGCCTGTGCTTACGGACGATGAAGACGGCGATGACGAGGAGGGGAAGAGTGGCAGAGGCGATATTGTGGTGGGGGATGCGTTCGGCGATGCTGACGGCGAGCAAACAGGAGAGCCTGGTTCCGATGGCGTCAATGGGCCCGGGAATGGTGGGAGCAAAATGCCCCATAACCCCCGCGGCAGCATTGCCATTAGCCTCGGGAGCGACCTTACGATCACGCCGGAGCGCTTCACCCAGTCTCCATCTGGTTGTCCAGGGCTGAACCCCCCGCGGCGAGGCAGCAGTGCCAGCCAGGCCATCTGCCCTTCGACACGTGGCGATTCCTCTGCAGCGAACAAAAAGGGCCGCAAAACCTCTGCACTTGCCGGGTTTGTGGGACTGTTTACGGGTTGCGGCGCGCTTGTGGCCCTGGCATCATTCTTACCCCTACCCGCACAATTCTCGAAGAAAGAGGGTGTCACTCCGGCGCAGGCGATCACGCAGAGCTTCTATGTTGTAGGCGTCGTCGCCCTGGCCGTGGCGGTATTTGTATTCTTCGGCCTACGCGGGCTAAGGGGAGAGGAGGCGAAGGGATGGCCAATGTTACTCGGTCTTAAAAACCAGGCCCCTCTCACGGCGTCTTCGTCTGCCATTAGCGAGGATGACGTGTCGCAGGATAATACGGTAGCCTACGGAAACAACCGACGTGATGGAAAGCAAACTCGCGCCCCCATGAAGCCGCTCCCTTATCGCCACCTCCTACTCTCGTCCCTCCGCCTCGGTGCTTCTGACCCACATATCGCCCTCGGCTATCTAGGCGGGTTCGTGGCGCGCGCCAGCACCGTCGCCATCTCCCTCTTTCTCCCCTTGTACGTTAACGCGTACTTCATGTCTCACGGGTTCTGCCAGGGATCGCCGAACGACCCCTCGCCGGAGCTGAAGCGCGAGTGCCGCACCGCCTACGTGCTAGCAGCGTCATTAAGCGGCGCCGCGCAGCTTATTGCACTGCTTTGCGCCCCCGTGTTCGGATACGTCAACGCGCGCCGCTACAGGGGCATAAACTGGGGTGTCCTCGTTGCCACGTCGCTCGGTATTGTAGGCTATCTCGCTTTCCCGCGGCTCGCAAGCCCAGAATTTAAAGACGTGGACGGGCGCGGTGGGTCACCCGTTGTGTTCCTCATCGCGGCCCTTCTCGGCATCAGCCAGATCGGCGCCATCGTCTGTAGCTTGGGATCACTCGGTCACGGCGTGCTAGGCGAAGATGTGGTTATCACCGGCTCCGCTTCCTTACTGACCCCTGATGAACGCGGCGGGGACTCGGATGCGGATTTCGACGAGAGAGAAGCCCTACTAGGAAGCGAAGGCAGGTGGGCCGCGAGGCAGGAAAAAGTCTCCCGCGTTCAGCTCAAGGGCTCCATCGCCGGCGTGTACTCGTGGTGCGGCGGTGCCGCCATCCTATTACTCACGAAGCTTGGCGGTTACCTCTTTGACGCCCTGTCTACAGGCGCCCCGTTCTATATGATGGCCATCTTCAACGCCGCGCTGCTTATCGTTAGTCTTTGCATCGACATGAGGAGTTTCGTGAGGACTCGAAGGTAGGAAAGGAATCTATATGCATTTATTTACACTGATTGGCTATATTGGAATAGGGAAGAGGGTAAAACGGGCTCTGGTGTAGGCAATTTTGAATCAATTCTGTGTTATTGGAGGGCGCGCTCGTGCCCCTCGCGAACTGCTATGTTACGATAAATATACAACGAAATTTGCATTCCTGCGGCGCACAGAGCCAGCCCCCATCCCAGAGGTGATTGTCGTGCAGAGTATATTACCCGAGAACGTTATGCCTTTAAATTTAACCTTACTCCTAGTCGTCTATCTCCTCCCCCACCAGAGTACCAGCGAGGGGGCTTTCCCCCCATGCATACTCATGCTATCCGAGAGGGACTCACCCCGGTATCAGGTTGCATTTTCCGCCTATTCGAAAGTAACAGTCGGGGATGCTCCGAGCACATCAGCTAACGGGTCTCGGCGTCCACCAGCTACACCCCGCTCTGTGATAATGTCCCACACGCCTCACATTCGAAATAGATGGGTAAGAACTGACTGCCGGCGGTAGCCGGATTGGCTAACAGAAAAGAGAGTCATGTCCATCCATCTTATTATGTTTGTTGCCGGGTTGGTGCATAGATATATTAAAAATCATATTATTTCGTCCGTATCCCTTCCCCTCATCCTTACTGATCCACGAGTCATGCTATACATGTGAAAGTCCAAACGACGGGGAAACCTGCAAGTGGTCACATACAAAGAGTGTAGCATATCTAGGACCCAACTGTCCAAATTACCGTTTATCTCTTGCTGTATCTACCCTGCCACCCTGGCTAATTCTTCGTTATCATAGAATCGGTGTTAATAGTCGTATCTAATACCGAACCAGGGTCGAAACACAGCTAGCCAGGGTCAAGGTTAGATAAGCCCACGATCGTGATCGACTAAGGTCCGGATTGCGAAAGTAAATGTCCCTAAATGACGCAGCAGCGTGTGATATGAGTCCTTGGACGGCATATCTACTGGATCAATATAATGCGAATTTTGATGTTTTGTTTAGATTTGGCGCCAATAGCTAAGCAAGTATTATAATGGAAGCCAATGAATATAGGCATTCCGGTCACGACCCGAGCACCACGGGCTCTGGTATACCCATCTTCTTCGATACAGAACCGTATTTGGCTTGCCATGCATAAAAGTAGACCAAAGCCGCAAATGGTTGTCCAAGGACTGTGAACGAAACCCAAAATATGACATTACCAATCAGCTTACCATTAGGTCCTTGCATTTTTTCCAGTGGACGTGTGATCCAGATTAACGGTATTTGGACGAGCATACCCAGAAACGCAACGCCTAAAAGGCCATTAGTCAGGTCATAATGATGTTGAAGGGATGTACGAACCGATGATGTTCTTGGTGGGCACACCCACGAGGAGTTCGTGTAGAACGGCCGAGACAAAAAATACGATTAGGCTGGCAGTGACCATCCTATAGCCCCTACCCACCAGTGGTGAGAAGATATGCCTCTTCATAAATTGATAGACTGGCTTATTCCAAAGGCGCCAATAATCTCCTAACCCACCCGAGTTCCACCAATCGTCGTAGAACGAGCGGTCTCCAAATCGCATAACCTCGGCCAGCGCGTTCAGCGATGACTGGAAGAGGGCAAAGAATCCAGCAAGCCAGATAACAAGGGAGATAGTAGAGAGCTTTAGCAACCTCTCTACTATGGAGAGGAAATCTAGAGAGTGCATCTTGTCAAGCGAATTCCAAAGAACCGGGGCGGCGTATTGGGCACTGCAAAACCAAATGAATACGCTCAAGCACGCCGCCTCACCCAATCGTTTTAGAACGAAGACCCAGCGAATATTCTCAGTCCGGGGGTATACTGGTTGATAAATGAGAGTCGGTGCCCACCAAAAATACGTCAAATTCCCCATGGTGATATTTTCAGGATAGGGGCATGAGGCGTATATGTCAGGCAACGCGGCAAGCTCTCCCTTGACAGGGTGGAGGTAGGCATGCCGCAGGTCTCTGTTCGTAAGGGCATAGGACATGACCTTCATATAGACAATGATGACATGAAGCTCGGTAATGGTGCCAATTAGGGGATGGTAGATATGGAAATAAACAACCCAACTGTGGACCGCTAGGGCCAGGGTGGCATTGAACAGATGTGCCTTCCGAATGCGGGACCACGTTGACTGAAACATGGTCTGCTGGTCCTCGGTCGGGCTTGTCGAACCACCTCTAGAGACAGACCGGGCTCGTGAGATCCGTGCTTGTTTTGCGGCGACCAATTCGAGGAGGTACGCGATGAAGAGATGACAAGGAACCAAGACATACAAGAGCAGCCCGAGTAGTACATCTTTGCGTCGGAAATCGTGGCATGTGAGGCAAATTAGATTGCCATACTAGATAGGCGCCCAGAGAGTCAGTACGAGACTTTGCCGTGACCATAATTGGGGGGACATGGTCTTACTTTTTGCATATTCTCAATGACGAGTCGCAGATTTCCAACAACTACCGTGCGTCAGTCAGCCAAGCACAATTCCTCCGCAATGAACAATTCCCATACCTAACACAATGACCATCAAGTTCCGGAAACCGACAAAACTAGGGGATGTCTGCGTATCGTGGCTCAGGGTGGAAGGACGAGCCTCAGAGTGCACGGCAGCTACATGTCTATACTTCCGCAAGAATGTCTTCTGCCTGTTCCTGTCGGGGTTGGACACAGGGTTACTTGTCTCGGGCGATATCTGTGCCCCTTCCTTCCGCCGGAGGAAGGCAGCCGTGGGTGTTTCCACGCTTGTTGTAGTGGCCGAATCCATGACTACTTTGACGATTGTAGCTTGGGTTGACGATGTGGACGCGTATATAGAAATGTAACAAGCACAAGGACGCCAACCTTGTAATAGCAGACGAGGTAAATATTATGTAAGAAACCCTGGCGGAGTGTTAGCCGAAGCTTAATAATTAAACTCGGTCGTATCTGAGGGAGAGGTTACCTACTTACCTATGTAGATTGTAGAGGTTTAATCTCGGTATTGGAGAGACCTCTTGCGTACTCAACCCCCTCAATGGTATAAGTAGCTATCACAGGGGGTTATTGATTTCAGTATTCGCAGGATGATGGAATAGGACAAAATATATGTTATAGACGGATATATGATATAAGTTCATATATTGGCAAACGGGAACTTGGTGTGAGGCCGCCAGGGTGTTGCGAGTATGGTGGACTGCAAGATAGAGGGAAAGGGATTATTATAATGACAATGGTGGGTTAATAAGGAAGGGCACGGGCGGCCGGGCGGCCGGGCGGCTTGTGATTTGTAGACGCAGTGAATGAATCGGGATCAGCCTCTGCGTGTATGGTCCGAGATAGATAGATAGTAGATAGATAGTAGACAGATAAATAGATAGGTGAATAGATAGGTGAATACCTACTTAGGCGGTAGGTAGGTAGGTAGTTGGATAGGTGGAAAGATAATTGATTATCTCTCCGGGTAGATATGGAAGAGAGGCCGGCGAGAGGGATGTCTGTCTAATTGGCATGGACGGGAGCGGGAACAGGAGCATGAGCATGGAGCATGGAGCATGAGCATGGAACATGGAACATGGAACACGGAGCATGGGCCTGGACTATTGCATTACGCTGGTTCTTGATAACTATACTCTCGTCAAAGACAATTGGCCCGATTGGAATGCGCTGGATTACAGGGTTTAATAATCGCATGGAAGTACTACTAGGATGTAGGTAGCGTCATCGCCCGTTCCGTGACACTGACATCAGAGAGGCAGCTAGCTCAAGCTCGAACGCCTGTCAGCCCTGGTTGGTGGTACCTACCTAGAGGCAAAGCTAGAGGTATGTATGTATAGTTATATGTATGTATGTATGTATGTATGTATGTATGTATGTATGTATGTATGTATGTGCATCATACATACATAGGTAGTCAACGAGCTGTTGAGCTATGCTGAAAGGGGATGGAGGGGTATTCATATCATTGCTCTATTCATATTAGCTCATTGTACCATACCTACCTTGGTACACACATCCATAGTGTATGTCTAGGACAAACAACACCAGGCGCCACTGTAACCTGCCTCTACATCCTTCTGTAGGTACAGCTTGTGGATCACCACGCATATTTTCCATGTCCTGCATGCTATGGTTGGCAGCTATCATGTAGCTTAGGTACCAGGTAGGTAGGCGCTCAAGAGGCGACGCCTATCTATAGTTACTAGTGTAACTCTGACGACCTATGGCATGGTTGTTTTCTCGATAGTGGTGCCATTTTGGTGTCTTGATGGTTCATTTGGTGCAACATGACCCTAGACATCGTTTCAAGCTTACCTACATGGTATCTACAACTCTACATCCGAGTAGTTACTGCATCACTCTTCCGAGGTGTTTGACAACTATAAAGGAGTGGGGGCAAGGGCTGTAAAATTTTCCACTAGCCCGGGATTTTCATAACTACCATGTTACTCGTAGATGTTTCCGAGGTGCAGCTGCTGATGGGTTAGAGAGTAGGTTCGGGAAGGGGGAGCATGGGATACTTCACAGGCTGCAAATTTAACGACTGAATAACATACCTGTTTAAATAGCATGTGAAAATGGATGTTTAGCTCCCCTCTGCTGCGTAGCTTCGGGAATTTCAAGTGGAGATTCCAGGAAAAACAAAGAGGGCTGAAAGAGAGGGAAGAAAAAATAAAGATGGGCAATCCGCTTCGCTTTCAAGATTGGAAGCAGCCTCGGTTCGCAAAAAAGGCACAGCCACAACATAACCACCTAGCTAAGAGCTACCTAAGGTACCTACTAGAACCCTAGACTAGACGTTAATACTACCCACTACTACCTAAGGTACCTAGGCACCCCTGTCAGGTCAATCTCGGCTGTCGTCATCAGCCACTACACAAACACAGTGAACCACACAGTGCACTTCCTGAACGCGTCTAGACCTGACTGTGGCTGACTGCCTCCGAGTTAACTACCAAGAAGGCCTCCCTGGGCTGTTGCGACACCTTCCACCAAAGTGTTTTGGGACCGTGTTGATTCATTTCTTGGCATCATTTGGGTGGCCAACCCACCCCTTATCGTCTGCAGCAAACCAGCAAACCACTCACGGCATCATTCTGCTTCCTCATTCCAGAGCCCCCGGGAGTTTACGGGCGCGTTTACTGTTTGCACTGAGCGGTTGTCCATTTGGTCGCCATGGCTTACGAGCCGCGTGGGGATCATGGCGGGCCCGGCGCTTCACACGAAGGCGGTTTTGTGAGGGCTAGAGGTCGTCGTAAGTGCACTGCTTTCATTTAGCCGACCGCCGTACGTTGGTGCTCAAGTCGGGATTTGTATTGTGGTTGTTGGATTCCTTGCTATTCCAGCATATTCACAGAGCCACCCAGGCGGAGGTGTTCCCTGTGGCCGCCCATTTTCTATCCGGGTCTCCGTGTCCTCTCGCTTCCCTGATTTCCCCAGTGCTGTGTCTCTCCCGTCCCTTCGATCATGCGAGCCTGTTGCTAACGCTGAAGCAACTCAGGCCCTGTGACCGACTATGGCTCCACAATGGCGCGGTGGGTGCGTGATCGCCAACCACGCTACAAAGGCTCTTTTGATGGCGAGCTAGAGCGTCCTAGCGCGAGTTACATTGTTGACGTGAGTTCAACACGACAACAGTCAATATATTCGTGGACATTAACACAAGCGTAGATGCTCACGCCTTTGGCGAGGATGACAAACCCTTCTGACACAGTCCCTACGAGACACCTACATTCATCGCTCAACAAGATCAAGCATCCGGTCAACGTTGTTCGGTGGACGCCAGAGGGCCGAAGATTATTAACAGCATCGAGCAGTGGCGAGTTCACTTTATGGAATGGCACTGGGTTCAACTTTGAGACGATCATGCAAGCGCATGACGTTGCTATCCGTGCTTTGGCCTATTCTCATAGCGACGACTGGCTTTTGTCGGCCGATCACGATGGCATTATCAAGTACTGGCAGCCTAATTTTAATAATGTTCAGGTGATACAAGGCCACCGTGATCCCATCAGAGATATCGCCTTTAGTCCCAACGACTCCAAGTTTGTAACTGCCTCCGATGACTCGACACTCAAGATCTTCGATTTTGCTGGAGGCGTCGCCGAATCAACACTGCAAGGGCATGGTTGGGATGCCAAGAGCTGCGATTGGCATCCGACAAAAGGATTGATTGTATCTGGCTCGAAAGATCACTTAGTCAAATTATGGGACCCAAGGACACAGCGATGTCTCACTACACTTCATGGCCACAAGAACAACATCACGAAAACGCTCTTTGAACGTGTGATGGGCCATTGCTTGGCGACATCAGCACGTGACCAAACAGCGAGAATATTTGATTTGCGAATGATGCGAGACATATGCCTGATAAAGGGGCATGAAAAGGATATTTCGACTTTGGCCTGGCACCCAATACATTCGAATCTTCTTAGCACGGGAGGCAACGAAGGTTCCTTACATCATTATCTACTCGATGAGCCTAATACGCCCGCTGGCCAGCCAAATAACCCCGCTGTGTATGAGAGTTCGGACCCATCAGTAGCGCCGGCACAAAGCATATTCCCGGCTCACAAAGTCCCATTTGCGCATGACTTCGCCATTTGGTCTCTTGATTGGCACCCGCTCGGTCATATCCTCGCCTCAGGCTCCAACGATCGTATAACCCGATTTTGGTCTCGGGCTCGGCCGGGAGATACGGATGTATTGCAAGACAGATACCACATTGGTGAGGCGGCCGCTGAAGTTCAGGGAACGTGGGATCGGCGGGGTGGTCGTCGTCAACGACAGGAGGAAGAAGAGCAGGAAGCCGAAGATGAGATGGAAGGCCTGATCGACCAGAAGATGCCGCTGAGACAGTCGGCGTCCGCGTTCCCGGGCCTCCCTGGTTTAACACTACCAATAAATGGCGTGCCACCCCCAACCCCGCAGATCCCTGGTGTTGGTGGTATGCCCACGCCGGCAGTACCTCCGCTGCCTTTCGCCATCCCCGGCCCCAATGGTGGTGGTGCGCCCCCACCACTGCCAGGCTTGGACCCTAATAACCCCGTTGATCTCGCTAAGATAGCAGAGATGATCCAGAAGTCGGGCTTCCCCCCTCCGCCGCCTCCTGGGATGATTCCACTGCCAGGTTTCGTGCCACCATCCAATTTTCCAATACCCCCTGGTTTTCCGCCTCCCCCCCAAGTACCTCTTCCCATGGATATCGGGGGTGATGGAGCCGCGCGTAGAAGAGCACCATTGCCCAGCCAGGAAGAAAGCCTACGTTTGGAACAGAAGAAAGGAAACTACACACGTGTCAGGTAGTCCACCTGCCGCCGGTAGATTTTCTATTTATAAGGATAGTGAGATCCCGCCATTCTAAGGTTGCATAAGGACGAACTAGGTTCGTTCCTTGAGTCACTTCCAACGCTTAGAGCCTATATCTATATCAGGATACGGCCTCCACGTGTTGTTGCCTCGGCCAAATTCCAGCACGGGGAGGAAAGGGCCCCATTACAGGATTAGTGTACGACTAGTGGGAATGTTAGGAGTGGCTGGAAATAGTCTCCCGACACCCAAAGTTATCTCAACAAGGCGTTCGGCGTAACATTGTTAGCGGGGGCAAAACTTGGTGTGACGAGGCTCTCTGTTTGCTTCTCCCCCATGCGTCGCTCAGCCTAGCTGGCTAAGTGGTAATTACTAGCCATATATGCCTAGGCGTGGATAATATGACGGCGCTTTTTGAAAGGGCAATGCAATATGGGCTAATGATGCACGTTATACCAGACTCGGCCTTTGATATTTCGCGCTGCGATGAGACATCCAGATACTGGCTATGGTATTTTAATTCCAACTCTCTGGGGTTCTATGGGATATAAGCCTATAAAATGGCTAGATAGTACGTGATGACGACCCTATGCAGCAAAACCCCGTTGTGAAGTACGATGCGAGTCCGAGTGACGCCATGGTATTACAACTTAATGAGCCAAGTTATGCATGTCGAGTGTTATACAAGATGGGTATTCATATACATGGCTTTAATAATCCTCTGTTTTGTCTTGCTTACTTCAACGTCCACCCGATCCCTTGACGAGGGCGCCGGAATTCGGCCCGGGTGACTGGAACGCTTTCTGCCGATTAGCATAGTCCTTTATGACCATTGCGCAGCTTGCCTCGGCACATAGGCGTTTTCGTCTCTGAGGAGGCAGCTTCGAAGCGAACTCGAGGCCACTCGCACGCTCCACAGCCTCAATAGGAACCTCGAACTCGGTGAGTGGCTTCTCATTAGGAATGCGCTCGTTAGGGAGGACGAAAGCGCCGATAGCAACTTTGCCCGTATTAGGCGAACCAGAGCCGTCTTCTTCGGCGAATATGACCTTGTAGAAATGTGTGGGCACCGCGACGTTGGGCGGGTTGCCAATGACTTCGTATTTAACATACCATTTATTATCGGCGGGGTCGCGCTTCGGGAGGTATAAGGGTCCTGTGACTATCCGCACGCTCGGGTATTTCTGGGTAAGGCGACGGCAGAAGTCTTCAAAATGCGCCCAGTAGTCCCGGTTGAATCCCTCGCCGACCTGGGGCGCCATGTTGGTCAGGTAAAACGTCTCGTCCATGGCGTTTTGCGCCCACTTGGCATCGGCTGCAGGAACTTGGTGTCCCCGGTCGTAACCGGATCGGTAATAATCTTTCAGCTTGGCTCGGAATTTCTCCGGGACCCCCTCGTCTTCTAGGAAGGCGCTATGTTTTCGATCGCCGCCCTGCATCGCTAGAGATGCGGGGGTAATGTGCTCAACGACCCAGTGGGGGTTCCGTAACCGACGGTCGAAGGAGGATATGAGAGCCTGTCGTGTCGCGATGTCTGCTACCGGGCCGGGGAATCCATATTCGAATAAACCGGCAGGGTCAACGGGCGCGGCGCGGCCGAGAGCTGCCGGAGCCGAGGCGGAGAGGGTGTGTTGCTGATTCGGAGGAGTGAATATCTGCTTCGAGGGAATAGGAATAGGCGCCGAGGTGGCATTGGCCGAAACGGCGGCAGTGGTTGTCGGTAGTGTTCTGTTGGCGATGTCAAGCTTTCGCTCTGATTGCGATCTTAACGAATACATTGCTGCCGTAACAGCGGCACCAGCTCCTGCACTGGCAGCGGCGATGATTGCTAATGTGCTCTTAGACATGTTGCTAGCTGGGGCTCCTGGAGAGCTGCGTTGGGCGATTCCGGGCTTATAAAGGGGAGCAGGGGAGAGAGCGAGAGAGCGAGAGGGAGGCGGATATTATGACGATGGCAGACCAGCTGAAGAGGCTGTCAGGCGCGTTCGTTACGAGCTATATGAGGCTCACGCGGGGGGCAATGCAACGTCCTCGTGGTGGAGTGGGATGGTGCAGATGTCTCACCGAGGATGTGGGAAGCTTGGTTCAGCTTAGTTGTGGAGTTTTGGTCTCGAGGAGAATGACGTGGCAGGGGTGACAGGAGAGGTCAGACTGTTATGGTGGCCAATCAAATCAAAAGCCACAAGGGGAGGGAGGAGGTCTACCAACGACTCGTCATATCACCAATAGACCTGTAGACTTATATTTATAAGAATTTAAATAACTAGCTTTATAAGAAATATTGTTATAAGAAGATAGCTTATGTTGATTAAAACAAAGGTTAAAAAATTATCAAGCCATGTTAACAATAGTTATAAATAAGTACCTATGTAGTCAGCAGACGGTAGCTAGTACAAGACACTACTAACTACTTGTAAGTTCTCGGTTACTTTATTATAAGGCTTAACTACCTACATTAGGTAGGTATATTGGTGGGGTCACAGCCCACAGGCCGCCAGGAAAGGTATCCTGTCTACCTGTAACGGTTGGCTTTTTACTTGTGATAAATGCACTAATTATAATACAAACACTCAATTCATTAACTAGTGTAAATAATAAATATTTGTATACCCAATATATATATCTTTTAGATAAACAGGGCAAGCCAGGCTTTGTTAAGCAGGTTGTCATGGCCCACAGCCATGATGGCCCCTGATTGGCTGGATGGCTGGGTGGCTAAGTGGGTGTCGGTACAAAGTGGTGAATATGACGGGCCAGTCATGTAGTGAATGGCCAGTGGTATGTACAAGTAGGAATTCTGGCCGTCGGCCCTGTATGTAGTTTTCTTCTTTCCTCAACTTTAGTTTTTCTTCCCAATACAGAGGTATAGTTGGTCTCTGCACCAACTGCCGTTATTGCAGCCATTACAGAGGTTATTAGGTAGTTAGTTAATATTAATATAGTATAATATTTGTTCTGGAGTAAAATCACATGAGATAAGAATAGATTTATGTGCTAGGCCAAAAAGTATGTAAGTGCTAACCTCTTTTGGACATATTTAAGTCATTCTACTTAGCAAAGCATTTACTTGTATGTAGTTTGATTTTTCGTCATGTACAAAGTACTGCGGAGAAGAATTAGAGCTCTTTCATTTCACCCCAGAGCTCTAAAGACAAGAAACTATTACACCCGAAGTAGTGACTCACACATACTATCTGATCCATCCCATTCCATAGCCGCATTCTCCAGAATGACCGGGCCGGAAGAGTCGCCATGTCGGATCCTGGTCATGGCCTCTGGCTTTGGCTCGAACTTTCAGGCGCTCATAGATGCTATATCTACGGGTCGCCTTCGAAATAGCCGCATCATCTCCCTCGTCACAAACCGGAAGAATGCGCACGCAACTGTGCGCGCGGATGAAGCAGGTAGGATCTCTCCCATGCGCGTGTATGCAGCATGCAACTAATTCACAACCAGGCATTCCGTGGGATTACTTCAATCTAATCAGTAATGGGTTCCTGCAGAAGGGAGAAACGGACGAACAGAAAGTAGCGGAAGGCCGTCAAAGATACGATGCTGCATTGGCCGCCAGGGTTCTATCAGCGGATAAGGACAGGCCTGAGTTGATTATTCTCGCTGGTTGGATGCATGTCTTCTCAGGTGCTTTCCTAGAACCTATCGAAAAGGCAGGGGTGCAGATAATCAACATCCATCCGGCACTACCCGGTACGTTCTAAAAGGTCATACTGGGCCGGGCTACTCACGATTTGCACAGGGGAGTTCGATGGGGCTATGGCGATTGAGCGAGCCTTCGAAGAGTTTAAGGCCGGGCGACTAACACGCACGGGTATTATGGCCCACTACGTAATCGATGAGGTGGATAGAGGTACTCCTATCATGGTTAAGGAGATTGAGTGGAAGGGAGAGGAGCTGGAAGAGTTGAAGCAGAGGATGCATGTTCATGAGCACGAGCTAATCGTGAAGGCAACAGCGAAGGTAGTGCAGGAGATAGTGGAGGGCAGGGGAGGGCAGGGGAACGTAAACCCCAAGGTATCGTGGAATCCTTGAGCTGTAGGTATATGTCACTGCAACAACCTTCACTATCGAATTAACGTGCCCCTTGTAGGAGAGCATGGTCCGAGATGTTGTATATGAGGTGGTGGTTATAGATGCGTAAGAGGTTAGCTACTGGTTTCTGGTTCAGGGCGTACAGCTTTGTTGAATTGTTAATACGATAGGTTTAAACATGGTTGCTGAAGTTCTTGCCATCCTTAATGAGGCTCTAATTGAAAAATAGAAAAGAAACCTATCAACTCCATTAGGTGCCTAGGTAGTTATGTAGTAGTAGTAGTAGTGATATTGACGTCTAATCTAGGTGGCTGGTTATGTAGATAGCTAGGCTCGTAGGCTCGGCTTAGCCTGTAATCAGTCTGGTGGCTGAGGAGGTACTTATGCATTGTTTATGCAGAGAGATACGGTCATCAAAGCGGATCTAGCAGGTTTTAACCGTTAACTAGGCACAGTAAACGGGCTGCCGTACTATGGAATGCGGGCAATCAGTTTTACTGTTTAGATTATGTATATATGTATGTGTGTCCCAGAAGGACTTAATACACATGTTTATTTATATGTGCTTCAATAAACAAAATCTCTAATACTAAATTGGCAAAATAGATAAAGGCAGTATTTAAGGTCTAATAGTAACAAGCTGTCTAGCCAGGGGCGCATTGATCGCATCAGATATGAGTGATAGAGTGGATTAGAGTTGAATTGAGTGTATTGTGTTGTTTTCATGATGGTGTTCTGTTGTGGCGATTGCGTCTAGTATCACAGTTCCTCCCGCCGGTAGTTCAAGAAATGACCCATGTTATTGCACGCAGGAGGAAGTTCCTCCTGTTGGTCTGTCGCCGGCTATTCTAGCTTATATGCACGATCTTCTGGTCCGTGCCCGGTGGAGGCCCGGAGCCCGGGCTTGGTTCCGTGACAGTTCTTTCGAAGGTAGGTATATCAAGCAGAACGCCTTGAAGTACGGTTAGATTGCTTGAAGTTATCTTTGCTGGTATAAATACCTAGGTAGGTAGCTTGCATTTTTGCGTTTATGTTTAACTCTAGCTGCTTTGTTTGCAGGGCGACGACTTCCTAAACGGGCTGTTTTTGTGTAATTACGGTATGAAAATTAATGTAAATATGTTCATGTTGGGTTATGAAACGGCGGGGCCTAGGCGAAAAGCGGCGGTACGCAGCAAAGATCTGTGTGCTTAAGTGCATACATACCTAAGTACTTATGTAGACCTATTAATAATTGCGGGGTTTCAAGGGTTTATTATGCGCAGCACTTCTTGTTCACCCCATCATAGGTATTTAATTATCAGTAGTTTCAAGCTGATTTACCAATGCAGCAAGAAGTGCACCCATAAATAAAGGAGCCTTATGATATCTACGAAGCAGCCCATATACTGGATGACATGGAATAGGTCCTAGCTATGGGAGAATACCCAAGGAGAATGCCCCTACGTGGTTGCCATCTGGATACGTCGGCTGGCCACACGGGTTCCTGCCTAGTCATAAGGGTGCCACTTAGACCATCAAGGTTCCCAAGATCAGACCCTAGTCATACCATCACAAGGGAGATGAGGATAACCCAGCCAATCATGGAGCTAGGAGATCTCGCATTTCAACGCTTCGACGTGCCTAGCCCAGATAGCCCAGGGTGGGTACACTATCGTCCCGCCTTGCTGCTGTTTGCGGTAGGCGCAGACTGCGCTTTGGCAAGCTTATCGTCCCGGAACTTAATGCCTCCTCAATCCATCTCCGCTACTACCTTACCTTTCCGTGTCTGGGTGCCTTCACGCTCCAATTGTCAATTAACCGTATTGCTATGGTGAACTTGCTTTTCTCTGCTCAAGTTTCTACATTCATCTTTTTGGCTACCTATGGACAGTATCGCTTTTGCAATTACCCTACCTACCTGCCCCGTACCTGCCAACGTCTAGTCTCAGCCCTGAGTTAGTAGCACCTACAGGCACTCGGCTTATACCCATACCCAGGCTGCACTACAGTATATATATCTATTTCTATACACCTGTATATTTCTCTAGACACCTATCGCGGGCGTTCCAGTATCGTACCGTCATATATACGTATATTCACCAGATCCTCAAAATCGCAAGACTCGCCAAGGTCCACACTACCTCCCGACTGCATCCCTCTTCCCATGGGTAGCCACAGCTCGCTTGTCCTGAGACCTACAACCGAATACGCTACGCTACGTACGCTACGAGGCCCATGTCTCCATCGCTATTTCACATACTACAGTAGCCGAAGAAGCTACTTGTCAGAGGTAGACGACAGTGCTGTTGTGGCAATACAGAGCTTCCCTGCTTGGTTCTGCCTACAATGGCCGTGATAGGGATGAACAACGATCTAAGGGGCTGGATTCTATGTCTTGTGAGCGGCATCGGTAGGCGTGTTCCCAACAATTCAGGCTCTCGAGGGCGCCCCGACTCAGCAGGGCGATATGCTAACGGACCTTTGGCCTTGTTGTGTAGCTTGTGTTCTCGGCGCCGCTGTTGTCTATGTTGACATCATCGTCCGACAGTTCCCTGGAAAACGGAATTTCCGAATCCAGGATAGCAATGTATTCCTGGCCTGCTCACTGAGCTTAAGTTTTGGTGTCATGGTGCGATTACTCTACGGAATGGCCGACCCTATTATAAGGCGAGGATCAACGACTAACGGTGTAACAAATAGCTCTTCATGTCCTTATACAGCATGCTGCCTGAAGCAAAAGCATACCTTTTGAAGGCTGATATGCCCGACCATACCGCAAGCCTCGTCTTAATGGGTGGTTTTGTTAGCGGTTTTGTAGGCATCCAGATATTATCGAGATTCTTCCATCAATTCCTCCCATCGCATGTTGTTGATTGCGATCATACCCATGACGACCACTCCTTGAACGGGAGCATCCACGGCACGTCCCAAAGACGGTCGTCCCGCGCCCGCAGCGTTGACAAGCGCGACTATCCTGCCCATCCACCCGAGGGTATAAGGCCCTCATTGGAACAAGAAGAGGGGGGCGAATGTGCAGGTGAAGCAACCCCGCTGTTGGCAAGCCATGACTCAGCTCCTCCCCCCGACTGGCACGGGTTTAGGAGAACCAAATCCGTCCAGATCGGTCAAGCAGCAACGGTTAACCCTGAAACTCGAATGCGGGCTGCCACAACGTCGAGGCGTCCGTCAGTATTGCAAATGCCGAAGAAAGTTATGTCATTCATGAGGGACACAAAGGACAACTGTGATGAGTTGGGACCTTGCTATGGATACTCAGATCCTTGCGGGCAGGAATGCTTTAAGCATCTAACGACTCGGTACAACGGTATTTCACGAGCAACAACATTCATGCGGACGAATACTGGTTATGTTGGTTCTGCTATGGATATGGTGGAGGAAGATAGCGAGGGGAGAAACTCGCAAATAAGCCCGTCACAGCACAGAAGCCGTGCACAGTCATGTGGAAGCCGGCCGCCCAATGATCATGAATGCGACTCTCTCTCTTCAGACGATGCTGAGGCACAACATCATCATCATGTTGCTGAGAACGCATTTTTATCTATCGGACTCCAAACATCTGTGGCTATAGCTCTTCACAAGTTCCCAGAAGGATTTATAACGTATGCCACAAACCATGCTAACCCGGCTTTGGGCTTCAACGTGTTCCTCGCGCTCTTCGTACACAACATCTCGGAAGGCTTTGCTCTTGCCTTGCCTTTGTACATGGCCCTCAACAGCCGTATAAAGGCGGTTCTGTGGTCCTTCCTCTTGGGTGGCCTGAGCCAACCGGCGGGTGCCGGTATTGCCTTCGCATGGTTCCGGCTTGCCGACCACACGCATATGACGGCGAACGCGGTGGCTTACGGTTGCTTGTTCGCTATCACATCCGGCATTATGGTTAGCGTTGCCCTGCAGCTGTTTGTAGAGAGCCTGAGCCTAAACCATAACCAGAATCTGAGCATTTTGTTTGCATTTTTAGGCATGACGCTTCTGGGCTTAAGCAATGCGTTGACATCGCACGTACATTAACCGAACATAATGAAAGATACAACGGAATGACGACAGCCGCCTTTGCTTTCTACATATGGCACAACAGCGACCAAGGTTCTTTTATACAGATGGCTGATATGATATCATGCTTTTTATATTCGGTATTGGCACTACTAAACATATGGGCATATGGTTTAGCGGCGGCGTTCACGGTCAAAAGAGAGCAACTATTATTTGTGTAGCGCTGGGCCGAAGGGCGAAATTGCGGGAAGACACAGTGCTCAGGTACTGGATGGAACAACAATTCCTACGCCTTATTATCCATGGATTACAAGATAGAAAACGAACAACGATTTCTCAATACCCCCTAGTTTTTCCAGCTTCGATTAACGATTGATTTATTGACCAATTTTTGGACAATCCCAGTGAAATTTTTAGGTGAACAGTGGCTCGGAACCTTGTCTGCGTTTGAAAAATCTGTAAAAACGTCGATATAGTTCCTGTCGTAAGACATTATTACACTCTGGATCCTATATTCTCCCAAACGCCGCCCCCGCTTGATATTCAATCATAAGCCGATGGCTATAGTATATACCCCGTGTAGAATTTACAACCTGCTTCTCTCCTTTTCGTCATGGACGAGCGCGCCGCTCATCATGAATTCCCCTTGGGTGTGTGCCCCGCTGCCCACCATATCCCTGCCACCCCGCGTCCCCCACCAGGTGACGGCAGCGACGGCGCGGTCGACATCCAGCTCTCCGCTCGCGAGGATTTCCCAGAGCCGACGGCGCGCGACGTCGCGCATCTGCGGGTCTGGGATGGCGGTGCTGGCCTCGGCGGCGCGCGACAGCCACTCGTCGAGGAGGTGCACGGGCAGGTACGGCAGGGCGTCGATGAGCGCCAACACGAGGGCGGCCTGTTCCGAGACGGGGCTGGCCGCGAGCCCGGCCGGCGGGTCTGCGGCGTCGGACGTCGGGGGCAGGGGCAGGGGGAGCGCCGCCGCGGCGGCGCCCTCGGCGCGGAACCGCAGCATCTCGAGCAACGTCTCGGAGAGGTCGGGGTGGATGACCGACATGGGGTAGGGGGGGCTGGCGACCTGCATCACGGTGCGGAAGGCGAGGCGGAACTGGCGCGGGGAGATGCGGGCCGGGAAGGACGAGAGCAGGGCGTCGATATAGAAGGGGACCAGCGGCGCGGCGAGGGCGCCGTGCTGCGGGCAGGAGAAGACGCTCAGGAGGGCCGAGTGGGAGGACTCGAAGAGCTCGAGCGTCAGGGACGACGGCGGGGCGTTGGCCGGCGACGTGAGCCAAGAGGCCGGGGCCAGGTTCGCGCTTGCGGGCGCGATGATCAGCGCCTCGATCGAGGGCGTTGGGAGGGAGAGAGGGAGATGCTCGGCTGTGTTTAGGTAGAAGAGTGTCAAGGCCTGGTAAACAGGCGGCGGCACGACATCCGACGGCGGAGGCAGTGTTTCCTGGAGGAAGCTAGCACAGCTGTCGGGGTACCGAGTTAGGATGTCGAGAGACGTGAGATATATGAACGTGTAGGCTTGGAATGTGTTGCCGTCCTGTCGAGACGAGATGAAGGATATATTTCGTAGTATATGTAGCGTCTTCGTTGCAAATATGGGCGCGGCAGTATTATTGCGTAGGCGAGGGTCGAGAAGGCACCGGCCGACCATGGGTTGTAATATTGCAACCACCGCAAACATAATCTTCTTCATCAGCTGCCAAAGCATCAGCCATGGCCCTTGGAGGACATCAGGCGACAACGTGGCTGATTCAACGGATAGGTCGACAAGCGAAAGCGCACAGTGTTCCCACTTCCCTAGCAGGTCAGCTGTGAATAATAGAAGCTCGTCCTGAACGCGGAGAACAACGTCCGAGTCTCCTGCTTGCTCAACGGCGAAGGCAGCGAGGCGAGAAAGAGGCCCCATGTTTTGCGCCAAGGGCCGGGACTCAAGTTGCTGTATGCGATTGACCGAAGGGGAATTGGCAAGCCACCCGAGAGCACCGGTAGGCGCGATATCAAACTCAATTGCAGGAATGAAACCCCCCTGCTGGAAACCCTCCTCGGCCAGCATCGCTTCCACAGCAGCCGGGAGGAGGGTGTTGCCGTTGAGCAGCGCCTTATTAGCGCCAGATAGCAAAGGAAACGCATAGGTCAGAGCAAGCACAACAGCACCTCTCCCTAGCGCACCAGTCTGCGAGTTGTCCCCTAACGACAGATTTGCCGCTGTCACCACGGCTTGCTCCAGGGTGGAGCGTAGACGCCAGGAGAGAGACCTCCTATCCTCGCCCTCCATACCCATCAAGATACCCGCGAGAACCAAGGTGTGCTGCCATCGACTGGACTTGTCGTCCAGGCCCTTCGCGACAGCGCGCGCCCAGTCATCGGCGCGAACACCGCTCCCCACCGGCGGCTGCCCCCCAACCGCCCCCGCTGGCGGATTCGCGCTGTCCAGCTCGTTCCGGCGTACATGGATCGCAGCGGTGTTGAAGATGCTGATGATCCGGAGACAGGTGCGCAGGCCGTCGGGCTGCTGCCATACGGAGCGAGCGATGAGGAAATGGGAGGTGAGCAGCGAGAGGTTGAGGGGGTTGTTGAGGCTGGTCAGGAGCGCGTTCGTTGTCCCGAGGATCTTGTCGGTTCGAGAGGGATCGGGGGCATCTTGGTAGGCCCGCAGGACCGTGTTGAGCAGCCGGTCGGCGGGCATGTTGGGCCGGGTTTGACGTTTGATCTAGCGGCTATTATGGATTTACGGACTCATGGCTGATGCGTTGGGGGTCGCGGGAGTCGCAGCAGCCCTCAAGTAGCAGGAGATAGGATCGGGCGAATCGTCTTGTTTGGCGACAATTGTTGGTTGTATTTCATAGCCGAAGCTACCTAAGTACCTACCTAGGTAGTAGCTAAGGTATTTTGCCGAGGCATTATGTAGGTACTAGGTAAGCCAAGCTAGGTACTTACGGTAAGGCACCGCTGTGCGCAGTATTACGGGTGCCCACCCACTGGAACGGATAGCCGGAGTGGGCCCAGGCTAAGGTAGGACTCGTAGGAGACGTTGCAAAGGGGCGCAAGAAACAGTGTGTACAATATCTCTCACGGAGAGATCTCCAAACACCTGCCTTAGCACCTCCTTGTCAATGGTGCCTCTCCTGTGATATAATTACAGCTCCTAACCTCTCCTCTCCTAACGTCCGTACATGCGTAATGCCGTGTTGCGGTATCGGAAATGCCATTCTATAAAAATATTCTGGGAACATAATTTCGTTCTAGAGAACCGGCTAGATGCCTAATTTACGGTCAGTTCTTGCTAATTCCCCCGATTGGACTGCGAGCTTGGGATTAACGTTGACTTCTGGCATTAGCTGCCCTGATTATCCGCCACCTGACTATCGTCTGTCTCGATTTCCCGGTCTTTGCTGGCCTCCTCAAACCTGCGTGATCTATTCCGTATACGACTCGTGGCGGTTTACTCTCATATGGACCCTGATCCTCTTCACCGCATTCCACCTTAGCGCTACTGCTATCGCCCTGCTGATGCAGGTTGGCAAGCCGAGGTCGATATGGAAGTATCTAGTTGCCATTCCTATCATATATACTATTGTAGCAGGCCTCGAGGCCCTCGTCGCTGGTAGTGTTGTTGGTTCTATGTAAGCCCCCCACACCGTTGCACCGGCCGCTCATGGTGCGGGAATGAGACTGATCATACATCCTTATCAGTCTTGGCGCTGTATACATTGCCGCATGCTACAAGATGTCGACATGGATCCCCTTTATCTGGGGCCTTATCAACGTATTGATTTTGATTATATCATCTTTTACGATTCAAGGAGGTCTATAAGAGACCATCGTCACTGCGTCTCAGAGATGGGAATCTCAGCAGGCGGGGTATAACCAGGCGGCAGCTCCTCCGTGGGCATTCCTCGAACCGCCTTCAGGACTCTCGCCGGATTGCCGGCCGCGATCACGAAAGGAGGAATGTTTTTGGTTACCACGCTCCCCGCCCCTATCGTAGAGCCTCGGCCGATCGTAACTCCAGGAAGGACCGTAACATTCCCGCCGAACCAGCAGTCCTCGCCAATGGTAATGGGAGCGCCGGCCTCAGGCCCGTTCGTACCATTGCGCACTCTCGGGTCTGTCGGATGGCTCCCCGAGAAGAACGAGCAGTTAGGGCCTATGAGCGTTCGATCACCAACAATGATGGGGCAGGTGTCAATCCAAGTTGAGTTACTATTGATGTACACGTTCTTGCCAACCCTTGTATGGTGAGCCCTCTCCGCTGACTTTGATCTGTGGGAAGACATACTTGACGTTGAAACCATAATCCATCTTGATGGGGCGATCGCACCAAACATAGTCGGCTAACAAATCCTCGTCTTCTTCTGGCGTGGCGGCCTGCGATGGAAGAGGCGTTTCATCGTCTACAATCCTGTTTTGGATTATGTCAGATAGTTCACCAATCTGACGGGAACAGACAAGAATGGACAGCCATACATCTGGAACAGCTCGACGAGCGTCCGTCTCCTCATGTCTTCAGTACTATTGTACCGCTCGAACGCGCGCCGGCACCGTCGGCGAGCCTCTATGAGGTCTGGGGTGAAGGCGAAATAGAGCTCTCCATTTTCCATCCGTCGCCTGTTTTCTTTTGGATCCAACGCCCGCAAAGCCATAGTAGGAAGAGTATCACAGTAAGAAATTGGGTAGTTGTCTAGAGACAATGGGGGGGTTAGCTGTCCACTGCATGGTGAGCCACCCCCCCTCATATAGGATATTTGAATAAGCAGTAGCTCCATTTTCGAGTGGGGTTGGGGTTATTCTTTGACTGGCACTCGGGATTAGATTAGTAGCCCACAAGAATCTCTACCTAGGCACTATTTAACCTTGGTATGATCTCAAACAAGTTGCATCCGCTGTGGTCTAGGTTGGCCCTGCCAGCTTGGTCTATATATCTATGTATAGTTATATAAATATATATTTTCGAGTTTAGGTTTCATTCACATGCCGAACGGAGACATGTCTTACAGTAATTTGGACTTGAGAATATAACTAACGCAGGTCCTAAATGTAGGGGGGTGATGAAAGGGCCCACCACAATCGTGTAACCTTAGACCAACCGGGGCATGTCAGGCACTCCCGAAAATGTCCGTTTCCAGTCGCGGGGTAGTTACTTCGAGATAGATTGGACACATGCTAACCCAACCTAACGCCGTGCCGCCTTCAACCGCCAGGGAGCCGGGGGTGTGGAGGCGGGGGGTTGGGGGCAGTTTCCCATCTTGCGATTCTGCCAACGGCTGCCGCCCAATTTGTTCCACCCTGCCGCTGTTTGCTGCGTTGCCCCACGCTTCGTTCTTATCCAGCAACTCAAAGAAGTACATACACACGCCGAGCTACCTGCCCAGGAGTTTCGGCTGACAGCGTGAATATGACGGCGACTGTTGCTTGGGACCTTCTTTATTCTTGGAAAACTGCCCGAGAACCAATCACCATACCGAAACCGACTCACTTATCACAATGGACTCCCCGCCCAATAGGTAAGCGATTCTCTTTCTCCTCGCCGGGCTATGAGGACCTTAAAGCTTTATGGTCTTCATTGATTCTATTGCTAGTTCCTGTTGATTGAGTCGACCAAACGCTCGTGAGGCCCGAATTCCTACACAAAATGCCGTCTGGTAATTCGCACCCTCCACCCTCAACCGCCTTGGCTGTCAGACCGGGTTCTCCCGTCACACCCGACACGCCCAGCTTCTCTCCGGTCTCCGCTTTCAACGAGGACTTGAATGATGAGACGCCTTGGGCTACAAGACGCCGTCGCCGTCGCTCACTTGTTGCAGACGCGCTTTCTCCGATCGCGATACGCTCCTCAGAAGGAAATACTGACGAAGTATTACCCAGGCACAGTCCCGGTGCCCCAAACGCGCACGCACGACCCGACCATGCCTACTTGCCCGGCCAGGCGAAGTCCCTCGAGGGCATAGCCATTCGATCTTTCTGTCTCGGCGCCTCCCTCTGCCTCTCCGTCATAACCATGATCGCCATCTTCAGCTTCACCGCGTCGCCCCTTTGGCGCCTACCATTCTTTTTTAGCGCGCTCTCGACTTTTCACTTCCTGGAGTTCTGGACCACGGCCAAATACAACACGGCAGTGGCCAACATTGGCTCCTTTCTACTAACGGCGAACTGGCCTGCGTATGCGATCGCGCACGTGGTAGCTTCGCTTGAATGCCTACTGACGAGCCTACTATTCCCCAATCGTGCGTGGGCACCATTCTACAGTGGTCACATCCTCCTCTTCTTGGGATTTATACTCGTCGTTATGGGGCAGACCGCTCGCAGCCTAGCCATGGCCCAGGCTGGCCGGTCTTTCAATCATACCATTCAACGTAAGAAAAAGGACGACCACACGCTAGTCACAACAGGAGTGTACTCGTTTTTACGACATCCGGCATACTTCGGTTTTTTCTATTGGGGGGTCGGCACCCAGCTGGTTCTGGGCAATCCGATATGCTTTGTTGGGTATGTAATTGTGCTATGGAAGTTCTTCTCGTCGCGCATCAAGTCGGAAGAAGTTGATCTCGTCCGGTTCTTCGAAGACGATTACGTCGACTATAGAAAGAGGGTTGGCACCGGTATACCTTTCATTAGATGAATGCGTAGGGCCAAGCGAGTGGGAATCCTTCCGTCGAGGAATTCGGGAGAGATTTGTACATTATTCAGCGTTTTTTAAGGGACGTCGCTGTGGCCGTACCTATATCCTATATCTAGACTATACTACCTATCTAAAAGGTAAATCGCCACGGCGACGTACTATCGTGGCTTGCAAAGTCGGTTATAAAAAATTTATTCCAGAATAGCTTGGTATCCTCGACTAGTTCGTCGCAATGATGTGGTTAGTCGAGCAGGTTCTCGACACTGCAAGAAAACAAAGCATGGTGGTAGAGACTGGATCACATGTGCTGATGTAAATAGCAGGCATATCTATCTACCTAGATACCCTAGGGACTTGCCTAGTTAGCTACCTGAGTAGGTTCATACCTAGGTAGGTCCCTCCTGAAGAGAGGCAGGTTGAGGTAGGTGGAGCCTCGAGGTAGTCAATAAAGGATGCAGCGGCAGTGGTTAGTGTACCTACCTAGGTAAGTACTCACTTAAGTAGGTACCTACAGGGATACGTGTGCTGGCCCACAGGCTTTCTAGCCACATTGCTTCTACTTATCGATAGTGGAGGTAGGGAATTGGTACCCTTGGCACTTGGAATTAAGAAGGCCACGATTCAAGACCAGATTCCCGCTAACATGAACTCTATAGGCCGATAGTAGAAGCATCGAAGCAACAGAGTCGTGCCTCACATACACGCCTGCCCTCGAAGCCTCGACCTATGATCAACCACATCCCTAGTGACCCGTCTGTAAGACCGTTACCAAAGACCCCGTCACAGGGCACGTCTGCGCAATGAGTTCAGACTACTCTTACGACGAGCAGGGCCAGTTCTACCCCTTCTTCATCTTCACGCTCTCGACCATCGTGACCCTGCCTCTCACGTACAGCCTGCTCACGCCGTCCCAAGACCCGGAAGCCCTCGCGCCGAGGATACGGACCTCGTACAAGCCCGAGCATGCCGACCTCATCCAGGCGCAGACCAAGGCGCACAAGCGCAAGCAGCGCAAGGTGAAGCGTGCCATCGCCGCCTTCGTCGGCTGGGCCATCATGGCCGGCATGATCTACCTGATCGTCACGACCCAGCGCACGACGGCCAAGCTATGGAACCCGTACGACATCCTCGGCATATCCGAATCCGCCACCGAGAAGCAAATCAAGACCCATTACAAGAGGCTTGGGCTCAAGTTCCACCCTGACAAGATCCGCCCCGACCCCGCCAAGAACGAGACCATCGAGTCACTGAACGATAAATGGGTGGACATATCCAAGGCGTACCAGGCCCTGACCGACGAGGACGTGCGGAACAACTGGGTGCAGTACGGCCACCCGGACGGCAAGCAGGGCTTCTCCATCGGCATCGCCCTTCCCAAGTTCATCGTGTCGGACGGGAACGGCAAGTATGTCGTGTTGGTATACGCCATGCTCCTGGGAGTATTGCTTCCCTATCTTGTCGGGTCGTGGTGGTACGGCACCCAGCGTATGACGAAGGAGGGCGTCCAAGTGGAGAGCGCCAACAACCTCTTCCGTGAATACACCGACGCAGCCGATGAGGGGGACCTGGTCACCGCGGTGAGCGCCGGCATAGAGTTCAGGTCGTTTCTTAAGGGCGACAAGGCCGAGTCTGGCCTTGCGAAGATCGAGTCAAGAATCCTAGACAAGGGCCAGGTCACTCCCTTCGCCGGCGGCCTCTCCGAGAAGGATAAAAACAAGCTGGAAGATATGGAGAGTGGTGTCAGGCGCAAGGTCCTCGCTCTACTTTGGGCCTATCTCGGCAGAGTCGAGCTGGACGACCAAGCCCTTAACAGCGCCAAGTACCTGGTCGCCCCCGTGGCCCAGAGTCTTTGCCGGTCTTTCACTGCTATAGCACTTGCGTATGGAAACACGGCGCCCTTGTTGTCCTCCTATCGCATCAGCCAGCGGCTCATCCAAGCCATCCCACCAGATGCCTCTCCACTTTTTCAGCTCCCACACTTTATCCCAGCTGTTGTTAAGGCAATTGAGGATGATTCAAAGATCCACATGACCATCCAACAGTTTATGAACCTACCAGACTCTCATCGGAGAAAACTGGCTATCGGCAAGGATCTCCTGACCGAAGAACAGTACAAGACAGCCCTTGAGGTCTCCCAGCAACTGCCTTACTTTCAGGTCGCAAAAGCATTCTTCAAGGTGACTGGCGAGAAATACATTATTCCACAGTCTCTAGTATCGTTTGTTGTAAAGGGCCGGTTTGTACCCCCGGGTAGCAACGATGTCCCTGCCATCAATGAGCTCGACCTCGAAGATATTGATCCGGCTGAAGATGACCTAGATGCGATGCTAGGGCGTAAAAAGACCGTCAAAGACGCTAATGGAAAGATAATAACCGAGGAGTATAAACCAGTTGCTCCCCCCATCACATTTGCTCCTTACTACACCCGAGACCATTCGCCGAAGTGGCACGTGTTCTTATCAGACAGCAAGCAAGGCAGGATGGCAGTCCCCCCTTTTACTTTTACTACGTTTGACAAGCCGATATTCACACCCGACGGTAAACCCACATACAACATGCAGACTATGAAGGCCCAATTTGCCGCGCCCCCACAAGCCGGCAAATACACCTTTGTTATGCACCTGGTATGCGACAGCTACGTCGGCTTTGACACCAACATGGAGGTCACACTCTCTGTAGAGGAAACTAGCAAGGCAGCCCAAATGGCTGCAGAAGATGAAATCAGCGAGCCCGAAGAGGGTGAGTACTCTTCTAACCCTATTCTTGCCGTGCCCATAACTAACACCTGCAATAGATTCGCTTGCTGGTCAAATGAGTGCCTTGAAGGGTGGGGCTGTTGCTAAGCGGAAGACAACGGGAGAAGATGAATCCGATGAGGAGAGCGGGACGGAGGAGGAAGAGTCAGATACCTCTGCCACGAACACGGATACGGATAATGAGTCTTGAGGTACCCGGTGCATTGTTCATTATTTCCGCCCGCACCACTCGTGGCAAGCCCAAGCCGAAGAAGAGCGGCCGCCGGTGTGGGTCGCATATATCGCCCTCTATTTTATATCAAGAAGGGGTAATACGCTTTGTAGTCTTCGCAACACTAGCGTGTATGTGAAAGAAGCATAGGTCGGCGCATTTGGCGTTGGGGTGCTATGCATTTAGCAATATAGGCGATGGTCTATCAGGCGCACACATACCTACGCGAGCAGGTGTTGGTAGAAATAAGTATACTGTTTAGGTTTGTGTTGTGCCTGTCCTCTACCTCGGAAACCCGTTCCCCTCTCACACAGGCCTGTAATTATACAATGGGGTTGGGATTCAACAAATACTATTGGCACTTTCCACAACTCTGATCACATACCCGCACTTCAATGCACATACGTAAGATAGCAAAAGGCAACAACACTAAAATCCCATCAAACACCGTAACCATACGACAACACCAGGCTAACCCCCGGCGTTTAATTCCAGCCTTCCCCACGGCGCACTCCATTGTTGGTTTGAGATTTGGGAGAAGGGGGATGTTCTGACGGCACCTGGTGAGATACGCATTCTTACCCTATTGCGAGACGGAAGGCAAACTACAGTTCTGAATTGGGGATATATCGAGATAATGGTAACGTTGCTCTACGACTCAGGATAGATGAATATACATGATGGGAGCACAATAAAACTAAGATATATAGATACTCCTATAAAGCAGATACCCAACCGAAGAAAACTACAGCAGTCATAGCCGCTGGTAGAGCTGCGAAGAGCTGATGCCTTACATGAACAAAACGAACCAGCCTTGCCTGAGTGCGCTTGGATAGCATGTCATAATAAACAACCCCCGCGCTGTAGCTCAAAAAGCACACACAGACACACAGACACACAGACACAGGGGGAGAGAGAACCCAGCCGCCGTGCCGTGTCAAGAGCCGTGGTTAATTATATAGCCAAATTTCCCTCTGTAAATTATTTGCCAATGGCCCTAACCTAGCAGACTCGAATGCCGCACACCTCAACCCCCTTGCCCTCGATATAGGCCTGGCGGTCGAAATACGTTTTCAGGAGGTCTTTCACGAATTCGGCGTCCGAAGGGTTCCAGATATCCAGACCCATACTTTTCAATACGTCTGTGTCAACCTGAACACTGCGTCCCGGGGTATCTTCCCCATCTGCGCGAAGTAATGCGTCGCCATCATCCCCTTCCGCCGAGCCCTCATCGTCTGTGCCGCTATCACCAGCCTGGTCAATCGCATCTACTAAGGCGCCAATGAGCTGCGTCGTTAACCTGTGGAAATAAGCGATGATGGCGAGCTCGGCGCGGGCTTCATCTAGCTCTGGCGGGGCCGAAGAGGGTATGGATGACCGCCTTGGTGTGAGCGAGACTACTGAGTCAGCAATGTCTGCCGTACGGGGCATGTTCATGCTTATAGCCGAGGATGCCGAGTCGCTGAGAAGAGAGGCGTCCTGCGCGGATTCTTCGGCCTCGTCTGACCGCGCCTTCTCACCGGCTGAGGCCCACCACATGAAGCCGCTATATGCGAGAGCAGCCCAGCTTGTAGGCTCCACTACTTGCTCTGCCTCATCCAGCAACGCGCTCTCCTGGTTGTATGCAGCTACGGTCCGTGGCGTCGTCGGTGTGGCTAACTCAACGTTTCCTTCCATGCGGGCGATCCCGAGTTTAAGAGAGCGGAAACGCCGCATGTCGCGCTGTGTACCTTTCACAAATACTCCGTGCGGTAATTCCACAGTGGGCCAAATGTGTTTCTTTGCATTCGCAGCATGGGGCGGTGGCATAGTGATGAGCATGTCCCACAGCACGTCCTTCTTAGAGAGAATGCTGTCGGTGGTGCAGGCTATCCAACCGGTCCCCACGTCCGATTTACTGCCTAACAACGACGCAGCGTCCATGTTCTCATAATGTTTTGCGTCCTCCGTCAGAAAGGGGATATCATGAACGCCGATTGAAAAAAGAGGCCGCAAGCGATGCGATGCCGAGCTGGATGATAAGAGATTAGCAGTCGCGAGCGGTATATTGGAGAGGACTGAGATGTTGTAGACTAAATCGACGGTCAGACCTCGCTCGCACAGACAGCACACCAATTAATTGATTTACACTTACCGAAATTGCAAGCTTGCTCCACGGGTGCATGGCCCGAAATCAAAATTCGCTTGCGCAGCAGCGCAGCGCGGTGGATAGGAAATATGAGTGGTCCGAAGGTATCGAGGAGCTTCGTCAGACTCCAGGCCGGGTGAAACGGCGATAACCGGTGGCCAGGCAGCATTAGCGCCGTTCCATCGGAGACTGAACGCTTCCTGGCATGACCCCGGGGCGCCTTTGCGTCTTTCAAGGTCATGGTTGGGGACCCGGGGCTCTCTTTGGCCGTAGCGCCATCATCAACAGAGTCGGTAGGGTCCCGGGCTTGGTTCTTCTCCCAGTACCCTTCCAGGATGCTGAGGTCCTTACTATCCACAACTAGTTTTCTAATCAACCTCACATTAGTGGCGGTCACAACGGGGAGAGCAGATAAACAACTCGGCGATCACTGGGCGGTAACACCACACGGGGCCGAGGGATGCTGTGACGCAATGACGTACGATGCGATTGCCTTCAGGCTCTCGGCATGCTTCCATGCCCTGCCTAGCCGTCCGTAGCTTAGCGGGACCAAGACGCCGACGGCCAGCATGCGCGCATTGCGGGCGGCGGTGTCTTCGACCGGCGCATTGACGAAGGCGCTTAGCCCGGCGCATCCGTCATGCACGAAGTAGATGAGGTCCTCGGATACGGTGTGTAGGCCGGATGGCAGCGACTTGTATTCCACCACCCCCTCGAGCTCCACGTCCGGTTTCGAGGCCTTCCAGGAGATGGTGTAGCCGGCCTTGACGTCGAAGTCGATGAGGAAGAGGGCCTCGATGGGAGGTAGATCAGGCAGTGCAACGACACTGGGGCTCGAGGGCAGCCGCACGTGGAGCTCCGGTTGGCCACGGCGTGAGGCGGCCATTGCTAGGCGAGGGCGACGATGATGACGTTACCGCCGGCGCATAACCAATATGATAGCCAATATGGTATCGGGTCGGGGGGATCGGGGGAAGGGGCCTCGGGAGTTGGGGGAACTGGGCAGACCGACTGGGCAGACCGACTGGGCAGACTGACTGGGTAGTCGGAGGGTCGTGGTCGGGGTCGATTGGGCGGTTTAGCACATGCTACGGGAAGAATTGCTTCGGTCCCAGCACCCAATCGAGTTATCCTGCTAGTTTAAGACAAGTCATTTGTTCGCCCCGTCGTGCGCACGCGGGGGTTGTGTACGCGGGGGTTGTATTGACGATGCAATGTGGAGGGGCTGTAACGTCTGTCCGTCAGATCATATGGCGAGATTATGACCTCGCTCATGATGCTGCTTGCTGCTTACTGCTTGATGCTTGCTGCTCAGTTAGGTAGCTGCTGCTCTGATGGGTCCATGGCCCAGATAGTTACAGCGACTAAGTAGGTACCTACCTACCTACCTACCTACCCACCGATCTAGATAGGTACCTAAACTACCTAGGTAACTACCTAGGTAAGCATGTAGCTAGCGTAGGCAGCTAGCGTAGGTCCCTAGGTGGTGTTACTTGGACACCTGTATGGAACAGCGCTCCTATTTAGGCATCCACTGTAGGTAGTGTACTTTAAAACACCTAGTTAGTTACTGGAAGATTATTTGACACGTGATGTGGGTCTCCTTAAGTGAGCTTACTCGGAAGCTACCCCCGAGTGAAGAATGAACGAATACGACAATAACAATAAGAAGAAGGTAATTAATTTAGGTCACGAGATACATTGTACGCTCGTGCCATCGACTTTATAGAGAGATAATATGTGATATGTGATATGCGATAAGCGGGATGGCATTATGGCATATAGGATATAGGATATGGTATATGGTATATGGTATATGGGACAATGGATACGGGATACAAAAAATTATGAAACACGAAGAATCGAAAAACGGTAAAAAGGCCACAGGGATTGGTCTGGCACTCGCCATTGTCGTGGTCGATGTTTACCCTATGCCTAATGCTAACGTTAGTATGCTTCCGTGAAAGTGGCTGGTTGGTCCAGAGGGGGTATAAAGGCTGGCCCGCCTCCCATCAGATGGGGTCGGGTCCGAACCGGATCTCGTAGCCGGAACCCACTCGTAGCCGGAACCCACACCTAGCCGACTCAGCGCCGGACTAAAGCGTCGGAAGGATATAAGGCCGCCACATACGAACGATTATGTGCCTCCCGTCCGTGTTGAGGGGATTCTTTGGTGGTTTGGTGTCAACGGGAGTGAGGAAATAAAGAAAAAGAAACGGCAGGAAACAGCATTGCTCTCCATGTAGAGAACAAGCTTAAATACGGTATTTCTATCGTCTCTGGTCTTACGAATGCAGGGTCTTGTGTTAGACGAGAGCACCTAGGGTATGTCAATGAGGAGGGGAAGGTGCCCATTTCATCGCTACTTTCCTATTATCTGAGTACTCACATCGTCCAGTCCGAAACTTGATTGTGGACATGCTGTGTATCCCGAGGCTTGCAACTTGAATGGCCATGATTGATAACCGAGTACCTACCTACCTACCTACACACGGGACGGACGGGAACACCGGGTACATACCTAGGTACTCCCATGTCTGGGCGTATTGCTAGGTCTTTTGGCCTATTGGTACAGCGGCACAGTGGTACAGCGGCACAGTGGTACAGCGGCACAGCGGTACAGCGGTACAGCGGTACAGCGGTACAGCGGTACAGCGGTACAGCGGTACAGCGGTACAGGGCTTTGCTGTCTTGATACCAGCTAACCTCGCCTTTGAAAATCTGCCTAGATGGACATATTTCGAATGTTTGGACGGGGAATAACCAAACAACAATAGTAATTAACTGTTACTTACTACGAGAAAAGAACTATTATGTATGGTCTGTATAGTTAAGAAATGAACTGTCAGCAATTGGGGTGGCATAAATCCCCCAATCCTATGTCCGGACCGGACCAGATACCTACCTACCTACTTACATTACGTGGAATTAGGGATGGCACGGAACATCCCCATTCGCACCCGGAGCTAGAGTTTGCTAGGTTGAAGGTCCTTCTCTCAATAGCTATTGCTTAAATACTAAGTGGTCACACCCGCTCACGGGGGGAGAGGCGCAAACTCGGTATCATTTGAAGGATTTGCCATTGACGCCTCCCTCGAGAATAAGCAGTACCATCAGGTACTCTATCCCCACGACTCCGGTATAGTGGTAGCGGGGACCCAACAGGGGCAAGGGGAGGTTCTTGTTTCCTTTCGAATAGAACATCGCCGAGCTCGGGAATACCGCGTAAAGATGGACCCGGCGAGCATCTTCCGAGTCGACGGCATGGTGGCGGTCGTTACCGGCGGCGGAACCGGTATGCCCGCCCCTCCGGACACGCGGCCCCCCTAACTAGCTAACCGCTCTCCACTAGGCATCGGCTTACACATGGCGAAAGCGCTGGCCAATGCTGGCGCCAGCAAGGTCTACATCCTAGCCCGGCGCAAGGAGCTCCTGGACGAGGCGGCCAAGACGCACGAGAGCCTGCGCCCGATCGCCTGCGACGTCGGCTCGAAGGAGTCGCTCCAGGCCGCCGTGGATGTCGTCGCCGGGGAGAGCGGCCACGTGAACCTGGTGGTGGCCAACTCGGGCGTGATCGGGCCGGCGGGGCGCTACCACCCCGACCTGACCGTGTCGGAGCTGAGGCGGCGCCTCTTCGACGACGTCTCCATGGACGACTTCACGCAGGCCATGCACGTCAACGTCACGGGCGCGTACTTCACCATGCTCGCCTTCCTCGAGCTCCTGGACGCCGGTAATAAGAACGCGCTCGGGGGCGGCTTCGGCGCCCCGTTGACCCCCGACGGCGGGGTGCCCTCCGTGCAGAGCCAGGTCCTCTTCACGAGCAGCATCTCGGCGTACAGCCGCGCCTGGCTCTCGCTGCCCGCCTACGCGGGCAGCAAGTCGGCTATCGCGCATCTGGCAAAACACGCCAGCACGAATCTATCACCGTACGGTATCCGGGCAAACGTCATGGCCCCGGGATGTGAGTAGATCCCCCCTTCGTCCCGAGAGACAGACGTAAACGACGGCGCGTGGGAAGAGCTAACCGATACGCGCACATAGTGTTCCCATCCGATGTAGGGCAAGGTCTTATACAAGGTCGTGACCCAGCGAAAGAAGACCCTTCCGAGCTGCGCTTTATCCCCGCCCGACGGTTCGGCGGCGAGGAAGAAATGGCAGGGACGGTGCTATACCTAGCGAGCAGGGCTGGTGCGGTGAGTGCACTCAAACATTATTCTACCCCTATTTCTTTACTTACTAGGCTCTCCCTCGCCATCAATGGCCTTCGCCTAAGAAAGCTTTACTGACTTTCTCATGTCTAAGTATTGTAATGGCTTAGTGCTTGTCAACGACGGTGGTAGCCTGGCCACCATGCCCTCGGAATATTAGACACTTGTCGTCAACATTACTATCATAATCGTGGGTGTATATTGCGTAGTTATAATAGACAACACAACCACTTAGGGAGAAAACGATTATCCTGCGCAGTGACCATTCGGCAGGAGCCAACTAGTCAGAGGCGCGCCATCCACAATCACAACCAAAACCAACCCCATCTTTTGGGTTTGACAAGCGCAGCCACCATGCCGCCTGCCAATTCTCATTTCTCATATTATGTAGTAAGAGTGAGATTTCCCCGGAAAACTGCCAGTTCGCTGAGAAACTTTACGATTTGAGCGATGGGCGAGGGCTACCACCAAGAGCTCGACCCAAACGATCCAATACCGATCGACAAGAAACTGCACAGTATCTATCTCGTAACGCAATCTCGGTTAACGACTGCTTTTAGCGCCGACTAGGACCGGGTGTATACTCGACCGAATTACGGCACGGGACGCGATGGGTTTCAGACCGGGTATCGACAGCAGACACAGCATCCGCATGGGTTGCTACCATCAGGGACTTTGCAGGAGATGTATTTTAGCGCAGTACAGCAGTGCACTTGGTTGGCTATATTCCACTTCTCCCTTCGGGATTAATCGCTAGACACGAGAACTTGTTCATCTAATCTCACACTATCCGTGCAGCTGATGCCATCAGGGCTTCCCGCCCTCAACAATAGATGCAACGCCGCGCGATGGTTCATCCCAACTTTCTAAGGGTCACTGGAAGAGTGCCATCCGGCGTGTAGGTATCACGGCAACGGGACTGACCTCTCGGATAATATGGATGAGTATCATGCGGGGATCGCGCGACGCTTCAAAAACGTTTAGAACATGACGATGCAGTGGCAAGGCGATAGGGAATCAAAGCGGGACTAATTAACTCCCCTATTAAGAACAGCATACACTATTCGAGATGCATAGATAGTAATTGTTCATCTCTAGCGAACTAAGCTGGAGTATTCGGCCTAACCGAAGCACGCTCAAGAGGGGGGCAAAGCAAACTCGTCTCGTTAGGGGCTCGATGTTGCTTAGTTTGCCAGAGGCATGCGAGCGGCTTCGTCTTCGTTCAACACTTCACTGGCCACCGGAATCCGAACCCGACGGCGCCATCGTTACATCGTGGCATACGGCTCCGAAAAGGGAAAACACACTGGACGCCGGCGACGGGTGTCACATTGGATAATATGCAAAGCCTTCGGCGACATGTTCATATTCGCATGGCGTTTCATTCTCGTCGTCAATCATAATTGGCCGAAGCCGGCGCTCTGTTAGGACCTCCCTTGCGCACATCTCTTCGCAACGTTGTTCTCACCATGCATTCTCATCGGGCCCATGTCAGTGTACGCGGCAGCGAAGGACGTGCTTCTTAAACCCAAAATCAGCCCTGTAGTATCTCAGGTAATGTTATCTCGCTTTGACCAAGCCTCGGCTACATATCCCGATTTGGATCGACGTCAATCCGCTCTGATGCTGCACGGGACCGTCTCGGCGGCCAGAAGCCCGGGATACCGGAAGCTGAGGCGCCTCAAACTTCCGTGTTCGGAAATGTTTTTCTCTGCAACATGATCTGATGTGGCGTCCTCTTACTAGGTGCCATGTACACTACACATGTCGCGTTTCCGCAGGATCGTCTCCGTGAAGAGTAGCAGTCTAGGCTGTAACCATCGTGGCGTAATGGTGCCGCCAACTAAGAACAATCATCTCGGTAGATGTGAAAGAGGGGTATTGTACGTGTATGTTTATGTTCATGGGAATATCGCCGCATATCACCGCAACTTCGACGAGCCAGCGAACATCGGGATCCACCGTTTCGGTTCCGAAAATTGAAGATCATGGTCATCTGATAAGCACCGGGCGAGTCTTTTGAGACCATGAGTCCCGAAGAGGTCAGGCCGCTATACAAAAAGGAAGAATCACGTTTAGAGTAAAGTACAGAACACTCGGAGAACCATCCATCGATGGGGCTGGGACAGATCTTGATACCTAAGTCAAGCGCGTGCGGAGGGGGCGGCGTGTGTGGAGTTTTCATTTCCCATTAGTAGATCTTGTATGGAGAATGAATAGTATTGCCTTCTCGTATAAATTGGGTAGTGACATATCAAGACCGAAATGCTGCGCCAGCGTTTTCCATATACAAGGTAACCAGGGTACCGCCACCAATACAACATTGTTCAGAGCGCTTATGCCATGAAGATCCAGGGTGGTCAGGGTTTGTAATTGCCCCGTCTAGAGAAACCCAGAACCCAGTAAGAGACATCCCGGTAGCCCCCAACACATAGAGCTCAAAGCAAGGTGTGGCATGGTTTGGCATGAGGTGGGAGTTTGTCCTGTTCCAAGTAGGCATGCGACTGCAGGCGTGAGAATGCCAGACGCAAGCGGCCTGCATGACGTGGTCTAGAAGAGTACCCGACGGCGTCTCTGCAATCAATGGCAGCGCCCCCAAAAACCTAGGTTAGACCGTGGGGATGCAGATGGTCTCACCGACGGACAATTTATCGCAGTCCAGGCCCTCGTTACTTTCCAATAGGAGGTCGAGGGAGACGGACCTGGCCTCGGCAATGGCCCAACACGTGTCGCCGGCTTTGATCTCGTAGGGAGCGGCACCATCGCCACAATCCCTGACTATGTCCTTGCTGCCCTTGGACGCGCCGCTGATGAACCAGACTACAACTAGGAGGAAGACGCCGACGAGCAAGAACCAGTTCAACAACGGCATCATCTCCTGTCGCCATGAGGCTGGCTCATCGGGGCCGGCATAGGTCAAGGGCTGTGTGGGACCGCTGTGGTCTTCGTCGCCGTATGAAGACAGCGTAGCGTCGCCCACTCGTCGGAGCTGCCCGTATCGGTTGCCCGGTGCGCTCTCCCACAGCCCTCCCTCGGTGTCACGGAATGTGTAGACCTGAGTATCGGCGTCATAGCCGATTCGCTGCATGCCCTCGGGCAAGCGCTCCTCGTCGGTATCATACTCAGACCAGCGGGCCATCGTGAGCTATCGCAGAATAGGATGGGTTTGGTTGGTTAAATGATGAACAGAGTGACCTAGGTAGCTAGCTAGATACCCGGGTAGGTAAAATATGGTTGGGATCCCAGAGAGTGGTGCGCTGATATCAGGTTATCTATCACGTTTTTAGAGGTCAGTTCAAATGCATCTAGATTTGTTTTACGTTGGGTACCTATGCTAGGTAGGTAGGTAAGGTAGGTAGGTAAGGTAGGCAGGTAGGTAGGTAGGAGAACGGTTCGGTCGATGGCAAAGTAGGTAGATAGATTTAGTAGCAGGTAGGTAGGTACTGTAAAGCTGCTGTAACTGCCTAACCTGCCTAGGTCCTTAAAGTAGGTAACCTACCTACCTAAGGTAAGTCAATAGAGGCGCTAGGTAACATACATGTCCGTGTGTGCGTAGGTAGGTAGTGTAGGTAGGGAAGTAGGTAGTGTAGGTAGGGAAGTAGGTAGTGCATGTAGGTCGTAGGCACTAGGTATGCAGGCTGGGTACCTAATTGCGACAGGCCCTAGATAACGTCCCGCACCACTCCAGTCATAAATGGGGATGATAAATTCGTCGTCGACTTAGAATTTTGATGGCTGTATATGACCAGTATGAGATGACGATGATGACATTGATGATAATGTATCCGGCTCTGCAGCTGTGCTTTGATTGATTAAATTGCTGGCAGACATCAGGCATCTGTTACAGCAGCTAGTCGGGCCTGACTAGCTGCTCCGCCACACTCAGACATAAGGGGGCTGACGTAGGCTCCCCACAACCACCTAATCTAGCCACGGATTCGATCCACCCTCGCTTCCCCCCTCCAAATAACTACCGTAATAGGGTAATAGGTAAGCATGTACAGCGTACACCACGCAGGTCATCACAGGCAATGGTCTAATGTATGTATGTAGGCACTTTAAAGGCATTGGCGAGATATTGCAATTGGCACCTCGGAATCTGAATCTATGTATTCAAGGTTGCATCTTATCACCTCAGAAAGGCATAGGCCAAAGGAAACCGAAACTCACTTTTGTGACAGGTATTACAGGTTTACACACCAACCCCGACGGTTAATATCCCTCTCCTTTTATGTTGTCGATATCACAACCTCCGTCGTCCTCATTATGCCCATGCTGTTATGCCCGCTTGAATTCCTCTCCCCGCCAGCCGTGTCGCTGCTATCAACCGTGCGCGTCGTCTTGTCGCCGCTGTCATTGCCATGAACCCTAACATGGTAGCTGTCCGGTGGGACAATGGGCCGTTCGTCTAGCTCAAAACCGTCCGTCTTGTCGGTGTGGCTTCGTTGCCTCATATATCTCCCAGCAATACTGTGCCCCGTCGTCGTCCTCCGATTATGCGATGGCCCCCCGTATGGCGAGCTCTTGTACGAGCTTGTGAATCCCAGCAATGGCTGTAGAAGCTTCTTTAGTTGCGGGGCGCAGGCTGCGATGATCCCCACGTTTAGTTGGATGCTTGAGCGTAGATTGTTAGCGCCTCCCTCTCCGGAACCGCCACGGGTTATTTGAGAAAAGGAAAACGTACAATGCCCAAGTCGGAACACCTATCTCGTAGGTGCTGTCGCCGAGGGGGTTGTATCGTATCTGATAGATAGCCTTCACGACACCGATGGCGACGGCACCCCAGCCGAGCGCCAGCATGATTATGAGATATACGCGGAGCTTGGTTCTAAGCTGAAGTTGCCAAATGACTGGGATTGGCAACGAGGCAAGGAGAATGTCGGTGAAGATACTGAGCGCTACAAAGCGTAAGCACATCTCTGCTTTCGCGCGTTCTTAAGGTGGCACGTACCGGTATTAGCAAGCCCAAATCGAATGAAAAGCTTTACGCTGTAGCACTTGGCGCCCGAATTTAAATCCCAAAAGCCCGATAGGGGCTTGCAATACAAGAACAAGGTCAAAAAGGCAAATATGGTATATATGGTGACGAAGGCTAAGGTTGTGTTAGCAACCACCGCATGCTGTATCAGGAGAATCGCGTTACCAATTGTCCCCCATAAAATCCATTTGAATGTCCTACCTCTACACAGTCGTAGAAGCGAAAAGCTGAGCGATATCTTCAAGAGTCCGAGCCCGAGTAGGTTGAGAATAGTCTGGGCAAAGGTGGCCGCCCCGAATTCCCACAGGTCATCGTCCGACACGAAGATTTTATGAAGCCCGAGGCCATGTTGAGATTCGTAAATGTAAAGTACATACGAGGCAAATGCCGATAACTGGCGCCGAACGAAGGTCAGTCGCCTCCTATTCATACGGGTGTTGTGTATTGAACGTACTGTGGCTCCCAGCATGAACCCGTCGTCACACCCAACTGATTTGGCCAGGAATGCTCGACTGTATAGCCGCAAGATAGTAATGACCAATGCCGTGACATGTATTGCTGATACAATACCCAGCTGCAACCCAAGAGAGCTCTCCTGTCGCTTAGGATCTACCGGCGATGCATCCCCGACGCCCGCGGCAGACAATGGCATGGTTGGAGTTTGTGTCGTTTCGAGATATGTAGGCAGGATCCGCGAGTTCATGTGTAAGTGCAATAAACGATAAGATGGTGCGCAGTATTATAGCAGGAATTGCGTCGTGGACGACGGCGAACTGGATTCGCAGGAGAGCGGCATGACGAGAGGAAATCCCATGGAACGGTACCGTCAGAAGCTTGGACTGGAGGGCCTCGAAACATTTTTATTCGAGTGCTCTGAAATGGCCAATTTCGTACTACTATAGAACAGCAAAGTTAAGAATGCTTAAGCGACTCACATCTACCCTGTCATTTGCTTCTCGTTACTGCGTTGCATAAAGGACCGTTCTCACGACCGGTCAAGCCCAGTCTCTAGCCCCATGTATTCCGGGGTAGGCCACGGCCCTGGGCCCTGGGCCTTGGGGCGTTTGGCTAACGGAAGAGGCACCAGTTAATTTATCTTACCAGATCATCCATTTATCATGTATGGCAGCCTCTGTGCGGATAATGACCACGAACGAACGAGCGAACGAACGAACGCCAGTCGAAGGGTCCCCTATTTGGTCACATCGCCACAATACCGACTACCACCTAATTCGGGTGGCATATACGATGTTTGATGTTTCGATAGATGGAAGGGTGCGAGAGCCGTTGTCGGGTGTATAACTACCGTCTGAGTATGTACTCTTGCAAGAACAATACGCCACTTAATCTATTATGTAAAGACTTTGGTACTGTAGCATGTTGGAGGTACCTACCTACTAAGTAGGTATGTATGTGTGTAGACAGGTGGTTACGTTACAGACCCTAAGAGGTAGTTATGTAGGTCGATGATGTAGGGAGGTAGGTTGAGCACTTAGAAGTGGGTTGACTGTCAGTGGCCTCTGCCCCAGAATGCTTCGTATCACGTGACACTCCGATAATTGATCGATAATTGATGGATGCGCTACTGCAAGTGGCCGGGCTAACAAATTGCCAAGAGCAGCACTCACTCGGTTTGAAGGACCTAACTACTATGCGTGCCCGTACCGGTCCACCCTGTTTCCGTTTTCGTTTCTCCATCCAGCCTTAACAACAACACATAGGTTACGTATCTACCTACGTATCTACCTACCTACTTACCTACTTACCTACCTACTTATCTTCCCCGTACCATTCTCTCCCACACCCCTCCCCCCCAAAACACTCGAGGATTCGGGAATTCAATGAACCATACCTAGCTTATATATCTAATTTATATGTGTACTTCCGGTACGGCACGGCACACGGGAAACCCCGTTGAAGCTGATATCATACAGCAATAGTTGATTCAAACCTATTACCATGTATTAGCTATGCCCTTGGTATTTGATTCCATTGATCTGCCTCTTTTCAAGAGGTTGATCGACCCGGCACGCGCTCCCGTTCTACGCTCGGACGCGGGGCTCACAAGGCCCGCCCACGGTCTTTCCAAGGTCCTTCCGTGTTCTAGGGGTCTTGGCTGGCGATGGTAGCATTGGATAAAACCTCTAGGGAACGCCACCACCGTGTTATCGTACACTATCTGGACTGCCTTGGGCAGACAGAGGCAGGCAGAGGCAGGCAGAGGCAGGCAGAGGCAGGATAATAGTGGGAGCCGTACTGGCGACAAGGACAATGTATACTCAGGTATACCACTACCCAGTACCTAACCCAGTTGGCCTTCGATCTACAACTGCTGTACACATGTCTGCAAAGGAAAGATCCGGAGCTGCAGGTCCCCCGTATGGGTCAGGGCTTGTGTGAGGTACCTACATCGACCTACGTAATCTACCAAGATAGGTAACTCGAACATGTTGACGACTTACATGAACCCCTTGGTGAAAGGGTTCAATACCCACGTGCCTGGAGCCCGGTTGCATTGTACCGACTTATGCATTATCATATCTTGAAACCCTGACCCTCCAAGCCCATTCTGATCTGTTACGCCGAGGCTACGATATCCCTCAACCACTTGGCTTGCTTCTTTCTCTCGCATACGTGATTTGATGCATCTCAAATATGGGTATTGCTTATTATATGGCAGCGGCTCGATATCCTCCTCGACTACTGTCTCACAGCCCCTCCCCCTTCCCCCAGATACACCCTGCTTTACACGCTCCGCGATGTCTCAAAATGCAACCCAGGCCGGGTTACACTTCCGTATGCTCCTCCTCCGGGAGAAACCTTGGGAAGCAGGAACGCTTGCCAACAGCTTGATCACATAGTACTACACTCTCGTTTATGGCCTCGTTTGGCATCGATTACTACATCCCCTAGGGAGGGGTCAGCTGAACATCGGCAAATAAATACTGCACTTACAGTATTGCTCTTGACACATAACTTTCTACTCAAAGAAAGTTCGAGTTTCCTAGACTTTTAGCTTAAGATTCGATTCGGTTGTCTTTTTGTTAGTGGTGCCGTTACGAGCGTCATTATCTCTTGAGGCCTGAGTTCATTCCAACTGGCTTATCATGCGGTTCACTAGTGTTGCCATCCCCTCTTTATTGGGCTTACCTCTCGTTGCCACACAACAGTTGGCCCCTCCCAGTGATATAGAGGCTCTACAAGATCTCGGCGGCCAAGCACTGAGCGCTCTTCAATCTCAGTACGATAACTCTACTAACAAACAGCGAACTGGCGGTTGTAAGTGCAACCTGTTGAATGCCAAACTAAGACGAGACTGGTAAGCAATCCTGCAACTATGAAATCATCTGACCTTTCCTTGATACATCCGCTGTATCGAGATTTGCTTAGGGGCCAACAGTCATTTTCCTTTCCCCCTTCCTGGCGTCTCGCTTTTGCCCCTCACTTTCTTCTAAATATTCTTTTCCAACAATAAGGAAACAAAAGATATACCTTAAATGTCCTAACCCAGTTGAGGTAGCTTCAAACGGTAGTCTCTGGTAACTAAAATATCACACACAGGAGGTCTTTATCTTCGACTCAAAGGAAAGAATATATAGCCGCTGTTAAGTGTTTACAAACTAAACCGAGTATTGCCGACCCTACGTTTGCCCCCGGCTCTAGAACCCGATATGACGACTTCGTGGCTGTGCATATCAACCAGACCTTGTCTATCCACGGCACTGTAAGTGTTCTTTGCGTGATGGTCAAAAATATGGACAACTGACCCCGATAAGGGCAACTTCTTGAGTTGGCATCGGTATTTTGTACACACCTACGAAACGGCCTTGAGAGACGAGTGTGGCTATACCGGCTATCAACCAGTACGTGCCAAACACTTTCGATGCCGGCCTTACCTGGCTAACCTCTCCTTAGTACTGGAATTGGTTGGATAGCAGAGAAGACCCAAGTAAATCACCGATCTTCGACGGCACCGATACGAGCTTCAGCGGTGATGGCGCGTTCGCCGCCCATAATGGCAGTGTGAACGGCAACGGCAACGTCTTCATCCCTTCGGGCAAGGGTGGCGGTTGTGTGATCTCTGGCCCTTTCGTCGACTATGTGATCAACCTCGGCCCCGTATCTCCGATCCAGGATAAGATGGTTCCGGCGCCGGTGTTCCTCGGCTTCAACCCTCACTGTCTCAGCCGCGATCTCAGCGCCTTCACCGCCATGAACTGGCTGACCCTAGGGAACATCTTGAACGTCACTGTCGGCGCCGCGTCGCGCTCCGTCCTCCTTTTCCAGAACGAGCTCCAAGGCCGGTTCACCGATGGATTCCTCGGGCTCCATACGGCTGGCCATGGTGTTATGGGCGGTGCCGCCGGCGATATTTTCGGCTCTCCCGTGGACCCTGTCTTCTTCCTACACCACGCCATGGTCGACCGTACGTATTGGCTATGGCAGGCGCTGCATCCCTCCATAGCTAAGACCATCGCCGGTACCATTACGTTATTCAACGAGCCTCCGAGTCGAGACACCTCCGTCGACGACTTGATTGATCTAGGTGCTAATGCTCTGCCACGGAGAATCGGCGATCTACTAGACACCCTCGGTGGTGCTCCCTTATGCTATATCTACGTCTGAGCATGTTTTCCGGGAGTTGAGGCGGTTGATTGTATATATGGATGAAGCTGCATGATACTACTCAGCGACACGCTGATCAAATTATATTGATATCATTAATCTTGCTTTGATACGGGCGCAATTCAGATATGTATTTGTACAAAACGCCCACATTACTCCAACTTGAACCTGTTAGCATAAATAGCCCACCCACAGTTAGAACCCCATTCACGATGTGAGAATTCATATTTATGAGGTGTATATTCCCCCCTGTGGCATCGACCCCCACGGCTCCTTGATACCCAGAAATTCTCTTATCGCTTGCCGTTTTTACACGTCTTAAGCTGGGCCCAACGGCCTTTACACGTCCGACCTAGTTCTCGTCGCGGTACCGCCCGGGAAAGGGGTGGGTGGTGGCCACATTTTGGTATCTGTAGGCTTAGTTGGGGGTTCAGGCCTGGCCTGCTGAATGGATTGGAAGCGGCCCAACCCTTGCCGTACTGTTGACGGCAGCTGGTTTGATGCAATGCCATCAGCTTCTCGTCATTTTCTCTATTGCGCATGTTACGTCAATAGAACAGTTTTCTGACTTTAGGAGCTGACGAGGCCGACCGGATCCAACCAGGTATTGTCGGGTGCGTAAATTAACGTAGATCGTACTCTTGTGAATGCGAATGGCGCCCCGTGGAGGATGATATACCATAATAGGCAGACGCGATCCGTTGATTATAACAGCTACGGTTTGTGACTGTGTATAACACGCTTCGTTTATTCCAAGCATCGTTTCTACGCTTGCGTTGATGCATCGTAACAGCCTAGAGGAAAGAGGTTAGTATAATCAGAAAATAAGTAAAGAACCTGGCGAGGCTCTGGCGAGATGAGGGCAGACTCACTAGCCACAATCCGGTAGTCGACGTGATCCATCTTCAAGCCTTCGGCCAGTTCTTCCATGATTTTCTGGAGCGCATCGTTGACGATTTCACTGTTATAGAAGCTCTCGTTGAACGCGGCCGAGAGTGTAAGCTCGTCGGCCCAGCTCCAGGGGTGAAACGTGATCATGGGAGTCGCGTTCTCGATGCCGACCCAAAAGTCCACGACCTGCAGCGTTGTCTCCCCGTCATCCTCCTTTTTATTCTTCTCCTCTTCTTTCTTTTCCCCTTCCTGCCCAGCCTCCCCTTCGCTTTCGGCGCCGGCGCTACCGCCGTACTCGCGCTTGACTAGCCCGTCCATCTTGCCCAGACTGCTGATGACGGGCGTCTTGGGAAACGGACAGCCGGGCGACGGGAAGGTGGAGAAGAGGCCCGTCATGCGCTCGATGTATGGCTCGGCGAGCCCGAGCAGGCTGACCGTCTTCTTGTCGTCGCCATCTCCGGGCCGGCGGTAGTGCAGCAGGTCCTGTGAATAGAAGGCGCTCAGCTCGTCTGCAAGGGCAGCGAAGCTCTTACCGGGGGCGGTACCACCGCCGCCCTCAAGGCGCTTGACTACGCCCTCGATGCGCAGCGGCAGGCCAGACACGTACGTCCCCGTAGGCTGGGCGCACTCGTGGGCCCCGGCCTCAAGCAGCGGGCCGCGTAGGTCAACCGGCGCGAATATGACGTACGAGTCCGCCTTAGCGTCTTGTGGGTACCGCGCCGTTGCGCGGATGATGGCGGCGTTCAGCGCGCTCGTCACGGAAACACCCTGCGCGCGGCACGCGCTGGCCAGCTCGGCCGTGCTCGCGGCACTCATGCGGAGCGCCGTGCGCGAGCACGAGCTGGCCACGGCCATCTCGGAGCCCGGGATCGTCGGCACCGCGATGCTCTGCCCACCCCTGACCAATGTGCCCATGAGGATATCGGCGTCGGCGGCATCAGCCGGCGGGTCTTTCGAATACTTTCGGATCAGGTCTTCGAGGCCCGGCGTGATCGGAGCGTCCTCGGGCTGTCGAAGTAAGGAGTCGTCCACGGGGACGTCCAGTCCGCGTTCCACTATGCTCGCCAGTGTGGTCATGAAAACATCGGTCAACAGGATCTGCCCAAAGCCGTCAGCGCGCCAGTGGGCTGTCCGGAGCACGATTTGGCCTGGAGTTGGGAGCCAGTAGCACGTCGCGGTGCTTCGGAGTGGTGAGGAGACCGAGAACAATGCATCGACGTTGGGGCAGTCTTGATGTGCAGAGAAGCTGTTCCGGAAGCTGTGCTTGTTGAAGGGCGGGACGGTGAACATCCACCGCCTGAGAGGATCGGCGGGGTCGGGGGGAGAGATCTCGGCGCGCAAGGCAGGAAAACGCCGTCCAACTACCTCCCAGGCCTTCGCGATGTAGTCTTCTGGGTCGGTCACTCGGGACGGGAAGCGGAGCTGGACGACAGTGAAGAACGCGGCGTGCTCGCGGTTGGCCGAGCCGGCGTCCCCTAAGCGTTTGAAGAACCACTCGAGGGTTCCTATCGGGCGAGAATACGTGCTTAGGTCCGCCGGCTCTGACGGTGGCCTACTTTTCTCGGACGCGGTCACGGATGCATAGGATAATCTCTTCTTTTCGTCTATGACACGGAGCGGAAGACTCGCGGATGACCATGCTGTGGAGGTGGGCTTGGTATTTCGGTCCCCATGCTGGGGGTGGAAGATGCGATTGAATAACAAACTCGAACGCGAGCGTATACGGGAACTTATCGTCATCATTGCCGGCTTCTTTTCAGTGGCCATTTCTAAGATATGTTATCAGCAGCCCAAGGAGAGTTGAAGCAAAGCATAAGGCTCCAGGCAGGGAGCGAAATTCATAGACAAACAACTAGAGCAGGTGGACTGTTCTATCATACGGGGACGGAATTCTCCTTCTTGAGTTCCATTGATCGACTACATAGCACCTCGCTTGTGACATTTCCTCCCACATTCTAGAACTATTCTTTAGCCACGGCGCGATAACTGAAGGACTAGCTAGCGAGCATAGTTAACGGTAAAAGAAGGGGTTTGAATCCTTCAACTTTAATCTTGGGCTAAGCATCAGCGGAAGCCTTCTAGCTGTCCCGTGGCGTTGGTACAGTAATTGCTTAGCCTATGACATATCCGGCGAGTCGAACCCGACGGAGTGGGTTGACAACTGAACTATTCTCATCGTAGCTCTAGCATAACTACATGGCATATGTTAATTGGCGTCTTTGACGGGTTATTTGGCCGAGACCCAAATGTGTGATACAGTCTATAGATAGGGAACCAAAAGCCGCGATTGTACGGGACGGATAGGGGCCGGGGGTTCACTAACGTTGCTTGATTGGCGGCTAATTACATAGCTTCGCCAGTCTATCGCACCATAGCGCAGGCTGACTAACCTCTGTGTTATCCAGGGTAGTGCTGAAGTAAGCCGTCACCGTTCAGCTTCGAGAGAGAATACGTCAGACGAGATCGTTTTCCGTTTTCCGTCTGCTCCGTCTGGTCGGGATAACCCTGGCTAGTTTCTATCTTGGCTGGGGAAACTTGGGATGACATGGCAAGGATCAACAGAACCATGCATATGGTGGCATCTGGCCCCTAAACGCCCAGGATGTAGAGAGCTTTGTCCCTTGTACTAAAGACTAAAGCTGATCCTACAGCGCTACTCAGCACGGAAGGTCGGCCTTACATTCCACAACTGATACAGGTCTGACAGGTCCTCACAGCTCAAAGGCAAATATATTCGGTAGTTCTACCCAATGTGGGAGGCCAAGTCGATTGACCGAGATGCACGTTGGCGATCGTTGTGAAGCAACCGATCATTCGGCTCGCATTCGGCGGTTGGGTTGAAAATTGCTAGAGCCCCATGGCGATTCGTGACTCGGTGAAATTGAAAATCACTCACCACCGACTAATGAAGTATTGGCACCACGAGATGGAAAATCAATGGCTCCTGGCTGTTTGGGTGGCGGGCTATTGGATAATGCGTCTATTAAATTATAAAGGATTATATTGTAGTCGGGGTCCGTGACGAGTTGGGCCAAGGGCTGATTTCTTCCACAATACTAATCGTGGCCCGCAATCTACTGGATATCAGGCTGCCCGGTCAATGAGCGAGGTAGCTGAACACATGTTTGACAAATTCGTATTTAGTTTCGGTGTAATTATGCTGTGTCCGTCCTGAGCACTAATTTTTGTCTGAAATTCCACGCGCATCTACTACGTAGGCAACCGCGCGCGGCGTCGGGAAAGCCTAGACTAGTCGGCGACAACATCATTTTCCGGATAATACCGATAGATGCCCCAATCGTACTTCTGTCTCCTCTCGCTAGAAAGGTAGGCGGCGATGTTGGGCCGAGCTCTTACAGCTTCCCACAGCTGGAAAACACGGTCGTATTTACCAGACTCCTTTGCCTGCTCCATAGCCTTGGGAAATGCGAACAAAACACCATCGATACACTATTCCGAATTCGCGGGTGGTTAGCTGATTAACGAAAATGTCCACTTATGTGCACCAACACATCTGACAGGTTATTTTTCTTCGAGAAAATAAAATAAAATAGAATAAAATAAAGCACGAGCCACTTGCCTGAAACACAACTAGGTCGGCATAGGTAAACGCGTTGCCTAATAGCCAGGGCCCCTCGGTGCTCTTCAACACCTTCTCCCAGTATCCAAGGTGCTTAGGGAGGCGGTGCTTTACCCATTCCTTGCTGCGTCTGTGGCTTTCCTCTTTCTGATCTTCGTAGTATAGTTCGACAACGATGGGATGGTGGCAATCGTGGACCTCGTTGCTCAGCCCGTCTAGCGCGGTCAGGGCGAGGGCGTTCACTCTATAGACATCGCTCTCCCCCGACCCGGCCAGCCCGAGCTTGGGACCGAGGTACATAAGGATGTTGCTCGTTTGCGAGATGATAAGGTCGCCATGCCTGAAGGTGGGGGGTGCGAAGTAGGGTGGATTTCCTTGCTGGCCGTCAAGAACGGTGGTGACAGCCTCCCGACACTTGTCTAGGGGGAGAGTTGCCGTATCCGTGTAAAGGGCACCAGCCTCCTCGAGGGCAAGTCGGACGTGTTCCCCGCGCCCGGGAACCCCTCCGTAGTAGATGAGCTCATATGGCGCCGTCATGTTGACTAGTATTGAGGCGAGCGACAAGTATCTGCTAAAGAGTATCGGTGGTGGCTTGGTCCTCAAGGTAGGCAAACGCGGGCACGAGATGTCGCCAAGAGAAGAGTATGGTCGGGTGAGCAGTCGATATCTGCTGAACCTGAGAGATGGTGATTGATACCAGTGGTTCTTATTTGGAGTTTATGGTTTATGGACGTACCTACATATTACACAAGAATGCGGGGTATGTTACGGCGGCATACTATATACCTACCTAGGTAGGTATTATGAGGTATGTCACTGCCCACTGTGTCACGGAATGAATCAGTGATTCGTTTGTGATCGTTGGTTTGGGTCACGTCACTATGGTAGGTTGAATAGTGCATTAGGAAGTGGTATCATACTTTGCAGATGCATAGATCCAATATATTGATACAATTATAGGTACCTGGGTACTTACCCTTAAGACAGTCTGCAGAGTCCGAGTCCGGGGATTTGGGGATCTGGGGATCTGGGGATCTGTGTACCAACATCGTGATACGTATTCGTAACTTAGAGTATATAGGCCGATCCAACTCCGTTTAAGCTTGTACGTCTCCGAGGAAACCCGGGACTAGGCACCAACATATTCAGTGATGCCGTCTCATCTACCCCCGATCTATCAACCTACATACATACTTTAGATACCTAAGGTACAGATATACTCGTATATATGTGCTTATATAGGGAGGTACTAAATTATCTAGGATTGATGGTACAACATAACTTTCGTTACCTAACGAATTAGTATCTGTTCTGAGTTTAGTCCTGCAATGCTTCGAGTAAACACCAGGTATGTACGAGGCATTTTACACGGCACCAGATAGTTACCTAGCCTAGCGCACATCCACCGAACTGTCTAGGTAAGAACCGTCTCAGTCTTGGCCTTTTTCCCAAAATAGAAACTTACCAAGGTTTATATTTACATGTGTAGACGAAGTCGATACAAAGTACCCAAACACGATCTAGACATGTCCATATCCGGCAAAATCACTCTACAGTGCCACTTCCACCGTCACGGTCGCATTTACCATTCAAAGGTACAGGAACCTATCTATACTGATCTATTGGTAAGGTAATAAATGGTACGCAAAGTGTGGTAGCAGCGTCGTACCGTTACTGACATGGGAGAGCATGGTAGAGCGGCAATGCATAATACCCGCTTCCTTTTTTTTTTCCCCCCCTTTTTGTTGGCGTTTGTACGTCGCAATCGAACACGGATAGATGTTTCGATAGGTAACACTGGTTGTTATGGTCGTACACAGTGGCCATCTACCACGTAGGTGCCAATAGACATAAGAACCGGCAGTCGTTACAATTATTAAGCATCACAACACTTGTGTTAGAAGTGTACTGAAACTAGTATTTCTAATCCCGGCTGGGTTGTTGGTGTTGGTCACACTACGAACTTACCTATATCGTGAGTACATAGCCCAATTGGGGCTACGGCGAATAGTAGCCAGATACTAAGTTGCCCTATTGGCACATGGCAGAAACTGCAGAAACTCGGGCAAATGCGTAGAGCGCCGTTCTGAACGCCGTAAATAGGATTCCGAGGTGCACTAGAGACCAAGATCGTCAAACACCGTAACGCAAAGAAGCAGCTCTCATGTTAGCCCCTCCAAATCTAGGTTAGACGCATTGACAAATGATTGGCTATCGTTTCACGATTTATGCACTACGTATCTAGTATGTATATACATACACTGTATTTCTCGCCATAAGCGGCCCCATAGGTTTGCCGGATTACTGAGCGGGGCTAGTGGTAACTAGTGGGATGCCTAGGTAGGCAACATGTACTACGCACGGCCGTTGATCTGCGTCTGTAGGGTGCTGTGCATGGAGGTGTCAAACACGATATCGGCTGTGTCGTACCTACCACCACCACCTGGGCTCGATCTGCACCATTGGCGATAGCATGTCTCGGTGTCTTCAAGATGTATCCAAGATGTCTCACACCCCGCTATCGAAGGATTGGATTTAGGGCCTCGAGTGGGTTTCGGTGAGCAGTGCAGTTGAGCACTTGAGCGACCAGGCCGCTCACAACAGGCGAGGATATACTGTACTGTAATTACTCCCACCAACCCAATCAGTATCGATCGTCGACGTCGAGGGGAATACCAAACCTTGATTTTCCCGGTATTCCTCCTTCAACGGCTTCCGGTCCTGTTGTTGGTCTTGTCCGTTGGCCACGAAGCAAACCACCATCAGCCTTAGCTCAACAACAGACACTGGTGTCTTCCACCATATCATGGCTGGCATTGACCTCAACGCACCAGCGCTGGACCCCCCGACGGGTGTCCAGCAGGATCTCGACAACCCGCCGAACCACAACAACGCCATCATCGCCGTTTATACCGTAGCGATTATAATTACTACTATATTCGTCCTTATTAGGCTTTATGCTAAATTCGTCTTTGTGAAGGCCCCGCGGCTTGAAGACTGTGAGTTGTCCTCGGTGTCCTTATTGTTTCTCGTTATCACACAGCTCCACCGGATCAAATACTGACACGTTCGTAGATCTTCTAATTCCCACGTTTGTATGTCCCCAGTTGCTGTTTTAATCTTGTTGTTTACTCCGAAACGAGGCCGTTCAGGACGCTGACAGTTCTTAGGGGGTATACCTTGGGCATTGTGGTTTTTGGCTTCAGATGATACATACCACTGGCCATTTTGTTCACCAGTGGAATTTTCGGGTGGGAGGTTTGGCGCCATTCTACCGTGTTAGTGACACCTTGAACCAGCTTCACCTTTCAATGAATGCGATGGCGCTGACAGTGTGTGTAGAATGGCTTTTACGCGACCATCTTATACGAGTCTGTCATGTTGGCCATAAAACCAATGATCTTGCTTGAGTGGATTCGCATCTTTGCATCGGCTGGCCCGCGCACTGCTTTTAACTGGACATGTTATATTCTGGCAGCTATCAACATCTTGCTGTATCTTGGGTCTATTTTGACCGATGCCGTGTCGTGTACCCCTCGCGAATATTGGTGGGATAGAACCATCGAGGGACATTGTGCTAACACCAGGGATCTCCCCATCGTCACGGGTGTTCTCAACGCTGTCATCGATCTATTTATTTTACTGCTTCCGCAGGGGATTATCTGGAGACTACAAATGTCCAGGCGTAAGAGACTTGGTGTTTCTCTTGTCTTTTTCGTGGGTATAATGTAAGTCCTATCTCAACAGAAGAGGGACCAAGAACCTTCTGACTAATAGGTTGGAAATAGATCCGTCGCCGCAGCCATCACACGAACTGTTCTGTCGTTTACCTATGCCGAATCTTACGACGTCACCTATAATTTCTCTCTCGCTGGCACCTTCACCCTCGTTGAGATGACGTTTGCGATTGTTGTCTTCGCGGCGCCCACTGTCCCCAAACCAACTGCCTACCTAGTCCAGCAGGCCGGTAGTTCTATTGATCGATTGATAAAGTCGAACCGCAGCGGCGTTGCTTCTTTTGCGACTGGCGCCGATAATTCCAAAGTGAATGCCTATCATTCAATTAATGAGAGGGACCCAGCAGTGCATCTCATGAAGCTAAGGTCATCGAGGAGCAAAGGGTCAGAGAGGCCGTCAACAGGCGCGGATAGCGAGTTGGAACTAGCCTTGCCAGCACAATCGAAGAGACATACTGGGACTTGACAGTCAGAATCTAGTAAGTTGGGTTAGGTTGACACCTCGTCACGGGTCAAGTCTGTATTACGTCTTACGATTTCCATTCTGCGCCCGTATCTATAATAGCGAAGCAAAGTGTATATACCCTTAGAAAGTTTAGATGTGGTAGATGAAATGTTATTATCATCAGATGTGCTATTCACTTTTGAAATCATTAACATGCCAAAAGGGGAGAGTCTCTCAAGATATAACGAACACCATTGGCTGACTTGGATGCCAAGGCTGCGCCAAGTGGCGAGTTTATGTCACTGTCTCGCCTACTTACTTGCTTTGCTATAGTACTTGTATAGGGATCCCTGCTGGTACATATTGGCCTACCTTCCAGGCAACTTGAGCTGGACTTCCAACAACCCCACACCCTGAGGATTTCGATGCACGGCCACGACCTCCAAGCGGTCGTCGGCGTTCTTGAACAAAGCGGCGAACTCGCCCTCGGTCCTCTGCTTGGCGCCGAGGGTGACCATCATGCAGAAGTCGACCTGGCGCAGGTGGTGTTCCTCGAAGCGGGTAGCGGCGCCGGGCGCGGGCAGGACGACCTCGTTGACGAGAAGGGGGGTGCCGGGGGCGCAGCGCTCGAGGGCGGGGACGACGGCGCGGACAATGCGGACGGCGTCGGCGTCGGCGTGGTTGTGCAGGCACTGGCGCAGCAGGAAAGCCGCCGCGTCCGCGACCGGCTGCGGCTCGAAGAAGTCGTGCTGCTGGAACGACACCCGCCCACCCGCGTCGTCGCCCCCGGCCTGCGCGAGCATCTGCGGCGAGATGTCCTGCACGACGAAGCGGAGTGATGGAAACTTCTACACCGCGGGGGGGTGGGAGCCGGGAGGAGGCGCACACGTAGTCAGCAAGAAACTTGGCGTGGAATGACAAGGGGGGGAACACCGAGAACTGGGCTTTTTTTTGCTTACATGTGCAAGCCCAAGGGAAATGTGACCGCTCCCGCCGCCGATATCGACGACCTTTCCATCCCCTAAGGACGCCCAGGGGAAGCTTTCGTGGAGCTCCTCAATGGAGCGGTCGACTATTCTAGACGAGTTAGAAAAATTCGGAGATGGGGTCCAAAAAAAAAAAAAAAAACACCGCACACGCCGCGGCAACAATAGAGGGTAAAGGGGAAAAGAGGGGATTATCTGGGGGAACCTTACGCCTCGACCAGGCGCCCATGGCGCGGGCGAAGCGGCGGGCCTTGTCGGGACGCTGCTCGTAGTACTGGTACATGGAGACGCCGAAGCGCTCGTGGAAGGCGGAGCGCGAGGCGTCCGAGGCGAAGGGGGAGCGCGAGACGACGGCGGAGGACTCCGACGCCGCCCGCAGCATGTCGTCCATCTGCATGTCGGCGGTGGCGCGGAAGTCGCCGTCGCGAGCCAGGCACGCCGACTGCGCCGTGTGCGCGAAGCCCTCCCCTTCCCCTCCCCCTTCCCCTCCCTCGGCGAAGATGCGCCGCGTCGCCAGCATCCTGAGCACGCGCCCCGTCCGGTCCTCGTCCATGCCCGCCTTGCTCGCCACCTCGGCCACGCTGGCCCTTGGGAGCGACATTGCTGTTGTCTCTGCTGCTACTGCTGCTGCTGCTGCTGCTGCTGCTGCTGCGGCGCCGGGTGCCTCGCCTGCTGCCGGGGGCAGCGGGACATGCTCGAACAGGCGCCGGTCTAGCGCGATCTGCAGCGCGGCGAGATCGTACTGCGAGAAGAAGAGCTCCCGCAGCGTGCTCTTGGGCCCGTTGATGAGACGCAGGAGGTCCAGCGCCGCGTCGTTCAGCGGCGCCCGGAGGGCCTCATACTCGTACGTCTCCGGTACGGCACCCCCGTCCGGCGCGAACGTCGGCTCTGGGAAAGAATTGCAGGCGAGGTATGCGCTGAGCTGGGACGACAGGGACGAGATTCGCTCCGCCAGCGCGGCGAGAGAGGCATCCTTGCCCCTAACTCTGGTTGGGTGAGACATTACTAAGACTGTGTTCAGTGGACGGCTTTGGGATGGAACTTTGTTATTAGTGAATACTACGTAGAATCTAGGGCTAGTATAGTCGAAATATGAAACCAGTATGCCTCTTCACTGCAGCGTATTACTACATCTTGGGTGGGCTGGCGTCAATGAACTTGCCCCTTCTCATTGGGAAGGAGGGCGGGAGGAGGGGGGGGGGAGGTGTTGGGTGCTGTGTCAGAACGGTAAACTCAGTGCCCTCGTTTTAAACGTACAACACTGTCCAGCTATTAAGTACCTAGGTAGGTCAGACTAAAGTGGATGCAGGCGGGTAGTAGATAGTCCTAGTAGAAGTAGGTAGTTACCAACAGTGAACGTAAACGGCGTCTAGGATTCCCGAACCCCGGCCGGGACTATACTTCTGCTACTGTACGCCAATGACCAATCATTTCACTCTTTCGGTTCTAGAATGGTTTCAGATGGGGAGGCGAGCGTGCTCGAGGAATCGGAGTAGCCGTGCGAGCATATTCAGCGTCACATTCGCAGACACAATCAGGCCGTATTTGGCAAGTCGCCAAAACACAAAGGGGATTAGTCCGCTATGGACGCCGCCCCTGCCCAAGCCGCCGTGTTATCACGCCTTGTACGCTTTGACTCGGATCCCCTTGGAGCCCTTTTGTGGCGTAGGAATGAAAGAGTCTGCCTCGATCTCTACATCGCGCAGGTCAGTTTCAAACAGACTGAGCACGCCAACGTCATCGCTGAGAGATGCGTTTCTACTCCCCCAAACTCTCCATATACAGGCCATCGTTAGATACAGTTCTCCGTACGCGAGATTGATCCCTACGCAGCTGCGGCTACCTTTGCAGAAACTGACGAGGTACTTGTCCAAGTTCTTCCCCTCCGCTTGAAGCCAACGTTCGGGAATGAACCTTCTACTATCGGGGAAATTCTCTTCGTTGTGGTGGAGCTGCACGCTCGTCATGCCTACCGACGTCTTTGGCGGGATTATCCATTCTCTTCCCGACGTATCGTCCGTGAAGACGATAGGTTTGTCAGGGTCGATCCGCTGTAGCCGCGTTGATACGCCGTATCCTAGCCGTAGGCCTTCTTTGATCACGGCCGTGAGATATGGTAACGCTTCTAGTGTAGCGAGCGGTACTTTTCCTATATCGGAGACTGAAGGCATCACGGCACGCAGTTCGTTCTTAAGCTTCTGTAGTGTCTCCGGTTGCCTGAGGAGCCAGAACGACATGAGCTCCATGGTCGATGCTGTAGTCAGTGTCCCAGCCATGACAAGCACTTGGGCTTCCTCGGTCAGCCGGTCCACGGTCTTTTCGTGAGATGGGAGTTTCGAATCCAAGACAGCGTGAAAAATAGTCGGGTGGTCTCTGCCACGCCATTCTTCGTTTTCCCCGTCGATAATCTTCTTAATCTGCGCCCTGGCGGTCCGCCTCAGTTCGAGGAACGATGCCAGTGCCGGCTGCAGCGTTTGTACCAACGAATCTGGCAGGGCTTTCATCACATCGTAAACCCACGGGATATGCTTCATGATATGAATGGAATTGAGCCCCACCAGAGCCGCGTCGCGTGAAGAGGGGTCAAAGTTGGGCGTCTCTGGAGGCAGTTTAGCTCTTGTATGACCACATTGAAGACAGTGAAAATCCTACCAAGCTTATAATCGCAACGCGCAAACGAGTATATCATCACAACATCTTGTGGCAACGCATTAGCCACAGCTTACGCGAGGTCTATTTGTCTTACCGTTACCCAGGGCCGAAAACATGTAGCTCATGTTCAGGGCCTCGTCCGTATTCCTGAACTCGTTCATCCGCCCGAGCATGACGTTGAGTCTCTCCTGTATTACTGGTTGCAGCCTTCTTACACTCGCCATACTAAAATAGGGATTCAGAGCAGAACGACGCATGTGGTGTAGCTCATGTTGAACCGTGGAAAAGACGCATAGGTCTAGCCCAACAAATCTTGTGAAATAGGGGTCTTTTTCGGACCGTCGCGAGGCGGAATACCCTGCATAGAGAGTATCATAGAAGTCCTATTACGAGTCAACACACGCAGGCACCGATAACCAACTTTCGTAGCACACATACCGGATCGGCGATGTGTAGTTCCCAAGGCGAGACCCGAATGATAGGCCCGTATTTCTTATGCAACTCCATAATCTTAAACGTATACTGACCGCCAAGCCATGCATCATAGTACATTTCATAGCTGCCAAGACATCAGTTTTGATCTCCGGCACCATGTCCGGCAAAGCACTTACAGGCGTGTGAGCGCCGCAAGACGCGGCCCAGGGATATGAGCTATAGGACTCAAAAATACTCGCCAGAAGGCAGTATACAGGGCGTACGCCACGAGGGCGGCCAGAATAGGGCCGGCGTAATAACCCATGCCAGAGTCGAGCAGGTGATTCAAGGCCAAGGTACTTTTGACGAGTTGCTGAAACGAGCTACGAGACGAACGTGGATCGAAACCGGCGAGGCTGGCCCTACTATTGCCTCATACTTATTGTTACCGGAGACATGGGATGGCCGTGAGCCTAGAGATAGGTAGAAGCTAAGCTAAGCGCCTAGTGTAAGCTAAGCGTTCTCTAGGTTCAAGGAATTCTCAGCCAAACAGGACGGCGTTACGCAACGCTCCGTTTCTGCCATACAAGTATGTATGGCCATCCAGGTTCCAGGTCTTGTCTCTTGGCCCCAGCTATCTGAGGTACCTAGTTACCCACCTCGGGTTTGCATCCGTCGAGATAACTACAAATATAGTGGATAAACTGAATCAGCTCTCGAAGCCGGCCGGCTTCTTCATTGTGGAGTCTGAATTATCCCGAGTCAAGCAAGGCAACATTATACCGCACTAGTCGCAACGACTACGGCATGTATGTATGTATGTATGTATGTATGTATGTATGTATGTATGTGTGTGTATAGATAATGAAGTAAGTAAAGATCTTTAAGACACACGGCAGATACTGAGTATAAGCGCACATCATACCCTGGTGGTGCAGCTGTTCACCATGCGGCTTGCCAGTCCCCTACTGCCCAGCCATCATCCATGCCCCCGACGTTGTCGTGCTTCTCTCGCTACCACATCGTTCATGGTAATGGTGTGGGATAGGTATGTAATGCAATAATAGATCGTTGCTGATCCCTGTGCCGGGTCTACGTGTATGCGTTCGGTACTGCAAGGGGCAGGCGGGACAGGCGCCTTGGAGGTTGCCGTTCGCGGATACCGCCTCCAACATGCCTATAAACAGTACCTATTGCAGAGCCCCTGTGCTTATTGTACAAGCAGTACATACATGCATAGGATCTCGGCTACTTACTGTACGTAGTACATGCAGGTAAGACACTACTTGTACATAGTAGATGGGCCCGGCATGAAACAGGCCCGTCTACTTGAACGGGGAGCCCACGTTACGTAACCACATACATATCGGAGATCTCCTTACTTGTATATCACGACATCCCTCTTGCCAGAAACAGACAGAGGGGGGAGAGTTGTTGACGTGACGATGACAGGTATCGGGTATGTATGTAGCAGTTCCGGAGTGTCGGATTTCCTTACCCTATCTTCACCCCGGCCTACTAGTGTCCCTACTTAAATTAGCACCTGCCTAGGCACCTCTTAATCTGAACATACCTGCCTACATATGTAAACATATAGTGGTGTATCTACTACGTACGATTCTAGGTACGTATCTACGTAGTGAATGCTGGAGGAGTACGAGGTAGGGATGTAGTTGCTTCAATGCCGCTACTAGTCACCTAGCTAACCCTAAGTGGTGGGTATGTCCTTTAGATAAAGTTGTCCCCGACACCGCCTATAACTACCTACCTGCTACACGGGGTACTGACCCGTAGTACATACTATAGTACCGGTAACCGTAGGTATACCTGAAGGTACTGAATACTGAAGTAGAGCGGAACTCTCTCCGATGTCGATACATATGGAGCAGTATAATGCCTATAGACAGGCAAGTAGCTCCCCGCAGGTTTTGTACAGCACAATGCCACTGGCACCTACTCGGGCAACAGGTGCAAAATCTTATGGTGTAACTAGGTGCGCTTAGATTAGTTTCTCCAGTCCCTCCAGTTTCTACCTACTTGTGCCTACACTACGTGGAGGCAGCTAATTTTCAGCTATAACCACCTATGTACTAGTGTAACGCACCAGGATTTCATTCCTCACAAACGGGTACTACGTAGTGCAGAGGTCAACATCTGCAAGGGCTACCCAGTCAGTTTACCATTCTACATGGCATTTGAAAGTTCCCGGCAATCCATGCCACCCAGCCTACATTACTTAGTGCTGATTATATCCATATCCATACCCTGCTTAGATGATAACCTCCTGCCATGGGCTCCAAACCTGCTGTCTGATATAGGATTGAGGGACTACGATGCGAAAGGTAGGTAGACAGGCCAATTGGCAGGGCCGATACCTGGTTCGAGTATCCTGGCGACAGGGTAAACACATCTCTGCCTGTTCCTGGCTTTACCTACACCACACTACCCTCTACCTACCCAAGTATTCGGCCAGTATGGTTTTCCCGGTTCTGCCGAGCCTCCGCAACAGCACATTAGCGCTGTCCTACGTGTGTCGGCTGTGGAGTGGGGTAGTTGTTACGGATCCCCGGGGAAACGGAGGCTGACAGATCTCAAAACACCGTATTCCTTCATACCACTTACCTGTACCGACAGATGTCGCGAAAGGATATTGGGCAGCGGTCGTCGTCGATCCCACGCCAACAAGATGCCTCGAAAAAGGAAATCGGGATGTGGAGTTGCTTATCACGCAAGGTAGCCAGCCCAGCAAGAGACGCCGGCCCCGGCGCTAAGCCGTCAGCTAATCGTCCTAGATAGGCCTATGCATCCAGTTAGGCAACCTGACCGTGCATGTGTTATTAAGACGATGTCCAGAAGGCGGCGGGATTCCCATAATGCCCTGCCGGGTTTGGTACTGAACTATCCAACCATGTCGTGTACCTAGCCCCCTTCGCCCTCATCAGCGAAACCGAAATTCCGCGGGAGTGAATGGAGCTGGAGCACGATACTATCGAGCTATTCCATCCTGATGTTTCTTCACTTACTCTTTATGTGAAGCACGACGGGATTCATATTGCTTTGCCATTCCCCGTCGGGGGATACCACCCTTGAGAATGATATCTTCCAATATTCTCCCCTCGCTGCTAGTCTTTGGGCCTCAAAATGGGTTTCCATCAGAAGAAGTCCTGGAGGATTTACGCCGCGAACTCACCAACAACCCTTATCTATCCGCCCTCACGAAGGCGGTTGCTGAGCTGTCCCAATTGTGGAGGGCTCTCGTAGACTTCGATGAGAATTTACTTGAAGTATCCGGTGCTGACTACTTAGACCAACTGGCGCACTGGGTCCAAGAAGGCGGTTCTTTTCCTCATCTTCAGGGCTGCCCACCCAACCTATATGCTCTAGCAGTCACTGTTCTTCTCCAGATCAGTCAATATGCACGATACCTTAGGCACCTAGGTAGCACCTCTCATTCCCAGCTTCTACAGAGCGTTGGAGATGCTGGGGTCCAAGGGTTTTGCGTTGGCTTCATAACTGCGATCGTTGTGGCTAGCTCAAGAACCGAAGCTGATATTGGACGCGCAGCTGCTGTTGGGCTTCGCCTTGCCGTCTGCATCGGAGCATATGTCGACTTGGATGCGATTAGATCACGGGATGCCAGTGGTAATTCTTGTGTTGCGGTTCGCTGGGGGGAAAGTAGCCCTGCTAGAAAAGACGATGTTGACGCGATCGTACGATCGTATCCCGATGTGAGTCCATATGAATGCTTAAATGAGTATTCATTTGAGCTTAACTGATCAGTTATTTATAGGCGTATATATCAACTACCAATGATAAAACATGTGTGACTGTCACCCTCGGCACGTCTCAGCTAGATGATTTCAAGCAAGAAATTCGCGGCCGTGGTCTGCGAGCGACAATGGTGCCGGTGTACGGTCGTTTTCACACTGTCAAGAATTATGACGCCTCAAACCAGCTTGTAAAGCTAAGCTTGCAGATGGGAGACCTCAAATTCCCGGGAGCGGAAATGCTTCTTGCCCCTGTGCGATCTACTGTAGATGGTGAATTCATTCTCGAGGGGGCTCTGACTAGGCATATAATCGATAACACATTGCTGAAGCGCGCTGGGTGGTATAAGACCATTGGGGCAGCCATCCTTCAGCTGCCTCGGTCAAATATGCACATTGCGTTTGGCGGGTTTGGCCATCACATCCCTTCATCCCTCGTCGCGGCGGGTTCTTTTCAAATCACCTATTTACAAGAGCAAAGGGAAGGAATTACAACAAATCTCGATAGCCGACTGCCAATTGAGAATAATCTTAACGAACCTAATAATATGTATGAATACCCATCTCATTCTATCGCTATCATTGGGATGGCTGGCAGGTTTCCGGGTGCAGACTCGTTGGACGAGTTCTGGGAGCTCATACTTGAGGGTAAAACAATGGTTGAGCCGGCGCCAGTTGAACGGCTCAGGTTACCTCGGGATGGCAATTATGCAGACACAAAATGGTGGGGGAATTTTCTTCGGGATCCCGAAGCCTTCGATCACCGCTTTTTCAAGAAATCGTCTCGTGAGGCTATTGCTTGGGATCCGCAACAAAGAATTTTGCTTGAGGTCGCATATGAGGCACTAGAGTCAGCGGGCTACTTCGGTCCATCATCGACCCCTGAGACGGATGATTATGGCTGTTATATCGGGGCAGTCATGAATAATTACTATGATAACCTAACGTGTCACCCAGCAACTGCCTATGCTACACTGGGCACATCCCGGTGCTTCATAAGTGGCTGTATAAGTCATTATTTTGGGTGGACAGGTCCATCGTTGACAATCGATACCGCTTGCTCGTCATCGCTCGTGGCTATTAACACGGCCTGTCGAGCCATATGGTCTGGCGAGTGTTCACGGGCCGTAGCTGGTGGCACAAATGTGATTTCAAGTCCATTTGACTACCAGAATCTACATGCGGCTGGCTTCCTCAGCCCAACTGGGCAATGCAAGCCGTTTGACGCTGCCGCCGACGGGTATTGCCGTGGAGAGGGCGTCGGAGTGGTTGTTCTCAAGAAACTGTCCGATGCGATGAAGGACAATGACAACATCCTAGGCGTGATTGTGGGATCCGCGGCGAATCAAAATCATAACCTCAGTCATATCACGGTGCCGCATTCAGGTTCACAAGTCACATTGTATCAAAAAGTGATGGAACTTGGTAATGTTAGGCCGGAATTGGTATCCTACGTAGAGGCACACGGGACCGGCACCGGTGTTGGCGACCCGGTTGAGGTCCGCAGCATCCGTGACGCCTTCGGCGGACCGCAACGTGACTCTCTTCTTCACTTCAGCTCTGTCAAGGGAAATATCGGCCACACGGAAGCTACTGCCGGTGTCGCCGGCCTGATCAAGGTCCTGCTAATGATGAGGCATAGCAAAATACCCAAGCAAGCTAACCATAACGTGTTGAACCCAAAAATCATCCCCTTTCATAACGATCAAATGGCGATTCCACAGGAGTCATTACCCTGGAACCCCCCCACGAAATTGGCGTGTGTCAATAGCTATGGTGCCGCCGGGAGCAACACGGCTGTTATGATATGCGAGAAACCGTTCTCAAGTGCCAGGACAGCCCCCGTTCAGCTTTCGAGGTATCCACTCATCCTCTCTGCGGCATCTCCCAACAGTCTCTCTGTGCGCAGCAAGAAACTGCTTGAGTGGTTGATGAAGGTCGAAACCAGTTCTGTCAGTCGTTTAGGATCCCTGATGTTCACCCTCGCCGACCAGGCCAACCATGCGCTTCCCCACGTTCTTACATCCTCAATATCTAGCGCCAAGGAACTCAAATCAAAGCTAGAAGCCGCATCTGTCGGCTCTGGGATAAACACAATCAGCACTCCTAACCCGATTGTACTTGTATTTGGTGGCCAAGAAAGCGACTTCGTTGGGCTGTCCCAAGATGTGTACCTGTCCTGTGAAGTATTTCGCAATCACCTTGATTGCTGTGATCAAATCCTGGTATCTAGAGGTTTGGGGAGTCTCTACCCAGCTATATTCAACCCGGGCACGATAGAAAGCCTTGCAGCCCTGCATTCGGCGCTTTTTGCGATTCAATATGCTTCCGCTATGGCGTGGATAGATTGCGGAATGAAAGTCGATGCAGTGATCGGGCATAGTTTCGGTCAATTGACCGCACTCTGCATAGCTGGGTCACTTTCTCTCTCGGATACGTTGAAATTGGTGGTTGGCAGGGCGTCTCTGATGCGGGAGCATTGGGGACCCGAGCCGGGATCGATGGTATTCTTGCAGGCCGACCGCGAGACGGTGGGCGGAATTCTTCAGTCATTAAAAGCCCAAAATCATGACTTCTATGCCGAAATTGCCTGCTACAATGGCCCAAAAAGCCATGTAGTAGTAGGCTCATCTCGCTCTATTACCTCCTTAGAACAACATATTACAGATACTCCATACCTCCGAGACACCATTCGCACCAAGAAACTTGGAGTCACGCATGGCTTCCACTCGAAATTCACCGAATCCATGCTGGTTCATCTTGCAGCTCTAGCTAAAGATTTAGATTGGAGATGTACTTCTCTGCATCTCGAGACCTGTGATGAAATTGAAAGCATCACCGAACCCGATTTCACGATTATTTCTAGGCATACTAGATCTCCAGTATTTTTCAATCAAGCTGTAGAGAGGCTCGCGGCGAAATTTCCCTCAATCACCTGGGTCGAAGCTGGCCGCGGGTCTTCTGTGATTCAGCTTGTGAAGAATTCAGCGCCAGACGCCCATGGGCACACCTTCTTGTCGCCGCAACTCACTTCTTATAACGCGCAAGGTTCTCTCACTGACGTGACTGTTGATCTTTGGAAACAAGGGCAGTCGGTGCAATTCTGGTCGTTTCATCGTAGCCAAAAGCCGGCGTATCAATATCTAAGCCTGCCGCCATACCAGTTCGAGAAGACGAGGCATTGGCTCCCGTACACGAGCAGGGAATCCCGGAAGGAAACCGGAATCAAGGGGGCGGAAGAAGCACATGAACTCATCTCCTTCTTACGATTCAAGGATGAGTCCAAAACGGAGGCATTGTTTAAAGTTGACCCCCATTCCGACCGTTTCCAGAATATGCTCAGTGGCCACGTCATGTCTGGTCAGACGCTCGCCCCGGCCTCCTTATATTTCGAGTTGGCAGCTCGCGCAGCGCTTTTCCTTCAGAATGACCCAGGCGCGAAGGTCTATGTGCCCGCTGTAGACGATTTGCTGATGAAATCCCCGATTGGTCACGATAAAATGATGGAGATTACGCTCATGTTGAAACACTTAGACGATACTCGGCCGTCGTGGTCCTTTTCAATTACCACTAGAGGTGGTTTGCGCCAAACCGCAGAACCTTATGAACAATCGACAGGCAAAGTCTATCTCAAGACACGCGATGATGCGCAAGCTGCTAAAGAATTTAGACGATTCGAGTCTTTAACGGGCTATCGCCGATACGATGAATTGTACGATCATCCAGATGCCGAGAAGATGGAAGGGAATCACATTTATCGCGCATTTAGCACTGTCGTGCACTACGGAGAGGCTTTCAGGGGTATCAAGAAGATAGCTTGTGTACGACACGAGGCTGCTGGCGCCGTCGTTATTATGCCGGATCCGACAGCCACAGGAGACCAACGCCTTTGCGATACCCCTATGACCGACAGCTTTATGCAGTTTGCTGGTTTCCTAATAAACTACTTCAACAACCCAAGCCTTGAAGATGTGTTCGTCTGTATGAATATCGAGCACATCGAGATGGGCGGAGAATTTAACCCTGACGCGAGAGAGTGGATTGTCTACTCTAACATGAGTGAGGGTAGTGGGAATGACACATTGGTAGACGTTTATGTGTTTGAGGCCAAAAGTAAGAAGATGGTTATGGCCGCATTTGGATTTCGGTTCTCAAAAATACCACAAGCATTACTCGCGAAATTACTGAAAAATATAAACCATCCCGGAACAATAAACGCAAAACCCAGGAAGCTGGATGCTGAAGCTAGGATGGTTGGAAGTGCCGCCCCCATTCTTGATGTCCCATTCAGTTCATCTCGGAATTCCTCAAGAATACAGCGTGATCTCCTCCAAATACTATGCAATGTCACGGATGTCCCAATTGAGGACCTTAACCTTGATTCCACATTGGATGAACTTGGGATCGACTCTCTGATGGCTACAGAGGTTCTCAACGATATTCGAACTAATTTGGGCCTCAATATTGATCTAACGAGCTTCTTATTTTTTCCTAGTATTCGAGCCCTTGTCACTCATGTTGAGCAGAATTTAGGGGTTGGTAGTGCAGGAGATGAAATGGACACACCACCTTCACCAAGCACAGATCATAGTATCACGGATACAAGTCATCTGCAAGAAGACAGGGGTGCTCTGCCGGTATCCCCGAAAACCACGGATGTACCGACAATAATTTCAGCAATAAGCGCTTTCAAGGAAATAAGGCTCGGGTACGACCAACTCGCGGAGGGCACCGGAGCTCTCGATTTCTGGTCCGAGGTTCATCCATACCAGGCAAGACTTGTGCTGGGGTATGTGGTAGAGAGTTTCGCCCGACTTGGCTGCGACTTGAGGAGCCTTCAGCCCGGTGATCCCGTCCCTCAAGTTACAACACTAGAGAAACACATAAAGCTTGTGTCCCAGCTATACCGCATCATCGAAGATGAAAAGCTGGTCAAATCAACGAATCGTGGATATACCCGAAGCGATGTTCCTATTGATGAGGCTTCCGCTGAATCTGTTTACTGGGACATAGTCGGGCTCTATCCTCAACACGACGACGTTAATAAATTGATTAGGTCCGTCGGATCTCAGCTAGCCGCATGCCTAATTGGCGAACAGGACGGCTTGCAGGTGGTATTTGGAGATAGAGAAACTAAGAGGACGCTGGAGTCTATGTATGAATTTTGGCCACTTCTCCGAACACCGACCCTTCTCCTCGGTGACGCCTTGCTGAAGGCATTCACCAACGCCACCGGCGGTGGAAAGTTTCGTATTTTGGAAGTAGGTGGCGGAACTGGTGGCACGACTCGGTATATTACCAGCCACCTTCAGAATCACGGCATTTCTTTTGAGTACGTATTCACGGACATATCATCCTCACTTGTTGCGGCGGCGAAGAAAAAGTTCAAGGGAATTGAGGGTATGTCTTTTGAAGTATTGAATATCGAAAATCCGGTGAATGTAGAGTACGAAGGATTTTTTCATTGCATAATAGCAACGAACTGTATCCATGCGACGAGAAATCTGGAAGTATCCCTTTCTCACCTATGTGAGATGCTTCGTGAAGACGGGGCGCTGATGTTAATCGAGATCACGAAGAACATGTTCTGGCTCGATATTGTTGTTGGCCTTTTCGAAGGCTGGTGGTTATTTGAAGATGGCCGTTCACATGCTTTGGTCGACGAAAATCACTGGAAGCGGGCCATGAAGAATGCAGGATTCGGCGAGGTTTTATGGTCAGATGGGACCACGCCTGAATCTAGGACCGTACGTGTCATTGGCGCATTCCCGAGCAGCAAGTCTTCTGGAGCCGAAAACACATTGCGGTCCAAGAAATCCACAGCAACTGTCTTGGAGACAGTTGTGTATAAGAGGATAGGCGACCAGGAGATCCATGCCGACATTTACTACCCGGATGAGGTGTCGACTCCAGGCAAGAAGATGCCCGTTGGTATGTGATAACCTAGGGTCTAGTTTTGATACCCAACTAAACGATGCGCAGCTTTAATGATTCACGGGGGTAGTCATATCATCTTCTCCAGGAAAGATATTCGGCCCGCCCAGACACGACACCTTCTCAAGAAGGGCTTCGTGCCAGTTAGCTTGGATCATAGGCTTTGCCCCGAGGTTAGCCTTTCTGAGGGGCCTATGGTGGATGTGTGTGATGCCCTTCACTGGGCTCGTCACACATTACCACAAATAAGCGCTGGTCGACCAGGTTTACAAATAGACGGCGAAAAGGTTGTGGTAGTGGGATGGTCATCGGGAGGGCAACTGGCCATGTCGCTAGCATGGACGGCACCGCAGCGAGGTCTCCGGCCACCGGAAGCCATCCTCGCATTCTACTGTCCCACCAACTACGAGGATGAGTGGTGGAGGCATCCGATCCAACCAATGGGCGCAGAAGACAAAGGCGTCGACTACGACGTACTTGAAGCCGTTCAAGATGAGCCCATCACAAACTACGGCGTGGTAGGCGCGTGGGAACCGCTTTCGGACCCGCGCATCCTCACAGACCCTCGGTGCCGCATCGTCCTCCACATCAATTGGAAAGCGCAGACACTGCCGGTCATCATCGGGGGGTTACCTAGCAGGGGGGAGGTAGGAAACCGCTCTGACGTTAAGGACTGGAATGCCCTTCCGCAGCCTAGTCTTGACGAGATCGTGGCCGTCAGCCCTCTCGCACAGATTCGCCGCGGCAACTACCAGACGCCAACCTTCTTGGTCCACGGGACGGCCGATGACTTGATCCCGTGGCAGCAGAGCCGGGACACGCACGACGCCATGGCCGAGAGACATATCACGTCCCAATTGGCGCTGGTCGAGGGCGCTCCGCATATCTGCGATCTCAGCAGCGATCCCGACTCGGAGGGCTGGAAAGCTGCCATGCGGGGATACGAGTTCCTTAGCTCGTATGCATTCTAACGGGAGGAGAATTTGGGCTTGGCGAGAAAAGGTATGGGAGGAACGGCGGTCAATGTACGTTCAGTTTTTGAGGCAAAATATCTTGAGATGCTGGAGTTTTGCTCGTTGACATCGTATTCTTAAACCCCAATTTTGCCTTCTCTGCTTTTCTTTTCTTCTCTTACTTGTGTTGCTAATTATAAAACCGGGTTCAAACGCAACTTATTCGTGTGTACTACTCAGGCATGCCAGGCAATATGAATATGGCATGATTAATCTACCCAGGTGGATAAACACATCATCGCGTCTAGAATGTCAGATGTGGCAAAACGTATGCATGAATTAGGCCGTCTATATTGTTATTTTTTGCCGATACCGAGGTATCGTTACTGTAGATTCATGTGACGAACAGATCCCACGAGATGTAAAACATAGTAGGCAAACACAAACATACATCGAGGCACTTGTTCAGCTAGAGATATAAGCCCGAATCACAGACGTGCCTGAAAGTTCCAATGGATATCATCTCGTTTAGTTGATGGGCTAACATGCTATCCATAGTGGAAGTTGCGTTACAGGGTGCAATTAGGTCAATTATGTACTTGGGTCTTTCTAATGCTTCAAAGAGACGAAAGCGAAAAACCCTGCTCTCATTTGCGGGCCAACGCTTCCATCAAGGTGGTATGCAGAATGTCGTAATATACATGGTGTGTGCTCAACTCCCCCGCCTAAACATCAAGGGCTATGCAACTCCATACCTACATACTCTTTAACATTGGCTCGTGTTACAATATAAAATAGGAACGTCGTGTTACGTCGTCCTCATGTGGAGGGAAGCCAGCCGGGTTGGTAATTGACCAATGTAAGGAGGCATGTGTGCCAATCTTGGCACGACAAACCCACAACCTAGCACGTTACGGCTTTCATGCTCGACCTCCTTCGCTGGCTTATACGCCGTGCATCCGTCGGACTGTCATCTTCGGATCCATCGGCGTCGTTTGTGTTAGGCTGTACTATCGGGTACTTTCTGGGTCTTCCTGGTCCTCGTTTACCGACGTTTGCGACATTGGAGCGGGCGGCTGCCTTAGCCCTTGCGACAGCAGCCGGCACTTTCCGACCTCGAACTCTAGCCTCTTCTTCTGTATCTAAAAACCTATGAATTGTTCGGGGGTCAAGGATTCGCTCTTCTTTGTCGTTTGGTCCATCGTTTTCGGTTTTGGGCCAAGAAAACCCATACAGCTTCGAGTGCCGTTCGCACCGAAAACAAGAGCTTCGTGTGTAATAGGCGTTCCGTTGAACAAATGCATCATTGCAAATGGTGCAGTGAATCCAAGCGGTATTGGGTTCTGAGAGGAGAACGGGAGTGAGGGTATAGTCGCCGGGTACTCGTTTTTTGGTCACCTCGACTGGCTCATCTATAGACTCAGCCTCTTCATCTTTTTCGGCCCTTTTTGGCCTGCCTCTCACAGCCTGTCGACCACGAGTCAACGGCTGACTTAGTGTTTCAACACCTATGAGTGAAGATTTCGAAGCCGGTAGTGCGCCTTCGGAGATATCTATGACTGGAGCCGGGAACACTATTAGATCGGCTGATGGAAGCCCATTGGCCTGACTATTTACGGCTGAAGCTGAAGAAATTATGCTGATTGAATCGGTCACACTTGAAATTGGGATATCGTCGAGCGGTGATGGTGACTCTACTTTGACAACGGGCACAAAGGGCGTGCGCGAGGCTCCTGTAATTGAAGATAAATCTTCCTCCTCTTTTGGTGCAATGACTCGAGGCCGGACAGGCGTCAAAGCTGGAGATTGCAGGGTTATCTCTTCAGCCTCTTCTTCTGGCGTTGTTTCTTCGGGCGTCGTCGCTTCAGGCGTCGTCACATCGGTTGTCGCCGTTGCATCAATGCTCACAGAATCGGATGCCGAGCGTTCGCTTGGAGTGGTATCATCGCTGCTTTGCCTGTCTAATCCGCCGAGGATAGGAACAGATTCAGCATCATATTGCAGTGTCTTTTGCCGCTTTGATGGTGTGACAGGAGGTGATCGTAAAGATTCGTATTCCCTTTTCCGTTTTTCCCGAAGGATATTCTGAGGAGCAGGAGAGTTGTGTAGTGATTCACTCTCCGAACTAACGTTTTTTGGTTTTGGTTTAGTTTTCCGAATGCGGGGCCGAATGCCAGGCGTAACCGAGGGCGTGCGTGAGCCAGATGCACAGCTATCATCTCTTCTGCGACGACGTAAGGAATACCCTTCGGACGTTGAGTCCTCAATGCTCTTCTTCAGCCCAACACCCCCGCCGCCTTGTGCCCAGCCATTGGCAGCGTTCTCCTCGCATGTCTTGCACAAACACTCACAATTATCCTCTCCAAAGTAGTTATCCGCATAGGAAACGGTGATTTCGTCGCCGACATCAATGTTCTGCGTTGCGACAATCTCAATGCCGGACTGACCAGTGATCATTAAGCGTGCGTTGGCGTTGCAATCATGATTTGCGAATCGGGCGGGGCCCATGAAAAGGGCGGCGCATTTGTTCCTAGAGCTGATCACAATGCTGAAGTCTTTCTTCCTCATTGCGAGCTCCTTGTCTTCCTTTGCAGTGATCATGACCTGAATCCCGGAGAGATACTTAATAGGCTGGCCCTTTTTGATGTACTTGCGGGCGGTGACCGCAGCCTCATGACTGTAGATAGTATATCGGTTGGTTGACGATACCTCGAATGGGCAATCGGGCAGATAAATGCGCATATATCGGCGAAGATGGGCGCGAAAGTCAGCCTGTTCTTTTGGCGTCTTCAAACCACTATAAAATCTCCGGACACCGTCTGCCGCAAGGAGCTTAGATTCGGCAGCATCGAGGTCAGGGTCTACAATTAGATGCGATTGGATAACCTTGGCGATCTCCTCTTCCGTAACACCCCTCGAGGGACGATAGGAAGGCCGGTTCTTCGGGATCGTTGTCCAGTAGTAGGCCTAAGCACATGGGGGTTAGTCATGGCTCTCGTTGGGTGCATGAGAACGAGCCAGGGCGCCATTGCGCCATGCGCGCCGGTTGAACTCACATGGTCGATGAGCACATCAGTGAGAATATCATCGTAGGATGATAGTTGCGCCAATGTAATTGACTGCCTCTTTGCGGCAGAGGTCGGTGCAGGCATCGCCAAAGCCAGCGTCCCAATTGCTATCCAAGAAAGCGACCGGTACGGGATGAAACCAATACAGCAGACCGACGGAGGGACGGAGAAGCCAGGGAGTGTAATGCAGATATTATCTATGCGACAGAGAAGAAACCTCGTTCCACGCCGAGGCTAGGGAACAAAAGGGGCGGTGGAGAGAGAGAAGGGGAAGGGGGGCGTTGACAGCAGGGCTCCTCTGACCCGAACGATTGTTGGTTGTTGTCACCAGTGAGAGTGAGGCTTTGGTGATGTTGTGATAAAAGTCTATCACGAGATGACAAGATAGGCATATGAGGGAAAGGGCAGAATGGGGGGTCCGGCAGATTGATCCGTCCAATGAGATTATGCCTCAAGCATGGTGTGAGGTATAAGAAGAGAGAAGAGAGCGAGGTGAAAGGTTTCCACGGCTTTCAGGAGGACGTCATTCCAGAGGTTGGGTGGATGTGACTGAGTAATGCAGGGGAGATTAACTATGGGAGGTAGTGTGCATGGATGAGGAGAGGAGAAACAGCTGAAGGGCTGAACAGCGAGACGCAGCAGTCGTGCTTGTCTGGTGTCTGGTGTCTGGTGTACTCGGGTAGTTAATGAATGACTCTTCAGGATGCTGACAGGGTCGGTCTTGCGTCTTCTGTCTTCTGTCTTCTGTCTTCTGTCTTCTGTCTTCTGTCTTCTGTCTTCTGTCTTCTGTCTTCTGTCTTCTCGAAATTGATAAGGACTGTCTGTCTGTTTATACGAAGCAGAGATACAAGTAGAGAGAAAATAATACCACGCATGCACCTAACCAAGCATCATTGCTGCTGCTGCTGCTGCTGCTACTACTGCTACTGCTGCTGTTCAACAAGTGAGCGACGGGGAGAGGGAAGGGGATCGAGAGAGACACAGCAGCGCCGGGATGGCATGAGTTAGTTAGCGAGCGCCGGGCGGGCATGTTGAGTTGCGGCACCCAGAGCAACGCAAATAGTGGGCCGGGAGGGTGGCAGGTCAACCATTTCCCTTAATCCAATTTGGGGGGAGCGGGACAAGGGTCACAGACACCACCTGCGCCCGAACAGGGGCGCATCGATGCTCATCAAAGTAGTCGTAGGGAGCTAGCCCGACCAGTCGCCAATCATAAACACCAATGCATAAGCCCCAGCCCTGTGAGTTTGCGATAGGTACCGTCGTGTACCTTGCCCGCATTAGTCTCCTTAGCCACAGTCATCTCGATCGGGCAATGTCAACTTTTAGGGGTGGCTTAGATGCCAAGTTGGAGAGGTATGCACGCAGTAGGCCACCTGTTAGGTATGCCATTACATAGGTATCTTGCATATCCCAAAATATGACATGGATGACATGGATGGGATGGATGAGATGAGAAATGAGGATGTTCCACGAATTGGAGATTAGATACGACATTTTGAAAAAAAAAAAAAAAAAAAACACCAGTTGACATGGTGTATAGGTAAGATGTATATACATATGCATAAGGGATATATATATAACCAACTGTGGTAACAGAGAATACTACCGCAAATTAAAGCACCTCAGCGCCTACTTGTATAACTATACCTGCATAACTACCTACTGTGGCGGTGCTACTATGTTTAGGTACCTACGTATGTAGGTAGCTAAGTACCTAGGTAGGTAGGTAGGTAGGCAGGTACCTAGGTACCTAGTTAGTTACCTTAGGTATTTATTTTCAGCCCTCGACGTCATCCAATCACATCCCAATCCTCCAAATTTTCGAGTAGAGCCGCATGGTCGAGTACTCCATCATAACGTCCACCATTCCAACAAATATACCGTACCAACTTCGAGGCCCTGCATTGGCGGGGAGAACCGGCCAAGATGATTCAATTAAAGGTATGACACTACGTCCGTCGCTAGAATAAGCTCGTCTCGAGGTTTGGCCTGGCAATTGACTTGAATCCCAGACTATGCTGAATTGCATCGACAACTCAGGCGCCGCTATTGTCGAATGCGTACTCGTCGTCGGCCAGAAGAAGCATGCAACGATAGGTACGAAACGAACCCGCTATCCCCTCCTCCTCCTTCTCCTCCTCCTCCTTCTCCTCCTCCTCCTTCTCCTCCTCCTCCTTCTCCTCCTCCTCCTTCTCCTCCTCTATTTGTATATAAAATACCGGTGCTTCTTAAATCCTCGACCCAGCTTAGTTTGCCCGCCTAGAGGCCATATCTCCCGATCTCGGCCCTTAGCAGCGGCTTCGATTTCCTCGAGAATCTCCCCGGTCAAGGCCCGCTAACATGCCCTTCTCTTGCAGGCGACCGATTTGTGGCCGTCGTACAAAAGCAGCGCGGCGCCAGTGACGCCGGTATGGGCGCGGCATCAGCCGCCAACAAGGTGAAGCGTGGTGACATCCGACACGCTATCGTGGTGCGGACCAAGAAGAAGGTCCAGCGACCGGATGGCAGTGTTGTGCGATTCGATGACAATGCTTGTGTCCTCATCAACAAATCAGGAGATCCCATCGGCACTCGCGTTAACGGTGTGGTCGGCGCCGAGCTGCGGAGGCGAAAATGGAGCAAGATCCTGAGCATGGCACCCACTCATGCCTAGATCCTCCCGCCGTCTCAACGACAAACGATGGTCAATATCCGCATGTCTATAAGAGAATAGGGTCGGACGATGCTGAGAGCAAGAGGCCCATGAGAGCAGATAACGACAATGCGAGAGAGCGATTAGGTCAGAGAACAAGCAGTTCGAAGCTACGAGTATGAGGCCAAGTCACTCTAAGCTAGCTTACAGTTCAGGCCTCGATTGTGATTGCATGGACTGTACAACTAGTGACGGGGCGAATGGGTGTCAATTTATTGTACATATAGAAGCGCATTTCCCGGCGTTGATAGGAGTCGCGTTGACTTGTCTTTCGCCTGCCAGAACGGCCCTCCATAACCTCAAGGGTGAATCAATGTCATGCCCGCAGAACCCATGACAATCAGACGACACGCCTGGTCTGATTTTTATCGTGGGTGATGGCTCCATGCGATATATCAGTCGCACATAAAGTTGGAACATATTGCAGAACGAAAAGCCCATGTTCTAGATTAGCGTCCATGGATCAACTCGCTCCTCTTTCCCATGCAAGTGATTTACACAACGACATAACGTGTACCGCATGAATTTGTGAAACTCGACCCAAACTCCTTCCAATGCAACAAACCAAGCACAATCCACGGCGGGGTAAAAAAGACCCTGCATGGGGCGCGTAATCCCCCATACAAACCTCCCGGTGCCGTGATTACTGGAAAATGTGACCGCATTCGCAACACACGTAGAAGAGTTTCTTCGCACAGCATTAGCAGCATATCCTTCTTTGAGCATATAGGGAGTAAATAGTACTAACCATGCCAGTCTCGGCGCTTCGTTGCTGGGATTGGAAGAAAACGGCTTCGTCGTGCTGACATACTGGACAACTTTTGTTTGACCGTGGGAGCTATACAGGCAAGGACGACACGTCAGCACCAGAATTCACCAGAGTACACGAAATATGCATGCTCAGGCTTGGTGCTGCGCTGCGCTGAGGTGCAAAATGGCCTTCATCAGACGACCTATTTTGATTCGTAACACCATCGTGTCCGCCATGCTTCCTCACCCGCTAGCAGTTGAACACGACGAGCAAGTAGTATCGGGGGGAGGGGTTCGTATGATAAACGCAATGAGCCACTGGCACGTCAAGGCCCGCCGGGGATGCACGCAAGATAGACACAACGCAAAATGGGGAAATTACTACGCAGAGCGACATTGGGGTACGAATTGTATGAATAATCAATCAAGGGTATTGTATGTGTCATACACCGAGGGTTCCACGCCAAGGGCCTCCGGAGGGTCTGCTTCAGGATCGAGCACCATTTCGATTGGGAGGTATTGAGTGATGGTCTCCTCTGGCAAATGAGGTATGTGTAGGCCGTTATACGATGAGAATCGTTCGACAAAGAGAGATTGTGTCTCCTCGTCCATGGCGCTCCAGTAGTTTGCAAGTCGTATATAACGAATAGACCGGTCGGCAGCATAATCCGGGTCTCGCAGCACATATTCATTGTACTCGCCAACTGACGCGGGATCCTCGCACCTATCGCAGTGGAGAAGAGTAATTCCACACCTGAGACACAGGGCTGGGGTGGAGTCGGGGGTAGAAGCAGCAGCAGCAGCAGCAGCAGCAGTGGTGGTGGTGGTGGTGGTGGTGGTGACAGTGACATGATGAACATCAGAAGAATGAGAAGAAACAGGGCCACGAACCGTGGGGTCTGATCCAACATCCTGGGTAACGCCGGCCGTCTCGCCAGCGGCACTATTCAGAACGTGCCGGAATACGCAGCTCGAGGTTGCCTCTTCCGTGTACTGGCATGTACGACAGGTAAACATGAGCTTGTGGGAGTCTTCGTCCTCCTTGGGGTACAGCATGTTGGAGCATTCAGAGCAGAAGCGGAAAGTAATCTGCTCGAGATTGCTCTGGGGGGCCTCGGTTGAGGTCGTCGACTGCGGGCTCGCCATGATTGACGAGAGGGGACGGCGAACGGCAAGTCTTGCAGTAGGTGTGAGACGAGTCCCCGCGCGCGCCAACTGTGAAGCCGCCTACCAAAGTCGCCGTGGGAGTCAGTGGGCAGGGATAATTCCGAGGTGCCTACCTGCTCTGGGTTTGCAGATGGGGAGTCGTGACTTCAGTAAATGTGAAATTCTTTTAGGGTGGTGGTAATAACGACGGCAATGGTGACGATGAACAAAGCTGATACCGATGAAGGCAACGGCGGACTCTGGGCGGAGAGGGTGTTGGACCTTGGATGCGACCGAATATGGCTTAAGGCGTTTTGTAAGGATGTCGGGAGGTCCACGAGTCGCCACCGACACATTCGGGCGCGTCTCGGCGGATTTAGTCGATCCCGGTAGAAGCCCGGAAAAACTGGCTATTAACTATGCACAAAGCGTGGAATGTGGTCTGTGCTTTTTACATGACCCGCAAATGCAATGCTTTGTCCAATCCGTCAACCTCGTCCCGAGATCCCCATTTCGATACTAGGTTAGACCAGATAGGTTAGACCAGCAGCCGACAGTGCTAGTACACTATCTAGGTAGGTACAAACATAGTTTTACCTAAGTACTTAGGTATGTGCATATGTAGGGATGTAGGCAACTAGTTGCCCCTCCGTTGTTGCCCCGCATCGACAACGACCAGAATTGACTCTAATCGACCAACACAGCACACAGCAGCCACGAACCAGGGTAAGCCGCCGTCACCCCGTGATCTCTGAATCCCAGCCCGCTTGCAGTCCCTTGTAGCTAGTTCTCATTCCGTCATTATATGTATTCTTCTACCCACGAATCTGGTAGCTTCCAAACCTCTAATTTGCATCCTTTTTTTTTTTTTTTCATCGCCTCATCCAATATATCAGTGTGCGTTTCCCGTCACGTACAAAAAAGGAGTCAGAAGTCAGAGCGCTGGGAAGGCCACCCCCTAGCTTCTAGGATACCGGCGTTGCGACTTTTGGTGGTGCCACGGCGGCGTCCTCGCTCGAAGCCTTATTTGAGACGACAGTAGTTGCGTTTCCCATTGCTTAGCTGTACACTCAGGTATCACTGTACCCTTGCCTTCGACGTTTGCAGTGCCCAGGTAGCTCAATATGGTAAGCTATCAATCACCGACGAGCGCCCTCGATATGACCACTACGCCACACCTTCTGACTTTCCACCACGGCGCCAGCTCGTCTCCCACTCCTCTTATCTGTGGTAAACCAGGCACTTACAGCCAGCTTAGGACGAGAGCGGTCTACCCCAGGGTTGGGAGGTGCGCCACAGCCAGTCTAAAAATCTCCCCTATTACTACAATACGGTCGCAAGAGAGTCACGATGGGAGCCCCCGTCAGGAACCGATAGTGAGAAGTTGAAGAAGTATATGGCCACCCACCATTCAGCCTCGCAAGGCCCCAACATAGCGCGTCCCGAGGGCAAAATCCGCGCCGCCCACTTACTCGTCAAGCACCGAGACAGCCGACGACCAGCGAGTTGGCGTGAAGCCCAAATCACCCGAACCAAGGAAGAAGCCATGGGCATCATCGAGGGTCATGAGCAAAAGATCAAGTCTGGCGCTGTCACGCTGGGAGAGCTGGCCACTTCCGAGAGCGACTGCACCTCAGCGCGTAAAAGAGGAGACTTGGGCTACTTTGCCAAGGGAGATATGCAACGGGAGTTTGAAGAAGCTGCCTTTGCGCTCCAGCCAGGGCAGATGACCGGCGTAGTCGAGACGGCAAGTGGACTACATCTGATCGAGCGCCTTGAATAAGATTGGATCTCTGTCCCGTTTCGAAGACAAGAAAGAAGTACAGACCCTAAAACGAATGGCCGCAAGTACTACTATCGCAGACGGCTCAAAAAAAAGAGCTTGATACACTTACTTGCCTTGAAAGATAGGACTTCAGTTAGATGTGTAAACTTGTATTTCCTTCAATCGAATGAGAGCAGTCCTGTTATCGAAGGAAGCGAATGTTGCACAACCGTATCTTGTCCTTGTTCCATTACTGACCTACTCGCGGTATTGTCGGTCAAAAGCCAGGTTAGTGACAATGCATTGGGGAGAGATGACGTTCTATTATGCAGCTCCCAGCCGCTTGCAACCCCCCTCGCCCCCTAATAGACTAATCAAGGTGATATCTTACTGGGCACGAAATATGGGACTAGGCATTCACTCGGAATGGACAAACCCGCTAGTCTTGTGTCTTGTGCGAACATATAGGCGGCCAGGGTAACAGTTTGCGCAATAGGGATAGGGGTCTCTAGACATAACTGGTTCGTTGCCGACGGCGCACGTAACCTGCATCTGAGATTTTCCCATGCTTCAATATTGATTCCTACGGCAAATATGGCCTTTTGATGCTCATGTTCGTTCTTTCGCTACGCGATATTTCATGAAGCACTGTAATACCGAAACCCGTCATACCATTACTCTTCCCCTCCTGCCTTGCGGCCAGCCAGCATTCATTTCCACGTCAGCTTGAGGGGCTCACAGACTCAGCCCTCAAAGGCCCGTCATAATGCATGTGCCTTCTTTTGATCAAATCTTACGTGTACACGAGCGCAAAGTTTCCTTGTATCTCACCAAAAAAAAAAAAAAGAAAAAACAAACCGTTGGTTGGCTGAAATCGGTGGTATCTCATGTTCACTCTGGGATCTCCTAAACCCCTTTTCTATCACCCATACCCAGGCACAGATCCTACAATCAGGCCATACAGGATTTGTTCATCATACAGATCGCCATCTTGTTCCAATATGTAACCTCGCATTTCGCCGCTCTGGGGACTCGTTACTCACGTATACTCATATAGCATTTCTCAATTCGTTACGTCATCATCGTGGTCTCGTCTCATTAGTTTGATTCGTCACTTGGACTGTCACCTCGATGCTAGAGATATTATAACCTCCGCTGCACCAGGTAATGCCGTGACTACCACAGTTGCTGCTCCAAACATTATCATGGATAATGCCGAGTATGCCGTAGCTCTCGAGTCACGCTCAATCAGGTACGAGGTGCCCATAGCGGCCGCGTTGATACCCACGGTTATACCCGCCGCCACCACGCGGCTCTCGTCATGGATCCCCCGATAGCAATTCTTGTTGCCCTTGATACCTGTGATCTTGGTAGCATGTGTAGGGTTGAGTATGAAGCGGTCGCCCTTCGGGATGGATACTTTGGGAGATTGTGTCGAGGCATTTTTTGGGGTCTGGTGGTCGATACACAGGAGGGAGAAGAGCTGGTCCCCGGTCATCTGGAACAAGACGCCGCTAAATATGGCGACGGTGCTTGTGAGTGTCGTGCTGCCACCTAGATTATCTATCGCGGGGACGCCCAGCGCCAGTGTCGCAGACCGGCCTGCAAAAGCTATAGCTTCCTTTGTGTGTAGACCAAACCCACGGCTCACAATCACGTTTAAAAACACGTTGACCGGGGCGAGAGCTGCGCAGGTGAAAGATACCGTTCCCAAGCTAACCCATAGCTCGGAACGGTACTCGTACATCTTGAACCCTAGACATGCCACCCCGGCATCTAAGAGGAGGCCCGCCAGGTCGCCGGCACCAAGATGAGCACGCACATCGTGGTCTTGCATGATGTGTATAATGCTCTCGGTCAAGGAATTATAATGACGGAATTCCCCGATTATAGCAGCAATATCCCTTCTTGTATAAAGCGCCTTTGCCCACATGTAAGCGGTAGCCAGGGCCCATGTTGTCAATACAGGGTTGGATAGTATGAGGAGAAAATGCTTTAGACGGCATGATAGAGGGAGCGTGTTCGAGGACCGTAAAGATCTCTGGAATTGGATAGATAGAACCCAGAATAGGCCAAGGGCGAAGACGTCGGAAGGCATCATGTAGCCCAGGGCCAAGTAAACCGGAATACCAACGACCACGAGGAGGAAAAGCCAGATCCATATCGGAGCTGTTTGAATTGTGAAGTTGATCGAAGCTGCTGTTGAATTACTAGTGATGGGGGCGGTTTCCATCAACGGCTCCCTAGCTGAGAACGCCTTGCTCAAGGTGGATAATTGAGAAATTTTCTTTGGTAGACGCTCGGAAGATGGAGCGGGCCATGCAATCGAAGGACTGGGCCATGATTTATTATTACTCTCTATGTCGTTTGCGAGTTGTTTCGATCGTCGAAGCTGTTGCTCTATACGGAACCCTCCAAACGCAAGCAAGAAAGATGCCACATAACTAATAATAGTTGTAACCACTAGAATGCAGTAAGTCAGACTCTCTATCGCACTCTGATCCTCTCTGCCACTTACCGAATACGCCGGTAATACTCGGAATATCCGAAGAATTGTCGATGTGATCTCGGATGAGCAAGACGAAGAAGGCCACAAAACCAAATGACATGTGCCGCCCGAGAAAATCGGTTGGTCCCTGTAGATATTCGTGATAGAACCAGCCTGTATCTTTGTTGAAAAAACTTGCAATGCTCATTGTAATGAGTGCTAAGAACATAGTGAGAATCGATGCTGGGAGGTTAACGGAATGGAGATCAAGAATAATCTGAGTTGGTACGACAAGTAATTGAATACCAAAAATGAGCATTATTCCTACTGTGGCATCGGAAAACCTCGTAGACAAGGTTGGCGTTTGAATGCTTTTGCAGAGCTCCTGGATAAAGGCTGCGTCCATCACGACGGATTTGGAATATAGCACAGCCCCAGAAGAGTGACATACGGATATTGGAACCAAAATAGTCAAAATTAGCTGAAATGAAGGCAATCAAGGGCTATGAAACCTCATGTTGCCGGGTTTATCAGATGCATATAAGAATCCCCTGCACGGCGTTTGTTAAACAGCCCATTGACGAACGGAGTAAGTCGTGGTCAAACATCGGACTCTATGAGAGGGCCAAAGCGTCCGAGAGCCATCATATGGCACACAGACCCGAGGAGATACTTTGAAAGTTAGGAATATTTTCGTCCCCCCATATCAGATCCCGCCATGTTAGACACGGGATCTCCAAGGCTACCCACGAAGCACCCGGTGCTATGGTTGCCGTCATGCCAAGCCGAGTGGATAGTTGACCGACAAAGGATCCAACGTGTAGCATTGAGGGGAGAGGAAGACAGAAAGGAGACGCAAACACAGAATCGCCTGTGCACGGCAGAACTGGCGGATCTTATTGGCCCCTGCTCTGTTGTGTTCAATATCTCTGGTGCGTTTGGGCGTGTAAACCCGCAGGAGGCGACGGAGGAGGGATCGGAGAGCACAGCTTTGTGGATCCGAGGAGGTGCAAACGCATGGCGCCTATCTAGCAGCCTGGTTGGAAGATATCAAGTCCAGTGTATGTGTATGTGTGTGTATGTATGTGTATGTATGTGTATGTATGTGTATGTATGTGTATGTATGTGTATGTAACTTGCCTGCGTATTTATAGTTTAGCTGGGAGGAAAGTCGTTGTCCAGCGTACAGAACAGGTGCTACTCGTCTAATAAGACATACCTGCCTGTTTGTAAAGCTAAACCGGGTTGTGTCGCATTGGCCATGCAGAACATCGGTATCAAGACAGATATAAACCTATAACGAAGGTATACATACATACCTGTGTTAATCCACATAACTAGGTATACACTATGGATCTTGCCCGGCCCCCTATCTAGATATGATAGAGGGCTAATTAAGTACTACCTGCTCTATAGATCTTATGTCTCCATAATGATCAAGAATAGCCAGTGATTCATAGAATTGGGGAAAACGGGGGGGGGATAGTTTTCTTTGTAAATATCTATAAGTGTCGGGGCTACAAGGGACGCCTTGTAATGGGGTTTTGGCTGTGATCTTCCAAGTAGTTATGTTCCTGAGAAACATGGCCAGTGAGTCTAGGTAGTGTACTTACTTATCAAATGACATTGCCCGCTAGTCTAAATACGGACGGATGACTAGGTACCTCCTAACCCTGTGCCAATCAACCCAGGGAAGAGAACGCTAACGACCACAGGTAACGACCGCTAACTGCCTAGGTGCCTTGGTGACCAATAGACTAATAGTAGGCCCATTTGGACCCGTGCTTCGGTAGGTAAGCAGTGAATGGTGGTGCCAAGATGCGTAACTAAGTACCTAGGTAGTACGACGCAACACATCTTTAAATGTTTACTTACCTACTGACTGACCTACTTTTTGCTTGGTTGTTCACATTGCACATGCACATTTCCGCGTTCCAATCCGAATTCCCCCACCTAGGTAGGGAACGTACAGATCGTCTGAAGAACAAAATCCAACATATTAGATAGTGCTCCCTGGGAAACTACCTACCTACCTACTGTCATTACATCATCGTCATCAACACCATGTCCAACCGGGCTCAGGACACCCGGGAGCTCAAGCTTCCCGGCCCCGAACAGCTGAATAGGCTTCGGGAGGAGCTACGGCTCGTTTCACACAAGGCGACAGCCCATGGCCTAAACGATCGAATTATCGAGACAATCTTCCATCTGCCGCCTTCGGAGTTCTACGAAGCCGCCCGCAGTCTTGCGCTTACATTCGGGCCCTTCCCGTCACTCCCGGCTGCCGAGTATCCGTTGTGCGTGCGTCCTCTCCCGCATCGATAGGTTTCGGTGCTGACTTTGGAAGGAATAGTATCGCTACTACCACCATCCCCCATGATGATCTCAAGTTCAAACAGCCAAGCCCCATCGTCGATGACGGGGAGAGCTTCTTAGAATATGCCCTGGCCGCCTTGACGAGTTACAATGAACTCCTCGAAGAGAAGGTGGCCAAGTTCAGCATTCAATCTGTCCGTAGCCTTGCCACCGTCAGGGAATCTTCCGACTCTGCCCACGACCTCACAGCCATTGAGGAGAGGACCACAGAGGCAAAGCTACGCAAACTGCTTCATATGCAACAGGTAATTACCTTTACGCTACATGCACCTGCGCTTCACGCGGGCGTGACTAATGGAACCCGCAAAACAGATCGCCATTCTAAGAGAGAAGTTCGACTATCACGATAAGAATAGGTCTCTAAAGCTCGAAGAATACATAGAGCTGTTCCGCAATGAGACTCTCTTCCTCAACTGTTACGATAGGTTCCTTGACGATACCTATCGGCCAGAACCAGTTCCAGCATCGCCGGACGGCCTTTGGGCCGAGTATGACCACGTGCTTCAACAAATCGAGCGATGGAAAGATCTCATCGACTTTGAAGAGAAAGGCGGTGAGGCAACCGAAGCCATCATCAGCCGCGCACGACAACACGTGAGCCAGTTACGTCATTCTTTGATCCTGTGTCAGGGGGTACCAATACTAACTTAAGCACAGGCTCGTCTATTCAATTACCCGCCACTGCCAGGTGCAACTAGCTACGGTTTTCCATGAGGGCCTTGCGGCCAATACCAAAAGATCAAGCCATCATAAAGCAGTGCATGATGAGGCGGCCGATATCATCAAGGAAATTGATTGGCTTTGGGAAGAAGTCATTCCTGTAGCACACATGTCCGTCTCTGCTCAGTATCTCAATCCCGTACTACAGCATTTCAAGGAATGGGAAGATACGAAACGGTTCCGCGAGGCTATCATGACAACCTATGTAAGACACCTCGCCATTACGTTTGATACCATGTGCTGATGAAGAGCAGTCCGCTGGGGTTCTAAAATTCATGAACGACAGACTAAGTGCCGTGGCTGAGCGGACCCAAATCCTCGTCTACCATCACCAGGCGCTGAACAATGTCTCTTGGATTCGCCAATTGAAAGAGGCTTCTAGCCCCACAGACCTGGTACCAGCACGTATGCCTCATACACTGGCACAGAACGTGCAGCCGAGACGCGATCACGCCACAGCCCCCGAAAATCTACAGGCTTTCATGAGGATGTACGGTGCGGTCCCCATCCAGGTCGATGACCCGTTCCCGAAAGCTACACCGTCGCTATTGGACGAGTATGTACAGAGCCGGGCTCATAAAGGCGATACTCTCCTTCAAGACCTTCATAAGCTTTTCGAAGCGGCGACAAAATCGGGTTTGACAGACAAAGAGCTGGGCGGAGAGCTGCTCCTGGGCTCGCTTCTTGCCGATAGCGCCGCTACTCCCTTACAGCCTGGAAGCGTGTACAAGGACGCCCAGTTAGAGGGATCGATAGCCATGCTGCGGGACCAAGCAAACCAGGTTCAAGAGATGTTTAAGGACCTAAAGCTGGAGGGGCCGGCATCAGCCCCGGACTACGTGGCTCACGCATACCGGCAGACGGCTGATCGACTCGCCGCTAAGGTCGGCGAAAGTTGTTTCAGGGACGGAGAGAACCCGAATCCCGCATGCATGACTTGCATCCGTTGCCTCAAATTCGAGGAGTTTGTGCGAAAATGGGGCTGCTGAGGGTTAGAAGTTGGGCGGCGCCCGTCCTCCCAGGTTTTCTTCTTTGGCCTCGTTTGATTACTAGTGATACCCAGTTAGACTAATTGATTAGGCTTGAACGTCGATGTATCTAGGTTTGCTGTTATCGCATATGGCGACGCAAACCTTCTCGGTGTGTAGCCAATGCTCTGGTATACTGCTTGCGCCATGCTATAGTCGCTCATCTTCATAGCATTCGCAAGAGTTAAATAAAAAGCATCGTGTTCCCATTTGATATGAATATGAAAACGTCATTGCTAAACATAGGGCGAAATATAATGTCTTTGTTTCAATGGTCATAGTGTCGGCTCTATTTCCTAGTTGAAGTTTGAGATACTAATGTTTAAAACTGGTTAGAATACATTAGAAGAGAGAGAGAGAGAGAGAGAGAGAGCCACATATAGGATGTGCACCCTCTAACTAGCTGTTCAACGTTATACCTACTGAATTTTTCCTGGGTGTATTGTACAGGATGAAAACGGGGGTAGAATAGAGTTGCGCCTTTGTCTTCCTTTGTTAGATCCATTCCATTTCAGCGACCAGTTGTTTAGGCATTGTCATGTAAGGAGGGAAGAAAAGAAGAGAAAAAAAAAAAAAAACCTCCCCATTTATCATTTATACTACTCATCACTGTTAGAAGACCGACACAGAGCCTCTCAAATTTTGATGCACAGCTTGCACAGAACAATCACAGTACCAGGTTATAAAACACCAGTCCTACCGAGCATCGAGGGGCTGACGAGCCTGCGCCAAGAAAGGGCGAGACATGAGTTCAAAGATGGGGTTGCCAGGGGAAGGTAGCTTGTTCGAGGACAAAGTAGCGTCGGCCGTGCACGGGATAGTAGAAGTCGCCTCGGCGCTCAGGTCATCGGTAAGCCGGCCCAACATCAATAAACTCGAGGGCAATGAAAGGATAATAGCACCGCCGTACTGACCTTGAAGCGGCAAGCTTGCTGCCATCGAGCACAACACCGGCGAGATCTTCTGGTGGACGACCTGGGCGCTCGGCGTGGTGTTGGGGTTCTTCGTGCTGATCCTGCTGGCCAGGGTGCGCGAGCAGCTGGTGAGGCTCAACGCCCACCAGGCATCTTTCGAGCGCATGTGGGCCGAGGACCGGGAGAACGACGACAGGATACGGCGCGAGGAGAAGCGCGAGAGGTACCGGCGGGAAGCGGAAAGGGCCCGCAGGGCTATGAAGCGGCCGGAGGGTACGGAAGACGAAGTAGAAGCGGAAACTGCGGCCCGAGCAGGTTGGTCCAACTCCCTACCGCCGTTGTGTGAAGAGAATGGATACGGGACGTTGTAGCGCTGATAATATGGACAGAGACACGGTACCAGGCTCAGATGGGCGATGTCGTTCGTGGGGTGCGGCCGGTTCCCCGGCAAGGGACTCGGGAGCACCAAGAATACGCAGCGGAACTGAGGGCTCTGCCAGATAATTAACTGGGTGTACAAGAGGATATACCGAATGAACGAAAGAGGAAGACGATTCGCGGGGCGGGCAGTATGTATAACCCGATTATGGGTAACACCGTGACCCTCATCTCATCGCAGTATTGTTTCGGAGCATTGTTTCGGAGCGAACCCAAAGAAGTGGGCCAGGGAACTACTTAAACCGTCTTTAGTGTAGTGTAGTGTAGTTCAAACGTTGGGTTCCCCCCCTTTTGAGGCAAAGCACAGCTGCAAGTACCGGAGATGGTGAAACACGATGGGAAATGTGAATGTAACCTTATCAACCTCTGTTACTTACTCAGCCCCAAGCATGGCATGACTACACCCACAGCATGCACCCACAACAGCAAACATGTTTACCCGTTTCTTTTCGCAAAACTTTCTGTTCCTGGGCGTATGCTTTGTTCTCGAAGAATCTAAAACTTACCGGGCCTGATATCTGATACTGGGCGGCTATGCTATAGAGGGGTTGGAGATGCGTGTGATGAGGGCGGGTAAACAGTCTGGATGATGAGTTGTCTGCCTGCTAGCAATGCAATGCCTCCCAAAGACAGCTTCCAGTTTCACGATGAAGCTTTGGTTTTCCAATATTGAAGCCCAACTATAGAGTTTATACCGTGAGTCGCTTCGCATGTACTTACCGGCTCCAGCTTCTTCTACTTCAGTAGTGCTTGTAAGGGGGGAGGGGGGAAGCAGTGAGGCCATGCTTGCTTAGCATGAATTTGAACCTACCGTCTGAGTATTAGAGGACTACAAACAGCCGACTAATAGAATCTCGATAGTCGAAAATAGGTAAGGATTGCCACAATAGCACCACAGCTCCCCGATACTACAGTGCACAGTCGTTTCCCCTACATACTTGTTTCCTCTATGCACCTGTTCTTGAGTTCAACCCCGCGCGACCCGGCGATGATCTGCGTGATGTTGCGATTGGTTGCGTAAATCCTCCAGGTTGGGTGCGGGAGCAACCGAAGGCGAAAGTCGGCGATCTGGTGGACGAACGCTAGGCCAGTCTCCTGAAACCAACCGGCCGTTTCGCTACGCTCCGGCATCCGGGGCCTCGCCAAACGCTTGGAAGCCAGGTCTTGGCGATCGTCTGCCCTTGGCGGGAAGGTCTGCCGGGTCTGGGGAGGATCCCGGTCCAGGCCGGCATCGTCAGATGCGATTCGCTCAGCGATTCGCACGCGCCGTGTCTCGCAACATCGGATGAAGGCGACAGAGGCGATGGTCTCGTGGGTTGACGCCGGACGCTCAGCATAGCCACTGAACCCGGTGGTATCGTGGAAACTCAGAGATGGGGAGAGACGGAGAGAGGCGGAGAGGGGCGGAGAGAGACGGAGAGAGACGGACAGAGACGGACAGAGAGCGGTGGCTTCGGCTTCATCCAATGTGTTCGAATCGAGTACATAAGACTCGACGTCGCCGAGAGATTAGGAAGTCTTGTCCTCTCATCATCATCATCTCAACTCACATCTCAACTACCTTCGCCAGGCTCTGCGAAGCACTTCTCGCTTTCTTTCATCTTCACTTCAAAGCCTTCCTTTACCAATAAGACTAATTGCCCCGGTGGCTATTCATCGTGCTTAATCAATTATATAATCTTTTTGTTCCTTCGGACACTCCTTCCTAATCGCCAAAATGCGTTACTCATACAACTTCATCGCCGCCTCTGGCCTCGTTGCCCTGGCCACCGGCCACGGCCTTGTGACCTCCATCCAGGGCGCCAATGGTGTCTCCATGCCCGGTCTCAGTGGTGAGTGGATGTCTTGCCCAGCCTGTCAAGCCCACACAATGGCACACTTTGAATATAACTGACATGGTTACCTCAGTTGCCGATGGCACTCCTCGTGACTGCAGCAGCAACGGCTGCGGCTCCCAGGCCGACACCAGCATCATCCGCGACAGCGAGCTCGGCACCAGCGAGGCCAGCGCCCTCGGACGGACCCAGGGCAACGGCCCTGTCGACGCCTCCGTCATGATCGCCGCCTTCATGGGCGGGGCCAGCGCGCCCACCAACAACGGAGCCGCCTCGGCCGCCGGTGTCGAGGACGACCTGTCGGCGCTCAAGGGCAAGACGAACAAGCGCGGCTTGCTCGATGGCCTCCTGGGCGGCCTCACCGGCGGTGGCAACAACCAGGGCGTCAAGTCCGACAAGCCGGCGGAGAACAGCGTGGCGGCGGCCAGCGGCCAGGGCCTGGCCTCGGGCATGCCCACCTGCGCCGACGACGGCTCCATCACCATGACCTTCCGCCAGATCAACCAGGACGGCGCCGGCCCCCTGCGCGCCGACGTCGACGCCACCTCGGGCGGCACCGACGCCAGCGCCTTCGAGGCCGCTGAGGTCACCCAGGACGTCCCCGGCCTGCCCTTCGGCGGTCTCTCGCTCGCCACCAACACCGATTTCCCCGTCACCGTCCAGATGCCCGCCGGCATGACCTGCGAGGCCACCGTCGCCGGCGCCGAGAACGTCTGCATCGTCCGCGTCCGCAACAGCGCCGCCGCCGGCCCCTTCGGCGGCTCCGCCGCCTTCACACAGTCCCCCGCCGCCCGGAAGCGCGCCATTGCCTACCGCCTGAAGAAGCGCGCCGAGGCCGAGCAGAACCAGAACCGCCGCCTTCGCTAGATTATCCCCCCGGGATGATGAGGAGAGATCGTATACGCATCATCTCTCCATCCGCGATGAGACGATAGGCGCGACGTGGCCCTCCGTAAAGGGGGCTTCGGAGATAGTGGTCCTGTGATTGTGGTCCATGGAAGAGCGCTCCGCTTGTTGAGTATATAGGTGTTGTAGTTAGATGCTTAGACAAAAGGCCTGCTGGCAGGGGTCCTTTCGTGGACAGATCCCCGGTACGATATTATGAAACATGGACATATTCCATGAATACACTCTTTCTTTAACCATACTGCTAGCTGCTCATCATTATTAAATACACGCGTATTAATATTGCAAAAGCCAGATACGGCGGCGGATCAAGTTATATTACGTGACTACACCCATCCGGACACACTGACACGGTCCATAACTCTCAATGAGCATAGTCGAATTTCTGCCTGGATCATTTGATACACTGCAAAGGAGACAGATGTGATGTAGGAGCCTGGCCTTCCAACTAACTTTCCAGGGCAACCCCCTTACCGCTATGGAATCACAAGGTGGGTATCACGCGCACTTTTCGAGAGATCTAATTCAAAGTATCATGACCTCAAGACCAGTCAAAGCGCCTGCACGGCATGGGTTCAACAGACATTAAACAGGATATCGACATGGGCATGGAGTAAGCCAGTCGAATGTGACCGTTATTACGCTAGCGCGCTCATTGGCTGCCAAGTTTTACGATAGTTTTGCTGATGCTGTGTTGTGTTATGGACTATGAGTTTCACGGAGCAGAGTTAATTTCACGTGTGTATTTCTATGTAAGGCCCAATAGCTCCACGCGGAGGATATCAGTAGAAATGACGGGAACAGCGAATGTCGCTGGAATACAATGTGGCGCGCCCTTTGGCGGTTTCCTCTTGCCGATATGAGATTTAATACGCAGCCGTGATTTATACCAATAATTCCAACCGAATGGGACGTGTGTGCGACCGAAACAAGGCAATACCGACCCCGACAGATGAACAGAGGTAGTTATCCGTAAAATCGAGAGAGATAATTAATATATCTAGAGAGAGAAGGGGGCGGTTGCGCAACGAAGACCTCTAGGCCGCCATAGCTTGGATCTGTACGTAGTCACGCAGTATATCCAGCGCCATATATTCAACCCGGACAATATAAAGAAAGATGCCTCTTATTGTAAACCAAGCGTCGTGAACATTGGTGACCTCCCCTATGGGCCATACACAGGTCACCACCCCGGTGCTGCACCGAGCCCAAAACGCTCGTCGAACAACATTGATAGTTGGATGAGGCCTGGGATATACCTAGGTAGCTTTCTTTGCCTCACACTCTATCTCATAACTAGGACACAGTCTTCCGAACTCTATGCAGACACCAATGTTCATCCGGCACTCGGGATATCTACTCCATAAGCCTTACCACCTAGTCCAAGCTGTGCCTATATAACAAGGTGACTGGGCCACCGCGTCGGCCACCGCGTCAGTCAACCTCCCAACACTCAACACCTCACACTTATAACCTAGCTAGCTGTTTTCGCTCCGAATCCGGCCTCCCCATCTCGATGTTCGAAATGGCAGAGCCTCCCCTCGTGTTCATGCACGCCCTCACAGCAATAATCCATCTTCTGGTTTTTGCTAGCGCTATAGTAGACCTTAAGATCACGGAATCCGGTATGATCCCCTGAGAGATTGCCACCTGCCCTCTTTTTCTGACGAAGACGAGCTAGCTCTCGGGCTTGACCCCGTGTTTATAGTAACCGCTGTGATTGTAATACCAGCCCTCGCCAGGACGATAGCCATATTTTATCCCCGACTAACATGGCGGCAGGGCGTCATTAATGCAGCAGCCCACATCACGATGATGGGCTTTCTCATAACCGAGGGGAAAGCGAGATCGAGAGCACGACGGAGAGGCCAGTTTGGAGGAACGTTTCCCTGGCTGGTTTTCGCGCCGTCGCTTCTTGCATTGAGCGATATTCCGTTGGCGATCACCGCCGGCGTGTTTGGGCATACTCCTCTCAGTGTGACCTGCCTGACAGCTGCGTGAGTTAGACCCTCCCCATCGGAGAAGCATAGGTATTAGTTCTGAACTTTTATAGCCTCGGCAGTGCCCTAACGGCGATTGTGGAGAATATAAGGTAAGAGGTATCTCTAGGCGATTGCCTTCTGGCTCCCCGAAAGGCTCGTCTGCACCCAATCCCAGGTGCGAGCGGCCATGCTGACGTCGACGCAACTCAAGTTCTTCACGGAATCTAGACTATATACTCAGTCATCCATTCCGATAGACCAGAAAGCTCTCAATCGCCCCTGGAGATCGAACCCCATGACCATGTCCAGGTTGTCAAAGCTCTTATTACGTGGCCATCATTCCACTCTATCTATTGGAATGAAAGGGATTTCTTCACATTTCCGGAAGGGCGTTTTGAATTGGAGACGATCTGTACAGGCACGGTCTGATCTGATATGATGTGTTGGGAAACTACGGGTGTCCGAATCGCATCGGTAGGACCACGGATTACATCTCGGTTCTTCAAGTTCCGGTTAGGCTGAATAAATGATGAATAAAGGTAGAAATATATCTGCATCATCGGCGTGAAGTTGACCCGCCATTGGCGGTTCTATTGCCCGCTCCACAGGTCGTGCATGCATCCGAACAATACCTAATAGGCAACTTTTAAATCCGGATGGCCGGCTACTTGGGACGAAGCTAAATTAATATTTTTGAGAGAGGGTGGGAGGGGTCAATATCACCTAGCCAGTTCACCATGTTAAACGAATGAAGCACATGTTGGTTATTACCTTCCGGGGCCTGACTATGAAGAAGCGGATGCCAAGCACCGGCACCAGGATCGGGTAACGATGTTCCCAAACCGGCGATACCGGCGGCTTAACCCCGTGCGTGTAGCGAGCCGTGAAGCTCCGGGCGCCCCGAGTAGGCGCCTTGGGCTGCATAAGGGTAGGGTACCTTGGGTGAGGGTTGGGGAGATGTGGTTAGGTAGTTAGTTGGCGCATTGGTCAGAAAAAGGAAACAAATCCCCTAACTCCGAACTGACCTTCACAGTTCGTAGATATAAAACCCCGGGGGCCGCCCGACGGCTTATAAATCGAGCTCTTAGAATTTCGACATCAATCGTACGGGCAACTAATTTTAGATATTCCGACAGAATGGCGAAGACGATAGTACTGATTACCGGTGAGTCTAGTGTTAATCAATCCCCTTCTTTCCTTTCTCCTTCTTCTTCTTCCTTTTCTTCTTTCCTGAGTTGGAGTTGACCGGTCGAGGAAGGCGGCAACAGGGGCATCGGCTTCCAGACCATCAAGGCATTGCTCGAGAGCAGCAGCGGCGCGCCGTACCACATCTACCTCGGCAGCCGGGACCTGCAGAGGGGCAGGGAGATCGCCGCGGGGCTGCCAACGGCCCACGGGAACACCGTGTCGGCGGTCCAGCTGGACGTCACGTCGCCGGAGTCGGTCGACGCCGCCGTGGCCGCCGTGAGGGCCGGCTCCGGCCGGCTGGACGTGCTCATCAACAACGCCGGCGTCAACTTCGACTCGATGCCCGACCAGGCCGTCAAGATGAAGACCCTGTACGACATCAACGTGGTCGGGCCGTCGCGGATGACCAACGCCTTCAGGTCGCTGCTGCTCACTCGCCCCCCGGCCGCCGGGGCCGGGGATCAGGCGGCGGCGGCGGCGGCGACGAAGCGCATCATCCACGTCACGAGCAGCATGGGGTCCATCGCGTCGCGGCTGGACCCCAAGTTCCAGTTCTACCACCAGGTGCACACGGCGTACCGGTGCAGCAAGGCCGCGCTGGACATGCTGGCCGCCTGCCACGCGTACGACTTCAAGGACGAGGGCGTCAAGGTCCACGCCTTCGACCCCGGCTGGGCCGCGACCGAGTTCGGGGGTGGCGACCCCGCGGCGTCGCGGCAGAGGGGCGCCGTGGATCCCAGGGTATCGGGGCTCGCGTGTCGGGAGATCGTCGAGGGCAAGAGGGATCATGAGAGCGATGTCATAGTTAGTATTAACGGGGATACTTTCCCGTGGTGAGCAGAACGGTATACAATAAACCAGGGATATGACTAGAGCGCATAAGCTGCCCTGCTCCGACCCAGATGATATGTGCCATCAGTTTCAAAAAAATCGTTAACTAGCCTTAAGTATAGTGATATAGAACATGTCTCTTCGCCCCATCATACTCACACCAGATAGGATTGGATTACTGCCCCCCTCCCCCTAAGTAACTGGGTAGATAGGGAGCAGAATGTTTTAATTATTATTATAAATCAAGAAACTAGTGCGGTGACCATAGGATCTAATTGGATTAGTCTCATGGAGAGTGTGGTTTGAGGGAGGGAAAGTAGCATTCCCTTACAGAGGTTTCCATATTAAAATATGTATAATGGTCACAGAGGACATTATAGTCTATATCGTATAATCCGGCATCGCGTCCGAGGGGCCGCATGCCGGCCGGCAGGTAATAGTCCCAAATCGTGTCAGCATTAACATGTCGGGCATTTGCAGCAACATCACCATGTCATTCAGTCATGGGCAGCCTTAAACCTCCTCATTAACGACTGCCTCATATTCACCCCTTCTCCGCCCCGTCAACCCTAGCCCCATGGCGGCCGGGCTCTCATACACATCAGTGTAGTTAATGCGCTCTCCTCCGAACATGGCGTCGCCAGTTTCCCTGCGCCCAAACAATGGTGACGGATCACACCAAAAGTCTCTACAGTTTTGCATATAGCCTTTGCTGTATGGGTTCTTCTTCTTGTGCATGTTCTTCCCCGAAGCAGCTCCGCGGCCGGTAGCGGTCTCGATGAAAGTATCAACGCCAAGTATCCGACTCCATTGTTTCAAGAAACCTCGGTGCTTGTGTCCATGTCCTTTTCGTGCGCCAAGTGGATCATCCGCCGCAAAAGGTGGTGCTCCAAAGTTCGGATGGCTGGGATCCAATGGTGCACCTGTGCTTGTGAAGACCGAGCTTATGGTACCAACGCTTCCATCTTGGATGCCGTACATGTTTTCATATGTCGTCATTGCTCGCGCGACCTGGATAAATTGCACAAATATGAGCATACCAACCCACGTAAGCTGTAAAGTCCCCCAGATGCCCAGCAGTACCGTATATGGATCGGCATTGATTATTTTGCAAAGTGATTCGGACAACACTAGGCACTCGGATGATGCCGGCTGGGTCATCTCTATGAAGTAGTAGTATAACAACCAGTCAAAGCTGATAACGCCAAGTGTCAAGCTGATCAAATAAACGAAGAAGTGGCGATGGTTATTAACGCCAACACAATTGTTGACCCAGGGGCAATGGCTAGCAAGGTGTTAATTCGTTGTTATAAGTCTGACGAATCTGAGACTTACTGGTCATGCTTGGCAACACATCGCTGGCATCGCTTGCAATGCTTACTCCGAAGGGGTGTACGAATCATGCACGTCACACAAAAATTTGACTCGTCGAACTTCCAGAGGCGTAAAAGGTCATCAATAACGGCTTTTTGCTCTGCAATACCGTTAAGCTTCGGGACAAATCCCGGATCAAAAGTCATTGAGGCCGCGTAGAAGTACACGATAAAGCCGTAAAATACCAGGAAGATTAGGTTGACGAGTGGATGGGCACCGTACGTCGCTGTCTTTTGTTAGTCACCCGAGACGGACGGGAAGGGATAAACAGCATTACCTGGGACTACGACCAACAACCACTGGACACCAATTAAGAATAAAGACCCCGCGAAGATCCCTGCTAACCACGGCTGCATGTTCATTAGCACGACGACAGAGCTTTAGGAATAATAGGCATACCGTTTTATGAAGATGTCTCATGTCCGAGGGTGCATATTCTAGAACTTGATTTGTAGCCCACTGAAACCCGAAAACGACGAACAATGCGATAAACACGGATATAAATATCGGCAGACGCGACACTACCATGAACTCAACCCAGAGCATTAATGTTGGCAATAGGAACAAGAATCTGTTCATGAAACCTCGTTTGTCCTTGAGGAAAAAGGATGAGCCCGGCCACCATGGGATCGCTGCATGTCCGTCTTCGTCATACCCACACTCCCTCAACGCGCGCCGCCACGCACCGGCAGTGTTCAAGTCCTTCGCTGTTATCGCAGGAGTCTTGCCTGTTTGCGTTTTGGCGAACCTATCGGCCCCGTACTCGATCAGTTTGAGAATGCACTGCGCCGACCCTCGGACCAGCGCCCAGTGCAACGCGGTAAAGCCCTGCTCGTCCGTCGCATGCACACTCGCGCCCCATCGTAGGTACAGATCAACGCATTGTGGGTAACCTTTGTACGCAGCCCACATCAGGCTTGTATGTCCGAAAGCGTCGGCAACATCGACCGGTATTCCCTGGTGTAACAACAAAACAACCAACAGCGCATTGCCATTGAAGGTGGATATGTGTAGCGTATTGTAACCCTGCGCGTCGGTAATCAGGGGGTCGGCGCCATGTTGGAGGAGTAAATCGACGGTGTAATAATTCGAGCGCTGGGCAGCCCATTGGAGTGGTGTTGCAACCGATTCACCCCCTTTCTTATTGATATCGGCTCCCTTGTCGATCAGGAATTTGCACATCGCATACTGATTGTTTATGGAAGCCCACTAGATAGATACCCCCGAGTTAGCGGCGATCAACCTGGGGTGGACTAGAGGATGGGTGCGTTGCATACGTGGAGAGGCGTTATGCCTTCGTCGTCGGTGTAAGTAGCATCGTACTCGGAAGACTCGAACAGTTTCTCCATGCCCGCCATGTCCCCGACTCGGGCGAGCTGCATGATATCAGGCTCGGCCGGGGGCGCATTGCCCCCCGGAAGGTCGCCCATTTCCAAGTCCTGGGAGTTGAGCTTGGGGGTCGCGGCACTGCCCTTCGCGGCCGGTTGCACGGGAGCGCCCGCGGAACTGCCGTGAGCCAGTGCGCTATGGGACATCGGGCTCTCGATTATCGATCTCGAGGTATGCGGTCGGGTCGAACAATGGTGTCAGCGAGTGGGCAAGGTTATAGGTCGTGATTACAGGCACTCGTCAATGGGCATATCGATTTAAGCTCAGTCGGTACGCCCTTCCCAGCCCGCGTCGACAGGAATAGTCGGCAGGAATAGTCGGCAGGAATAGTCGGCAGGAATAATCAAGGGATTGAAACCGAGCCCTGATAATGTACACAGCAAGGTTTACAAGCAGGCGGCGATTGCAGCTGGAAGAAATAGAATTTGCGCTGATGAATGGAGGTGCTGATGCCGTTGAAGCAGACGAATACAATGACGCTGGAGAACTAAAAGGACAGAAGCGTAAGCAGAACAGGGCTTTAGATGGAAACTGAACAACGCCGCAGAGCAAGCTCGCCCTCTGAAGATCAGAAACAGAGGATTTCAAGGACCTGGTGTTACATACTTAGTAGGTATTATTAAGCGCGTACAACACGCCGCTGTGACAACTTCTACTTAACCGAGTGCAAGTACATAAAAGTTAGTCCGTGCTGAGCCACTCGAATTCGTCTTCGGGTGTCACGGCAGCAAGACACAGCCACCTACAACCTAAAGGTATGGAAGTTGTGTTAGGTACCTATGTAGTGGAGCATACACTGCACGATGGTGCAACAAACTCACTAGAGACCTCCCCGAATACACTGCCTAAGTATGTACGCCTCTGTAATCCACTAAATTAGATTAGGTAGTTCCTTAAAATACCAAGGCACCTACCACTTGTTCTTGAACCCTTGTAAGCAACAAGTACCTAGGTAGGTACCCTAGCCTTAGCCATTACATACGTGCCTACCTAATGCTATATCCATACATCTCCACTAAAAAGTTAGGCAACTTGCCAGTCCAGTACCAGGTACCGGGAGTAGTAGTAGTAGTAGTAATATTAACGTCTAGTCTAGGAGTAAATACGGCATGGTACACCAGGTTGGTTATATGTATATACATAGGTAGGTAGTTATCTAGAATGTACATTTAAGATAATACCTACTGCCCATGGTAGTTACTTAGATAGCTGCCACTAACTTATAGCAAACTTAGGCCTACCTAGGTAGGCTAAGAGCACGGCTGTCAAGAATACCGCCTTGGCACTGGTAAACGTTTGCGCTGTGCGAGGAAGCCAATTATTATCAGCTCATTATCGGTCGTTCGTTCCACTTCTTACCACGTCATTCGCCATCCGCAACTTGTGGCCACAACTATATAAATCTCCTCGCAAAGTAAACAAACAACCCATTTGCGACAAACCAGCATGCGTTGCTCGTGCGCTCTCTCCAGCCAATACACATAAAGAAACGGGGTGGTTATTTCATTCACCCTCCCTGCCTCGAAAGAACCCCGCCCTCCATCCCCGATCCGAAAAACAGGGCACCGGCCGCCCATTCTCCCCCCTCCCTTCGCAAGCCGCGAAGATGTCGTCGTCCCCCGTCCCGACGATGGAGGACCTAAAGCGGGCCCTGGAAGTACATATTGACGCCGTCGCGGCCGGTGATAACCGTCGGGCTCCTGATCGTGCTCCTGGTGCCGATCCTGGTCCACGTCCTGATCACGCGCAAGACGCCGTACGCGAGCCTGCCGTACGTGCTCCTCGCGGGGCCCGCGGGCGGCGGCAAGACGTCGCTGCTGACGCTCCTGGAGCGCGGCGGCGCGGCCGCCGAGACGCACACGTCGCAGGCCCCGCACGCCGTGGAGCTGACCGTCTCCTCCGACGCCGGCGCCGCCACCTTCCGCGAGGCCGCCCGCGACGACGCCCCCGGCACCCACAAGAAGTTCTTCCTCGTCGACACCCCCGGCCACGGCAAGCTGCGCGGCGCCGCCATGGCCCAGCTCACCGGCACCGGCGGCGCTGGCGCTGGGGGTGGTGACGCCCGCTTCGGCGACTCCGCCATGCTGCGCGGCGTCATGTACGTCATCGACGCCGCCACCCTCGACGACGCCCTCGCTGACGCCGCCACCTACCTCTACGACGTCTTGCTCGTCCTGCAGAAGCGCGCCGGCTCCAGCCGCACCTCGCGCCCGCCCAACGCCGTGCATGTCCTCGTCGCCGCGAACAAGCTGGATCTGTTCACGGCGCTGCCTGCGTCGCTCGTGCGCAGCAATCTCGAGGCCGAGCTGGGGCGGATACGGCAGTCGCGTAGCAAGGGGCTGCTGGACTCGGGAGTCGGCGCAGATGACATCGGCTCTGAAGAGCAGGATAGCTGGTTGGGCGAATACGGGTCGGAAAAGTTCACGTTTAGCCAGATGAGGGAGTTCGATATTGAAGTCGACGTGATTGACGGCAGCGTTTCAGAAGGCAATGTCGACAAGTGGTGGGACTGGATCTCACGCCGCATCTGAGATGACGGTGTGGTAAAGCCTGGCATTCACGCGATAATTACTTACCTAATCAACAGCCAAAGAGCATAATAATATCTGTTCACGAATATGGACAGTCCTTTGACTGAGAATTATGTGATATACCATAGTAGACGCCCTCATCTCAGGAATTGCGAGATGAGATAATTCGGATCAGGGCAGAGTTGTCTAATCGTTGGAACGAGTTGCGAGTATATTCAAGTTACCGCATTGCTCCGAGTCCTATGTGCAGAGGTTGAGTCTACATTGTATGCAGGCCTACCAGCCAACCAATCTAAACCGCAAGTTGATGCCGTTAGAGCCACCGAATCCCAATTGATCCTCTATCGTACTGTATCACGCATCCTGGACTCCGAATCTCGAACGCCCCACCATGATTTCCGGAACACCAAACAAGCCAGCCATCCATATGTATGTCGTGTAAAACAAAGCCTCACCCAAGCAGGCGGTACAACCTAAATGTCTCATACCTGAACTTGCTTCACCATCCAAGTCAGCAGGTCCACTTTCGTGACAACCGCAATCGGCTTGCTGATGGTATTCCCCTTCCCATCGCTAGGTTCGGTGACGACGGCGGCGCTGTTCCATTCGAAAAATTTGCCAAGTTCCGTGAGAGGTGTATCGAGGGTGATCTCAACAAACTTGCGCGTCCTAGCGCCCTTGCCCTCGCGGGGATCAGTCACCACCTCGTCTATCTTGCCAAAATTAAACACTATAACATTCAGGGTCAGTTATCGCTATTTGAGATATGATTCCACAGGTGTTTCGGCAGTAAGTCTCGCCCTTCAAGGGTATCCCGAAAGATGACTCCAGTGCTCTTACGGCAGCAAGAACGAGAGGATGATGAGAAGATTGGGTGTTACGTACTGACTTCACCGACAGGGCTCTGGCCTGTGGCGCGGCCCCGTGAGATATAACTCAACAGGTTTCCAAGGGTGACGAGACCCACGAGCTTACCACCGGGACCAGAAAGGACGGGGAGTTGGTCAAAGCCACGGTCTCGCATCGTCTCGATAGCCTCGGCGCACAAGGTGTCCGATAAGACTGATGTTACGGGTTTGAGACGTAGCGAGCGGATGGTAGCACCAGAGTAAGGATCACTGGCCTTTGTTGTGGTAGGAACTTTGCTTCGGCCATTCTCAGTAGCGGGTTTCGACGCGTCGTCTGTTGAAATCAAGAGATCGTTGGCGGCTAGCCAGTCGTCGTCCGCAAACTTGGAGAGGTAGCTACGGATGCTATCCGGAAGTATCACGACAACAACGTCATCCTTGCCGAGCCCGAGGTCCTTAACTGCCTCTACCATGGCAGCCATAGCGCTTCCTGAGCTTCCACCAACCAGTAAACCTTCCTCGGCAATGAGTCGCCGGGCAAGTTTGAAGGACTCCTTGTCATCTGTCTTATACCACTTGTCAACCGCGTGCTGGTCCAAGACGTCCGGGATAAAATCGTAGCCGATGCCCTCGACCTTATAGGGTTCATCACGGTGCTCCTGGTTCAGGGCTTCTGGGAGGGCGAGAATACTGCCTTGAGGATCCGCCGCTACGACCTTGATGTCCTTGTTGTGTTTTCGCAGGCCATTGGCCAAACCCGTGATGGTGCCGCCGGTTCCTGCACCAGCGACTATACAGGTGATCTTCCCAGCGGTCTGCGTCCAGATCTCCTCAGCAGTACCAAATTCGTGGGCAAGGGGGTTGTTTTCATTCGAATACTGGTCGAGGATGTGAGCGTTCGGGATCTCTTTCACGAGACGCCGGGCCACGCCAATATGGCTCTCGGGGGCGTCCCAGGCGGCCTGGGTAGGGGTCCGTATGATGGTAGCACCGAGGGCTTTAAGGACCGACACTTTCTCGGCAGACATCTTCTCGGGGAGTGTAATGATAGTCTTATATCCCTTCACGGCGCCGACGAGAGCCAGACCAATGCCCGTGTTGCCGCTCGTGGGCTCGATCAGGGTGTCACCGGGCTTGATGCGTCCGCTGCGCTCGGCCTCTTCGATCATGCGCAGGGCGATCCGATCTTTAACGCTGCCGCCAGCGCTGAAGAGCTCGACCTTGGCATAGACCTGGCATTCTATGCCGAGAGATTGGGGGATTCTGTTGAGCCGTACAAGGGGCGTGTTCCCGATAAGCTCCGTGGCGGAGAGAGCCGTTGCAGCACGCGGGAGAACATGAGGGAGGCCTTGGCCGGCGCGGATTGCGTCGTTGATAGAACCCATTGCTTCGTTATAGCAGCTACGCCGGGATAGGAAGAGGATGGGGTTGCAAGGGGAGAGAAGAGAGAAAGAAGTTCGGAAAAAAAAAAAAAAGAAAAAAAAGGTTCTAAGCTTTCGATCTGGCTTGGTGCTCCTTATAGCTTACCATCTGGAGGTGAGATGGCGAAACACTTGTACTGTGCATGTACTACTACTGTGTCGGCATCGGATCATGTGCAAGTAACCAAAAGGGAAAAAAAAAAGAGTTTACCCCGCCAAAAGCCGCTACTATGCGAACCCCCTAACCTACCTAGGATTACTATGTATCACGCTCTCACCTTCCGTCTTGCTTGTTATTCTCGACCATGTTTGAAGCAGAGTCTCCGACATTCAAATTCTCTTGCCCAAATCCTGCCCACATTTCACCCGGCGGAAATCCAACCTACCTACTTACTTAGGTAGACAGATATATTAACTAGTTACCGTATATGTTAGAACTGCCTGGGAGGATAAATGCTTCGAACCCCACCATGCTTCGGAAGCCTACTCGCCAGCGCCGAGAACACTTAGCCGGCATGCCATCGCCATCTCACAATCTCACTCACAATCATGCCTGCTTTTTCCACCTTGGAAACAAGGTCCATAGGGTACCCCAGACAAATAGCCCGAAACTCTAAATATGCTTTTGTGAACTGACAGAAGACTTGAACTGATGGGCATGGTGATCGGGCACCCCGGCTATTATTCTCTTTATAGGTCGACATCAAAGGATAACAAATTTGATATGGGGTAGGTTCTCTTTGCTGGGATTCTTCGTGAAAAGTCGTTCTTTGATATGCCCCTTTGATATATCCTAAAGCAGCCATTCTCGTGGGGTCATTGTCAAGCTGCAAAGTTATTACCAGGCCCCTAGCTGCCTACCTAGGTAGGTATTCCTGGGTCCAAGTTCGACATTCTACTAACCATAACGTCGGATTTGTCTTATCTATCACATTCGCCCAGGAGCCAGATTCGACATGGCTGATGTAGACGCGCCTGGAGGTAACGAAATCCCCAATTTCGACGAAGGTGAACAAGCTGGAGACGATGACCCAATACCTCGACCACTACGCCTATATTTCGAAGGGTGGCACAGGTGGTTCAATCTGATCGTCCACCGCGGTGCAGACGTGGCACCACGTCGGACGCCCGCATACACAGAATATTACATCGCGGATGAGAGCGCCCCCGCCCCATTCCCACTAAATCTTGACGAGACGTGGTACTGTGGTGCGCTCGTTGTAACCATCATCGCTCTCCACCATGGCGCCGACAGAGGCTGGCTATTTGAGACAACCTACCCCTATCCACGATGGATGGGGCGTGTATTGGGCAGAGCTCTTTTAACCCTAGGGGCCGCGATGGTGAGCACTCTAAGCTTTGAAGTCGTCGGGAGTTTCGTGGGCATTGCGTTCTATTCAGCGACCGTGGAGATAGAAAATCACATCTCAACTCTTCTAGTTAAACACCTGCATTGGGGAGAGGTCGGCGATGATGGCGAGCCCCTGCGGGACGACAATGACGATTTCATCTGGATTCGGGATCCTACTTACCGACGAGAACCCATACGCGATACGCTCGGGGGGTTGGCTATCTTACTCTTCGGTTATATATTCACCTTTTTCCTAGAGATGGGCAACCAACTAATCCAGCCGTTTATCGAATGGGTCGTTGGTCCGGTCCTCTACTTCTTCTTCGAAATACCGACAGATCTCATCCCCAGACTTCTTTCGTGGCTGTTCCTTCCTACGCCAGGCTTGGACAACATCCGAGATCCTCAGGCACTATGGTTCGAGTATGGCGTGCCTATTGTAATTCAATTCTGGCTGTTAATACTCCTGTGGCTTCTTGAGATCCTGTACATAGCTAAAGCCGAGAGGTTGGCTTTGCAGGGATGGCAAGTCATCGATCCCAAAATGACCATCATATGGCAACTTATTAGAGCGACCGCAATGCACCTACTAGCATATACGGCCTATCAGCTGGTTTGCGGCAGTATAGCTGGAATCAAATCAGGACTTCCCCAGGAAAGCTGGTACATCACCATTATTGATGGCCCCATTGTACCATTCTTGGGTAGACTCATCCCGAACGGAAGGATTTTCGCCGCAGCATTGCTCTTCTTCTTCCACTGGCTCCTTAGAGCTGCTGGTGTTTTCGTCGTGCGCCACGCTCGGTCATTTTGGATTCCTTATATTCTATGGCAGACTCCATATTCGGAGGACGGAGCTTTCACATACTGGCCGTTTTTCCTCGAATTTCTCGTCGGCGACTTAACTGTGCGCGACCCAACAAAGAGAGTTATCTCTCGGGTTACGATGACTGCACTTTTTGGCCTAAGAAGCTCATGGCCAGCAAGGTTTCATTTGAGCAACGTCATCGACGATGACTAACCATTCCGACACCCCTTAGATCTTCCGGGGTTGGGGCGAGGGTATTCTCAGCTCTTGCTGAGGCGTGTTTCGGTCTTAGAAACTCATTTAGGTTCACGGTGAACGGACGGGAGAACACCCAGCATCAGCATTTAATATATAGGAGTCGAATGGCTTCGGGGTATAGTGCGTGGAACGGGTTAGCAACATGTGGAAGGGCATTCACACATGAGCACATGTGTCAGGTATAAAGGTCGTGTAAAGGGACAGTCGACACCTTATAGAATTCAAGTATTTATCAAAGCCTGCGATCTCCCTAGAGGCGAGGGAAATTTCAAAATAATCAGTAATATTAAAACTTTACTGTGTACTACTGCTGTCCACTGCGACCCAATCCCCCTCATGACTTAATCTTCACCTGCAAACATTTAGCCTTCACAATGGAGACCACAATTTATGGGCACAGGAGGATCTCTTCTATGGCTAGCTAGCAGTTGATTGAAGAAAGGGTATATATGGGAAATATTTGTAACTATGTGGCCCATTGATGCGAACCAGTGATGTTATGATGTTATGGGGGGTATCATCCGGAAAACACGACAATGGCCGTAATTAGAGACAAAATATAAACAAAAAATTAACCGAAATGCCGCCGTTTCCCAATATGGTGAAAATACCAATAGCCAACTCGTTTTATCATCCGCCTCATGTAAAAGATATTCGTTCAATCCGAGGGTAAAGGTATCTAACTCAACCGATAAGATCCTTGTGAGAATTCCTGTAAACCGCTAGGACGATTGAGCAACATAAGGGCTTAGTCGTGTTTTTGACGAGCCCATAACCTCTGCACAGCTCCTCTGAGCTTATCCAATTTGTTTTGGGTCTTCGACTGATATAGTGAAAGAGTGAACGCGGCGACGGCTATGACAACACCCAACGGAAGTGATGTCGCGAAATACACTACGAAGGTATAACGGCTGATGTCGCTAACATTAGACTGCATGGAGAAAATCCCAGCGACTAGGCTTAGCGGGATGAAAAGCGTGGCGAGCCACGTGAGCCGGCCGATGTTACGATTGTCCTGTAAGCTGCGTCGCGAATTATCGATTGATATGACGGCGGTAACGACAGACGTGAGTTGATCAATGCGGCTCTGGTATTCTTCTAGTTGTGATTTGACTTGTGCCAAGTCCGACTTGTAGTGACTGATCGATATATGCGGCGCATCCCACGGCCTACTGCATGGAGTGGTGGGTTCCTGGACTTGAATTCGACCAGAGAACTGGTCAAGATGCCGAATCGTCTCGGAGACCATCTCACGATACAGGGGGACGAGTCTCCTAAATACGTGAAGCTTCTCCAGCATGTTATTGACGCCCTTTTTGCCAAGCCTGAAGAACTCAGGCTTGACAATCTCCCAATCCAGTTGATTCAGTCTCGTCTTTATGTAATCCGACATAGTTAGCCATTCCGAGCATACAAAGTGCAACAACACTTGTATAGGAATAAGCGTTTTCAAGGGGTTTTCGGTAGTACAGTTAGGGTATAGATTCGTTTGCTGAGCCCAGAAGACGAAATGATCGAATAAATTGTCTCCGTCAGGCGGTCGTGAAGGAACCCCTTGCCCATATTGTGGCATTGGCCACAGCGTACGACGGCCACGCCATAAAGGAACTCCTTCAGTTACGGTTGGATCTAACAACAAGATACCTATACCCCGGTTAGTGGCTATGCATTGCACACCCGACCTCCAACTACTCAGTCACTTACCCACTTGAGTGGTCTGCTGAGGGCTGTTCGGTTGTAGCCAAAAAGTTGCCCTTGACCTTGACAATCCTACGATTGCTCCCTGCTTATCCCAATATGACTTGTTACTCAGATCATCGTCCACTCGGCGTAAGATATTGAAACCGGCCGCCTGCTCCGCTGCTCTTGTAAAACTCGATTTCTGTTCTTTTTGGCTAGATTTCTCGTTGACATCAAAATATCGAGCAGTGACATATCTTAGCTGCATCCAATTCTGATGTCTGCTTACAATATCAAGTAACGGCGGGTTCCTCCAGCGGTCACGGACGTTATACCATGCGAAATCCACAATATGAGCCCTGAAAAAATCCGGCTCGATTTTGACTATATAAATCATCGTCAGTCCCCTCCACAGATGCGACAGCAAAGGCGCAGGCACAGGCACAGGCAGCTAAATGAGGCCGCACCGAGGGAACAGAGCAACAGGGAGGTCAACTTACATTTGTCACCAAAAGCTTCTATAACGTCGCGCGAGAGGTCCTCCACCACATAGAGCCTAAATTGGATGGCATCATCGACGCTATCATCGTCCAGGTGCTTTTGAAGATCTTGCGCACAATCTAACTCGACCTTTTCTACGCTGTCGGGGAAGTAATCCAATATAGAAACTTTCGTTCTCGCGATGCGTCTCTTACGTTCGTCTCTCCTGCGTGTTATGTCCTCGCCGTTGAGTAAATCCTCACCCGAAGCCCGTACAGTGTCCAGATTTCGCCAGTGTTGAGGCGCCGCTCCGATTGACATGAAATCGACGAGGAGTCTTAAGTGAATCCATCCGGAATCTGATAGCTCTCTAACCCATTGCAGATATGGTGTCTCCGCCCTACCATGACGCCTGTGAGCGAGCGAAAAGACAACAACGACAACAACAAAGCAGCGAAAACGATAAACAACAACAACAACAACAACAACAACAACAACAACAACAACAACAACAACAACAACAACAACAACAACAACAACAACAACAACAACAACAACAACAACAACAACAACAACAACAACAACAACAACAACAACAACAACAACAACAACAACAACAACAACAACAACAACAACAACAACAACAACAACAACAATAATAATAATAATAATAAGAATAATAATAAAAAGAGGAAGAATAAGGAGAAGAAGAAGGGGAAAGATATGCCACAAGCACGTACACGTCTGTCTTCCACGCCGAGGCGAGCGTCCTGTACACCTTATCGTCGTATGCATCGCCAAATAGATCATAATCGTTGCCCTTCAGCTCGGGTCTCCACCAAGAGTCGCCCCCGCGTTCTTGAGGTGGCATCCTAGATACCTATCGATGGGTGGGATCCGGGGCAATACGCTAGGCAAAGCTCTCTCATTCGTCGTCTAACGTTCACCGGTTGGTTCCGTCGTATGATACGCCTACTTGTCCGTTACAGCAGAAACCCTAGCAATGTTCAAGGGGTTACGGAATCCGAATGATTTATGGCTGCCATGGTCGGGAGCCTACTTAGTGCTGCCTAGATACCCGGTACATTGCGAACTCTTATGTAAGACTTGTTGCCTCGATTTGATAGACGCAGAGGCAGAGCCTCATCGGGAATTAGGCAAGGCGACTAAGCCGGTCACATAATTCCGGTAATGAAATGCTACTACATACAGTACATACATACAAGTATGTACGTTGAAAGGGGCTGGGCAGAGGGGGACGGGGACGGAGGGCATGGGCATGGGTATTCAAGGTTACATGGCATGATTACAGTGCTGCGCGAACACGCGTTGCCGGCTGCCAATGAACATCTATTAATAGTGTAAGACAATGCATCTTCCGTTATAACTTACTGTAGAATCGTGGTGCCCTTGTGTTGTCCTTATGTTGCCCTTGAGCGGATATGCGATACTACCGTAGATCTCGAGCTCAAATAAATTCCACCAGGCGGCGCCTTGTCTGCGCCTCATACGCGTGGGACCGTCTCTTGATCGGATGGGCGTATGTGTGTCATTTAGCCCTCTACTATGCACCGTTGATTATAGGCCGACTATGTATGGGAGGAGCTGGCCTTTCGTAGGAAGGAAGACCTTTCCAAGTATGCTTGGCGGCATTAGCGACCCTCCTTTGGTCGGGAAGACGATACAGCTACACATGCAGGTAATTTTAGGGGCTGACTTCTGGCGCTCGGATTTCGAGTTACCGACCTTGCTGCAAGTTTATCCCGAGATACTGCCCATAGTTATATCAACGACTCGTATTACCGTAGAAGCTGGGTGGTTATCATGAACCCCATGACCCCATCTCAGCTACCTAGCTGGGTAGGTAGGTACCAGGAGGTAGGCGGTAGGCACATACACTAGACAGTGAGATCGATATTACGAGGCGCCGAAGCGGTGTCCCGAAAAGAGAAAAGAAAAGACAAGACAAGGGGCGATCCCGTCCTGTTTCTGGGATGCTCCGTGATAGACATGTTCCCTGTACCACTCACTGTCACTAGAGTTGACGGGACGTCAATCCTAAGCGAAGGTGATGAACAACGATTGAATGCATCGACGTTTGATCTACAATTTGGGGGGGGGTGGCTAGCCCCATATAAGTAAGTAAGTAAGTGTGTATATATACACTAGTTATACACTAGGTGGGTAGGTAGGTAGTGTAAGAATGGAGAGTCGCCTTCTTGGGTATCATTGTACTTTGGCAGCTCCTGCAAGCACATAAAGCTTCATTCCGAGAATCAAGAGATTAGTGTCACAGTATAAGACCTCCTCCACCATCCCACCTGCCGCCTTGAAGCGGACCCGTGCAGCTGCACTGCGCCCCAGCCCCACAGACAGCACAGTTAGGTACGTACCTCCGTTAGGTAGGGAGGTCTTCCATGGGATCGGTCCGGAGCTCAGTGATCAGCTTTCCACTTGACTCCATACTCCATGCCGCTTAGTTAAGTACACTACTTATGTAGTTAACCAACCAAGAATTTCCTTCTGGCCCATCTCCCTACACCGGTTACGTTGAGCGAAACGTGCGAAACGGGCAGTGGAAATACATCTGAGAATCTCGAGAGGCGGAAAGCCAACTCTTAAACATGGTACCGAAGATCGATCCCAGACGGCGCACGCCATCGGGCGCTATAAAATTCATCCGTGCTTATTCTCCCAAAACGACTCAAACGCGAGCTCATGACGCATGAGGAACCCAACAATAGCAAGGTCGAAAAGCAAATGCACGCTACACCTGGTATGGGTGGCGTCTGACCTTAATTGACTGCGTTTTTGCGGCCTAGACCCCGATGCCGTGGTAGCGCCATCCGTGCAAGTGCCACGCTAAAGCGGCCGCCGTTCTCTGCTCGGCGTTGAATCTGCCCTGCCAAGGCGCCTCTCGCAGACGGCCATCTCGCTTCGTGCGCTGGTCTGAGTGGCCAGCGGCACTGGCGAGTGCGAAAGCAGATAAGACGACTAATCAACGTGAACCGCCATGGTGGAAATGAACCGATCAGACACCCGTGAGGTGGGGGTGCGGCTGAAGCGCTAGCGATCAGCTAGTTACGAAAGCTGCCCGAGTCGCCCCTCGTTGTGCCTTGCTTCCCTCGTGACTGAACGGAGAAGGGAGGTGGCCTATGAACTCGGCCCCGTTCGAGAACCGGCGAGCTGAATGGCATGAACAAGGGAGGCAAAGGGTAACCCCGTCAGGCCTTGGTACAAATAACGTGGGCGCCCCAGAATCGCCCAAGCCATCGGGTTCCGGATAGCAAATATAAATATATCAACACCAAACTACCGAGCCAAGACACTACCGAGACAGCCCAACACCAACACGCAAAATCGTCACATCGCAGACTCGTCAGGTGAACGCCGTAATGGAGTCCGTCAAGAATGGCAAGACACTCATCCCGACACCGAGATGGTTCATCGGTATACGGGTAGCCCAGATCGTCGTTTCACTGATCATTATCGCTCTGGCTGGCTATTTCATCCATGGCGCCTACTATGACTCGCTCGGCATCGCAATTGCTTCGGTAAGTGAACCATCTACCTACTAAATCTCTCCGTCGTCATATGGTCCGAGCCGGAAGGAATCCCATGTCCAGTCACTTACGACTTGTATTCGAATAGGCCGTCTTCACATGGATTATCGCGACGTACGCGATCCTTACAGAACACTCGGCAGGGTGCCGCTCCGGCTATAACACATGGGCGGTGATCGTGTTAGATTTTTTCATGGCCGTGCTCTGGTTGGCTTCTTTGGGATCCAACGCTCAATTCCGGTCCGCTTTCGACACCAGTGTGAACGCCGATTGCTATAATGACGGAAGCGCCATCAACTCTGGCCACTGCGTCATCTACAAGCGTACCACCTACGTCTCGGGCCCAACCGGCCTTGCGGCGCTATCTGCTGTAGCCGGTCTCAGCGCCGTCATGCTACTGCTCTTCATCGCTACCGCCGCCTACGTCACCCACTTCTTCCGCCTCGAATGGGCCAAGCACAGCAGCGACGTCGAGAAGGCCACTGGTGCTGCCGCTCCCACCGCTGTACCCGTCGGCCAGCCCCAACCCTTCGTCAACCAGCAACAGCAGGTACCGCAGCAGCAGCAGCCCCAGTGGTCCCAGCAGCAATATCAGCCGAATACTTATCCTTCACCAAGCCCTGCCTATGACCCCTATATGCCGCCGCAGAACACAGGGTATGATGGTGCTCAGGGTGTCTATCATCAGGCTGCCCCGCAGCAGATAGCTCAGGAACTCCACAGCCCTCATGGCACACCAGCCCCCGGACAGCCGTACTACCCTCCCCAGTAAACGCCCTTGAGCTCTCAGGGCACAACAAAGAGTCGATGGAAGATGTTTTGGTGTTTGTCATGTATTTTTTTTTTCCCCTACAATACCAGGTCTCTTAGCTGTAATACTGTTTAGAAAAATACAGTATTAGCAGGGCGTTCAGGGGTCGGAGGTAGACATATATCACACATTAAATATAACGGCAGTTTATGACCATGAAATTCTTTCGCAGAGTAGTTCGTGTATATACCAACACAATTGAAAAAGGATTAGCAGTTCCGTTTTTCCTTCGCAAATCCATTGCTCGGTATTGCATACAAATGTTGATGGCTTAGTTTAGAAACCTTCAAGCCCGGGACCTCAGAGATCCAAAATTCTACGATTATTTACTCTAAAGTATGTGTGGGAATGTGTCTGACGGTATCAAAGAGCCAGTGATACTCTTCCGCAAGCCCGTATTTCGCTTTGAAAATATGGCGTATGTTATGGAATATTATATACACATGATAGAGAGTTCACATGGGAGCCGCTAGGATCAGAGCATTGAGTATCTAAAAGTAGAGCCCTGTATGCTACTTCCGTCAACAATCAACTAGTTACACAATACTGAGCAAAAAGGTTAGCGAGCCCGGCCCGCTAGTCGTGCTACTTATAAGTGTATATTTGACACCCTGTATCCTCCCTTTAGGAAGACCTCAAGCACTTTTATACCACATTTCCCTTGTGAAAAGTAATGACCATTACTTACTCATATCACTATCGCATCTTGAGTATATAAATAACAGTGAATAATCTCCCTCTAGTCATATTACGCGGTATTGATTACTTTACACTTGCCTCGTCACTATGCTCTGGAAAGCTTGACTCTACATTTGTAATACACGCCAGGCATTGTAATTATCTTCGTTTTAATCTCCAGAATATCGCTGGCCCCATAGGGGAAGCATACCAGTGTTGGAGAGACAAAGGTGCTCAGATATGTGACCGGCGATGACGATTGGAAAGAAAAGGGGGCTGTATTTTAAGATATCGATGCTTTCCGGAGCACACCGTCCAGGTCGTGGCTCCTAGGACATTGTGTAACAAATAAATAGGGAACTGATTTGGAAGGAAAAAGGAGGACAATGGGAAAAACTCAAGTGCTTGATAACAGGGATACTTGTAGATGTTGCGTTGTCTTGATGCTTCACATTTAGGGTGATAAGATCTTGCTACACTGACATTCTAAAGAGTCGGCACAATGGCCAGGATGTGGATTGCACTAATTTTGACGGGGTATGACTGTGCCGCTCTTCTGGACATATTCTATTACCCCACGGAAGTTAGGAGGCGCTTGCTCCAGCAGATATAAACTAAGAAGACTGGTTATAACAACAGAGAGTGTAAGTTAACGACAGAGGTAATATATGCTCTTAATAAGGCCATCTGCCTTTTTGGCTAGGAAATACCGCCATCGTTTGTTAATGAAAGCTGTCAGAAGAAACGTCACTTGAGACGTACTCGATGCGTCCGTAGCCGGGTAATGGAAATTGCACTGAGGCAAGCAGAGCATTTTAAGCTAGACGCTAGGGATATAATTAAATATGGATGCTGAGTAGCAGCTTAGGTAATGGAAATTCATGTGTAAATGATCTTTAAAACAGAGCTGGAGGGTTTCATCAATAGATCTTTGCCCAGCTCCTGGGGATTAATAAGGGCAAACTACTTAAGCTGGTACATCAGAACACATCTTTAATCAAGCGGAATGAACCATGAGTTTTGATAGAATGCATATGTGCCAGGGATTGACGAAAGTTGTTGAGGCTGTAACGCAACCTCCGGATAACTGTTCGAGAACATATCATCCTTCCCCTCCCCCCTCCAATCAAGATAATACCACGTGATATTTGTAGTTGGTACGAACTCGATAACAACAACGTAGCTATGCGCTTAGTCCCCATTATCACGGGATTTTGTTAAGGACGAGCCTATTAGCGAAACAAAAAAGAAATACAAACCAACAGCAATCGCGTCTCAACCAATGCTGCCGGCACACGGTGTAGCCAAACGAGCTTTATAGCTTGATTCTAGTAACAACTGCTATGCCGATGGGGCAACTGGTATAATCCTCCCGCTTTGGAAACCGACTATTTGTGGTGGTATTTCAAAATATGCCTTATCCTCTATCGCTTTCGATTTTGATCTAATGAGAAAACATGTGTGATATACGTCGTAATGTGTCGATCGATATGGATAGGTCTCGCTTTGTTAGGCTCTCAAGACTCCTCAGTTGATGCGATGTGAAGGCGATCTCTGAGGCGTCCACCTTCCGAACGCTACCATCCTGGTCACCGGTATCCGGGAAATAAAAAGCCAGGGTGGTCTTATTCGTTAATATCGAATGTTCGGGATGAATATTTCATCGTCTGAGAAGCCTCTGGCGGTTTCTTCCCCTTCTCGATAAAGTTGCCGCCTTCGAATTTTTGCTTTCCAAAAGGTCGTTACGTCGGCAGCTTTTCTTATTAGACTTTGAGCCAAAACCGTTCCCTTCTTTACCATGTCAGGTGCTGGGCTCCCTTGGCGCCGGTGACGCTGGCGATCCCGGCGAGATTGGTCAGGTTGGTGGGATTGGTGAGGTTGGTAAGGTTGGTGAGGTTGGTAAAGTTGTTGAGATTGACGAAGTTGATGAGGCTGGTGATGTTGATGATGTTGATGATGTTGGATGGTACTGGATCCTGATGAAACGAGGAGCTTTCGAGTCATGGCTATTGGTTGTCTTTATCGATACTAATCTCAACATCGTATTTAATATCCGCCTTCTTCGGGTACCTCTAGGGAGTATGAAACCTAGATTGATGAAGCATTATACTCGATCATGCCTCGCGGTGAACTAGGTGTTAGAAGTGTAGATCGCCAGATCAGGCAGGTAGCTGGTGCTACACTGATGGGAGGGACTATAAGTCCATAAGTGTATACGAAGAGGAAAGAACTCCCTGGCGCCCGAGATGTTTGGAGATAAATAAAATTGAGCCCTTACCCTCGTACTCCTAAGCGCCTTCCACCCATCTACTACATATTAGTGATTAACGGAGAGCCATCACTTGAAGCACTTACCTCTTACGCTGAGTATTTATTCGTAACGTACAAGAAGGTGCAACATAACCATTTCAATACTATTCTCATGATCTATGGGGCTACAGTGCGTGTATCATTGATACCCAAAGTCTCGTAAGGAAACCATACCCCCATATGGTAAATAGAAGGTAACTTGAATGTAAGCTTTGGGTGGCTGTCGCCACAGAACGCTACTAACTGCCCAAGTATTATCCTGCTCTGTAGATGGACTATCTATATCAACTACCTACTGACGCGGATATGTCCGATAGAGAAAGGGAGTACAGTTGGTCTACCTCGACTTATACGTTATGGCGGGTTTGCACTGCACGGACACGTTCTACATACGGCTTCCCACCTCATGGAAGCTGTGCAATGGGCACGATAGCAAAACCAGAGATCATGAGATTCCACACGCTGCACTAACCAACGTAATTGGTATCATGCGTATGCATCAATATTACGAGAGGAGGAAGAAGACTGCTAAAGTCCTGGCAGGTATCTGGTACCATACGTTATCAAGATCGATGTGAGCTAAGACTACAATGGCGACGTGGCCATGCACCACCGTGGTCTCCTGGAACAATACGCGTTGGACTCGGGTCTAGGTCTATCGAGTCCAGGCGCACTACGAAGAGGAGAACGTCTCGCTCACCCGGCGGGAGGGCACGGCGGCGGCGGACCAGGCGACCATCCCGGCCATGGGTCGGTACATGGCGCGGAGGCTGAGGGGCTCGGTGTATGAAGAGTATCCGGGGACCAGCTACTACACGATATGACGGGATGGGAACCTACAAGAGGTGCTGCATGGCCTATTAGGGACGCGAGTTGACGTGAATATAAACAGCCATGTTTCCCTCGAGATCGCGCCCCCTAAACACGATTGGCACAATTGCTAGGTACAGCCACTACAGTCACTGCAGTTATTTATCTAGATACAGTGGGAATCCTTCTCGGAGAGCGAAGGTATCCCGTCTAACGCCACTCAGTACCAGATTGCCCGGGCAGGAGGACAGATAGGGTGGCTACTTCACAAAGCTCAACCAAACGTAAATCTGGTGTTGTAAAGCAACCGGCCACCTATCACAGCTTATAAGTCGTAATATTCATGTTCCATCCGAACCAAGAATAGACGACCTTGCATACATATAACTGATTGTCTACGGTGCCGGGCGTCACGGTATCTGTTGCCTCTTTCCTCTTATCGTTTCGGGTGGCGTCTGTGCCGCACCATAAACATAGTGTATGTATCTCGATCGCTTGGACAGTGGCTCGTCTACAGTGCAGTTACTGAGAAGAAGCAGATTGTTTAAATCCTATCGAGATAGACACGGGGGTTCAGTGTATCCAGTCAAATAAATGATGGTCAACGAATGACACGCGGGGAACTCTTGGCGAGCAAAACGAGCAGGAGAGTGTTCACTTTCTGTCTTCCCTTTTCCCTTTTCCTTTTTTCTTATTCCCTATTCCTTCACGCTTCTCTGCAAGCAACGGCAATATTGGTTAGCAAACGGTTGCTACAGGCACCGAGGAGTACATTGACAGGTTACCCAGGTAGGTAGCCAAATAGGTCGGTATGTAGGCAAGTAGGTAAGCACTTAGTAGGTAAGCACTTAGTAGGTAGGTAGGCAAATGGGTAGGTAGGTATATAAGCAGATAGCTAAGTATCTATATATTTAGGTAGTAGGGCCGATCTATTGCTACTGCTGCCACTGCTGCTAGTTACTGCTGCCATTGCCGCCCCCATCTTTGTAGTTAATCGTAACCTACAAATAAAGCGTCGCCATTTTATTCAATTTAAACATTGCTGTTCGCATTAGCGCCTCTGCTAGATATAGGCAGGTTCGACAAGTACAGCTCCATATCGAAAACGTAAGTAAGTACTCGTCTAATTTAGAACACCTACCTATTGCCATCCATCCCCAGGTAGGTAGAGTAGGCTTGGCAGGAGTAAGACTAAACATCAAACATATCAAACATCGGTAGGTAGGTAACTACCTACGACCTACAAGCGCCATTGACCACCCCCGGAAACACACGATGCAGTCTCCAGTGCGAGATCGAATCCAGTCTTTGATGGACATAGACACCCAGATGATGGACCAAACACATATCACTGGCCGGCACAGTCGTCCAACTCTTCGCGACATGCTCCGCCCATACCCGATTCACAAGTGCATCTTAGACAATCTAGACATGGCAAGCATCATGAACCTCTGCGGGACCTCATGGGGCCTGCGTACGGACATCTACTCCAGCCGCTGGGACATCAATAGGAAGCTAGAGCGCTTCTTTAGGGATCCCAGGGCCTTCCGCACCGAGCTGGGCCGTGCCGACGCCCTGATATCCGGGAGTTTTGCGTTGCAGTTCTTCGCGAACAAGTTCTGGCCCGAGTCCGACCTGGACATCAACCTTCATGGCAGCGAACGCGCCGGACGCTTGGGAGAGTACCTCGTCCGAGCCGAGGGCTACGAAATGGTCGCTGCTCCGGTTCGCTCTTATGACGACAGCGACATCCGCACGCTTGACGACATCCGCACGCTTGACGACATCCGCATGCGTAGCGACCGGGGTAGGGACATATGCAACGTATGTCTTAGGTTCATTCCCGTCTTGATTATCCTACTAATATCCTACTAATATCCTACTAATATCCTACTAATATCTTACTAATAACTTCGCAGGTCATTACCTATGTTCGGCCCACACATGATGATGATGGTAATGGCTCATCGGTATAGGCCCCGGCCCTATTTCTTGCTCTTCTATGCTCCTACATACATACATACCTGTGTACATGTTCCCCACGATGAACATATGCGGTGCCGATTGTGTGGAGGAGGGATATACTAACCCGGGAATCCCTCTAGACTACAGGCCAATGCAAGGTCCAGCTGATCACGACGAAGCATCACCCGGTGCAGGCCATCCTAAGCGGATACTACACGACGTGCATCGTCAACTTCATCACGTGGAACAAGGCATACTGCATTTTCCCCCGGGCCACTCTCCTCTTCAACGAGACGGTGCCGCTGACGAGACCGGCGGACTACAACGTCAAGCTACATAAGAAGTACTCACTGCGCGGCTGGAGGGTGCGCACCGCGCTCATGGTGCACGATGCCGAAAGGGTGGACGTAACCCGGACAGAGCCGAAGGGGCAAAATCGTTATTTGGTACACCCCAACCCGCTCGGCCGCGGTTCGTTCAGGGACCGTCGCATCGGCGGCGGCGACACGTGGACGATGAGGCTCGGCACTGTCGGCGTGCGGCCGCCGCCACAGCCGGACTCCGTGATCGAGTGTTCCGGCTTCACCATCATCAGGCCCAACCCACATGACCATCAAGGTAACGTAATCTCCCGCGGGTTCTTTATTTCCCCTATACCGGTCGGTATTCGAGGTTTTTGATGCGGGCGGGACTCCCTCCCTCTCTGGCATCATCCATCCCTTCCCTTTGCAACACTTTAGCCTACTTCCCCAGGCAGAGCAGCCGTGGTGCGCCTCGGCATATGAACGGCTGTCGCTAACTCTTACAATTCGCATAGACGGCCTGGGGTTCTCGATCACCGCAAGTCCGTTCGTATCGCACCCGCTGCGCTACCTATACACCTACGGGAGCATGACGCAGGCCTGGCAGTATGTGGGCGACGTGCTGTCCTGTAACACGCTTGGGCAGATCAATACCAAGATGACGCGCCGGGAGTCTGAACATCTAGTGGAAAACACCCATGTTGGTTTGCTATTTACGCAGGAGTTTGAAAAGCCTGACGGTTGGGACTACTGGGACGATTGGTTCCCCGAGGCCTTGGACCGGAAGAGGGAGGAACTAGGGGATACATATTAACATGTTCACAGTCTCTCGAAGCGTATTATCGAAACAAAGCTGGGAGGCGTCGGGTTGGTGTACAGATAGACACAGGCGATATGCGCTTCTATTATCGAGAGTTTGCAAAGCATATAAATCCGAGGCAGATTCTCACTCGCTCTCGTGATAGATACGAAAAGTGATGCAACTCTTCTTTCTAACATGCGAAAAGTGAGTAAACTCAGTGAAAGGCCATGCCGTCCTTTAAACGGGACCGAAATAACTACCTGGTTTTCCACCTGGATGGAACGGCACGGGTAAGCGACTGGGCGACGACTTGTCTTATTTTCTATTTGTAGCGCGGCCAACATTTGGTACAATGTAATTTATTGAATACCTATTACAGGAAGGGGACGGAGTCAGTCCGGCAAGCTCAAACAGCATGGAGCTTCTTATATGAATGTGGCGCTTCTCCATCGCCTTATCGATGCAGTCCCAAGCCCGTACCATACATACCCTGTTATTCATACATACCGCCGCTCAAGCAGCAAGCCCTACTCCTCGGTCGCTAGCAATGTCGTCCTACGGCCGCGTAGAGTGAGGTTTTACCCCCCAGTCGTACACCAAGACAAAATGGTATAAAGGATGGTGTAAGATACCCCTCGACGCAACCCCTCAAGCCACTAGCCAAGTGGCATTTAAGACTATTAACGGGTAGGTACCGGTTTTCGCTTATACCCAAAGCTCTCATACCGAGAAGCGAATCTGGCTATATAATGTAATATTTTTAAACATTGCTGTGACGAGGTCGTTTGCGCCCACTTCCAGCACCGGGCGTCATCTTCTCGTTCCTTTCGCGCTTGAGCTTCTCGTCGAGAACACGAGCTGAGGAAGGGTTAGTATTGCCATATACCGGCAAACCATGCCGAGAGCGCTGGCCGCGACGGCAAATGGGGACTTACTGAGTACGTCGTAACCGAATTGAGGGAACTCCAGGCAGAGCGAACGGAACTCCTCTTCGGCCTCGGCGCGGAGAGTATGGCTGCGGGTAGCCCAGAAGTTGGCGACCGGCGCGCGCACCGTGGTGTCGTCTTTGCTGGTGAACTGGTAGATATATCGGGCGTAAGTGATCTCGCCCTTGGCGGTCGAGTTGACGCAGTGAATCTTGCTGCTAGCCAGGTTCTTCAATTTGTCCATGCCAAACTTCTCGGCTATCGTATAGACACGCGCATGCTTGAGAAGCTGTTGGCCGGTCTCGTCGATGGCCGGCATGGAGGGGTCCGGCTCGAGCAGCCGCTGGCCCGGGAGCTTCTTCGGAAAGTAGTCGCCCGTGTACAGATACTCGAGGAAACAACCCACAGCGTCGATCTCGTCGTTGGCGAGGTCCACTTGTCGCGGCTACAAGAAGGATGGGCGTTAGTGTGGCGCAACGGGAAATAGGCCGTGAGAGGGTAGCAGCGCGACTTACACTGCCATCGTCGGCGAAGGCGGCGCAAGCATCGGCGAAAAAGGGGCTCTGGATTAACAGGGCCTGGTGTGCGGTGAGAATGGTCTCGTTCTCGGCGCTGCCGACGATCAAGGTGACCACGGGGCTCATTAAGTAACTGATGAAGGTTGTGTGCGGGTCAATATCGCCTCCCTCGGCGAAAGGTAGCACCGCGCCTTCGAGGCCCGCGCCTTCGCCCTCCGCCATCTCGACATCGCCGCCAGGGTTGGCAGACTGGCCCTCCAGTATCTCGTCGTTAAACTCTTCGGCCATTATGGTGGGTTGGTTGGGTGTGAATGAGATTATTATGAACTGAGGGGCAAGCCGATGGTCTCAGCTACGAGGCACGAAAGGAATGAATGCGTCGCCTGGTGGCTGGGCACGTGGATCAGCCTCTTAAACAGCCCCAGATGATCGTCACACCAAACAGCACCAAGACTCAACAACACACAGCTTCGCCTGAAAACAGTAAGAGTGGGTAGAAGAGATGTTGTGGGCGCGCGTGTGTGGAGAGTGAGAGGAGAGGATAGAGGGGTAGTCGGTAGGGGGAAGGGGGAAGGGGGAAAGGGTGGGGGGAGAAAAGAGAAACCTAACTGTAGCCTCGAGCTTCTGTGATGTGATGGGAAGGAGAGGTCAACAACATGCGAGAAGGCTCGAGGCTTTGGCGGCTGAATTGACCAATCCCATCGCGTCGTGCCCGTTGGCCGGACAAAAGAGGTGGCTGGGCTAGGCTGTTTAGGTAGTGTACTTACACCACACCACACTAGGGCACCACTTATTAGGACCCTTAGTCTCAGCTCCAAGTGCAGCCCAAACTGGCTTACATAACCGAGTTGTAATCTGCCGAAAGAGGTAATACCCATATACCTACCCTAGGTATTATTGTTATCTGAGTGCCGCAAATCAAGTGCCGCATGTTGCTGTTATACTTTGGCAAAGTACATGTACCTAATCACCCGACGGCCTTGATTTTTGAAAGCGCATCTTAGGGGCTGCGATGGGAATGTCACAAGTCTTGAGATTAGATAGTGGCTAGCCAGCATAGCAAGCATCACCAGGACCAGCACAGCCCTGGCGGCCGCCTCGTCAGATTATAATTAGCGCTGCCGCGGTGAGGGGCAGAGGCGTGTACTATATCTCGGGAACCGGGTCGCACGTGGGAATAGACTTGCCAGGTATATACATAGCCGTTGAGGCGGGAGCCCTCGGGCTTATGGTAGCAAGCGGGAATGAGATACTCCCCGCTGGCCGCCGCCGTATCTACTCGTACTTGTCTGGGCTCTACAATACATAGCGACGAGTAACTACCTGTATGCAACCATCGGTTACTAGTTAGTTAGTGGCGGACTTAGGTAAATTATAATTTGATTTACAGGGGTATCGAATAACCCACACCAACGTCATCATAGCACCCTTCCTAGGCAATGCACTCACTCAGAGTCCCATATGAAATAAAACGCTCAGTTTTTTTGGGGAGGGGAGGGCTATACTGACGGCTACACTGGGGCCTACACTGCCCACTCAGTATCTCAGATCCGCGGAAGGTGGCCGTATTTTTCGTAGCCGTATTTTTTTCGTATTTGAGGCGTTTTTTTCGTTTCATACTCGCTAAATTTTGAAACAGAAACTCGTCTCAACGTGGTTAGTCAGAAGGTATCCGGGGCATATACTTGCTATGGATATCATACTCCGAGTAAAAAAGGTCCAAGCAATGCATAAAATTAAACCATGTTCACCGCATAATTAGTGCACTTACATAGAGGATTGTTAGTGAGTACAAACCATACTAGCTAATACATAACAATACTCCGTACACTTCATAACTAGATGTCATCACGGGGATATCGCTATGAGAAAGTGCCGATAAAAGTCCAACCTCAAAAAAAAAAAAAGGCTCATGCTTCTAGCCAGCAATCGAGAGCGGTCTAACTGACTTAAAAGAACAGTTTCACTTGATTACGCCGAGACTAAGCCTGAACGGAAACTCTTCTCACAATTGCCTCAGGCTCTTTGACCACAAGTAGCTACCTAGGTACTATACTACTTGTCGCGTGCGCCTCTCATACACTCCTCCCGGGGTGTATTAATACCATTTGCATCGGTATGAGGTAAGTTGCGGGAAGATGTCGGTCAGTACCTAATTGAATATCTGGTAGATAGGCACCCCAACCGGTTAGGTTGGAGTATTTACTCATGTCGGTCGCGTATTCAACAACGGTGTCGAACATTGGTTGCTGTTTCGTTACATTTAGTTAGCGTCTTTAGGTAGGTTGGGTCGGTAGGTACCTACCTGTTAGGTTGTGGTGGTTACGGTCGTGTGATGAATTATGCACGAGGTGTCGGATCATCTCTCTAACCCCCGACCTCCGTCCTCTCTTGAGAATAGATCCTCTTTTCACACACGGCATTTTCTTGGCGATACTCTTGGCTACTATATAGTGTAGTGCAGTAGGAAATGAACCAATCCCCATTTTCGGACAATCGGCAACCTGTACCCAACCCATATTCGGCGCATCTTCACAGGTACACTACATGGCCATAGTTATGGGAGACTGAGGTACATCCTGGCCGTGCCGCATTATTATGGGTGTCTTGCGTACCTGGACACAGTCCAGAATGACAGGTCGGTATGCCGCTCCTTCATCCCCTGTGGACTTAGGTTAGTGTGCTGTAGTCTGTAGTCAACAAGGCAGGCAGGTACCGGAGTAGGTAGGTAGGAAGAGAATGCCGTATGGTAGTGCATAACTGCTGGGTACGGTAGGTACCTAGACATAAGACACTTATTTAGTGCATGTACTTCCAATCCTCAGAATTTGCAGCCTCTTCGCCTAACGTACCTACAGCGGCCCATATGACTCTCTCTCCCTTGGCATTTAGCGAAAGGGCCAGCGTCTCTTGTTTGTCTGCATAGCAGCCCTCCTATCAGCCGTCTCCACCACGCAATGCAACCCCTTCTTTATTCGATTTTTGTATCTCTCACTCTCTTCCACTCTCGCCCGTCGTTGTCGCGTGCTTCTCTCCTTTAGATATCAACATCCGGGGCGCTGCTCACATTCCCACCCGTCCCGTTCCGCCACTCCCGCTGCCACTAGGCACCATCAGGCCCCATTACCGCCTTTCTTGTAGTGCCCTCCTTGCGGTGCCTTTCTTGTAATTGCGAGTGCATCATCGTAGGCGCCGCCGCGGACGAACGGACGACCATCGACAATGGATGCCGAAAATGAGGGCCCGTCATGGCGAGATAGGGCCGAGTGGAAGCAGCAAGTCTGGAGCCGGTGGATGGAGCCGTTGGTGAGTTGGGCCCCGTCTCCTCGCGCCTACGCAAGCGCGGCCGTGGGCTGACCGAAGCATCTCCAGGTGATCGTGATCGTGCTCTTGACAGCCATGTACGTGACAAGACGGAAGAACTACTCTGTCTTCGGCAGAGCATCGGACGACAGTGCACGATCGCTGCTCAGTCCAGAGTCCCAAAGGTCGTCGGACAGCGACTGGGAGCGGCCTGAGGATCTGGCCTCCCTCCACCCTCCCAAGACCCGTCGGATATTCGGCCGATGGACCATTCGCACTCCCAACTCGAGCCGGTTTGCGCGGCACTTGCACTCAAGGATCCTGCAGAAGTTCCCCTTCCTGGTCGAGATGTTTTACTGGGCCATTGCACTAGTTGTCTATCGCGGGACGATATTGATCACAAGTCACTGGTACGGCGGCAGCCAGGGTCTCTGGGATATTGCCCAGGGGCACGGCACGTCGATTCTCGAGTTCGAAGCACGGATCACGGGCATGGGAGATGTCACGAGCAATGCGCGATGGGTGGAATGGAGAGTGCAACAATGGTTTCTGGCCGGCGCCGAGATGGATGACTGGAGGGGGACCGCTCTCGCCTTCTTGAACCGAGCATACGCGCTCATCCACATTCCCGGAACAGCGGCGTAAGACTGACCAACTCCTTTCTCGTCTCGAGAACAAAGGGTAAAGGGTAAAGGGTAAACAGAGGTGCTAATTGCTTTTCAGCTTCATTGCCTATTACTACGCCACCGCACCAACTCATCGGCGATTCTGCATTGCGCGGCGCACCTTGTCATTGTCGAATTTCGTCGCCTTTTTCGTCTTCACCTTGTATCCATGCATGCCTCCACGTCTGCTGCCCAAGGAGTACGGCTTCGTCGACACGGTGGAGGCCGAGGACGCAAGCAGCGTCTGGATGAAGGGGGATTACGTCAACGCACTCGCCGCCATGCCGAGCATGCATTTTGGATATGCCTTTGGGATCGGCTGTACGTTGGTCTACGAGAGCGGGTTCTTGCGCCACCTACACCCCCTCGGCGACGAGGCCAACGATGACCTCGAATCGAACGGAATTCTCAAGCAAGAGAACGGGGATGTGCCGCGCTCGGTGCTCTCTCGTGCCGTCCTGCTGTTCTTGGGGGTCTTTTATCCCGCGTTGATTCTGCTCGCCATCATCGCCACGGCCAACCATTACGTGCTCGACGCATTCGCCGGAGCGCTCGTGGTGGGGTTCGCGTTCTGCTGCAATCGGTTCTTGCTGAACTTCCTCGTATTGGAAGATTGGCTGCTATGGGCCTGGCGGATGGAAAAACCCGTGCCCACAACAGGATATGCTGCGCGTTCCAAATAAGTGGAAAGAGTGCCATCCCGAGGGAGCCAGCCCCGCATCAATACCTGAGAATGTATTGATGATAATGAGTACAAGTACATAATGTGAATTACTACTAATATAATTACCCCCTTATTTTCCCACCAATCCGTGTCCTCACCCCCTGGCCTTGTCGTCCCCAGCCCTGTCCTGAGTAAAACATCTAACACCGAGAAGCCATCACACCCAAGATTCTCAAGCCCACCAAAAAATTCCACGTATCTTTTGTCATTCTATGCGAACGTGCGGTTCGGCAAGTATATATATGTCTAAACCTCGGTTCTCTCTCTCCTTCTGGGGGCAAGCTTTGTGGTCGCTCTATCGCATCCCATAGCCCCGGCAAAGCCTGTGCAGCTGCAACTGTGCCTACGGAGCAAGTATATAGAGGATTACTTGAAGGGGCCACGCTTTTCACGATGCGTTACTGTTCCACGAGAACTACGGCGGTGGCGGCTACCCTCGCTCTCCTTCTCGGAGCGAGTGGCGTCGTGGGGACGCCTGCGCCTCCCGCGGTGACGCCGGCGGCGCGCCTCGAGAACGCCGTGGCGCCCCGGGCGGGCGCATGCACGTTCAGCGGATCGCTGGGGTACTCGTCGGCCAGCGTCAGCAAGGGGTCGTGCTCGACGATCGTGCTGTCGTCGCTGCAGGTGCCGGGGGGCGAGACGCTGAACCTGGAGAAGCTGCAGGACGGGACAGAGGTGGTGTTCGAGGGGACGACGACGTTCGGGTACGCCGAGTGGGCGGGCTCGCTGTTCTCGGTCAGCGGGAACCGCATCACGGTGCGCGGGGCCGCCGGCAGCGTGCTCGACGGCCAGGGCGCGCTGTACTGGGACGGCCAGGGCGGCGGCGGTGGCATCACTAAGCCCAAGTTCTTCAAGGCCAACCACCTCAACGACTCCACCCTCGAGGGCATCACCATCCGCAACGCCCCCAAGAACAGCTTCAGCCTCAACTACGTCTACAACCTCACCGTCAAGGACATCACCGTCGATGACCGGGACGGCGCTGCCTTGGGCAAGAACACGGATGCGTTTAATAGTGAGTTTTCTCTCTCTCTCTCTCTCTCTCTCTCTCTCTCTGTGTGTGTGTGTGTGTGTGTGTGTGAGCGTGTGTCTTAACTCCGAAATATCCCCTTTCTCTCGCGCATCGCTAGGTTACCGCTTTTTTCATCCATTCTCTCATCGAAAATTATCAATGGGATCATACTCTAACCACCACGCCAACAGTCAACAACGCCGACGGGGTGACCATCACGGGGGCGAAGGTGTGGAACCAGGACGACTGCGTGGCGGTCAACAGCGGGAAGAACATCTACTTCGGGTCGGGGTTCTGCTCGGGGGGGCACGGGCTCTCGATCGGATCGATCGGGGGGCAGACGGTGAACGAGGTAACGAACGTGACGTTCGCGGACAGCACGGTGCAGGCGTCGCAGCAGTCGGTGCGGATCAAGACGATCGCGGGCGCCAGCGGGACAGTGCGGGACATCATGTACCGCAACATCTGGCTGGACGCGGCCGGCGTCGACGCCGACTACTCGGACTACGGCGTTGTCGTCACCCAGTCGTACGGCGGCGACAAGGGCAGCCCCACCAACGGCGTCTCCGTCACCGGTTTCGTCCTGCAGAACGTCACCGGCGCCGTCGGCGCCGAGGCCGCACGCGTCTACGTCGAGTGCGGCGTCGGCAGCTGCAGCGGCTGGTCCTGGTCCGGCGTCACCATCACCGGCGGCAAGGCCAGCTCCAGCTGCCAGAACGTCCCGGTCGGCGGCGGCGTCTCGTGCTGAGGAGTCTTGATGGCGGATGTGTATCCCTGACCTCAACGCTTCCTTCATTGCTGTGTTGGACTCGCTTGCTCATGGCGCGAAGGACCATCCATGTATGGTGCCAGATTGCAGAAGTCTCGCTATAGGATAAATGTAGATTTTTTATTTACCGTACGTTATTTCCCTTCTTGGCTTGAGAGAATGCACTCTAGAGCATCCTAGGGAGCATCTGCTCGCTTCATTAATGTGTTGCTCTTAACCCTCCCGGGCACGCGTTTTTATTAGTACTTGCCCGTGATGTGTATATATCTGTAGGCTTGTTTCATCAGCCAGAAATCACGCGAAGGAAGTATTAAAATACACATAATGGTCATCTTTATGCAAAACAATATCGTAAAGTTCTGGATAATCCCATAGTCTGCCAGCTTCTGACATTTTGTTAGCTAATAAGCAAATATATAGTTTCTACCTAGGTAGGCTAGTCCTGAGGCACTGTAGCCATCACGCGCTTCTTAGTAACCACAAGAGCGTGTTTATCTAGCCACCCCGGTGATATGTGTCATTGCCTGTTATCCTACGCTTGATGTAAGCCCTAGAAGTGGAACGCTAAGGCACCATAGGGTAGGACCATCTTGGTCGCATTCTATTATATTCTTGTTGGCATAGACGCCGCTATATGTATCTCTATAGTGTAGTTACGATTGAGGAATAGTTAAGCTCATGAATCCTTTAGACAAGGTGGATGTATTGCCATCGCGGTCTGCCTTCCCTGATGGTCTCAGCAAGATACGAATCTCTCCGGACATCGTCTAGGTCATTGATACCTATTCGCCAGTACGTGTTGTGTTTCCCAGTAGGTTCTAACAAAATGATATGCAACCTGTAATATACCTCATTAGAAAGCAGAATACCGTTGTGCATTAGGGAATACGGGTGCCCCGAAACTATAGCAAACGTCTCGACAGGCCGCTCCCGAGAGCGAGTTCCGTCAGGAGAGAAAATATCCTGTAGTTCAAGTCGAAATGACCACTTTTTCATCAGATCTGTCCGCATTCTCGTTCTCCTTTGTACATCCGGGCCGGTCTCGTTACTCCTCGGAGCTACAAGGATATGCTTATCTTGATCATATTTATCACATATTACAAGACGCGAATCGAATACTAGCGTTAACAGATGAAGCGTCGGTGGTGGTATCGACGTAAGTGCTGGTGCAATAGTCGGCTCTCCGCCTTCATCGTAGGGATTTAACCCGTGTGGTAGGAGTTCAACCCATGATCGATCCGTAACTAGGTCCTCTGGTAGTGGCAACCCTGCCAGATAAGCCATCCTATTGAGCTCCGTTGGCAATCCCATGATGTCGTAGTTCTGAAGTTGGGTGTAATGAAACCAGCCATATTCGTTGAAACCCCCTTGGATTCCACTTAATCCGATATTCAGTTGCCTACCGGTGGAAGCCCAACTCCAGGATGGCACCGTTGTCTTTATAGTGGTGTTTGGAGAGTCCGAGAGCCAGATACTAAACATCTCTCTCCAAGTTAGGAGTGCCTCGAAGAAACGCAATGGGTGTCCATGCCTTAGAAATGCTTGTTCGGATGCTATATCCATCGGGCTCGTGACTGCTAGAACCACACCAGCAAAGGCGGCTACTCTATCTTCCTCAAGGCTCAAATGTCGCCTGGAATACTCCCTCAATGCTCTTAGGAATCCCTTGACACTCAGTAAATCTTCTGTCTTGCCTATATTCTGACGAAACTTTACTTGCAGTATTGCCGCTTCGCTTATACCCCCTTCGCTGAACAGCCACCTATTAACAGAACCACGGTGGTTGACGATTGAGCGACGACCGGTTGATTCCCGAAAGGTATCTTCACCACAGGTGAAGAACATCTCGGATTTAAAAACGAAAAGCAAACGCCTTGAGAATACATATTCTTGAAACGTCCAACCCCTCTCGTTCCAGGCGGCCCTGGATATTATGTGGTCGAGTTCATGACAAATGGGAAGAACAGCAACTGACGGTCCGATGATGAGTGGATTCTCGGCCACCCTCGGTGTATGCTGGGTGCCAAGCAGCCCGCTCTGAGCATTCTCGCCACAGGCAGCGACGATAGTCAGACTGGCCGCAGCATATATGTCCTTCATATATGGGATGAGGCTCGCCTTTTCGTCGCTACTTGCCTGGTCGATGCAGAGTCTATCGACCCACAGCCATTCATACCCGATAGATCTTGCGAGGACGAGAGAATCCCGTATAGTAGGGGCATAGTTCTCTATTGGGCCGCCCTGAAGAGGCTGATTCTTTGCTTGGCCGGGATCTTGGCCCCAAACATATGACAGTGCAGCAAATTCGGGTAGACAAGTCCGCGCCTCTACGAGCCCGGTGCAGGTGTTTATGACTCGGAAAATGTTTTTATCCAGGATGGTCTGCATCCGGGAGCGGACGGCATCAGGCATGCCCAGGTGTTTGTGTTTAGCATCACAACCCTTGAGCCAGACTCTTATTAATTCGGGATTGGCCGTTGAAGGGATTGGCTGCCTTCTCTTTCCTGTCAGCTTGACCTCTTCAATATCCACTAGGTCAACCAGTACCTCCCCTTCGATTGGCTGGAACTCAACCCAAATTTGCTGTTTATGGATAATCTCCCCCGTTTTCTTAGCATTGGTAGACCGGTCAAACCTCGGCCGCAACGTGCAGTCGCATCGCATGTAGCCCAGCCATCTATCTTGATCTGTTGCATCGAGGCAGCAAAGTAGAAGTGCGCATAGCGAACAGTCCAGCCTTACTGCTCTCGCTTCCTCGGGGGAAAAGCCATTGATGTATACGGCATATCTTTCCTCTAACTCGTTGAGATCTTCGTTCTCGGGGTTCCGAGGAAGCTCGCGGATGTCAGGTGGTTTAGCCGTCAAGGGACGTAGATCAAGCTTGCGGTGACGGCACGCATGGCAGAGGGAGGGCACCCTGCTCTCCCAGTGTGGTGAGAACCAACGTTTCACCCTTTGCTTTCTGGTCTTAGGCACTGTTGCATTTTCTCCTCGTGGCCAGTCATAGAGATTAATTTTTCTTCCTGCAACGTGTGATGAAGCTATCATGATGGAATTCGACAGATTCAAAAGGAATTGTAAACTATGAGTTTGAGGAGAGCGACATGGAATCTAACATTGAGCATCATGCTCAGCCTTACTTAGTAGTCATACGGGTTATATGGCAGCGGACGGAACGATGAGCGCGCATTTTATGTAGGGTTGCAGCCTCTTCTCCTACATACCAGTCTGAATTAAGTATCATATGGGTTTATGCATTGCTATTTTCCCAACCCTGCGCTAGCTATGCCAGATTAGAACAGTTATGAGCCCCTGGCCCGCGGCCATGCACGACCGACATTAGGCGTATGTATCTCTATACACCGCTACAAGAGGGATTCGACCCATCTTGCCTTGATACCATATGCACAGAGCTGCAATATCGAATAATTATGGTATCCCATAATAAAGGGCCCACGACTAAAGCGTGTGTCTTTGCATTTCTATACTCTCGATAAATGTTTAACATTCAAACGATCAAATAGCTGAAATCCTCTGTGTTAAACAAACTCATTTGCGGGTAGAGGTGGGGTTGACTGTTCTTCGAAACGAGGCTTGTCGGCAGGATTACTACCAGCCCCGGGAAAATGCCATTTGAGGCGTCTCCTTTAGCGTGAACCGGGCAAGCCGAGACGATGGGTTCGTTAAACGCTAAAGCTACACTTACTAAATAGCTACAGAAGTCTCAAGTCGAAAACTGCACTATTATACGCAATAAGGCAGTGGCCATGAGGACGGCGTAGAAGAATTTAGGTGAGCTAGTTAACTCATCGGTTTTACTATTTGTTTGTATAACTAACCGTCACAACATTACCACTAAATTATTTCTGTTACACGCATTTGAGTGATAGACAAGTATAAGCTACCCACAGTCTGCCAGCACGCATACCAAAGCTCTATGCTTTCTGGCACAATGGCACACTATATAGGTATTTTGTGTAGACTATCGATTTTTAGTCTAGTTCATTTCTCATGATATCCCATTTGTGTAAGTACGAGCTCGCCAACCTATGGATCTCTTCCTCCTCCCCCCCTGTCTATGCTATATGCAGAACGCTCTAGGCAACAGGAAGGGTGTCCAGTAAGTATATTAGGTACTCGCAGGTCTCAAAGCTGTATCCAAACTTCATAAATAACGCCAACTTAACCAATCCAACTATGCAACTTGTGGTGCCTTTTTCTACATGACAGTACAACAGATCTTCTTGAAAAGGGCTGTAAGAAGCGTCTCCATTTCGTCGGACTGCTGTTCGCCTTGGTTCTGCCCGCCGTGGTGCTGTTGCTGGCCGGGATAGTGTTGCTGCTGATCGCCGTAATCTTGGTGCGGATGGTGCTGGTGCCCGCCGTATTGTGGCGGTGAGGGGGGCATTTCTGTGACGTCGTCGCCTTGCAGATTGACGTAAATGCGTCCTGCGTTTTCCTCGGTCGCATACCGTAGCCCGAGATCCTGGCAGAGTTTTTCAACGGCTGGTTTGAGTTTCTGTACGTGGTCGACACTGTGGTTCCCTTTCCCAACAATCCTGTGGTCATCAACGGCGCTTGTTAGCCGGGCGTTCCTTGTGTGTATATGCCTGCTCTTTTGCTCGGAGATTCTCGGGCCCCTACACGTGAAGATGGACTCTGCCCTTTCTCTGGTCGTCTCGAATCCGGTTCGCGAGTAGTTCTTCGGCCTCCGAAACATACTGGCCGTGGAGGTCGATAGAGTCAGGGCCGGCGGAAGCATTGTTTGTTTCGAAAGCAAGCTTGCTCGCCTGCTTGAACCAGGCGTCTGCCTCAGAACCGTGTCGCTTCCCCTCGTTGCTCAGTTGCTTGGCCGTGGCGCCGTCACCGCGTTCGTATGCCTCGTGTGCCTGCCCTTCGTCAATGGGGTTCGTCAACGTACGACGTTTAGGATGCGCGGCTTCCGAGAAGATTCAGGGGCCGGGGCCGGTGTGAAATTCGAGGCTCAGTTGTACGGGGCGAATGTAAAGTAGGCAACCATACACGTTTCATGCAATTTTGTCGCAATTGGACTTCCGCCCGGCCCTTTTCGCGTAGGGCTTCATACTCGGTGGCGGTATGGGAGGCAACATCGTGGTTGAAGGCTGTGGCATATCAATTGAGGTAAGTGACTGGCCTGTAGAGTTTCTTGCATGCTACCTATGCCTATGGTACAGGTAGAGTTGATTGATCCTGGTAGGCTAGCAATTGTGTGTGTAGGGGGAGGTACTATAGGAAACTATGTTCGCCGTACCTCTCGCACCTATGCTCTGGAAACTTCTCTCGTGGTAATGGCCAAGCTCAATTTCAGCAGACATATTGTACAATTACGGAATTCAATACAGATATACGTATGTATAGATCCGGGGCTCGGAAAGGATAATGTGATGCTAAGAAAAAGTTTACTATTCGATCAATAAATAAATCAATTGTAAAGGCCGAGTGCCTGTTATTGTCCTTGTGTGTGTGGGTGTGCGTGTTTGGATGACAACGCGAAGGACCCAATTCATGTGTGAACTTGGCCTTAATTGGCAAATCGTGGAGAGATCTGCCGCTAGACAGTTCATAATCTACTATTCGGTTAGCTGACCGACTGACCGATTGACCGACTGACTGAGAGGGGGTCTACGTCGCGTTGAGATGACGCTGCCTTAGCCCGGTCAGGGTAGCACTCATTACTGCATCCTGAGGCCTGCCATACGCAATCATGGCACAGGAGTTATGCAGAAGCAGTGCCATATGTACGGCTCGGGGCTTAGTTCACTGCGGATGCGTTGGAATGGTGATAATTGAGGCCGTGACACTGCTCGAAATACCTATTCCAATGCCGACGTTACAATGTCGTTGGTAGGTATAAGACTTTAGCGTCCACTAGAAGAACGATAAACAACCGATTTAGGATTAGTTGGGATTGTCGCGATGGGGGAGGATCTTTGTCGAAGGAGATAGGGCTAACAACCGGACTGAATCGCACCTATCTATCGTCATATCGAAACCTTAAGCGTGAGTACGAGTTATCAGAAATATGGTTAACCTTGTAACTTTGAGCGCCCAACCAGATTAACTAGTGTGTACATGTATACACTGTCTAAGTGCTGCTAACTAATGCATGCAATACAATGCTAGACTATCTAACAGGGGCCTGGACGTAGTCAAGAAGCGGTTGAAGCATGTTAGTTATCGATCGACTTATCCGAGTCTGGAACTAGATTATATGTTGGTCTCGTGGCAAAGGCTAGAAAGAATCTATTGGCGTATTCTACAAGTAGTTACGTACGTATGTACCTATGTAGATTGTCTACCCACTGCTATTTTTAACTAAGGCGTATAATAGTATACGGTGTGCTATCAAGTACTTCATAGATATCCAAAACCTGGTACCATTATCCTGTGTAAGATCTTACAAGTAGGATTCGTCGCGATTCTATCGGGCTTACCTCCACCGGGTTTCGGATTTTGAAAATCCACAGCCCCTACGATCGCCAAGCGATTAATGGGGTATTAGTCCAGAAGCTATTGAATCGCGCTCGCTCTGCTGATGAAGTTTTGAGATGGGAGATTTATATGTCGGTCAGGGAGGATACGTCGTACTGAACCCTAAGAGCGCCTAAGCCAGTGACGCGAGGCAAAACGACGGAGAACGGGGGCGGAATATAAGGTAGTTACAACGACGAGTCGAATTTCACGTTCACGCACAGGTATACATTGCAAAGTAGAAAATTTCTGTGTCTTATCATGGCGACGGCTGTACAAAATCGTCGCGAGAGGCTTCAGCCACAAAAATCGAAAGACTTCCAAGTTTGTTTCTTAGCAGCTGGCTAGGCCCACCCTATTCCCAAATACCGGTTCCCAGTGTTGGTAGAGGATGCCCATACCACTTGAATGGCTGACGGGAAAACATGATGCCGGACTTGGACTCTTGGGGGGGGGACGAACGTCTGACAACGCATTGAAAAAGAATGGCCTGGCCTGATCCTGAAGTTGTTTCGAAATCACCGGGATGATGGCCCCAGCGATAGTATGCCCAACTCTGGCCAACCATCGAACATCTAACCACCAGTTCGCAAGGTGTGAGGCGACTCATGTATGCACACTATGTACACTATGCACACTATGCACACCATCTATGTAGGTCGGGCTCTGGCCAGATTAATGCCATATGTATATACGTAAGTACAGAAACTACCTCTATACATACCTAGGCCAGCCTAGTGCTTCTATTGCCACGTTCGAAGCCTGGAAGTCCGAGCGAATACCCCGCCAAATTTAACCTGCTTTTCGTTAGTTCACCTTCAGGGCGATCCGAGCGCAGCCTCTCCCGATGGTGACATGAAGCTCTTTCCACTGCATCTGCCAAACCCCGGGAAAACTGACCGGCTGTGAAGCTGATGATGCACATTGACGGATACGCGGGTGCATTCTTGTAGTGTAGCCTATGGTAGCCGAGTGAGCATGGCAAATACACCTTAGCCGACGAGGTAGTCGTAGAGAGTGGAGAGTGTCTCAGACAGATTCGACAGCATTCGGCACGGCCGGACCCCTGCTTAGTCAAGCGTGGAAGACGATGGGGCACTCAAGATGACCTAGTGTATATATGTCTAATGCCTTGTAGAAGAGAGCAGAAAAAATAAAAATAAAAAGCTTCTGACTTCAGTTATAGCTTGTTGGTGCCAACCAAGTTGCTCTGCGGAGATATAAATAAATATGACGGCGCTGACACCCGTCAGGTGATGAACTCTCATCTCTGATAGGCTCCGCCTTGGCAGTTTCCAGGCTCTTGACCTGGGTCCCGCGTTGAGGCTTTTGTCAGACCAACTCCCCTGTCGAGTGGCGTCGACATTTTGCTGCAGGTTGATCAATCGATATGTCGATATGTCCTAAGTTAGATAGTGGAATGCATAGTGCGGGACAACTAGTTAGATATCTAACCCAAAAACCCATTGTGCGAATAATCTCCGCGCTCACGAACAACAACAAGACCTCCCTCCCTCTCCATTGCTCGTGGAGGGAGTGGATATGTGTATTCCAGCGTTACCACGTAAACGAGTAGTCTAGGTTTGGGGCAGAACGAATTGTTCCTGCCTCTCCATAGAAACGAGATGGGCCATATAGTGTGCCATTCGGGGCGATAGTGTAGGTAGTTATGTACCGTACGTACACCAACAGGCTACTACAGCAGCACGCGACGCCGGTAGGTAGAGCGGCAGCTCGTAAGATTATATGCTGTGGCTTATATCACGTCCGGGGGGCCCTAATAGACGAAGGGCACGGTGCGCTGCGGCCTGGCGGCGTGTGGTGTGGTGTATATAACTACTCAGACACCACAGCTGAAAAACAAAATTGAATAAGAGGGCCTTTGGTTTTGATTACGCCTCCGAAGTGGCGGTCACGAAAGGCGCCTTACGGTAGGAGGCCAGCAGAGCGGATGAATACGTAATTCGTGGGTTGGTCGCAAGGAGGGGGAGAGGTTATAAGTTGTAAACCATCTGTAACTACTTGTATTGCTGCGCAAGGTGAGATTAGTGCCATAAACCAGCCTAGTGTACGGCCTCAGGGATCCGTACCCTTGTTGTCGGTCAGCACGGCAATCGAATCCTTAATCTCGTGGGGTCAATAATAGACACAAGTAACCAGGACAATTATTGGAAGCTCAAGCAGAACTGGACCAATTCAAACCGGTCAAACTGGTGTCGCTTTTCTCATAATCGCTGCCTAGGTGCCCGTCCGTAGGTTGTTACCTACCTAAGTACTTTACTTAGTTTTACCGCAGGTCGGTCGGTATGTATGCAATGCAGAGAGAGGCCTGGGCCACCTAGGCGACCAGATGTTGCGAGCCGGAGGCCAATAACAGGGGAACTATTAGTTGTCGTGACTCGTAAGGTAAGTGATAGCAATATAAGACATTGCTGCTTTCGATCTCCATAGTCAAGTAGGTACGAACGAACGCTCGATACCGATATCTCATGCGGAGTAGGTGAATAGCTCCTGTTGAAAATTTGGCTGACACGGTTGATTAACATGCCGTTTACTAGACAATAAACAGTGCTAGGGTTAGGTTAGGTATACCTGTAGTAGCTATAGACAGCCAGCGCCTCAGGAACACCGATGTCGAGATTCGGGATGATAGTTATACAAAATGCATATGCTGTAATTAATGTAGGCTTGTGATTGTGATCTGGGTATCTCGATGGGGGTATGCTACTTTTATAGGCCGACCGTATTACATATCATGCGCTCTTTTTCTAGAGATCTTCTTGGGATGCCATCAACCAACTGCGCTACTACCCTAGGTAACTCCCTTCTTAACCACCTGCGTACAGGGAGGGGGACGAGGGGTATTCAAAGGCAACTTGCATGACTGGCTTGATTAAAAATTGTCTGGGCGAGAAGCAGCTTTTTGGAGTCCAATCCAAGTAGTGTAGTTACGAGGCAAGCAGAAATCACGATCGCTACGATTACTATGACAGTAGCGTTGCTAGATGACCAGGTAGCCATTACCTAGTTGTAGCTGGCTGCTAATACGGCATAAGAGCCCTTCAAGGCACCTAAGGTACCGGCGAAGGCATTGTGCAATCCAATCTTTACGGGTAGGTAAGTTTGGGTACCTGGGTAGGTGCTGATAGACCCTACCTCAGGTATTTGCAACTGGCAATATGCAGTGGGGGTACCTATCACAATGTTGCAGCATTTCCTTAATAGGCATATATTTCCCCTAAAAAGGATGGACGTATTCATCGGCATACATAAAGACGGGACTCTGGCCAACGGGTCCATCCTAGGTGGGTTGCCAAGATCACCCCTTTCCTCCCCCACTTACATAGGAGATATTTCATTTGGCTAATGCGTTATAGGTTTAGTGTTATGTGTTACTCCTTGCAGTTTGCAGCACCTGTTGCGACATACCACTCGACTGTTTCGAGTTACCAGGTACCAACCTACACTAAAGTACCTTGTGCACTAGCCCCTGGCATCAGTCCAAACCCTCCGGCCAACCTCCTGACGGTACTCCCCCCCACTAAACATCTGACAATGCGGGATCTCGACTAGCCTGTCTGTTTACGTATTGTCATTGTGTAGGGGGACTACAGTGGCTGGCTCTCTCTTTCAGAAGAAGAAAAGCAAGGAGAGAAAAGGAAGATGCGACACATCCATCATACGACTGCCAAGTACTTACCTAGAGATAGTTCGAGCATACCTAGCCAATACTGTAGGTGCTAGGTACTGGTAGTCAACCCGCACAGCGAACGCCCTGCTTGAATCCCACAGCACGTTAGTGTAGTAGTATCTACCTACATATTTATTAGTTATGCCGCGTAGCTTGGTGTAAGGTAGGGGAAGTCACGTATAAAACTTCCCATCTAGGATTAGGGAGGGAGCTGAAGCACCAAGGATTCCCCGTTAGATCAGTGTGGCTCGACGGCCTATGTACTACCGTACCTCCTACTAAGGTTGGCTGGGGTATCTACCTACTTACCCAGTGCCCAGGTACCTGCCTAGGCAGGCACCCAGTTCGCTATAATTACGCTCAGGTACGCCGTGTGTAAGTAAGTGCCAATACCTACCTGGGTAGCATATTGGCCACTCAAGTAGGTATGTATATCTTTAGCGTACCCAGGTGGTCGTTGTAGGTAGATAACTTAGTGAGTGTATGTACTGAGGAAAAGCATGGCTGCCGGTGGTGATTGGTTAACCGCTCCCAGTGGTCAGCCAACCTAGCCTGGCGGCTCCACTCGTGCCTACAATAGCACAGAAAGGCAGGCTTTCCCTTGTACTATCTATCCTGCACTGTCTTGCCCAATCCATCTCCGCCCCCGGTCACAGTCTCGCTCGTCGCCCTTTTTCTCTTTTCCTTCGTCGTCGCCCGTCCTCATCACCTTTGCCGCTCTCTCCCTCTGGTGGCCAACATCAACAACTCATCCCTTGTTGCCATTGCCTTCGTACCCGACTGAAGAGGCCACCGATCTGGTAAGTGACTGTGAAATTCTTTGCAACAACCCTTGATGTTATCCCGTCGTCATCCTACAAAATCGAGACCGCGCAACCGCCGGGGCTCTCCATCTCTGTCGTCGCGACCAAGACCAACGTCGTTCTCCACCCCCGTATGCAGCGTTCGTGTCGCAGCTCTTCAATCCTCGGCCGCTGCATCGCGTACTTCCGTTGTGCTATATCCGCGGCATTGCGGTTACGTGCATGCGTCTCGCTTTGTGTGCGTGGATTCGGCCGCGTCCCATCAAAGAAGGCAGGATATTGATGCGTAACAAGAGACGGGGTCGGCGCAATTGTCATTTCTAAATCATCTGACCGTCTGCTGTGGCTTCTCTCTCTCTCTCTCTTTCTTTCGTCGACTAATTAATTGCATCCAGCAGCACCAGACGACTGCTTCTCACGGGTTTCCATCATCAACCGCAAATCTCCCGGCTAAAGTACGTTGCAAATAACAGTCGTACTTGGACGTATCTACGCTCGTCAAGATGGGTTGTGGAATGAGTACGGAGGAGAAGGAGGGTAAGGCTCGCAACGAGGAGATCGAGAATCAGTTAAAGCGGGATAAGATGATGCAACGTAACGAGATCAAGATGCTTCTTCTGGGTGAGTAGGCAGCAATTACTCGTCGCAGTTCCAACGCCTTGATTAATACGTGGCGTGACAGGTGCTGGTGAATCCGGAAAGTCGACGATCTTAAAACAGATGAAGCTGATTCACGAGGGCGGATATTCGCGCGATGAGCGGGAATCCTTCAAGGAAATCATATTCAGCAACACAGTCCAGTCGATGCGCGTCATTCTAGAGGCCATGGAATCACTTGAACTGCCACTGGAAGAGCCACGGATGGAGTACCACGTTCAGACGATCTTCATGCAGCCTGCTCAGATCGAAGGTGACGTTTTACCCCCTGAGGTCGGCGGTGCCATTGAAGCCCTATGGAAAGACCACGGTGTCCAAGAGTGTTTCAAACGGTCTAGGGAGTATCAGTTGAACGACTCGGCCAGATAGTGAGTACCAATCGGCATAGAAATTGCTTGCATTTTTACTAATATGTCATGGACAGCTATTTCGATAACATCGTACGTATCGCTACTCCCGACTACATGCCCAACGACCAGGATGTTCTCCGCTCGCGTGTCAAGACAACCGGTATTACAGAGACGACTTTCATCATTGGCGACCTCACCTACCGCATGTTCGATGTCGGTGGCCAACGATCAGAGCGAAAGAAATGGATTCATTGTTTCGAAAACGTTACCACCATCCTGTTTCTAGTTGCCATTTCCGAATACGACCAGTTGCTTTTCGAAGATGAGACGGTCAACCGGATGCAAGAAGCATTGACTCTCTTCGACTCAATCTGTAACTCAAGGTGGTTTATCAAAACCTCCATCATCTTGTTCTTGAACAAGATCGATCGATTCAAGGAGAAGCTTCCTGTCAGCCCCATGAAGAATTATTTCCCAGATTATGAAGGTGGCGACGATTATGCTGCAGCTTGCGACTACATCCTGAATCGGTTCGTCAGTTTAAATCAACATGAGACGAAGCAAATCTATACGGTACGCGTTTTAAACCCTTTTGTTACCCAATTCAGTAGCTTCCAAGCTCGATGCTACTACGTATTGTGATCACTCATGCCAATTGGTAACTAATCATTTGGATAGCATTTCACTTGCGCCACTGATACAACGCAAATTCGATTCGTAATGGCTGCCGTCAACGGTAAAAACAAACCCTACATAACAAGTCAGTGAATGAATACTAATAATCGCTAGACATCATTATCCAAGAAAATCTTCGACTGTGCGGTCTGATCTAAACTGTTAATCATAGGTCGACAAAGATTCAGAAACGCAACCCATCCAAATATCAACCATCGTATACCCACCAGACGCCAGTAATGTTTTAGACCTGGCTAATGACTCACCCGTAACCCCAACGTGTTGGTGAGCGGATCTCTTTGCGTGTTTGTTTTGCGCCGGATTGTCCAACATTCATCCCTTCGCCACCATGTTTTACCAAAGACCGTCTTCCCTAGCTTCGCAAGAAGCTTCTGGACATCGCCAACCCCACACGCGATCTCGAGGCGTGCTCTCGAGTAGAGGAATATTGCATTCGACGACTGCGGTGGACTACATATCTTGTTTAATTACGAATCGGCGACGACGTTGACCTTTTCTACCTTTATTTCCTTTTTGTCAAGGCCTCCGGAGTGTCTGAGTGAACGCTAAAATAGGGGAGGCACTGCCATCATCTCCTGCAATATGAGGGCTACGGAGCGAGAGTATGGATGAATGCAACGAAGTTATACCAAAGCGTCAGGGGAGTGTTTCCGAAGTAAGTTAGAAGCTTCGGGGAAAGGTTGGATTGTTGATACAAGATGAATAAACCAACCAATGTTCTATATATCCGAAAACACCGGCGTATACTACAGGCCTTGCCACTGTGAAATTCAGTATGCGACAAGAAAAAAAAAATGGTGATCTGTGACAAGGACATTCGATTTGGCGCCGTGCTTTCTCCCCCATTTTGGATGGCATGATTACAACCCACCAGGGCTTCATCCTAGAGATGAGGGGGGCTTACGGGGCCTGCCTATCGTGAATCCTCGAACCCAGGCTACCTTCTCGAACAATTCCATCGCACCACTACTTCAGCCTCCGCATAAATCAAGCCATCCCTGAACATGGCTGGGGGCGACTGACCAAAGCTCTCGAATGTTGTTAGGGTTGGGCCTCATTAAGAGACATTATCTCCTTTCAATAGCCCTTTGAGATGTTATCAGTCCGAGCATGTAATAAAACAAACAAAAAGGAGTGAGGGAAATGACTTCCTCCACTAGTTAACGTCTGGTAGCATAATAACGAAAGTTGATTATTATTCGGAATGGAGACAAAAACTCACCAGATTTAATGCAAGTTTCTAATCTTCTCGTTGGACAATCTTTTTTTTTCCCGTCTTGTTCCTTCCTCCACAGGAAGCGCAGCATGCATGAAATGGCTTGCGTGGCGAATTAATATTATTGTGGTAAGGGAGGCGAGATCTGTACTACTTCACGTTTGTCTTATATTGCCTTGGCTAGAATTCCCTGCCGGATCCGGCGCTGCGGGGCCGGGTCCTGATTCGATGGGCTCGGGATCATGGTCTGGTTGTCTTGGTGACACCACCTTCCTTATCTATTAATATTAGGTACTATTCAATAAAGCCTTTCAAGGTTTAGTATTAAAATGAGGACTAGCGACTCCTTTAAATAACATGCAGGGGAGGCCCCATCTTGCTGGTTGGGGAGTGCTTGTGCAGGTGTTCACAGCTTTAATATTATATTAAAAAAAAAAAAAACAATAAAAAAGCAAAGAAACACCTGGTTTTTCCATCTGGGTGTCAGGGTGTATTAAACATTATACATCATGATTCTACTCCTATTTAGCCAGTTCACCATCATGTCTTGTGCATGTTGTTTCGCCGATAGTTGACCGGATGACCATTCTTCTTCGCGTATTTCCTGATCTTCCCATAGATATCGGGTAGAGCAAACATCCAGATGACCGTGATGATCCAAGCCATGAACGTGTCGATAATCCAGTTGTTCCGAGGTGCTCCGCCAAGGGAGCCCCAGCGAAGGACGTGCCCCAGAAAAGCAACAGTGATGGCGTAATGACCCTTCTCCAGCCCATCGATGGCGGCAGAAGCTACTGCATCGGGGGTTTGTACCGGATCGCTCTCCTCTAGGATGGTTGTGATCTCGGGCTTCGTCATATTCTCGCGCTCAAAGCCGGGGGACGAGATGGAGCCGGGGTATACGATATGGACCTTGACATTCTGCGGATACACCTCGACTTCCTGGACCAGAGTGTCGGCCAGCCCGCGCAGCGCGGCCTTGGAGGGCGTATAGGTGCCGTATCCAATGACGGGGAAGTAAGCGACTACGGACGATGTGAATATCAGGTGCTTCGGCTCCGGCACGACGGGGGCGTCCGGTGCGCACCACAGGCGCAGCAGGGCGTGGGCCATCCCGGCGCTGCCCCAGAAGTTGATGTCCATGTGCTCCCGCGTCACCGACAGCGGTGCCTCAGCCCATAGGTCGGGCGTGGCCTTGCCGGCAACACACCACACAATATCAAGAGGCTTTCCGTCATTCCAGGCCACCGCTTCGGCGAGCAGAGGGGCGGCATAGTCGGGCTTCGAGACGTCGGTGGTGATGTAGTGGAATCGCTGGGTTTGCGGGTTGCGCGCGGCGGCCTGCAGTACGCATGAGAGATATGAATTAATAAATGTTCCCGCAAGGGAGGGCAAAAGGCATGATACATGGGGCGTACCTTGGCCTCTGCCATCGCCTCTTCCAGCTTGCCGGCCGAGCGCGAGACGAGAATGACATTGGCGCCTTTGCTAGCGAGCTGTCGAGCAACGCTGCGGCCCATGCCCTCGGATGCGCCAGTGATCAGAATAGTCTGTGAAGGCAGGGTAGCCAAGGTCAGCACCGGCGTGAGGCCAGTTCGTGTCGCCCTGCCTGCTCTCTACTCACCTTGCCCTCAACCGGCATCTGGTTCTTACTCCAAAGCGCGCCCATGGTCACGGCTGATAAAAGAGCAACAAAACCAGCAGTAATAGCAATCCATAGAGGTTGTGAAAAGGTATCCATGAGATGGGAACCCCAGCCGGGATTGGTGTGTTGTCTTCTCTAGGAGGGTTGCCTTCTCTAGGAGGGTGGCGTTATCTTTCTAATCTTTTTTTTATTTATATGATACCTCCACCCAAATTGGGTTTTTGTAGTATCGGCCGTTTTACAGAGGGATGATTTCCGGGGATCTTTAAGGTGGGTAAAGTATCTTATCGGTTCGTACAGGGAACCCTCCGGCATACCCACCTACCCGTTCGTTAGTGACTTAGCTACACTAGTCCGGGCCTGCAAACGCACGTCAAGTGCTGTTCTCAATTGGATCGTCCTGGCTCGTGGTTCGCATTCTCTCTCGAATAAAGTGGGATGTGTGGGTGACGATGGGTGGGTACTTGTAGCATACATACAGATTTTATGTATGTCCATGTACACACTTAGGTAGGTACCTACCTAGGTAGGTGGGGGTGATTACTAGCAGCCCCGATAAGCCCCCCAGCTTGGAAAAAAAGTTCAGTTGCTAACTTGCTAGGTAAGTACGTATCAAGTCCCTCCAAAACCAAACCCTTTGCATCAACCGCCGGAAGGACGATCGACTCAAAGTCCACGAACGACTTCCCACATACATTTTTTTTTTTTTTGGCAAAATGGGAAAAAAAAGGAAGGCAACTACGGCCACTAAGCTGTCCGGTCCACGGGACTACAATCCTAAAGACGGCAAGCTTGGCCCCATATCTACCTTTCGAGATGTCATGGACGATCAAGACCAGTTCGAGGAGGATGGCGACGAAATTCTATTCAATGAAGGACCTAAAACCAAGCGCCAAAAAGCAGAGGAGTTACTAGACGACGAAGACGACGAGATCTTGGGCTACTCTGAAGGTTCCGACGATGATGACGAGGACGAGGACGAGGACGAGGACGAGTACGAACTTCGGCGCAAACAACCAAGGAAGCCTAGTAAATCAGGAAAGGGGCGGAAAGATGGTGATTCGGACATGGAGCAAGGTAAAGAGGAGACAGAGGAACACGATGACGGTTATTGGGGTTCGTCGAGAAGGGACTACTACGATGCCGACCAGATCGAAACAACGATAGACGCGGAGGAAGAGGAAAAGGAGGCGCTACGCCTACAGAAGAAGAAGCTGGCCAAGATGTCCGAAGCCGACTTTTTCAACGAGGAGGAATGGCTGGGCGGCGAGGCCGAAGATGCAGACCAAGAAAACATCGTGACGGAAGTGCTCAAAGAAGTTGAAATCACCCCCGACATGGACACAGAGGAGAAAGGTCGTTTGCTGCAAGCCCGCTATCCGGAACTTCCCCTTCTCGCCGACGAGCTTCTGCAGCTGCAGCCTCAATTGCTAGAACTTCAAAAGGAGGCCGAGGGTCAAGGCCCCAAGACTCTAGCCGTTATCAAGTGTATTTGCAACCCTCATTCATACTCTCGCTGTCATTTCTAACGCGCATATACGCAGACCGGATTCTCGGCTCATTAGTAGCCACATTAGCCATGTATTTTGGGATATTAACGTCACCATCTAGAGACGGCGACGGCGTCAAAAAAACGATGGATCCATCCGAGTTACGAGAGCACGAAGTCATGGGAACACTTCTGGAGTGTCGTAATGCATGGAAAAAGGTGGAGTTTCTGAAGACACCAAAACCTGGGAAGACGACCGATACCTTGCCATCGCCACCAGAGGACGAGGCCGACGTACCAGACGGGGACACACCAGCACCCAAACTACCCAAAGAGACCAACAAAGCCAAGAGGGCTAAGGCGAAGGCAGAGAGAAAGGCCAAGGCAATTGAAGATTCACTGGTTGATCTTGACTTGCTGCTCACATCCAAGAATATTCCCAAGACGAGGGTCACGGCCAAACACAACGCGGAAGATAGCAACTCGGACTTTGGAGAAGAGGACTATCTCGACAGCAAAACAGCCACCGAAAAAGCCGCGCGGAAGAAGAGCCTCCGGTTTTACACTTCACAGATTGCACAAAAGGCCAATCGCCGAGCAGCAGGAGGCCGTGATGCTGGTGGTGATATGGACATCCCATACAGAGAGCGCTTCAGAGATAGGCAGGCTCGCCTCAACGCCGAGGCTGAGAAGCGTGGCAAAAAGGGATCAAATATTGGCGCAGATCTTGGTGGGGACAGCGATGATGAGGATCACGAAACAGCAAAAGCCATCAGAGACGAAGGCAACGAAGAATACTATGACATGATCGCCGCCGCATCTAACAAGCGCAAGAGCGAAAAGGCAGCCAGGGCATCGGCCCTGGCTTCTGCCGGCTCCGGCGATCGCATTAATGAAATCGAGAAAGTTGGGCCTGACGGGCGTAGAGAGATCACTTACGCCATTAAAGCGAACAAGGGTCTTGCTCCTAAAAGGAAGAAGGAAGTGCGAAATCCCAGAGGTACGTGTTTTTATGTTGTTTTCCGTACTCTTCGCGATACCTCCCAAACCGCATAATCCCCAGCGATGAAAGGCCAAAGACTGACTCCTGAATAGTTAAAAAGAAGCTGGCCTACCAAAGCAAACTCAAGAAACTCAAGAGTCAAAAGGCAGTGTACTCGGGAGGGCCTGGCAAGGGCGGTTACGCTGGAGAAAAGAGTGGTTTGAAAACAAACCTCGTCAAGTCTGTCAAACTCTCGTAGATACCGGCCAGCCAAATATAGTATACTATTTAATACCAATAGCACGCAGTAGCAAGCCGTTTGTCCCCGATTTGAGTTGCAGCCAATTGTTGCGAGTAGGCGATTTAAACAAATAATCAGTATGCAGCTACATCGACTTGAACGGCTCTCCTCTCCTACTCTTAGGGCGGTTAGTATTTTCTCTACGATGATCAAATAGGAATGATTGTCAGGCATACAGATACAGACATATATACATATCATGCTAACGTCTTGATGCCTCAGGCATCATGAGTTAGAAGTAGAGAGATAAGAATTAACCGCGCCTTTAGAGCATCCGCCAAGAGCTAACATGACGTACAAACCCCTAAAAATTCGGAGCACTACGAGATTATAGAGACGACCAACTAAGCACAAAGTAGTTTTGATTTCTATAATTTCGGGCACAGATTTGGTGTGGCCAACCTGACAGTCGCGCGTTAGTAAGTAGATCTTACAAGTCTGTACGACCACGTCCAAAGTGTCCGTCGTATCAGGCAAATAGGTTAAAAACGTGCATGTTAGTAGTCCACAATGCCAAAACTTAACTAGTTACTCAAAACACAAACGAATGAATGGATTAACGGGAGTACAGCCTACCCTGGCCGGAACGTGGTTTCGACGTTCCACCAGCTTTAATTATGCAATTAGTTTCTTGGTGTATGTTAGAATATTTTATTGCATGTATTAGCCAAAGGTGTGAGAGACGAGCCTCCTAAACACAGGAATAACGCTTCCAGACTTAGTATTTTCCTAGATTCGGCGAATGCAAGTTTATATATACAATGCAAACGGGCTATATACATGGCTATGTCCCTAATATGAAGTATATACATGAATTGAAACGATATGGTAGTGATAGGGTATATAACGAGTGCGAAAGACGAAAAATGCCGTGAAACCCCCTGTTTTTTCACCGGACCTCGCAGCTAGGATAAACGAAGGTATGTTGTAAGCACGTCGCTTGAAATTGACTCCTCGTAGTGGCCGAGCACGGGGACCCGTCGAACGAGTGGCTGTTGAACAATGGGCGAGGATGACGAGGGAGCGGGTGTTTTTGTATGATGCGGAGGTCGAGCGAAAGACGGGGGAAGGGAAGGGGCTGGCGGTGAGAAGGAGAAGGTAGGCGGTCAGACGGTGAAATTTCTACAAAAGAACAGATAGATGGGTGTACCGATGAGCAACAGAAAGGAAAGTGCATCTAGGTATAAATAAATACCTCCGGAGACAAATCCGGCGGCCGATCCCAAGCACGGCTCGAGGAGAAGACCGGTCGAGGAGCTTGCCCCCCCCCTCCCTTCCCCCCTTTTCTAAAGCTCACTTACGGAAGATACCCTTGATAGCGGCCATGATCTTCTTGAGCAAGGCGGCGAAGTCAAACGGGGCCTTCGCGCCGCCCTCGTCCTTCTTCTCGTCCCCGTCCCCGCCGCCGATGGCGCCCCCACCTTCTTCCCTGTCCTTGTTCGCGGAGCCCGGGCCGCCGACGGTAACAGTCAGCAGCTCAGGCGAGCCGTCGTAGACGGTGCCGGCCTGGTCCGGGCCGGTGGCGCCGCTGGGCGCGACGTCGTCGTAGGGGAAGGCGTAGCCGCGCCCGTCGAGGTTGACGCCGTGCAGGATGCGCGCGTAGTGGTTCGTCGGGCTCGTCTGGTAGTACGCGCCGCTCACCGACACCGACGCCGGCTGGTTCGGGCTCGAGATGAGCGTCGATCGGTTCAATGCCGCGGCCACTGTGCCGGGGAGAACAACCGCCCCCCCCCCGAGGGTGTTAGTTATTTTATGTCTTATGACAGCCGTTGTTGTGGGTAGTTTCGAGGGGGGAGAGGGGAGGGGGAGGGGGGGAGCGTATTGGAGAGCTGGGGGATTGAAGGGGGAAAGAAAACAGAGGAAAGGAGGACGTACAGCGCGTTCCGATGGCCCCCATCTGTACCCGTGTCTCCGCGGGATAGTTCGAGAAGGGCCCCGTGCTGCAGCTGAAGATGTCGGTCGCGGACGGTTTGGCGAACGTGCCCGCGCCCGCGAACGTCAGGAGCCCGTCGGCCGACACGCGGCCGGTGACGACCCCCCCCATTCCGCCTGCGTGTCGATCTTGAGGTCCGTGCCGGCGTATTTCGACCAGGCCTCGTCCACGTAGGGCTGGTAGTAGCCGTTGAAGAGGGTGCTGTCTCCTGGAGTCGGTCACAAGTCGTCAGCCAGGCGCTGACCTCCCTTCCCCTTTCCCGGGAAACGCAAGGGAAGAAGAGGAATTTGAATTTCCCATTGCTTTCAATAGCCCCGGGTAGCTCTTATATATATATATATACATATATACATATGCCCGAGCTTCACAGGCTGGATATCGATCGGTTAAGGGGGCAAACCGCAGGAGAAGAAAATGTAGCTTACCGACACGCCCGGCATTCGGGCTCAGCGCACGCAGGTTCTTGCCGTCGATCTTGACGACGAGTTTCCCCCAGCCAGGGTTCTCGGACGCGCCCTGCGCCGTCAGCTGGGCGCAGACGCGATCGAGGCCATCGGCAGGAAGGCCCTGGACAGTCTGTGTCGCCCCGGCCGTGTTGCGGAGCTCGAGCGCGATCGGGAGAGATACGAAATCAACGTAGCTGATATTGACGAATAGTTGCTCCTTATTATCTATATCATGAGTGGTTAGTAAAAACCGTGGGATCTCATGAGCCTAGCCAGGGGTATAAAAGTAAGTCGTTCACATACTAGACAAGGCATTGTCAGTAACTAATTTCCATGCTTGTTTGGGTGTTTTGATATAAATACCCCGTAACAGACCCAGAGATGAATCGACGGTACCATCTATAGGAGGGGAAACATGTGGTTGAAGAAGTCTACTCACCAAGTGAACTCACAGAAACCCCAGTTGAGTTTATAATTGGCGTCTGTTTCATTCGTGACGGAGGGCTCGACAATGCCAGGGCCGGGGTTGAGCAAGAAGGTAAGCTTGCTGCCGACGACGAACCAGATGCGGCCACCGGCGAGCTGAGGGATTGTGACGGTCGTGGTGGCACCCGGGGCGCCTAACGGGATCGCGCAGTCGACCGCGAGGGGTTGCTGCGGTGCCGATGGCGATGCCGGGTAGTACAAGGTCTTGCCGTCCGGTTGCAAGAATGCGTAGGTATTATTGTTGTTAATGTCCAGACCTGTCACGTATGCGTAGGCTCCCGAAGACCCCGTGTTGTTCTTGAAGGCGATTTGGGTCGTTGGGTTCGTCATTTTTACAACGAGCCGATCGTTTCGTATAGAGACGATTATGTTCCGTGTTGCTATTAAGTTGGGAAAATAGAGAAACGTCATACAGCTGATGATGGATCTAGAGATACATGAATTGATCCAGTGGAAGACGACTTGGAGAGATAGGCCCAGAAGTTCTAGTTGAGATGGACGAGAAGACCCCTTAATAAGCTGTGAGGTAGTCGTCTATTCCAAGCATTGCCAACAATCCGAAAAGGAGAAACATGATATCTCGTGAGGTGACTCTGGTGTTGCAACCCGTTCATGTGCTCCGTACGACAACCTGTGACCCAGCGTGATCGTCCCCGGGGGTTGCAAAGACCGAGGCGACCACGGTGAACATGACCCGGAAGGTATCTATCTGGTTTCTTCCGTACGTAACCGAGCATTCCAGCCTATAGGTATTATGGTCAGGAATATATGCAAGAGGGCTGTTGGCATCTTACTACCAAGCGGGCTCCTTCAGAATTTCTGTCCTGCCGAGTCGTTCACAAGTTCACGCCCCTTTCGTCGAGGGAGAATAGGGAACGCCGGCTGGCTGCTTGTAGGCACACCATTAGCGCCGTTATGAGTCACCTGCGGTGAATGGATACCCGTTGAGGGCTTGGGAACGCTTCATAGTTAGTCGGCGGAATTGATAGCATGGTCCTATGAGTTTGGCTACGGTATATGCCATAGACTGATACCGATCCTTAAGGGGGAAGGGGGGACGAGTCACCATTAAGAGTTCTCATATATAAGATCACCATGGCAAAGGGATACAACGTAGCTACAGATGAGTCAGATTTGGCGAGGGGAATCCAGGGAATCCAGGGAATTCAGGGAAACAGCAACTTGCAGTGGGCACTAGGGTGAGTTGAAAGGAGGAATAAGACTGGGTGCTATCTGGTTTTCGGTTTTCATGTCTCAAAACAAAAGCATCATGCTAACTAGATATTTTATCCCCATGTGATGATGTATGATCCGGAGCTCCTAGGTTTCCTTTTTTCTATTTCCCTATTTTTTCTATTTTTTATTATTTTTATTATTTTTTATTATTTTTATTATTTTTATTATTTTTATTATTTTTATTTATTTTTTATTATTTTTATTTATTTATTTATTTATTTATAAAAGGGCCGAGGTACCCATACTTTCTTTCCTTTCCCTGGTCCATACAGTACATCACCGCTGTCCAAGACACACCTAGTTCGCCACGCACTTTGGCATCGAGGGAGGCCGAGGGAGCGAATCAACGGTACCATCCTGTCAGATGTCTCGGGGGTATGTCTAGTTATGGGCCCAAAAAGGGAAACTTGTTTTACAGTATCTCAACCTCGGCAGGGCCACATGTCGTCGCCTTAGGTTTGGACTGGGATGTTGTCGGCAGATGACTTTAGCCAACTGTGGGGAGGTTCATAACCCTCTCACTGGATAGTTGGGACGAACTCCGTATGCATCATTTCATACACGCACACATACACATACACATACACATATATATACATATATATATACATATACACACGCGACCCCCGGTCCCCTCATTTGCGGGGAAATCTTACCTCCCATTGATCTGCAAAGTCATCCCTCGTCCACCGATATGTGAGTGATAGCACCACATGCGACCGCAACATCACGAGCTCCGACACGTAGTATCCCAGCTTCCCAGGTCCCCGGTGCATTCTCCGTGTTATATCCTACCCGTAGATAGCTCACCCGTGCACGAGAAGCGGTATCGAAACTCGCGCTAGGTAGGTAGGTAGGTAGGTAGGTAGGTAGGTACCTAAGGTAAGTAGGTATGTAGGGTTCCTCCCCAATTATTGCCCTCGTCGCTCGCCCCTCATCCTCATCCTCGTCCCCATCTAGTGATAATGTGAGAATTTAGTCCCATTTCCCCCAGAGATCGAGATCGGTCCCCATTAGGCACGCCCAGTCAAGAAGGCAGACACCAAAGTCATACCTCCACTATATGTATGCGGGTGAGTGCACTATATGCAGGCGAGTGGGGGAAGAGATGCTGTAGTTTAGCGCATGCACTTATATGGATATACTGTACAGTTGGCGCATGCCCTACCTACCTACCTTATATGAGTAGGTGAGTGAGTATACATACCTGCACCTACCTTAGACATCGGTACCTCTTACCTAACCTTAGCTTTGTAGGCTACATATACCTAAACAGAATGACATATTTGTTGCCCGTCCGCCTGCACCATCTACCTACCCCGTCTTTTCTCCAACTCGAACACAGTTTCTCCCCCTCCCCCTCTCCCCTCTTCCCTCTCCCCTCTCCCCTCTCTCCTCTCTCCTCTCTCCCAAGGTCCTCTCTCCCAAGGTCCTCTCTCCTCTCTCCTCTTTCAAAATAAAACGTCTTCATTGCACTAGCATATGACTCGTGTAGTTCCCATTGCCATTTTCCGCCACCCGTGGGGTGTTGCGGCTTAATATCTAGGAATATGTATCCGATCTGCTATGCACAGGATCGTTTGACTCTCCCCCAGGGAGTGAGTGATGCGCGAGCCTCCACGGAATTACGATCCCGCCAAAAAGAAAGAAAAAAAAAAAGAACAAAAAGGAGACAACTCGAACTTGAAGGGGCCAACCCTACCTCGCCCTGCTAGGCCGGCCTCTACCTTGCCCTGCATGATGATCATACCGACTCGGCAGGCTACCTGGATATCATTGAACTACCTATACGCCGAGATAAGATTGGCCATTCATTAGGGTTACAGCCGGCGGCTCAACTGTAGCAATCTTCGCTAGAAGGAGATTGAGATTGGTTGCTTGTTGTTATGTAAGGCTTCCATTATGTCGTATAGAAACGTAATCCACACGCCTGCTCCAATGTATATATATATATATATATATGCATACAGGTATACAAGTAGATAGTCATGACATACCACTCTGAGTATATATTTATGCTAAAACTTACTCTGACCTCCCTTAGCACCACCATTCCCATCTCGACTATCTTGTATCATCTGCTCTATCCTCCTTAGGTATCGTGTTGTGCCGATTGTTCATTCCGTCCAAACGGAATTCGTTACGCGGCGTGGGAGGCGCCAGGGCCAGCAACTTATTCATACATGAACCACGGCACGTACCACCCATAGTCACACGTACTTGCGCACACGAATACGGGTCTAGTATGACTAGGTAGGTATATATACCTTGATGTTTTGCATTTCCGACACGGTGATAGAGACAGCTGTCCGCACGCGGAAGGCGTGATCTAACCACAAAATAGGCGATCGATAAAACATGTGCGTCGCTATGCGGTATGATAACGAAGCTTCTCGGGTGGCCGGCAGGCATTCTGCCAATGGTGATGCCAATGTGTCTCTCATCAACCTCTGATTTCGCCGACCCACCATCGCCAAAGGCGAAATAGCTAAGCAGTGTGAGAAAAAGTGAATGAATATAGCCCGTCCATCCGTCGAGGACGTGGCAACGGCTAGGATGTATTCCCTCCTCCGACTTGGAAGGGAAATAAAATATCAGAGGAGATGCCCAAAACCCGCGCCGATGAAGATGATGCAACAATACCCGTTTTCCTTTCCAAATTATGCGAACCCAGACCTACCCTATAAAGAGGCACACATGAGAGCCACAGCAAGCCAAAATACCCATTTCTGCGCGGCCAACACGCCCGCACCACTCTCCCCCTCCTCGCCCTGATTATCGTCACCAGCCCCTGCTCCGTCGTCATCTCCGTCGCCATACGATGTCTGATTCGGCGTCAGGTTGTCGCCGTTACTGAAGAAAAATGTGGCATTCCGCTCTGGTATAGGACAGATCGCACCGCTCGCCGAAGGGTCTTTACACCGCGCGGTAAAATCCTGCTGCCGCTGCTCGAGTGACGAGTTAAAGTATGCTTTGACATAACTGACGGTTGTGACCGCATTCACGGTCGGCGGACCCTGTGACCAGCCTGGATTCCCGTTACTCCAATGCGACAACAGGAGATGCCCGGCCGTAGTGGGCACGCCGGAGCCGGCCATTTCAGAGAGCAGGTCATCGTCTGCGTAGAAAAATACCCTGTCGGGTAAAAAGTCGAATCGATATTCGTGGAAATCTGTCGTCGGGTCGAAAGGCAGATTAACCCGATGCAAGCCTGTCGTGTTCGCGGCGTCGTAGCCAGCGGCGGCTGCGTCTTTTGACTGGAGAACAAAATTAACGGGAAATATGCCCTTTTCCTTGTCGAACTGGGCAGAGAGAAACTCGATGTCAATTTCCTGTGTGTCGTTTTGGTACTATAGCCAGGGAGCTCATTAGCTGCGATCTGAACAACGCGCTTTGCCATATGGCGAGCGGAATACCTACCCAGAAGAAAGCACTGCAGGTCCCGGGTGCATCGGTGACCTTGATTCCAGCCCGGAAAGTACCATAGAAATAATCCAGGCCCGTGGTCGAGACCTCGGCGACTGGGACCCTATTTTCTCGCTGGACGCTTTGAACGACTAGAAGCAACCCCGCGTCTAAGCCGAGAGTTCCACGGCCGGTGAACAGGGCAGGGTCTTTGATCGTGTTAGACATGGCGTTTTGCACATCAAAGGATTCCCCGAATGGACCGCGGGATACCTGACTCGATATGTTGTATCCCTGTGGTGCCCATCCATGCCTGGCGCCGCCCGTCCCGTCGCCTGTGATATCAACATGGACGAAGTCGGTCTCATGGATATCGGTGAATACGTGTTGGATACCGTCGGGGCCGGCGGTCATCGAGTATCCGCACTCACAATCACCGGAAGCGGGGCCGAAGAGAAGCGGCAGGACAGCGAACACCCAAGATGAAGCCATCGAGGCGTGTGCTGATCGTGGGAGCCTCATGGTATTCGTTGGGACCCGTGTGTTTCCACCACCTGGCTGTACGATTATTTGCACCGACAGTGGCGTATGCTGCGACCCGAAGCGAGTGACGGGCGCACGAGCATGGGCATGAACAAGCGTGAACGAGCACTAGCTAAGTATCCGGGGCAAACGAGCGAGTCCACGGAGAGGTGAAGCGGGTGAGGATAGAAGGAGAGCCCGGGCAGCGGAAAACACGTTTATGTTCCCACCCGGTCACATGCCCAGACAGAATACGAGCATGGAGTGAAGCGAGCGAGAGGGGCGGGAGAGGGAAGGGGCTACTGGGAGGAAGGGCTTTCGAAACAGCAAGCGAGGCGGGTTATCATGTCTAAGTTATGTGGACCTCACAAACCTTCTCTCGTACAACAAGACACAAAAACAGGCACAGGAACAGGCACCGACAAAGAAGGAACAACACACCCAACAAGCCAAACCGTCGCCATGGCGAACAGTACGACCTCCCTAATCTGCGTGCCTGCCTACCCACCTTGGCCAGTACCTTAACTATACCTAACCTTAGGTACCCCCTCCAGGCGTGTGACATGGTATAGTTTTCTTTTATTGAATATAAAAAATCTTTTGTCGGAGCGGTGCGAAAACCGAGATATCAATAGTTCTCGGCCAGCCGACCTGAGGAAATGAATGGCTGGCAGCTGGGGGAGGTTGTTGAAGGGAGCGAACGGAACGGAAAGAAAAACAACCTCGAAAATGATGATAAAATATTGAGGGAACATCCAGCTTCTCAGTACCTCGTAACCAGTCAATAGGTCGTACCAGGTATAGGAGGGGCGGGTACATACATGCACAGACATGCATAGACACGCATGTATCCACATCTGTCCACGTAGGTACCTACTTACTTACAGAACCCGCAGTCTACTTTATCTCCGGCGCCAACTTCATGTGCCGCCAATTTAAGCGCCTATCGTCAACGTTGCTGCCCATTAATCTTCTTAAGCCACGTCTGCTTCCGACCCATCGTATAGCCAATGAGAGGTACCATACTACTGGGTGGTGAGTTCTCGGTACTTGTACGTCGGCCGTACATACCTCGCCTTCCTATGGGGTGTTATTTGGAATATATCTAGAGACTTGTCCGTCCCGTCTCCGTGGTTGGGTACCTTAACACCACGACACGGGAAAGTAAAGTATGTATGCAGGTATGCACGGTCAAGCCCTAGATAATGAATACGGGAAAGGGATGGGGTTTAGAATAAATCCTATGACCGCCGATAATGCGGCATGATGTAGATACCAATGCCTGTCACAGGTATACATGAATATACCTTAGTAGATAGGCATCTACACTTACCCGCCACCACTCATTTACATATTCATCCGCATGGCATAACGCATCGCACAACACGTAGTTAGGTCAATTGGTTCATAATACGGATTCATGTTCGACTTCTATGTAGTCGATTTTGGTGATGAGAAGTGATACTCATTCATTCAATAGCCCCGCGCAAAATGGATCTATACACATGACCAGGACAAGTTCCAACCGAAAACCAAAGCATCAAACAATCTGGTGCGCGTGGTGCTTCCTTCCTCCTCCTGCTTTGCTTGAGCCCACCCTTATTTCCCGTCGCAACTCCCTCACTACCGATCCCCCCAAACGACCAGCTCCATTACGTGAGAGATGTGGGAGATGAGTGAAGGAGCCAACCATAGAAGTGCAAGGAAACAAAAGTAGAAGAAGGAGACGCAAAATGACAAGCACAGTCGCGGCAACTATGTAGAACAAGGTATATGACGAATCGCCCAAGGAGAACCAAAGAGAAGAAAAAGGCAAGGGCGCTAAACACGCAACGAAAAAACAACAACAACAATAACAGAAAAAGCAGGACGAGAAAACAAATAGGACGACAGCATTAAACAAAAGTATGAGTGCCGTAGCTAATAGAACAGAGGGGAAGAGAAGTTCCGGCAACGGACCAGCCAGTCCTGCATCAGACATTATGTTGCGCGAGTCGCGCTGATATCCTTTCCGCCAGGTCACCGAGAGAGCCTAGTTTGCCATCCCAGTCCCCCCCATTACCAGTGACCCTAAATGCAGACGTTGGATGCAAAGACAAACATAGACACGACGGAACTCCAGAGTCAACCACCCCCGGCGCCTGCCCCAACCAAGTCAAACGAAACAACGAAAACGACCAGGTATATGCGCAGGAATTAAGCCCTCTCCATCCGTCGGCCGGAAGAGGGAGGGAAAAAAAAAATCGTGAGTCTCGTCAAATATTAGTACACGCTCTCCTCGTCTGCCCCCTGAGATATCATCGACGGCGTCGAGACGTTAGAAGATGCTTCTACGTCATCGACATAACCAATGAGAGCTTGAGAGTGAAGGCGGAACGACTCCCCCATGAGCCTAGTAATCCTGTTGCGACCACGTTAGTAACTAAGTTTTCGTGGGGTTGATGGGTCAGCAAACTTACCCCCAGACTACTACCTCGTCGAGCATGGATCCCCAAAGATGAGCGACGGTACCGCTGAGCTGCGGCGAGTTCAGGGTACCCTCAGACTCCTTATCAAACAACGATCGGACTTTGTGGTACATGGCCATCTCTTCCTCGGTGGCGGGCTCCTCGTCATGTTCCAGACGGTATAGCCACAAGGTGAGAGTGATCATGAGATCCATGCCACATAGAGGGTGCTCAATGCTCCAATTGGTCGGCGATGTACGAGCAACCCAACGTACGCCTTGGCGGACAGCAGTCTCGATACAGTTGTAACACTCTTGAATAACCTTGATCATCTCGCTAGATCGCTTGACGCGATCCCGAGCCTTCGACATGGCGGCGGCGACCTCATAGTGGTCGTGGTACCGGAGTGCCTCCTGTACGCCCTTCAGGTCAACTTCCAGGCGAGCACGGGCATTGCGATACATGGCTTGGGCATTGAAGATCAGCGGATGACCCTTGTGCGGTGCACTCAACGGAACGGCGTCGGCTTCCGGTTCACACAGATCAAGGGATTTCTCCCATGTCTCTAGGGCAAGCCGAAGCTTGTATTCGGTGACCACATCCTGTAGAGCTTCGGGGCTTCGTTTTTGATACCACACCTCGAGGAACAGCGTATTGATCATAACACGAGTGGCAAAAGCGCTATACTTCAAGGTTTCTCCTTGGAACAGATGATCGTGGGCTACCATGAAGGTGATGGCCGGGGATGTCTTCAACTGTTCATACCAGGTGCTGTCGTCCGTGACTTTGGAATTCCAGAGGGCCTCTGATGACGGTAATTGCAGATCCTCGAATTCGTTAAAGCTGATGGCAGGTGTATGGTTGTATGTCAATGTCAAAAGCCCGAAGAAGATGTAAACGGCGTAATAAGTTCGCCGGCAACCCTCGTCTTCTATCCACTCAGCGCGGGACGGGAGAGCGCCCTCGCGAGCATCTTGACGCAACTTCAACTCATAGCGGTTGCCCGCGACCATGTTGGCAAGTAGACTTTTGATGGAGCAAGCCCATTCGAGCCCCTTCGGATCACCGCTCCAGCTAGCAAAAATCATGTTCAGCAGTGAGCTTTGCATCGTCCATAGCGGGCATTTTCGGGAGCTGAAATTTTCTTTATTTTGCAGGAACTGGTTTACCAGGACTTTGGATCCGATGTGCAACATGTATGCTTGATCTTGATCGAAGGCATAAAGCGCGCCGATGGATAGAACAGCGAGCAAAATGGCTGGGGATACCTGAGTTACACCGAAGGAGGACGGATGCAAAAATGGAAGGTGGTGGTGGAAGAGACCGAAGTATGTCGCCAGATACCGGTTCATCGAGCCCAGGTTAGGAAGACGGAACCCTTCCGGGATGGCGTGCTCGCTATCATGGGCTCGGATGTTATCCAGTATCATGTTGCGCTCCTCGTCATTGAGAACCTGAGGAGCCTTGAAGCCGGCCGAGGCCTGATCGTGGTCAGCATACGACACCGCAACCGCTGATATCAAGGGATGGCTATATTGTACTCACACTAGCAAAAGACTGCTGAGACTCAAAGGAAGTAGAGCCAGAAGACGTAACCGATTGGGCCTTGGCTTCTGCTACCGACTGCGACACGAAAGCATCCCACGGAACGCTATGAGGGAGAGGAGCATTTGCCGGGGGGTATATGACGGCGGGGTCCATTAACGGTGCGCTGCTGGCTGAAAAGCTTACGGCGGGGCTTGAGGGGTACGAGCTCCCAGCATCATTATCACGCATGGCGGCTGTGGCTTTATGATGAAGATCGGCGACCAACATGGCAGCATGTTCGACATCAAAGACGCCCTCACTACTAGCTTCTATCTGCTCGCTTAGGGTAGATGTGTCTAAGGCAATGGATGACTTGGAAGGGCCGTTGATGGCTCGGGCCTTAGCACCACCAGCACGACGCTTCCCGTCGCTATGAAGAGGGACGCCTCCATCTTTGGCATGAACGGTGCGATCGTGTCTAAGAAGAAGATCTCGTCGTACAAACGTACTCCTACACTTCATACATTTGAATGGGCGCTCTTTCGTATCTGTTGCGACCATTCATTAGCCTAAGCCACCGGATGTGCACAAGAGTGGTGACGAAGAGGGGTAGTGGTCGGGTCGCACATCGGCAACATCAAGCTATGAAGCGCGACGAGGGGTCCGAGGGAGGGGAGGTGGTGGAACAACGGATTGACCGCCGATGGGGGTGGAAGAGAGTTTGCGCCACTTACGCGACCGCTCGTGCCTGCTGCGGTGTTCGCTTCTGCTGAAAGCCCTTGCGCAAAACTGGCATTTGTATTTGCGTTCGGGTTGGGCGAGAGAGGTCTTTCGGGCGACCGGAGTCGATGAGGCGGAGGTGGGGAGAACGGCCACGCTGGCGCCGGGCATCTTGAGCGATTGTCGCGTAGTTGGGCTCGAGCGTGTCGACTGGGTGATGTTGCTGGCTGCGTATCAATCGACGACGACGACGACAACGACGGTAACCTTGATTGGGCTGTGTTGGTGGACAATGACTGCGATCGACTGCTCCGGAATGTTGTGCTGGTTGTCTTGACCCTTCAGACTGATAGTTGAAATCGCCTGGCTCCTCTGCTCGCACGCACGCACGCTCCCGTGGGATTTAAAGTGTGTCTTGTTGACTCGACTGGACGTAGCTGGTCATTTGAATGGCTATACGGGTCATGGATTGCTGTGTAAAAAAGATGAGGTGGCCTAAGCCGTACGTTAGTCTCGATACGCGATGGTACCTGAGATGTTGCGATCGTCCTTGAAATAGGGCGATGCGGGTGGTTGAAGTCCTGGGTTGATGGTTGGATTGAAGAGGGGTTGTAGCCGATGGGAGATGGCAGATGGGGGAGAAATACAAAAAAGCTGGAAATAAAAAAGGAGGGGATGGGGGGGGAGGGATGAGGAGGGGACAAAAGAGGGAGGGAAATTGTGCTATGCTGTGCTGGACTGTACCGCTGGTGCTGGCTGGCAGGTCATTGTAGGTCGGGTGTGCACAAGGAGCGAGCCAGCGAGCAGACAGGCGGGCGGGACCAAGGAGGGGAACCGCTGTATCCTGCTTGGCCCCGTAGAGGGGTGGGCGAGTGGTGATAGTGTAGTGGTGGCATGCTGTCTGCACAGGCCTACAGCCGTACAGTGTAGGCCCCGGGGTAGATACTATAGCGCAGGTACCTGGGTGCTGCTTGAAAGCAAGCGGGAGAGGGGTGGAACTTTGGTACCTGACTTGCTTTCTTCGCTCTCAGACAGATGGCTCGATGGCTCAAGACGAGACCTCGGGAACTCCTAGTGGCTGGAGCCAGTGCTAGGGCCAGCACGACACGGTGTGGGTAGGATGCAACGGTACGTACCGGGTCTCCTCCTCGACCTCAAGAGCGCGACGCGAGACCAAAGAGTTTGGGGGGGAGGTCGGGGGGAGGTGAAGCTGGCAGCGCGAAGTGGGGTTATTAGTGTGGCTTCGGCAGCGCGTCTCGATCGAGTGAGCGTGTTAGATCAGGAATCAGGTGGGGCAATGTACAATGTACGGGGGTTAGTGCTTTGTACCTCACTACCCTTCTGGCTAATTTATACTAGCGGTCATAGCTATATGGGTACTTCGCCAAAGTAGCGGTCATATTGTGCATATTGTCGTGTACCATTTAGTTTTGCTGTACTGTACACAACATGCCCAATTAGGCAACACCTTGTGCGAGATGCAAGAGCATGAACAGGTCGGAAATACGGTCCACGAAATAGCGGACCCTCGGCAGGCCTTGGCGGGACGACAAGGCCACCGGGTTGGGATTCAGTGGGGTCGAACAGCTCGCTGGTGGATTCATGGCCCCTGGGTCAGGCACTACGTGTACCGGAAAGATGCCCTACGAAGGGGAAACCTGCCCCGTGGCCCCTCTCCAGCTGCTGTTGCCAGGCGGTCTGAGGCGTTCTATATCTGAATAGGCAAGGTAGCTACATATGCCAATAGGCCCGCCCTCACCGCTATTAGTGAGGGACAAGCCGTATAGTGGTGCAATAGGGAGAGCCCAGAGGGAATGGAAGAGGTTCCTTCTCTAACATAATGACGGTGTGGTGTTATGCAAAGGAAAAAGTCGGACTGAAAGCTACTCGGAGTGATGAATGAGAAGTTAGGTAAGTCGGTGCTGAGCATTAGCTAGGAAAAAGTGGGATGAATACGGGAATGCCGTTGTGCAATCCCACTGGTTATGTACCTTAGGTATGTACATAGGTACCTAGGGTCACCTACTTACCCAATACTACTAAGAGTAGTAGTAGTAGTAGTAGCAGTAGTAGTAATGTAAGATATATGCGTCCGTACACATTTATACCAGAGATATACTGTGTTTATTTCATTACTTGAATACTCCAGCCACATGGATTGGGTACTCTGGTGTTTTATCAATAAATTGGATGAGCAGCCATACCTACCTACGCATATACAGCCGGCGCGCATATGCTAACCTGCGACTCGTGACCACGACCCTGCCTGCTCTAGGTAGTAGGTGACTGTGTGGCTGCCAGCTGTCCAAAAGCAACAAGCTCGATCCTGGGTAGTGTACACTACAGGGGGTAGACAAAAGCGGCGACGCTTGCCAAAATAGGTATAGGTTGACCTGCCACAAGCTCCTCATTGACCCTTATGTACATTCTGCGGCACGCCAGGTACGTGTGTAGCACCACGCCCATCCGGAAGAAACATAGAAATTGAATGCGGGTGCAGATCGTCTTCCGAGGCTTCCAGTTGGCCGGTTGACGGAGTCTAGGGACCCACCCCTCTGTCTTCGGCTTGCACTAGTAGGTACATTAAGTGCAGTAGTACCATAGCACGCTGCACTTATGCATGTATATAAGTAGGTAGTTATCTTTGACAAGACTGCTACAGAGCAAGTTTATGCTGCTAGCTAGTTACAGAAGCCTTTCATAGAATGCGACATTCTTAGATCCCAAGGCCAATCGTTTTGACGCCAGATATTTGCTGACACCCCTGTGGTCAGTTGGTACATTTAATTGCATACCTGCCTGGTAGTGGTATTTACACCACTTCTACGCCGCCCATCACATCAGCCAGCGGTCTTATTTCTGGCCTAATTACTGTACGACCGAGCGTTATCCCTAACATGGGCTCTCGCTCTCCAGTCTTGTAACTGATTGTTCTCCTATGCGAGAGCAACAATTAACTATATCAATCTACAACACAAGCACGACATTTGCGGGCTATGTGTAGAGTCGCAAAAGCATGGCATTGAAGGTAATTACGGGTGTGGGAGAAAAAAAATCAGCTTTGACTGTGCCGGGAATATGAAATTGAAGTAGGCTTCACTACCCCACGCTGTTTTGTTGGTGGAACTCAAGATAATTTCCCAGCATCGTCATATCATTCGTTTTTTTTTTTTTTTTGGATCCGAGAAGTTCGGGGCTTCTTTTACTGGCTTTTGTGCAAGGCCAGCATCATATTCATCCCTTGAGGACAACCCGAAGAAGAAAACAATTTTACCCGAGAAAAAAAGATTGGGTGCTTGCGTAACCTGTTCATAAACATAAAAGACCTAAGAATTTGCATCTTCTCAAATGGAGGGGTCGTCACGCCAACACTGAGCGCGGGGCATACACTACGGTAACATAAGCATCTACTTTAAGGCGTACCATAATCTTCAAACTGTAGGTTTTGTGCGGCTACATATAACCGAAAATGATCTTGAACGAGGATCTCGAAACGGAACTGGGATCGAGCGCCCCTTGCTTGTCTGGAAGGACAACCATACGATACCGTACTGTAAGGGTACAGTAGTGGGGTCCAACATCCAAACAGGGCCGTAACCATACCGTATACAAGATACCACATGGCCTCAGATTGCTGGCGTAAAAGGGGGCTGACAAGAGGCATCAGCTGTGTATATTTTCAACCTCTTCTTCCTACACTTTCTACGGCACAGGCCGCAGGGAACTGTCACTAACCATCCGTCACTGCATTTCTGAAGAGAAATTGGAAAGCAGATTCCCCCCCCCTTCCCAATAACTAACTGCTCTACAAGTACTGAACTGCCCATAAACTCTAATGTTTACTTGAGACCGCTAGTAAGTGAGAGGGCAAGTACCTGAGATTTGTCGCCCCACAAGCAGGCCTTGACTACACCATCTATGTACATACATAGTATACGATATCACACTCTGGAGGGGATTTGAAATAATTTCCCAAAGCACAGGATTCAGATCCATCTGCCTTTCTAGAAGAACATTGGAAGTTTGAGGGAAGCAACACCCCGCTAGTGAAAGGCGCGTTAAGTGGTCGCATACTGCGTAGGCTCTCGTCCTTTGAGAATAGGTCACATGTATGTACATACATAAGTAGGCATGCATACATACTACCTCTCTCTTACTTACTTACTTACTAACGTCAATTTTAAATGAGGATCCGAGGCCCGACGAATAACTCATTAGAATTTTTTTCGTTATGAAACTTGTCGGCTATACCGTACAGTGCTGGCCTAGCTGGTTACAAATGGGCTGAGCCACCAGGTCATGTTTATTTACATTGATGTGCCATTGCAGCTCGCGACAGGCATACTGTGCAATTGAACCTGTGCCTGACCAGCACAGATATGCTACCAGGCTTTTGTCAGCGGTCTTTAGTTTTACGTAGACATGCTCCGTACTTCCTGCTCTTTATAACTTACACAGCAAATGCCTCTAGTTGCCACCTGGGCAAGGCGAAAAGAAGGGCCGGCCTGGTTAGGCGCTACATAGTACCACGCCAGTGACTTCCAGTGCTGCACTACGGACCGCACGTGTGCATGATAGCATATGTGGAGGAACCACCTCCGCATATTGAGGTACATACACTAGGTACTACGGTAGCAGTGTGTGTACTGTATGCACTAGGTAGGTAGGTACCAAGGTAGTGTGTAATTCATACTTCCTGAGGTCTTCACAAGTACATCAATCCGAAAGAGCGAAATCGACGTACTGTACGCTACACTGTCAGTAGCCACCTAGGTATGGTACCATAGCACAGAGGACCGACCCCTCCAGAGCAGAGCAAGTGTGCCTAATTAGGTACTATTGGTAAACTATCCGGACCTAGCCAGGTTACCTATAACGCGAAGCTGTGGCTGCTTTTGTGGCAATGGACTTCTTTCTTTTGTTCGCGACGTCCGCAAAGGGAAAAGGCAGTTCATCCCAATGTTCCGCGAATGGGACGATCGCTGTGGCACTGTACGGAGTAGACTAATCCAGGTACGGTACGAAAGCCACACAGTACAGGCCGCCGCGACTGCGAGAGCAGGGGTTTGCATTCGGCATGGTCAAAAACCAAGAGCAAGGTGTTGGGGCACGCGGGGAGCTTCCGGGCGGGCTCCACGTGTACTAGAGCAGCTCACAGTCGTATCGAAAGCTGACCAAAACAGGAGGGGGCCCACCCTCAATCCCCCGTCATATCCACCATCACATCCACCATGCTGTCCGTGCAGCGCCGCCATCCCACTAAAGCAAATTGCGAATGCTCTTGGGAGTCTCACCAGCCGACGTGACAACAACTCTCCCTAGCATCGAATCTATCACGACCTCGACGGAACAGAAGGGTCTGCGAAGGATCCAAAATTAATATCCCTGCAATTCCAATTGTTCGTTCACGCTCGGGGAAAGGGACGTTCCCTTAGTGATCGAGCAACCCGAGTGTCTGGTCGCTGGGACCAGACAGGCGCCGGACTGGGAGGAAGCCAGCCCTCCTGACGATCGGTCCGTTCCTGCGTGTGGCTGCACAATCTTGTTGCCACTGGACGACGACATCCCGATGCCTGTCTGTCTCATACACTACACTACCACGGCTTCTTCACTTTGAGCTTAAATTGCAAATCGCAAGGCCACTGTCCTACAGGGCGCCTACAGGGTTCAAAATGACTTGCAGCGAACTCTTTTTTTATGCCTTTTCAACCGCCTAGGCTAGCTGGCCTCCGATCGCTCGCATCCGTCGACGGGCACGTTATTGTGTGTATGGGTGTATAACTATATGTATGTATGCATGTATAAATACTTACTCGTACAGTAACTCCCGTATGGACATAGCCAGTAGTGTATCTCGGTTCACCTGACTGGGCAGCATTAGACTGTACGGGTTCTCGTCCTGTCTGCCGGAGGATGTACATACATAGTCACTTGCTTACATACTTACATAGTTAGCAGATAGCATCTAGTCCAACCACCGCGGAACATCTCGCCAAACAGATCCGGCACACCGCATGCTTGTGGTGGAGAACCACGCACTTGGTGGTGGCACTTGGTTGGTTCGTCCTGCTCGACGAGGTCGAGAGGTCTGAAGGAAGAGTCAGCCATCAGCGAACCTACCCTCAAATCAAGGTGGGCGCGCAACGGACCGTCGAGCAAACCCTCCACCGCCACACCTCACCCAGGAGCTAATGTACGCGACGTGTGCCAGAACTACTCACGACTGCTGACCTGCGGCGGTCAGCAGGGGTTCTCGGGTTTGTCAGACAGGTTCCAAATTTGGCCAGGAGCCCGACTCCTCATCCGAATCATTCTTACGTGATAAGGTACTTCGTATCTAGTGGTTCGCGATAACCTAATGTTTCGCCATACATACATGCCGCTTGAAATTTTTGCTTCTAGAGATCCAGCCCCCTCTCGTCAGGCAACCCATAAATAGTGGCGTCTGCCGAAGGAGCTTACCACACAGAGGCGGATAAGATATCGGCCGTGAGATCGTTTTTTAGCGTGCTATCATAGCTACTATTCCCCCATCATATTGTCAGATAGAACCCCAGGAACTGCTATATTATATCAGTGATTTTACAACTCACATGCTCACATTAGTCTCATGGTCATCTTTCGCCTCACACTAATACATATGACTCGAGTCAAGTAATTCACTATCCCATTCGAAATAATTATGGTTTTCTAAATAGGGCCTTACACCAAGACCTATTGAGGTTACGCCGCTTGATGTTGCGTTCACTGTTGCAACGGTCGCATTCCAGCCGCGAATCTATATACAAATACGCGGTTACAATAAGATGGAAGGTTTTGTTTGTGTAATTGATCAAAGATTACAGACCCCTTACAAATAAAAATAAAATAAAGGAAAAAAGAGACCGGTGGCTATTTTCAGTCTCTCTGAACTATGTTTTAGACCCATTAAGGCCCTTCCCTATTGTGTGTTCTATGGCTGATAGATACCCGACATGATCGCGAATGATAGCTTCAATATTTCAAGCCTACCATCACCCCATCCGCATTTGAACGGCCGGCCTCGCTTTCACTATATTTGGTATTTATTCTCACTATCAAGCGAGAACTCGGCAAAACGCGTGACGTAGACAAGCAACCACAGCGGTATGAATGGAAGTGCCACCGCGGTGATGAGAACGTCTGATCTCGGCCCTTTGGCGGATACTCTACGTTTGAATAGAATCTTCATCCATAATAAAACGATAATAGTCGCCGCCCATGGAACAATTAGCCGCGGGTAGACCGGGTAACAATGCCTATATTTATAGATAGATAAAAACCAGTTAAGCAGGGCTAGCTGGATCACTAGAAGTTTAGCAAGGGGCTGTTTACCACACATTTCATTGTTTAACGGCAGAAGCCAATTTCAAAGACCAAATCAACAATTAAAGGATAAGAAAACAACTGTGACAGGCCATGCCCCAGCCCGTAAAAGGTTCACCATCCAACACCGGACTATAGTGTCAAGCTGATAACCCTCGAGTAAGACAGGCGTCCAGGACGCCTCTTAGGTAATATTTCTAGCCGTGTTCTACACGACGTGTCAGCCTAGTAAATCATATTAGGATTTTTGGTAGCGCAGTTGCACCGATAAGTAGTTCATGTTCAGTAATCTTATGCACTCGTGTTCCTGGAGTACTGCCTCGAACGGGCCTGTACCAACTATGTTTTTTATGTCTATCAACTCATGGCTGGGGTGACTTTTGCTCCTTGCTGTCCTATTCTTCTTCTTAGGTTCTACCACCGGCTAATGCCAATTCGGGAGCCTGTGCCATGCTGGTAGCAACCAAAGCCCGAACACCGGAATTATCGCATGGATAGCCGCGTTTGTGATAGTGACGACGAGACCGACCAATCTTGTCTGTGAGATTACGAAACCCCTCCAGGAGATGTACGCAGCATTGAACTGCTCGACCCTTAAGTTGGGCCGCTTCACCGTCACTGCATCGAAAGTGAGCGGTATCGCCACGAGCTGGTCTTCCACTAATTTCCTACAGGTGACAAACACAATCAAAAAGCTGATAGCCCTGCTGAGATAGCGCGTCTCTAATGCAAACGGCCGTCAAGTGAAAGAATATAGTAAAATAAATCGCCCCCGTCCACTAGATGACAAGTAAGACAACTTCCAGGGAGACTGCTGTTATGATCTGGACCGAACCAACCCATCATCGTGGAGCACTGACACGAGCAGCTACTGCTGCTATCTTACTGCTGTAATCTTCTCTGTGATGTGATATCGTCCGTTACGTCTAGGGCTCATTATGAGAGGGTAACAACACTATCATGAGAATGAAGCATCAATGGAAGTTGAGGGGCCAGAGCCGACCGACATGTTTTGTGTGTTTGGCCTAGCCGCCAATATTCCCTGATTGGGGTTTGCAACCCCTGTTGTGGCCGGCGGCTACTGCGCCCCTTTTGACATGGCGAAACATCAAGAGGCGACCAATGTCTATACTTGGCCCATCGCATGGGATCCGTATCGTCAGGTGTGTTCGAGTATAATGGTAAGAACATATGCTACGATTGAGCATCCTCAACCACCCGCTATCCCTAAATACGGTGATGTTCACCATGTCACTATGTTCACATTGCCAAAATTTTGACATATATGCGTTTCGCCAGGGGGGTTATGAGTGTCAGGGCTACTCGTTGTGTGGTCTACCGCAGCCTAGCGAGACAGGTTGCTTATTCTGCAGCTTTCTTTTTTTTTTTACTCTCAGCTGAAAATGGGTAGAGGGCAAATCATATGTAGACAGCGATGCGTAGGAGAATAAAGAGACGGTTCCGGCACAATGGGAGATATTGGGGGACACTCTCGGGTTATTCATCAAATGGGTCTCTACGCAAATAAGGCCGCCATAGGTTCATTTATATGTTCGTAGGGTGAAGTATATAGAATCTTCTGACGAGCGCAGCGGCCAGCAACCTTTGAACATTAAGGCCATGGGCGCGTATGTCCCGCCACACGGGACAAGACAACACACGATAGGAGAACTGACCGCATTGCATGGTTTCGTCTACCTGCCAATCCAGGTATGAAGTTCCTATTCAGCTGCCATTGTTTATGTCTCTTCGGAACAACGGACTAACATAGATATAGGTACACCAGCATACACCTCAAGGGATATAACCGGCCGGTTACTCGCAAGTAACCACACAAGCATCCAGCTAGACGTTGACGCAATTCGTAGTTGGCACCACAGATGTAATCTTAATCATCCGAAATATAGGATCACGCTCCCGGGCAGCGAGACGCCCGACGTCGGGCCAAGTCCCGCTGCTATCACGTTATATCGAGACCGAATGAGAGAACGGAGAGATAAAGCAATGCGCCCCGTGTGAAACAAGGGGTTAGACGGGAAAATATATAGAGCATTGAGCCACCGCTGGTGCGCCGACACGGAGGCCGTGAGGACACTGAAGGTGAACCACAACTGCCGAACGGGGAGATGCACCACCCCACCGTATCAGTACTGCAAGACACATATAGCGACGACGCTATTCACAGATGCTTACGAGATATCGCTGTCAACCTGGGTGCGAACTACGTTTGGATTGACTCCTTGTGCATTATACAAGACAACGCTGACGATTGGAAGAGGGAATCCGCTAAGATGGCTGACTATTACCAGTATGCGTGGCTTACGGTCGCGGTAACGCGGACACGCAATAATGGGGGGGGGGGGGGGGGGCCTGTTCGGCGAGTTCGAGGAGAAAGACCTCGCGCGCGTGACGCGACTCCTGGACCGGGATCGCGATGGTTTACAAAAGGGGTATTTCTACCTACAATGCACCGGAGGCAGTACGTATTCCGGTTTCCCCTCTATCTATCCCTGTTTTAGGAAAAAAAGGCATTCATTCCCTAAGGAATGGGTTGAGTCGGTGGTATTTCTAACCTCTGAAATTCTCTATACAGGAATGCCGTTGGCCAGAGCGATCTGCTCCGAGGGGCTTGGTGTACCAGGAAAGGTTGCTGAGCCGGCGAATTTTGGCGTTCGCTGACTTTGGCCTATTCGTGCAGTGCGAGACGGGGAACCGCAAATCTCTCACCGGCGGTGATGTGAAATTCATCGGGGACGACGAGGATGGCGACGAATGGGACACCGCTGAGAAACCGGGTAAGTCGTCTAAGAGCTCCGGCGGTAGCCACTAAAGCCCCCCACCCCTTTTATATTATCTTCATATTTGCCTGGATAGGTGTTTATGGCTCAGTTCGGCGGGACCGCAAACTCACGAGAAAACGGCGACTGCTAACCATTTCTCCTCTCGACATGACGAGCCCCCCGTCGCTCAGGAACATCTCCGCAGGATGACGCGAGGTCGTCGAAGAGTATTCGCGCCTCGGGCTGACGAAACTCCCCCGAGGACTGCCTGGCCGCGCTCTCGGGAGTCGCGCGAGCGAGTATGGGCGGGCCGTCGCGGCGCGGCAGGACGGCGGGCAAGGGACGACGCGGCACCAGTACAGTACGCCTGCAGCTCCTCCTAGCCCCCGGAGACCCGTGGCCCTGCCGTGGCCCTGCCGTGGGCGTCGATGGGGTCGACGATCCGCGCCACGGCCGGCGACGGCCGACGTTACGGGCTTCGGCCGCGCGAGATGTGGCGGCCGGGCTCGCGACGCCCGGGACCGTCGCCGGGTGGGGGGTGTGGGTGGGCCTCGGCCGAACACCCCCGGATCTCCAGACCGACGCGGCAGCAAGCATGGGCGGCGAGGGACATCTCGTATTTCCCTCTCACCACGGCGTGTGGGCTAAGAAAAGAGTGCACAGAGGCTGGCTGACTCCTGGGGCAGGCTCAGCCCGCACCTCGCGGCTTGCGAAGGTCCTGTATCTGCGGCGCGTGCAGCGGCCCTCCCCCCCCCCGGGGGTTCGCACCTAAAAGGGGGGGAGGAGGCGAATGCTACGAGCGGGTTGGCGTCGGCAGACTCTTCGGCGACGAAGTGGATGTCAGACATGCGGTGACGGACAAGTCGAGGATGTGGTTGGTTTGATCTATCTAGGGGTCTCTTTTCCCTGTCCCCCCCTTTTTTTTTTTTTTTTTTGTGTGTGTGTGTGGCGTATTTCTCCTCCTCTCCTCTCTTCCTCTCCTGTCCTCCTCTCCTCCTCTCCCCTCCCCATCTCCTCTCCCCCATCCCCTCGTCCCATGTCTCGGTGTCGGGGTCCGTACCTCGGGGGACGATACAAGCCGCGGGAAGGGGGCTTACGATGGCGCGTTGCGTGCATGTATTATTGAGATCTGACTCTTACTCGCATATCCTTGGCTCTGAAGGCCCTATAACACAACATCCGATTCCTGTCTGTCCTGTAACACGCCCGTATGTACGTGCTGGGTTTCGGAAACGGTGTGCAACGGCTGCTCTGGCCTCGCGGTCGATCATCGTCACCTCGGGCTCGCGTAAACCGCACTTTTGTGTAGCATCGCGCCGCAACTCCCGACGACGTGGCCCTGCGAGTCTCGGGCATGGGATAACGGTACCCATCTACGCTCCGCGGCCTGGGCCTCTCTGGTGGGCACACTTTACATTGCTACTGCCGCCATCCTACATGGTCGCCGCAAAGTGCATGATAGTTCATGCCGTGTGCGTTTATCCCCCGCGTGGTTCGTGTTGGGGACCCGATATAGCATAAACTCGTGGCAGTCCGTCTGCATATGAACTACCAAGCAGCTGGGTATTCTGTCGTCATGCGTCGCATGCTATGTAGGTATGTATGTACTGTACTGTACTGTACTGTACACTACTGTATATACATACATACATACATACATACATACATACATACATCCATACATATGTAGGGGATTGTATGCGTCCTTGCCGGAGGACCACTCACGTACAGTACAGCACAGCACATACACCATACACACATACACACACACACACACACACACACACACACACACACACACACACATACACATACACGGTTAAGTGCTAACTACCTAGGTAGGTAACTAGGTATTGTACCTGGCTTTCTTGACTGCTGTTTCCTTGTAGGTCACTAGGTAGTAGCTTAGGTAGGGGTGATGTTTCGAGCCGAAGGAAAGTACCGTCCTTCTCGAAAACGGAAGGTCGACGAAGGAATATGAGCTCGCCTGTGCCGTAGGAAGAGGGTCCAGCGAGAATGACACCAACTGCAATTCCCGAAACGGAACCTACACTACTTGTACAAGTACGCTACAGGATGTCTCAACGACAGGGTCCGCTGTTTTTTTTTTCTCGGGGCATGGTATCGAATCCTGTAAGTATCTGTGTACTTGTACATAATTACTTCTTGTAGGTCTCTCGATCACCCGTCTTTTGGCTCGTGTCTTTTGGCTCGTGTCTTTTGGCTCGTGTCTTCTGGCTCGTGGGGCTCGCTGGGGAGGAAGTGAGGAACCGGGATGGAAAGAGCAATGTGTTATTGTGTTTGCGTTTCAAATAACTGCTAGTGTAGTTAGTTATATGCACTATCGAGAGAGAAGTAAGCTCTTTATGCGGTGTTGAAAATCTGGGGAAGGCTAGTTGAGCCAACGTTGCCTGTAACCTATCTGGAAAAAAAAAGTGAGGATTACATACATACACTACCATATGTAGTCGTAATGAGCAACCTATTCATAGCACAGATCCATACACATACCATGGTGGTGGATTGCAACGGGGATCATCTAAATCTAAATGGACCGATAGCAACATTCGTCCTTTCCCTCTTCCATCTACCGCCCATCGAACGTGTTAACGCTTATCTAGAAGATTTCTTCTTCTAGTTAGATCGCCGCAAGTGATCCATACCGGTGAAGAAGAACCTCTGTCAGCCCTCCCCGGCGCTATTCTGTACCTACTACACTACGCAGACTACACTAGGTACACTACTGTGCTGTAGCAGCGCGCACCGCTTCGCCCGGGTATTCTTTTTTCCAACAGTTTCCCGCAGACATCTCGGCGTACGCCTGTCATACAGAGCCTTAAGTCTAGCCAGGAACCACTGTTCCCACCATATACTAGTATGGCTGGAGATTGACCTGTCTTATAACTAACTTACCTACGCTTGCATCCACTACGGTACCCGGTGGCATGGCCACACGGGTACATGCGTGTTCTACCGAGGTGAGTACCCATTATGCCCAGGTACAGCGTAAAGTACGGGCTTTGGTACGGGGTTAGGTTAGATTAGATCCTTGCCTACGAAAGAAACGGTTCCTTTAGCTCGGTCTACGAGAAGAAAATGCGGAGAATCGAGTTGCGGGTTGGCTTCCCCGGTAACTCGCTATGTACTAGTAGTATATGCCAACCTCCCCCTACACTAACTATGGCATGTATGTAGGTAGGTAGTGCTTGCAGTCCATCTCTGTCCATCTATTCTAGCCAGACCAGCGCAGGTAATCGAATGACTATACAACTACCGGGTTATTCCCTGCCCAGCGCCGTCTTAAACGGGGCTTGGGACCGATAGAATTTGTTCAATTGGTGGGAAACGTTAATACTGTTTGTGGTCGCTGATGTTGGTCTCTTAGGTATCAAGTGTACAAGTACCTACACAAGTACCTACCTACCTACCTACCTACCTTAGGTAGCTAATTGCTACGGGTTTAGTTAGCCACAAACAAGTACTACCGTTGCTGTTGGATATCAATGAACCCAAACCTGTCAACCTATCCCCTTGCTTCCCACCTACATAGCATTTGTTGTGTAGGTAACTATGTAGAGGTAGGCACTACAAGTACGCATGCTGTATAAGTGTAAGCGATCATCAAGGGGTCTACACGTAGAGAGACTTGGGTGTTTGTCGCCGTTCAGCCGGCACAGCCCTGTCGCTTTTCTCTCACTCTATCATAGAATTCCCGCTGTTCCCATTAAACTACCCGAAAGCCACGTTTTCCTGGTCAATCTGACCGAAAGTACTGCTTGTATGTAAAACGGTGTTTCCCAACTCGGCAATGTGTGGTCTAGCTAGCCGTTAGTCGTGCGACGTGGTTCTCTTCTTGCATAAGACAAGCTGTAGGTAAGCTGTAAGCTGTAAGCTGTAAGCTGTACACGGGCAACTTTGCTTGAAGAACACAACTACCCGATTGTTGGGTTAGCATATGCATGTGCAAATAGTGTACTTAACAGTCCCGGAAAGCCTTTATACCATAACATTATTACATGGTATAAGTTAATCGTCGGCTGCTATCAGGCATAACAGCGTGTGCCACCCCGGTCGGCAAACGGTCCCCCTCCCACCCAGCCAATCCAGAGAGACGAGGACGAGGAGCCGAGCAGACCGCCGTTACAGCCTCTCGGGCTAGTGTAGTTACGGGTGGAACGCACCTCGGGGCATACAGTAACCATAGGTCCTCGCTCGAGCAAAAGGCCATTATGCCATTCAATTGGCGTTGCTGATGGGGCATCCGACCCCAATCAACAGACCAGATGCTTGAAGACTAGATGGAGGTGCCGGGAGCATCCTTAGAGGAGCATGTGCGTTCCTCGAGTCTTGGTCAAATTGGCCGAAGTGATGCCAGAAATGTAAGGATGTACTATGTTTGTACATGCATATCGCCCATGGCGTGTTATTCGTTCCTCTTTAGCAGTACGGCGTGTATTGCCGATGCAGGAGCCAAGGTCGTTCCCGATATAACGCGGTTGTTACTCGTCGAAAGAAGAAAGGCGGTCTCGCGTGCTGTCAGACAGCCGGTGTGACGAGTAGCATGTCTGATTGGGGGGAGGTGGCTTATCAGGATCAGGATGGTAGTTGTATGTGATGGCTTCGCTCGAACAGATCAGATCATCCCGGGGCGACAGAGAGACGGAAGGATAGAGGGACAGAGTGCGTTGACTCTGCTTGGTTCTGTTGCCAGCGGCCGCGCGGGTTGGATTGCAACCGAGAGCCGAAGAGAATCATGACACACGATGTCCCAGAATATAGGCACAGACAGTATGCACTATAGGTAGTATGTATACACGGATGGAGCACCCCGTACATACAGCACGACACAGCAGTCCGAATCCCACTCCTACCTATTAGTAACTAGTGTATACCGTAGTAGTACAGTACCATATATGTGCGTAGTTATCTGCCGCCCCAGAGATCTAGGCTGGGATCCGTCTGGGCCAGCAGGAGGGCCAGGCATGCGAAATTGTACAGCTACACAACTGCATTCTGCGTTCCCCATCATCCCCCATTCTGCAGGACCCGATAAGTGATTGATGGTCTCCTAGTTGCATCCTCCCCGGCTGCCGCCTTACTCTTTCTGCCTTTGCTCGGTTCGGAATAGCACGCAGGAATCATACACAGCGCAGCGCAGCGCCTGTGTCTATGCCTCCACTCCCCTCTCCTCCCCCTCCCCACCCCTCTCTCTGCCTGCTGCACAAGTAGGTACTGTACTCAACTTGTAGTAGATGGGGATGTGTAATGTGGAAGAGATACTATACGAAGTAGGGAATAGCACATCCTTGTCCCTACTACAGGTCATATACTCATATGCTTGCAGTATAATGAATAGAGTGCATATGGTTACGGATATCCCTAGTGTACTTGTATTGTAGAAGTGCCCGGGAGATGGGATCATACATTCGAGACAGTTGCGAGCAGGCACGAGTGCTTATGTACGTAAGTACGAATAACTAGTGCATGCTGAGTCCCTCCCTACCTACATAACGACTACCTACACTAGTGTCGTTCTGTGCCTGCTTCTACAAGCAGGTAGGGGTCGGGTCGGGCGGTTTCATTTAACAGGCAAGGGGTTTTGTAATATATCCCAGGTAGCACGCTGTACTCTGGCTCAGAAACCTACCCTATCAAATCCCGGTGTCTTGTAAAAGGATAGGACATCAAGAAAAAAAGGGAAAAGAGCCAAGTCGAGTGCATCGTATGAGGGGGGTCCGTGGAGCACAGACACGGGAGGGCTTTGGCCTAGGTTCTTCCGGCATAGGGGACTAATTAGGTATGGTGGATAAACGAGATCGTATACTTGCCCATGGCATGTATTACCCCGTATTGTACGTAGTTGATTCCGAATCCTCCGCCTTTGTGTCGATGTGAACATGGGAAACAATCCGCCCGACCAATGCATGTTCCGAGATTAAAATACGGCCGTTGGCGGGAAGAAAGAGGGGAATGATGAGATAAAGGAGAGACGGGAGACGAAAGAGAATGCCTAGGCGCTCAATTTAGTATAACTACCAATAATATCATCGATGCATTACCATGGATACGTCGATACATCCTCGCCTCGCTAGCCAGCACGAGGCTTGCCTTTGCTACGTGAAAAACGTGCATGTTTGCACCCCATCTCATCTTGGTTGGCCACTAAAAAAGGCGAAAAGGAGACTGGGTAAATACAAGTACACTACACTACCTCTAGATGCCCTGCCTCCCTAGGTGATGCCATTGTACGGTATTATGCACGTACAAGACGGCACCAAAACGGAATTGATCCATGATTAGTAGCACCCCCCTGAGTACCCTAGATCTGCCTCAATCCCACGTCCCCTCCCCCTCCCCCCCCCTCTAGAGTCGGAGATAGGCTAGAATACCACCTACTGGTAATACTTACTTCATAGCTAAGGTGGTAGTAGTGGCTGTAGCACATGCATAAATAGACGTACATTCGGGGCTCGGGGCACTCGTTGACGCACCTAACAAGTAGGTACTTGGGTAGTGTGGTGTGGCAGCAGTCGGAGTGCATGCTGTGGTTCGAGCGCAACCAGCAAGTCAGGCTCCAGATGATACCTCCAAGCCCCAAGAGCTGTAAGACGCTTTGGCCTCCCTACCTCTTGATAGGGCAAAGCATTTTCAGTAGGTACTTCGCATAACTATAGGAAATGTACTGCAGTATGCTTGGCTCTACTTACTAAAGTAGGTACCCAGGTAGGTACCAAACACTTGGACAGGTACCAATAATATTACCAGGTAGGGAGGTAACTCAGGGGATGATGTTGGGTACACGAGTAGGCCGGCTAGCCCCCTGCTCAGCGCCCTTCCCACGAGCTAAAGTACCTAGGACACTAGTGGTACGCACTACACTCCCTAGGT